>CM050413.1:34166930-35549430 GCA_027564155.1 Gymnocypris eckloni scoliostomus | reverse complement strand
ATCCATCAAAAAACAATATTATAACTGAAGACAATTTGTTTGGGGCTAGTAAGGTTTTTTTTAAACAAACGAGTACTTTCATTGAGCAAGGATGCATTGAATTGATAAAAAGTCACAGTAAAGATATTTATAATGTTACAAAAGATTTCTATTTCAAATAATTGCATATGGACTTTCTATTCATCAAAGAATCCTGAACTAAAATCTATCAGCTTTTATACAAAAATATTAAGCAGCACAATTGTTAATAGTAAAACAATGATAATAATAACTAATGTTTCTTTTGCAGTAAATCAGCATATTAGAATGATTTATGAACAATCATGTGACACCGAATACTGGAGTAATGATGCTGAAAATTCAGCTTTTCTTCATAGGAATAAATTACTTTTTATAATATATTCACATATAAACTATGTTATTTTTAATTCTAATAATACATTACAATAATACTGTTTTTTGTGTATATCTTTGATCAAATAAATGCATCCTCATGTGAGTATAAGACACATTAAAAATCATGTCTATTAAAATAGATTGTATATCTTCAGCTACTTTTAATATTTCATTATTGCAGATTTTTGACTAATATATTCAGAATGAGTCATTTATGAAACAATTAAACCATTTACATTCAAATATTGTGCCAAATGTGTGAGTGATTCTTTGTGAGATCTGTAATTCGTCTTGATCTTGTAAATACTGTGAAGCTTATAGAAATCAAGCACTGCTGGTTTCCTCAGTGCAGCGTTTTATTGAATTGTATTTACCTCGGTCTTATCAGAACCAAAAGAGACGCTGTCTTTGAGCTTGTATCGGTGCATTAAAACATAATCCTTTGTGATTTATGTAAGCTATGTACAGCTAAGACTATCTTCAAACACACTTGAAATGAAGTCAGTGTGTTACAGACTGAATTAATTACAGAACTTGATGCTTGGGTTTGGGTTTAGAACAAACCTGAGCAGAATATCTGCACTACATAAATCAATTTCTTACTCCGTATTTCTGTCCTGTTTTCCAGTCCAAATATAAAAAACATTCTTAAATCAAGACATACTAGACTAAGATGGCTTAAGATAGTCAGTTTTTCTGAACAGTGTATCAAAATTTTGGCAAATTTATGCCTAAAATGACATAAATGTCTGCCAGTGGGGTCTGAAAATAATGTTATTGTCCCTTTGGTTTAAGTTTCTTTTTCTAACCCCATTGGCAGATATTTTTTCACGAGTTTCAAGAATAAACTCTCTTAATTTTTCAGAAATCAAGACTTGTCAGTTTCCCTCTCAAGTAAAGATGTCTTGATTAAAGAATGCTTAGATATACTGCAAAACAAGAGAAAAACACAGAAAGTCAGAAAACAATTTTCTCGCAGTGTGAGGAATGTTAATACAGTTCTGCCTTGCAAGCACATGTACAATGAGCGATTGTGGGCAGACATGCTGCTAACCACTCAAGCAAATCAAGGTGGCAGGAGAAATGCATTGATTGCTGGGTATGTGATTGTATCTGCAGGGGCTTTAGATCACATTTAGTATTCGGACCACAGAGCTCCCTTCCATGGCAGGCATTTAATAGCTTTCACATTGTACTGTCCAAAGAGATGTTTTGAACTCTCCACCGGTTGCTATTTTCATCTGTGCACTGTAGTGGCTGTCTCTCGATTTCATTCTAATCTCTGTCATCTCCTCTCTGCTCTAATCATACCTCTCTAACCTCATCTCGGAAAAACATTTATATCTCCCAGGTGGCCACTGTTATTGATTTTTGTATGTTTTGTGTGCTGTAGTATATTTCGTCTCATAGAATTGGACAGAAGTGGCGGCAACGCAAACTTATTCTGGGAGATCCGTTTCATCTTGATATCGTAGTCCTGAAATGGCCGAGCTCGAGGCGCTGATTGTGAATTCGCAGGAAGAACACAGAGTAGCGGAGTATACATGCGATGCATGGACAGCTCTAATAGCTGCGCTTGCGTCTTTGCCTGCGCCTTAGGGAATATCTGTCTGCCGCCTAGATTCTCCTCTGATTTCTGCTCATAATGAAGCCAGAGCGTTTTATGTGCAGCCAGAGAAGTCACTTTGTAACCGAGATGCAATAGATGAGCTGGGAACATTGGGGATTAAATCTTCACAAAGGGGTTCATAAGAGAGATGCATTTAAAAAAAAGTAAAATGTGTAAGTGCAGTTCCTAAAGGAATCCATACATGCAAAACATAGTCATTACTATAGGAATCCATGCATGTGAAATCCAGTTATTCCAATAAGAATCCATGCATGCAAAACATAGTCCTTCCTATAGGAATCCATGCATGTGAAATCCAGTCATTCCTATAGGAATCCATGCATGCTAAATACAGCTGTTCCAATAGGAATCAATGCATGTGAAATCCAGTCATTCCAATAGGAATCAATGCATGTGAAATCCAGTCATTCCAATAGGAGTCCATGCATTTATGCATTTAGCAGAACATAGTCAAAACATAAACTATGCAAAACATAGTCATTACTATAGGAATCCATACATGCTAAATACAGCTGTTCCAATAGGAATCAATGCATGTGAAATCCAGACATTCCTATAGGAATCCATGCATTTATGCATTTAGCAGAACATAGTCAAAACATAAACTATGCAAAACATAGTCATTACTATAGGAATCCATGCATGCTAAATACAGCTGTTCCAATAGGAATCCATGCATGCTAAATACAGCTGTTCCAATAGGAATTCATGCATGTGAAATCCAGTCATTCCTATAGGAATCCATGCATTTATGCATTTAGCAGAACATAGTCAAAACATAAACTATGCAAAACATAGTCATTACTATAGGAATCCATGCATGCTAAATACAGCTGTTCCAATAGGAATCCATGCATGTGAAATCCAGTCATTCCAATAGGAATCAATGCATGGGAAATCAAGTCGTTCCAATAGGAATCCATGCTTGCAAAATCCAGTCGTTCCAATAGGAATCCATACATGTGAAATCCAGTTGTTCCAATAGGAATCCATGCTTGCAAAATCCAGTCGTTCCAATAGGAATCCATACATGTGAAATCCAGTTGTTCCAATAAAAATCTATGTATGTGAAATCTATACTGTAAATCATAAGTGCACTGGTTTGTAGACGACAGAAATGGGTCTTTAATGGTTTTAGGAAGTCAGGTAAAGCTAAAAAAAAGAGCTAATTTTGCTCATAGTTCTGGACCATACACTGAATTTGCTATGCACTCTGTCACCCTAAAATAAAAGTGAAAAAATGCATGTCTTCCCTTTAACCATTCTAGGGACCAAAATAGCATCAAGATATGAGGTCAGCAATCAGCATCATGGTGGTGACAAACACCAGTCACATTTTCTAGAAAATGTACAAATGAAGTTTCACTTGCAATGTGAAACGTTTCGCATGACATCACATTATAGGATCCTATTAGGTCTATAACCATTTTTGTTTATGCCACAGAGCTCTGCTAGAAAACTAATCCACACTTAACATTGCCCAGTTAGTATATTAATACAGAGTTCCATCTGAACCCGTAAAAGCAACATGTCTGCAACAATGTGCACTTGTTTATCTATACGGTGTGTGCATGGTAAAACGAGAGATCAAGACTGTAGAATTAGCCAGACTCTTGTTCTTGATTACCCATGAAAACAGTGTAAGCTTGTTGACTTGAATTCAGAAGCAACCATTGAGGCAGCTTAATGAATATTTACCTCAAAGGGAGCGAGATAGGAGTTCTATTCCAAAACCTAGTGAGCTGCCTTGCTGTTTACTGTCCACATAGGCAACTGCCTTCTAAGGGAACGTTTACACACAGCATATGCGAGAATTTGAATTGAATTAGATGCAAGGTCTCCAGTAGTGGCCCATATTTTTAATGACCATTGTCAGTATTTTACCTACACTCTCAAAAACAAAAAATGGTACAGTAATGGTAGACCCTTTGAGAAGGGACAAATATTCACACTTTAAGTACTAATATGTACCTTTAAATATGCACCATTTAGGGTTGAATAAGTTACAAAAGTGTACCTTTTGAAAAGGTACCATCCCAGTGACAGTTTTTGTACCTTTTTCTGAGAATACATATATCACATTGTTTAATTCATAAAAAGATAGTAAAGAAAATTTCTGCAATGAAATGTACATTTATTTAGGCATCTCACTAGGTTTTGGAGCAAAGCCAGGCTGGATAAAATGTGATTTACTCAGAGAATGTGTTACTAACCGGTGATGTGAGGATTATGGGTAAATGTCAAGGACGTTGACAAGAATTTACTTAATGGTTTTTACAAAAGAAATCTGGTGTCAAGTGGGTTGAGAAAGCCTGAGTCGATAAATGCTGAACCGGGCAGAGTGTGTGTGTGTGTGTGTGTGTGTGTGTGTGTGTGTGTGTGTGTGTGTGAGAGAGAGAGAGAGAGAGAGAGAGAGAGAGAGAGAGAGAGAGAGAGACAGACTGATGTAGGAGTGATCTTGTGATATCAATGAGTCAGCGGCAATGACAAGAAGCCAGCATATAAGGTCTCTCTCACTAAGGTGTCTAGCTACTCTAAGTCAAGGTTAAGCCCCCAGCAGATACAAACGAACACCACAAAAGGCCGACTGATGCCTGATGCTCTCAGTCTGTTTCCCTTTTTAAATTCTTTATGCAAAAACCATGCTTTGCAGCCAAAGTCAGAAGATCACATAAATCAAGCAACGTTCTGTCCTTGGAAACACATGAAGTAATAGAATGTGATGTACAGTTTACTCTACCTAATCTTTATGAAGTAATAACAAACTCATGGGGGTTTTCAGGTTACAATTGTTCTTTATGAAATGTATATGCTTTTACTTGGTTAGGGGGATAAATGCATTATTCACAAGCACAGGCGTAAATCCAGGGGTGTATCGGATATAATAGTCACTTACTTAAAATAACACTGTAAGTAGTAAAACAGCATAAAGGTAAAAAAAAGCGTTTTAATGTCAAAGTGTTCCTGTGGCTCAGTGGTAGAGCATTGCGTTAGCAGCGCAAAGGTTGTGGGTTCAATTCCCTGGGAACACACAAAACATGTATAGCCTGAATGCACTGTAAGTCGCTTTGGATAAAAGCGTCTGCTAAGTGCATAAATGCAAAAGTGTTTTGAGTCCCCCTCCCCTGTCTCACAGTGGTTTGGTCCACTTTCCACTGAGTCCGGAGGGAGAGAGTCAAGTCCTTCAGTAGTTAAGTGTAAGTCTGTCAAAGCTATTTTATTCACTTTAACCATCGGGTGTTGTGATTTTTTCTTTTAATACAGATGAAGCTGGATCATTAATAAATTAGTCATGACAAAAAAAAACAAATGATATCCAATGTATTTTTTTGTGAGGGGATTATAGGGTTACCAAGCTTAGCTTGTTTACTACCGTAACTAACACAGGGATAGACACGCATGTGTGTGAACTGATATTACGTGAATGTTTTAGACCTATGTTTTGCTCAGTATGATGTTAAGTGGCAGATCAGTGGCCAAGCTGCAGGTTGAAAGTCCTCAGTCCCAGATGAAACTTAAAATACTATGTGGAGGACTCAAATCATTCAAATCCAAGTGCACACACACCTGGAGCAGTGGACACACACACACACACACACACACAGGCACGCACACACACCTGGAGCAGTGGACACACACACACACACACACGGAGCAGTGGGCAGCCGGGGAGCAGTCGAGGGTTCAGTGCCTTGCTCAAGGGTCTCACCTCAGTCGTGGACACTTCCTGCCAGAGCCGAGATTCAAACCCACAACCTCGGGTTACAAGTCCGACGCTATATCCATTAGAGCCACGGCCCCTTCTTGAAAAAAAGAAAAAAAATACCTTCCACTTCTGTCATTCAATAATTAAAATATGACCGCTTGGTGAACCTATGAACCGAACTCATATTTAAACACCGTCTCCATGCTATGTACACAGGCTGTACACATATAGATATCCATACAAATATAATTTTGGCTGTATTATTTGTGTCCCCTTCAAAAAATTGCCCTTAAGAAATGTAATGTTTGTTGTCCCCCTACTAGAGGAAATGTACGCCCTTGTTCACTCGAGGCCTTTCAAGGACATTCAATATCTGAACCTCGGAGACTCCACAAATTATGACATTTTGGGTTAACCAAAATAAACAAAAACTAATAAAAATGACAAAAACACACAACAAAATTACTAACACATGGACTAATATATATATATATATATATATATATATAATTGAAAATTTTATGAAAAACTATAATATCTCAATTATACAAAAAACGAATTAAAATAACACTGATTCATACTCACCATAAATGTCCTTTCAATTTTTTTTAAACATAACATAAAAAGTTATGTTTAAAAAGTATATAGACATTTAAAATAAATAATAACTAATAAAATGACACACAACAACATTTCTAAAATGAACTTAGATGAAATATAAACAATTCCAAATATTAATAAAAACTCTGCTAGTCTCTCAGTTATACTAAAATAACACTTAAGCATACCAAGACAAGCATAAATGTCCTTTTAAAAATAAAACTTCCACTTCCTTCTTGATTTTTTAAGGTATATGAACTATATAGACATTATAAAAATTATTAAGAAAAAAACAACACAAAATTACTAAAACTTGACCTAAAATTATGTTTGACATTCTTCTTATTGAATCTGAGACTCCACAGAAATGATAACATTTAGTTTCTCCTGATCTAGACTGTCTGAAAGCAGAATAATGCTGTCTCCAGTCTGAGTGCTGTCTCCAGTCTGTCTAAGACATGCCTTCCCTGGCCGGGTCTTCAAAGCAGCATCGCTACATCTGATCTCCCACAATCCTGTGCATACTGTTTGGCAGCTGATAGAAAGAATAGAAAAGACATCTGGTGCTGCAGTGGTTGAAATAATTAAATCAGTTAATACTGTAAAAGAAATGTGCTAATTATACAATTATTTTTAGCTGGGTTTTAAAGGATTTTATGTTATTTTAGGAGTGCAGTTTGTTGAAGTACAGAACGCAAATAGTCTTAACCATCAAAAAATAAAAACACTAATTCAAAATATTAATAAAAAGTATACTAAAATACAAATTCAGACATTTTTTTTTACATTTAAGGCAATAAATTAAAGACAGACATAATTCAAAAACAACAAATTTACTAAAACTTTTTAAAGTTAAAATGACTATGGAACATATAAATAAACACAAATTTTAAATATGAATAAAAACTATAATAATATCTCAATGCTAGTAAAATAATCGATTTACATCCAGCATAAATGTCATGTTTTATTTGTTAAGGCATGAAATTAATAAATATTTTTTAAACATAAATCAATAAAAACTAATTTAATATATGTAATAAAAAATGTAAAATTAAATAAAATTACAACCATAATAGTATCTAACAAAAACAACATTGGTTCACACCACTTTTTTTGAGGCATGATTGCATCCCTAGATGTGGATCTAACCCCCCCACCCCTGGATCTGTGTACTGCAGTGAGGGGCTTCTGGCTTGACAGGCTGCGGTTTCCTCTCCATTAGAATTCTAATGCAACTCTAGTGAAGATCCTCTAGGGGGCGTCAGTATCACTGGGTTTCATTGGAGGATCTGAACCTGCAGCCGTGAGCTGAAAGTCAATTTGATTGCTGTGTTGTTCCAGCAGCTGGGAAAACAGATTGTCTCAGGAGACACAACATGTAGTGTGATCCCAGATGAGTCTGACTTCATAAAAGCAGACATTTCTGCATGTTTAGAGGACATGCTGAGTATGATGGCACTCTGTGGGGGGTGCAGGTGATGCTGTCATCAGCGCATCAGAAGGTATAATTAGCATAAGCAGCTGCCAATCATCCAAAATCAAGTAGTGATGCTAAATAGCTTGAGAAAATCAGCAGGAGTGGCAAAACACTGGCTAATTACATGCTGTGAAGACCAAATTGATAGGCTTTCAAGTTAAGGTTTCAAATTTCGCTAGATATTAGCATCATAAAACTGCCGCTATTCTGTCAAACCACTACAATCTGTGCTCAAAGTCACTACAAAATGCAGATAAACTCAAATCTGTAAATGCTTATGAACTATATTATTTGGGTAATTCAGAATGGTTAATTCTGATTTATATTAATAAGTGCAAATATTTATTGAACTTGCTCACCAATGGATGCTTTGCAGTGAATGGGTGCCGTCAGAATGAGTGTCCAAACAGTTGATAAAAACATCATAATAATCTACAAGTAATCCACACCACTCCAGTCCATCAATACATGTCTTGTGAAGTGATATTATGTGTGTTTGTAAGAAACAAATTCATCATTAAGACGTTTTGAACTTTTAACATTTGCTTCTGGCTAAAACACAAGTCCTCTATACATATTGCTTTGTCCAATGAAAAGTTGTTTCGTTTGAATTAGGAGAGAAATTGTGATGTAAAATATTGAATTATTGTGATGTTTTTATCAGTGGTTTGGACTCCCGTTCTGACGGCACCCATTCACTGCAGAGGATCCATTGGTGAGCAGGTGTTATGCTAAATTTATCCAAATCTGTTGTTCTGAAGAAACAAACTCATCTTCATCTTGGGTGGCCTGAGCCGGAGTATGTTTTCAACACATTTTCATTTTGGGGTTAACTACTCCTTTAAGTGTAATAAAATTGTTACCATAAATAGAGTCCATGTGTCTTAGGATGAAGGCTACAATAGGCCACTTTCCTTAAAAGCAGCATAAAATATGGTTCAGCTGCAAGCTTGAAATATAAAAAGAGAGCTACATCAGGAATGAAGACAAAATAGCAACTGACCTGGCAGATAGATGGAAAAATACAACATAGCTAATATGAGCCTGGCAGCATCAGAGTTATGGGCCTGATTCTGAGGGAATTCTACAATGCAATTCACTTTGGATAAAAGCATCTGACAAATGCATAAATGTCCAGTCACAGATCAGGTAGTAATATACGGGTTAAAGGTATATGTACAACATGTAGTGTGACCAGGAATGTTTTCTTCCATTCCACAAGAACACACACCACCAACTAAAGCCAAGAGGTTCTTCATCAACTTTCTGTTCAAATATGTATAAAGAGGCAACACACGTGAGAGATTACGAGAAAGCAAGCAAAAGACAAAACATAGACAAAAAGTGATGTAAATGTTGGAGTTCTTTAAGATTGTATTTCCAGTCATGGACAGCTGCAGGGATGATCTTTGTAGCCCCAGGAACGAGTTAGCACTGAACTTCTGGTTCCAATGTCAATGTGTTTTGTTTTCAATTGTGTTTATAATCATGCTTTTGAAAACCAATGACTTTACAAATGCTGGATGGTAAAATTTTAGTTGCTGTTCCATTGTATCAGCTAAAATGGAACACTTAATAAATGTATACAATTTTGACGATTTTCATGAAAATTCACGATTGCACGTGGTCTTATATTGCATGAATACATGCATCCACATATATTTTAAACAATCATTTTAACAATTATTTTGATGCCATATTTTAAATAAGTGCATTTACTTCTATTTTTTTAACTCACAATTATGATTTCGCGGTACAAATTCACGGACTCGTTTTAAAATTCATTTAAATGGCTCGGGCTTAAATCTTTTTTTTTTGTGAGATTTTCAAGATCTGCAGCATGCAGAGCTGTTTTAGCCGCTCTCTCGGTGACTGACCAAAACGCGTCCCGTTTTACGCGACTTCACCCACATAAACGGAGATGTGCCATCAGCTGGCGCTGGCGCTGACACGGACACAACACTCACCACTCCTCGCCCTCATCCCTCCCTTCAAACCCTCTCACTGCCACCTCCCGACACCAGCCGAATGAGGGGACTGGGAAAGAAAAACCAAGTGAGTGAAAGAAAGAAATAAGCAGGGAGCGGTGCTCCATGGTCACTAGCCCATTGGAAGCTCGAGAGCGCATTTTGGATTCGACTTTTTCTTGGAGGGGACTTGAGAGAAGAAACAAGCGTTTGTTGGCGTGCCAAAGGCGAACAGCCATGCACCTGAATCGGGAGGACGAGGACGGAAAAGGTGAGCTACTTTGGTGGATTCCTCTCGTTTGTTTTCAGCGAGAACGCCCGCCCTTGAGCGGTAGACGTTGTGGCGGCACCCGGTAGCCTACCGCTCGCGTACGGGTCAGTACCGTGTCATTTCGATTGGATTTGGCTTCATTTGTCCTCAACTGCAAACTGTCCCTCGCCGAACGCGCAAACAGGTGCAGCCAGGTTTCTCTATAAGCGTTCGTTCGCGTTTTCACACATGCACAGCACCTGTTGTGTTGCGTACCGCGAAGGTAAATGCATTTACGCCGGTGCCTTTGAGGAGATGTCATCTATACACGCGCAAGGTCATCATCTCTCATCACATAGTCATGATGATCGGGTGTCTGCGCGTGCGTTTATTGTTCGTCTTATCGACTGCAGCTGACACAAATGTATCAAAAGCACACTTTTCATATGCAATAGTGAGATAAGTGAGGATGGTTCATCATTATGAGGACGAACGGACATGCATTGGCCTCTGCCCCCTCCTGTTGCGCGCCACGAGATTTGTCAGGTGGTTAAATTACGATGGTCAATTGTGATGTGTGTGCACAGACTAAGTCCTGTCATTTGATTGATTTGTAAGAGATACGGTGGCAGGAAAACAGTCGTGTATTTGCAAGACGTCAATTCATAATTAAGCAATCATTTCTGATGAGAGGTACCAGTGCGGAAATAAATTAAACACAAGCCTTTACTTTAACCCTTGAATGTCAGGAGCGTAAAATACCTTAATTAATGGCTATGCTCCAATTCAGTCATGACGTCAATTTGTTGACCAACCCGGAAGGATAGTCGTCTTGAGTATCCTTGGGAATTTCTTGTGGGTTACAAAAACAGTACACATCAGTGCTGTGTGCACAATATTGATTGCTATTTACAGTTTAATAGTTTTTAATCTCCCATGAAAATGATGTATGCTGTGAGATTTCCAGGGTCAGCGCTGCATAACTTGAAATATTTTCTTCAGGTATTTTCTGTAACTCACTATCTCTCTCTTCTGCCTCTCAAATGTCTGTATCTTCCAGGATATACAGTATTATCCATTTAAAAGTAAACTACGACTCTCACAACATGATTAATACAATACTGTCTAGAATAATGTTTCTTAGGTACAATATACATATAGAAATAAATCGACACGGTAATACACGTGAAATGTAGATCATAGTTAAATTTTTAGCTCTTTGTGATGGAATTTGAGTAAAAATTATATTTGTTAGCCACATTTTTGATACACTATATTACCAAAAGTATTGGGTCCCCCCCTTCTAATGAAAGGTTTGATTACTTTAGTAATTTCCATGAGTACAAATTTTAATGTTTAAGCATATAATGATATTGTAGGGAATTATGTGCTTCTAATTTTATAGAAACAGTTTGAACCCTTTTCTATTCTATCATGACAGTGTCTCTGTGTATAAGACAAGAATCAAAGAGAAATGATGATTCAGTCAGTGTGGAAGAACTTGACTGGTCTAATCTCAGCTGAACACCTCTGTGTGACTTTAAATACAGACCTTGAGACAAATACTCATCACCAAACACCAATGACTTGTACATTCATTATATGGACAAAAGTACTGAGACACCCCCTTCTTTAGAAGAGAAAAAGACACTTCCAAACTGTGGCAACAAAGATGGAAACATAACCTCGGGTTACAAGTCCATTTCTCCATTTGAAAACATTAGACATTATTTTGCTTGTTGTTAGTATCAGTGTTGCTTATGATGCTTTTTATTAATAAAATGTTTTTATTGTTGTAATTTGAAGATTAAATTTAACATAAAAGAATGTTAATTTTCAACTGTTTTTTGTTGTTGTTAAGATGACTGAAAGGAGGAAAAACCAAAGTGAAGAATGGACTTTATAACAGTAAATGAATATTGGTTCTGCATATTGGTTATTGGGTACATAAACATGCAAATAATTGGTATCGGTATCGGTTATAAAAAATCTATATTGGTCGATCACTAATTTAAAGTCACACAGAGGTGTTCAGCTGGGATTAGACCAGTCAAGTTCTTCCACACTGACTGAATCATCATTTCTCTTTGATTCTTGTCTTATACACAGAGACACTGTCATGTTAGAATAGAAAAGAGTCCAAACTGTTTCTATAAAATTAGAAGCACACAATTCCCTACAATATCATTATATGCTTAAACATTAAGATTTGTACTCATGGAAACTAAAGTAGTCAAACCTTTCATTAGAAGGGGTGACCCAATACTTTTGTTAATATAGTGTATATTGTATACTATCCCTTGCTTTTTTGCTGTGTTACTGTTTAATTTGCTGAAAAGTCTTCTGAACATATGCAATAAAAAAGCTGTTTTTACAAGATATACGGCTATACAGCAATTGATGTAAACTTACTGTGAGAAATGGTTTCTGCATTGAAAAGTGCATCCTTGGTCTTTCTTACCATGGTAACTGTTGTTTCCACCTCAACACCATAGAGTCTTTCTACAGTCGTTGTTCTCGGCTCCTGTGGTCATTGCTGGTTAATCCATTTACCAAGCCAATTTCATCAAATGTGACTGATTTATTTCTTGTCTGATGAGAGCGATTACTGTATGTTGTACCTAAGAAACATTCTTCTAGACAGTATTTCATTAATCATGTTGTGAGTATCCCATATTTTCTGCTGGCTGCTTAGAATCAAAGCTAGCGCCGCTCGACTTGTGAATGAATCACTGTTTTGAGTCGCTTCTTTTCAATGAACTGTTCATATGCACTGCATAGTGATGTCTGATTCTTAAATGAATCATATATTTGACATGTTTCTTTCAGTGACCCGTGTCCAATCTTTATGGTTCTTGCCATTTTGCACCACCCAAATCCTTAAGGATAACTAAACCGAATCAGTGGATGCAATGTCACAAATATTCATTTGAAACTGAGAAACATATGGAATAATTGTAGTATAATAAATGTTATATTTAAGAGCCAAATAACAAATAGTTTGACAGGTTTAATGTGAGGTGAAGCCATATCATATTAGAGTACATATCAGGATTTTTTCCATTATAATGGACACTGGGTCTCAACACAAGCATAAGAGCTGTACTGAATATTACTGTAAAGCTGATAAATGTGATTTCAGTAATAATCCTCCTGCTAATTTTCTTTGATCTTTACCATAACTGAGTCAGGATATCTTTAGACCACTAGACATGCTTGACAATAGATTTCAATGGACATTTTAAATTCAAACCCGTTTGCCTGTAACAGCAGCAGTGGTGTTTTTGTCTTGACTTTCAACTTTGTATGTCTTTTAAGCAAGATGCACTAACCAGGGACATGCAACCTGAAACCTAGAATGACATTGCAAATTGTAATTTATAATTTTAAATGTTTTATGACTAGTTGTTAGCATGTTGATGCATGGATATCACGTTTCCACATCGTAGTAAAAATAAGTGTAGTAACTATTTGCACTACCATGGTAATTTATTTGTAAGGCATGTACATTTTTATGAGAAGCTGTATTAGTATTGTGGATGTAATCAGCTTTAGTTCGTCTTAATGTGAATTCAGCTGGGAATCTCAAGCTGAACGTATTGCCAAAGATGTCATGCTGTACTAGACAAAAGCACATTTTGTAAGCACGGATTTGGGAATATCCAGTTGAAGAAATGCTTAGCCCAGTCAGTTGAGCAGAGAAGCTTTTCCTCTGGTTTTTGTTTCTACAAAACACATACATGGACACTAATGCTTTTAAAAGAGAAAATAGTCACAACTAAAGTGAGAAATGCTGATATATGGCTTTTAAAACTCTAGGTGAACTGGACTGGTAATCTTGTGACCATAATGACACATTTTAAGTAATAGTTCACCCAAAAATGAAAAGATGTAGATGAGTTTGTTTCTTGATATGAACAGATTTGGAGAAATTCAGCTTTAGATCTCTTACTCCCCAATGGATGCTCTGCAGTGAATGGGTGCCGTCAGAACGAGAGTCCAAACAACAGATTAAAACATCACGATAATCCACACCACTCCAGTCCATCAATTTGTTTTGTTTGTATGAAACAAATTCATAATTGAAACATTTTTAACTTCAAACCATTGCTTCTGAATAAAATACTTGGAGTCCTCTGTCAATAATATTGCATTCTCCAGTGCTTTCTTACACCGTTTGCAGTGTATTTGTGTTACTATGAATTAAAACCTCTTAATGATAGATTTATTTCTTATAAACATGCAACTTTTTGCTTCTCACGACAATAATTGATGGACTGGAGTGGTGTGGATTACTTGTGATTTTTTTGATCAGCTGTTTGGACTCTCGTTTTGACGGCACCCATTCACTGCAGAGGATCCATTGCTGAGCAAATGATTTAATGCTGAATTTCTCCAAATTTGTAGAAGAAACAAACTCACCTGCATCTCGGCTGGCCTGAGGGTACAAGTTTGAGTAAAGTTTTGGCAAATTGTAATTTTTTGGTGAACTGTTCCTTTAAGGACAGCTGAAGATCAAACTGACAGTTCAAGGATACTTCTCACAGAGACCTGCCCAGCGGTGGTTTTGCATTGCCGCTGTGCGATGAGCGATAAGAACGTATATGTGAGACACTGACAAGGGTTAATCTTTGACAGAGGCAAGATTTCAATCACATCAGATAATTTCACACTCCATAAGCCATCTTGTCTGTCTCCGCGTTAGACGTCCTCACACGTGACGAAGCGTCTGCCTCGCCTCTAATTCACCACAGAAACTCTGATACTGCTCTGTATCTACTTTTTAGAAACCCTTTCAAGCACACCGTTTGAAGTTTGGAGATGATAACAACAGTTGTTTCAGAGCGCTGAGAGCAAGAGCTTTGACATATTGTGGAGTCGAAACTGGATGCGGGGTTGTTTGCTGGATAGGATCTTAATGTCATTGGTATTCCTGGCATGTTCTGATGTTGTAGCAGCGGAGTGATGATACAAACACAGCGAGAAGGTCAAGTGAAGGCCTCAAAGCGGATGGTGGAGGGTTTGGCGAAGGACACCTCTGGATGGAGCAGGGAGAACGTGGAGAGATGCGACGGATGTCCAGATGCGTTTGGAGGCTCGCCAATCACTTCCACTCAGATTGGAGAGATATTGTGAGTTTGTAATGCTTTTAGCTCGCGTCGATGATCGCTGATGGCCAGTGAGGGATCAGATGATGCTTCTGCATTTAGGTGCTTCCTGTTTGAATTTCTGCATTTTTCAATTTCATCAGATTATTGAAGTTTAATGAAAGTTGCCAATGTGAGAGCTCTGTTACTGCTTCTGCACCGAAATGATCCGCTCTCCCAAACTGATGACCCCAAACCCTTTTGAGAACTGGCTTGTGTTTCAGCCCATGACTCTGAAAACTGACTTATCATATTCTAGGTTCAATACAAACTCAATCGAAAGCATTACCACAAACATAAATAAATAAACACAATGCTGATTTGTCCTTGTTTTCTTTCAAAAAAATCAAAAATGGAGGTTGCAATGAGGCATGTACAATGGAAAGAAATGGGGAAAAGTTTTGGATGATTTAAAGTCAAGTCAAGCCACGTTTATTTGTATAGCACTTTATACAATACAGATTGTTTTAGACCAGGGTTATTATTAACTAAATAAAACCATTAAAACATTTTATTATTTAAAATACAATAAACTATAAGATAATATAAACTAAATACAATAATAACATTGTATATATTAAAATATATTAACTAAACAATTTAAATATTTTTATTTTAGCTAATTTGCAAGGCAACATTTCTCATCTTTGTTTAAGTTGAATTACTAATGATTACTAAACTAAACAAACTTAAGCTAAAATCTGATACTTCAAATCCATATAGACATATAAAAAAATAAAAAATGGCAAAAACACAAACTGAATTTTTTTTTTTACTTAAAATGAACACCGTTTCAAAGCAGCTTTACAGTAATAAACAGGAAAATATCAGTATCTATATTGCAAAGTTCATCAAATATGTCTTTAAAGGCAGCTTTTCAGGAGATAATAGTGTCATTTTTCAGCTTTGTTCATTTCAAGTTTTTGAGTTCACGTCCATTATGTGTTTTCTAAATATTACTTTGTGTAACACAGCAGGCACACAACATAAGACGCTGATATTTAGTTAAATGCCATTGTGAAGTATATAATATGTCATTATTTGAAGCAACAGTCAGATGTTATTTAATTACATAGTGATTGTAACTAAAATCATTTGATTTCAGACAGAAATTAAAGTGAAAAGAGAATCATGACCGAAATAAAGACAGGGTGTCTCTCACCTGAAAGCGTGACATGTCAATAATTGGAGCAATCTAGTTTTATGCCATTCAGTTGTGTTTAACATAAGTTTAGCCAGACAGGTCTGAAAACCATCTGATTAGGACATTATTCTGCTCTCACAGCCACTTCTTGGGTTTCTTTTTTAGTACAAAACTGCTTTTTCTTCAGCGGGACGGGGCCGGATTGGGCCCTGGTGTTATGTAGGGTTTCATCTTTGTCCACTTACAAGGTGACTGACAGACCTCCTGAGTAACGTATCGTAAAGATGTTATCGCGACACCTTCCTCCAGCCCTCACCGCTGCTATAAATCTACAGCTGTGGCTGTGGTTTAAGGTGCAGTTGTTACGGTAATCATGGCGTGAGAGCAGTGCTTGAGATAAACCTGCCAGTCTAGGTCAGAGGCTGAAAGACGAAGACGACAGACGAGCGCCAGAGACGGGAAGAAAAACACAGACGCAGGTTGACCTTGTAGTTTGTACACATCACGTCTCTGGGTAATTGTGTGTTAATGGCTGTTTCCAGTCCTGTTGTCAAAGGTCCTATTAATATTTCATTCAGCGACGGAGCGAACGAGAAGGAACAGCTCGAGTATACTGACAAATGCGAGTGACGTGAGGTACAACCAGACAGACGGAGAGGGAGGGAGGAGAGGAGAGAGAGAGAGAGACAATAGCAGCGGTTAGTCAGGTGCTGTGAGTAATGCCTGTCTCAAATATATTTTTATCCTTTAATGCAACTTGTGATGACTGTGAGAAAAGTGCAATATTTAACCCAGTTACATTTCAGACTAACAACTAGAGATGTCTCTGCATCAAACATTTAGTGCAGCATTATTACAGACTTTTCTTTTCTATCCTAACTTTTGAGTGGAAAGGTTTAGCTATAGACTGATATTTTTCATCCAGGGCTGCTTTTCCCAAATGCATCGTACAAGTAGATCTTATAGACCAAAATGTTTTTTTAGCCAAACCTCTTTGACCTAAAATATTTATCTGAAGCACTTCTAGATATTTTGAGTTAATATTAGCATGCTCATGGTTCTCTGGCATTGGTTAATGGTCATATTTATTTCCTTTAGTAAGTATTTTATTTACATTTTTTGTTTATTTTTAATTTTTACTCATTTATGATTAAATTATTGATTAGATTTCCATCGACTCATGAACACCCTGCAGTGATCATATTTTAGTTTTATACATATAAATGTAGTTTTACTCACATTATTTTAGTATTATTTATATAGTTTTAATTTTACATTTAGTCATTTAGCAGATGCGTTTATCCAAAGTGACTTACAAATGAGGACAATATAACCAATCAAATCCATGTGATTAGAGGAGGGAGAGGACCAATAGTGATCGAAAGCATGCATCAGTTGCTTTGATAGGGTCCGTACGGTCATGATAAACCTGGAAAAGCTATGACATTTTAAAACAGCAATTTCCAGGCCTGGAAAAGTTTACTAAGTCATGGAATTTTATTTCACAAATCTCTGTATAATAGAGTTATATTTAATCAGGTCCTGAATTTGTGTGCTTATATCGCATAGTTTTACTCATTCCTGCTGCTTTCGAGTTTATAATGAGGGGAATTCATGCAAACATCTATTGAATATAGCATGTAGGTTAGATGAGTAAATAAATCCACACAAAATATCAGATTAAATCAGTCATTTGAAAACAGTGTGAGTGATTCAGCTGTACCGCGTCTTCTCTGTTTCACTCTCTCAAAGCGGCTTCACATCTCGTCTTCACTACTAGAGCTACTGCATGTGATCCAAGACTTTCGCTTGCATCTCGGGACAGTTAATAGAAAGAAAACGCATGCATCGCATCTGGTCTTGTGATAGCAGAGGGTCCGTTCACATGTTGCGTCTTTTGCATGCTTCAGTTCATTATTTCAAATGTAATAGAAGATTTTTCATGATGTATATGCATGCTATAGGTCAGCACGAACGTCTTTCATTGGCAAACGGTCTGTTGCTAGGCGGACAAGTTGAGAACCGTTTCGCGGAGGATGCCAGGTGTTAAAAAACTAAAAACTAAAAAAGAATATTCTAATCTCAAAATTTAAAATCGAATTCCAACACACTAAATGAATATTCGAATAATTGAATATTCGGTTCCAGCCCTACTTGCAAGTTTTAGGGCTTCAACAACTGAGAGCAAGGCCGTTTCGGTCGAATGTCTACTTCTGAAGCCAGTTTGGTTGCTGACTGTCCAGGAGGTTGTTCTGTGTGAGAAAGGCAGAGACTTGGTTGAACACAACTCGTTCAAGTGTTTTGCAATGAAAGGTAGAAGGGAAACCGGTCTATAATTCCCTAAAAGAGTTGGGTTAACAGTGGGTTTCATAAGAAGTGACTATTTGACAGTTTTGGTGTGGAGAATTGTGTGAGGTTTGTAATTTTATTAATAAAGAATGTGGCAAAGTCATCAGCTGTTAGAGTTGATGAAGGAGGGAGGAAAAGGTTTTAAAGAGCATGCGAGAGTTAGGCGTATTGTTCATTTTCTCATGATAGTATGACCTTTTAGCAGTGGAGACATTAGCAGAGAAGTCAGAGAGGAGTGATCAATATAAATTAAGGTCAGTAGGATTTTGTGATTTGCTCTATACCCTTTCTGCATCCCTGAGATTAGAATGATGTTTGCGGAAACCGTCAGATAGCCAAGGGCAGAAGGGGTGGTACAGGCTAACCTGGAAGATAAGGGGTAGAAAGTATCAAAACAAGACACCAGAGTGGAACAGAAAGTGTCAGTAGCACTGTTAGCATCAAGAGATGATAACTGTTTAGTGGGAGGAAGCGATGATGAAACCATATCAGATAGTCGGGAGGGTGAGAGTGAGCGTAAGAGGTCTACATTCGGGATTCAATTCCTGAATAAATGCGGTAGCAGTTGGTAACTCTGGTGCAATTTGAACGGAGCGGGTGGTCTAACAATATCCCGTTACCAACGTCCTTTCAGAACAGCAAATCTGCGCTTTATACTTATCGAGCAACGGTACAGCCTGCACTCAGGACTGTTATGCATGCATGAACCAGTGCTTCATTTTATTTGCGGGTTCTGTGCGAACTATTTGCATAACAATGCTCAGAGCAGGCTAGCCGCTAGCCTACCAGCGGTAATACGGCTCTCAGACAGAACAGGCAGGTTGTGATGAGTGACAGAGCAGAATAAGGATGGAGCAAAGTGTGAATGCGCTGTCCTTGAAGGACGATCAACTTGTATTCTTTTTTTTATTATGCCTAGCCTATCATTTTTAAATGACAGACTGTTATTTATTTATTTATTTATTTTTCTCTGCGACACTTCCTACTGTGTTAACAGCAAGATGTTAAAGGGTTACTCCACTGCAAAATTTACATTTCGTCACCGTAATAATAATAATAATGATAATTTGTTACATTTTATATAGCGCTTTTTAGACACTCAAAGCGCTTTACATAGTAAGGGGTATCTCCTCATCCACCACCAGTGTGCAGCATCCACCTGGATGATACGACGGCAGCCATAGTGCGCCAGAACGCCCACCACACACCAGCTTACTGGTGGAGAGGAGACAGAGTGATGAAGCCAATCAGTGTATGGGGATGATTAGGAGGCCATGATGGTCAGAGGCCAGTGTGCTAGTTTGTCCAGGATGCCGGGGTTACACCCCTACTCTTTTCGAAGGAAATCCTGGGATTTTTAACGACCACAGAGAGTCAGGACCTCGGTTTAACGTCTCATCTGAAGGACGGTGCTTTTTGAAGGTGCATCTCAATAAATTAGAATGTTGTGGAAAAGTTTATTAAATAAAACTCGTGTGTTAAATAAATTCAATGCACGCAGACTGAAGTAGTTTAAGTCTTTGGTTCTTTTAATTTGTGATGATTTTGGCTCACATTTAACAAAAACTCACCAATTCACTCTCAACAAATTATAATACTTCATAAGACCAATAAAAAAAACATTTGTAGTGAATTGTTGGCCTTCTGGAAAGTATGTTCATTTACTGTATATGTACTCAATACTTGGTAGGGGCTCCTTTTGCTTTAATTACTGCCTCAATTCGGCGTGGCATGGAGGTGATCAGTTTGTGGCACTGCTGAGGTGTGCAGTGGAGTAACCAGCACATGATCAGTGGAGCAGTGTCGTGTGTAAATAAGGTCCAGTTGGTTGCTTGATTTGTAAGTAGCCGTAGTTAACACTCTCTTGAGATCAAACGAGTCAAGTAGAGTGTGGAAGTCTGCAGCCTGAGGTTTATCCAGGTGAATGTTGAAGTGTCCAAGTATAACTAAGTGAGTACCATCCTCAGGAAAGGTTGAGAGCAAAATTCTAAAAAAGCTAATTATTCCACAAATTTGTATTTTTAGAGGGTGGGGAAATAGAAACCGAATGTGATTCAAAGGAGCAGTTGATACTCAGAGGATACTAAAGGAGTAAATTTAAAGGAGACCAGTACCTCCACCTCTTCCAGTCAAATGGGGGGTGTTGGAAAAGGAGAAATTATTGGAGAGTGCTGCAGGTGTAGCACTGTCCTCTGGTTTGATCCAGGTCTCTGTCAGGGCCATGAGGTTTAGCCTTGAATGACTAGTAATGAAAGTAATGAAATCAGCTTTGTTGACAGCAGACTGACAATTCCAGAGACCAATAGAAAAAGAAAGATTTATTTATAATTGATTCATTTTTGTATTAACTTTTGTTTTTGTATTTTTAGTTATAATTTTATTTTTAGTTTAGTAATTTTATTTGTTTGTTATTTTCCAAAAATATTCTATTTTATTTATATACATATATATATATATATATATATATTTACAGTCATGGCCAAAAATATCGGCACCCTTGGTAAATATGATCAGAGAAGGCTGTGAAAATTAATCTGCATGGTTAATCCTTTTTATATATTATTTTTACAATTCACAAAATCTAACTTTTCATTGGATAATAAGAATTTAAAATTGGGGGAAATATCATTATGAAATAAATAAAATATCAAACACATTGTACACAATTATTTGCACCCCTATAAATTCTTATGAGAAAAATATCTCTGAAGTATATTCCCATTAATATTCACAATTTTGAGAACTCCAGGGTGATTATGAACATGATCCAGCCATGGCTTCCTGTTTCACAGAAATATAAATATGAGGGAAAACAAAGCCCAAATTCCCTTAATCATCCATCACAATGAAAAAAATAATATATTTCTGATGTGCAGCAAAAGATAATTGAGCTTCACAAATTAGTGAAGTGGCTTTAAGAAAAGAGCTAGAGCAGTGAAAGGAAGAGGACGTGTCTCTATATCGTCCTAATACGTGGTGAGGAGGAGAGTTTGAGTGACTAAAGACTCTCCAACGACCACAGCTGGAGAATTGCAGAAAATAGTTGAGTCTCGGGGTCAGAAAACCTTTTAAAAATTGTCAAACAGCTCCTACATCACCACATGTTGTTTGGGAGGGCTTCAAGATAAATTATCCTAGCTCATCAAAAACAATCTCCAGCATATTCAGTTATCAGACACGACTGGAACTTCAAATGGACTGGCTTCTATGGTCAGATGAAAATAAAAATAGCTTTTTAGCAGAAAACACTCAAGATGGGTTTGGTGAACACAGGGATAAAAAGCATCCCATGTGTACAATGAAATATACTGCTGTATGTTTTATGTTGTGGGCCTATATTTCTGCTGGAGGTCCTGGACATCTTGTTTAGACACATGACATCATGGATTATATCAAATACCAACAGATAAAAAAAAATCAATAAGTTACTGACTCTGTTAGAAATCTTATAATGGGCCATGTTTGGATCTTCCAACCGGACAATAATCCAAACACAAACCTCAAAAAACAACACAAAAATAAAATATCAAAAGGATTAACAATGCAGATTTCTGTGATCATACTTACCAAGGGTGCCGATATTTTTGTCCATGACTGTATATATATATATACATATATATGAAGAGTTCAGATGCAAAACCCTATAAGTACGTCTGACGTTTTTCTTTAAAATTAGCATTTCTTATAGGTTTCTATGATAGTGTTGGTACTTCTGAATGTGTTGAGACTGGGATTTATTTGAAGTGAAAGTACTTAATGAACATATACTATGTGTCGAGAGCATTCACTCAGTCTCTTTATCTCATTTTTGACCAAGATTTGCATTGGAACTCTTTATATATATATATAGTTTAGTTTTAGTACTTCAAATTAAACTTCATTTATTTAATTTAGTTGCCCATGCAGTATTTCTTAGTTTTCCATCTATTTATATTTTATTTAAGCTTTATATTGACCAATGAAAATAATTTCAAGAATTGTATTTTTAGTTAACGATAACAACATTGTCTGCATGCCATGTGACCGTTAACCGACATCAGACAATCGTGAACATGAGAATATATTGTTAAATTATTGAAATATTAACTTCAAATCTCAGGTGTACTTATAGAAAATATTTTAGGTCAAAGGAGTTCGAAATTTAGGAAATTCCTAAATTTTCTGTATAGTTGTTTCCTCAAAAACAGAGAAGTGTGACTCCTGTCCAGTTATATTTGGTGAATCCCTGTCAGGGCACAACCACTTTCAGAATAAACTTTGACAGTAACCTTCTTCCCATACCAATCCATTTAATAAGATGTCTCCAAAGGACACAGTGGTCCGATGAAGTTCACTGCATTCAGCTCATTCATTATCCAAGAGCTGGGCCTCTGGATCCCAGGATGAAGAGGATGAGAAAGAGAGAGATCTCAGGCTACGTGTGTGTGTGTGTGTGTGTGTGTGTGTGTGTGTGTGTGTGCGTGTGTGTGTGTGTGCGTGTGTGCGTGTGTGCGTGTGCAAAAGCGTGTGTGCGTGTGTTGCGTGTGTGCGTGTGTGTGTGTGTGTGTGGGCATGTTTATGTGGTTTATGAGGACACAAATTTGTATAATGACATGGGTATGACATAGGTATTACAAGGAGAAGGTGATTTATGAGGACATTTTCAGTGTCCCCATAATTTAAAACGCTTATAAATCATACAGAGTGAGTTTTTTTGAGGGAAAATAGAAATGCACCGTCTCCTGTGAGGGCTAAGTTTAGGTGTAGTGTAGGTGTAGGGCAATAGCACATACAGCTTGTACAGTATAAAAACCATTACGCCTATGGAGAGTCCCTGTAAACCATAAAAACCAACATGTGTGTGTGTGTGTGTGTTGGACTTATTACGTAACCGTCTCTAGATCAGTTCAGTCACACTGGCAGTCTGGGATACGTTTCCGTGCGACGGTACCGCCCAGTTTCCCTCTGCTTTGTTGATCTCTTTATCTTCTAAGCAAGCACGTCTATCGCCCTCCTTTTGTCTATGTTTATTTTGAGTTTTTATGGTGAAAATAAAAAGTCACCATTACTGTGTCAGGGAGACCATGGATGAGTAATGATAGCATAGAGAACGGCGTTATGGAAAAAGAGACAATTCATATTGGAGGACAGGAGCAAGGTTATATCCTGTGAGGGCTGTTTGTTTGGGTTCACAAGGGTGTCCACATTTTTTGATGTGACACCCTTGTGATTTGATTTTTTTCAGGTTGATTCTATGGTTCATTCATGTTCGTAGCAGAAATGTAGCACGATAAGTTATGTGAAGAAGTTCAGGCTTAATAATAATGTTTGTTTTAGCAAATACCCATTAATAATTGTGTGTATTATCTTAATTTTATTTATTTACTTTGAAACAGATAAATATTTTCTGATTATTTTATTTTTCAGCCTTCATTGTTACAGAATGGTAATCTAAAACAGTAAACAAATAAATAATATATATATATATATATATTAAAAATAATCAAAGCATTTGGTTGAACACAGTTTCAAACTCAATACATTTCTCATTTTTATCCACCAATATAACAAAGTATAAAAGTAAACAGCAATAATATGTCTTTATATATAGTTTTTACAATAGAATGAAAAGTCTACTTGACACGTGTGAGCGGTTGAATGGTGACATAACAGAGTTTTGAATCAATTCATTATTAGAAATGAATCTAACTGCTGTAATGACATTTTTGCTGTTGTAACATCAGCCTTAAGTTCTCATAGATGCTAAATCTTGAGAGAGAATTTAATTGCAATACTAGTTTAATGACACAAATTCGAAATCTTGATGGTTGAAACTTGGGGTCAAATAATAGAGAGATCAGACGGGAACATTGAAGAAAAACTAAAATAGTGATGAATGAAATTGAAAAAGAGAAAACGATTGTTCAAAGCTTCAAGCCATATGAGTGGTGTTTTGTCTTCATGTCAAGATTTTTGGAGAGAATGAGGGAAACTCAAAAAGAGCCCCCTGGGATTGATGGTGTTTCGAGGCACCATGTGAGATGGAGGGAGGACTGCTGAATTGTCGAGCATCTGTTTTGAAGAGAAATGAGGCTGTGCTGTCATCCAGTAAATTCAGTGTCAGAATTTTGTAATATCTGTCAGTTTTTGGTGTCATTTGTCATGTCAGTAGCGGTAAATATTTGATAAGATTCTAACATGAACGAACAAGAACAAACACAAGTGGCTTTGAGTGCAGAAGCTTTACAGGCTGTGCTAACATATATTAAGACAGTTCACAAGTGCTTGTCTTAAGGAAATCTGCACTGATATTACACACCCTTATACTCCCCACGTTTTTCAATGGTCTGACAAACACAAACTGGTTGGGATACAATGTTTAGTTAGCCATAATGATCATACTTTTTATGGGAATTAACCTACAAATGGCTTACTTGTCATAAGAAAGCAAGGACAAAAACACATCACCTTTTAAAGGAATAGTTTGCCCAAAAATAATAAAATAATAAATATCTCGGGGAACCAAGGTTACAAAATAGTAACAGAGTATGTTCCCTATCGATACTTTAGTGGTACTGCGTCTTTTATTTAAGACTCATATGGGGAACCAGTACAACCCTGCCGTGCTATGGTGGGGGGGATGACTGCATCTAACTTGCCTGAAGGGCCCATGGGACAAGTAGTAGAAGCCCTCGAGGCCACAGGCTGAGCTCATAGAGGCCACACCTGGCACGGGTCATCGTCCTGAGGGGGACCTAATCTGCCTCGGCACCCTGGGGGGTTGAGAACGCACAAGTAAGCCACTGGTAAGTCGGGCATGTTATGGCCGAACTTTGCTCAGTGCCTGTCTCACCTGTTAAGGTTCACGTCCATTCAAGCAGAAAGGACCCATGCATGTAAAGCAGGGACTTTCGGGTTATGAAACCTAGCAAATACGGACGGCGAGGCCCAGCCGGTCACCACACATATTTCTACGAATGACACTAGACCACTCCCACGAGGCAAGAGTAAGCTAGCATAATAGCATCAACTATCCACCGTGAAAGTCTATGCTTCGTGACCGGATGCCCTTTGGTGTGGTTACCGAAGCAAACGAAGAGCTGGTCCGACTGCATAAAGAGGGAAGAACGCTCCAGGTAGATTTTCAGTGCCCTAATGAGGCAGAGTAATTTCAGCTCCTGGTCCTCGTCTGAGGGAGGAATTGCAGAGAGTGAAATGACCTGTGCTCTGAACGGAGTCGAGAGCAACTTTGGTACATAACCATGCCTTGGCTTCAGGACGATCTTGGAGTCGTTAAGCCCAAATTGAAGGCAGGTGGGGCTCACAGAGAGCGCCAGTAAATCACCCATCCGCTTGACCGATGCAAGCGCCAGTAGCAGGGTGATCTTTAGCAACAGGGATCATAGGTCGACAGACTGTAGCGGCTCAAAGGGAGGGCCCTTCAGAGCCCCGGGACAGTGGGCAGATCCCAAGTAGGGATTGTGAAGGGGCGAGGGGGGTTCAGCCTCCTGGACCCTTTCAGAAAACAAACAACTATGTTGTTCCTGTCCACCGACTGGCCCGCTATAGGAGCGTGTGGGGCTGCTATAGCTGCTACATAAACCTTGAGCGTGGAGGGAGAGCGTCCCTTGTCCAACAGCTCTTGTAGGAAGGACAATATCAGCGATATGTCACAGGAAATCGGGTCTGTGCCACGGGTTGAGCACCAGGCTCCTATAGGGACCATTTAAGGGCATAGAGGCGTCTCATAGGCGGGGCTCTAGCGATTGTGTTTTAAACGCTCTCGCTCCCATCGAGAGGCCAAAGGTGCAGAGCCCACAGCTCGGCCCTGGGATGCCACATCGTTCTGTTCGATGTCATTTCTCCATTACCCATATACGATTATATTTCATTATGTATTTTATCAAATCACATAAGTTTGTAAGAAACTGTTTAATTTTCAAAAAATATTTTTAATTATAGGAATATAATGTACCACATGCTGATAAGAGGGATGTGGGTGGGATGTAATGCCAGAGTAAAGTAAAGCCACAACTTACACAACAGTGTTCAGATCATTTTTTTTCCTGAGAAAAGCAATATAATGCAATATTTCCATCTGCTAAATGTAAGCTTTTCCATATTCCAAGCTTGCCTGCTGCACTGGGGACATCACATGCATGTGCAAGTCAAGAGAATTATGAAAATAAATGTAGGAATTATTTGATTGTTGGATTTTAAATCAGCGGGGTTGAGGCATCAAAAGTAACTAAGCTGTTTTATGGATGATAACTGTAATATTATTACTGAAATCCTATAAGTAATTAGTTACACTACTAGTTACTGCAAAAAGTAATATTATTACAGTAACTAGTCACTGCCCAACACTGCTATTGGGATGCATAAATGGAAAGGAGAAGAACGATTTGGATAACATGTAATATTTTTCTGCTGCTTTTTAGAGCCTGGCAGCTCCTATGTTTTCATTGTTCACGAAGCCTTTGTGCTCCCCAGAAGAAAGTAAGTCATACAAGTTTGAAACCACATGAGGGTGATTAAATGAAGACATCAATTTTATTTTGGGGGGAATTATTCCTTTAAATGTAATCCATTCTGATGTCTTCTGTAACGTTTGTAAGGATTTCAGCTAGGGCTTCAAAGTATGTGTGAAATCCTCTGAATAAAAATGAACCCGGTCAAGCGAACTCTTATCTGAAAGCCAGGCAGGAGGAGTGAGAGCAAGAGAGAAAGGAGAAAGTGCCCAAGTAGAGGTCAATAGCACAGTTCGGCAGCTTGAAATTATGGGCACTTTGTAAATGTTGCACAGATAACGGATAATAACAAATAGCATTGACACAAGGAGGATTCAGAACGCAGCTCATGGAAATACATATCAACACATGCATTTAAAATAAAGCAATGGGCACAGTGTTATAATACCAGTTTGTTATGGGTTTTGAACTTGTTAGGTAAAATATTTTAGTTTGCATTAAGTTTCCAAATAAAACCAGAAAACATTAAAATCAAATTAAGCACTTGTCCCTTGTAAAGTATTTATATACTATTCAAAAGTTTAAGGGCCAACAGAATTTATTTATATTTTAAAGACCCTCTTATGACCACTAAATCTGCATTTATTTGAACAAAAATACAGTAAAAACTATATTTTAAAATGTAATTTATTTCTGTGATGTAAAGCTGAATTTTCAGCATCATTACTCCAGTCTTCAGTGTCACATGATCTTCAGAAATCATTATATTATGCAGGTTTGAAGAAATATTTCAAATGAATATCAATGTTGTGCTGATTTTTATGCTGTGGAAAACATGATAGGTTTTTAATTTTAGGATCCTTTAATGAATATATACTTGAAAAGAACAGCATTTATTCAAAATTGAAACATTTTTTAAAAATTTTATTTGTTCTTACTGTCACTTTTGATTAATTTATTGCATATAATTAATAAATAAAAATGTAATTTGTATTTTTTACCAAAATAAAATCATACTGTCCCCCAAACCTCTGAACAGATGATTTATTTCTCTGGGTGATACAATAATAGGTATTTAACACATGGTTAAATCTACATATAAAGTAAACCATTTTCTTGAATAATTTTTTAAATAAAATGTTACATGCCATTGTGGGGATATTAAATTCATACTGTGATATTTTGGTCATGCCACCTATTCCTGTGACAAGCTGGTACAGTGGACAGGAGCTCTGATCAGTACACACACACACACACATATACTGAGAGACAGATGCACACACTCACCCTCGTCAAGAAACAGATGGTGAGACACATCTATTCTCAGACAGGCTGGTACAAGAAAGTACAAGACAAATGCTTGCACACACACACAGTAATATCTAATCGTATAATCATAAAATGAACAATCGCTCACTTGTGTGTTTGTGTGTGTGGGGGGCAGATTTGCCTATATTCTTCCGCACAAAGATAATAAATTTGCCTATATTGTGTGGACCAACGTAATAGTCCCCATGAAAAACTTCATAATACACATAGTAATTAATGTCTTGAGCATGAAGTGTAGGGTTAGGATAAATAAATTATCATTAGCTTTGTATAAAGCAATATGAAATGCTCGCTCCACCGTGATAGAAACACACATGTGCTTTCGAGTCAGTCAAACCCACAGTGTTCATGGCCTTCAGGGCTGTCTTTACTCCAAACAGGTTATGAATGCAGAGATGAAAATGTTATTGCTTAGAGGTAGAGGTGCATATCCTTGAGAGCTTCAGAAAGTTGTACAGAGTTGTAAAATGAATGTTGATGGCTTAGCTCAGAAAATGTGGAAATGAGCTCAATTTTGATTACAGACTTCTTAGAAACCTTGAGGATGTTTGAGAAATTGTTGATCTCTTCTTGCTTACCACTCCATGTCATATATTTGCTGTGTAGGAGAGACATTAGAGATATTCATGAGAATGTCTTTTGTGGTCTTTCCTGTGGGTGTGACTTGAGATTGGTTTTAATGGTGTTCAACCATTAGTATGAGGAAACCATTAGTACATTCATTACTGTTCAAAAGTTTGGGAGCAGTGTTTTTTAACAAAATTAATAAAAAAAAAAAAAGGACACATTAAATTGACCAAAAGTGACCATAAAGATTTGTATAAAAGATCGAAGAATAAGCACAACTGTTTTATACATTAATAAATAATAATAATAATAAATGTTTCTTAAGTAAATCAGCAAATCAGCATATTAGAATGATTTCTGAAGTATCATGCGACACTGAAGACTGGAGTAATTATATTAATACATTCAATTTTAAAATATATTGAAAAAATATTATTTTCTGTATTTTTTATCAAAGAATGCAGCCTTGGGGAACATAAGAGACGTCTTCTTTTTTATTATTTATCTTATCGACCCCAAATACATTACTAAGAGATTGCTGAGGCTTTGCACATAGATGTATATAAATTAGTATTTTAGTTGATTCATTTCATAGTATTTATTTAATAAATTAACTTTTCCCCAGAATGTGTACACCTGTGTAAATTCTTCTTCCTCTAGGTGATTCTTTAAATTGACACATTTACTTACTTAAAATAGCTTAAACTTATGAATATATGTCATATTAGAATATGTTCTATACTTAAATTCATTGTAATTTTTCAATTCATTGTAAAAAAAAACAAACACTTACAGAACTTACATTTTATCCAATAAATGTATCCGTTTGAAAGATGTTAATGTGTTTTATTCTTGGAAAACAAGACATAAATACTAATTTAAAAAGTGATTTTGTTCCAGATAGATTTGTACTATAACATTACATTGGCTTTGTCAATGTAGCATAATAGTAAATGTTGCATGAAATGGCTACACAGACCCAAAGACAACAACTTTGTACTCCCCACCATGAGTGCAGCAAACACACACACACACACACACACACACACACACACACACACACAGACAGACAGACAGACAGACAGGCAGACAGACAGACACACGCACACACACACAGACAGACAGACAGACAGACAGGCAGACAGGCACACACACACACGCACACACGCACACGCACACGCACACACAGACAGACAGACAGGCAGACAGACAGACACACACACGCACACACACACATGCACACACACGCACACACACACACACACACACACACACACACACACACACGCACACACAATCTCTGCTGCGGTTGTGGACCCCTTCGGTTCATCAGTAGTCTGCTCACTGCTGGAACACACTGCTTATCGTCTGCTGTTTGCTTTGCCACTACTGTAAAACAGGGTGGTCTACAGAGAGACCAAAACAACCTTGCCTTCTCCCACCGCCTCTGACTTCTCAATCTCTCGTCCCGCCTAATGAATTTATCCTCTCTGTCTAGCATTCACAATGTACAGTTCAGAAACTACTTTGTTTTGAGTAGAAGTAAAGAGAATCTAAATCTTTCAGATTTTGTCCATTTATGACTAAATACAAACAAGAAATTACCGTTTTGGCGTGCTTTAATGTGATGTGACCATTGTTCTGAAATAACCGATCATCTCTCCCGCTTTTTACTACTACTAGCTTTAACACGAAATATACATGAATGAACATCAGAAAAAGTCATTAATACGATGTTTTGTGTCTCATATAATCACTTAATTGGTCATTCAACCGTAGAAAGATGACGATAAAACAGCTTGCAAACAATGTGCGCATAACACGTTAAACATTTACCTCAGGAAAGCTATTCAGTATCAGTAACTCGTAATTTGGCAAGAAAAATAAGTCTAGACAGCAGCTTTTTTCTGGCTCTGTATTCCTTATATTTTACTTAATCTGTTAGTGATGTCAAATTTATTGTACATTGTAAAAATGACTGTGAATTTAACGGTAAAAGACTTTACAAATGCTACAGTAAAAACCTGTTAAATGGTTAACGGTAAGGTCCCCTACTGTGAAAACTGTATTGGGCATTACATGTAATTTTACAGTAGTATACCATTTTTGGAAGTGAAAAAAAAGTGAATAACTGTAAATTGATATACCCAGAATTCCCTGTTTGTTAAAATTACTCAGTTTTTTCTTATCAGTTGTGTACATTAGGGTTGTATGTTACATCTAATGTTGTTAAATTAATGTTTATTGTTTCATGTGTGTTGCATGATGGTGTTTAGTGTTTGTGTGAATGACACTGTGCACCTTTTGAATATGTTAAAATCTAAAAGCTGCTTGTGATGGGGTTTGGTTCATCAGGTGACTTTCTCATCACCACCTGCTTTTGGTGGTTATCAGTGTATTACAAAGATACAAAACAGATGTCAGTACTTCGATAGGTTGCACATTAACATTATATCAGTTAATGAAACTACGGTGTTTAAATATACATTTAAGTTACAACCATCATTTTTACAACCGTATTTATTACTGTAAAATTCTGGCAATCACGTTATTTATCATAAATTGTACGTTTTTTTCTTTCTTTTTTTTACAGGGTATGTTTGAATAAATCTGTATTTAAAACAAGTTTTTAGGGCAGTCACCATTTATTTGATTATATTTCAAAAAATTAAATGGAGTAGAAACATAATTATATTATTTAAAAGTTATGTAAAACTACCTTACAGGCTATTTCAGTGTTTAAATACAATGCTTTTGATCAGTTGATCAGTGTATCTAAAAATAAATATAGTGCGTAGGTTTCTTGTATAGTTTACAGCATTACTTCAGAGATAGTTTTCCTTAAGAAAAATGTACATGTACTGTTCCTGATGTATCCAAATTAATTACTATCGAATCAAAATCATAACTGAAGCAAATCAAGAGCTTGTGAATTGGAATCCAATCGATTTGTGAAATATGTGTTAACACTTAGCCCTAGTAAAGATACTCTGTGTGTGTGTGTGTGTGTGTGTGTGTGTGTGTCTGTGTCTGTCTGTGTCTGTCTGTGTCTGTCCGTGTGTCCGTGTGTGTGTCTGTGTGTCTGTGTGTCTGTGTGTGTCTGGGTGTGTCTGTGTGTGTCTGGGTGTGTCTGTGTGTCTGTGTGTGTGTGTGTGTGTCTGTCTGTCTGTGTGTCTGTCTGTGTGTCTATTTGTGTGTCTGTGTGTCTGTGTGTGTGTGTGTGTGTGTGTGTGTGTGTGTGTGTGTGTGTGTGTGTGTGTGTCTGTGTCTGTGTGTCCGTGTGTGTGTCTGTCTGTGTGTCTATCTGTGTGTCTGTGTGTCTGTCTGTGTGTTTGTGTGTCTGTCTGTGTGTGTGTGTGTCTGTCTGTTTGTGTGTGTCTGTGTGTGGTTTCTGGTGCATGTTGAGCCACATGTGCACACTGGAGAGGATGTGGTGGAGATCTGTGAAAGGCCTGCGGATGCTGGTGCTCATTGAAGATCAGTGAATTATTCAGAGAATCTAGCAAGAGGCTTTTTAAGGACTCTACAGATTACACCATAAAAGGCATATCGTTTCTGACTGCTGTTGTGTGTCACCACAGAGTGCTGGCTCTGTTTCCAAAATCTAGTTAGCTGTCTTCTGCCTACATGCTGCCTTCTTAGACAACACCCTTATTAAAATGGGACTCATACGTGACTGATTTACAACATTCTATAGATGTGTTTTTATGCATGTGATCTCTAATAAGCATGAAAAATGTGTGCATATATTGAGTAATATAATCAATATTAAATGTGATTTTTTGGATTATTTTTGTGTGTATGATATTTGAATGAATTATATTCAGCATGGCAGTGCATTATGAGAAAGCCTTATGCATTAGGGATAAATGGTGCCCCTGAATTCGTCCTTAAGAAGCTATCTTTAAAGGCAGCATAATCAATATGATGGCTTAAAATGCTAACTACATTGGAAGCTTTGGAACAGAGCCATTATGGTACGCATATGGATCTTACAATTTGCAATGATTAGAGGGGAAAAGCGTTACGCTATTTGCCTGGAAATTATAGAAAGGACACTATAGAAAATGATATTGAATTACTGTCTGGACTATTGGAGAAGGTATGAACGTTTGACAAATGTGGAAATGACCTTCTAATCGGGCCGAAAGCAGTCCACTGTGGATAATAAGCCTATATCTGCTGCACACAGTGTGCTCCCTTGTGCCTGGCAGTGAGTTTGTGTATGTTTACCACGTGTGTGTTAGCGTTTGAGTTCATGTGTGTTGTTGCATGTGCGTTTGATGATGTGTTTTGGCCAGGGGCAAAGGTGCAAATGGAAGAAAAGTGAAGGGAAAAGTATGATTAAGAGCGCGTGTGCTTTTTAATTAATTCATTTTGTATGGATGAGAAAGTGAGAGAGAAATGTGAGGATATTTTAGGCTAAAAATGGCCCTCATAATATAATGAATAATTTCCCTACAGGCATGTAGTGACAGATAACGTATGACTCGTAAGCCCTAGACGCCAAATGAGGTGCTGGTAAAGAACACAGCGTTCTGATTGGCTGACTGGTACGTGTCCGCACATGGCTGGGTGAAGAGTTGTGAGGTCACATGATCATTTCAAACGGATGGATACACCATCATATATTGTTAGTATTGTGTATTGCATCCAATCAGAAAATTGTCAGTTAAATTGTGTTTTGGATTGTTGTTTTTTCAAAGAAATTAATAATTGTATTCAGCAAGGATGCATTAAATTGATCAAATATTCCTTAAAAATATTAAGCAGCACAACTGTTTTCAACACATACTGTAAATGTTTCTTCTAGGCCTATCTGAAGAATCGTGTGACACTGAAGACTGGAGACATGGCTGCTGATAAATAACTCAGTTTAAGAATGTAATATAAAATATGTTTTGTAAAATTGAGCTAAACTATTGTTCAGAAGTTTTGGGTCAGTAGGATTTTTTTTAAGTAAATAATTAGCAAGAATGCATTAAATTGATCAAATAAAAACTTTTTTTTATATAAAAAATTAATTGTAAACTTTTTTTAAAAGTCTTTTCGGCGAAAAATAATGAAAACTGTTTCACAAATTCCAAAAATATTAAGCACCACAACTGTTTTCAACATTGATAATAATAAGATATGTTTCTTATATCTGAAGGATCATGAAGACTGGAGAAGTGATGCAAACATTTCTTTATCTTTGCATCACAGGAATAAATTACATTTGAACATGCATTCAAATAGAAAACAGTTATTTAAAATGGCAATAATATTTTCACAATATGACTGTTTTTCCTGTATTTTAATCAGATAAATGGAGCCTTGATGAACATGAGACTTCTTTAAACAATATTTGTTGCTCAAAGTTTGTGAGAAATCTGCTTGCGTAATAAGGGTTGAACCTTAGTGTGTATAAGTTTGTTGTCACATGTCAAGAAGCCACATTAAACGTTATTGTCATCATCAAGTCTCTAGTGAGTATCGGTCTTTGCCAAGTCATAGCCATGCACCCTTAAAACTCTGACCCAAATCAGACTCCAGTCCATATGCAATAGTCTTTTATATCCCATCTATGAGAGCGTGTATCCGAGGTTAGTCGTCAGCGCTTCTGTCCTTTAGGGAATGACCGCTGCAGTGCATCTCTCAGCGGATGGACTCTGATTCAGTGGCTGTTGTTTGTGGATGTTTTCTTGGGTTTGTGATTCACGTGGAGAATTCGACCGCCAGCGCTGCTCCACGGTGGCCTGTCCCAGCCCTGGAGTCAGAGTGGATCAGCTGGCTGCCGAAGGAAAGCCACGCTCTTATTATGAAGAGCAAACACTATTGTATCTGTCTACACACTGGAGCTGGGTGATTCATTGAATTTTATTTTACCATTATGGCTTCTAATGGTAATGGAAACAAGATAAAATGATTATTGTGCAACTTTCCATTTTGTTTGCTTTGTCTCATGTTATAAATCCAACACAACCCTTTTCCGGTGCGCTTTCGCTCCTCCCTAAATGTTTTGTCGTTTTCAGTTGGTTGGGAAATTGCATTACAACAGTCATCTTATTTATTTTTATTTATTATTGTTATATTTATATACTAATTTATTATGTAGTAATTGTTTTATGTAGTAAAATATATTATGTAGTAATTTATTTTGTTTACATTTTTGTTCCTTTTGGTTTTATTTTATTTAATACAAAAAATTGTTTAATTATATTATTACTGTTTATTTTATGAATTCTGAAGTTCAAAGGAATCCACTGCAAAAATATATATATATTTTTAAAGTTCAGTGAATGCATGATGTTTCTAAACAGTCCTACTATAGCTACTTTTCATAGTATTTGATCAATATAATATTATAGTTGTAATTGTGTATATATATATTTGTGTGTGTGTGTGTGTATATGTGTTTATATATTCTTATATATAAATCTTTCTTATATATTTTTAATAGGTAGCCTATCTGTCTTCAAAGCCCCATTTTAACAAGTATTTTTATTTATTTGTTTGTTTGTTTGTTTATTATTAGTTTATTTATTTAAACATTCTGGCCAGTTATGGTTACTGTGCACTTTTATGTTTCTACATTTGTGTATACAGTACAGCAAATAATATGCACATATTTACGTCACTTATTAAGTCTTAGTCTTTAGTTGATTTCATCTAGATGCTTATAACAGTATTATTTTTCATTTTTGATTTTTATTCCTGATCTTACTTATGGTGAACAATTCTAACTACATGTTTGGAAATGTAAACTGATATTTCCTACTGACACACATGTGGATCTGTGTGCGTGCGTGAATACTTGGGCTAGGTCTAAAAATCTCTGCTATTGTAAGTTGTGCTCTCCTTGTTTCACAGATGAATCAGCATTGTGTATTTCAGCCCAAGATTTCTCACATGGCTTTAGTTTCAAACTGAAAATCAATGGAAGTGGATGGACTTCAGTTGAAACGCTGCCCGTTCATTTAGGAATCTCCAGCTTGATCTTTTGTTTCTGAGTTTTTAAGTTGGTTTTTCTGTTGTTTTGTGCGTGTGCACTTAGCTCAGGGGCTTCAGTGCCTGAGACTGTGTTCTAATAGAGCCGGGGTAATGATGTTAGATAAATGCCAAGAAATGATGCTTAGCTCCAGGTGAGGCTTTAATGTGCTCATAATTGGACAAATTGTATGACTCAGGATAATATACATATCCTCAAGCATTATGGTTTTATAATATTTGAATGAAACATAGCTGAAGCATCTTCAGTCACGTGAAGTCTCAGAATGCTCCTGTCCTGAACTGCCTCCAATTTAAAATAATGTTGAGGACCAAAGAGGCTTGTGTGGGTAGCAGGTGTTTTGTATCTCGTTATTAAATGTGCTGAGTTTGTACTGTACTGTTGTTTATTTGCAAACCATATCGCTTCATAAAAGTGGACCACATAGTTTCTGTGCAGAAATGTAAATGAATGAATAAATGATGCATCCGTTGCAGAGGTTGAGTAATCCACCCTTTGTTTAAAAGGCAATGTCTGGATAAAATTTGGTTACAAATCTCTTGGTGTAGTGATTTTCTGAGCACACATTCATGAAGCTAGTGCTATATGGGCCATTTCTACTCTGCAGTACATTTTCATGTCCTCATCATATTTTAATGTATTGTATAAAATATGAAACTCACAATTTTTCCAGTCATTTTTGCATCTTTTTTTAAGCAGAACTGAAAAATTGCTGATTTATTTAGAAATATTCCAGGCACTTTCTTTATGGAAATGCTTCTATGCAATGCTTCTGTCCAATATTTTCTTATTGAAATGCTTCAAACAGAGTATTATTTCATTGGAAATCAATATGACTTTCCAACATGTACTGTGTGTGCACACATAAATGCTTTTCATGAATTACATATACATTTCTATAGGTATCTGTCAGGCTTATTTCACATTTTGGACTTTATTATGTATTTGTTTTTACTTAAAAAATTTTTTTTTTTTACTTTTATGCAAGACTATAAAGCTAAAATCAAAGTTTGTCTAGAGAAACTTGACAAATTTCTGTCTATGAATTCAAGTCTACCTTAATTAAAATGCAATTCTGATAAAACTTTTCACATACTATGTAAAACTCCAGGCATTTCTTAATATTTTTCTAATATTATTATTTGGCTTTCCATCATGTTGATCTTTCGTACTGTCTCTTTAAGAATAAAATGACATCATTCTCCAGGAAGTGATGGAGTTTTGGAGGGAAAACAAAAGAACAAACATTAGTATTTTCAATGGATTAGATGGTTTGATAATATTAAAGAAAATAAAAAATATTTGTTAAAAATGAGAACTATTTAGCCTGCATGGGCAACTATTTCAATTCTGTTCAGAATCCTGTTCATTCTCTTGTTGTTGCATAAATAATATATCAAGATATGATTAAAACTGTCTGCATATTCATTTTTTCTAAGTTTTTTTTAATTATAATAATTTTATTTAGCGTTCAGTTGGTACAACAGAACAGGAATGACCCGGCCATATGCCATTACGACTTTGGTTCGGTTTAGTTTGATTGGTTTTGTTATTAATACATCATTTCAGTGTAGTCAGCAGACCCTTATTGTTAATATTGTACATTAAGTTGAACTGCTTGTAGTCAGGTTTCTCTAGCATTGTTTATATATGAAGTTGTACCTTTCAGCAACTGATATAATGACTTGAACTTGTTAAAATCATCGTCTCCAGTTGTAGACAGGGTTAGCATTATAATATTGTCTTGATTAGAGCTAATATGCTACTACAGCGTTCTGTTAGATCCTGCATTCAGCTCTGATTTGCGTCTGAATTTGTGCTCGATAGGCTTTGATACCGGCACGTTTATTCATGCTGTTAGGCATGCTAAGCTAACTCACCTGTCTGTTGTTTTGCATGCGGGATCTGGGCCAATTTAGAAGCAATTTAGTGTTCAGAGAGTTTCTTGCATCACAGAAAGACGTGATTCTCCGTGCCCACATGGATTATTATTATCATTTCACGCTGTGTGTTTTGCCAAACGGTTATGATAATTGGTGCACCGTGTGGCGGGTGTAGAATGACGTTGATTTGAGAGTTTATTACAATAATTCATTTCTGAGACTAGAGAAATGTCCTCTTCAAGATTCAGAGGTATGATACCAGGCGTTTTATCAGGATAATAATATATAATTTGCAGTGGGCTGAGCACTCGCTGGTCTCACCGTCACCACGGCTCAGTCGATACAATAGGAGAGGCGTGATCAGTATGGCATAATCAGGATCTGCTTACCATAAAATATATGTTTGTTTGTTCTTTTTGCATGATAATCAGCCATACTGCATTACGAAATTAGGTTCATAGCTTTAGCATTAGATAAAATGTAAATTAAAGTAATTAAAATTTAGCTTTGGATAAAAGCATCTGCTAAATGACTAAATTAATAAATAAATTAGGCAGATTAACGGTGAATTGCAACAGTTTTATTTATATATAACATTGAATATATACATATATTTTTTATTTTACATGATAGATACACAGACAGACAGACAGATAGATAGATAGATAGATAATATATATATATATATATATATATATATAATTAAATATACATTATTAATATGAAGGATATTTTTATGCTTTTGATCAGGAAATGCACATTCACCAATGTAGCATTTAATTAAAAACAGTCAAAAACAGTATTAATGAGATGTAAAAATAATATATAATTTCAATATATATATATATATAATACATTTACATTTACCAGATGCTTTTATTCAAAGCGACTTACAGAGCATTCAGGTTATACATGTTTTCTTCAGTATGTGTGTTCTCTGGGAATCGAACCCACAACCTTTGCGCTGCTGACGCAATGCTCTACCACTGAGCCACAGGAACACACACAATTAATACAATTATTTAATTTCAAATTAAAAGTTTATATATATTTATTATTATTTGAATGAATAAATAACACCTGTGATGTTAAAGCCCAATGAAGCTGCATGCATCACTTCTGTCTACTAAGTAAATGATGTTGTAAAACAGTGATCATCTTTAAGAAATCAATCTAAAGTGCTCATTTGGTCCTCCAGAAAGCAGTTTTTAATCATTTGCACAGCTGAAAAGGTTGTTCTGCTCAATGTAGTGTGGAAACGGAAGTGCACGCTGAAGTATTGAGTACACTTTAGTCTCTGCAAACTCAAATTTGGGTTTTAAAGATGGTGCTAGAATTTTTTTTTTCTAGAAACTCGGTCTATTATTATTTTTGAGAGATGAAGGCCACGCAGTTCTGTTTTGGTGGAATAAATCAGTAATTAATAATAAGTCTGGCATCAGTTCAAGACAGCAAGGCTAATATTATAAAACATAATATTACATTACAATGGACCATAAAATGTGTAAGCTCTGGAGCAAAGAGACATTATCAGTGAATAACATCCTACAACTAATTTCGATCTGTTTCTCACACAAAGCCATTGTATGACTTCAGAAGAATTGGAAAATAGAGTAAAAATTGACTATTGTTATGGTGCTTTTTGTCCTGTTTGAACTTAAATAAGCATCGGCTGTCTAGCATTTCATTTTGTTTTCTGTAGAAAAATAGCAAATAAATAGTCTAAATGACATGAAGGTGAGTAAATGGTAATGAATTTGTAATTATTGGTTGAAGCAGAAATCACAGATTGTCTTTTCCAAGTTTGACCTCTGTGTGAATATAAACTCTAGGATGTGTCATGAAGTCTTTCCGGAGGAAATCCTTCTCGAATATAAATGCACATAAAATGCATTAATATTCATTGAATTGTTTAAAAACTGACCTGTTTGAGAGCTTCTCCATGTCTCCCTTTGTATTGTTGAATGTTTGTTGTATTAAATTACTGACGAGCTTCAGATTTGATCCGTTTGTTTCCTCATTCTTTGCGGATGTTCAGTGGATGTTGGTGGAAACAGCTGGCTCTATACCTGTAGGTTTTCTTCTAGTCTTCGGGCACTGTAAGGCCCTGTGAGGAGCACAGACAGACAGCTAGAGGACAGATACTGTAGGAAGCAGACAGGCAGCTCAGATGTATTTGTGCTTCAGTCTCTTTGCAATGGACCGAGCCGTCACAAACACTCAATCAGCCTGCTGCCAGACACACGCACACAAATACACACATTCTCATGGCCACCACGCTGGCGATGAAACCATAAAACAGTGATAGGAACAAAGTGTTATGCAGTTGAGATTTTTCTGTACAATTTTTTTTCCAGTTTGTACATGGTATGATTTTAAATATCTGACACAAAGCAGAAATATATAGAATTGAAGAGCTTCCACAACTTACTGTAATATAAGTATTACTGTCTAAATCTGACAAACTTCATCTGTCTGCATGAAAATAATCATGTTTTCAAGACTTTGAAAGAACCAGAGTTTTATTTGAGGTACTTAGCAAGTAAACTAGAGCATAACTCTAGTCTGCTCATTCTGCTTTGTTTGCCTGCTAAATAATTAGTATTTACTACTTTTGGATGGACAGAAATTCTCAAACCTGAGACTATATTAGATTGTGTGTGTGTGTGTGTGTGTGTGTGTGTGTGTGTGTGTGTGTGTGTGTGTGTGTGCGTGCGTGCGTGCGTGTTTGTCCCTCAGAAATTGCTGGTAAATTTCACAAATTTTCACGAAAATCACACACACACACCAAAATAGGTGTTGGATTTAATTTGAACAATTTCAGCAAGTGCTAAAAAATTTCACAAATAACTCTGAGTTAAATTATAAATTAAGTGGAAAGACTGAAATAATGTAAGAAAAAACTATGCTTCATAAATCATTATTTGCAGCTTCAAATTAGTTTTAGAGTGCATTGTGTAGATGTTTTATGTTTTTGTACAATAAATGTATGCTTCTGGTCACCAATGTAGCTTTTAATAAAAAAAATTAGTCATTAACATTTTGCTCCAATATCGTGTTATTTCTTTCTTTCTTTCTTTGTAATTTAATTTCATTTTTGCAGTATTTAAGTTTTGCCTGTGATATTAAAGCCCAACTTTCTCCTGTTACATAACCTGCATTACTCCTGTCGGACAGACACAATGTGTGATAAGTTATACACACTTTCTGCTATATTTTTCCTTTGTTTTCTGTACAACTGCCATGACTGATTGCCTTTCCAGTAAACAACCACTTAGCAACCATCCTGAACACCCTAGCAACCGCATAGCGACACTCTGGCATCATGGCAGTGAGTTCTGCGCCGGCAAACACCATTCACATTTTCTACAGACAATTTAACATCCAGTGGTAACACTCTGTCACCCTCGGGGAGATTGTTTTTGCTTTTACCGAAGCTTATGAGGCAGATGTGGACTCATGTGTTCACTAAACGCTCGGTCAACGCATGCTTCACAATTGTGTTCACGGTGCTCTGAGGGAGCAGATGTGACTTAAAGCCCTTCTCAAAACACAGATTTTTCAGCATGATCGTTTCAGATATCGGTAAGGAACAGCTAACAACCGTCTTTACGTCACTTTCCGAGATGCTCGTCTCAGGGACGTGCTTTTGTTTCGAGCTGTCCGTTCAGCTGCGGCAGTGATAAACGAGTTGCGGCTGTGAAATGGCGTTTGTAAACATTCCAGTCTGTCTCATTCAATTCCAATCAGTTCAAAGGATGATGTGTCCTCAAATTCAACATGCAATGCATCATCACGACATCTCTTAAACTGCCCGTGACAGGCTCTGGTTCTCCCGAAACAGCATTGCTGGTGTTATTTCCTCAAATTACAAGAAAATCCTGCTTCATCTGTTGTTGTGGATCCACTAGACATTATATGAAGATGGTGAAATGTCAAAACTGATTGCTTTTTGGTAATAATACTGCAGGTTGATGCTACAGAGTTATACAGTATTTTCTAAGTGTGTTATAAATCACTGGTTCTTAATTGGTCTGTTATGATTGAATTCGAACAGCTGGGAAAAACTATGTTAGACAAAATTAATAAAATGCAACTGGCTATAGAATCGTGCATATTTAAAGGGGTCATCAGATGCTAAATTCACTTTTCAATTTGTTTGAGCATAAATGTGTGTTGGAAGTGTGTGTACACGTCCATCCTATAATGATAAAAATCCACCCAGTGTTGTTTTTTAAATCCCTATTTTAAAATCCCCTTTCTCTAATCAGCTCTGCTTTACAGGCCCCTCCCACGATAGTTGATTGACACGACCGTCTTACCTTAGCCCCGCCCTGATGAGCCGAGAGCTGTCCGCCTCCGGTGCAGGGAAGACCAGATGTCTCAGATTAAGCGATTGAGGCGTTTTGTTGTTAGATGTAATAATGAACATAGCAGTTGTCTCGTTTAATTAGTTAATTCAGACTCGTTAATTTCGTTTTGAAGGGAATGCGCCGATCCCGATCTACTTAAATGCGTCTATGTTCACGCGAATCATTCGTGATCCAGCTTCATCTACAGAAGAAGTGAGTATAAGGGTTTTTATTAATCTTTGCAAATCGCCTTTCCTAATAATGTGCTAGTTAGCCAGTTTCACAGCTAAAGTAAACAGTGCTGCTCATCACTCCACGGAAGAGAGGGGGCGGAGTCAGCAGAGCTCATTAGCATTTAAAGCAACATGGACTAGAATGGCTTGCTGAAAACAGAACTGGTTTTGGCAGGGTAAAAAGGTGTTTTTTACACTACTATTGAGAAATTTTAACCAAAGTATGTTATAGACTTTTCATTAAGACCCTAAATATTCATATCAACTTGTGGAAAATGGGCATTTGGTGACCCCTTTAAAATAGGATTATGCAACATTAAAAGGGAGGAGACAAGATCCCAATTTCACTCAAACTCTATAGTATTTTGCAGCAAATTCATCTCAGTTAAAACTTGGCAATTCTAGTCGAATTAGGCAGATTCCAAAATTGATTGGTTGTGTGACCATACTCTTGTATGAGAAAAAACAAACAAACAAACTATACAAGGTGTAACCCATACTGCATTTTAAATAGAAGTTTACTGGTGTGTGTGTGTGTGTGTGTGTGTGTGTGTGTGTGTGTGTGTGTGTGTGTGTGTGTGTGTGTGTGTGTGTGTGTGTGTGTGTGTGTGTGTGTGTGTGTGTGTGTGTGTGTGTGTGTGTGTGTGTGTGTGTGTGCTTTGTAGTATTTATAATATTTTATAAAGAATAACGAGACATTTTTGTTTATTTTGTATGATTCTGGAATTATGTTGGATTGTGATTTAAAATTATAGAACATTTTGAATCAAATCTAATTGGGAACAACTGATATTTAAAAAAAAAATGCAAACATGAATGCTTGACCATTATACACACTTGATGTTTTTAATGTATTTTATTTTACTTTTGTATTTAAAAAAATATAGTTATGGTATAGTTATACAAATATAGTTATTCATAATGTAATATGTATGTATTATAATCAAACATTTATAAGACATTTTGTTTATTTTGTCTGATTCTGGTATTTTGTTGGGTTGTGACTTGAGTCTTAAAGCAAAACTAATCACTGATACAAATGCTTGACCGTAATATAATATATGTTCATTTAAATTGGCAGTCATCTTAAGCAGCAGTATATTCAGAGTAAATAAAAGTACATTTTTCTGCATGCAACACAAATGTTTCACTATTGTATTAGATGTCTTTCCAGTTTTGTATTTTTGTTTGAAATATGAGTAGTTTTGAAGCCTCTTAAAGTGTGAACTCAATCTTATCTTGATTTAAGACGTGTCCTTTGTTGTATTTTTTGCTTTGTCTGCATGTTTCGAAGTCTAAATAAAAATGCATTCTTTTGGCATGCAACATATTTCACTATATTATGTGATGTTTGACCAGTATTATATATTATTTTAAGTTATTTTATTGATTTTTTTTAAAACATTTATTAAAACATTTTATTTGATATTTTTAATTTTAGATCCCAGAGTTGCAGGCCTCTGTTTCTCAGTAATGTTCACATATTATTAGCATCCTTCCCACTGAAAGCTGCACAAATACTGTATACCGTGGTATATTTCTACTATCATGTTAAATATCCGATTATACCTCCCAGGCCTATTAACACTCTTAATGAGCATCTCATGGTGACAGTAGGGCATATGAATGCACAAACACACATATTCTACAGAAGCGAGTGTTTCCGGCATACAGCAGACCAAACACATCAGGCTTTCCTTTCCCACTAATTCAATTCCTCCATCCTTCATTCTGTATTCTGTCACTCAAGTAGCACTCAGTGTCTCATCTGTCATACTCCTTCATGAGCTGCCATCACTCTCTCTTTCTCTCGCTCCTGTGTGTCCTCTACCCACATGCCTCCTGCTCTTAATTCACTCTCTTTCTCTTTCATCCCCTCGTCCTCACCATCCTCCACTCCCAGCTGACCTTCCCACCCTCCTCAACCCTCAACAGCACTTACTGTCTTAACTTCAGGCCTTTTCATCTCTTCTTCCATCCTGCATCTGTCTGTTTTAACTCATCTCTCTACCTTTCCTCAAAATATATCCCAGTCTCTTCCTTCTACTTCTCAAGATGTGATGTTTTCAACTCTCTTTCAAACAAACCAGGTCCAGGCCAAAAACAAATAGTTGGCTCTGACTGCATGATTGGTTCTGATTGACTGGCTTTATGCAACTTCCAGGTGTAACAGCACACGGTTTTATTATTGGTGGTGTTTACAATGCACCATGCTGACAGAATGAGCACTTCTGAGAAAGAATCACTGGATTTGCCAAAGTTATTCATTTCTTCTTTTGTTCGTTCGTTCATTCATTCATTCGTTGGACTAATCCTATTACGTTTGGAAAATAAAAGAGCTTAAAGTGTGTGAAATATCAGTGCCACTGTGCTCAACAACACAGCTCAAACGACGTAACCGGTTACGTGCTGTCTGCCCCGTGACCTCCCCTTGCTGGGGTGCGTCGAAAGACATGATCTTGTATCGACGATAGCCAGAGATATTGTCAAAAACAGCAATTATTGGCAATCTTAAGAGCATTTGGCATTTCCAAATCATGTAGGACTGTTACATTTTATTGGGCAGTATTATTAACTTCTATTATTACATTTAAAGTGCAATTAATTTGCCCCAAAATAATTAACGCATAACTGACATGCTGCGAGGATAAGATTAGGCTATTTACTCCTCAGTTACATTTTTTAAAACAGGTCTATTAGGCTATAGGCTACCCACAATGAATTATAGTCCTATAATTAAAATATTAACACTGCAGTCATCAATAAAAATCAATGAAATAAAAAGCTTTTATGTTTAACCTGTTTAACACAAAGAGGTCTCTTATTTTATGTTAATTTGTTTCAGTGTACGGGCCACAAGAGAAATATTAAGGGAATAAATGAAACAGCTATAGGCTATATCGTTATACGCATGTGCTGATGTAGATTCGTCTCTGAGAGAATAAGCGACATATTCCCAGTAAACTCAGCTGCACAATATTAATCTGCTAGAAAGGACTATTTGTGAGCGTGAACTCATTCATTTCATGTATCTGGATTCTTGCTGTATGTGAAGTGCAGTCTCATTTGTGGCTACTTTTATTTCTGTTTTTATTTCACAGAAACTTTTGAGAGTCGAAACTCAAAAATAATGAATTAACGTCTTTTTTTAATTCTTAGCCAGTAATGGTCATGGAAATTGATTTGTCCAAAGGTGTGGGGAGCTGGAGGGTAACACTTCCAGGCAAACCATAGAGCCTCGCAGCAAAATGCTGGTGAAGCGCTCCGATGAAGCCGGCCAGCTGTCTCAATGTGTTTGATTGGCTCACTTTGTCTGAATGAACAGGCCGCTCTGAAACACGCGCATGAATAAAGCAGCCGAGCGAGTCACCTGTGTGGAGAAACTGAGAGGATCCGCCATCATGTGTGTCAAGTTTTGCTTATGTATAAAGAACCCTGAACTGAAGCATTACATCTAATGTCGTTTTATCTCATTGGTGGATAACACACAGGGAATAAACGGAGACTGGATGAGGATGAGTGCAAATATTGCAGACGGATAATGAATTGAGTTGGCTGGAGGGAAAGTGTCAGAGGTGTCAGCCCGATCTCACGGCAATTAGTACATATTTTACGAGGTGGCTAATTCGTACAAATTCGTACGATCTCACTCGACCAAATTCATACAAATTTTGCTGGATCGTATATATTTTACGAGTTGCCAATTCGTATGAATTTGTACAAATGACCTATACTTAACTCCGCCTCTAAACTAGTCACTGGGGTTTAGACAGATCATACGAGTGAAGTCGTAAACTCAAAGCCACCTCGTAAAATATGTACCAATTGCCGTCAGATAGCGCTTGAGGGTGTAGCTTTCCATACGGTGAATGTTATTAATTATTCCTGAATTCATTTTTGTTATGCTTACACTGGGAAGAATAGCCTCCTAGGAAGAATAATCACATATTAAATGTCACTAATGTGGAAATAGTTTCTCCCAGCCACAGCCAGCAATGAGTTTCAGTGAAGAGCCAATATAGTGACCTGATTCTCCTGTGAACTCGGTTTTATTTCCCCATATTTTCTATTTTATTATATCCGAAATTCTTTGTAATTTTTTAATTCAATTTTAATTGTTTATTTTTTTATCTAAACAATTGAATTGATACAACTTTGACAGTTTATTCAACTCCAGTTTTTATTTCAACTAGTTGCTTAGACAGCGTTTCTCTTTTTTAGTTTAGTTTAACTTCTATATTGTTTTTCAGTTAACAGTAATGTAATAAACTACATTAATGGGCATTTAAAAAAAAGCTTCTCCTAAAAAATATTCAATTTTTTTGTAATCAAATATCAATTAAAAAAATTGAACTGTATATACTTGCCATTTGCATGTATGTATTTATTTTTTGTTTGTAAAAATGATTTTATAATGATAATAATAATAATGTTAAATCCTTGTGAATTAAGACTCTTAAATCGTATTATTCTTGAGTTTGTCATAAATAGAGCCTTTGATGCTGATATGGTGTAGAATAATAAATACACTTCCTACTTCACTGCACATATTTTTCACAGTTATGTACTTCTGTTGTCTTTGTATCCTCTCTGTAGTTTTCGTTATTGTACTGTGTTACATGGTGTACTGTGTATAATGTGTATTATGCATGTAGCATTAGTGTACAAAACTTGTGTAGAGCATCTGGAGGTTGCTTCATTGTACATATACAGTGACAATAAAGAACTTAAAATACATACTTAAAATATCAAATAATGAACGGAGATGACGTATGATTAATCTGTAAGGTATTTTACTGAGATCTCAATCATTACGGCACATTTTTCTTCCTGGATTATGAAAAGCAGAAGGTGTGAGTTTGCACTTGTTCCTGTGCAGGAATATTGTCTGTGCGTGTCGTGACTGCAGGGGGGCGCAGCAGGGGTCCCATCTGGCCTCTTCAGGGGTCCTGTACGCAGAGAGGGGCTGGCAGGTCGCCTCTAGCTCATAATCTAGCAGTGCTTTTGCTCTATAGCTGCATTCACACAGCTGTAAGTCCACTATATCCCATGCATACTCTGTGTGGAAGACGTTTATTTGATTCAGGGTGTTCATATGTCAGTATGTGTGCTGAACTCATGTCTATAGTGCAGTACTCTACACTGCTTAAGAAAAGTACAGTTGATAATGAGAGCACTTAACTGCATCCTGCTGACTACTTCTATGCTTTCACTATTTCTTAATCGCTCCCACAGCTTGTGCTATTCTGGACCATGTTTGAAACTTTGTATTGCTAGCACTTCTTGTGTTTTTGCCTCCTCAAAATGAATCGCTGCTTGTATTCCTTTTATTATTCCTTTAAAAGTTTTATTTTAAGTTGCATTGGATAAAAGCATCTGCTAAGTGAATGAATGTTAATACACTGTTTGCTTACGGAAGGAGTTGATGCCTGCGTTCCTTTACCAAACTTTGAGAAGAGTTAATATGTACTTGCTTTGTCTTTTGTGTTGAGTTGTGGTTTGAAATGAATTTAAAAGATATAGTTTTTAACTTGTTTTGGATTCATTGCTTCATCTTTGAGAACAAGCTGTAAGAATCTGTGTTTGTGGGTCTCGCTCCGAGAGGAAGGGGTTTCAGTTATTTATTTGGTTCTCAAAAATCTCTAAAATTGCTAAGAAATTAAAGTATAAGATAATTCTCCAAATTATAGCTAAGAAATGTATTTTATAAGGTAATTATTAAATAATTAAAATGTTATTAACACAATTTGTTTTATATAAAAACTACCAAAATATAAAAAGATTAAACATTAATCAACGTCAGAGAACTGTGTCTGTGGTCTTGCTAATCTGTTAAATTATTGAAATATTAACTTTGAGTCCCTGATTTAGAGACCGTGACATTCTCAATGCAAATTACACCTTCATTCTGACTCATTTACAGTAACTGTTCACCGCCTCATTCTCTGTGCAAACATTAGTTATAATATTACATTTATGTTGTGCAGATAACTGATTCATCTTCTTAAATATTACATGCATCTGCAGGGCCAATTCTCAACACAGTCATTATTTGCTCTTTTTACAGTTTTCTTCTATTGAAAACTTTTTTTTCTTCATCAAGTAATTTTCACATTTTTCACCAACAATGTCTTTTAATCAGGGTTATTATAGTTAACTAAAACTAAATCCATAGCTCATTACTTGAAATGAATTGTTGACTGATATATATATAAAAAAAAAAATTTACATCAACATTTTATTTTCCAAGATATTGCCAGGTTTAATTTTCATTTAGTTTAACTTTACTGAAATAACTACAACTAAAACTGAAATTAAAAATGAATTAAAACTAAATACATAAAAAAATATTATACAAAAATAACTAAATAAAAATGGAAACTCAAAATATACAAATAAATTCTAAATAAAATGATAATAGTATTTCAATGATACTAAAATGGTTTTAATCCAAATTGTGTAATTGAAGTCATGGTGCATCTTTTTGTCTCATCTGTTATTGTTGATGCAGTCAAAAAAAACGTTGTCAATTAGCACTTTTCGTCAGTGATTTTATGGATTAATGAGTGAGTTCGGGATGTTTGACTGACTAGTGGCAGATGGGGAAAGTGTTTGGGTAAAAATAATAATCCCAAATGTAACGAGCGTCAGGCTCAAGCAATGCAGAAATCCCAGCAGGACATTTTGCTTTAAAAATAGATGAAGTTCTTGGCGTAAGGTGATCATCTTTAGATGGAAAGTATCTTGTAATGGAAAGCCGGATCGTCCGGCATCATAGCTCGGCATTTCATAATCTCTGATTGTCTTTATTGGGTCAGACGTTTCTCACCGAGCCGGCCCTGCCGAAGCATGTGGCAAATGACATCTATTTCATCACCGCCGAGAGAGTTTCAGATTGCTAGCTAGGATGTTATTATAAAGGCAACGTGTGCCCAATAACCTGTCAGGACAAATAAAGGGTGAATAAATAAAATAGCAAAAAAGCAGACTGCTGTACACTTTGTCTTTGTCAAATATGAACTAAAAAAGCATTCGGTTGCTCCAGTTTTCAGATTTTACATCAACAGTATTTTTATTTAGGGTTAGTATAGTTAACCAAAACTAAAACCATAAAAAATGTTACTTAAAATAAAATAAACTTTAACTGAAAAGAATATTTAAAAAAGCTTACTTACTAAAATAAGTAAGCCTGACTCACTAAATAATAATAAACTATATCTGAAATAAAAACTACAGACATATAAACAAACTGATAAAAATGACAAAAACACACAACAACATCAATAAAGATTGACCTAAAATTGAAATGCAAATATTAAATATTTAAGGAAACTCTCATTAAAAATATTAATAAAAACTATATTATTACAATATAAATAAAAACAATTTTTTTTCACTTTTTTCCCCTCAAATAATATTTTCCTAGATTCCAGATTTTCATCAACAAAATTTTCATAAAAAACACTTGAAATCTTTTACTTGAAATCAAATAAATGTTAACTAAAATAAAAATATATAAATTATTTTATTTGCCAGTTTTTTATTTTTGTTTGATAACTTTAATTATGAAAATAGCTATAGCTAAAGCTGCAATAAAATGTAGTAAAACAATATTAATATATAAAAAATAATGTAAAATATAAAATTAAACACGTTCAAAATATTGTTAAAATTGATTAATGACATTACACATTTCTATTTAAAAAATAAGTTAATTATATTGAGTTTCTACAATATAAATCAATTTTAGAAACTTAATTTCCTGTGAAGTTGCTTTGCAACGATTGTATCATAAAAAGCGCTTTGCAAATAATCTTGAATTGAATTAATAAAAAATAACAATAAAATCATGGGAGTTTCAATGATACCAAAATAACATGTTAATCCATATTGTTTTCTGTAGTTTCAGATAAAGGGTGAATAAATAAAATAGTAAAAATATCAGACTGCTGTACACTTTGTCTTTGTCAAATATGAACGAAAACAAACAACAAAAACATTTGGTTGCTCCATTTTTTCCCCATCTCCCAACGATGAGAAACTCAGTTCCTCATATAGACACTGAGTTGATGACACCAGCAGACAGCTGGATCTTTGGGGACTGCGCCGGGGCCCGAGTTAGCCTAAATAAGCCTCTTGACGTGCTGTGCAGATATGAAGGGGTGTGAATGGGCTCCGTCTGTAAGTAGGTTGCTGGAGACCCAGAGCGCCCGAACGCTGCCGTCTCCTGCTGTTTGGGCAGTGCTTGCTTCTGACCCCCTGTCAGGGCTCGCGTTTTGGACCTGGTCCTTTACTCTGTGATTCCTCCTGATCTTTAGCAGTGGCTTTTATCCCGTTTTGTCCGCAGTCTGCACTTTTCTTTGATCAGATCAAAGAGGCCTCAGTTTTCTCTGTAATTTAGCTGCTTTAAGGGCACTTGCATCATTTGTTACGTGGTTTACTAAGAGCGTCCCTGTGGACCTGAAACCGGTGTGCAGACTGAAAGCATTGTTATAGAATGTACTAATGCATTTCAACCACTAGCCTTTAAGCCTTGAAGGTTGATTTAAATTGTAATACATCAGATAAATAATAATGGAAGCAATGATACAGTACTATCTGGCTAAAAGTGAACTAAAAAATCTGTCTGTCTGTCTATCTATCTTTTTGTAAATATTTGATTATATCTTTTAATATGACAACACTGAAGAAATGACACTTTGTAATGTAGTGAGTGTACAGCTTCTATAACCGTGTCAATTTTCTGTCCTTTCAAAATAACTCAACACACAGCCATTAATATCTAAACCGCTGGCCTCAAAAGTGAGTACACCCCTAAGTGAAAATGTCCAAATTGGGCCCAAAGTGTCAGTATTTTGTGTGGCCAGCACTGCCTTAACCCTCTTTGGGCATGGAGTTCACCAGAGCTTCACGGGTTGCCACTGGAGTCCTCTTCCACTCCTCCATGAGGACATCACGGAGCTGGTGGTACTGTATACACACATACAGTGCCCTACATATATATTAGAACAGTAAAGACAAAATTGTATCTGTAGGCTGTGGAGTCAAGACACTTGCAAATATGATTAAAAGATGAATATGTGAGCATAAGTATTGGGACAGTTGAACATAAGGCAGATATAAAAGATTAAAAGCTATTATTTAGTTGCAGATCCCTTGCACACAATAACAGCAGTGAGTCTGTGACACATAGACATCACCAGACTCTTGCTCTCATCCTTTGAAACACTTTTCCCAGCATTTAATGCAGCCAATACCAATTGTTTCTGCCTTTACTCTCCTCTTCAGCTGGTAATTCATGTTCAATCGGATGTAAATCTGGAGATTGACTCGGGTAATCTAAGACTCTCCATGTCTTTGCCCTTATAAACTCCTTGACTGAACTGGCCGGGTGTTTTGGGTCATTGTCCTGATACAAAATGGAGCATTTCACAATGAATCTGGTGGCATTTTCTTAAATATTGGTAGGCAAGATGGTTTTGTACCCTTCCAAATTCATTCTGCTACTGTCATCATGAAGTCATCAGTAAAGTAGAGAGGGCCTGTTCATGCCATGACAACACTTCCACCATGCTTTACAGATGAGGCTGTATGTTTGGGATCATTTGCAGGTCCCTTTTTTCTCCACACTTTTGCTTTCCCGTCACTCAGATAAAGGTTCATCTTTGTCTCATCGGTCCATAAACACCGTTACAAAACTCCTCTGGCTCACCTTTGTGCTTTATTCAAACTCTAATCTTGTCTCTCTATGTTTGGTGCTGGTCAGAGGTTTGCATCTTTCTGTGTAGCATCTGTAATTCTGTGTCGACGTCTCCTGAGGACAGTAGATCGTCAGAGCATCACCCAGCTTTCTGGAAGTTGTTGGTGATTTTACAGACACGTCTTTTAGGGTTCATTTTCACAGCTTTTATGATTTGTCTGTCATCAACTACTGTTGTTTTCTCAGCCGATCAGGTCGTTTGTCGCTGGTGGTTTCCAAACTCTTGATTTCTCCATGCCCTTTGTTTTTGCTCGAGCTCTAATTGACTTCCTCTTTTCTTTTAGCATCCTTGCTTACTTTTCTCTCAAAGTCAGCTCCCTCGTCTTCATCCTGGTTTGTGTGTGTCATCATCGAATGCAAGATTCAGAATACAGAAGTAATGGATATAACGGATACGACACATTCCCTGCTTTTAATATCTGAAGAATTAATGCAACAGGACACAGCTGATCACTTAGAAAGACCCGTGAGGCAACTGTCCCAATACTTATACTCACATCAGATAGAGGGATGAACTTTAAAAGTGCTGAACTTCTTAGCTGGTAAAACATCTATGTGTTGAATCAACCAATAATAAAATGTAACATTATGTAGTTTTGTCTTTTAATCATATTTGTAAATGTCTTGACTCCACAGCCAACAGAGCAATTTTGTTTTTACTGTTCCAATACTTTTGGAGGGCACTGTATATATTTCATCATTACTCCAGTCTTCAGTGTCACATGATCACACATTTCTTATCAACGCTGAAAACAGTTGTGCTGCTTTGTATTTTTGAAATATGATCCTTTTTCTGGATTTTTAATAAAATTTTCAAACAACAGCATTTATTTGAAATTGAAATATTTTTGTAGCATTAAGAGTATTTACTTTTAGTTTGGATTAATTATTAAATAATAATAATAAAAAGTTGTATATATTTTGTATATTATTACCACAAACTGTTGTTGTTTTTATTATGATTATTATTATGAATACTCATCATTTTTCAAATCATTATTTGCCATCTCATGGTGGCAGGAGGTGCAGCTTTAATTTATTAATTTAAAGTCAAGTGTTTAATTTCTGTACTCTGCCCTGTAAGACAGTACATGATATGATTATACGCTGAATAAAAAATGTGTATGATTTACTTTGGGACAGTTTTTACACAGAAACTGCAAGCTACTAAATGAATGAAACATGGCGTTTGAAGTAAAAACTCTAAAACATACTTTAATAATCTTTGTTGTATTTACAACTTCGATTTTTTTTTACAGTGTATAAAGATGCTTAAACTCATATTCAATATATTCAATCTTGAAACTTTGAAAATAGCACTAGCTGTATGCACAATATCAGATTTGAATCAATATTACCGTTTGAGGTCGCCCACATTCCCGCCTTTTGTTTCTGTAGCGATACCAAGACGCGTCTTGTTTGATTACCTGACCACTCCGCTGTAGTAATCTGAGATATTCAATGAGATGTCCACAGGGGGCTCTCAGACAAGCGTCTAGACGATTGGTTTTCCTCGGCAGGGGAGTTAAAAAGCCTGGTTTTGCCATCCAGGATGAGCCAGAATTGTGTGATTGGGCTTGTTCCAAAAATGCAAATGTTTATCAGCAGACGCTGCCTGTGTTTGGGAGACCTAATGAGTTTTAATTATTCGTCCTTGTTACTGTGTGGCTGAGGGAGTGAGATACACTAGATGGATCCCGATAGACAAACAGTTCTCATTTGTGGGTGAACTATCTCTTAAAATCCCTTTAAATATGCAGTCATGCATCTACTGTACATCATCAGCTGTGAAAGCTGGACTGAAATGCATCACTCGGTGCCATTAGGCCCGTTCAGACGTCCCATCATACACGAGTGAAGGATCTGCTCTCGTGGCTTTACTGTGGATCTGACCCACAAATAATCTTGTCAGTTATTTGGCACAACCCTGTCAGAATCCTTGAGAAATATCCGATGAGACACGACACGGCCCCATTTGTCACACGGTGCCATGACCCAAAATGACCCAAAAAGATGTTGTTATTATTTGGGCCAGTGTCTCATAACAGACTTTATCAAGAGGATTTTCTAAACGTTATTTGCAGGTGATCAGTGACTAATTGGCTTATATATCGTATTGTCATATGATATTACTGATCAGAGACCAAGGTTGTGCTCCTAGGTTCAGAATTTAATTAAGCATGAGTTTTAATTTCAGTTTGTACATTTTAATTTGTATTTAACAAAGTACTGAAATAAATAAAAAATAATATACACTGCCATTCAAACGTTTAAGGTCAGAAAAGTTCGTTTTTAAAGAACTTAATACAGTTTTTTTTCGGCAAGGATGCAAAAATATGATTAAAAGTAAAGTAAAGACATTTAAAATGTTATAAAAGATTCTAATTCAAAATAAATTCTTTTTATTTTATTTTTAATAAAAATATATATTGCTCTTTCCACAAAGATATTAAGCAGCACAACCATTTTCAACATAGCAATAAATTGATTCAAATTCTTGAGCTGCATATATTATTATGATTTCTGAAGATCATGTGACACTGAAGACTGTAATGATACTAAACATTCAGCTTTGATATCACAGAAATAAATTACATTTTAAAATATATTACAATAGAAAACAGTTATTTTAAATGACAAAATATTATTAAAATATTACTACAGTATGTTTTACTGTATTGTTGATAAATAATTGAGCCTTGGTGAGCATTAGAGACTTTATAAGAGACACACATTTAAATAAGATACACTAATTTTTGAGTCAAAAACCTTGTTTGAAAGTAAAAAAATAAGTTTATTAAATAGGTTTATTTGAGTGATTATTGGCCTAGATTCCTCTTCTTATTATTTAAATGTGAGCCAGCGTTTTCAGTTCTGGATGAGTCGATCCGTCTCAGGTCATTTTCTGATCCCTTCATCTTCTCTCTCGTTGTTTCTGCTTCTGAAAGGCCAGAGATGTTAGATACATTTGCTAATGGTGCAGTCAGTGGGGAGCGGTTTTCAGATATCACCCCTCAGAGACACTTTAGACCAGAAGGAGCTTCTCGTCTTTCACGGTACAGCGAGTGTTATCAACAGAACAACACAAGTCAAGACATCCACAGGTGAATCAATGAGATGTGTACAGGAGGAAAGATGAAATTCTGATCACGTCACTAGAACATATCTGCTCTTTTACCAACGCTGCCTTTCAATGTCACAGTATCATTTCAAAATGTGTAGTAATCTTTCCCCACAGATGTTTCCATTTGTGATGTGGTTTATTTCAGACAAAAGCTACCCAAATCACACATTTATTTTTCTTATTTTATTATAAAGCATGTTTCTTTGGGATTTTACTTGAGACCTTTATTACTCATATGCTTTAATAATCATTGTTTTTTCAATATTGTATTTTTAACCATCTTCATGTATTTCACCACTCATACACATTTTAGTTTTTATACTTTATATTCTTTATATTCTTTTATAAAGTATATTTCTTCCAGATTGTGCACTTGAGACCTTCATCACCCATACAACATTTTATTTGATCTGTTATATTATTATTTAAAAACTTTTGTAAAGCATATTTCTTTAGGATTTTTACTTGAAACCTTTATCATTCATACTATTTTATTTTAATATTTTAATATTTAAAATTGTATTGTTTAAAGCATGTTTCTTTATTATGTACTTTATCACTCATACTATTTTATTTATTATGTTTTTTTTATTAAATAGGTCGTTTTCTAATAAAAATACCTAAAAATGATACACAATAGCTTAGAAGATATTACTTGTTTTAATAGAATACATCTTAAAATAAGTACATTTTTCTTACCTCATTGGAAAATCGTTTTCTTGTTTTTAATGAAACTCAATAAATTATGTTAGATTTGTGCTTAAAAGAATAAGAGAAATTCTGAATAATCACACAACTTTGCTTCTCCAGTATGTATCTTGTTTATGAATGTTTAGGTGTTTTAACTGTAAATCAAGAACTAAACACTAATTATAATAGTGCAGTGCAGTCAGACGGTTTGTTCCTGTTGAAGTGGGCGGTTCTTAGCTGGGATATGAATCAGACTTTATGCCGTTAGTCAGACGTCTGGCTCCACAAGACTAATACGCTGATAACATTAAATAAAAGCATAGAAAAATTCCCATAACCTCAGCACACAGTATCTCTCTCGCACACATTTATCTCCTCTTCCTCCTCTCACTGTAATTTCCCTCATTTTTATATTTCTTAGAGGCATTATAAAATCATTTATCCTGCTCCCTTCCGCCCCCTTTCTGACAGAACCTCTCTTTTTCCTTTTTCTTTCCCAGTATATATTATTCCCTCCTTTCTTCACCTTTTCAGTTACAGGATTACTGTCAAATTTTCTCTCACTTTTTTGGATCTAAAGTATTACCCTTCCAACCCTCAAACTATTCGACTGTGCTTCTAAACAGCAGTTTTAAAAGAGGAAAAGATTTCAGGGCGTTTTTCTATTCTCCTGGTCTTCTCTTCACCCCCCACCTAAATCTCCTCGGCTCTGAAAGTCTCACGGACAGACCTCACCCGAACTCTTCACGACGGGGTCAGTTGTCTTATATTGGACCAGACTCTTCTATATTTCACATGTGTTTAACTGGATTACACGTTCTGCCCCTCGCAGTGAAAATGAATCACTTTTCTGAGCAGCTGTCTGGGTTTTATTTCACCGCCCCTCTCACTTCACTGCTGCACCAGACAAATTAATATCTGTCCTCAATAAAGTTTATTTGACCTAATTAAACAATGCCAATGGGGCAATATAGTACAGGACAGCCTAATCAAATAATGAATTAGATGTGCCCCCATGCCTAATAAACATTTATTAGCATAGTTTAGTTTTATTTGATCGTGAAACATGTTTCTTTAGGGGTTTTATTTGAGATGTTTATCACTCACATGCAATTTTAACTCTTGTCGTTTTTATATTTTAAGATATTTGTATTATTAAGAATGTGTATTCGGGATTTGCTATATGTGATCGTCATCATTTTATTTTTTTCATATGCATTTTTACATTTTTAAACCATGTTTCTTCATTATGTATTTCATCACTCATATGCTGTTTTTTAAACATTTATACTCTATATTATTTTATTATAGTCTAAAGCATGTTTCTTCAGATTTATTTTTAATTTAGTTTAATTTTTATATTATTTTATTAGAAAGCATGATCAAGCATTCTACTTGAGACCATATTTCACAAGCAATTATTTGGCATATTTATTTCAATATTTAATTAATGCATTTATTTTGTACATTTTAGATTACAATTTTTTTTAAACATGTTTCTTTAGAATTTTTCCTTGACCTTTATCGCTCACACTTTTTGTCCCATTTGTATTTTTGATCAATGTTCAAAGGTATGAAGTGGTATGGTGTTTAGGATACACATGTCTTGTGAGTCACAAGCTGACACAACCACTCATTTAAGCACCATTTCATTTAGTTACAAATGTGTGCATGAACTGTTAAATATGTGCCCCCTTTGAAATGCTAAATGACCCCTTAAGCGTCGAAACAGCCTTGTGACATTTCTTAAAAAATTGAAAACATTTTCCTTGCTGTTTTGAAATATAAGCGTGGTCCTAGTGAGCTGCTTTTCTGTCTAAAGCAGCATCCTAACCAAGATGGATCCTCTCCAGTGACTGATTTGGAGCGCTCTATAGACAGCAGCACAAATATCACCCTGCTCTCTCAGTTGATTCCAATACTGTTTGACATTAGCATGTTGGTAAGCTATTGACATGACTCAAATGGAATAAACGTGTTAAGGAAAAGTTACCAGCAGCTCTAATATCAAACACTTGTCTCTCCGCAGGTTCTTTGTCTCTGAGTGTGTTCCTGGTATCGGTGGGTTTAACGGTGTGTGTCGTGTGGCTGGTGGCGCTATGCGGGGTCTGTGGATGGTGCCAACGCAAACTGGTGAGTGATGTCACTTCCTGCACAACAGGGGGTTTAAAGTGTCTTAAACAGATGTGCTAACAGACATTGACATCTGTTGGTGATTGCATATCCTATCAGCTATGTAAGAGTTGAGATGCTTTTACAGTGTGTTTTATAGTGTCTTCGGTTTCACAGCTGTTTGTCTGTTACACTCAGACAGCAGTCTACCAACATCTGAAAGACAGATGCATGCTCTGTTCCAAAACCTAGTACTCTGACCATGCAGGCGACATTTTAAATGCAAGCATGATCCTCACATTTAGCGCAGAAAGACAGTATAATTGCACCTATGATTCTAGGGAGTTTTTGCAGAATGTCTTCTGGAGAATGCAATCTCAAGAATGCACTGCAACAAGCTCAATTAAAAAGAGATATTTAATTAATAAAACATTGCATTAACCTCAGTTGTGTTGATAACAGTTAAATTAAATAATATAATAATACAAAACTATTTGTATGTGCATATACAGGTCCATCTCAATAAATTAGAATGTAAAATGTAAAATAAATAAATAAAACCGCTTTTATTCAAAATAGAAATCTTTTGTAACAATATAAAATACTGGTAAAATTTTGGGGTTGGTCTTTTTTTTTATGGCCACTTTAATATATTTTGTTGACTATTAGTAACGTTTCACCTACTTGTCTAATTTAAATTATTGTATTTTTTTATTATCACCAGGACTGACTGCTGAACAATCACAGAAACAAAAATTGTGAAATATATTTAAATATGAAAGTTATTTTAAATTCTAATACGTTTTCACAATATTTTACTGTATTTTTGATCAAATAACTCTTGGTGAGACTAAAAATAAAACAATTACAGACCCCAATCTTTTACACAGTAATGTATGCATTTGCATTAACTCCCAACTCTATTGCAATTCTGTTTGAGTTAGGATGCTGCCTTAGAAGACAGCTACATATTTAGCAGCTCACTATGTTCAGGAACAGCGCCATGATGTTATCAAGTTTGAAATGTAAACCTACTACAGCGGTGTTGGGGGCTCAGTTATAAAACAGAAGACAATGGGGAGTTGCCTTGGGGTCATCTAATTATTTTTGTTTGCCATTTCCACAAATTGGTGCTCTGCACACAAATAAATTGCCGAAAAACTAAAAACGTAATGGAAGGATTTAATCGGCGTATTGTCAGTATTGCAGGAGGAGGGGAGAGGGCATGACGTGCCCTCGTTTGTGTTTACATCAGACCTCATTCAGATTGCCTTTCAACAGTTGTAAATCTTATTTTCTGTCTGGATAATTAGCCGTTGGGCCTGTAGTTTTCTGTTCAGCCTCAGCATCTGCAGAACAAGATTTGCCATTCAACTCGTGTAAAGCAGTTCAGCGCAAGGCAGCCAAATGAGACTGAATCGTGACGGACGAAGAACGTGTATCAAGGAAAAAGAATAATTAGGCTAAATGATTTATATATAAACATGAACATGTGATTACACCCACTTTTTGATTAATAGCCAGTTGATAAATAGAATCCACAAACTAAATGAATCACCTTTGCTCAGTTTAATTGAATTACCCTCTTCCCGAAATAAACGGATCACCTATTATTCAAAATTAATTACCTTTAACACATTTAATGTGTCACTTGCTTTTTGCCTAGAAGAGTAGCCGAATGTGGAGGCATGGTTTGTCAAGCGAGCGGGTTTTATTTACTTCTGGTGGGTTTTGAGATGGTCAGCGAAAGCAAGTGAAAGAGAGGAGAAGAGAGGCAGACGGGAACACTGCAGGGTGGCTAAAAAGAGATTTCAAGCTTTAATTACACTCAGTAATGACTTCTCCACCACGTGCCCGGCCTGCGGGCATCTACTGTCTTCATGAGGGATTACAAACTCGCTTCTCATTTTATTCGCTCATGCTTTTCGTCACATTTTCATACTTGGTATCTTTCAGTCTAAACCGAATGTTATAGTTCCCCCTCCTCTGTTTTTATACTGTACTAGGCTGTTCTTAATTGCTGTTAGGTGACCATAAATTGATTAGCAAAATACATTGTTTTGTCATCAAAATATTAGTGTTTTCACATCAGAGCTTCTGGTGTGGACCAGACCTGTCATCAGAGGTTAGTAGCCTATGTGTCACTGATTCTGCAAAACTCTGGTTATTAATGCAAAATTACATACGTGACTGATTTCTAGAAGTGTAAATCTCATGAAAAACTGAGTCTCTTTAACTTTAGTGTGGAACACTAAACAGTGGGAATAAATCTGCCATTTTCTGTGCTGGAAATGACTTTATTTGACATATTTGGAATAAATTGTGTGACTCGTTTGTCTCGCTGCTAAGGTCTTTGCTAAGAATTATATATTCTAATAACACACTTTTTGTATAATTTGACTTTTACAGCTTTCATATTTCATCTTGTCTCTTTGGTAAACAAGTTAAATGTCATATTGTTTGTTATTATTTTTATATTTTAAGACTTAAAGTCTGAGAAAAACAATAGGATCTATAAATAACGTTTGAAAAGTAGGGAAAACGTTTCTGTTTTGAATGTGATTGTTTATTTTTAGTATGGTTTATATATTGTTATAAAATTGTATATTTGGAATTAGCTTTTATTTTTATATTTAGTTTTTATTTTAAATTGTGTGCCATTTTTATTCGTTTTTATCGTTTATAGTTCTATTTATTTGTTATATTTACTCTATTTTTATTTTTTACTTCAATTTAAATTTTGGTCATTTTAGTTCTTGAACTTTTAAATGTCTTATTTCATAAAATATAATTCATAATATAGTTTTTTTTTGAGTTGCTATGACAACATTTCTATTTTTGTAAATTGAAAATAAATAATATAATAATAATCTGTTAGTTTGAATAAAAATAAAAGTCCTGTTGAAGAAACACCCAATTCTACTTTGGTTAAAGAAATTAAGTTTGTTTTTGGGCCATTAACCATTTTAGTTTTTTTGCATGGAGACATTATTTCATGATAATTAAGCACATGTTCACAGGAAACCCTCATTATCTTAATGCATCCAGATGTTTTGAGTTTTTATAATTACCATTATTAATGGAAAGGGTGTTTATTCAAATCAGCACAATTAAAGGCATTACAAAGGTACTGTATAAATTCAACATTTATTTATTTACATTGACACATTGCGTTGGTTTATTTATTACAATGATAAATAATTGACACATTTTTTTAAATGAGAATTTGAGGGTAACGTACTTGACTGTCAATGAAATGATCCAAAAACACAATTGATCTCAGAACTCCTTGTTTCATGCAAAAAGTCATTGAGTCAACATCAGGCGCGAGATTTGTGAGATTTGCGCACTTTGATTGTTGCAGAAAACAAGGATTGGTGTTGTAGTTTTAATTAAAGCGTCTGTGGTCAGTCTTTTGATCAGCAGCAGCAGAACAACAGATTCTTAATGAGTGAATGAGCCGGGATGTGTTATGTAAGGCTGCACAGCGAGAGTCTCCCTGGCCTTTATGTTTCTCATACGCTGCAGGGCTCACTAATGATTCATATGTTTTTTTGCCCACAACACCCCACGCTCTGCTCCAGACAGACTGCCTGCTTTCTCCTTCTCCTCCCAAATAGATTTGACAGAGCTGGGCGCTTTCAGGTTCTCTCTGAACAGAGGGGATGTGGAGAATGTGGAGAGATGTGTTGAAGTGTAGGGACGGCTCGCTGAAGCTGATGTCTTGTATCTGCTGGAATGATTTTATTTCATTTCAAATGCTGTACATTCATACTGTAAAAGTTCTGTTTCCATCCATCCATCCGTCTGTCTGTCTGTATCTGTCTATCTATCTGTCTATCTGTCCGTCTGTCCGTCTGTCTATCTATCCGTCTATCCGTCTATCCGTCTGTCCGTCTGTCTCTCTCTCTATCTGTCCGTCTGTCCGTCTGTCCGTCTGTCTATCTATCCGTCTATCCGTCTATCCGTCTATCCGTCTGTCCGTCTGTCTCTCTCTCTGTCTGTCTGTCTGTCTGTCTGTCTGTCTGTCTATCTATCGGTCGATCGGTCTATCATTCTATCTATTGTTCTATTATTATATGTATCATTCCATCCATCCATTCATATCTGTCTATCCATCAATCTGTCTACCATCAAATCTACCTATCTTTCTGTTGATCTATCCATCTATCGTTCTTTCTATCCATCCATCTATCTATTGATGTCTATCCATCTATTTATTCATCCGTCTCACTCCACACATCTATCTTCCATCCATCTACCATTCTGCTTTATTTGTCTGTCTATCCATCCATCATCTGTTGTTGTTTTTTGTCTGTCTATCCATGTATCATTCTATCATCCCTCTGTCTATCGTTCTGTTTAATCCATCCATCTATCTGTCCATCCGTATCATTCTGTCTATCCACCTATCTATTCTTCTATGTATCTGTGCATCGCTCTTTTCATAAATCATATTTATGTTAATAGTTTCTTTGTCTGGCTCTTTTCTTTCTGACGTGAGTGTTAGGATCATTTCTCGCTAGTAAATCATGTGAATAAGATGAAGCAGAGGAATGCAGATGTCTGAGGATGCCGCTCTCTCTGTTTGCTCTTAACACATGAGGAAGAGCAGGATCTGCTGTGAGAGCACCTGTGAAAGATCTCTCTTTCTCTCGCAGACCGTCTCGCTCTCTCTGTTTGCTCTTAACACATGAGGAAGAGCAGGATCTGCTGTGAGAGCACCTGTGAAAGATCTCTCTTTCTCTCACAGACCGTCTCGCTCTCTCTGTTTGCTCTTAACACACGAGGAAGAGCAGGATCTGCTGTGAGCGCACCTGTGAAAGATCTCTCTTTCTTTCACAGACCGTCTCGCTCTCTCTGTTTGCTCTTAACACATGAGCAAGAGCAGGATCTGCTGTGAGAGCACCTGTGAAAGATCTCTCTTTCTCTCACAGACCGTCTCGCTCTCTCTGTTTGCTCTTAACACACGAGGAAGAGCAGGATCTGCTGTGAGAGCACCTGTGAAAGATCTCTTTCTCGCAGACCGCCTCTCTCTCTCTGTTTGCTCTTAACACATGAGGAAGAGCAGGATCTGCTGTGAGCGCACCTGTGAAAGATCTCTCTTCTCTCACAGACCGTCTCGCTCTCTCTGTTTGCTCTTAACACATGAGGAAGAGCAGGATCTGCTGTGAGCACCTGTGAAAGATCTCTCTTTCTCTCGCAGACCGTCTCGCTCTCTCTGTTTGCTCTTAACACATGAGGAAGAGCAGGATCTGCTGAGAGCACCTGTGAAAGATCTCTCTTTCTCTCGCAGACCGTCTCGCTCTCTCTGTTTGCTCTTAACACATGAGGACATGAGCAGGATCTGCTGTGAGAGCACCTGTGAAAGATCTCTCTTCTCTCACAGACCGTCTCGCTCTCTCTGTTTGCTCTTAACACACGAGGAAGAGCAGGATCTGCTGTGAGCACCTGTGAAAGATCTCTCTTTCTCTCACAGACCGTCTCGCTCTCTCTGTTTGCTCTTAACACATGAGGAAGAGCAGGATCTGCTGAGCACCTGTGAAAGATCTCTCTTTCTCTCACAGACCGTCCTCGCCTCTCTGTTTGCTCTTAACACATGAGGAAGAGCAGGATCTGCTGTGAGCACCTGTGAAAGATCTCTCTTTCTCTCGCAGACCGTCTCGCTCTCTCTGTTTGCTCTTAACACATGAGGAAGAGCAGGATCTGCTGTGAGAGCACCTGTGAAAGATCTCTCTTTCTCTCACAGACCGTCTCGCTCTCTCTGTTTGCTCTTAACACACGAGCAGGATCTGCTGTGAGCACCTGTGAAAGATCTCTCTTTCTCTCACAGACCGTCTCGCTCTCTCTGTTTGCTCTTAACACATGAGGAAGAGCAGGATCTGCTGTGAGCACCTGTGAAAGATCTCTCTTTCTCTCGCAGACCGTCTCGCTCTCTCTGTTTGCTCTTAACACATGAGGAAGAGCAGGATCTGCTGTGAGCGCACCTGTGAAAGATCTCTCTTTCTCTCACAGACCGTCTCGCTCTCTGTTTGCTCTTAACACATGAGGAAGAGCAGGATCTGCTGTGAGCACCTGTGAAAGATCTCTCTTTCTCTCGCAGACCGTCTCGCTCTCTCTGTTTGCTCTTAACACATGAGGAAGAGCAGGATCTGCTGTGAGCACCTGTGAAAGATCTCTCTTCTCTCACAGACCGTCCTCGCTCTCTCTGTTTGCTCTTAACACATGAGGAAGAGCAGGATCTGCTGTGAGCACCTGTGAAAGATCTCTTTCTCTCACAGACCGTCTCGCTCTCTCTGTTTGCTCTTAACACATGAGGAAGAGCAGGATCTGCTGTGAGCACCTGTGAAAGATCTCTCTTTCTCTCACAGACCGTCTCTCTCTCTCTGTTTGCTCTTAACACATGAGGAAGAGCAGGATCTGCTGTGAGCACCTGTGAAAGATCTCTTTCTCACAGACCGTCTCTCTCTCTGTTTGCTCTTAACACATGAGGAAGAGCAGGATCTGCTGTGAGAGCACCTGTGAAAGATCTCTCTTTCTCTCACAGACCGTCTCGCTCTCTCTGTTTGCTCTTAACACATGAGGAAGAGCAGGATCTGCTGTGAGAGCACCTGTGAAAGATCTCTCTTTCTCTCACAGACCGTCTCGCTCTCTCTGTTTGCTCTTAACACATGAGGAAGAGCAGGATCTGCTGTGAGCACCTGTGAAAGATCTCTCTTTCTCTCACAGACCGTCTCGCTCTCTCTGTTTGCTCTTAACACATGAGGAAGAGCAGGATCTGCTGTGAGCGCACCTGTGAAAGATCTCTCTTTCTCTCACAGACCGTCTCGCTCTCTCTGTTTGCTCTTAACACATGAGGAAGAGCAGGATCTGCTGAGCACCTGTGAAAGATCTCTCTTTCTCTCACAGACCGTCTCTCTCTCTCTGTTTGCTCTTAACACATGAGGAAGAGCAGGATCTGCTGAGAGCACCTGTGAAAGATCTCTCTTTCTCTCACAGACCGTCTCTCTCTCTCTGTTTGCTCTTAACACACGAGGAAGAGCAGGATCTGCTGAGAGCACCTGTGAAAGATCTCTCTTTCTCTCACAGACGTCTCGCTCTCTCTGTTTGCTCTTAACACATGAGGAAGAGCAGGATCTGCTGTGAGCACCTGTGAAAGATCTCTCTTTCTCTCGCAGACCGCCTCTCTCTGTTTGCTCTTAACACACGGAAGAGCAGGATCTGCTGAGAGCACCTGTGAAAGATCTCTCTTTCTCTCACAGACCGTCTCGCTCTCTCTGTTTGCTCTTAACACACGAGCAGGATCTGCTGAGAGCACCTGTGAAAGATCTCTCTTTCTCTCGCAGACCGTCTCGCTCTCTCTGTTTGCTCTTAACACACGAGCAGGATCTGCTGTGAGCACCTGTGAAAGATCTCTCTTTCTCTCGCTCTCTCTATCAGCTGATGAAGTCATATTTCCCCATGCTCATTCGCTTTTCTTTTGTGATTGTGAATTCTGTTTGAAAACCCACTCCTACTCTGCCTTTGCTGTTTTCCTCCTCTCTTGATAGCGTACAGCATACCTGTCAGACATCTACACTAGCATTTCTTATCGTAAACAACTGTGTCTGTGTGAGAGGAGGCGTGAGAAGTATGATTTATTCATACTTAATTCATATAATCCTATGCTAGTCTTTAATTATATTTTTGTTTGTTTGTTTGGTTGTTTTTTTCATTTAAGGGACCAAAATAGAAACTGAATATCAATTGTCTGATATTTTATTTTTTGCATATAGTATTAATATTAAATTCAACATGAAATAATAATGACCTTTATTTACTTTAATACACATAGTATTGTACATAATTAAAGCAAATGCAAGTTGTTTGATTTTTTTTTAAATATATAAAAATGTAATTATTATTAAATGCGTATTAATCTCTAAAAAAGCAGGGTAACATGCATGAGACCAGCTGTTCTTCATTCAGTTTAATTGTATATTCCTCATGTAAATTGACCTTACTCTAGCAGAAATACACACCAAGCAATATTCAGTCCTGCTTGAACTTTTGTTATTTCAAAAGCCATACATCTCTCAGGGATGTATAACCATAGTTGTGCATAATTATAATTTAAGGATTTGGAGGAAAAAAAAAGGTCAGAATATTTCTGTACATGTATTTCTTAGAAACACGTTTCATTTTTCGGTGTGGATTAACCATAAACATGCTATCATACATGACAAACGGGGTATTTCCACAGACATAACATGAAATTAATATTTCATTTTAGCAAATATTTGTATTTCATTTATATACTGTATATTTTATTTGTTGATATATTTTATGGCATATTCAATTTATATGTTATGGGTCATGGTGGAAGAGGACTTTAAAATAGAGAAAAACAAACAAAAATAAATATAAATCAAATTTGAATATAATTTAATGTTAATAATTTATGATTGTAAAATTTCATTTCAAATTATTTTTTATATATATGAAATAATTATAAATATTAAACAATAATTTTAAACATTTAGTAATTATACATATGTATTAATAATATTATATTTTAATTAAATCTTATAAAATGTACAAAAAAATGTATTAAATAAAAATTATAATCTTACTATTAATATTTATCTGTAAAGCAGGATTGTTATTGTAAAAATATTTAATTACTTAAAACAAAAATACATTTATTTCACCTTATCTCATTTTTATTTAGTTTAACTTGCATTAAAAATAGGTCAAACTAAAACATATAAACCTCTTTTTTTAAATGAAAAAACATGCCACAAAATTAGTACAATTTTAACTTAAATTAGAATTAACAGAGAATATAAAAATAAAACCTAATTAAAAAATAATATAAATAAATAATAGTAGGTCAAAGATGTTAAGTTGACTGCGTTTTACATATCTGGAAAAAAGTAATAATTAGTCAAAATGAATGTAGCTGTTTTTTCCTGTTGTTGCAATATCTCGCTTCTTGGGGTCTCTTCTATTGAATTTATTTGACTAACTTCCTCTTCCTGCCATTCCAGTTCAAATTCTATTTCCACTTCCTGTGTCCAGTTCCGCTCATGTGTCCTATGCAAATGAGCGCGCTCGTGTCACAAATCACGATGTTTGTACCTGTGTTTGAACACGCTTGTTTCACTTGCTCTTTTGTTACGTTCATTACATGGGTAGACGGATCATGGCATGTTGGCAGGCGGCGTAATTTAAATGCTGGAAACTGGGCCAAGACGCTGCTCTTTCTTCCTCCCGTTCAGATCATTTATCATCTCTTGGCGGCTGATGGCTTTCACCTGCAGAATCACTTTGAGATGGATTGGCCAATCAAGCGATGGTGGGGAGGAGTGCATCTTTCACAGACAGGAAATGATGTAATTAGCCTTTATGTAATTGGTTGCATCGATCAGTGGAGTTGTCTCAGTTGTCTGCCAATAGCACAACTGTTTGCATATGGTGCTTTATGGAAGTGTATGAGTGTTTTCTCAAGCTGAACTGTTTGGCTCGAATGTCCATTGAAACAAACTTTTCAGTTTTAGGGCTAATTATGCATTGAATGAGTGTTTACGCAATATTTGGCCACATTTCCCTCAGTCTCTAATGTTTTTCAGTCATGTTACTTTACCTCGACAGTGAGCACATTCAAGAGTTCAGAATTAGTCCAAATACAGTTTGATAATTATAAATCATAATAAAACTTTATTGCTTTATTTTACTTTATTTTAACTAATATATTATATTGTGTTGTGTATATATATATATTTACATATATTTAGATTAAATATTATCAGTTATTTTTCCAATCAATATAATTGTATATATCTGTAAAAGAGGGTTATTATAGTCAACTAAAACTGTTAAAATATTTTCATTACTTGGAATAAATAAACATGAACCATGTTTGATCATATTAGCATGGCTCTACTTTTATCTGTTTTTTTTTCAATAAATATAAATTTCAATATTCATATTATTTTGTAAATCAGAAATATAGTTAACCAAACCATTTTCGTTACTTGAAATAAACATTAAAATGATTTGACCACTTTAGCTTAGACTTTCCTCTATATATTGTTCCAGACGTCAATTTTATTTTATTTCGATTTTTATATTATGGGTCATGGTGAAGGAGCTCTTCATTGCTCTAATTTATTCAATTAATTCTACAGTAAAAAAATATTCATAAAAATAAATGTAATGTATATTAAAATCAAATTTGGTTAATATGTTTTAAAATTCAGATATTATTATTTTTGTTTTTGTTTCCTAATAAATATTTATTTGAATATTAATATTTATCTGTAAACCAGAGATATTATAGTTAGTTGTTATTATAAATATATCATTAAAAAAATCCTTACTTGAAATAGGTGTTAACTGAAATAAAATATTATATACATTTCTACATATAGGAAGGATACATTTCTACATTGGGGAAGTCGTGGCCTGATGGTTAGAGAGTCGGACTCGTGATCGAAAGGTTGCAGGTTCGAGTCTCGGTCCGGCAGGGATTGTAGGTGGGGGTGAATGTACAGCGCTCTCTCCACCTTCAATACCACGACTGAGCTACCCTTGAGCAAGACACCGAACCCTCAACTGCTCTCCGGGCGCCGCAGCATACATGACTGTCCACTGCTCCTGGTGTGTGTGTGTGTGCGTGCGTGCGTGCGTGCGCCCTTGGATGGGTTAAATGCAGAGCACGAATTCTGAGTGTGGGTCACCATACTTGGCTCCAAGTCACTTCTATTTAGTTTTTTAAGACTGAAGAAAATGTCTAATTTGCAACCAATTCACTGGAGTCCTGCTTGAATACAGATTGACCTGCTCTTTCGACTTCTTCAAAGCGCATCTTATGCTTTCCAATCCATCAAACACTCTATCAGAGCTTCTCTAGTGTGTAAACACCCCGAGGTCTCAGACTTGTCATTGATATCAGCGTAAACCCCTCTTTGGCTGTTGATGGTGTGTATTAGCTCTATCGCTGCATCTGTCTGGCTTCACTGATTAATTAAAGCGTGTGACTTGCAGCAGTTGCACAGAATTTGCTGAAATATGGCACCTGATGAAATGATATCAGACACTCTTCAGTTTCTCATGCACTTTGTGTTGTTCTCTGACGTTCCTCTCTTTCTCTCTGAAGGGGATGAGGAATAAGCCGGGGGTGGAGACAGCGGGGACCCCAGACTCGGTGTCTGTGTCTGGGAGAGGACGAGGAGAAAATAAAGCCATCAAGTAGGTGCCTCCTGCAGGGCTTAACTACTGCAGTTAATGTCTCGGTAATGAGAGGAAATATTGATTCGTGTGCTACTCAAAGTTGAACCAAAAATCCAGAAAGTCTGTGTTAAGGATTTAATATTGCATACTGCATAGTATATACTGGATACTAGGGGTATAATGCTGTACGTATTCATACTGTAGATTTTCATTAGGGGTCTTTCATTTCAGTATGCATGCACTGAAAAAATACAGTTTTAAATTTTTCATCGTTATGTTACATATTAACACACATTCACATACTGTGCACAGAAATATCTGGAGTAGCACACTCTTCCAAGCATTGCCTATGTTGGAAAATAATAAACAGCAAATATGTCATTACTAACTGTGTTATTGATACACATGTTTTTTAAACATGTTTCATAATTCCCTTCCTATCTGTAATTTATTCAGCAGTGTTCATTTGTATTTATAGCTTCAGAAGTGTTATATTTGATTCTCACACCAGCTGTGGCAATTGTCGTGGTCAGTACTATATGAACAACACTGGCTTGTTGTTTGCAAACATCAGAAGCCGGCTATATTCTCATGTTCTGGCTAATGCCATTCTGCCATAATTTCATATTTTCAGTGTGCTCTTTCTATGGTGTGCACAGTATGCACATTTTATTATGCGCAGACTCATGATACGGCATCTGACATCTGACTTGACCTTGAGTTTTCAAGGAAGACATTTTTATTTTCTATTTAAAATTAAGCCATTTTTAGTTTTTTCTTTCTCGTCTCATATTTTTTAGACACAACATTTATTTAAATGAGAAAAATAGTTGTTTTATTTCTGAAATTTTTAAAAGTCTGAGTCAATCATGCAGTGTAGTTAGCAATATAGTAAGATTATTAACAACAATGTAGCATATTACCATTTGAAACGTATATTTTTGCACTTTTTGACATTCGTAATCTGTGATTATATATGGTTGTGCAGTAAATAGTTTTGGGGAATTACAGTTAAACCCATGGACCAGGTATGATGAACAAAGACCAGGAGTCAGAGTTGCGATTAATTAAATAAATTTACTGAAGAAATAGTTTGCAGTTTCCTCCGCAGAGGTCAGCTTCAACACTCGCGATGGAGTTCGTAGGCCGCTCTGCTTACAATTCAAAATCCTCAACAATTATACCCTAACAGAGATTGCTAATTACATCAATGCATAAGTCAGCATATTCTGATTGGCTTTACAACCAGATAAACGTAGACAGTTTCCACATATGGACGTAAACGCTTCAAGAATATCTCCAACTGATTGGGCAGACGTCAGCGATCAGGGATCATACATGTCTTCCAGACATCTATTCTTGATCTGGATGGAGGCAGCTGGCAGAGACAGTCTTCTAACAGAAGGAGAGAGCTACCAGCACACACACACACACACACACACACACACACACACACAGAGACACACACACACACACACACACACACACACACACACACACGACACACACACACACACACACACACACACACACACACACAACACACACACACACATACACATATACACAACACACACATACACACACACACACACACACACACACACACACACACACACACACACACACACACACAGAGAGAGACAGACACACACACACACACACACACACACACACACACACACAGAGACACACACATACATACGCACACACACACACATACACACACACACACACACACACACACACACACACACACACAGAGACACACACACACACACACACACACACACACACACACACACACACACACACACACACACACACACACACACATACACACACACACACACACACACACACACACACACACACACACACACACACACACACACACACACACACACACACACACACACACACACAGAGCACTTATCAAGGCCACCTAGCCCTAGCTAGAATCTTATCAGTATGGTTTGTTACACACACAATATACAGTCATCATTTTAGAGAGTAGAAGTACAGAATAAATCAGGATTCTTTAATATCTCTTTAAGCACACACGTAAGTCTCAGATAATGTTTCTCTGTAGATGGGAGGTCATCCTGACCTTCTGACATGGCTCTGTGACCTTTAGGAAGAAATCGATCTCGGCATGTAAAGCATAAGGTTACGCATTTCACTCTCGCTGCACTGCTCTAATGAAAGACCAACAACTTCTATCTATAATTATTATTATATATGGCACCACTAACTTACGTGAGTCATCCAATAATCTAGGAGGTGAAATCCTGATCCATAACTTGATTAATAATCAAACAAGAAATAATGTAATAATATAATTAATATCAATATGAAGGATATGGCAGCTCGGCATCCACTCCTTCAATTGCTACAAAACAAATACAGTGGATTTATGGTGGTTTATATGTTGTTAAAATTAAAACATTAAAATTAATAAATAGTTGGATTATTTTATTTCAATTAGCTTTAATTTTATTTCAGCTAGTTGACAAGGCATATTTTCTTGTTTTCTTTTAGTTTAACTTAAAGCATGAAAATAACTAAAAATAAAACTCAAATCAAATAAGAACAATATAGACATGTTTTAGAAAGCAAGACTAATAAAATGACAAAAACATGCAACAAAATTACTATAACTTTAACTAAAATTAAAATGAAATTATAAATATATATATATTATTGTATACCAGTGATACTGAAACATCACTGGTATTATACAATAATTGGCTAATGCCATTTATTAGTTTAGTCATTGGTTTTGTATGTTCCCATTACATAATATTCAGTGGTCTATCTACTGTACCATCTGTTCATACTGAGCTATCAATTTGCTATCAATACTAAGGAAGCAAAACTTCTACCACAGGCAAAATATTAGTATCAGGCCAACCCTAAAGCCTTTTTCATTCTGAACACAGCCAGTGTTTCTGAGCAAACCACGGGAATAACCTCGAGAAACTTTACAAATAATAAGTGTGTGTGAAATGATGGCTTTCACACTCTTGATGAAGTTTATCAGGTCAGCAGTGTGAAGCAGCACACTTCCAGCACTGGTCCACTTGGAGCACTTTCTCTTTTACCACTGCAGCCGGAATATTAATCAGGCAATGCTCTAATTAGACACAATGCGGCCCGCAGCAGATGGATGCTGTTTTTATATCAGCACAAGAGGCCAGACAGCTAATCACCTGTGACCGCACAAGGGCGGAGAGCCGTTCATTCTGTTCCTCAGCCTGTGAATGAGACATTTCGATGAGCCCACAACACCAGTGTGGGACGTTTACATGCACTATGATACTTAACTGAATGAAATAAAACAAAAAGCCACGATTTCCAGAATGAAGTCATAACAGTACCAAAAAAAGGTTCAATTCTGAGAATATTTAAAATGTTAAAATATATATATTTATAAATGTACTTTTATTCTGTATTGTTACTGCTACATTCATGTGCATACATATTACATAATTATCTAACCAGCTATTAAATGGTTTGTAATATTTGTTTTATTTTTTCAAGCCATAAAAATTTCTGTATTGTTGTTTTATGTCTTTATTATAAGTTATATAACTAATATATATCATATTATATTATATTTTTATTAGTTTTTTTTTTTTTCAATTGAGCACATTTAAATTACCAATTTCTCAGTAATGTAAAGAAAAAAATGTAAACATATTTCTAATCAATATAAATATAATTTACTGTTCAACTAATAACAACAGATGTGAGATAAAAGTAGTAATATTTTAAGAATATTTATATATAATATTTAAGAAACTCAAAGACCTATTTTGAGATAATTCTCAAAACATTTGACTAACTTTGTTCCCAAATTTTTTTTTAAGTGGCACTAAAACACCATCATAATTAATTTATGGTAAAAATATGTAATTGTTTCTTTCTCCGGGAGAAATAATTTATTTAGGTGTCTTTTATTTGCATACAACTATTTGCACATCTCATTTGCAACACAAGAAATGAGCCGTCAATGAAAACGGTTTGAATAGGTTGCCAGAAAAATACAGATTTGCTACTTTGCAGCATTAGATAATTAGAAAAATAAGATTTAAATCATTTTTTTATGTGACAGTTATAAAAGTATTACCAGCCAGATGGCGAGTAAATAAGTAACTAGCCAGTTGTTGTGAAACATTGCCCGGTTTAACTTCTGTTTAGAGCTCGATGAGTGTTTATTGTTATCCTTCTGTGCAGATAGAAATGATTTGATGTGATTTGATATGATTGCATGTGTCCCTATACCCCTGTAATGGTGTGTGTGTTGTAAATGCATTAGTACCTGGACCAACTCCAATACATTCAGAGTTGTATTATCATATTAAGTGCTTGCATCGACCCAAATGAAATATTAAATGGGAGATTGATTTCTATAGCTTGTAGTTTCAGACGTTGTCAGAACAGATGAAAGCACTAAACATCACGGCTCAGACTGACTGTGTTTAAGTCACCGGCCGCTCCGTTTGAAAATATACCTCTTTTCTCTCTTCAAATACTTTTCCAAACTCTAACTTATTATCCACATTAGAAAGAAATTATGCATGTTACATAATGTGAGATGTTACATATTAACTTCATTCAGTTGTTTATTTGTTATTAATATCTTGTGCTTTTTAGCCATCTATTATGTTTCAGATAAAATTATAACGATGAAATAAGATGAAGCATCTAATGTGTTAACTGGATTCATTTTTGCTTAATATACATAAAACAACTATATAGTTTGATATACTGTTATTATATATGATTTTAGTCATGAAGCTCAGCCCTAATTTGGTTTCTTACCTCTTGATATGTTTTCTCTTTTTCAGTATTCATTACTTCTGTGGTTTTTATAGAGATTAGACGTTTGAAACTACAGTAGGTTATGAAAGACTCTGTGAGTCAGATCCAGAGTACTGACAGCACAGAATAAATATGACTTTAAGTTGTTTGTGCAAGATATCATCTCAAAACCCCTTTAATCTCACCCTTAGAGCTATTTTTACATCAGCTCGTGTTCAGAAATCTTTAACTTTTTCAAGACTTGGTGCCACTTAAAAACACAGGAGCTCTGGAGCGCTGTTAGACAAGAGAAATCTTCTCTTAAAGTCTCTCTGTGGCTGGATCGTTCCACCCAGCCACTTACTGTAGTATTACACCGGTGTTTTCTCTCTCTCTCTCTCTCTCTCTCTCTCTCTCTCTCTCTCTCTCTCTCTCTCTCTCTCTCTCTCTCTCTCTCTCTCTCTCTCTCTCTCTCTCTCAATTCAATTCAATTCAATTCAATTCAGAAAGCTTTATTGGCATGACAAAAACATACATTTTGTATTGCCAAAGCATTAAGACAACATAGAAAATGATTTATCTGAACATTTAGTGAAGCCTAGAGAAGATAATAGTAACAATGAAACTAAATAAAAATACAATATTATATAAACACATGGCTAGATATAGCAAAAAATATTATAATTAGTAAAATAATATTAACAAAATAAATAAAGAATTATAATAATAGATAAGATTCTAATACAGAAAACATGTAACAACTGAACTTAGAGATGTGAACATTATATACATTATATACATTATCTAGATGTGTGTAGGTCTAATGTGTGTGTGTTTGGGTTATGAGTGTGTGTGTGTGTGTGTGTCTCTCTGGCTGTCCCTCAGGAGATGACACGATGATACGAATCTTGCAGCTATATAACAACATTTGGCTTCTTCACCAAGAATGAAGCTGAGTTTTTGGGTTGGATTATAGGTACTAAATTGGGGAAATATATGATTAATTTTGGGGTAGTAGTGGTCTCTGATATCTGTATATTTTGGGCACTCTGTGAGGAAGTGCAGCTCCGTCTCCGTCACTCCCAGCATGCAGTGCGAGCAGAGTCTGTCCTCACGAGAGAGCCAGGTCTGTCTGCGCCGGCCCGTCTCTACGGCCAGACTGTGTTCACTGAGTCTGTACATCTCTCTCTCTCTCTCTCTCTCTCTCTCTCTCTCTCTCTCTCTCTCTCTCTCTCTCTCTCTCTCTCTCTCTCTCTCTCTCTCTCTCTCTCTCTCTCTCTCTCTCTCTCTCTCTCTCTCTCTCTCTGGACTGAGTGTCTATCTGAACTCTCTTTCTGCAGTTTCTCTGTTTGATTCTTCCTGCAGATACATTGTGGCTCTTTCAGCTGTATTTCTTTCTGTCTGTCTGCAGTGATCTTGACAGGGACTTTTGGAATAACAACGACAGCAGCACTGTGCAGCAGCGCTGGACCTCCTATCCACCCAAGGAGTTCCTCCTCAACATGTCCCCCTACACCCCCTACGGAGACCCTCGCCTCACGCCCAAGTGAGTTTTGGTTTCGGCTGGTAAGGGACCCTTCAATCTGCGCAGGGCTGTACTGAAAGGGGAAGTCCATTCAGTCCTTTCTGTTCTGGCCCTCCACTTTAGTTTACAGGGACTTACTGTACCTGTGTCATGAAACTTAAAAGGTGATTATCACAAAGCATATTTCACCCAAAAATCAAAAGAAAAAAATGCTGGAAAAAATTACAACATATATATATATGCAACAAATAATATTATATAATCTAATGTTTATATAATCTATGCAAAAAATATATTTTCTTGACAATTCAGCATGGTTACATTTGCTGAATACAACAATACTAAATTAATACATAATACAAAATTTATGTAATATTAGAATTTTATACACGCACACACACACACATGCATATACATACATATATATATATATATATATATATATTGAAATAAAATAAGACTATAAAGAGATATATAATTTATACAACGAATAATATTACAATATTTTTGACATTATTTTCTTGACAATTAAGCAAGTTTTAACCCCCTATTTATTACTGTAATGCATAAATACTAATATGATGTAATATTATTAGTATGAGTATTAATTTGTAGTATTACATTTTAGTATACATGTGCATATACTGTATATAGATCTGGCATATATAAAGACAGCTCTTGAAGTCATATAGTAGTAATAGGCTGGATTTTTTTTATTGTCATAAATGTTTTTATAATAAATAATTTAAAGATTTTTTTGCCCTTATAGTTTTTTGATAAATTAGTATATTTAAAACCCCAAATTCTTATAACATATCATTAATGAGAATTGGTGTGAAAATTTTAATAAAGTGTAATTTAATATTCTAAGGGCTCTAAAAAAATATTAACTTTTCATGCAAAATATTATTTAATAACTTTTATTTCGATTTTTAGAGTAAATTATTAATTATTCTCCATGGTTTTGTGAAATTCACCTCTGATCTCATGCTCAAACGTAGGCTGAAAAAAGTTGTTTTAAAATCGTACTTCTTCAAGGTGAATTTGCATGACCCACAATACATGCCCGACAGTGGTATTTCCCATTGACCCATCTGTAAGAGCTATATCTAGGGCAGTCCTTGTCATTTTCTAGATTCTAGTTGGCTTTTTATCATTCAGCGTAGAGCACAATCCAGCCTGAAACGAGATGAGATGTCCAATCTTTAGATCGGCTCATCATTCTCAGCGAGACGTGGCTTGAGTTCCACAGAGGGTTGTGAGGTTCACGTTTCCTTGACTTTTAATTGCTTAATTGAAGTCATTATCTTCGAGGGGAAGTAGTTTTTCTGGATTAATTCTCAGGATAAATCAGAATCTAATTGATAGGAGATGATACCGACTGCAGATCCCTGCCCACTTCTCAAACACATGCCCATAATTACACTAACTACATTCCCTCCCACAAATAACATCAGTTTGATACGCTAGGCAAGTCATCACTGTAGAAACATATGTTCAATATTTTTATTTAATTTTACTTTACTTTATCATATAATGAAAGTGCTTAATTCACTTTTTAATTAGCTAAACGCATTTTCATACAAATCAAATTCATACAAAATTGCCAACTCTCATCCTCATGTGATCCTCGTGCTAGTAATCAACTGTAGATATTTTATTTTAATTTTAGTTTTTTGTACACTCTTTTCCATTTAATAAAATGCTTTTTTTTCTATAATCATAAATTTTCATACAAATTAAATTGGAAAAATGTGTATGAAATTGCCAACTCTTATCCACATGTCAATAATTATAGTTATTCCCTCCCACAAACACAATATTTTAACATATGATCAATCAGATTTATATTCAGTCATCCACTGTGGAATATAAAAATAAAAATCCACTTTTTCCCATTTAATGAAATTGTTTAATATAAAAAAATATATATACAAAAAAAAATTCAATTTGTCCAAATTCATACAAATTAGCCAACTCATAAAATAGTTGTGTTGTCTCATGAGGTCGGAATAGTACAAAGCGGTCTATATGACTAATATATGTACTATATGTGTCCTGTATTGTAAGATTTCAAAAGTCATGCATATGTGTATGGACAGATGCATATGTGTATGGACAGATGCATATGTGTATGGACAGATGCATATGTGTATGGACAGATATTTTCTGCCCTGATTTTGGCAAACTCTGAGATAGATATAGATTCCCATTCTGGGGATGTTTCTGCAGGCACAGATTGCATTTGGGATTTCCACCAGAGCTCTCAAATTTCATTCGTAATTTAATTTCAGTTCTCTGTTTAGAAAAACCACAACTGCAAATTAAGTTTGAAAGATTAACGACTTACATTTTGGCTGTTCATCACACAACCCTGACATGTGATCTCAGAAGACTTACTGCAGTCATATGCACTACTTTTACCTTAGATAATAAAAACAGAATGTCTTTGTTTATTATTATTTAATGTTCCAGATGAACAGTGACTGATGGATCGCTAAAATATTTAAGTTTAAGTTAATTTATTTTTAAAGCACTTTCAAAACAGCCTAGAGGCAAAGTGCTGTTCATGAGGAGAATAATAAGTCCAATATAAAAACCAAAATAAAATAGGCTGCTGGAATATAACATGGGCACACACAATTTAAAACAAATATGAAAATCAACACATGTAATAACACATGTTGAAAGCTATAAGGAAAACAAATGAGAGTTAAGGAGAGATTTGTAAACTGATAAAGAGGGGGCCATTCTATGTTGTACAGGCAAACCTTTCCTCAATCGAGGGCCCACCACCGAAAAGACTCGTCCCCTCGTTTCTGCCTCGAGCAAGAGATGGTCAAGAAGTTAAGGTTGCTAGATCTTAAACTTCTAGAAGGGTTATAGGGACACAGTAAATCAGACAAGTATTTAGGAGCAAGATTATGTAGACATTTAAACACAAATAAAATCATTTTAAAATCAATCCTGAAGTGGTCTGGGAGCCAATGGAGGGCTCGCAAAATGGGGGTGGCGTGGTCATATTTGCAACATTTTTGAAAATTTTGAACCAATTGAAGTCGAGCTGCCTGATATTTAGAGATACCGTAAAATAGATAATTGCAGTAATCCAAACGTGAAGTTATAAAAGCATGGATAACTGTCTCACACGATTTTTCTGATAAATTTTTTTTTATTTTAGAGAGTGAATGAAGCTGAATGAATCTAGAGGCAACGACAGAGGATACATGTTTATCTAATGTTAGGCGATTATCAACGAGTACATCACGATCATGTACACAGCTTGAATTAAAACAGACAAATTGCCCAGGACAGAGTTATTAAACTCAGCTTTATCAGACGGAAAAAAAAATGAATCTCTGTCTCAGAGTCATTAAGAGTTAAAAAAGTTATTAGATAGCCAAAGTTTGACCTCTTCAAGGCAGGACAATAGAGTAAGTAAAGCAGTCATTATCTTTAAAGGCAGGTAGATCTGACTATTATCTGCATACAATTGAACGATTCTCAAAATCGAGCCTAAAGGAAGCAAATAGAGGGAAAAGAGCGAAGGTGATAGAGCCCTGGGGAAGTTTCAGATTTACAGATCCCATTGATATCTCAAGGCCCCTGTTCCCTACAGCCCTGCCAGCAGCACTCATGTCTCTTACCTGCTAACATTTCCCTCCTAGCCCATGGACGGTTTCCATGGAGACGGACAACCCTCGAGATCTCGGACCTCTGACCTTAACGGTTCAGATGCATTTAGAGCATCTTGATTGGAGGTGCACTGGTGTCTTGTCATCTTATCTGGTCCTGATTGAATGTCGAGGGTTGACCGTCAACAGCACTGCTGTGTTTTTGTGTTTCATCTCTGCAGTCACCTGTCACTTGCCCTCAGTAGTTTGACTGTCAGTATGTACCGTACTGTTATATCCTCACATTTGAGATCTGCTTCTGAAAGCTTCTTCATGCTTTATATATATATATTTATTTATTTTACTTTTTAATTATTCTCTTTGTAGTTGCTTTTTAATTAAGAGACAGAATTTATTTCACTTATCATCGTCACCTTGTGTTTACTTAACTGTATAATATATATTAATAGGATCATTTCTTCATCTATTAATATGCTGTGTTGTACGTGAAGGTGCGTTCCCACTGACAACAATTAAAGTATTATTTTGTTTTTATTTTACCATTATTTGTATTTTTAAATATTTAAAATGAATGTTTAAATTTAGTCACACTTTCTTATTTTAGTTTTTGTTTTAATTTGTATTAGTTTTTCTGTTTGGCTTTAACTCATTTTATTTCAGTTTGACTAATTTTCGTAATTTAGCTTAAACTTTAAGGTTTAAGGTTTTCCTCTAGCATTACTTAGAGCCCAACCGATATGTGTTTTTTGGGGACCGATACCGATACTAGAGAGTAAACAAAAGGCCGATATCTATAAATCGGCCCATATTCTTTATGTGTTGGCTATAGAGCAGTAATCAAAAGTTTAGACACACTTCCCATTCATGTGTCCAACATTTTGACCTGTACTGTATATATAAAACGGCATATACATAAACAGAATATACATGAACACATTTTTTGCCATGATAATTAAATTGTGGTGATCAAACACTTATAATGACATGACAAACATAGGCCTAAATGTTCATATGGGCGGCATATTCGCTGAGACAGGCTCATATTGGCCGATAATATCGGAAAAACTATATATATAGTTAAACTATTTCTTATTAATTTTAATTATTTTAAATTTCGGTTTAGAATAATTCATAAAAAAATGACTGAAATAATTGAATTGAATGTTTAGCCTTGTTTTATTTAATTCATAATTTTTTCATATTCCTGTTTTAGTTTTACTAATTTTAGTAATTCAGCTTGAACGTCTTTTAGTTTAGTTAGTTTCTAACTTTTTAATTTGAGATTAGGTTTTGAAATGCTAGTATTTTTGTTTTATTTTATTTCAGCTTTAAAATTATATTTAATCGTTTTTTAATAGTTTTAGATTTAGCAAACAATAACAACCCTGGTTGAAAGGAGGGCGCTTTGCTTTTTGAATTCGCTGCAAATCACTGTCAGTGCGAACACCTTTGCTTTGAGACATTTAAAGACTAGAGAATAAAAGGTAGAGAGATTAAGACACGACTTACCGCGGTCGGCAACCTTGCCATCTGCCTGAACAAATGTCAAGCCCCCTCTGTTTCTGTTCACCCCTGAGCGTGATGCACAAATGTTGCGTTCTGGGTCTTAAATGGCCATCGTCGATATGTTTCCGTCTATGCTGTGTTTGAAGTGTTAACCTTTGCTCCGTCTCTCCCGTCTCTGTGCACGCGGTTCTTCTGTCCCTGTACTGTCCAGATCTAGACCCTGTCTGACATGAAGGGAAAGCAAGAATGATTAATACATGATATGACCTGCTGGTGTCTCTTACAGTTTGTGTTCATAGAAATGACTGATGTCAAAGTATGTATGCAAATGGAGTATTTTAAAGTTTGGGGTAGGTAAGATTTTCAGTATTTTGGAAATAAGTCTTCTTATGAAGGCTGCATTTATTTGATCAAAATACAGTTAAATACAGTATAAACTGTAATATTGTGATATATTAATAAAATTTCAGAAAACTGTTTTTTTATTGTAATATATTTTAAAATGTAATTTATTCCTGTGATGCAAAGCTGAATTTTCAGCGTCATTACTCCAGTCTTCATTGTCAAATAATCCTGCAGAAATCATTATAATATGCTGATTTACAGCTCAAGACACATTTCTGATTATTATGAATGTTGAAAACAGTTGTGCTGCTTCATATTTTTGTGGAAACCGTGATTAATTTTATTTTCCAAGATTCTTTGATGAATATAAAATTCCAAATATTTAATAACGTTATGTTTTTACCGTCATTTTTGATCAACTTAATGCATCTTTGCTAAATAAAAGTATTTCTTAAAAAAAAATTACTGACCCCAAATTTTTGAATGCTAGATGTAGGGCTGCACAATTTGGTATAAATATAATCATATTGCAACTATTTTGCCAGATGCTGTGATTTGGAGGCCAAAAGAAAAAGACATGACATCTCATTGAAGCAGCAGCTCTCATGTTGAACTGCGTGTGCAAACTGCAAACTAGCACATGAAGGCTGTAAATGAAGTTGTGTATTAACCACGCTCTGCTGATGATAGAACAAATTACTCTCCATGCTGAAGTTCTCCGCTTTTCTCTTTCAGCTGACCCAGAAGTGCATTGAATGAAATCCCACTCGGCTCTCTTAGCATTCACACAGTTTGATTGGAACACACCCTGCTGGGAAAAATACTGTTAACACGTTTCTGGGAGCTTTTCAGAGGACCTGACTAGCAGACCACAGGGCTGTCCGGTTATGTTAGTATTATTTATATATAATTATAGTATTTATTAATATTTTGAATTAGCTTTCATTTTTATATTTTGAGTTTTTGTTTTAATTTAGGTTTTTAGTAATTTTGTTGTGTGCATGTCTAATTTTATTTTATTGACAATCTTCAGACATTTATTTTCGGCATTTTTGTTATGTGCCTGTTATTTAATTATTTTAGTTCAGTTTAGTGTAGTTTAGTTTTATCATTTTTTATATTTCCATTTAACTTTCAGTTTTAGAAATTTTAGTAATTAATTTTACATTTTTCAATATTTTTTACATTTTAGGTTTTGGTCATTTTGTTATATGCCCATTTAAATGTATTTGTTATTTTATTGATTTTAAATATTTCCATTTAGCTTTTAGTTTTAGTCATTTTAATACTTAATCTTAAACTTGAAAAAAAATTTAGTAAAAATCTACTATTTTTCTTTATTTCTTTATTACTTTAGTTTCAGTTTAGATTTTATTTAATTTAAAATGATTTTTATTAATTTTAGTTTAGTTAACAACACTGGCTTAGCTATGCTGAGAGACTAGCTCAAACCAGACTCAAGACCAGCAAACTAACTTAGTCTGGCTTAGGCATTGCATTAAAGGGATACCCCAAAATGATAATTTTGTCATTTTTCACTTACCCACGTGTCGTTCCAAACACGTAAAAGTTTCGTTTGTCTTCAGAACACAATTTAAGATATTTTGGATGAGTGATATTTTGATATTTATCAAAGTGATATTTATATACTGTCCCATTGACTGCCAAGTAAATTACATTGTCAAGGTCCAGAAAAATATGAAAAGCATCGCCAGGATACTCCATCTCCCATCACGCAATGTGGACGCAGAATGCGTACAGTCTTCTACATCAGCCTCGACACAGGGACGAGTGCTGATCTAGGCTGTGTCGAGGCTGATGTAGAAAACTGTACGCATTTTGCGTCCAGGGAATAAACTCCAAAATGGTGCTATGCTGACTCAGAGGAGACGTTACGGTGCATAAATGTTGATTAAAGTCAAAGTTTTTTCGTACAAAAAGTATTCTCGTCGCTTCATAACGTTACGATTGAACCACTGATGGCAGATGGAGTATCCTGGTGATGCTTTTTATATTTTTATGGACCTTGACAAAGTAATTTACTTGGCAGTCAATGGGACAGTCACAGGTTCTCATCCAAAATATCTTAAATTGTGTTCCTAAGACGAACAAACTTTTACGGGTTTGGAACAACACGTGGGTAAGTGAAAAATGACAAAATTATCATTTTGGGGTGGAGTAACCCTTTAAGCATGCATCTGGCAGTCCACTAGAATTAAAATAAATGGGAGTAGGACACAATTTTAAAACCTTTCATCCTTGCTCATGAATATTAATTACACGGAGTTATACAATTAATATTCAATAGACCCTGTATGTCCTACCTGACTCACAGAAAGAGAGATGATGGTTCAGTAAAAGGCGTTTTCTGTAGTCTTTTGGCAGAGGCTTGGTCTTAAAGCTTTTACGTGGACATTTGTAGTGGTTGTAAACAGCTAAAAACGCCTATAACTATATTCTAAATGTATTCAATTGTAGCCTTAAGCTGTTTAATAATCACTCAAGACCAAATCGTGCAGCCCTATAGAAGAAATAACAGCTACACTGAGGTATACCTCAGTTTGATTTCTTTCAGACCAAGAAAAATTGATCTTTTAATCAAGTTCTCACTGTGCTGTTTATTTGGCTTCTTGCAGGGACAGTGTTACACATCAATATCACTTTTCTTAGGTGTGTGACATCGCAAACATATGGGATGCAACAATTCCAACAACATCTGCCTTCCTGACACTGTCCGCCCATGTTCCCAGTAAATCAGCCCCGTGCACCTGCACTCTTTACAGGCCCGTCTCACCTGCTCGGCTCGAGCTGCTCCTCACTGAAGGCTTCTGTACAGTCTGTGCCTGAACCTTGCCTTCTTCTTCTAGCTGTCCTGATCTCTCTCTTCCCTCTTTCAGCGGATCGCTGGAGAAGGGGGAGGTGGGTGGGGGGGCGGTGGGGGGTCCCAGTCGCAGTGACAGCTGCATAGGCGCAGGGACCAGCAAGTCCGGGAGGTGGCACACTGTCCAGAGCCACCTGCACTCCGGCAGCTTGAGACCCAACAAGTGAGTGTCAGAGGCTGACTGCCTTTTCTTTCAGATGTTTGGGGCAAGTGAGCATGACGGTTGTGCACAGCAAAAGGTGTAATTTTTGGGTGAGAAACTCTTTTGTCATTTTGAAGGTTTTATTGCAGTGCTTTTTCTGTACTATGACTTATAACCACGACTGCCAAGAACAGAAAATTGTCATAAAAATAGCTAATAGTCATAAGATTAGTTGACATATTTTAGCAGGTTTGATAATTCAATCACTCCCCACACATGTTTTGTACAGTACAGATCAAAAGTTTGGAGGTGTTAAGAATCTTTTATATTTTCGAAAGAAACATTGTTTATGTTCACCAAGGCTGAATTATTTGATCAGTAAAAACCGTAATATTGTGAAATATTATTACAATTTAAATGAACTGTTTTCTATTTTCACAAAACATAATTTATTCTTGTGATGATAAAGCTGAATTTTCAGCATCATTACTCCGGTCTTGGTGTCATGTGATCCTTGCTGATGTTAAAAATTGCTTAAAATTTTATGGAAAATATTATACATTTTTTCAAGATTCTTTGATAAGAAAGTTAAAAACAACAGTTATTTGATATAGAAATCTTTTAGAACATTTTAAATATCTTTATGATTTTTGCAGAATAAAAGTATATATTTTTAATCTAACTGACCTCAAACTTTTGAATGGTAGTGTATGTGTATGAGTAAATAATGATACAACATTTGGGAGAAGTATTCCTTTAATTAGCAAGCAATCGTTAAAACCATTAAATGCATGTATTTACATTTTTATTAAATTAAGTTTATAGCTGGTCATTTCACTTGAGTAGAAAAATAATTATGGAATAAAACCAAAGTACTATTGTTTGGAGCTAACAAATAATGAAGTTGCATTCGTTAAACATCAACACTATAATAATAATATTAAATAATCACAATGCTAAATAGTAATGGTTGGTTTATGTAAATATCATTGAAATGGTCTTTTTTTCATTGTCACGCGCCATTAAAAATGGTTTAATGTTTGACACAGTGAATTGATGACAGTTTTGAAATAATGGACCAATCAAATGAGTTTGGGGTTATGATAATTACATTTCTAAATGTGTTTACAGTTGTTTATGTTAGTGATGAGTTATTGTCTTCTGTTTAACTGAATTACGCTCTGTCTATGCGTTTTGAGCTGTGAATGGCCCTGAGTGATAACATTTCTCACATTAAGCTGTCAATCGTAGATCTGAAGTATTTCAAGTGTAGCACTGTGTGATTTGTGACTACAATCACAAAAATGAAATAAACCATATTTGATTGTTTTCGGTGCCAGCTGACTGGGGGTTTTGTAGGATAAATGGAGGCTTTTAGTGGACATGAAAGGGCTGGGTGCTAAATCTAAGAATATTATATATTTTATGATATTTTTAAGCCTTTGGACAACAATGCTTTACAAATGAAAAAAATATATTTGCTTTAAGATGGTTATTTATATATTTCGTTTTAGTGTGCAAGTAGGAAATACCAGTTTTCCAAATATTCTTATCATTATGTGAATCAGAAGTCCTACAACATAAAAAAGCAATAATATAGATTAGCCACAAGAACTGAGATGTTTGCACAGCACTGAACAGTATATTTATGTATTTATCTACTCGTAAATGACATAAAAGAGTCTTTAAGAAACGTAAAAAACTAATTAAATGCACATTATAACACGATATTATATTGACAGTGTTGCTTAATTTGATCAGGCACATAGTCATCAGGAATAAAATGAGTAGTTGAAATATTATCCAGGCCTAATGTGACATCAAGTAGGTTTCATTGTGTGTTAAAACATCGCCTCGCATCACCAAGCGTTTAAAAAGTAAGAGACCTGAGCATTTAGTTTCACTGTTAAATGACATTTATTTTTTTCTATTTAGTCACTTCTCTTTCAGTCGTCCAAAGATCTTGTCTGTCTCTCATTTCATGTTTCCGTCCACTCCCATCTTCGACCTATAATTGGTTTCTATTTTTGTGTAGGTAAGAGTTGCGACCCTTCCCCTCGTATTTTTCTCTTCCTCCTCTTGCTGTCTTACACACACATTCTCCATCAGAGTTTCTATCATCCGACGTCTTGAAGCTCGGTAATAACAAGCAGCTACAGGTTTCTGTTAAAGCTCAAGGATTTGCTGGAGGACTCTGAGAATCACCAAACACTCTTCTTCAGTCCGTGTTTGGACAAGTGCAGATCAGAATGTCAGGACTGCTGTGAGAATCATCCAGAAAATCATTTTCTTGACAACAAAGATTAGGCATTTCCTCACTAATCAAATATTTAGCTCAGATAAGACGACAGTTAAAGGGACAGAACACTCTCATTTTCTTTCTTCCTTGGAACACAATACATATTTATATATATATATTTAATTTAAGCATGTTTCTTCAATATTAAGTATTTGGGACCTTTATCACTCTTATTCTATTGTATTTATAATTTATTTGATTTTAAATTAAGCACGTCTCTGCAGGATTTTGTATTTGAGGACTTTATTACTAGTTATTTTATTTGTATTTCTTGTAATAAATATCCTGGCCACACTTGTCCTTGTAATGAAAGTGGATGGTGTGTAAATAATGACTATTTTCGTTTTTTATTGAACTGTACCTTTTAATAAATAAGTGTGCTTGGTAGTCTCTCCTTAAACGTAGTTTTAGCCCCGAGAGGATAAGATCATTTATACGTTTCTAATATGAAATTGCTGCTGCGTTACATAGGATATGACAGAAGCATCAGTAATGTGATGCACAGTTTCTCAGTTAGCCGCTGAATATTTAACGTCCATATGAGGAAGCACTGGCCTAAAATTGCCTAGAATTGGTTTTTCAAGCCCAGTCTTTAACAAAGCGGTTGTACTTTAATGTCGAATTTCACACATTAATGGAGGCTAGAGGCCAGACGAATCCAACGAGAACAACCTTAAAAAAATGTCCCTCTAAAGACAGCGAATCTTCATTTGGAGAGCTGTATTTTTCTTTCATTCTTTGACGCTTTCTTTTGCTTCTGTGTTTTCTCGCTTTGATCATTGTTTCGACTGAATCTGCAACCCCCACACGCTTCTTTTTCTTCCTTGGTTTCTAAACCTATTTATAACACACAGAACTGAAGCAGATGAGATGAGAAAACGAGTAGATGGGGAATGTAAGTTACTTAATGACAGCTCAAGCTGCATAATGGGTGTAAGTGCAGGATGATATACTGCATTACATATGCATATATGCTGTATATATATGGATATATGTATAGATTGGTATTTATATAACAGTCATGTGTGAAACGAGTGCATTGCATGCCTGTGGCATTATAACATGATTTAAAATAGGACATGTGCCCGGACCAACTTTTCCTTGTTAAACCTGGAACTAAATTCCTATCAACCAGTCAGATTTTAGCATGAGGGTTAAGCTAAAGACACTTTCACATGACTCACTCTCAACCTTTGATGCAGCTGACACTTAGATATTTTACTATCCGCCTAAGAATATATCAGATAATTGCTCTCTGAGCTTTATAACATGGCTTTTATATTGCAGGACTCAACTGTAAGTATGATACACAGGCCTTGGGCTAGAGTGGGAACGTTTTTCTTTGATGTATTCTACATTGTTGTTGCAAATTCTGTTGATTTGGTAGTAAAATAATGTTATCTAGTTGGATTATATTTTCTAGTAAATCCTTTTCTAGGACATTTTTAAAAGCATTACTAAAAATCAAAATTGACCTTAATTTGTTTTTGGCCGAGTTAGTAGAAAGTTTGCATGTTGGCATTGCCCATTATTCATTATGTAGATTGACTGGCAATCATTGGCTGTGCATTAAAATTTCGCAGACTGTTATTGCAGAAGTAGTTTGAACTTCAAATGTCACATTAAAACACTTGAGTTGCATACAATATGGCTTTACTTTATAATGCATTGAAAGTTTGACATGTGTGAAAGGGCCAATGATAATTTAACCCGATCACATGAGAAAAACGTAACTATTTTAAGAGATGGCAATTTTGTATGAATGTGTACATCATGAATTCTGTGATAATGTAAACATTTTTTTGAAGAAAAAAATAAGCGGGTAAACTCCTAAGCCAATCCTAAACATAACATCAAGCAGATCATACAAAAATGTATGAATGAGATTGTACGCGTGATACGAATTGGCCACCAATTCACCAAAACTTACAATAGTTACGAATTGCCATGAGATTGTGTTAGATGGTGTAATAGTTTAACAAAGAACGTTGATTCAGGAACACGTCCTACTTGGCTAAACCACATCATGTCCTAAAATAAGAAATGCCTACTCACCAACTCTAATAATCATACTAGCTATCCATCATAACATTCAAAAGACAATCACAGTCTCCACAGTAGTAACTCCTTCATTTGACTCATCAACATGAATTCATGTCCATTAACTTGCCGCCGGTCCTCTTGCAACCTTGAAAAGTGTATAAAAACCTAGTTGTAGCAGAGTTTGAGTTATTGCTGACATTCATTCCAAATACTTTCACCAGGGACGCCTCACTTGAACGCTGTGCAAGAATTACAGCACTGGGACCTCGATAGGGGTGTGTGGTGCTTAACCCTGCTGCAATAAATCCTCCAGCAGAGCATTAGCATCAAACAGAACAGCTCAACGGGACTTTGCACTAATCAGACATGACGCAGAGCAAAGGAAGATGTTGGGAGGGGTGAATGGTTAAAAATGATAATTGAATTGAGATGCTGGAAGATGTAGATAGGTGTTTAGCAGAAGGAAGTTTGGTTTACAAGATGTACGCCTTTGTCAGGTCATGCCACAAGAAACATAACTACCCCCTTTTCATTGAAATGGTGCAGGGGCTTGTCCCGGAGGAACTGTGAACATTATCAAAACCAGTTGTCCTACCTTTTTTGGGGTACTCTATTTGGTGCCTGATTAGAAACTGATCTAAATTTTAGTCTAGCATTTGGCAGGCACTTGGAATTGGATCTAAGGTATCCATTTCAACGGTTCATGCAATTCCTGGGTATCGACCTCATAACCTTGGTGTTGGTGACATTAAACAAGATCACAATAAAGTGCTACATTTTTTATTAAGCTTCAGCTTAAAAAAAAGACATAACTGCCTTCTGGTTCCAGATTGAGCTCCATTACCAGCACTGTCACCCTGTCAGTGGAAGGGGGGGGGTATTGTGTATATGTTTTACATTGTGCTAATGCTGCTGGCTAACTTTGCTTTCTTTTTCTTCCCTCATTGTGCATTTGTCCCCCCCAATGGACATCTTAAATTGTCTATACCTTCACGTACTCTACCCTTCCCTCCCTCAACTCTGCGGTCTCGTTTGTTTCTCTTCTTTGTCCCAACACTCTTCCTCATTCTGTCGTTTTTCATGTCTGGTTTCCTCTCCCTCTTCCTCTTGGGTCTATCTGGTCTTCATTAATCGTGTCTACCTTCTCTTCCCTTTATCTTGTGACTTTCCTTTCTGTCCCTGTTTCTCGTCTTCGTCTCGCCCCACAACTCGGCCCCATTCGTACGATGTGGTGCCAGTTTTGGGGACCCCTCTCTTTCCACCACCTCCACCTTGGAGCATATCCCGTCCTCAGCAGCTCGCCCCAGGCCCCTGGTCAGGCAGCAAAGCCTCCAGCAGCCCCTTACCCACCAGCCCCCTCCAGGCCCCGACGACCCCCCAGCCACCTCCCAGAGTCTGGGCCAACTGCACACTGGGCCCGGGGGTGGGGGCCACCGGGGGGGCCCGCGGGGGGTGCGTGGTAGCCCGGCTGGGGCAGGGGCGTCCCGCTACAGGTCGGGTGGAGGGGCACGATCGCGTTCTAACCCTGGAAGCTGGGACCACATGATGGGACAGATCCGGAACAGAGGCATGGACGTCAAATCATTCCTGTGAGTATAAATTGCCAGTTTATACAGATCTTTTGAATGTTGTCCTTAATTTTTTTTTTTTTTGGCCTTTACGATTGTTGCTTGTCAGACTGTACGAACATGATGATCATGTCAGCCATATCACCCTGCAGCCCAATACCGGTTGCCCACTGAAGCTGTGGTGAGCGCATACACTTGATTGGCTCTATGACTCTCTCTCCTCTCCACCTGTAGCTGGTGTGTGGTGAGCGCATACACTTGATTGGCTCTATGACTCTCTCTCCTCTCCACCTGTAGCTGGTGTGTGGTGAGCATACACTGATTGGCTCTATGACTCTCTCTCCTCTCCACCTGTAGCTGGTGTGTGGTGGCGATACACTTGATTGGCTCTATGACTCTCTCTCCTCTCCACCTGTAGCTGGTGTGTGGTGAGCGCATACACTTGATTGGCTCTATGTCTCTCTCTCCTCTCCACCTGTAGCTGGTGTGTGGTGAGCACATACACTTGATTGTCTCTTTGACTCTCTCTCCTCTCCACCTGTAGCTGGTGTGTGGTGGGCGCATACACTTGATTGGCTCTATGACTCTCTCTCCTCTCCACCTGTAGCTGGTGTGTGGTGAGCGCATACACTTGATTGGCTCTATGACTCTCTCTCCTCTCCACCTGTAGCTGGTGTGTGGTGAGTGCACTGGCGCCGTTGTCCTATGGCAGCCGTCGCATCATCCAAGTGGATGCTGCACACTGGTGGTGGTTGAGGAGATTGTAAAGCGCTTTGGGTGTACAACAATACATGATAAAGCGCTATATAAATGCTTCATTCATTCATTAATTCATTCATGTCACACTGTAGGATCTCAGTTGTCATTAATGTCAGACTGTACGACAGTCAAGACGAGTTAAAATGGGTAAATCGACATTAATCGGCTTTAGGTGAACATGTCAGACCAGCAATCAAAGACTACAGATTTTATCCTGGGAGTATAGGAATTTTTTAGGATTTTCAAAATGTGTCACAGTTGACCAAATCATGGCCAAAATCGCACCGTGTGATCTGGGCTTTATCACCTATAAAGCCCAGATCACACTGCGATTTTGGCCATGATTTGACCAAGTGTGTCATTTTAGTACCACTAGTGGTATCAAAAGGAATTGCAATTATATCGAGAGTTTCCAAACAGTCTGAAGTTGCTCAGACAAGCTGAGCTGCATTAGTTTTCTCTGCACGCTAAACTGGCACTGGAGAAATTATGAAGTTACACATCTGACCTTTAAGCTGTAATGCATTTCTTTAGTCATCCAAAGTGGACATATCCCAATGCTGTTTTGCTTCCTTACCACTGTTATGATGTCTGCAATTTTAGGGGCTCATCTTACAAGTTGATTAGCTGATATTGCTTCATGCATGAGCTCCACTTATTGACCTCAAGAGTGTATCTTACTGGATTCAGGGGTGTTGAACAGGCAGTAATTGTAGACTGGATATTTTGGGGTTATACTGAATGACTCTTTTGATAATCCATATTATAAGCCATATTATATATAATAGACTTATGATTGTAGTTGAAGTTTGCCTTTCAAGACAAAAAGGGGTAGAGAGAGAGAGAGAGAGAGAGAGTGTGTGCATATATCCCCCCATATTTTGCATAGCTTAATTATATTAATATTAATTCAAATAAGATTGAAATAATTATAAAATTAAACAAATGCTGAAGTTGGGCTTTCAAGTAAGCGAATAAGAGAATAGGTTCAAATATTTCACCCCCTATGACCCCCCAAAAAATTATATTTTGCATAAATTATATTAAATTATAATAATTATATTAATGTTAATTCAAATACAATTATATTAATTCTAACAAGAGGGTGACAGAGCGAGGGTGCATATATTTTGCAGTGTGTGTGTGTGTGTGTGTGTGTGTGTGTGTGTGTGTGTCTGTGTGTGTGTGTGTGTGTGTGTACCTACTTAACCATATTTTGGGGACAAATGTGTACCCAAAAGTGAGGTAAACCTGACAAAATCTCCAAAAACCTCCATTTGGGAGCGTCCTCATTTGTAAAACAGGTTTAAAAATCAACTAAACAAAGTTTTTTGTAATTGTAAAAATGCAGAAAGTCTCCTGTGAGGGCTAAGTTTAGGTGTAGGGTAGGTGTAGGGCAATAGCACATACAGTTTGTACAGTATAAAACCATTCCGCCTATAGAATGTCCCCATTTAGATATAGTAAACGTGTGTGTGTGTGTGTGTGTGTGTGTGTGTGTGTGTGTGTGTGTGTGTGTGTGTGCGTGTGTGTGTGTTCAAAGATTATTTGCTATTTATTGCATTATATCATGTCAAATATCTTATCCGTATGTGTTTTTGATCCTCTGATTTCTATGAGGCACACAAATAGAAAGACTATTACATTTTTTTGCATTAAATTAATGTTTTTAAGACAGAAAGACTTCTCTCAGACCTCTACTTGGTTTAGGGGTCCCTAAATAGTAATTTTTTTAAGGCTCAAAATGGTGCTGCATGTGTGAATATTCACCGTATTTACTGTGGTGTTCTGCTGTGATCTTCACATCTGCCTGATGAACTATACAAGTCACTTTATTAATGCTTCCATAGTAACTTCTCCATTTCTAATGAAAGCTGAATGTAATTTATGTTTTCGCCCTCAAGCGAATCCACATAATATTCGTGTCTAGGATACCATCACTGCATCCAGCCGTGTTCACTCTGCTGAAAAGACCAGCATGGATTTATGATGGTTTGGTGTACCAGTATAGACAAATGTCTCCCTTGTGCTGGTTACGTTATTAAGAAGCCTGATGGAGACACCAGCCTCCCAAACACACCTCATGCTCTGTCCTTGACGCTCTGTCTCTTGGTCATGCTTGATTCATGACTTCTCTTACACACTGTTGCGTGCTCATGCGTGCCTGGGCTCTTTGTTTCTGCTCGTGCTCCGTCTCTTACTCATGCCTGACTGCGTCCCGTCTCTCTCTGAGCCCTTCTGTCTCTCTCTGTTTGCCCATCTGTTTGGTCTTCCTGACTCTACACCTGTCACCTGTACACCACGGGGTAGAAGAGCAGCCCGAGGACGGGGATTATTCAACAGCATCTATCTTTATCTTTAAGTGAACACAGAGGAGGGAACCTCTTTACATGATCGATGAGTGTTTATCCACGTCTGAGCTGTTCAAACACAGCGACTGAATCTAATTATATGTAGTGTCGTACAGTTACAGTTGTTAATTAGTTCATTGTTTATTGAATTAAATATACAAGATATGCTAATTCGTTTATAAATAAATGAGTATTTATTTACAGTACCAACCCACCCAAATGAAGATTATGTAAAGATGAGCAATAGACGAGCATCTTGAAAAGCAGCATCGGCAGAGCCAGTGATGTGGTTTGGTATTTTAGTATTTATTATAGTGTTATTTTAGTTTTTTATAATGTATTATAGTATTTATTGGTATTTTGTATTAGCTTTTATTTGTATATGATTTATTATATTGTTGTTATATTATTTTACTTTGTATTTATAATTTTCATTTCTGATTTAGCCATTTTGCTATTTTCTGTTGTCATTCTTAGTAGTTTTTTTGTTTTTATATATTTCTATTTACCTTTAATATATATTTTTATTTTACTGTATATTATTATTTATATTTTATTATTTGTTTAATTTTTTAACTTTGTTTTGTTTTTAGTTCTTAAACATGTGTTAGTACGTTTAGTACTTAAACTTATTTTATTTCAGCTATGTTTTAAATTTAGTTTATGATTTAATTTTGTATTTATTTTGTTTTATTGTTTTTTTTTAAAGCATGATCTTTTAGGATTTTGTCATGCAGGATTTTATTTATTTAGGATTTATTTATTTATTTTATTTTGTAATTTTTTAAACCATGTTTCTTCATTGTGTACTTTATCACTCATATGTAATTTTGGTTTCATTTTTTTTATACTTTATATTCTTTTATTATGCATGTTTATTCAGGATTTTGTACTCGAGACCTTAGTTACTTATTCAATAATTGTATTTATCATTTATTATAAATATGTTTTTTATGGCGGATGAGAGGTATTTCTGGAGCTTGTTTGCAACCAGCCATCGGTTTTGCCTTTCTGTTTGGTGATGCTACTGGTGCAGAAATGACACACTTCACCTTTACCTGCGTAATATCAAACAAACATGCAGCGGAGTTGGATGTTAATTCAGTAACAAGTCCTTTGTTAGACTGATTGAAACTCCATTGTGTGTTTGTTTTTGAATGCAGCTGGCAAATAAATAGACATGTTGTTTATTTGTATTGGTTCATCGCACCCAGTTTTTGCTCTCTCATCACATTCAATTCAGACCGTGTGAGTCAAATATAAAATAAATCGACATAGTTCTTTGCCAATGTTGAATAGTGGTGCAGTAAACACTGTATTGTTAGAAGAACTGATCCAATGCAAAGCCCAGAAATTCAGGTCTTAACTAAGGCTAAATCTAATCTCCAGTATCTGTCATGAAAACATTCAGTGATTTTAACACCCCTCCTGACAGACAAAAGAGGAGGGAATGAAAGACAGGAGAAAGACGTAACTGCTTTTCTACCAACTCACAGTGTTTGCAATTCAGCTCTGTGTGTCTTTGTGGTTTGTGATCTTACACACAAGCCTGTTTGACAGTGTATCTGTACCAAGGTCATTTAGCAGCATCCAATCCCTATAGGTGTGTGTGTGTGTGTGTGTGTGTGTGTGTGTGTGTGTGTGTGTGTGTGTGTGTGTGTGTGTGTGTGTGTGTGTGTGTGTGTGTGTGTGTCTCTGTGTGTGTGTGTGTGTGTGTGTGTGTGTCTGTGTGTGTGTGTGTGTGTGTGTGTGGTCAATGGTTTAGAAGTCAGTATGTGTTGTTCAACTCTACACAGCATTGATCTGCTGTCCTCACCATCATTACTACCACGATTAACAGTCAAGGACGAGTAAAGAGAGAGAAAGAGACGGTACACAACAGGTCTGAGGAACCACGTACGATTTCCATTTAGTCATAGAAAACTTGCCATTTTTAGTTTTGTGTTAAGGATTCTGCCATTTTTATTGAAGGAACTGTGAAAAGAACAACTTATTAAATTGTGTTTGAAAAAAGAAAATTTGATCTAACAGTAGTTTATTATTTATTAGTTTGTTTTATTTTGGTTTTATTTGTTTGTTTTCATTTTTTTATGTATTAGTTTTTTATTTTGGTTGTTTATTTGCTTAATTTGATCTGCTTATTATTTAATTATTTATTTAATTGTAATTCTGTGAAATGTTTACAGTTTAATTTAGTTTAATTTCCTTATATTTTATTATTTATATATTTGTTGTATTTATCTATTGTATATGTATTTATTTTATTTTATTTACATATTTATTTGTTAATTTTCTATTTATCTATTTTATTAATTATGAATTAATGAATGAACGAATGAATGAATTGGACCAGCTATTGAGGGGAAAAAGCCAACAAATGGTAATTAATTGAATAACATTTAAAAGTTTTTCCAAGATGCACTTTATTAATTTGGTTAAATGAATATTCAAAGTGAGCAGAGCTGTAATCTCGACAAATAAGAAGCCCAACTTTAGTTTTCATTTCTTTAACATTCTCGATCTCTTTATTATTCCTATACTTCGGTTTGTTTTGACGGCTTTACTATTATCCTAAAATGTAGAAAATGGTAATAAAATAATATCGGGTGGATGTGTGCGTGTGGATAGATCTCCGCGTTCAATAGACAGTTTAAATTGAATCTCCAGCACAGTTAATATGCTTTAGCACACTGGCAATAATCTTTCACTTTACAGGATTGTGTAACTATAACCAGCTCCAGCTCTAATTCCCTGATACTATGATTGTCTGACAGGCAATTAAGCTGCTGCCTGCTCCGGGGACGTGAGTGATTTGTGCTGTAGCGCTGAGCGTGACGCTCTGGGCTTTTACTAGTGGACTAGAGCAGTGCTGCGCTTTATTGATTTGAACACACACAATAACACATGAGTGATGAACAGATTCTGTGAAAATAAACAAAGGGAAAGCATTCCATTCATATTTCAACAAAAAAAAGATAAATGTATTCATGGGAAATAATATACATTTATTAAAAACTAAAGCCATTTCAAATGTATTTTTTTATCTCTCTTTTTTAAATGCATCTTTTGAGGTTTTTTAACAAAGAATAACATTATTATTTTATACCAATAACAATGGTTGCAGAATTACATTTTAAAAACTATTTTAAAAACATAAAAATAAGTTACGTTTATTTTTCAAAATGTTTTTCAAGTTAAATATTACAACAAGAAATAGCATTTATTTAAAAAGTGGTTGGAAAATAAACAAATTTAAATAAACAAACAAAAACAAATAAAAAATAAATTTGCAATGGGTTTGAGTTTTTCAACTTTAATTTTGAATTTAACAAAATTAATTAAAAAATAAAATGTAAAATTAACGATTAAAACAACTCAAATAAAAATAATAAGGGTTATTTTTTTTGTTTAACATTAAAACAATAAAAATAAATGTCAAGTTTTGTATATTGCAACAAACTATATTTTTTTAAAAAAAAGTACAAATAAATGTACTTTAAAAAAAGCAAAAATGAAATACATATGAAATACAAAAAAAACTTTTAACAAATACATTTTTGCAACTTTTTCAAAAAGATTGATAAAAATTACTATTTAAAAATGCAACATGACACAGGTAAATTGATATACAAATATTTTATAAAAATATGAATATTGCTTTAGTTTGGTCATGCATCTTTGTCCTTTGTTTCTAAGTTTACTAATATCATTTTGTGTGCAGCTCAATCGATTGTTTCTAATGAAAGTCCCGGGCCTGACCCCTCCTGTGTGGAGATGAAAGATCTCCCTTTAGGACCCTGCTGGGAATGTGAGCTGATGGCTCTTGTGAAGGTCACTTACAGCTCTCGTAAGGGTGATGTTTAGACTCACCGTAATCGATGAACGAGAGTGTGTGGGCTTAATGCGTTCCCGCGTAACACATGTTTTACATGCCAGTCTGACGACTCCTTTATGAGTGTAAATCGTTATAAAATCAGTGGATTAATGGCATCTGAAAGTACGGGGAACAGTACTTAGAGAGACGGAGGATAATGTATTGCTCAGAGCTCAGGAGATATAATGGACTTTTTCTCAGAAGAGACGTAGATCATGCCTCTTTGTTTGCATGCATTTGCATCTTTGACAGTTTTGAGACATTGTTGAGATCTCTATTGAAGTTTTCCATTTGCTCATCATTAATGCTGTTTTATTTGTTAATGTTTTTATTACGATTTCAGAGACATGACGTCCTTCTCAAATGTGTTTCATTTAAGCATCAACACTGTCTCAACTCAAAATACTACATTTACACTGCTATTCAGATGTTCGGGATTAGATTTGTTTATAAATCTCTTCTGCTCACCAAGGCTGCAATTATTTGATATTGTGAAATATTATTACAATCTAATATAAGTGTTTTCTAATTCAATATATTTTCAAATGTAATTTATTTATGTGATCATTTTCAGCATCATTACTCCAGTCTTCAGTGTCTCATGATCTTCAGAAATCACTCTAATATGTTGATTTGCAGCTGAAGAAACATTTCTGATTATTATCAATGTTCAAAACGGGTGCACTGTTCAATATTTTTATGAAAGCATGATACTGTTGGATTTTCAAAGTTCTCTGATGAGGAAATCAGCATGTCAAATATAAATATTCTGTGACATAATGTCTTCTTTTGATCAATTGAATGCATCCATACTGAATGAAAGTATTTCTTTCTTCCTATACTTGCCAGCACACTGTTATTGAACAATCGTTCAGCCCAGTCTTTGTCAAGTTCATTGTGATCAGCTGTAGTCTTCCACTGCTCATCCCTGGTTTGATTGTGTTTTGTGACAGAGAGGGGAAGATGGTCGTACTGACCCTCGCGATCGGATTGGCCGAACAAGACGACTTTGCCAATCTTCCAGATCTACAGGAGGCGACAGCCAACAAAGAAACACCTCCCGCCGACAAAAGGTAATGGCTGTTTCCGTATGCAAGTCTCAAAATAAGTAGATATACACATTTGAAATGCTTCCTCTGGGCTAGAAGTCTCCTGTCTAGAGCAGTTTTAGTCTAATACAGTATTTTCTGGAAGGGGTTTGTTGGTGTTTGCTGGTTGATGCTAAATCTACTACATCTGTGGGGGGGAAAGGTATATTTCTCCATTGCTGGGCATTTAATAAACCCTACTGTGTCATTTCTGATACTTGGATTTCCTCTAAAGGCCTCTGAATTATAAACATGATCAAGATTTTGCTGAAGAAATGGTTGTCCATCTTCTACATGCCTTCTCTGATTAATAGTTTATATTTTTTAGCAAGTAAAAGGCTGTAAAAATGTCCACTTTCAGCTTGTGGTTCACGTGTCTTTTTGCTGTGAAGTCTTTAATGATTTTTGAAGTAAACATAAGCTACTGTTATATTGTTAGTAATATTTCAATACGAACACTTACTGGAGTGAAGCAACTTGGCTTTACTTGATTACAACGATGATTCATCAGGCTTTTGAGGAACATTTATTTGTTTATGTCTCAATAATCATTGCATTAAATGTTTTCAAACTACAGAGCTTTGATCATAAACCTAAGCCTTTAAATATCATCTTACTATGACATATTTTTGGAGATAAACAGTGACACCTGACATTTATATGCATTTTGTGTAAGTAGCCTCCTATAATGTTATAAAATCTCATCGATTTACATTACAAACAGTTCATCTTACACTTTGGCCATGTAAATATCAGCTTCTGCACCAAATGGGATATTTTTTGCTCAGTTTGATCCTCTGAATAAAACTTGTCCTCCTCAAGTACAAGCTTCATATCCATTATATCACACTATACTGTCTGATTTATCAAATATGACACAATTTCATGAGACAATATTGTGTAAAGGTCCAATAAACTCTTCCCTATTTTTGTGGACTCTTTCATGGCAGGCTTTACAGAAGAGCTTTTTTTTTGCAGTGCCAAATATTTCATTTTATCATAGTTGATGTTTATCGTGTAGAGTTGACTGTTCTTTTTGGAGGGTTATCAAAAGTGTGGAATGGGCCTATATTTGTGTCTGTCTGCTGCTGTTCTTGACTTCTCAGCTTTTGGTTAGCGCCACTCGGTCGGTCCACAGGAAGTGGAGGTGACCAATCAGCAGTTAGTCATTGGCAAGTCTTTAAGTACGAGGTCCGTTTCTTGCTAATGAAGTACTCCATCCACACAAGCTTATCACAAAATCAATGGTTGTCCTTGTGTGTTCTACCCGGTTATCAATCACCGTGTCAATGAGTCATACCAGTGAGTTTATTTTCTCTGCTCGTAACGGTTGACTTTGTTTTAAAACAATAGCTCACCCAAAAATGAAAGTTCCTGAAACGTTACTCAGCCTCAGGCTATTCTAAATGTAGATGAGTTTGTTTCTTCATCAGAATAGTTTTGGAGAAATGTATTATTACGTCACTTGTTCACGGATGGATCCTCAGCAGTGAATGGGTGCCGTCAGAATGAGAGTCCAAACAGCTGATAAAAACATCACAATAATGCACACCACTCCAGTCCATCAATTAACGGCTTCTTAAGCAAAAAGCTACGTGTTTGTAATAAACAAATCCATTGCCACTGTACATATTCCTCTCCTGATTCAGATGAGATGACTTTTCCACTAAAGAAAGTAATATTATGGACAGAGGACTCGGATTTTAAATCCTTAATGATGGATTTGTTTTGAGTGGATTACTTGTGAATTATTGTGATGTATTTATCAGCTGTTTGGACTCTCATTCTGACGGCACCCATTCACTGCAGAGGATCCACTGGTGAGCAAAAGGTGTAATGCTACATTTCTCCAAATCTGCTCTGATAAAAAACAAGCTCATCTACATCTTGTATGGCCAGAGGACATTTTCAGCAAAATGTCCTTTTTGGGTGAGCTGTTCCTGTTATAATGACACTTTCTTATGTAACAATAAGCAACAAATGTGGCTTTCCTGGAATTGGTTGGTTAGCATTACAAAAATGCAAAACAAATATTCATATGAGCTCTTGCTTATGTTGGTTTTTATTATTCATGTAAGTAATCTTATTGATTTTTTTTTGGTCTTGAATCCTCGTCTGGCTCATTTGGTCTATCATTTTGAACTTTTTTGCTATCATCACACATTCCCTTTGGTAGCCCCCCTCCCTCCTCTCTCTCTCTGTGTGTGATCTGTGTTTCAGCGAGGTGTTGGGATCGCAGTTGGGTTGTGCTCATTATAAGAGAGTATAGTCTCAACTAAAAATACACTCTCCTCCGTCTGGCTGAGAACACGTATCATGCGCACACACACACACACACACACACACACACACACACGTTCTGGCTTCTGCCAGGAGAATAAGTCTTGACTCTTTAAACACACATCAACCCACACAAATACACACACAGCACTTTATTATCAGACACTCTCAGGAGTTCACAGTCTCTCAGATCAGTTAAACTGGAGTGTGGAGGTCTACAACAGGACAGATTTTTCCATCCTCCTCCAGCAAGTTTCATTCCCCACCCGCCTGGGAATTTTATTCTGTGTCCATCTGCTCCCAATTTATAATCATTTTCATCCCGTCTGCTCAGTCGAGGTCCATTCCTGCAATCTGCCGTGATCAGGGAAAACCTGGAAATATGAGATCGTTTATAAATGATTATTATTATTTTTATTCTATATTGACACCTTAAAACCATCCAAAATTCACGAAATGCCATAATGTTTCCTAAATTTTTGAAAATCCTAGCCAAAGTGAGGTTTTGGACAAAATCAACATAAATTATTTCTTGGTATAAATACAACAAATATTTAATGTTTTCTATTCATGCATTTTTTACTTAATAAAATATGTTTTAATAGTTTGTTTTGTTTTTTTTCAATGCGAAGTCTTTAAAATGACAAGGATTTATGCTGATATTGTCTACAACCCCGCTTTGCCTGGGACATTTTCAAAACTTTTGGAGGACAACTGTATATTTATGCATATTAGAGTACGGCGTTGTTCCTCTCGCTTTCCCTGCATTCAAATCAGTTGTTATTGTTGTGCACAGTATGTGTGGAGTTATATCTCTGTGATGCATAGAGAACAGAACATGTCATATTCTTTAAAAGGTAAACAAGAAAGTCTAAATTATTTCAAACTATTAAATAATATAAGCAACCATCTGTAAACAGCATGAAGATTTCAGCACACTGACCGTCTCTGCTCCATAAACTCAGCCTCAGGCTTCAAATCTGTAAGACTTTCTTTTATCTGTGGACACAAAGGAAAGTCAAATATATATTAATGAGGTCTAAAATAGCATTGGACCCTACTGACTTTCATTGTATTGACAAAACATCTTGTTTTCCTCAGAAGAAAGGAAGTCATACATGTTTGAAATGACATGAAGTGAGTAAATTATGACACAATGTTTCAGATGTTTTCGGATGAATGTTTCACATTTTCAGATGAACTGTCCTTTTAAAAGAATCACTAAATGTCATGTTTTTTTATATATAATACATTTATGGAAATGTGTCACAACACTACTGGGAACTGTGTATTCACGTATGTATGATTGAAGAACGAAATAACAACTACTCTCATAACTACTCATATCTACAAAAATGTAGTCCCACGCTGAAACAAATCTAACGTGGTCCCACGAGAATCAAAGAGCGTTTGGAAGTCTTGATTAGCTCCGTCCTGCATCAGTCCTTCTTGCCAAACGAGTATGTGTCAGGAACCGACTGCCCTCAGCTATTGTTTTCCACAAACCTATTAACAAGCACTCATTTATCCTGGAAGGAAGTCCGCCTCTCGACGGCCTGTCCTTCTGCTTTATGTTGACATATTAGACTCCTTTAAAGAAACACAATAGCACCAGTGTAACAGTCAGCGGTCTGCGACGAGCCGGATGAGATCCACGAGAGCCTGGCTCGGACACGCCCACTCAGTTTCTGTGTCCAATCACGCTGAAGAATGACTGTGTGCATATACTTCTTGACTAAAGCGCTTCAACTGCCTTGTTTCGTACTGTCTATAAGCATCAATCCCGACAGAAATGAGACCTCATCTGTGACTGATCTGGGGCTCTACTCTGGCAGAAGCTCGTACACTCATATAGTCACTCAGTACTTATGTTGGAACATCTTTAGTATATTTAAAAGTTACAGCAAAGACATTATTTAATATGAATGCTGTTGTTTTGTACTTTCTATTAATCAAAGAATACTAAATAGATGTATCACAGCTTACACATAAATATTTAACTGTTAAAATATTAACAGTTAAATGTTGAACTGTTTCCAACATTGATAATAATAATAAATGTTTCTTGAGCATCAAATCAACATATTAGAATGATTTCTGAAGATCATGTGACACTGAAGACTGGAGTAATGATGCTGAAAATTCAGATTTGATCACAGGAATAAATTACATTTTTAAATATGGAAATGGAAAACAGTTATTTTGCATTGTAATAATATTTCAGAAAATTGCAAATTGCAGAACAGAAAATTGTATTGTGTTTTTGTTATAAATGCAGCTTTTGTGAAAATATAAAAACAGCCCCAATCCTTTGAATGGAAGGATATAGGATTTCAGTTAGCCTAATTATATTTGAATTAAAACATACATTTGACATCCAACAAATGTTGATTTGATCTAAAAGATTAATGCATTTTCATTCTCTGTTCTTTTATTTATTTATTTGTTTGTTTGTTTTTATTATTGATGAGTGCTTCTCAAGCACATTGAACAGTAGTTGACATACAGCCTGAAACTATAATACATTCTTTATATGAAACTCTTTATAGAGTTTCATATAATATGCTTGTTTTTCTATTGCAGTTTGCTCTGTAACCATTTTTATTTTTTTTTTTTTCATAGAACTTTAACGTTGATTAGACAAAATCCAGTTCCCTTTGAACTGCCAAACGTGGCCCAATTCTGTATTGTCACTATTTCAAAATGACAAAGTGACACATCTTTGTTAAATATTTCTTTAGCAGTCATACAAAAAATGCATAATGCATAATCAGAGTTCTGTAATGTTCAGAATTCAGTCAGTTTGAATTTGAGACAGACAGACAGACAGACAGACAGACAGACAGACAGACAGACAGACAGACAGACAGACAGACAGACAGACAGACAGACAAAGGGACAGACAGACAGACAGACAGACAGACAAAGGGACAGGCAGGTAGACAGACAGACAGACAGATACGACAGACAGACAGACAGACAGACAGACAGACAGACAGACAGACAGACAAAGGGACAGGCAGGTAGACAGACAGACAGACAGATACGACAGACAGACAGACAGACAGACAGACAGATACGACAGACATATACGACAGACAGACAGACAGACAGACAGACAGACAGACAGACAGACAGACAGACAGACAGACAGACAGACAGACAGACAGACAAGACAGACAGACAGACAAAGGGACAGACAGACAGACAGATAGATATACAGACAGACAGACAGACAGACAGACAGACAGACAGACAGATACGATAGATACGACAGACAGACAGACAGACAGACAGACAGACAGACAGACAGACAGACAGACAGACAGACAGACAGACAGACAGACAGACAGACAGACAAGACAGACAGACAGACAAAGGGACAGACAGACAGACAGATAGATATACAGACAGACAGACAGACACATACGACAGACAGACAGATAAACACAGACAGACAGACAGATAGATATATATACAGACAGATAGATATACAGACAGACAGACAGACAGACAGATAGAACGAACATGTCTGTTTTGGAACGCGTCTGAAGTTTTCTGTGTGTTCTCTGTGTGTCTGGAGCTCTGTTGGGTTAAGGTTCCTGTCAAAGCATCAGACTGTGATCAAAGCTCACCCTGGCCCTCCGGGGTCCGTCTAGAATGGTCGCCATGGAGAATGTCCTTGCTCTACTAATAACAGCCTTCAATCACTCCACTCAGTAGCCAGAGCACTGTCACTAGGGCAACAGCAGGGTCACACCCACCAGCCTCCATCATCATACAGCACACAAACCAAAAATCATGTTGTTGTTTTTTTTATGAAGTTCCTGTTTTTTTGTTTATGGACATAGCATAGCAGGACAATGCAGGATAAATGCAGACCTTGAGCCAAAAATGAATCACCAAACACCAATGGCATATGGGTACAGTCATTTCATACACTTCAAAACTGTTGCAACAGAGGTGGAATTTTTTTTTTTTAAGTACATGAATTATGTTTCCATCTTTGTTGCCACAGGAAGGGTCTTTTTCTCCTCTAAAGAAGGGGGTGTCTCAGTACTTTTGTCCATATAATGAATGTACAAGTCATTGGTGTTTGGTGATGAGTTTTTGTCTCAAGGTCTGTATTTAAAGTCACACAGAGGTGTTCAGCTGGGATTAGATCAGTCAAGTTCTTCCACACTGACTGAATCATCATTTCTCTTTGATTCTTGTCTTATACACAGAGACACTGTCATGTTAGAATAGAAAAGGCTCCAAACTGTTTCTATAAAATTAGAAGCACACAATTCCCTACAATATCATTATATGCTTAAACATTAAGATTTGTACTCATGGAAATTACTAAAGTAGTCAAACCTTTCATTAGAAGGGGTGACCCAATACTTTTGGCAATATAGTGTATATCTGTCTGTCTGTCTATACATTGTTTATTCATTTATTGTATATATATATTTCATAATTAAATTATATGATAAATTATATAATTAAATTACATTAAATTAAATAAATAATAAAATAGTAATAAACAATTTAATAACGTATTGTCAGAGCCTAGTGTATGCTACTATTCAAATTTTGGTATCATCAAGATTTTAATTGTTTTTGAAAGAATTATGCTCACATAAGGCTGCATTTATTTGATCAAAAATACAGTCATAACAATACAATAGTTTTCTATTGTTTTCTATTTATTTTCTATTTAAACATATTTTAATATAAGCTGAATTTTCAGCATCATTACTCCAGTCTTCAAAGTCACATGATCCTTCAGAAATCATAATAATATGCTGATATGCTGCTCAAGAAACATTTCTGATTATTATCAATGTTGAAAACAGATGTGCTGCTTCATATTTTTGTGGAAATCGTGATACATGTTTACAGTATTCTTTGATAAATATAAAGTTCAGCTTTTATTTAAAAATTTGCTGTGACTTTTGATCAATTTAACACATCCTTTAAAAAAAGTATTCATTTTTATTGTATTATGTGAGAAATTAGTTAATGGAGTTAATGCAGAGTGATCGTGCTTTTCATTGTAGCATTTACACTTGCAGCACATTGGAAAGGAAAAGTGCAATATTCTTCTACTGAAAACTGTAGTTACAGTATATTAATAGCTTGGCTTCTTTACCTTTTGCTAAGCAGTTAGTAACTCCCTAACCCTGCTATCCATTACAGCATTTACGGCTGTCTCTGTCTCTCACACAGCTCATAAAAGCCTACGTCACACCAACAGAGAAGTGCGAGACGAACTTGACTCCTCGGAGGATATAAGCAGAGAGGAAGAGTGAGTAACATCCGCTCAGACGCTGCCTTAACCTGCTCCCCCGACACCCGAGCTCTTCATCAAAGTGCTTGTACTCTCAGTGTTAAAATAATCATGCTCCTTTACGCTCTCGTTCCTCCGCCCTCCCGTGGCCCAGTTTGAAATGAATGATGGTGTAACAGCGGCCCGAAGCCACTCCCCGGGAGCCCTGCCGAATCGATCCGTTTGAAAAACAATAATGCATCTGTAGCAATATCCACCTGCCACAGCTCAATTATAGCTTTCCATTATATTGTCCTGTGTGAGCCACTTATGAGTATGAATATAATAGCTGAAAGCACATTCGGATGATGTGTGCTCATGAGAGGACGAAGCTGTATTATGTTTATGGATCGGTATTGAGTAGCAAAGGCCATGTGGGTTTGTGAATCAAGCAGCGGGGCATCAGATGTAGTCTGTACCGCCAGTGGCCCTACTGAGTGCTCATGCATTCAGAGTTTATTTGTTTCATGGTTTATTGTGCACTGCACACATAGGCACGTCTCTCGTGTGCTTACGGTGCTGTGATGTATGATGAGCTACAGTGATGTGATGAGAGATGGTGGCCGCTGGGTAAAGGTGCAGCACTGGTGTGTGTGTGACTGTGAGTTCAGAAAACAAAGATCCACATGGTTTTTACATTTATGTTTACAGATGTACAGCCAAAAATACCTAAATAAATAATACTAAGTGAGCCTCCTTCAAGTGAGGATGTACATCTATTTATATATACCTATATTACTATGATATTGTAAAATAAAATATATTATTATTATTCATTTAGCTTACAACAGCATAATATTAATATTTAAATTGTTCAAATTTAGTTGTTATTAAAAGTAAATATATTTTATAATAATAATAGTAATGGTAATAATGAAAATAATATTTTATTCCATTTTATTATTGAAAATTATAATTGATTTTGCAGTACAATGTTATCTTAAAATTTCTGTTATTTTTATAATAACAGTAACAATAATATGAATATTAAAAAATAATTGTTTTAATAATTTTTAATAGTTTATAAGTACATGACTAAATATTTCAATTATCAGCATGTATTAATATTACAATAATTTTAGACTAAATTTACAATAATATTGCAATCTATTATATAATATTACAACGATATTAGTTATATTTCTCTTATTTTAGTTTTATAATGATAATAATAATGAATACTATATTTTATTTTGCTGTTTTACTTTTTGATAATAATTAAAAGTGGTTATTATTATTATCACAAACATTTATTATTATTATTATTATTATTATTATTATGAAAACAAAAGCAGTGTGCCTGTAAAGTGGACTGAGACGCATCTCAAAACTGAAATGAACTAAAAAGAGATTTGATTTAGTTTTTTATTGTATTTCACTTTTGTTGTCCTGAAGTTATTCTTGTAAAGATCACAAAACACTTTAAAGAGTAACTTTTGTTATTATTATTATTCAAATGAACTATTGATAGCAGAATGTGAGCAAAAGAGTAATTTGGAGATTGTAGAAGTCATTGATTTTTGGGGATATCTAAGCAGCGGCAGTATAAGATGCTAAACGTTTATCAAACAGCAGTCCAAATCTCAATATATGACAAAACAATCACAACATATGTACAGCCACCTATATTGTGATTAATACAATATTGTAAAAGTGTATTTGTTACACACTTCTGTATTTATTTCATGTACCTCCATCAGGATGTAGTAAGTGATGCTGACACAGTGATCTACAGAATAGCTGTGTTCCTGTAGATATATGTGCTGATTCTCTCGTGATGTAACTAAAGGAGATGAGTTATTCTAGCCAGACAACCGCCTGCCGAGTGTCCATGACAGACGATTAATGTGGTGAAATCATCTGTACAGCAACAATCATAAAGGGCTGCTAAATTTGCACAGAATAAGCTATTGTATGCTATTAGTCAGAAGTCTGGCTTGTGAGAATAGAGCCTGTGGAGAGAGAGAGACAAGACGAGTTTCCTTCTCAAGATGTCCCTGAAGTGGAGCATCGTGACATAATGGATTTGAAGTGTTTTAAGGTGTGTGTCGTTTCCCAGCTTGCTGTTCCAGTCATGTATTTTTGTTTGTCTGTGCTGCTGAAATCATTGCAGCACTGATTGTTACACTGGAGGCCGGGTTCAAGCGATGATCCCTAGATATCCTGCCGTTGTTGAGTGAACCGCTGCTGGGATTTAGGACTATAAGAACAAAGGGCTTGATAACACACATCTTTTTTTCTATATTCTGGTTTCATTGATGCTGTCTGAGCACTTTAAAGAGACATTTCATCCACAAAGGGTAATTTTGTCATCGTTTATTCACCTTCATGTTGTTCCAAACCGGCATGAGTTTTCACCTTCCACAAAAGGACACGTTTTGAATAATGTGCTATGAGTCATTTGAAAAAGGTTCAATTACAGAGAATAACTGGAGCTTTCATTGCTCAAAAAGAACACTGAAGCATCACCATGTAGTCCATAAGTCTTCTGAAGTTGAGAGGTTTGAAGGAGAAGAATAAGAATAGTTTTTTTGTCACATACACAGAGTATAACCAGCAGTGAAATGTGTTCTCTGCATTTAACACATCCAAGTCCACACACACACCTGGAGCAGTGGACACACACACACACACCTGGAGCAGTGGGCAGTCCGGGGAACAGTTGGGGGTTCAGTGCCTTGCTCAAGGGTCTCACCTCAGTCGTGGACACTTCCTGCCGGAGCCGAGATTCAAACCCACAACCTCGGATTACAAGTCCAACGCTATATCCATTAGGCCACGACTGTCAAACTGGGCAGCAAACCCACCTAAATTTCGTTGTTCTCATTTACTCCATCATAAGGATTGAATCATTGAGTCAGTCAGTTGAACTTAAGAAACGAATCACTGAATTTTGTGCCCAAATTATTCAGACTATTTTGGTGAACTGAATCAAATAGAATCAATGAAAATGTATTTTCAGCTGAATCTTTTGATTACAAGATTCCAATTACATACTGTAGTCAAAAGAAAAAAAAACAGTAAATAATTACATTTTTGTTTGTTGATATCGTGAAGATTCAAAAACTGTTCAAAGGTTTGGAGTCAGTAAGTGAAAGAAGTCTCACTAATTCTGCTCTTATTTTATCAAACAATACAGTAAAAATAGTACAGTATTATTACACTTTCAAATAACTGTTATCTATTTATATATATTTTCAAATGTTATTTATTCCTGTGATGCAAAGCTGAATTTTCAGCATCATTACGGTCTTCAGTGTCACATGATCCTTCAGAAATCATAATAATATACTGATTTGCTGCTCAAGAAACATTTCTGATTATTATCAGTGTTGAAAACAGTCGCACTGCTTAATATTTTGTGGAAGCCAAGATGTATTTTGTTTTCATAATAATTTGATGAATAGACAGCAAGATTTATTTGAAATAGACATATTTTATAACATTATAAATGTCTTTACTGTCTCTTTTGAGTTAATACTTGATGATAAAAGTATTTGAATTTTTGTTTAATCAATCAATCAGTCTTGCTGACCCAAAATTTTGAACAGGAGTTTATAATGCTGTCATGGTTGAGCTTGACCGCACCAGTCCTCCATTTCCTTTCATTGTATTGACTGAAGTGACATTAGATATTAGATATTGTTAGATATTTCTAACAAGTTCACCTTTCATATTACACAGAAGAAAGAAAGTCACACAGGTTTTGAAGCAACATGAGGGTGAGTAAATGGTAATGTAAACTGGAAGTTTTAGCTGAAGTGATATTAAATGTCGAGCTTTGGCAGTCTGATCAGTCATTTCAAAGGTTAATAAAGGTAAAACATCCGTCTTACACAAGATCAGACAAGGATTTCATGAGAACTGCCCACATATATCCAGTCATCTTCCTCATCGCTGTCCTCCTCATTGTTGCCAGATTCACTGCTGTGTGTCATTTCAGAGCTGAAGCAACGTGCTGAGACGGACAGCTTAAGTCACTGTCAGACACACACATGCGCGTTTCACTATTTCCCTCTCGCGTTCACACACACACACACGTGCGTGCACAGATAGCGATGGAAGCGCTCAGCCAGAGAGGCAGGGCCGGGCCGGCTCAATATCACCCTCCTGGTGATATGGAAATAAAGAGCGGCCAAGTGTGACAGCATTGGGCTTAGCGAGACACATGCATGCACACGACATAAATACAGCTTTAACTCTCTCCCGCATGTTTGGCGACAGGGTTCATGGAGGAAGACGGGTTAATGTGCGCTAGGCTACATGGTTCAGCGCTCCGCCGGTGCGTGATGCAAGTGTGTCCGACAGGCCATCGGCAGCTTTTATAAGGGATGATGGTCTGGTGCACTGGACTGTGTCTGTGTAGGATATACGATGGGCTCTGTTGCATCATTCACAACTTTAGAGCTTTAGATGAAGCATTTTTAAACTTCTTAATATGCCTTTTTATGTACAGTCTCAGAAAAAAAGGTACAAAAGCTGTCACTATGGGTGTACCCTTTCAAAAAGTCCTAATATGTACTATTTAGCTAGGCTACTACTACTAATATACTAATTTGCACTTTTAAGGTATACATCTTTTGGGTGGGAATAAGGTACAAAGGTGCACGTTTTAAAAAGGTACCACCCCACTGACAGCTTTTGTACCTTTTTTTCTGAGTGAATAAACACTAGTTTTGTGCTGTGTGAGATAAATTGCAAATGATGACAATATTATCTTCAAGATTTGTTTTGTTGTATAGCAGTCTTTTTTGTACACACTTGTAGGGTAATAATAGCTGTATAAACCGAATTATCACACAGGTGATGTTTTGAGCATGCTGGCTTTTTATTTGATTTTTTATATTTTGCTAAATGTTTCTCAAGAACAATTAACCTTGTCGTGTCAGGATAAATAAAGAATTTTGCTTAAAGAAAATGAGCCCTATTTTATTTTTATTTTTTTACGTTGTGACATTGAAAATCTCATTCTCATTACTGCGGTTTGCCAAAAATTAATGTATTAGTAAAATGGATAGTAAATCCACATGATTAGTAAATCATGTTCATGTCTGTACTGTCTTCTTGCTGTTTAAATAAAGGTGTTATAATATCCAATATGTTGTAGTAAAGAAAAAGGTGCAAAATTTGTCATGAAACTGCAATGCAAAAAGCCTACATTTTCTAAAAATTGCTTAATTTTCTCTAATATTTCCTTTCTCTATTATTTTATGGTAAAATATAGTGGGAATATATGTTCATGTGATTCACTCAAATGCTCTTATTATTCAGTGAAACTGTAGTGCAGACTGGTGCAGACTGGTGCAGACTGGTGCAGACTGGTGCTACAGTGAAACTGTAGTGCTGATGGTGCTGTTTGTTTGCGCGTCCCTGTTTAGGCAAACTTTATGGAAAAATGTCACTCAGATTCTCTTCTGCGGGTCAGATCAAGGAGTCAAAAAAGATACAACTCCTATAATGTCTATTCTGTTTGTTGCACTAACAATGGTTAAGCATGTTGCATTGTGGGATACAGTATTCCATGCGTTGTGTTCTGCAGGTTTGTAAATATATTAGGTGACCTGGGTGTTCTGTATATACCTGAAAATTCAAACACTGTTCCGTATACATTAGAATTAACTTAACCTTTATCATTGACAATTATGTGTCAGATAAAAAGGCCAAAAAGTTTTGGTATTTAATTAAAAAAAAATTTATCCAACATCCTGCCTAATGTCACTATGAAAACAAATAAAGTGAATGTATCTCTGTATGTGCAAATTAATGCTTATATGCATAACATATAAACCTTACATTAAAAACATAACTCCTTGTACATTGTAATAAAGAAAAACCAAGGTATAGAAATTAATGCAAAATGCAAATTCTTGCATGACTTTTCTAAAATGTACAGAAAAGGTAAAAAACAATCAAATGTCAGTTATGCACTAAGAAAAATATGAAAACGCTTATGCATTTGAGATGCATTTTGTCAATCGAAATTAGTTATTCACAGCTGTAAAGGACTGATGGATGTTTTCTATGCATGGTACTCATATACTATTAATTGATTTTCAATTTATTTTATTTTTTCAATATCTATTTTAGCGTTTAGTTGTTGTTAGTTTTATTCTTACACTGTGTCCAATGCATCAAGGTTTCAGCGAGTATCCCAGTTTTAGAGCAAATGCAGAACCTGGTATGTTTTTTGATAAGAGTGCCACATTTTTTGTGTCGTGGCATGAGCTCCAAGCTGAAAGAAGCACTTGTCAAACTCTCCACATATCATCCGTCAAGCGATGCTGTGGTTTAGCACCAGTGGATCCAGCAGATCACTCATATGTGGGTTTCTGTTCTCCACAGGCGGTTGGATATTCATGGGAACATCATCCATCATGCAGCGACCATCTTTGGTGTCTCACCCTCAGTCTGTCCACATGTTGACAGTTTAGCTCCATGCATCATGCACGTGTGTATCAACACTTCTCCACATTGTCATGCTCATCTCTCGCTCCGTGTCTGCCTCGTATGTTCACTGCTCTCATCTCCACCCACCCCAACCCTTCAGTCATCCATCCTAGTCTTCTCTTCCTTCTTCCTCTAAATGAATATTGTTTTCTCCCATTTCAAAGCACGTTGCAGCTTGGCGCATTAATATAGAGTTCTGTTGACGTATCAGCTATTTTACAGCTTCAAATGTGACTCATCCAACCAGAAATAAATCTGTTATGTAACATGAGTTTTCTTGTTTTGTTTTAACTGAAGTGTTTAACAATGTGAAGCACTTTCAGTTTTTGCACCGATGCCAAACGTATCATTCATTTGATGTGAATAATCTTTTTGGTTTGTGTCCAAGTTCCAGAATAAATAAAGGGTTTGGAAAGTATTTAATTTTATCCAAAACCAGTATTTAAGATTACCCAAAACAAGAAATAATATACACAACAATTCAAAAGTTTGGGGTCAGTAAGGTTTAATTAAAACAATAAAAACTACTTTTATTTGATCAAAAGTTTTTATTTATGGTAATAAAGACACTTTTGTGTTCCAAAAGACTTCTATTTCAAATAAATGCTGTTCTTTTTAACTCTGTTCACCAATGAATCCTAAAACATCACAGTTTTACTAAAAATATGTTTTCAGATATTACTATATATGCTACAGTAATGTAACTAATGATTCTTGAGCAGCAAATCAGCATATTAAAATAATCTCTGAAGGATCGTATGACACTGAAGACTGGAGTAATGATGCTGGAGATTCAAGCCCGATCTCATGGCAATTCGTGCATATTTCACGAGGTGGCTAATTCAATTTGTCAATTTTAATTGAATTTGTATGAATGACCTACACCTAACCCTGCCCCTAAACCTACCCATCACTGGGGTTTAGACAAATCGTACAAAATCGTACAAATTAGCTACCTCGTAAAATACATACGAATTAGTCGTGAGATAGCGTTGGAAAATTCAACTTTGCATCAGTTAAATTAGAAAATAGGCATTTTAAATTGTAGTAATATTTTAGAATATTTATGTTTTTACTATATATTTTGTATCAAATAAAAACAGCTTTTGGTCAGCAATAGAGACTTATAAAAAAAAAAAGTAAAATTATGGTACAAACCCCAAATTTTTGAATGGTAGACAAAATGCTAGAAGAACAATATGTTCTAAAAAAATCCATTGACATACAATGATCTTTATAAATGGTTTCGGTCTGTGCTATACTGAAGTTCAGACCCTTCTAGGTGGCTGTTGGCACACTGAGTGGCGGCTGATGTCAAGCTGTCAGGACACATGAGTGTCAGGCCCACGAGGCTGAGGAGCGATTCATCTGTGTCTTCAGTTCAGAGCAGGACTCTCAACAACACACATGTGTACACTTATACAGCAAACACCTCAGTTTATGTCAGTGGTCTCAAACTCAATTCCTGGAGGGCCACAGCTCTGCACAGTTTAGCTCCAACCAGCTCCAAATCACACCTGCGTGGAAGTTTCTTGTAATCCTGAAGACTGTGATTAGCCGAATCAGGTGTGTTTGATTTGGGTTTGAGCTAAACTGTGCAGAGCTGTGGCCCTCCAGGAATTGAGTTTGAGACCAATGGTTTATGTGGTTCTGCTACTATAATAGTTACAGATAACCTGCCTGAAGGCCACAGAAGCACATGGCCACAGGTTTATATACTCTGCTCTGAGTGTAATGAAATGCTCACAGGTCTATCCTTGACTGTCATATACAGTGCTTTAATCATAGATTGGTTTATCAGCTGGATTCTGGCTATTTTTAGATTATTGCATTGGCTGATAACAATTTCGGGGGTGAAATATTTTTTTAGAAAAACTTTATTAATAATACTAATACTTTTATTCAGCAATTATGCATAACATTGATTACAAAAAATAAGTAAAAACATTTATAAAGTTCCAATGTCAAATAAATGCTGTTCTTGTGAACTTTCTATTTATCAAAGAATCTTTGAAGAAGCATATTATTATGATTTCTGAAGATCATGTGACACTGAAGACTGGAGTAATGATGCTGAAATTTCAGCTTTGCATCACATGGAATAAATTACATTTTAAAATATATTACAATAGAAACCTGTCTTTTAAATTCTAATAATATATCCCAATTTGACTGTTTTTATCAAATAAATGCAGCCTCGATGAGTGTAAATCACTTTAAAAAAAAAACATTTATTAATTTAGTGAATTAGGTACTTTACTAATAAGATGATATTTTACATTTTGTATTATAATTATTTTAGGTATTTTAAAAAGTAATTTTTATGTTTATTATATGCATTTTTTTTTACTCAATGGATGCAAACCAGTTATTCAGGTCAAATGAATGAGGATTTAATGACTAAATGTCAATGTAATGAGGAAGGATACAGATCTACAAACCCTTGGCCGTTGGATGTGTCCTGACCAAAAATAAACCCCCAAATTGTAGTGTTAGTCTGTTGGTCTGGGCAAGTAGTGTGTTACACATGTATATAGCCATGTGCTTCTAATGCTGTCCGTGCAAAATGCACTTTACCAGTCCTTTACTGAGCAACACAGTCTCATCCCAACTCGTCACATATTGCAGCTTGGTCAGGACCGTGTTGGTGCTCAAGGTACCCCTTTAGCGTCACTTTTCGATGTGAAAAACAAACGTATGTGTGAATCCTTGTGCAGGCTGTGATTGCAGGCTGTCCAGGACTACATCTAAAACCATGCTGTAGTCCTGGAGGCCGGCAGCCAGCATGTTCACCCTCACAGTAGTGTAGGTAATGTGAACAGAGACCCTGTTAAATGGATTCGGGAAGACAGCTGGGCCACACTGGGCCACTGAGCATGTCCAGACAATCCCAATCCCACTGTGAACTGGGAGGAGAAAGTGTTGTTGTAGAATAAAGCAAAACACAACAGAATCTCTCTAGTGAACAGCACCATGCTGAAAGAGCAACGGCTGAGTAATACAAATGTTTGTCTGGAAGCAATAGAAGGACAAATTCTATTGTTCAATGAAACACATCAGCGATTTTAACCACTTAAGCCAACCGTGTCAGAGGTTAGAACGATTTTTGTGCACGTCAGCTTTAATGTGCTTAACAAAATAACAAAAGCAGCAAAGTGTCAAGAAGTATTAAAAATGTGTAATTTAACTTACAATATACAGACTTTACAGTTACAGGCTTTTTTCACTAAATCTGTCATTTTCTGTTACCGCTTGTTTGGGAATCTTGTTTATGACAATAGGAATATTTGTGGCAGTTTTAAATCTAAAACTTGTGATTAAGAGATAATATGAGACTTCTTCACAAAGGATTGTTGAAAGCAAAAATGCAACATCATAATTTGTGAGAGAAACCAGGCACTTTTTTGGAATCAGCACCTTTAAATTAGAAAGGAACAAGTATTGGATTTCAGTCAACAAATACAATGCTCGGCGGTGTTGTAATACTTTTAAACATAACATTAAATTGATCACAAAAACATAGTAAAGTTATGCAGTTAAAAAATTACAAAATATTTCAAATAAATGTTGGACTTTATCAAAGAATATTTTCCAGAAAAAAATTTGAATAAAGCAAAAACAACAGAATCTCTCTAGCTTTATCTCTAGTGAAGTGTAAATGAAATAAAAATGTTTCTCAGGGAAGAGATAGAAGACCAGAAAGACAAAGTCTAGTGTCCAATTAAACATATCAGACATTTTTAACTACCAAAGCCAACATGGACGCTTCTAGCCCATTTCTACATTTGTTGCTTTGATATTCAGCTCCAGAGACGAGCATAAATCCACTCTTCGAAATCCCGAACTCCCATGTGCTTAAACGAGAAGCTGGAGTATTCAGAAAAACACAGGGCTTCCTCCCACACACATCCTCAGCTCTTCTTCGCCATCCTCACCATTATCAACACGATTTGCTGCTCTGAAGAGAGCTGGCCACTCTAATGATGCTCTACTGGGTTTGTTCCTCTGTGTCTCACCCACTCTATCTGACATTTGTTTCAGAGAAATGATATCGCTTTCCACTGTGTGGCCGAATTGCCAGTAATGATGATGATAATTACAGACTCATGGAGCATGGCTGAGATTTACTCCCTTGAATTAATGATTGGTGGGTACTTGGAAGTGTTGCTTCAAAGTAAATTTCAGGGAAACAACATTTAACAGATTGCCAAATGACCCTGGGATGGAATAACATCTTTCAGGGCTTGGTTTTGGTTTGTTTTGGGAACAGCTCTCAACAGGTGGAGATAGGGTCTCAGGGCCTGGGCAAGTGGTGTGTTACACATGTATATAACCATGCTTCTAATGCTGTCCATTCAAAATGCACGGATAGCATTAGAGGGTCTAACATGAACTTTGCCACAGCAGCCAACAGCAGGTGAATTCAATTCTGTTTTGCATGAGTTTTACAATAGTTTTTCCACTGTTACAGTGGGTTTGTTGCCTCTATCTATCTATCTATCTATCTGTCTGTCTGTCTGTCTGTCTGTCTGTCTGTCTATCTGTCTATCTATCTGTCTGTCTGTCTGTCTGTCTGTCTGTCTGTCTGTCTGTCTGTCTGTCTGTCTCTGTCTTGTCTCTATCTATCTATCTATCTATCTATCTATCTATCTATCTGTCTGTCTGTCTGTCTGTCGTCTGTCTGTCTGTCTGTCTGTCTCTCTGTCTGTCTGTTCGTCTGTCTGTCTGTCTGTCTGTCTGTCTGTCTGTCTGTCTGTCTGACGTTCGTCTGTCTGTCTGTCTGTCGTTCTGTCTGTCTGTCTGTCTGTCTGTCTGTCTGTCTGTTCGTTCGTCTGTTCTGTCTGTCTGTCTGTCTGTCCTGTCTGTCTGTCTGTCTGTCTGTCTGTCGTCTGTCTATCTGTCTGTCTGTCTGTCTGTCTGTCTGTCTGTCTGTCTGTCTGTCTGTCTGTCTGTCTGTCTGTCTGTCTGTCTGTCTGTCTGTCTGTCTGTCTGCCTGTCTGTCTGTCTGTCTGTCTGTCAATCTATCTATCCGTCTGTCTGTCTGTAAGTTTATCTGTCTGTCTGTCTGTCTGTCTGTCTGTCTGTCTGTGTATATATAGCTAACCCTTGAGAGACCTTTTGTCTCTAATTGTTTTTGCAAATGTCTGATCTAGCATCAGATCGATGTTATCTCAAAGCTCCTTTATCTGTCAGACCCTAAAAGCTCAAACGGAGTTAATAGCAGCCATGTGTTGTTATGTGGAGAGATTTAGTGCTCAGATTTCGGCGGAAAGGTTACTAGTGTGTGTTTTATTTTTGTCATTCAGGCCTAAACTGGAATTGAGATTCAAGGACTCACTGAAAACATTTACCCAGCCTCATACTGTTTCAGATCTGTATGATATTGTTTTTCATTTGAGCACAAAATAATTTTTAAGCTATTTTCCATTTGTTGTTATTTTTTCATAGGGCTCTCGTAAAATTTAGATTGTAAATTTAGTACCGGAGTTTGAAGATCAGTCATTTTGGAAAGTGTTGTGCCTCATTGATTCACTGACCATTTGTTAAAAAAGAAGCTAAGAATTCTCTTTTTGTTCTTATTCGGTTTTCTTTCTTTTTTTCAGTTTCGGGCTCTATTCATTGAAATTCTTCATTATTCTTTCCATATCAAGCATTTAAATAATGGCAATGTCAGGCTACTTCCTGCTGTTCGTTTCAAAATATGTTTGCTTCTGAATTGTGCACAACACAGTTTATTAATAATCACCCAGCTGGCCATCTCCTGTCACCCAGAGAGCCACACGTCAATCTAGATCCAGGCTGTAGTTTGGTACCTGATGTAGTTGTCATAGCACAATATATTCACTCTCCCGTAGGTCAGTTTGCTAAGAAACCACCTGCCAAGAAAATGAATATGAATGCAAATGCAATCATTTTGTTTTGCTTGTAGTACAATGTTGAACTTGGTATCACAATAGAACCTCTTAAACATGCTCTCGAAGGTTATAATGACCTTAGCAGAGTCTGCTGGTTAAAATCTGATGCTTACACAATCTCCATCCAGCCCTGCGGGAGACATTAATGCAGTGAAGTCTGCGAAGACCTCCTGATCTTCCACCAATGGAAGGATTTTAGATATAAAATCTTAAGTATGGATGTGAACAAAGGCCGTATGTGTTCCAGATTGCCCTACGGTTACTCGTTCATGCTTATGTAAAAATGATGTAATTGCATAATTAATATGGTGGGAGGAAATATATAGTAACTTGGCATGTGAACACTGATGTGCAACTAAATGTATGTCTTGGAATATCTGAAAGAAACATCAATGGTCTCTAGTAGTAATACAAATACTGCGTGAGATCTGAATTTATTATTATTTTGTTCTTCCTTGTGTTTATAATATATTTGCATGTTATTCGAGAAATGTTTCTTCTTGCTTCCCCTCTGAAATGACTTTCTTTTTTGACTGACGTCATCTAGGCATTTAAGCCAACTAATTAATATTAACCAAATAATCAAAAGCCTACGAGCTATTGAGTCATTTGCCAGGGTTTTCAAAGTCAGCATGAAACAGAAATTGCCATCATCTTTTTTCCTTGTTTATTTTTGTTTTGTTTATTTTAAATGCGAAAAAAAATGTTGGATTCGACTTGATTTTGAGAATTTATTGAGGATTGAGTATTTGATTATTGTTGTTTGCTAATATCCGTAATCTCATGTGGCTGGCTTTTGGAAAGTATGAATTATTGTCCTGGACTAGTGAACATGTCCTCTGAGAACAGAAGAGATGTGGTTGCGAGAGGGATGGGAAAGTTCCTGTTTTTTATTAAAAATTATGAAGGCATATGAATATTAAAAAATGATGTGCATTGTTAAATAATGTATTATTAACTGGGGCTTTGGATGGTGCTATTTTATCAGTAAGAAACAAAACTCAAATCTGTACATTCCGCAATTCATTTCTATTTGTTCAGTACCTTTCTAAAAAAAATCACTTTCAGCTCACTGGTTGTATATGACTCTATTTTCTGTAGAACTGTTTTTATTAGTTCGTAGGAAAAATGTTAACTTTTTACATAGTAAAAAAAAAGTATCATATATCTGGGGGTCCTTGGCATGAAAGGTTTTAAAAAGGCCAAAATCCCTCCTCAAGAATGTGTACCGTGTTTCTGAGTGAAAATAGTTTCTGTACCTTTTCCACAGAAGAAATTCAATTCAGTTCACTCAGTTCAGTTATAAATCTTAGATTCAGACATTTTCATTGAACTATCTGTTTTAAAGGGGGTTGCTAAAAAGAACATTATTTTGTGTATTTGGTGTAATGCAATGTGTTTATGCGGTTTAAGGTTAAAAAGACATTATTTTCCACATACATACAGTACATTATTGTTGCTCCTCTATGCTTCGCCTTTCTGAAACAAAGCTCATCGTTCTGAGAAGCAAGGCGTGCTCTGATCGGCCAGCTCTCCAGTGTACCATCTATCCGAATACCTCAAGAGTGAGATGGAAATGTTACGCCCCCTTACCACATTGACGAGACAAAAACAATAAAACCCAATATAAAGGAGGCATTTGCTGCACTGATTATAATGACTTACACTGTCTTGCGTTGCGACCGCGTAAACATTACCATGTCTGCATTTGTGATCTGAGAAACGACAAACAACAAGCACTACGCGGCACGGCTCAAAACTCACGTTTGAATCATCAGTGGCAAAATCTTTAAATAAGATAGCGTACTAACAAGCTGTGAGTAAGAAGCTCAGACTGTCCTTGCAAAGTTGGAAGTGCCCCACTGTAGAAACAGCCTTTGTGCAAGCCAGCATTGTAGGTTCAGGAAACAGTCCTCTGTAAAATGCACTGCACACACTCTAATATTTGGGTTGAACTGTTCTGGAACAGTGTTTTAAATACAACTTAACCACTGAATTTCTAGTTGTGTCCTCTTTTGGAAGCCCAAACAAAGTAGTTTTGCTTTCACAACGAAACACAGCGTCTCCAGGACATGGCGCCGGCGGCATCAACAATACTACAGCGAGAATAATAGTTCTGCCTTCTTTCATTGCGTATACATTTGGGCTGTTTTGCAAATCTTCCCACATCGTGATATAGACATGTGGGAGTGTGTTTGAATGAGGCATTTTAGGGAGGTGTGGACAAGTCTTAACTTTGATAAAGAATATCTCTTTGGTTTTAAAACTTTAGTTTGCAACTTCAGGGATCTTATCTGTGCACAATCAGCGTGTAACACGCCAAAGAGAAAGCAAAGCTTGAAATCGCATCATATGACCCCTTTAAGGTTGACTTTAAGGATCCAAATCATGTTAAAGGGGTCCTATTATGCTCTTTTTTAACTTTTCAGCTTTAGTTAGAGTGTAGTGCTGCCGTTTGAGTGTAAAAAATATCTGCAAGTTTACAAAGCTGAGTCTTCTCTAAAATAATACACTTGGAAATGTCCTGTAAAATCTAAATTATCTGGGTCTAAATCAGGCACAATTGACGTCCTCATTAATATTTCCAGCAGCGCAGATGAAACTTGCAGTTATGATAAGAGACGTGTTATTTCTGTAACATTTGCCGATCACAACGCACTGGGCCAGCTGACCAATCAGAGCACATGTTGAGTTACAGGAGGAGGGGTTTCATCGTAACAGGAACTAAACGGGTCAATTGAGACTGGGAAGAGAAAGGTACTGCAATAGTGTAACAAATGTGAAAAGTAACAATTAAGCATGAAAACCTATCAAAACATACATGGCATAATAGGATCCTCAGCTTTGTCAGAACGAAAGGAGCGTTTCGGGTCACTATAACCCCTCAGACCCTGACCGTGTCATTCTGATCATCATTACAGCTGGAGGAAATGACTCTGACAGAGACAAATTCAGACAGGGTGTCATGAAATGATGAGCGAGGCTGTCTCATGAGGACGTGTTTGTGGTTGGGTGGATCATCACATCGTATCTCCCAGCATTCCACACACCAGGTGCACTCACCATCTCTCCAGCCGTTGCTGTGCCAACGGCACTTGTTTCTTCTCGTTTTCTTCCCCCGGGGATGAAAAGTCAAAGGCGGCTATTCGTCTCCCCCCTCTGGCAGCCATATTCCTACAAACTCATCATAGCTCTATTAGCGCTGGACTCCTTCAGTTCCACTGTGACTCATAATAACTGGAGGGGTCATGTTACTGTTAGCACACATTTGCTCAAAGATTTTTCTAGAGTCAGTTTTAGGTTTGGGAATCATGAGATTCAGTTTTTCAGCAATGCTGGTTTCTGAATGTGTGCATTCGTCCTCTGAAATGAACATGAAATAAATATATGTCTGGCTTAATTTGTGAATGATTTGCTTGCTTGAGTCTCATCTTCTAAATGAATGAAATCTCAATGAATTCAAGGTCATTACTTTGCAGTCACATCTAGCTTAAAAAGCAAACTGTAATAGTTATTGTGTTGTGTTTACTCGAGGCTTGTGACGGTTAATTCAGGGTCACATCTGATTGGTTCACATGACAGTATGTGCTTAAAGTTACACATTCACAATAGTGTTTTGTTGGGAGGAAAGAAAAGAAAGAATTGTTAATGGAGTTAAGAAACTGGAGTTGCAACCAAACTTGTTATATCTTATTTTTTTTTTTTACAGTTATATTTTTCACAATTCATATGCTTTGTTGGTAGTGATTTTGTTGAGGGTTTAGTGTTTATTTAAATGTTATGTTAACATTATTTATACTATTAAAGTATTTCATATTTTGAATAAGCCTTTATTTGAATAATTTTGTAATGTGCTATGTCTATGTTTTGTAATGTCATTTTATAATGACAAAAGTTTTTTTAATTGTAATGTGCATTTGTTGTTTTTATAATAAAATATTTGTATTATTATTTTAGTTTAAATTGTAGTCATTTTATGTGCTTTTATAGCAAGAGAGAAACCAAGTCTAAGTGTTATTTTAGTATTATTTGTATATTTGTTATAGACATATTTTTATATTTAGAATTTTTTTTTTTTTTAGTTTAAGTTTTAGCAATTTAGCTTTTTGCTTTTGTTATCTTTCTATTTTTATTTCAGTCATTTGTGTTTATTTTAGTCATTTTAGTAATTCTACTTTATTTCAGTCATTTGTGTTTATTTTAGTCATTTTAGTAATTCTACTTTATTTCAGTTTGTTGCCAAGACAAATTTTTTCATTTTTGTTTAGGTTTAAGCTTTATTTCAATTACCAAAAAATGTTTTTAGTCGTTTTAGAAGTGCTTTGGTTTAGTCTATTCTGGTTCATAGCATGACGTTAGGCCCAAAAGACAGTATCTAAGAAAGCAAACTCCCGTTAAAAGCCTTTATCATGACGAATGCACGTATAACGCCTGTGAAATGCTGCTTGCAGAGGCAGCTCGGTGGATTTTGGAACAAAGCTCTGGTGTTTGTAGGAGCGATTTGCTCTTGTTTTTGTTTAGTATATAGTTAGAACCGAATTACTTCCTCAAAAGCACCAAAGGATCATTAATGAAATCATTAGGGACCCGCACGTTGCTTGAAAATCATTAAGAAATCAGTAAGTGGAATTGGAAATAGAAACGAATCGTTACATTCCTTTCGATTCCCATCCCTGATTTTATTGATCTGTTAATGTGTCCTTGTGTCTGTTCTGTTTATGCTTTCTGCTCTACATAGTCTCTCAATGGCTTTGTTAGTTACCTAATTGTTTCTTTACCTAGTTGTTTTTTATTTTTTGGCTTTTTCCCACTAATAGATCAGAAATAGGACAGGAAATGATGCAAGACAGATTCAACTTACTGCCATGACATCTCTCTGTTTTTCAGACTCAAATCCATATGTTACTGTTTTCACTTCAAAATGCATTTGTATTAGACCCTTTAGCTGTGGTGATAAGCGTGTTTGTGCTTTGGCCTTCTTTTGATCCAAACATTCTTTAATATGAAAAATAATATGAGAAACACTGTTTTATCTCACAGGTTTTCCATCCTTTTATATCTTTGCTGTTCTGAACTAAGTAAATACTGGACGTAATGTTTGTCTCACAGCAGCATTTCTGTTGTGTCCTTTCTATCTTCATTGTCGCATCAACCCTGTGATGTTTTCTCCTGCATTTATTATTTATTCCAAATCTCCACAGAACTGTAATGTCCTTGTATTACAACTATGGCACTGTTTTTAGCTTTCCAGTGAGGACAAAGGTCAGATTGTTGCTCAATGTGACTTTACTAAAACTATGATTCAAAATAAACTGCCTTGCTGTCTACTACCTACAGTACCTGCCACAGTTTCCTCAGAAATATTAAGCAGCATAGCTTTTTTCAACATTGAAATGAATTATCAATGTTTCTCGAGCAACAATTCAGTATATTAGAATGATTTCTGAAGGATCATGTGACACTAAAGTCTGGAGTAATGATGCTGAAAATACAGCTTTGATCACAGGAATAAATTCCATTGTGCAATATATTCAAATAGAAAAACTGTTATTTTAAATTGAAATAATATTTCACAATATTTCTGTTTTTACTGGGGGGTTTTTATCAAATAATTGCAGTGAGCATAAGAGACTTAAATGTAAAAAAAATATGCGCCGACTTCAAACATTTGAACTGTATATTGCTCTTTGTTTCGTTAGAAAGCACTGCTCAATTTAAATGGCGGTCAAACCCATCTTTTTGTGTCAGATGGTGTAGTTACAGCATCAACCAGCGGCTTCTGACAAGACCCGGGTTCTATCCAAAACCCCGTCTCAAACTAATACTAGCGCTACAGGCAGCGGAGGACTTGCAGTACTCTGACAGGAGAACGTGTTTAATGCTATACATGGTATAAAGTGAGACTTTTCTCTTGTGGTTCTTCCCCAGATCTAATAAACCCGGCAGCAGCCCTAAAGGTCAGACCCCAGACGAGAGCAGCCGCCGGACAGACGCTAACTCCTCCGTCTCAGACCTGGCCAACTCCGTCACCAGTGACATGCTAATGGTATCATTCTATTGAAACTTATGAGTAAAAATATTAAAAATAGTGTTTTATTCATTAAGACTGTTTTCCACAGTTGCCAGTTTATATCTCACAATCGTAAGTTATAAACTCGTAATTGTGAGTTAATATCTTTTTACTACAAATTCTGAGCTTACATCTCGCAATATTTTTCTTTTTCTCTGAATCCTGAATTTACATCTGAGATGACATAAAATAAAACAAATCTGAGTTTATCTCACAATTCAAACTTTTTTGTCACAGTTGTCACATCACATCTCGCTATTCTGTTTTTTGATTGTTTTTCTGCCATGAAATAAAAAGGTAATTGTGATTTAATTTCACTTCTGGCTTTTTTCTCACAATTACGAGTTTACAAATGCGAATCGTTATTGTGAGTTTACATCTCAAAATGTTGAGACTTTTCCTCCTAAATCAGAGTTTTCTCATTTTTATATTTCTCTGAATTCTGAATTTGTATCTCTGAGTCGTGAACTCATAATTGCACATTTATATCTTGAAATTATGACTTTTTCTTCCAAATCTGAGCCATTGAATAAAAATAATTGCAATTTTTATCTCACAATTCTGACTTTTCATTTCAGAATTCCAAGTTTACTTAATATCTCGCATTTCAGACTTTTTTCTCACAATTGCTAGTTTATGTCTCATAATTGCAAGTTATGAACTGGTAATGTGTTTTTTGCAATGAAATCTTTTTTCTACAAATTCTGAGCTTAGCCATTTTGTACTTTTTTCTCTGAATTCTGAATTTATATCTCAGAATTTTGACTTTTTTTCATCAGAATTATGAGATTACATCTAAGATATAAAAAAAGTGACTATCGCACAATTCCATCTTTTTTTGCAACTCTACATCTCACAATTTGCGAGTTAAACATGTGAGAAATAGTTTTTACACTGTTATTTTGTGGTGGCAATGAGCTTTGGTAGTTTTCTTCTTGTTGTGCCTCTCTGACAGGGCACTAGTTTTGATGTGAACTCTTTAAACACAGGGATGCATCATGTGTAATTGGTGCTCTCCCTTGCTGCAGTCAGTCACACACAGAGATGTGTCAAAGGGAACTTACCTCCACAAAAGCCCCGTAATTAGAACTGGTACAATGTGCTGCTGGGACGCGGACGACGGCCTTCACAGGGTCTGCGTGTCATTACGTGGGTGGTAAGGCGTTTTTAAAGAGATGTGATGAGGGCTAATGATGGTGCTTCCTCTTTAAGAGGGTGCCAGAAGCTCTTGTAAGCGCCAGCCTCTCGCAGCTCTGAGTCCCACTGAGGGGGTCCAGGCATTGGGGCATGGCATGTCAAATTAAGCCCAACTTTTAGCCAAGGTCCTGACACGGATGGGAGTTCATTAATTCGATATGCTGCTGCTTGTCAGACCACTTTAAATGATGGATCACTAAGGTGTTTGTAAAGAGCACCAACCGGTTCCCAACTTTTCGCCCTTCACCATGTATTAATGTGAAGGCAACAGCTTTTCAAAACTCGTTAAAGAGAGCATCCTGGCAACTGTTTCGTCTCATATTTGACAAGTGCAGTGTTTTAGTCATGTTTAGGCAGCAAGGAGTCTGTTTCATAAGTTTGCCTGATTCAAACCAGTAGTTATGAACATAATAATATTGTGAAGCACAAGAGACTCGAGCATGTTGTTAAGATAATTATGATATTCTCATAAGGAACATTTTTGTATATATATGATGTTTACATGTTGGTATTTAAACTGATAACTTGTGAGTGCTGTTGACTGATTCACTAAAAGAATCAGTTCAGAAGAATCATCTCTTCTTAAATCAGATGCATTGTTATTTTAGGATCATTTATATACTAGTAATTTATTAGTATTTTGAATTCCCTTTTATTTTTGTATTTTCAGTTTTATTTTTAGTAGAGGTTTTAGGGGTTTTGTTATGTGCTATTGTTTTATTAGTTTTGTATATTTCTGTTTGGCTTTTATTTTATGTTTTAGTAATTTTAGTACTTCAATGCAAACTTTGAAGTTTTGAGATTTTATTTAACGTTGTTTTTGATATTTTGTCTCATATTTGGCAACTGAGCATTTTTTATCAAGGTTTTGGTTTTAAACTAATAACTTGTTTGTGAGTGCTTTTATATATGTCAACTGTTCATGAATCAGATTCAGTGATATTTTAATAATTTATAGTACTTGTATTTATTCATCTTTTGAATTAGCTTCTTCAACTTAAACCTAATTTATGTTTGCATGTATTAATTGTATTATTTAGCAGTACCTGGTATTTGATATGACCACACTGCTGTAGATTGAGTTATGGTGCAGGACACACTGTTAACAGTGATTTAATGTGGAGTGATCAAGCTGTTTAGTGACAATCTCGTCCTCTTTGGTTTGTAAGCTGTCCCCGGGCTCCGAGGAAGAGGAACACGAAGGACCCGTGTGTGAGAAGCTGGGACGCATCCAGTTCAGCGTGGGATATAATTTTCAGGACTCCACGCTGACAGTGAAAGTCCTGAAGGGTCAGGATCTACCTGCGAAGGATTTCTCCGGCACTTCAGATCCATTCGTCAAACTCTACCTTCTGCCAGACAAGAAGCACAAACTTGAGACCAAGGTCAAAAGAAAGAACCTCAACCCTCACTGGAACGAGACCTTCCTATTTGAAGGTCAGCATGTTTTGATATCTCAGCTACATTATTATGTGTTTACAGTGTCTAGTACTTATGTAGTTCAGAGGACGTTTCTCTCAGGTAGCCAGGTGTCTGACTCGTTAAATCAAATGATTTAACTCCCTTCATTGACTACTATTCAAAGGTTTAATATTTTTTAATAAGTCTTTTATATAGGCTGCTTTTAAATACGTGATCAAAAATACAAAAACACAGTAATATTGTAAAAATATATAAATCAAAATATATTTGAACATATTTTGCAATTTAATTTATTCCTGTGATCAAAGCTGAATTATCAGTATAATTATTCCAGTCTTCAGTTTTACATTATCATTCAGCAATCATAATAATATGCTGATTTGATGCTCAAGAAACATTTATGATTATTATCAATGTTGAAATCAGTTGTGCCACATTTTTGTTGAAACCATGATGTGTTTTTGGTTCAGGATTCTTTGATGAACAGAAAAGTTTAAAAGAACAGCATTTATTTAAAATATTTTCTATCATTATAAATACCTTTAATGACACTTTTGATCAATTTACAACTGCAACTTTGACCTAAATTATTAAATATTAATTATTAGAAAAGTATTAATCTTACCTTTGCACCATATTATATAGATCAGATATGTATATGATTTTAATGTTTTTATTAAATGAATTTAAATTCATTATGAACTGTCACGGTTTTAACATTAACCCAACAAATGTGTTGTGTAACTAATGTAAACTACATTAATCCTCAGTTGCATACTAGTTCTTCGTCATAAGCGCTCATATCAACTCAGCACCTTCTAAACACTAAAGAGGAAACATATCCCAGCGGAAACAAAAGTATGCAATTTTGTATGCAATGTGCATCAAGCGGTCAATGAAGGGGGCCGGTGCACAGTATTTATGTACCCCATATTGAGCTGTAAATAATCTGAGAGAGCTAAAATGATCCTCCTCTCATCTCTCTCTCCCAGGGTTCCCCTTTGAGAAGGTGACCCAGCGCACACTCTACCTGCAAGTGCTAGATTATGACCGTTTTAGCAGGAATGACCCTATAGGAGAGGTGTCCATCCCCCTGAACAAGATCGATCTGGCCCACATGCAGACCTTCTGGAAGGAGCTGAAACCCTGCAGCGATGGCAGTGTGAGTGGATCCGTGTGTTTCTACTAAATAACCATTTCTGTCATTATGAAAGTTGAAGAGAGGAAGGAGCTAAAGACTCCAAAGCAGGAGCAACAGACGCCAGTAATAGTCAAAGAAAAGTGTCCAAAGAGATGAAGTGACTGAAAACGGTTTGCTAGGGACAGGAACAATACAACTTTAGTTGTGCAGTGGGTAGAGTATGACGTGCAGAGCCTCGAGTAATGGCGCACTGGGTGCTGTCAAATATTTTAGCCCTTACCCTTTTAGCCCTTATTTAGTTTACACAAGAACAAGAGACGCACAAGTGTGCTGTTAGCATAAAGAGTCTTTGAGGTTCTCCGGGTAGGTTTTCTGGCATGAGGCGTCCAAAAGATCTCCTATGGGTTCATTGATTTCAGCGTGAAGGTCCATCGCCCGTTCTGTGCTTAGTGTTTGAAGCTGTAGGGCTCAGTTCATTGAAATGGTCCTGTGGTGTGACAAATGAATTGTTACAAGTACAAATATTACATGAAGTCACAGTTAATATGAGGTGATTAGAACTTCATGTGTGATTATTGTGGAAGGAATGGAAGTATTTTGTAGCAGACAATTTATGGTTCAGATATACAGTATTAAGATATACAGACAGATATATTAATTGGCTGACCTTTTAAAAAAAATTATTGCATGTCGTATTTAACTGGTTGTTATTTATATTTAATATTTATTTTATTATATGTGCACACATAATACATATTACTACTGAATTTAATATAATGTACTCATTTTAATGTAAACAAGAAAAAAATATTGTTAATATTAGTATTACTCATATAAATAATAATATAAAATGACGATTTAGCTGTTGTGTGTCTTATTTGTTATCGTTAAATTGTATGTGTATATAATATATATTTATTGATATGTGTATCTATATATATATATATATATATATATATATTAGTGGCATAGATTAATTTTTTAATCTAGATTAATCTAGATTAATTTTGGAATTAATCTAGATTAATCTAGATTAAAATGGCTCATTTGAATTCTGCCGAAGGCATTCAGAATATGTGTGCTACCCAAATAATGACTAAAAGTAAGTCTTTGAGAACGGGTTTCTCAAGCCAGGTGGCGCATTAGACTAGGGGCTCATCTCCTGTTTCCAAAATGCATCACAAACTGCTTGAGAAAGCTGTTCTACTATGATAATTGGTGATGAAAATAAACTATGTTCAATAAGATGTACTTGTGTTTACTAACTGTTTATTCAGTTAAACATGAATTTTGAACTGTAGGCCTACATAAGAGGTCGTGATGAACTGTTTACAGTTTCCATTGGGAAGCTTCTTAAAAATAAATTTTCCCTGAAGCAAACCCGGCGGTTTCATAGCTGCATCCATGTTAGCACGCCACGCCTGATGTGGTAATTTCACAGTAACGTTAGGCATACACACAGGTTCAAGCAGAGGGTGACACGAGTGAATTCTCAAGTTCACATGAGACCTAAAGCGATCCTGTTTGCTTAAAAGCGCAACGTTTCGTTGTTATTCTGAGTGCACACAAATAAACGTAGAGTCTTTACAGATTCGAAAGATGTATTAGGCTACTTTTATCTGTATGACGACGAATGACGGAGATTTTAAGAGCAAGTGAGCGCACCGAGCCTGTCCTGCGCAAACGCGCTTCCACACAAACACTTCAATAGCGCACATTTCTCTAGGTTAACATCATATTGAGCGGCCATGTAAAGTTGCTACTACATACATCTTTCAGATGAAAAGCCATATTTGAGGTTGATGAATGATAGATGAGCGTTTGGATGTCCTGCCCGATTGTATTACCACATAGACCAGCCGTTAACAACAATCTGTCCATCACGGACTGCGAGCCTCTAGTTCAAAGACTCGTTCTCGCCCCCTACAGTGCAATTCGGCTAGGTATACATCCGCGCTAAAATATCAGGGTGAAAGTCATCATAGCTTGCGTAGTATAGACCCAGCTCCCAACCCAACTTTGAGAATAGATTAACGGCGATATTTTTTTTATCGCCGATAAGAGTCTCGCGTTAACGCAGCACGTTAACGCCGATAACGGCCCACCACTAATATATATATCAGGCTCCGGTGCGCTCACTTGCTCTTAAAATCTCCGTCATTCGTCGTCATACAGATAAAAGTAGCCTAATACATCTTTCGAATCTGTAAAGACTCTACGTTTATTTGTGTGCACTCAGAATGCGCTTTAGGTCTCATGTGAACTTGAGAATTCACTCCCGTGTCACCCTCTGCTTCGAACCTGTGTATGCCTAACGTTACTGTGAAATTACCACATCAGACGTGCTAACATGGATGCAGCTATGAAGCCACCGGGTTTGCTTCAGGGAAAATTTATTTTTAAGAAGCTTCCCAATGGAAATTGTAAACAGTTCATCACGACCTCTTATGTAGGCCTACAGTTCAAAATTCATGTTTAACTGAATAAACAGTTAGTAAACACAAGTACATCTTATTGAACATAGTTTATTTTCATCACCAATTATCATAGTAGAACAGCTTTCTCAAGCAGTTTGTGATGCATTTTGGAAACAGGAGATGAGCCCTAGTCTAATCGCCACCTGGCTTGAGAAACCCGCTCTCAAAGACTTACTTTTAGTCATTATTTGGGTAGCACACATATTCTGAATGCCTTCGCAGAATTCAAATGAGCCATTTTAATCTAGATTAATCTAGATTAATTCCAAAATTAATCTAGATTAATCTAGATTAAAAATTAATCTATGCCCACCCCTAATATATATATACACACATATGCTAACATGTGGAGAAAAAGAGATAGCATCAGAAATATGTCAGAGGATATTGGAATATTGAGAATATTGAATATATCATAATACGTTTTTTTTTTAAATAAATATTGAAGAAAAAAATAAAAAACAGTACCAGAATTAATATTGCATACAATACAATTATATTAATATAAATTACATGCAAGTAAATAAATAATGGAAGTACACCATGCAGTGTATGCTGGGTAAAATATGGACGAATCCAGCGGTTGGGTTAAAAATTTAACCCAACTTTTGGTTGAAAACAGCCCAATCACTGGGTTTTTCCATATTTTACCCAGCATTTTTTTAGAGTACACAACAATGTTAAGCTGAATAAAATATAAAAAAATATATATTAAAATAAAATAATATAAATATGTCTATATATCTAACACTGAAAATGCTATAAAGGTCAACCACTGACTAGTTGAAAGAAATGCTATAATAATGTGTTTGCACTATTATTTCACAGAAAAAACTGACCTCACATGAACCAGCTTGCGTGACTGAGGTTTAAACAAATGGTCCGGTACTGACCTTACTGTGTTCTTATCTTCAGGGGAGTCGAGGAGACCTGCTTTTGTCTCTGTGTTACAATCCCACTGCCAACATCATCACTGTGAGCATCATCAAAGCACGCAATCTCAAAGCCATGGACATCGGGGGAACATCCGGTATCAACATACACCCATAAAACCTCACAGACTAATCATTTAACTTCATGTTATAGTTATATTCCTGTAGATCATCTTAGAACATCACACCATCATGGGTTCGATTCCCACAGGACACACTGTATATGTGTTTACCTTGAAGTTAGTTCACAAAGCATCTGTTAAGTGAATTAATGCAAATGTGATATAGTTCAATTCCTTGCACTTATGTGTTCTTATGGGATTTCTGTGGAAATGTCCTTGTCAAGGTACCATCTGCGCAGTAATCATCTCAAAATATAATGTAGAATTCATCGCAGTAATTCTGATTCCCTGGACCTGAATCGCTGTGGCCCGTTCCCTGTTTGTGTGCATTTCAGACCCCTACGTCAAAGTGTGGCTGATGAACAAAGATAAACGAGTGGAGAAGAAGAAGACGGTGGTGATGAAGAGGTGTTTGAACCCCATGTTTAATGAGTCCTTCCCCTTTGATGTCCCCGCTCACGTCCTCAGAGACACCACCATCGTCATCACAGTCATGGATAAGGACAAACTGAGCCGCAATGATGTCATAGGCAAGGTGTGATGTCACAAACTAGATAGAATTATTGTGATATTTGACATTTTTGGAACAATATGATTTAGCGTTCAAATAATTGGGGTCAGTGTGTTGAGTGTGTTTTCTTTTTTTGAAAGAAATTAATACTTTTATTCGGCAAGAATATGTAAAATTGGTGAAAACATCATCAATTAATCCTATTAATCCCATCAATTAAAATGATCACAGGTTCCAAAAAGCATTATGCCAGTTTTTAACATTGATATAAATCGGAATATTAGAATGAGTTCTGAAGGATCATGTGACACTGAAGACTGGAGTAATGATGATGGAAATTCAGCTTTGCGTCACAGGAAAAAATTATATTCTAAAATATATTACAATAGAAAACAGTCATTCTAAATTGTTTTAAATTTCACAATATTACAGTTTTCACTGTATTTTTCATCAGATAAATTAAACTTTTGAGATCATGAAGATGAATCAAACCTATTGTTTCGAACTTACCAATAGTATATACATTTACAGTATACAAAGACTGAACAAAATTATAAACGCAGAACTTTGCAGAACTCATTTTTCATGAGCTGAACTCAAAGATCTAAGACTTTTTCTATGTACACAAAAGGCCTATTTCTCTCAACTATTGTTCACAAATCTGTCTAAATCTGTGTTAGTGAGCACTTCTCCATCCACCTCACAGGTGTGGCATATCAAGATACTGATTAGACAGCATGATTATTGCACAGGTGTGTCTTAGGCTGGCCACAATAAAAGGCCACTCTAAAATGTGTGGTTTTATCACACAGCACAATGCCACAGATGCTGCAAGTTTTGAGGGAGCGTGTGATTGTCATGCTGAATGCAGGAATGTCCACCAGAGCTGTTGATCGTGAATTGAATGTTAATTTCTCTACCATAAGCCGTTTCAGAGAATTTGGCAGTACATCCAACCGGCCTCACAACCGCAGACCACGTGTAACCACACCAGCCCAGGACCTCCACATCCAGCATCTTCACCTCCAAGATCGTCTGAGACCAGCCCCCCGGACAGCTGCTGCAACAATCGGTTTACATAACCAAAGAATTTCTGCACAAACTGTCTGTTTCTACAGTTTCTGTAGAAACCGTCTCAGGGAAGCTCATCTGCGTGCTCGTCGTCCTCATCGGGGTCTCTGCCTGACTGCAGTTTGTCGTCGTAACTGACTTGAGTGGTCAAATGCTCACATTTGATGGTGTCTGGCACTTTGGAAAGGGGTTCTCTTCACTGATGGCCCCATGTTGCAAGGATCTGTACACAATTCCTGGAAGCTGAAAACATCCCAGTTCTTGCATGGCCAGCATACTCACCAGACATGTCACCCATTGAGCATGTTTGGGATTCTCTGGATAGGCGTATACGACAGCGTTTTCCAGTTCCTGCCAATATCAGCAACTTCACACAGCCATTGAAGAGGAGTGGACCAACATTTCACAATCAACAACCTGATCAACTCTATGTGAAGGAGAGGTGTTGCAAGGTGTGAGGCAAATGGTGGTCACACCAGATACTGACTGGTTTTCGGACCCCCGGACCCCCAATACAGTAAAACCACACATTTTAGAGTGGTATTTTATTGTGGCAGCCTAAGGCACACCTGTGCAATAATCATGCTGTCTAATCAGTATCTTGATATGCCACACCTGTGAGGTGGATGGAGAAGTGTTCACTAACACAGATTTAGACAGATTTGTGAACAATAGTTGAGAGAAATAGGCCTTTTGTGTACATAGAAAAAGTCTTAGATCTTTGAGTTCAGCTCATGAAAAATGGGGAGAAGAGGGGTTGCATTAATCATTTTATTCCGTATATTTATATGTTGGTAAATAGTGCTGTTTATTAAATATATTTAGTAAATACTGGTATATTGGTAGTATATATACTAATTCATGGAAAATATTTGAATTTACTAAATGTAATGAAGTTTATCTAAAAGACACAAGTTTAACTACTTTGGGGGGAAAAAATTGGATGCAAAAATAATTTTCACTCAGAAACCGATTGGTAATGTCACAATTGATTACACAGAAATTACAAGTAACACTTTGAATGAAACATTAAATAAAAATTAAAAAGACTGAAATTGTATTTTCTTGTAAAACATACTCCAGTAATCTTGGTTTTACTTACAACTTCAAAATAATCATTTTTAATGTACAAAATGGTTATCAACTATGTTTTTTTTCAGTTTATAGGTTTGTTGCTTTATTGGTAAATGACCTCCGTGGAAGCACACTCCTTATTTTTTTCCTGTTCTTGCTTCTTCCACCTTCTTTCTTTTCATGCCATATTTCTAGATCTATCTCTCATGGAAGAGTGGTCCAGCAGAGGTAAAGCATTGGAAAGACATGATGAGTCACCCGCGCACTGCCGTTGCCCAATGGCACGCTCTCAAAGCTTGAAGGACCCGCCCACCAAAAGTAAACAACACCTTCAAAACCCTGTTGATATGCACAAGTTTAAACACGGGTACCAAAAGCCATCCAACTAGCTTTCTTTCTCTTTCTCACTACTCTCCCTTACTCTCTTCCTCCCTTCTCCAAATTTTTCCTGCAGTTTGTTTATGGAGACCCTTCATTTATTCACTGCTTTTATTTTTCCCACCAAAAAGAGGCTAAGCACTGCCAAGAAGACTGGGAGAGAAAGTCTTGCGTACCCGAGAGAGATAAACAGACTCGTCTTTCAAAAAAAAAGGTTTGACAAGTCGACTGTTCTCTGAACAGCTGGACTGCGGAACAGGATGAATTCTATCATCGCTGAACTTGAAACGGCTGAAAACAATCTCCCGCACAGACCCTTCTATTGCCATGTTTGTGTCTCACCTCCCTCACGCCGTCCCTCTGACCGTACGGAAAGATCCGGAAGGATCACAACCACAGTGCAATACCTAGCTGAAGGAGGGATGATCTTGTTGTGTGTGTTGGACTTCGTCACCTCTTGATGTTTTTCTCAGAACAGTGTAGAAATTCGCTGGAACTCTTCGTCGTCTGTATGTACTGTGGGTGCTGTTATGTGACAGAAAAAAGAGGTCTTGTTTTTTAACAAAAAAACTTTTAAATTCAAACTCACTTTATTTGACTGGATCAGTTCAAGTGCGCAGGGGAAATACGTTGAATCAATTCTACAGCATTCCAACAAATAGGGACAAAAAACTGAGAATCTACGCAAGTACATAAATGCAAACATTTCTAGCCATGTTAGCTTGATTTAAATGTGTTGTTTGTTGAATGCTTCAGGCCTTGTTTCCACCTGGTATTAAGATGCATTTTCAATGATGTAATCACAGTGGTCAGTCAAGATGCATTTAAATGCATTTCCTATGAAAACTTGTGTTCAGATTTCATCTAGACCCTCCCCTTTTATTTCTTCACTTATAACATTAGTTTCGCAGAAGCGCTGAGAATAGCACACACATACGATTAAATGAAGGAAGCCATTAGACTGCTTACAAGCGAGTGAGAGAGGAAGTGAATGAAAAGGAAATGAATAGTAACAGATTTTGATCGTAATGGTGTATTTTGTCACAACATTGCAAAGTCTGGATTGATTACATTCGACCATATACACCAGCGTTATTATAGTTAAAAAACTAAATTAAAACCTTTTTTTTTTTTACTTGAAATAAAACATTTTTATTTAGATCAGACAGACAGACAGACAGACAGACAGACAGACAGACAGACAGACAGATAGATATACAGACAGACAGACAGATAGATAGACAGACAGACAGATAGATATACAGACAGACAGAGAGACAGACAGACAGACAGACAGATAGATATACAGACAGACAGATAGATATACAGACAGACAGAGAGACAGACAGACAGACAGATAGATAGATATACAGACAGACAGACAGACAGATATACAGACAGACAGATAGATATACAGACAGACAGACAGACAGATAAACGTACAGACAGACAGACAGACAGACAGATAGATAACAGACAGACAGACAGACAGACAGACAGACAGATATACAGACAGACAGATAGATATACAGACAGACAGAGAGACAGACAGACAGACAGATATACAGACAGACAGATAGATATACAGACAGACAGATAGATATACAGACAGACAGATAAACGTACAGACAGACAGATATACAGACAGACAGATATACAGACAGACAGACAGACAGACAGACAGACAGACAGATAAACGTACAGACAGACAGACAGACAGATAGATATACAGACAGATAGACAGACAGACAGACAGATAGATATACAGACAGACAGATAGATATACAGACAGACAGACAGACAGATAAACGTACAGACAGACAGAGACAGACAGACAGATAGATATACAGACAGATAGATATACAGACAGACAGACAGAGACAGACAGACAGATAGATAAACGTACAGACAGACAGACAGACAGACAGACAATCACAAATGTTTGTCTTGAAACTGTGATTTATTATTGTTATTCATGTTAATATTATTTAAATATATTTATTATATTTTTATAATAATAAAAACTGAAAGATGACTCATGGTGACAAGATCTCACATTGTGCCCCAAGTGTTGAGTTTAACTCTATATTAACACTATACCGAACCCAAAATATCCAGTGGTTTTAAATTAGCAGTGATTGAGTCGCTTTGCATTTTCTCTCTTAAAGAAGATAAGTTGTTCTTCCAATGTTTTGTCTGTACTGCTTTTACAGTTTCAAAATCAGAGTGAGTTTTGCTTTGCAAGTTGAAAGTGATGCACTAGTGAAGAGGAAAAGATCAAAATATTGTAGACCCCATTTACAACATTGTTTAGCCTCATCTAATTGTGATTGGGTCAATAAAAATGCATCTTAACAGCAAGTGTAAACAGGACCTCAGTAACACAATGCACACAGTGTTACGACAAGAAGCACTATAGTCAGTTTCCTGTTTCACATGCAGTTTATTGACACAAACATCTGATGTTTATTACTGCTACAGAACTCAGCAGAAGTATATATATCAGGACATCGGGCTTGCAGTGCTTTGGCCAAAGCATTTGTGTACTTGCATAGAGTACTATACTGATTCTTCTTTCAAAGCGCGATAGACAAGACAGGGGTGATAGTTTGAACCCTTTGTGATAGAAGCAGAACCACAGAAGTCCTTTTATCTAAACTAGCATTCCTCATGTAACGTACACATCTTGCAGAGGATTGCATCAACCACTTAACCAGTATGCAATGACACTGCCAATGTGAGTTCAACGCTGCCAAAACCCACTTCATTTCTTTCATTTTCAAAAGGGCTGAAGAAGTCCTTAGTGCCCCTCCAAAATAAGACGTGCAATGTAGAAGTTAACTAAAGAAAAAGAGCAGAAGCTGGGAAATATAACGTCAGTCATGTGATTGTTTGTGCGTCTTTGGCTTAGTGTGTGTGTTTGTATGCGTCTGTCGCTGTCTGTATTTGTGTATGTGTTGAGGATTTGGATTACAGCGGCCCCTCGATTGATTCCTTATCATACTTATGCTGCCTTCAAGCCTTCCTGTGAAGTTTGAGAAATACTGCATGAGTTTAGTTGAGATAAAATAGTCATCAAATTAATTTGCAATAAAATACAAATACCTGGGTTTTCACACATCAATGCATTTTTAAGTGAAATTTGGGGTATTACATTAAATTCTCGAATGAAAACAGCAAGAAAATGGCATTAAAAGCATATAAGCTCACTTGAGGAGGATACATTTTATATGGTAAGAACAGAAGACATGCATAAATGATGGAAATTACTGACATTTGCTGAATAAATTAAATCCACATCAGAAGATTAATCTAGTATTCATTTTAATTATTTTTGTGTAACAGTATATATAATTAATTTACTTTTTTAATATGCACACCACTATTATATTGTATACTGCATATGTATATACTACATATAGAGGGTAAATCTTATGTAATATATAATGTATTACATTTAGGAAAACAGCTCTGTTTATTAATTTTTATTACATTCAAGAAAATGGTTATACCGTTGTACTGTTGTGCCAGAAGTGGTGAAATAAAATAATGTAAATATTGCAAAAATAATTTTGATCAGCAAACATGAAAAACAAAACTCCACTTTTTTGTTCACAATTATTGCAATTTGTATTTATTTTAATTTTTGTGTGTTTTAGTGTGTGTGTGTTAATGCTTTAGAGTAGGGTTTCACAAAATAGGGTTTGTAAGTTAATACAAATCTAATAATTAATAAAAAATAAATATATAGAGAGAGAGCGAGAGAGGTATTTGTTTACCTGTCTATCATGCTAAATCACAAAACCTTGAACTATTAAATATATTTCTCAATTACTAATTATTTGAATGTTTTATCCTAAAATCTCAGGGCTATTTTAACATTTTAGGTCAAAGATGTTCAGCTGATTCATTTTTTCTAAAGTTCCTGCTTTAGAGAATAAAGGGAAATGTAATAAAGTTGCACAAACCTGTCAGCTCATAAAACGGTTAAATGAGTATTATTTTGTAACAAGCTGTTTTGGTTATTCTTCATGAACAGAACACAAAATGCAAACAAACCGAATTGTACCATCAACATTCACAATTAGAGCTTATTATGATAGCAATTAGCTTCTGGCAGAATTCTTGAATCAACATGCCCTCAACTCACAAAGTCTGTGCTCAATGAAATAATTAGGCTAATTGCGGCACTGCGATGCTGTTCATACGTCTCATGTGGTAAACACGATCTTTCCAGCATGACTTGAAGGCAGCATTAGCCTAGCGCTAGGGATGGATAATATATGAGTTATAAATGGCAGGTCTGCAAGATATAATAGCAATACTCTCACATTTTGCTTTTCGAATAACATTTTGTATGCTGCGTTTGCTTGCTATTTCTGTCGCCTCTTGATGTGTTACTTACGTAACAGAGAAAAGACAAATATAGAAAGGAAGAATTCAAATTGTTACCATGTCAACCGTTAAATTAGGAATATTGCACTATAATATAGCCTACTTATTATGACAGACGACAAAACTTCTTACTTGAAAACACAAGGCAATGTACTGATAAGCAATATTTAATGTAAGGGTTAACTTCAGGGTTAGGACATCCGGTCATACTCGTTGGACTTGAAACACTCATACAACACACACACACGCAGTGCTTCAGGAAGTGAAACATCTCTCACCTCTCTCTCCTCCACATGCCCGTGCTCTTAGTGTCAGAGTAATATCACTGCCAGACGTTCCTCGCAGGCCCGACTGACGCGTCCTAAAGACACAGAGGAAGTGTGTGAGGCAAGAGTTTAAAGAGCAAGACCTAAACAAATATTCAAGCACTGTGTACTACATGTGTTTCTCAGTCCTTGAAAGTGGGTTAAAAGAAGTACCTAAAGTGAAAGCAGAGAAGATGGATGAAAATGAGTGTGTATTCGTTCATTTGGACTTGTAAGCAGGACCGTTGGAGTTGAATAGTGTCACCTGTTTTGTATTCTTCATGTTGAGTAGCTCCACCCACCGAGCAATCTTATTGGTTCAAATTCAGCCTCGTTTAACGTTGTATTTAAAGAATGTTCTGGATCACAAGTTAATGTCTGTTTTCAGCATTCGTGGCATAATGTCCAACGTTTCAATGGAAATACAAAGACTGTGATGAGAAATGTAAAATAACCAGATGTTCATCCAAGCCGGAAAGTAGTTCCACCTTTAAAAGGACAATTTAGATCTTACATATTTTAATAATTAGTATTGTAATAAATAAATAAAATTAAAAGTCCAACAAAAATACAAGCACATTTTTAAACCTCAAATTTGTCAATTTGTTTTGATGTCTCAATGTAACTGTTATTATTAATACAAAACTAAAAAACATTTTTTATTATTATTATTTTAATCTATAGATGATTTTGCTACATTATGCCACAAATGTTGTTAACTTATACTGAACCCATAAGATGTCTTTAAATATTTACAACTCATTGTAGTTGTGTCTTATGATATTATTAGTTTCTTAATAATTAGAAGAGGATGAAGAATTACATATTTGTTGATATTCGTTTTTTATTTATTATATTATATTAAGAAGAAGAAGATCAATTCAATATTTATTATTGTTGTTACTTCCAACTGGAAGATGGCTAAATAAAAAAAGGTTCTCATTATGCCCCTAATATTGTCATATTGCCTATAACATCACATATTTTGCTCTTTCACTGAAGAAACGTTCCAGGTTTCGACGGTCCTGCTTTTAGGTTCTGAGTGAGTTTTGCTCTGCGAGTTGATAAATGCACCGGTGAAAGGGCATGCTTTGTTTAGTCTCGTCTAGTTGTGTGACTCACCGCGGTGAGGCGGCTGATGTGAACTTGTCTGTTTTACTGTCGTATCCACACATTTCCGTTTGAATTCGTTTTTCAGCTGTTGGATTGCAGATGTTTTGACCTTATGAAACAAAATGCTAAACCAGGTTTGAAACAACCAGCATTCGAATGGTCACGTCAGTCATCACAGAGGTGGTACGGACATCTGAATGTGGAGCGACGGAGTCAGAAATGAACTTTGACCTGTGTGACAACAACCCATCTAAAGACGTTGTGTGAACTTGTGTGTGTGCTTGTACAAATTAATGTTACCTGGGAGTTTTGACCAAGACCCCTGACGTTTCTCAGCATCTCTGTGGTGTGCACAATATGATTCGACACACTGATGATTTATTTTGGCATAAATGTACAGTGTAAATAGATGTAAACCTGTATATAAAAGAAGGAAACTGACACGTTTCTTGGAGTCTCTTGATTCATAAGTTGAGAGAATGAGTTCACTTTGTTTAAAAGGGTAATTACGATAGTAATTCTATGATAGAATTGTTTTGTTTTTGTTATATTGTGTGATCTGATTTTGTCTTTGCACAAATCTAATGTTCTGTAGGGTTTTCTAGCAAAAAATACAACCAAAAAAAAAACATTGTTCGGTTCAAGAAATGATGTGTGAGCGTGTGTGTTCTGACTCGACAAAATAAGACAACTGTTGCATCACCTTTTTTGCCGTACATTGACTTCTGAGTTTTTCTGATTTATTTACCATGACCCAAATTGTAACCCTTCAACGGTGCTACCAGCATCCGAAATGAATCCGAGTTTTCGTCTGTCTTTTGTTGAAAGAGAATGAAGTTGATACTAATAAATGTAAATTGGTGTAAAACACACATCCTCTTTTAGTTTGTGAGGATGGTCATCCAGGGCACTACACCTGTCCTCGCTGACACATCAGGAGTAGAAAATAACCTCAATGGATGCACCCAGAGGACAGCTCTATTGCTCAGAAGTCGCTCCATAACTCAGGAAACATAATGGAGATTGATATTGATGCGATTACTTTCTTAATACAGCACCTGCACAATTGATCTGTGCACATTATTCCAAATAAGAAAGGATCTTCATAACCTTTTATCAAAATGAAATAACTTTGCGCCTTAAACCACTTTCCCTTTTAGCTGACATCCAAAATGCTTTGTTTTAAACTTCTCTTCAACCATCTGACGCCATTCTGGTATTTAAAGGGATAGTTCACTCAAAAATGAAAATTACCGCATGATTTATTCACCCTAGGTGTATATAACTGTCTTCTTTCAGACAAATATCGGAGTTATATTTCAAAAATGTACTTGCTCTTCCAAGCTTTATAATGACAGTGAATGGGTGTTAAGGATTTTAAGTCTAAAAAGGTGCATCGATCCATCACAAAAAGAGCTCCACGAGGCTCCAGGGGGTTTATAAAGGCCTTCTGAAGCAAATCAATGTGTTTGTGTAAGAAAAATATCCATATTACACTTTATAAACCTCAGTCTCAGTCTCAGTCAAAGCTCCGGTGAGAAGTGACGAACTCGGAAGCGCAGAGGAGAGAGCAAAACAAAACAACGGTCATGAATTAGAAGTACAAAATGTCAAAGGATTTCGATATAAGCCAAGAGAAGACTGGTTTTCCCTCGCTGGAAACAAAACTGGGTTCTTGCAAGACTAGCATATTCTCACCGAAGCTTACGCTAAGCCTACGTCATCCGCTGGAACGCCACTCTCGTGAAGGCGCGTACGACAGTTAGACAGATAGAGATTACGATTTAAACTATTTAAATATCGATGTTGTCTGACACACATGCATTTCATTTCAGGAGGCCTTTATTATCCCCCCGGAGCTGTGTGGAGTATTTTTATGATGGATGGATGCACTTCAGAGGCGATTCTAGGGTGAGTGGATATCCGGGGCTAAGCCCAAAGATCCAAGATCTGCTATTACTTCATATCGATGATTGGCCAGTTTATATGTCAGTCAGAAATAAGTTACGAGCTTCAGTGGGCGGTTCCTGACGGGAGTAAACTGCGGTTCGTCATTTTAATGCACATGAAAACTCAGTGATGATGATGCGTACAGGGCATGGTCATAAAAACATTCGGGGCTTTTCTGAAAACATTCGGGGCTTCAGCCACCTTAGCACTTGATGCACTCAAAATCTCAACACCATCACTGTCATTGTAAAGCTTGGAAGAGCAAGTACATTGTTTACTAAAACTCCTAATAAAAACTAGGGTGAGTAAATCATGGGGTAATTTTCATTTTTGGCTGAACTATCGCTTCAACAGTCATTTTTCACAATCCAGTCGATGAGTAAATTGATGAAATCATCATTGATGAAAATTATGTTTTATTAGCAAGTTTGTAAAATTATTGAGATAAAATGGGTTGCAAAGTAGATGGGCAGATGAATAAAATCAAGTTTCATCCTACATTTTTGTGAATATTTTGTTAGGCTGTATTTGGAAATGTGTCACTATAGAAATGGGGTGTGAAAATGCTGTACCGACAGATACAAATCTACATTTTGTGAATATTTCGTTTTTTATTTGGAATTTTTTCAAATTATGAAAGTAAAATGGTTGCGAAATCAATTGGGGATGAATAAAATCAAACTCCAACCTTCATCTTGTGAATATTTCGTATTCTACAGACTAACCCTGTAAATGATGAAAGTAGTTCACATACCCATGAGAAATAATTACTGTCCAAATCGGGATATTGACAGTCTAATATATCTCCTAAACTTTCTTGAAAGTAAAAGTAGGCACAAATGAGACAACGGTTGACAAAGTAAAGCTCAAAGAATGTGTTCTTGGAAGACTTAAATGATAAATGTTTGAGTTTGTATTGAGATCGTTGACTTGAAGGCAGTCTTTGGTATCATGGCATATCCGAGCACAGCTTGGTCTACAGCTGCGGTCTCGAGGACACGGGTGAGATTGCTGGAGTCATTTTCTCAGGAGACGAATCAAAGATGCAATAAATGTTTCCATTTCATCTCATTGTTTAGAAAAAACAATGAAATCATAAAAATATCAAAGGATTTTGTTCATGAAAAGATCATGACAAGAACCCATTGTAGATCCAAAAACAGTATTTCCGAGTAAATTAGGTTTTAGATCATGAAAACTGGGCGTCTGTAATAGACTGGAGACAAGTAGTTTGACAAAAGGAGTCGCAAAGTAAGAACAATGAGTCAAACCAAGCAAAAGTGATTTTAGAGGTGATCAAGTGTGTGTTATTCCAAAGATATTCTTTATTTCTATAGAATAATGTGCATTGATCAATTACACTCAATAAGATCAGGAACGTCTTGTCCATTTTGATTTCATGTTGATTTTAGGTGTTGCACATGGAGAGGCAATCGACAAAACCCTGGGTTGCATGCGAGCACTCACATCTGACTCCATTGTGTGTTTAGTGAGCATAGAGGAACGTTAACGCAGTTTACTCCAGCAAACCAAGCAAAGAGTGTTGCATATTTGTGGATAGAGAGAAATAGAGGAGCAATTTCGAGAGAGAAGAGGGCAAACCATGAAATACACGGTTGTCACGACTCAAACACAGACCACGCACATGCTCGCCGCTGTGGAGGATGACAGGAACATGTCAGAGAGATGTGTGGGTGAACCGCAGATCCACACACCAAACAAGCTGTAGGCAAACGCATAAATCTGCCACCCATAAATCCACAGGTGTGTGTGAGTGTTTAGGAAAAAAGAAACAGCAGGTTGTGTATACAAAAACAAATGAGAAGTTATCAAGGAAACAAGACGCAGCCAATCACTGGTGCAAGAAACAGAATTGCATAATGGTTTCTCCATGGATACTGAACATTTATGTGAAGAGTTTGCGCACAAGATGCTGGTTAGTGCAGAAGCTGTTTTTAACTTGTCTTGAGTAGACACCCACCAGCTGATGTCTAGAGCTCCATGAAGAAGGCTGCCAGAAACCTTTGAGACGCTATTAAGATCGTACGTAGTTACCGGTGCTTGCTGTTATTATTACTCATATGTGGGTTTAGTGAGTTGAACAAACTTCTAACTGGATATTTAATGTAAAAAAAAGCATTAGTAAGAACTCTGTTCATCGTCGGAACACAAATTAAGATGTTTTTATTTGAATCTGAGAGCTTTCAGACCCTCCATAGACAGCAACACAACTGAAATGTTCCCATGTCCAGAAACGTAGCGAGGAGATCGGTAAAATAATCCATGTAACATCAATGGTTCAACCGCAAAAGTGAGCGGGCACTAGACTAACTAACGGACAGAGTCCAGTTACGTCCAGTGGTTACGTCAAAATATTGTAAATATTTGTTTTAAACCAGGAAGGCGAGCCAGTGGATATCACTCAAGCAATGTGCAAACTTTGCACAAGAGTTATGCGGTGAAGACCTCTTAATCTCAGTCGATTCACAAGAAAGTGAAAGCATACTTCATATGATGATAACGGTATATTGCTAAATGTTTTAATTTACTCCCTTAATATTTCTCTTGTGGCCCGAACATAGGCTAATGGGGGGGGGGGAATTAAAACAATAAATAAATAATTTATAAGAAACTTAGGCCTATTTCGTGTTAAACCGTTTTTTTTTTTATAAGTCAGTGCTTGAAATAACACTTTTTCATTGATGATTGCAGTGTTAATATTTTTTATTATACGCCAATAATAAACCTATTTTGAAAGACCTTTTAAAAACATTTTCAATGAGGAGTAAGCCAGCCTAATCTTTATTATCCTCACAGTGCGTCAATTATGGGTGATGTGCTATGAAATTATTGCGGGGCAAATTAATTGTAATATTAATTGAATAGGCTAATAGAAAGAATGTAACCGCATATTAAATGAAAATGCCAAATTAGATATAACTAAAGTGTATAAAATAGTTTTATTCAAGAAATGTCATGTTTGTGTTTTTGTTATTTAAATTAATAGGCCGGGCAAATTAATTGTAATATTAATTTAATAATAAAAGTAACTTAATAATAATAATAGGCCGAATAGGCTAATAGAAAGAATGTAACCGGCATATGTCAAATGAAAATGCCAAATTAGATATAACTAAAGTGTATAAAATAGTTTTATTCAAGAAATGTCATGTTTGTGTTTTTTTTGTTATTTAAATTAATAGGCCTATAAATTAGGAAACAGGTGCAGTTAATCGCCGGCATCAGTCACAGAATGTATATAAAATAAATAAAATAGGCTAACCTTTGTGCGGACATCTGGCAACAGCTGGTTTAACAGCTGGTTCAAACGAGTGTTTTAAAAACACTGACTGAGCTCAAATGACATTCATAATCGGCCTGACGGTAGGGCTATAGTGTGTTCGGCTTCACAGAATGAACCTGTTCGCGCGTGGAACTGAAAGTCTACCGTTACTTGTGGACTGATGGACGGGCTTTCTCCCTCGTCAGTGCAAGTTTTTAAAGTCTTCTCACATTTACATTTACATTTATTCATTTAGCAGAGGCTTTTATCCAAAGCGACTTACAATTGAGGAATACAATAAGCGATACATTATAAAGAGGCAAACAGTCACAGGGAGTGCTTGTCATACAACATTTCAGGAATTGTTCAGAGCAAAAACTAGCTAGACAGGGAGAGGTTAAGGAAAGAGAGCAAATGTGTTTTGTTTTTTAAGAAGTCAAGTGAAGACTGAAGAGATGAGTTTTAAGCTGTTGCTTGAAGATTGACAGGGATCCAGCGGTCCGGATGGGGGAGATCATTCCACCAGCCAGGAACGGTGAATGAAAAAGTTCTGGACAGTGATTTTGAACCTCTGTGATGGCATCACGAGGCGTCGCTCACTAGCAGATCTCAGACTTCTGGAGGGGATGTAGATTCGTAATAGTGAGTGGAAGTAGGCGGGGCTTCAGGAGGGGATGTAAATTCGTAATAGTGAGTGGAAGTAGGAGGGGCTTCTGGAAGGGATGTAGATCCGTAATAGTGAGTGGAAGTAGGCGGCTTCAGGAGGGATGTAGATTCGTAATAGTGAGTGGAAGTAGGAGGGGCTTCTGGAAGGGATGTAGATCCGTAATAGTGAGTGGAAGTAGGCGGGGCTTCAGGAGGGGATGTAGATTCGTAATAGTGAGTGGAAGTAGGCGGGGCTTCAGGAGGGGATGTAGATTCGTAATAGTGAGTGGAAGTAGGAGGGGCTTCTGGAAGGGATGTAAATTCGTAATAGTGAGTGGAAGTAGGCGGGTGCTGAGTCTGTGGTTGTTCTATACATGCAAGCATCGGTGTCTTGAACTTGATGCGAGCTGCAACTGGTAGCCAGTGCAAGGAGATAAAGAGAGGTGTAACATGGGCTCTTTTGGGCTCGTTGAAGACCAGTCGTGCCGCTGCATTCTGAATCATTTGTAGAGGTTTGATTGTGTTTGATGGAAGTCCAGCCAGAAGAGCATTGCAGTAGTCCAGTCTAGAAATGACCAGGGCCTGGACAAGAAGTTGTGCAGCATGCTCTGTAAGAAAGGGCCTGATCTTTCTGATGTTGTGAAAAGCAAACCTGCAAGATCGAGCAGTCTTTGCAATGTGGTCTTTGAAAGTGAGCTGGTCATCGAAAATTACCCCAAGATTTCTGACTGACCTTGATGGGGTAATTGTTGATGAATCTATCTGAATAGAGAGATAGAGCTGTGTGTCATCAGTATAGCAATGGTAGGAGATACCATGTGCCTTTATGATCGGGACCCAGTGATGTAGTGTATGTGGAGAAGTGGAGGGGTCCAAGAACTGAGCCCTGAGGAACCCCAGTGACCAGTTGATGTGCTTTGGATACCTCCCCTCCCCAGGCCACCTTGAAAGACCGACCAGTGAGATAGGATTCAAACCAGCGAAGTGGAATTCCAGTGATATCCAGTGATGAGAGGGTGGACAGAAAGATCTGATGATTGACGGTGTCAAAAGCAGCAGAGAGATCCAGCAGAATGAGGACTGATGATTTGCAATCGGCTTTTGCAATCCGCAAGGCTTCAGTAACTGAGAGCAGCGCAGTCTCAGTTGAACGTCCACGTCTGAAACCTGATTGGTTAGCATCCAGTAGGTGATTATTTGACAGAAATGAGGATAACTGGTTAAAAAAAACTCGTTCAAGCATTTTCACAATGAATGGAAGGAGAGAGACAGGTCTGTAGCTATCTGTAAGTGAAGTGTTTAATGTAGGTTTTTTGAGCCTGTTTGAATGCAGTGGGGAAGGTGCTTGTGAGGAGAGATGTGTTGATGATGTGTGTGAATGCTGGTAAGAGTGTAGGAGATATTGCTTGGAGAAGGAGTGAGGGGATTGGATCTAGAGGACATGTTGTAGGATGGCTGGAAAGGAGAGGTTTGGATACTTCGGCCTCCATGAGGGGACAGAAGGAGAGCAGGGAGTTTTATCAGTAGATGTGGTTGGTTTGAGTTCCTGCATGTAGAGCTGAGAACTGGCTACTGATTGAGCTAGTTTTGTTTGTGAAGAAAGTGGCAAAGTCATCGGCTGTTAAGGAGGTGGTGGAGGATGACAGAGGAGAGAGTTGAATGTTTTGAAGAGATTGCGTGTGTCAGATGCGCTGTTGATCTTGTTGTGGAAGTATGAAGCCTTGGCAGTGTGGACTTGATGAAAAGCAAAGACTGATAGATACTCAGGTCTGACAGATCTTTTGATTTGCGCCATTTTCTCTCTGCTGCCCTGAGTTCAGAGTTCTTCACGAAGAACATCGGATAGCCAGGAGCTAGAAGGGGCAGCACGTGCTGGCCTGGAGGAGAGAGGACATATATTGTCTAGACAAGAAAAAGTGGAGCACAAAGTGTCAGTTGCAGCGTTCACATCCAGAGCTAAGAAATGGGTGGGTGAAGGGAGAGAGGAAGACACTACAGAGGAAAGAAGTGAGGGTGAAAGGGAACGAAGGTTTCCTAATGGTAGCTCAGAGGTAGCAAGTTAAATGTTATGAAGTAGTTGTCAGAGGTGTCAGAGGTTAGTTTTGTTTATTTTTATTTCAGTTTTAATTTTTAGAAATTTTAGTACTTCAACTTAAACATATTTTAGTATGTCATCCTATATTTACATTTTATTTCAGATAACACAAATTATTTGTAGTTTTAGTTTAATCAGCACCAATTTGACAAACCAATTTTTTTATAACCTGTGTATACATGCAGTTCTTATTTATTTAATTTCATTATTATTATTATTATTTTATTTGTTTTGCCTGTATTGAAATGCTTTGTGCAAATGATCAGCGATTAGCAACACTGTAAAAAAAAATATGAGCAGATCATCACAGAAATGACTTCTCACATTTCAATTTACAATTTGAATCCCAAACTTGTCATTATGTGATTTGTGGATTTCCAAAGTATACATGTTTTAGTTTGTCAACATGTAATCTCCATCCTAAAATAACAGCATTACAGAATCTCAGAAGTACAACTTCACATGAAACACTTCTCCTCATGCGGTTCTCTAACAAGAACAATCCCCTCAGTCATCCACATCACACAACCATCAGTCTGTTCTTGCGATGACTGGCACTTCAGCAGCAGGTCTCACGGTAATGATGGCACCTCAACACATCATGATTGAAAGCAATTCACATTAACTCAAACTAAGTTCAAACAGAGCTCTTTATTTGACCTTTAGTTGACATCAATGGTCTGCAGTAGGAAGAAGCATCAGTCATCTTGGTGCAAGGTCAAATGAAACTCATCCATTCTTTTGCACGACTAAACAATTCATTCATCACCGTTTTACTGTCAATATGATCTATAATGTTGGTGTTCTTTTTTACTTCACCAATTAGATTATTTAATATACCTTTTTAATATTCTTTCATTTACATTTAGTCAAATTAAATATGTCATCTATCCTGATTCAGTGCTATTTTAATATCATATAGATATTATAGTTTTTATTCATATTTTCATTAGTTTTTGTTTTTATATTTAGCATTTTATATTTCCAATTTCATTTTAATTTTAGTAATTTATTGTGTTTTAGAATTCGTATTTTTACATATCCATTTAGTTTTATTCATTTTTATTTAAGTTTTAGTTGTACTTATTTTTATTATTTTTATTTTAGAACATCTACTTCCAACAAAATAAAAATTAGAAATATTATTTTAATTTTTTTTATGGTTTTAGTTCAAATATACAGGTGCATCTTAGAAAATTAGAATATGGTGAAAAAGTAATTTTTTTATTGTAACTTATTTCAAAAAGTGAAACTTTCATATATTTTAGATTCATTACATGTAAAGTAAAACACTTCAAACGTTTTTTTGTTTTAATTTTGATGATTAGACCTTAAAGCTAATGAAATAAAAAAATATGTATCCCAAAATATTAGAATATTTACATTTGAGTTTCAATAAATGACAATCCATACAGTATAAATTGTGAATATCTCTTGTTCATTGAAACCACAATAATGGGGAACACTGTCAAAGTCGAACATTGACACCCTCTAAAAGAGGGGTAAGTCACAGAGGGTCATTACTGAAAGGGGTGGATCTTCACAGAGTGCTGTATCAAAGCATATTAAATGCAAAGTTGACTGGAAGGAAGAATTTGGGTAGGAAAAGGTGCACAAGCAACAGGGATGACCACAAGCTTGAGAATACTGTCAAGCAAAGCTGATTCAAACACTTGGGAGAGCTTCACAAGGAGTGAACTGAAGCTGGAGTCAGTGCATCAAGAGTCACCGCGCTCAGACATCTTCAGGAAAAGAGCTACCAAACCACTTCTGAAACAGAAACATTGTCAGAAGCATCTTACCTGGGCTAAAGAGAAAAATAACTCTACTGTTGCTCAGTGGTCCAAAGTCTTCTTTTCAGATAAAAGTAAATTTTGCTTTTCATTTGGAAATCAGGGTCCCAGAGACTGGAGGAAGAGAGGAGGACACAGAATCCATGTTGCTTGAAGTCCAGTGTGAAGTTTCCACAGTCGGTGATGATTTGGGCTGCCATGTCATCTGCTGGTGTTGGTCCATTGTGTTTTCTGAAGTCCACAGTCAACGCAGCCATCTACCAGGAAATTTTAGGGCACTTCATGCTTCCTTCTGCTGACAAGCTTTATGGAGATGCTGATTTCATTTTCCAGCAGGACTTGGCACCTGCACACACTGCCAAAACCACTTCCAAGTGTTTTGCTGACCATGATATTGCTGTCCTTGATTGGCCAGCCAACAAGCCTGAACCCTGTCTGGAATCTATGGGATATTTTCAAGAGAAAGATGACCAGAATACTGGATCCCTGCCAATTTATTCATAAATGAACATACTTTAAAGAGCTTTAACTTTTCTGTTTTGAAAATCCTTTTTTTATTGATCTTAGGAAATATTATAATATTTTGAAATACTGATTTTTTTTAAGACTATTTTATTTCAGTTAACGTTTCTTTTGTTTTAAGTAATTCATTATTTTATGGTTTTAGTTTTATTTAAGAATGATAACCCTGTAACACGCATTATACAATGGAAAAAGTATGAAGAATATTCTAGAAAAAAGAATAAATATTTTAATGCATCTCTCAGAACATGGTGAATATTTCAGCAAAAACCTACACAGTACCCAACCTTCAGATGACACTTTTATGTGCATGTTTTTGTAGTGTTGGTGTGTTGGGCTGCAGTGTAGATGTCTTCAGTGGTTATATATGGAAGTGTTACGCAGCAGCTCTGGCCGGCTCATTTCTCCTCATCTCCATAGAGACAGATGGCAGAGGTCAGTGAGATCACACAGCAGGCTCTTTCAATGCTATATAAAGAAAGGCAGAGCTCACCTGTGAGCCAGGTATCACACAGTCTCTGTCTGAGAGGTGTGTGTGTGTGTGTGTGTGTGTGTGTGTGTGTGTGTGTGTGTGTGTGTGTGTGTGTGTGTGTGTGTGTGTGTGTGTGTGTGTGTGTGTGTGTGTGTGTGTGTGTGTGTGTATTTGAATGTGTCCTTTATAAGACAAGGTCTCAGATGTTGTTTTCACAGTGAATGCATGTCAGAGATATAAAACAGATTCAATCAAACTCTATAATATACACTTAGAATGAAAAAAAGTAAATCATACATCAAAAAATTTTAGTTTACAAGTATACATTTAACAATGTACTATGTCCACTTGATGTACAGTGTAAAGCAAATTAATAATAATAACAATTATTTTTATTTTCTATGTTAATATACACTTTATTTTAAGGTCTCCTTATTACAGTGTAACTATATATACAAGTACCAAGTCATATTAATTAAGTACATGTACTTACTATATGATTCGAGTTTGGGATTAGGGTTTGTCTTAGGGTAACTTGCATGTAATTATACATAATTAGTTGTTATTTTCAAAGTAAGCACATGTAGCATGTAACAAAGACGCCTTTGTTTGCTAACACAAATCATGTGTTAGTAAATGTTCAGAGCTCACCTGTGAGCTCAGGTATCACAGTCAGCTCTGTCGCAAAAGGTGTGTGGGTTCGATGTGAACATGTGTGTGAAAATGTATAATGCACTGTAAGTCGCTTTGGATAAAAGTGTCTGCTAAATGTAAATGTAGGTATGTATGTAAATACACCATGTAAAAATGATGCAAGAACAGACCAAATGCACAGTGTACAGCTGTACGGGGCCGTCGCTAGTGGGGTGAAAGGTGGTGACGAATATAGGGGCCGTAGTTGTTGGCGGAGGGGGTGTACCCTGGCCATTTGAACCGACTGCCCGAGACCAGCCTAAAAAGCCGTTCAAGACAGTTGATGGGCCACTGCTGTGCGTCGTCACAAAAGCTTATCATTTGCACGTGTTTTAAACCTTGCCAACTTCAACATTGAAGTGATTTAAAAGCATTCGAGGCGCTAAAGAACTCAACGGAGCACTCATGCTCGGTGTTCGCCTAATTTACTAGCTGTCATCTGTGTTCTTAATGTTAATCCAAGAAATTAAACGAGAGAAAATCACTCACTGCTCTTTACTGAATTACTTTGTAGTTTTAACAAGAATTCATCTTTAGTTAAATTCATTCAGTGAAGACTGTACAATGATAGTTTACATTGATAACTGGGTTTCTGTACCTGGACACCAAGGCATACAAACTTGAAAAAACGTATACATTGTTTAATTTCTATCTTTGTTCTATTTCTTTATTTGTGCTATTTACACAATTTCAAATAGTGCCCTGCACGGGCTTAGGCGCCGATATTTGTCTCTACCAGTGGGTGACGTTTCTGAAGGATCATGTGATACTGAAGACTGGAGTAATGATGCTAAAAATTCAGCTTTGCATCACATGAATAAAAATGTCATTTTAAAGCATATTCATGTAAAGTGTTATTTTAAATTGTAAGAACATTTGACTATTTTTACATTTACATTTATGCATTTAGTAGACGCTTTTATCCAAAGCGACATACAGTGCATTCAGGCTATACATAGTTTTTTTAATTATGTGTGTTCCCTGGGAATCGAACCCACAACCTTTTGTGCTGCTGACACAATGCTCTAGCACTGAGCCACAGGAATAAAATTTTTACTGTATTTTTGATCAAATAAATGAAGCCTTGGTGAAGACTTTCAAAAGCATAACAAAATCTTTCCAACCCCAAACTTTTGAACATAGTTAGCTATAGTTTGTCTTTGACATTCTCCACCCTTTCCTCTTTTCTATGGCTTTTATATGGCTTGGCAACAGTTCTAGCAGTTCCTTTCTAAAGCCATATGACGATTTCACCCTCCCTTCATGTTCCTGTCCAGGATTTAGGGTGATGTGCAGAGCATACATTATCTCAAAATAACAGTAAGTCTGTGAATTTTTACATTTTCTGTAAAACAATGTGACTGTTGCTTGCCTATATTGTCCGTGCTAAGCCATTGTGTGTGTTCGTGAGGCTTTTTTATTGCTAGGTGTTCAGTGTTGGGATGCATTCAAAATCGTATACTTCCCTATTACTTAGTAGTTGAAAAAGAGTACTATATAGTAGGTTAAAACAACGTGCACACACACAGCAGTGAACACACACACCGTGAACACACACCCGGAGCAGTGGGCTGCGGCGCCCGGGGAGCAGTTTGGGGTTCGGTGCCTTACCCAAGGGCACCTCAGTCGTGGTATTGGGGGTGGAGAGAGCACTGTACATTCACCCCCACCCCCATTCCAGCCGGACCGAGACTCGAACCTGCAACCTTTCGATTACGAGTCCCGACTCTATAACCATTAGGCCACGACTTCCCCTAAATTATTTAATTTACTGCATATTTCATTTAATTGAAATATTTATACATAAAGTATATAGTTGATCACTTTACATTATATTATAATAATTCTATTTAAAATTAATTGTGTACACACATATATAGTAATTTTAAATAAACTTATTTTACACGCATGTACATAATGCAAGTTTATTTAAAGTATATATTAACATGAATCAAAGTATTCTAAGCAGTACCTTATGTCGTCATAAGTTTTATTTAAAAAAATGTATTTGTGTACATGCAAACTGTCCAATATATGACGTTTGTTTTATAGTCACGAATGTAATATTTAATCCCAGGCACCTTTAACATGACTCTGAATAGGTCTCAGGGGTCTGTTCTGCTTCTTTAGGACAGTCTCTGGCAGAAGGGCGAGTTTTAACTGCTCTTGTCCAGATATTCCAGATTCGGGGCATCTAGACGCTGCTCCATGTCCTTGTTCTTGGCGAACTCTTTGATTTCACCCTCCCTTCATGTTCCTGTCCAGGATTTAGGGTGATGTGCAGAGCATACATTATCTCAAAATAACAGTAAGTCTGTGAATTTTTACATTTTCTGTAAAACAATGTGACTGTTGCTTGCCTATATTGTCCGTGCTAAGCCATTGTGTGTGTTCGTGAGGCTTTTTTATTGCTAGGTGTTCAGTGTTGGGATGCATTCAAAATCGTATACTTCCCTATTACTTAGTAGTTGAAAAAGAGTACTATATAGTAGGTTAAAACAACGTACGTGACAAAGAAGTATGTCCTAATTCACAGTACTCATAAAAGAGTAGGCACACTGCAGGTCATGTGACAATGAAATCATGACGATTATGTCCTGATTACATTTATACTACACACATTCATAATAAAGAACATACTTTTAGCAGTCGCAAAGTTATTATTCAAAATAAGTAGGGCCTATCTACTCACGAGAGTATACAATTTGGGATGCAGCCCTGGAGTTTAGCACATTGTTAGGTGATTGCTACAGAGATGTGTTTCCATTAGCTCCCTTGTTCAGTAGTCAGACATTTCTAGAGAACTGTACTGGGAGCCATATGATTTGAAGTATTATTGACGTATGTCTATAGCACAAACCAGACAAGTCCAGGTCAGGGATTTGTTCAAATGTCTAACCAAACTTTTCAGTGAACAGTTCCCCCTGCAGTCACAAATTGTATCCTTTAAAACTCATCTCTGTTTATCAGAATAACATTTAAATGATTTTCCAAGTAAAAATATTTTTTTCATACCTTAAAATTGCCTGAACTAAAACTCTACACACCCTTACCTTGTTTAGTATGCGTGGATTCATGAACAAAACGAAAGGACATGACGTGTGATGTCCCATCCTTGATGGTACTGAAGGTGGAAGAGAGCACTTGTCATACACTCCTCCCCTCTTACAACCCCTGCCAGTACCGAGACTCGAACCCACGACATTTGGGTTACAAGTCTGAGTCCCTAGGCCACGACTGCCTCAACTGCCCCAAATATGCAAATTAGTCCCCGCCTCCACTCACTCAATCACACCAGCTTGGACCTGATACGCTTTCAGTCTTTTAACTTAAATAGTAAATGCTATGCAATGATAAGTGGCAATATTGGATTCATTCAGCTATATATTGTTAAACCAGAAACAGATTCTGAAGAGGAAGAGTGAATTATACAGGTTGGTAGTGGTTATAGTTTTAATGTATTTCTCTCTACAACATGGAACAGGTAACAGTAATTGATATCATTACCCTTTGGCTTGACTGTTATCAGACAGCTAAAAATGTGCTGCTATTGTTCACCAGGTTCCCATTTGCCATTCCAGAAACATAGCTTGTAAAAATCTGCATACTCAGGAAGAAACTGTTTGCTAATGATATGAAAAGCCCCAAACTGCAAGCTGTCAGGATTGGTACCGCATTTTTTAGACACATTTTTGAGATAATGCTCAGCAGGGGTGTTGACTGAGGAATTTGCATGTGGTTTGTCTTTAAGCATATTAAACCAAACCACCAGAAAAACATGCAAACAATGTTAAAAGCTTGATTTTCACCACATGGGTCTTTAAATAACCACTTAAAAATCTATAGAACATTGTGCATTAGAAATGTTTCCATTGAAGTTTGAGTTTATGTATAGATTCAAATGAAGAACCATGATCTCTGTCTTTTCTGAAGAAATTGTGATGTGTTGGTATTCACTCAGGAACCCATTATGTGAATGAAGCACGGCCCAGTGGCAGGCTATCTGTGCTTTTAGCAGTGCGAGCGGCTGTGTTCAGTCATTTCAGAAATGCAGGGTACACAGGTACAGACACATATCTGGGACAACGCTCGCTCAAAGGCGAAAACTGTCATGACAAGCTCACTGCTGTCAAATCGTGGTATGCCCTTTGACGTCTGTGTTCCTCGGCATTCAGGGCAGTGTCAGGTTTGTTTTAGCGAGAAGTGCACTGCTTGAGTGTGATGATGATGATGTCAAAGACTCCCATTAATCAAATACTTGGATGCGTTTCGACAGGGAGGAACTGCATTAGTCGCTGCACATCACTTTACATTCATCTCATTAGCGAGGACAAGTCTGCCATCTTCTGGTAGAGCGAGTTCATACACGTTAGACTTCGATCCAATCCCAAAACATAGTTGGATGGAGATAAAAAAATTATATCTATCTATCTATCTGTCTGTCTGTCAAGTGACTCCTTCAGATCTCATCCAGTCTCTTTTGTGAGCAAAGCTCTTTTAAATCTTGAATTCAAGGCTCATCTTGTGTATGGACAAATCAATGTAAATTATTAACTACATAAATAGAAGCAATCAGTCTGTTCTGTTCAGCAAAAATCACACCTCGATGGTGCATTAGCACAACCTTGAGCATGAGCTTTCAATACACCCTAATTTGCTGTAAGCTGAGCTACTTAAGAAAATAACATGATTCACATTGTGAACTTTTTCAATGCCTGTAGCAAAGTACTGTAAAAAACAACTTCCATGGCATGTGAAAAAGACAAACAGAAGTAATATGTTAAATTGACAATAATCTTAAAAAAATACTCTTCCTGTTCTTGTTATAAACCCGTTGAAACAAACACCAAAGTCCTGAATTAGAACAAACTTTAATACAACTGATGTTTTCCCATCACAGTCACTTTTACAGTGTTTAATCAAAATCAGAATTGCAGTTTGTTTTTTAATTAAATATATATATATATGTGTGTGTGTGTGTGACGTGACATACAGCCAAGTATGGTGAACCATACTCATAATTCGTGCTCTACATTAACTCATCCAAGTGCACACACACAGCAGTGAACACACACACCGTGAACACACACCCGGAGTAGTGGGCAGCGGCGCCCGGGGAGCATTTTGGGGTTCGGTGCCTTACCCAAGGGCACCTCAGTCGTGGTATTGGGGGTGGAGAGAGCGCTGTACATTCACCCCCCCCCCACAATTCCAGCCGGACCGAGACTCAAACCTGCAACCTTTCAATTACGAGTCCGACTCTCTAACCCTTAGGCCAGGACTTCCCCTAAATGATTTAATTTACTGCATATATAACATTATTTAATTTAATTGAAATATTTATATATAAAGTATATAGTTGATCACTTTACATTATATTATAATAATTCTATTTAAAATTGTGTACACACATATATAGTAATTTTAAATAAACTTATTTTACACGCATGTACATAATGTAAGTTTATTTAAAGTATATATTAACATGAATCAAAGTATTCTAAGCAGTACCTTATGTCATCATAAGTTTTATTTAAAAAATGTATTTGTGTACATGCAAACTGTCCAATATATGAAGTTTGTTTTATAGTCACGAATGTAATATTTAATCCCAGGCACCTTTAACATGACTCTGAATAGGTCTCAGGGGTCTGTTCTGCTTCTTTAGGACAGTCTCTGGCAGAAGGGCGAGTTTTAACTGCTCTTGTCCAGATATTCCAGATTCGGGGCATCTAGACGCTGCTCCATGTCCTTGTTCTTGGCGAACTCTTTGAGCATGTCCATCACCTCGCCCTGGTACACATCAGGTGTCGGCTGAGCCTCTGACGGGAGGAAGACCGTATTTAGAAACACATTGCTGGTCTTATTGTGTGTGATACAAAATATCAATGGATAAAATCAAGTCAAACTCTTGATTTAGATTTCAACTGAATGCCTGAGCTGTGCACCACTGTTCATCTCTTATCGGTTTAGTTTGTCCGTTCGTACCTGTTGCCCAGTAGTAGATGTCCCAGTCGTTGCTGGGTTCATTGATGAGTCTGTCATACTGCTTTAACTGAGCAGCACTCAGTGTGTTCAGGTACTTCTTTGCAAAAAGGCTGGTAACAAAAAAACGCCAGTCAAGAGTAGTTATATAGTATTCAGCAATAAATATTATGCTTATTTTTGGTTTAAATGTTAAAAAAGTTAATATGATTATTAATAATAATAATGATAGGAATTTACAATAAGGTTCCATTTGTCAACATTAGCTAACTATTAGTAAACATTAACCCTGCAAAATATATTTACATTAGCATTAATATTCACTAATACATTATTACAATCAAAAGTTGTATTTGTTAATATTTAATAGACATGAACTAATAATGAATAGCTGTATTTTATGAAATAATCTGAACAAATGTTAATGAATAAATACTGTAACAAATGCTTATTGTTAGTTAATGTGAACATATGGGCACTTATTGTAAAGTTTTACCATAATAATTAATATGGAACAATATTATTTTTATATTTAATCTTTTAAATCACTGATATACTCTTATAGTCTTTATTAATATTTTTAATTAGTTGTTATTTTTATATCTTCTGTTTTCATTGTTAGTAATTTTTTTGCGTGCTTGTCATTTTAAAAGTTTTAGTTTGTAATGTGTATATAATGTGAAACTCAACTCAGCTAAACCTGTATTAAGAACCGTTAAAAGATGGACTAAAGAAGCAGAGCAATATTTAAAAGCTTGTTTCGACCTCAATGATTGGCTGAAGCTGCTGCCACCGATCTGGACGAGCTCAGAGACTGGAACTTCATCAGTTTCTGTGAGGATATATGCAGCCCCACCAGGACATTCTTATCATTCAATAATGATAAACCGTGGTTTACTGGGAAACTCAAGCAGCTTTGTCAGGCCAAAGAGCATTCTTACAGAAGTGGGGATAAAATCTTGTATAACCAGGCGAGGAACAGACTAACAAAGGAGATCAGATGGCGCTTTTCCACTGCGTGGTACGACTCGGTTCGGCACGGCTCGTTATGGCACGGCACGGCTCAGTTCGGGTCGGTTTGCGTTTCAACTGCAGTTTAGTACCGCTTTAGAGTGGGCGGGATTATTCACGCGTCGTTAGAGTTGCGCTCACCGAAGTAGAGTCTACTTCGGTGACATCGTAAACTCGTGCAGGTGTGCTGCGTTAAGTTACTTGAATAGTGAACTATTCATGTAGAATGTTCTGTGAATTATCAATAAACTTTTTAATATTTCAAAATGTTCAATGTATCCCTTGTTTTTTTATTTATGTGTTGATTTGTATCATCAAGACATTAATAATTTGTCTTTTTCAAGAGGTTCATTACGTGCTCATACAATAATACATATTTAATATAGTCTGGAGGTACACTTATTCGATCAGATTGTTTTTAATTGAAGCAAAACACAGATACAAAGGTAAACAGAAAACATACTCTAAAACTATACAAAGTGCAAAAAGTATATAACGTTAGGCTTTTTCATTCTGCGTCGCGCCATCAAGCTCTCGATGGATCCGCTCCTCGGCTATTAACGAGAGGAACGTCTGAACTTCCTCAACAGACCACGAAACAGATATTTTTTGGTTGATACAGAAAGGTGCGTTTGTTCAAACAAAAGTTGCGTCCGCTCCTTCGCTGGCTGTGCTGATTTAAATCTAGCGGGTCGGGTCTCATGTCGCAAGTTCAGTGACGCAGTAAAGATCTCCGGCCAATCAGTGATCAGTAGAGTTTACACGTCACGTTTTGGTAACGGTACGGATCGTTTGGAACCCCGGCCGAGGTGGTACTAAAAAAGTACCAGGTACCAGGTACAGTACCCAGTGGAAAACCCCCCAAAAGTGAACCGTACTGAACCGTACCATGCAGTGGAAAAGCGCCAAGAGTGTCTAGAAAGAACTACTCTGAAAAGTTGAAAAAAGAACTTTCAGCAAACGATCCGGCGTCAGTATGGACTGGTCTGAGGAACATCACCATGTACAAGACACCTCCCCACAATCTGTGGAGAATCAACAACTGGCTGAGGAACTCAATGTGTTTTACTGTCAATTTGAAAAGGCCAGACTGACACCAAGCCCCCGTTCTGATCTGCACCTCACACATTCACCTCCCTCCCGCAACCCCCATCCCTCCCTCCCTCCCTCCTTCACCATTCTACCTGTGCTTAAGGTCTGTGTAGAGGATGTGAACCATGTCTTTAGAAAACAGAGATCTAGGAAAGCTTCAGGACCAGACAGTATTTCACCTGCCTGTCTAAAGTGTGTGCTGACCAACTGGCCCCCATCTTTACACAGATATTCAACAGATCTCTGGAGCTGTGCGAAGTTCCCTGCTGCTTCAAACGCTCCACCATAATTTCCGTCCCCAAAAAGCCCAAAATCACTGGCCTTAACAACTACAGACCTGTCGCTCTCACGTCTATGGTCATGAAGATGACTGCGCTGAAAAGAAGAAAAGAACTGCGCATTTTTTGGCTAAACCAGCTGCCGTAGTCAGCTGCGCTGTGCATTATGGGATGAGGAAGTGTTTGTTGACAGTTTGCAGTTTAGCATGGCAGGTCGCGGACAAACTTGGGAGGAGTTGCGGATCCTCGTAGAAATTTGGTGACTTGCGATGCACCTTCGCCGTTTGCAGTGCATTAATACATTATTTTCCAGCCGCATCTGCGCTTCATTCCTAAAAGTTATATATTGTGTGAAGTGGTAAATACAAACTATGTAGTAAAGGATGACCAGGGATAAAATCAACCCACGAAGTTGTCTCTCCATAATAGCAGTGTGCTCTCTGCTGCATTTTACTCCGGTCTTGGTTTACTTCCAGGAGCACGGTTGGAATTTCCCGCACGCTCTTTCTGACCAATCGAAAAGCAGTTTAGGGAATGCGTTCAAAGATACATCTAGCCAACAAGTGAAGTAGATGTTGTCACGTGACTGCATTTTGGTTCGTTTCAGCTGGTTCGGACCAGAGCAAACAGTGTGGTGTGAAAAGGAACCAAAGCGGCTAAAAATAGCAACAATGTATAATTTTTTGCCTTTGGTCCGGACCAAAGCAAGTGAACTATTGGACTTTCCTGGTGTGAATACACCCTAAATCAGATTCGATATTAGATCGAATAGATGGAAATTATAAGCAAAAACAGACGCAGATGCACTTTCTGTCCGCAGGTGGTGCTTAAATGCATTGGTTTCCAGTGTAAACATACATGCTCAGTCTATCAGCTGCTCTGCTCGCACTCATCAGTTCTCTTCAGTTCAGTCAATGTACTGCTGGAGTAACTGAATAACACAATATATTGGTTTATTTCGACTCAGAGGGAGTGTCAGCCATGTTTATAAACTGAAGAATTTAGGTCATTTGTGGATTAGTGCGTATTGGAGACGCGAACCGTTTCAAACGTTTCAGTTCGATTTGGTGAACTGGTTTGACCGTTCACTAAGAAGATCCGGTTAAATCGAACGATTCATTCACGAACCGGACACTTTACTAAACAAGCAGCGCTGCCCTTATTAACTTTAATATGCATTATACAGAGGCAAGATGAAAATAAAAAATACCATCTAAACTTTTCTAAAGACAGTAAGTTCCCCTCAGACATACATTCATATAAACTCCTACCCCTAATGAATCGAGATTTGTTTAGCATCTCAACCGATTTGAATCGTCACATGTTTGAATCGATTTTCAACCGGCTCGCGGTTAATCTTTACATCCCTAATTAATCGCATCCAAAATAAACAATTTTGTTTACATAATATATATATGTGTACTGTGTATATTTATTGTTTATATAAATACACACACATGCAAGTTTATATTTAAGAAAAATATGTTACGTTTATATATTAAATATACTTATTTATGATATAATTTATATGAATATTAATATATACATGTAAATCTTTTCCAAATTTATGCTGTATGTGTATGTATTTATATAAACAAACATATATAGGCTAATTTATTTTATATTTTAATCATGTTTTTTTATTATCTTATTATGTTTTTGTTTTATTGTGTTAGTTAGCTGTATTTTTCAACCTAATTAAAATAACCCAACTGCCGTTTGATTGAGATTAATTGGAATGCACAATAAAATAAACATGACTTTTGAAAATGGTTATCCTTTATCGCAAATTAACTCTTCATTTGTAAATAGTATTCAGTGTATACAGCTCATCATTAGACCTCATCCTGAACATACTTCGATACACTTAGACAATATCATATGTTGTTGCCCAGACTAGAATAAGTTTAGCTGTCTGTTGAGTCGGTGGCATTTATCTACATGTGTTCTTGACCCACTGACCTCAGAAGGATGCAGTTCTCCAGCATGCCTCTCTTGCGGCTCTCGTACAGGAGTCTCTTCTTCTTGATCTCCGTGGATTCTCCTGTCCTCTCCTGCCACGGAGGCAGAGGGATCTCAATGATGGTCGGTTCTGGGGCATCACCGCGGTATCCCCGAGAAATCACTGTGCTGACAGCTGGACGCAGTGATGCCTGGCAAACAGATCGAACGACCTGGGAATATATAACTTTGGTTAACTATAATAACTCTGGTTTGTTTGTTAATATATATATATATATATATATATATGTATGTACATACAATGTGTGTGTGTGTGTGTGTGTGTGTGTGTGTGTGTGCCACGGAGGCAGAGGGATCTCAATGTGTGGCATGTTTATGGGGCATTTATGAGGTATCACAAATTTGTATAATGACATGGGTATGACATAGGTATTACAAGGAGAAGATAATTTAAAATGCTTATAAATCATACAGAGTGCGTTTTTGGGGAAAGTAGAAATGCACCGCCTCCTGTGAGGGCTAAGTTTAGGTGTAGGGTAGGTGTAGCAATAGCTTGTACAGTATAAAAAACCATTACGCCTATGGAGAGTCCCTTGTAAACCATAAAAACCAACGTGTGTGTGTGTGTGTGTGTGTGTGTGTGTGTGTAAAACGAGGTCTCAAAAGGTGAATAATCTGTAACATTAGATATTCATAAACAAGTAAAACTACCTGCTCAGGAAATTGTCTTAAAAATATATAATTATGTAAACTAGTATAAAAAAGTGAAATTAGTCTGGTTTATGAATTCAGAGTACAGTTAACGTCCTCATCTGCCCTTGCTCAGTCAAAATAAGACAACAGCATTAAAAATCTAACTAGCTTTGTCCAAACCCTTGAGTTTATTTGGATGTTATACATTATCAGTATGATATTGGTATGATGGGCTGCAGAAAGAGCACCTTGTTATCTCACTCGAGGTCAAATGTGATCTTTAAAACCTGTCACCACATATGAGTGCAAAGCATGCAAACGTACCTTTCGTGCGATAGTTGCTGAAAACATGTTATCGTGGAGTATTTTCAGTGATGTGTGGCTGATCCGGTGTTTGGTTGACTATTTTTTGAAGGAGAGTTTATGCAACTGTTTCACAATCAAAGCAGGAAACGTCGTGCAGCGGGCGCCATGTTGGTAAGGTCAATATCTCTTTCTTATTTGAATATTGCTTTGAATAGTTATTTGTTTCTATGTCGTGCAGACGTAACAGGTGTGTGTTTTAACCTTCGAGTTTGTCCTTGACCTCTGGGCTGACACGCGTGAGTTTAATAAAGGTTAAGTCTGATGAAAGTTAGTCTTTGTTTCCCGGGGAGTGTATTTCAGTGAGCGCTTGTGCGAGCGGATGGACGTTTTCCGCGTTACATCATTTTTTAAAGAGACAGTGTTACAGTAATCTTTGCTTTATGTTTATTATACGCAAAATAAGCACAACACATATTCCGTGTCTGAAAATAAACTCAAATTGCATTCCAAAGCCTAAAACTAATATGTTTACTCCTTACATGTTTAATTTGTCCCCAAAATACTTTACACAGGTCGTAATGACTTTAATCTGCAAAATATGTTCAGAAAAGTTAACATCATACTTTATACACACGTAGCAGTTATTTTAGTATTATTTTTATATGCCGATTATATATTCGAAATGACTTTTTATCTTAATATTTTGTTTTTTTTAATACTGTTTAAATGTTACTATTTTGGTCAATAAAATGAATTCGTTATTTAAGTTTAGTTTTTTATTTCCAATTTCATTTTAGTGTTCACACATTAGTTACTTGGCAAGACAACATTTATAATTTTTGTTTACATTTTTCATCTAACATTTAGATTTTGTTTTCAGCTCAATTTGAATTAACAAGAATGTTTTAATAGTTTTAGTTAATAATGATAACTGTGTGATGGCAATTACTTTTAAATCTGATTTCTAAGGTAACAAAATAAGATTAAAATCAGTTAAATTGCACTGTCCTCTTTTTTTTTGTCATTCCAACACTACAGATGTGTCATTATGAATCATTGCTGTACAGTAAAAAGTAACCAAAAAAAATCTAAACAAAAATCTTGTGTTCTACAGAAAAAAAAATGACAGCAGACAAATTTAGAAAATAACAAGGGTGCATAACTATATTTTGAGCTAAGGTTGGAGGTATTGTTATACTAAAAACATGCACACTAAGACTGTAGTCAATGAAGCAGATGCCCACGCTGGATTTCCTCAGTGTTTTGATAAATTGTTTTATTAACAAAGTTCAGGAGGAGCACATCAGATACTTAGCCTAATCAAACACAAGTGGTACGCAATCAAGTTAATCAACACTCAGACATAAATACAGCTGACATACCTCCATTCATTTGATGGTTAAGCAGCATCCCTCCACCACCCCTTCACTGGGGGTAATCTGGGTTTGGGCCCTTCCCCAGGACAGCACGCCAACAATGTATTACCATACTCGCCAAATACGCCTTACGTTTATAATGCTGATATATGCAAGTGTGAAATGGTGAACTCTAGTTGAAGATCGGTGAAGAGAAGCAAAGAATACATCCAGGTTATACCTGCTCCTCTAAGATATTGTGATATTTAGAAAAGATGAACCACACAACAGGTATGTTTCAATCTTTATTTAACAAAATGCAAATAAACAAATCAAGCTTGCTTCAGATTTAGTCTAATGAACCAGCCATGTCCATGCCTGTATTTCTTCCATTAGGATCAAGTCTTTGAAAATGTGAGGTTGAGTGGGATTTTCACTGAAAGCTCCTCATTTCTCCAGCGGTGCATAATTCAACAGCTTCTCAATGAGATCCACGTGAGACAGAAGCATCCGGCGACAGCAGTATCTCTTCAAACCCAGAGCGTCAAGAGCATCGCTGTGAAAGCCAGCAGAGTGAGATTCAGTTCGACACCACGGTTGTCACGCAAAAATCAAACCTACCTGGAGATTTCACGAACTCACCCTTCTGTATACTCGGCTTGAAGAAGACCTAAATACGCCTCCCATTTGTTCCCAACAATCTTCCCACAAGTGAAGCAGCGAATGGGGATGATCATGGTGAAGGACGAGAGACCTGAATCAAAGACAGTGTTTATTAGAAAACTCAGGGTTAACCTGTTGTTGACTTGATTATTTCAATCATTCATAATTATCAGATAAGGGCCTGGTTTCACAGACAGGGCTTAGACCAGGGTTCCTCAAATCTTTCCCTGGAGGTCCATTTAGCGCCAGCCCTGATCAAACTCACCCACCTGTGATTTTCTAATGATCCTGAAGACGTTGATTAGCATGCTCAGGTGTGTTTGATTAGGGTTAGAGCTAAACTCTGCAGGAATGGGCCAGATTTGAGTATCTCTGGCTTAGACTAAACCAGGATTAGGCCATAGTTCAATTAGGACATTCAAGTAACTTTTTTTTTTTTAATGTCTTGAAAAAAAACATTACTGCTGTGCATCTTGAGACAAAACAAAGGCACTGATACAGGTACATCTGAAAAAATTAGAATATGGTGAAAAAGTTAATTTTAAAAATGAGTTTTAAAGCCTTTCCGTTAAACGTTTCATTCATGCCTGTTCTTTTGTATGTGCTTTTTCTGAGCCCGTACACATGAAGAGCACGCGCGAAAAAAAGCCCGTCAAACAGCGCCTGATAACTGAACTAAGTTATCTTTTGAGCTAATACTGTCAAAACACACAAGGTTTATGTATAGACTCAGTTGGTTATGTCTAAAATGAAAGTAAACAGCCGAGACAATCGGATGCGTGCCTGGATATTAGATGTGCGCAGGACAGAACTAAACATGCAGCCGACTGTAATTAAAGGGATAGTTAAAATACCCACTAAAATAAAATGTATGTGATTATATTATTTATTTACTCACTCACTTTGTCCAAAACCTGTATTAATTTATTTCTAGTGCTGAACACAAAAGATGATATTTTGAAGAACGTGGAAAACCAAACAGTTGCTGGTCCACATTGACTTTGATAGAAGGAAATAAATATTATACAAGTCACTGAGGACCAGCAACTGTTTGGTTACCAACATTATTCAAAATAGAGTTTATGTTCAGCAGAAGAAAGAAACTCTTTCAGGTTTAAAACTAAACTCGAGTGAGTAAATGATAAATATAAAACACTGACAGAATCGACAGACAGATGACAGAATTATTATTCTTTAATGTTAAAACAACAAAACACTCTACTCTTGACAGAAAAAAAATAATAATACAGCTGCTTTAACAGGAATCAATCTATAGTGTTTTATTTTTATATTTGTTCACTCAATTTCTTGAATGCTCCTCCTGCTATATATGCATATTGTACCTGAAAATAAAGCACTGTTTGTTTTATTTGTATATTATGTATTTGTAATGTGTATCTTTGTTCTTATTTTTAATAACAAATATTTTTATCTTTCCCCACTTCGGTCTAAATTAGGGCTGTGCAATTAATCGAATGCATTCACCTGCGATAATGAACGTGATATTGCCTAGTTTGTCAGTGAACGTGTCTCTGTGTATTAACTGCTGCTCCATCTGAAAGCAGGTGATGGAGATTTACCGCCAATCACAGAGCCGGATTTACTGAAGAGATGCGCATGAGAATCGCAAGTGATTAATTGCATGGTCCTAGTCTAAATATCCACCATTTTTTATTGTGTTACCTTGAAAAGATTAGTCTTTTATAATAGGGAAATTATTTTGGCTGTAACGTTACTGCTCAGACAAAATAGTAAAACCAACATGACATAGAATCGTAATAAAATCGTGAAATTATATTTTTGCCATATCGCCCACCCTTATTTAAGGTTAATGTGTAACAAATCAATCAAGCATAAAGCTTGAGATATTTTAGCCTGGTGAAATGTAAATGACACAGGGCTCAGCTGGCTTATGAGGTAGATAGATAGACTGACAATACAATGCAAGTGAGCTTGTAAAACATTTCTGCTCAAGTAAAACCTGTTACGAAAACGACACAAAACTCAATAATAACGATATACGAAAACGTAAAAAAAATCAATAACGTTAGTTGTAGAGATATGCATGTGATGCCTACAGATTTACAGTAACACTACATAAAATGTGCAATAGAGCCGTTCAGCTCAATATATTTCCCTTAGTTAAGAATCCATAACTAAACTCTCACAGTTAGAACCAGTTATTATTATGGTAAATGTAAAAAATGTAAGAAATATTACCAAATCAATCTCTCACGTTACACACGTTCCTCTTGCGCGCTTACAACAAACGCATTGCATCTGCGTAACTTCCGTGTTGCGTTTGTGAAATACGCACGAGCGGAAACACGGTCACGAGAAGAGATCCGCGCGCTTCTTCTTCTTCTTCTTCTTCGTTGGAGTTTTACGGCAGTTGGCATCCATAATGTTACATTACTGCCATCTACTGTCTCACTTTGACTTCCTATATCTTAATTAAATTTATTAAATTCGTCCTTCCAGTCCAGTCCTCCTTAAAAAACTAAACAAACATCTCCGTCCTTGGTCATTATTTCCACACGTTACTATATTTTTAACATTATACTCTACTATACCTATTTCCCGTAACTGATACTTGAACTCTTGCCTTTCTTGTATATATTTCTTACATGATATAAAGATATGCTTAATTGTTTCCTCCTCCTGACATTCATCACATAGTCCTGTAGGATGTTTTTCCATAACATGAAGAGTTTTGTCCGCGCGCTTCTGAAGCACGTAACTGAGAACATTCTGTTAAACTCATATCATTAGTTTAAATTGAAGTAACCATATCTCTGTACAAACACAAATTAAAATAAAAATGTGTCTTATATTTTAGTTTTTTATTTTAGCTTCGTTTAGCCAGACACTTTCTCTACATCAGCGGGTTTAAACGATCTGATGATCAATTTGTTTAAAACCTGCGATGGAAAATGTAAAATAATAAGATGTTTAGTGAGAGATAGAGGGAGAGATTTATTCTTTATCCTGTTTTATTTTATAATTATTTCGTACTGTTAAAATCTAGGGTTGTCGATGGAATATATATTTTTTTTTAAACTAGGGCTAGAATAAAACAATCACTATTTATTTAATTACTTTAAAAAGCAGATGATTCAGTAACAATGTAAAATGTAGTAAATATTTTTTTGTAGGATTGCAGCAAGACTATCAAACACAGCTATATACTGTAAATAATTTATGTAGGTAAGTCCTTTGATTATTGATTTATAACCCACTGATTAAGCATTATGCATAACCCCTGACCTTTGTTTGTTGTTGTTGTTTTTATTGACTTATTCTTCCCATTCTCAAGTGATAGATGAATGTCTATATTACCAGATTTACTCATTCCTTGTTAATGGTGACTGTGCTTCATTTAATAAATAGATTAAATGAAAAATAGCAAAGATATCTGCCACAAGTATGAAAAAAACAGCCTTCAAGTATTGAATTCTATCCAAAAATGACTAGAGAAAAAACACAGTGAGTCTGGGAAAATATGGTTCATTGTCCTTTAATAAGGTCATCAAGTCACAAGGGAGCCATCTTGTTTTAATTCACACGAGGAACAGCAGAAAGGCAGCAGGCGAGGTTGTGTGCAAAATAAATACATATGGCAGGAGGAAAGGGGCTACATTAGGGGAACAGGTAAACTTCATTAGAACAAACTAATAAAATCATAATCACTCATCATCATCATCACCACCAAGACAAACACCATGTTGCCGCATTATCATCCGCATCATTACCCTCAGTATCACGTCGAATACACAGTCTTCTTTCTTTTAAATACAGAGTTATATTTGAATTATTGCATTATATACGCACTTTAAAGAAAATGTCATTTTCTGTAATGTCATGTGACGTGTGAGTGTATATTGTTTGTGTCTGCATGCATTTTTAGGGATTGTTTCTGTTGTGTGTAGCGCTCATCATGGTGTAACTGCGAAATTTAAGCTGTTGGCCGAGAGCCGTTATAATCTACGTTGCATCTATGTTGCTTCACGCATCTATTTTCATTGGCCCACTTCAGAAAATCGTCAACGTCGTTCAAACAAGAAACTAAGAAATGGCACAGATGGTCTACAGTATGCGATTCACAGATTATTGAATTATTTAATGACTTGTGTTTGATGGCTTATGTCAAATGCAAAATGAACCCATATGATATTTGAAATAACTGAGATGTTCTTTACATTTCTACACCTTCTCTCAACAATACAGGTCTAAGTGTAATAGATGTCAGTGGCTTGATATGTACATATGGATTTGCGCAAGCATTTAAGTATGAAACCAATTGCTTTAATTAGTATCAATACATAAATGGCATTTAATTTCTATAAATGACAGATAAATTCTGGATTTTTTCATGCATCTTAACGTTATTGTATCTTACAGTTGGCAGTTGGTAAAAAACTTAAATATTTTTTTAGATAATTAGTTTAATCTCGACATTATGACATAGATGAGGGTGTTTTTGAGCGTCAACCAGCAGGCAGAGTGACTAGGATGAACGTTGTGGTGTAAATGTGCATTGGCTACAACTAAGTTGAATGTTACATGAAAAGTGTTTGGCTTAAATGCATCTCTAGCTTGCTTTAATAGCTGACAGGAGCATCACCACAAGCACTGAAATTAAAGTACAGCATAAAATTAAGACGCCTAGTGTGTTGAGTGACCATACGTAGCCTATTCGTTTTCCAGGACATGTCCTGGTCAGGATTTCTCAATTGCTTAAAATGGCCGGGTTTGACTTTGTTTTCCTATTGAAGCGATCACTATTGTTTTCATACTTTGTATCTATGTGAATTTGCATTGCTTTGGCCGTTCTCTGTAGATCCCACCTTCTCGTGTGCCATGATTTGTCGATTATGTACAATGCCTGCATGCTAACTACTTGTCAGTCATTACTTTCAGCAGGTGTGACATTTTTGGCAATTTGGAAATCCTGGCCAGCACATGTTCAGGACAAAGAGGACATATGTTAACCCCGCTAGTGACTCCCCACCCCTTTATATAAACTTTAATAGTCTGTGAACTAATCAACCCCACAGTATAACAACCAATCATAGGCTTGGGTCAGTTTTTCTTGACTAATAAGATTACGCCCACCAATACAGCTCCAAGGGCGATGACAGCTCCTCCAATCAGGAAAGGCTTCAGATTTTCTAAGGTTTCACAGCTACTTCCTGTGGACTCCGCCGCCCCCTGTTGGTTGGTCGCTTCATCTTCCGCCGGCTTCTCTGGTTCTGCAGGTTCAGCAGACACGGGGTCTGGTTTTGGCGGTGGCACTGCCTCCTTCTTCTCTGCTTTGGAGGCAGACTTCGACGCTCCCTTGGCTTTTGCTTCCATGTGGGAATGGGATCGAGGAATCTGGCAGGTTTTCTTTGGGCTTTCTTTTAGGAATACAAATATAAAAAAGGGAGAGATTGAGGTTTTAAATTTCTCCATGTGCACCACCGTTCAAAATTTTGGGTCAGCTATTATTTGGAGAAGTCTCTTTTGCCCTGCAAGGTAGCATTTATGCAGTAAAAACAATGAAATTGTGAAATATTATTACAATTGAACTGTTTTCTGTTTTAATATATTTTAAAATGTAATATATTTCTGTGATGCAAAGCTGAATCAGCAACATTACTCCAGTGTTCAGTGTAACACGATCCTTCAGAAATCATTGATATACTGATCTGCTGCACAGGAAACATATTATTAATATTGATATATATATATATACACGGTATATATATAACATTTTAAAACCATATGCTCTTAAAATTCTAATAATTTTACATTTTCTCATATTTATTTAGTTATAGTTTAATATAAATGACTAAACTAGCATTATATGAAAAGTATCTGCTGAAGACAATCCTCTTTTTGTTTGTCACAGAAAATACATATGGGTGAAATTAAAAAAATATGCGATTATGTCACCAAAACAGAATTATATCACATGAAACATTTGAGTCTTTGACCTTGATGTAGCAATGACATTACTGTCTATGCAGTGGCCTACTGACTGTCACATGCTATATTTGCTTGTATTAGACAGCCAAAGAGCAGCATCCTTTAATCGTTGCTTCCTTAAAAAGCATGTGCATCGTTTGTGCGTAGAAGCTCTTTTTTTTAGGATATGTGGGACAAAAGTAACAAGTAACTCTTAACATCACTCATGTTCCTTACAGACCGTTTGCACCCATTCACCAAACACAATGAATGATGTTTCTGCAGCATTAAACATGAACTAGTTCATCTGCAGCATGCAGAAATATCCCTGTGAATCCACATGAGTCATACAGGACTGGGTGAGGGGAGGGGAGGGGAGCACTGTCCATTAAAAATAAATAAAATCACAAGAAAAAAGGATTGAAGCCATGCAGAGAATGCATAACCTGGACAGACGGACTGAAAATGGGTTAATAGAGCATGTGATGGATGTGATTTCTGTAGTGATGCAGTTATGATGGCTGCACAGACTACAGCAGCGCATCTCATTCTCTTCCAGTTCTGATGGATGGATGGATGGAAAGATGATGATGGATGCAACGTACCTTCTTTATGATGCCTTGTAATCCTTGCTCGCCTCGTCCTCTTTTCAAAGAAGGGTGGAGAGACAGTGGATGAGAAACCAAGAGATCTGCTCTGCAGGAAGGCCTGAATTTGTCCTCAAGGAGAAACAGAATCGAAGGAAATGGAGTGATGGAGGACACAGCAGCAAGAGGAGGAGGAGGAGGAGGAGGAGAGGAGTTGGGCTGTACCACTCCATCAGAGAGAACGGGGGGGCGCAGTGCAGCTGGGGAGCGTGTGCATTCGTTCGGCTCAAACTGGTGTAATGATTGTGGCATTGAAGTTTTATGTAATTTAAATTCATTGACGTCATATAGATGCTACGGTCTGCAGTAAACACACACAGTTTCTATCCTGGGGCAATCATTCCTTTACCATAACAGAAGGTGCATTTTTGGGGAGTGCCTGAACAGGTTTTTACCTGAGCAGAAATGTTTTACAAGCTCATTTGCATTGTAATGTCAGTCAAGATCTATCTATCTATCTATCTATCTATCTATCTATCTATCTATCTATCTATCTATCTATCTATCTATCTATCTATCTATCTATCTATCTATCTATCTATTTGTCTGTCTAAATACTGTGTATATAAATTATCTATCTTAACAGTTTAGCCTATATTACTTTATACATGTATGTAATGATTAATTGATTTGTTTCTTATCCATTGGCACTCCCTGCTGCATACGAAGGCTTAAGAAATTCAGGAAATGACGTGGTTCCACGCCCAGCATACTATTTCGGAGTCTCCTATGTTTTCACTAAGCCCATCCCAGTAGAGTGCCAGTGGTTCCTAAGCAGCGGAAAAGTGCAGCGTCGTACGTCAATAGCGCAGCGCCTCAACGGCCAACGGATGACGTGAGCTACGCCAGGAACGCAGGCGTGAAACGAGATTCCATTATTAACATTCCAGTGTGCGCAACTGGAATGGAGAATCGCATCGACGTTGCTTCAATGGAAAAAAAGATCGTAGCGAAGATATACAGCAATCAATCTGACTGGGACCTGCTGCAGCGGAGGAGGACAGGGCAGGATCTGGACTTAACGTTACCTCACGATTTTACTACGCGGAGAGGGACTGTCACGGAATAAATGTTTGATCCGTGCGTGCGTGAATGTTTCTGCGGGTTGAAGAGAATATGGAGCGGCTTCTGACGCGACGCGCGCTTGGAAAGGCGTGAAAATATCGGTGACGTTACGGCGGAATGTCAATGAAACTGAGGCGATCGATATGAAATAAAAACCCGACTCTGGACAGCCGCGATTAAACACATCCTCACTCCTTCATGTGTTTGTGTGAATGCAAACGGGACGCCGCATTAACGGGACTGTTGCTGTACTGAGACCTGTGGCTGGCTCGGAAGCGTGATCTGGGTCGGTTCTGCGGTTCGTGTGTGTGTGTGTGTGTGTGTGTGTGTTTGCGGAGGATGGGAGATTTAAGTGAGTCCATGCAGAAGAAGGTCTCGGGAAGACGCGGTTATAATACAGGTGAGTCTCTGTACTGGCGACCCTCGTGAATATTTACCATGGTAACCGCAGTTTTCGCCAGAAAGCGTAACGTTAGTTTCTTCAGTTATTGCACTAATGAAAAATAAACAGAAATGTTTTTGTTTGAATATGGTAAGTTACATTTATTGCTAATCTTTGGGGCACGTCTGAGTACATTCAGTACTATGGTATTGTCATCTGTCTATGATTATGTACAACACAATAACTATAGCCTAGTTATCACAGAATACCGTTAATATTGTTATGGCACTAACAAAAATGACCATGGTTATCGCATTAACGAAAATGACCATGTTACCGTGGTAGTAGCCTACTGTGGTATTCTTTAAAGTACTTTGAGTATAGCAAGGTATGCGAATAATCATTCTGCACAATGTTATATTACTCAAAAAGTACTATGATTTACCATTTGATGCCATATACTGTCACAGTACTTGTAGGCATATCAGAGTACCGTGCTATTGCCATGTTTCTTTCATATATATATATATATATATATATATATGCTATATTTTTATTTATTTATTTAGTCTTTTAGCAGACTCTTTTATCCAAATCGACTTATAAATGAGGACATTATAGAAGCAATCAAAACCAACAAAAGAGCAATAACATGCAAGTGCTATTACAAGTCCTGGTTAGCCTAAAGCAGTACACGTAGGAATAATTTTTTTTTTTTTCAGAAAACTAGTATGTAAAATATAGAAAAATTAAACTTAGGGTTAGTTTTACAAGAAAATCTAGCAGTTGGAGAATAAATATGCAATTGATAGAGGGTCAAATGTTTGTGGGGGGTTTATAAAGAAGACAGATTAGATCAAATAAATGTATAATAGAGAGTGCTAGAGTTAGAGGGTCAAAGAAAGATGGAAGAGATGCGTTTTTAGCCGTTTCTTGAAGATGGTAAGGATTCAGCTGCTGGGATTGAGTTGGGCAGGTCACCAGATGGGAACAGTTAATGAAAAAGTCTGTGAAAGTGATTTTGTGTCTCTTTGGGATGGTACAGTAATGCGTCGTTCACTTGCAGAACGCAAGCTTCTAGAGGGCATATAAGTCTGAAGTAATGAATTTAGGTAAAGAGGTGCAGAGTCAGAGGTGCTTCTGTAGGCAAACATTAATGCCTTGAATTTAATGCGAGCAGCTATTGGTAGCCAGTGCAAATTGATGAACAGAGGTGTGACATGCGTTCTTTTCGGCTCATTAAAATAAATCTTGCAGCAGCGTTTTGGATTAATTGTAGAGGTTTGATGGAACTGGCTGGAAGACCTGCCAAGAGAGCATTGCAATAGTCAAGTCTGGACAGAACAAGAGCCTGAACAAGGAGTTGTATTGCATGTTTCAGCAAACGATGGGTTTACTGAAACCACAAGCAGCTCTGTTTTATCTAGGTTTAGTTGAAGGTGATGGTCCTTCATCCAGCTATAAATGTCCGCTAGACATGTATAAATGTACAGCGGTACTAACATGGTGTTCTTGGAAGTAGCCTACATTAAATTCTTGCATTGTTATGGTGATCATTAATACAACTTTAACCATAGTTGCATATAGAATCAATATGACATTGATAATTCATGAATTCACAATAGACTCATACTCAGTGTGGTTGTTGCACAGAAAGTGCCATTGTATTTCCAAGGCTATTTAAACTTGGTACCGTAGTGTTTTGTTAAATGTATTAATATTGTATTTTGTTTGGACTTATTGGTGAGCAAGCTACATTTGAGTCATTTTTAAGGTCATACCTTTACAACCTGCATGACTAACAGTGCGTTTATGAAGGAATTGTTTTTGCATTGCTGCAGGCATGTGAGCACACCCAGCATTTCTGGTACATGCGCAATTAATTGCATTACATTGTGATGAGTTGGAGTATGTTACTTCATTTCATTGCCAGAAGAAGTCTTATGACTCGTGTTCAGGATTACCTGAGCTTTTTGACAGCAGTTTTGCAGACATTCATATAAACTGCACACTCATAGTGTGAAAAGGAGAGTGAAGCTCAGGCTTTTAATTCTTAATGGAGAGGTTGTGGCTGTATCTTCGAGGCTGGATGAAGCCCAGCAGTGGTTTAAAGGGGCCAGCAAATGCATCCTCGCTGCGAGAGGAAAGTGCTGTTAATTACTGAGTGCAGGTTTTTGTATATGGACAAAGTGCATGTTTTAGGATCATTTTGTTGATGTGTTGTTTAGCTGATTTAACCCTTGAGCTGTCTTTGAACAGAATATCGACTGTTTATGGGATCTGCAGTGGCTCTAGTGTGCAAGGTGGCTGATGATTGATAATATGGGGAAATAAGATGCACACAAACCTGCTGCTAAAAATGAAAGCAGACAATGAACGCTATCTATTGATGACAACTGTTGATTTGGGCATAGCGATTACTTGCATAAATCAAAACTGATTTGACTGATGCAGATATGGCAAAATATCAGATGATTTATTTGCTGTACCTATATATTGTTTGTATCTCTAATCATGTATTCTAATGTGCCTTAAAAGTCAACAGGTAATCAAATTTGACCTTTCATTTTTAATCCATACATTATTTACAGAAACTTCAGAAATATCCCACCATACTGTTTCATTTGGAAATATCATGTGTTTCTTGTGAAAAGTGCAACTTATTTATGTTCTGCAAGTCGAGACCCTCTTTAATATAAAGCATATCTTATTGGACTGCTATGCTTTTAATGCAAGTAAATTACTATTTAATTTAGTAAGATCTCATAAGGACTTGTTCAATAAAATCTTTCCAGAAAGTTAGTTTTTTAAATATCATTTAAAAAGTTCAAAACACCTTGTTTATTTTTTGATATAGTTTATTTTTCTATTGTATTTAATTTTGATTTATCTACATTTTTACAACTAATTTGGAAGAAAATCTACAACAGCTTTTGCTATGAAAATAGTCTTAGCCTCTGACATGGCTTTACAATTTCTACTATTTCTACTTTGGAAATTCATCACATTGTGGAAGAAAATTGTATGTGAACTAGGGCTGTGCGATTAATCGAAATCGAAATAAAATCGCGATTTGAGATTGCGCGATTTCTAAATCGCTTTATAGCTCGATTTTTTTTTTGCGCCCCGCCCCAACCTCCCGCAGTATGCTATCCACACCAATCAGAATGCAGCAGAACAGAACAGACCGGGCATACAGACAGATAGTATGCTAAAGAAACAGGGAAGATGAGTTCAGAACAGGATAAGGACTTGGTGGCCACAAAAATGCATGTTGCATGCAGAGCACACAGCGGGGAGTAGCGATCATATTTCCTTCAGAGCGGAGAGCGTCTTTCTGAAGATCCCGCTCCGCTTGCTCAATACGCTCAGCTCCGCTGGCTCAGCCCAAAATGCCCCTTTGGTAATTTGTTAATTCCAGAATCTGTGGAATAGGCTAAGCAATGTTTGTCTAATCTAATGTTTCTAAAAGCAAATTCTAAAATCCTGTGAAGATTGACACGTTTTAATGGACCGCATTTCCCCGCAGTTTTGGTCTATTTTTAATTTTAGAAAGTGTTTATTTTATTTACGCCACGAAATAATTATTTGACAAGTGCATTTCATCTTGTGTGTGCTTTCATGGGCCTGATAAGTATTTTGTGAAATTCTATATCTGCTTTTCATCTTGTGTGCGTGTTTTGAATATGAAGCGTTGTTTTAATGGAAACATATACTTTTTCAGTTATTTATTTTTTTACGAAAATGTTCCAAGTGGCTTCAAAACAAGACACGTTTTTAAATTAAGATTTTAAATGTTATACATTTAAATTGATGTTCATTTCGGTTATTGTTCCTAACCGTTAACCGACAAATATTTTAAATTAGAACTGAATTAAATTAAAAAGAATAAGTGTCTGTGACCCGTTAAAAATACTAACATCTGTTTTTCGGGGATTCATTTCACATGTGCAACAAGCAGCAAACAACAGAATGAGGATTCACCTGATCATATCATATTACATAACGCACCTGCAGCACTTCTGGCAGAGAAAAACTGAATTCACCTAGATGCTGGGTTGAGCCTTTTGGGGTTATTTGTTCAGTGTTTGGGTAGTTTGTGTACATTTTATTTTATTTATAAAATTGTTTCTGTCAGTATATTGTTTAAATCTATGCAGAGCAACATTCGCGGTGTGAATCACTAAACGAACGTCGCTCGCGTCGCGTCGGTCTTATTGCGTGATTAAGAGTCTGATGCTTTGCATAAAATAAACTATTATATTTATAAAGATACAGAACACAAATACTTTGGATGTTAAAATATGTCCTCAGAGCTGTTGACTGTTTGTTGTTGAGCAGGTTATGAAGGCAATCGCAGTTCATTTCGTCCATGAGTGAAGCGCAGAGCGGCGGTCTGATCCGTGATCAGTTCCCGCCGAACACGACTCCAGCTCGGCGTGAGAGCCAGCGCCGTTACAGTGGAAACATATTTACAGAGTGGTCGATTTACTCGTGAATTACATCGGTTTAATGTTTAATCTTTACTTCTAATGTTTGTTAAACGAGATTAAATAGGCAATGTGTAGGCTTATAGCTTATAAAAACAAGCAAATTAGAAATAAAGGAAGTTATCACGTCTGGAGTATTTTACAGAAGTTTAGAGGATTTAAGTTAATCTGTAAATATTATTTCATGCATAAAGTAAAAAAAAGGAAAAAAAGCGAATATTATAATAGAAACGAATAAAGCCATTAGCTGAGTTAAATCATCCATTAATGATGGGTTAAATAAACAATCACATTTACTGGGTAAAATTAACCCCAAATGTACTCTTTTACCAGCCCAAATTGGTTTGTTTTGAACCCAGTGTTTTCTAGAGTATGCAGAGTTTGTTCATTATTGTGCTGCGCGAAATTAAAGCAGACGGCAGAAAGATGCATTCTATTTTTTTCTTATTTTACAAAAAAGCAAAGATAATTTTTTTATTGAATGTACACAAATAAAAGCAGACCTTTTACAATTCCGATTATCTTCATGACCAACAGGAGTTGCTTCCACTGTTGGAAGGGGAATAAATCCAGTTTAAGCTCATTTAAGCATTCTACCAAATGCAGCCTGTTCATTATCATTATAAAAACAACCGGTCAAACATATGGAAAAAACACACTGCTCCGTTTAAATATGTAGTCAAATCTGTGCTGTTTAGCGTTATCACCGTACCGCCGTGAAGTTATGCAAAACATTTTGTTTTATGTGGATATTGTAAGGGTAAATAAATAAAAGGTAAATAATATTTTGGCATTTAAATACCGCGAATACGGGAACATTTGATTTTGTGTTGAAGGAGAGACCCAACATTGGTTTCAGTTTTGTTTTAGCCTAAAATATTTAGTTTTGGTTTGTCGTTATAGCTTCTTATTTTTAATTCTTGTTATTTTCTAGCCTACTGTTAATTGTAAGGATTTGTTGTGGAGTGAGGGGAACTAAAATAGCCTAGCTATGTTTACAGTGTTTATTATAATGTTTGTAATTCGCGTTGGACTATTTCTGAATGAAATAATAAAATGCGATTTATAGGCTACTTTGTTTTTTTTCTCTCTCGCTCTCTCTAAAAAACGTGTTTTTTTATACGTGTAGCTTATTTTAACCATGCAGCAAACCTTTTAAAATATTTTGATAAATTACTAAAAATAAATAAATAAGTGAATTTAAACCGTTTAACTGATTGTATGGGTCAAAATTATTATCGGTTGGTTAAAGGTTAATTAACATCCCTAATTTAAATGAACAATTTCACTCTGAAACATAACCTTTTCTTATCGGACTACTGCTTTAATTGAGACATTTATTCAATAATGTCACTATAAACAGGAAAAAATATGCCTAACATTACTGGAGACATTTAATGTGAGCGGGTGATCTGAGCGGATTCGGTTTACCGGTGAGCGTGAGCGGATCATTAGCGGAGCGTTTGCTTTGGCCGTGAAAGACTGAGCGGAGCGCACACACACAAAGCGGAATATTGAACCGCTTCGCTTCACTTCACTTACATGCTCTGGTTGCATCTTGTTTTGTTGGATTTGATTACTCACATATACATATAATATATGTATTTTGCCATTTGTCTGTTCTAGAGACATGTTACAACTTTTTGGGAAAGGTCTAATTGTTTTCCTTTGGAAATATGTTTCAAATTCACACAGAATGCATTTATAACTGTAAAGGTCAAGGTTTCTTTATTTGTCACATGATAAATTATACAGGCTATAATCAAAAGTGAAATGTAGATCAAATCAGGTCCGCTCAGTGGACAGTGCAAAGAATACAAATTATATAAAAGTAACACCACACAAGAGCATATATATATAGATAAAAAAAGAAAAAAAGAGTAAAATCTGTAATAGAATAAAGAAAAGTGCAAAACAAGATGTGCAAGACAAGTAAGATGTGCAAAAACAAGATGTGTAAGATAAAGCATGTCTGTTTGTGTCAAAATCGTGATTAAAATCGAAATCGGAAAAAAAATCTAAAAATCGTGATATATATTTTTTGTCCATATCGCACAGCCCTAATGTGAACATCGTTTCATGTACCAAATCCCAAGGCTGCCTGATCCATATTTTAATTGTGATCATTTATACTAGGGTTGGGTGATATCTACCAAATTGGCATCGGACGATGCCTACAGTGAAACATCGTGATGGACGATGACATCGGGGGGCGGGGTCAGGGGCGTGCCCAAAGCATGAATCCGAATGCAGAAAGGCACGAAAAACAAATAACGTGTTCTACGGAGCTACTAAATCAGCGATTCTCAATTCCAGTCTTCGTGCACCCCCGCTCTGCATATTTTGCATGTCTCTCTTTGTTAACACACCTGATTCAGATAATCAGCTTGTTAGAAGTGAGCTCCATGCATGAACTCTGTTCCGATTGACATGGACTGACTCTGTTGTGGATAAATGCAATCTTGAGCAGATCTCATGCCTCCTCAAGTTATTACATGGTCCCTACACAGTGTCCATTGCTCCCTACTCCCTGATCAGGGGAAATCTGTTGGAGTTTACTTCACTTCAGGACATTCATTCACGGATTTGCGCTGCGCAGCGTCTTCACACACACAGACGAAACTTATTAGAGAAGCGCGAAGTATGACATAATATACCTCTGTAAATAAATACAATATAAGTTCACGTCTCGCACACTTCAATGCACTTTGAATGGAACATATACGTTCGCTTCGAACTGGAATCATGGCGGAATATCCTGTGATGTCCCCTTCGTAGGGCACTTACAGTCGAATAGTACAAACGTCTGAAGCGATAAGAGAAACGTACAAAATGTGCAGAGAGGGGGGGCGCGAGGACTGGAAGTGAGATCCGCTGCACTAAAGGGACATGGTTAGCCGCTTGCTAGCATCCTATTATAGTGCATGAAAGTTCACTTACTACATACACAAAGTAAGGAGAGGTGACTGATAGGATAATGGCGAATTATCTGCCGATACTGAGCACCACTGACAAACATCTAATATTGTCAAATGTATGGTACTGCTGCTCCGTAGAGTCCGTGTGATCGCGAATCTCGAAAGTGAAAGTAAAATGAGAGCGTGTATTCGAAAGCGGTTTCTATGCCCTGCATATTAGAAGCGGCTCCCTGATGCCTGCAATTTATATACATTATAATAACCCAACGATATAATTGCGAGAGAAACTATTGAAATGTTTTTTTTTTAGGATTAAAAATGGGGGAGGGGGGTGATCACAATCGATCAGTCATGGCGTCTACCGCCCAACCATAATTTATACTGAAAATGTCAAGAGTTAAAATCCTACAATCAGAGCTTTTTTCTTAAATGTATTTTTCGCCCCACCATGTGTTTATTTAATTTTTCCAACCTGGCATCTGCATTGCAAAAAATGTGCTGATGAGCTGAAAACACTGACAGGCAAATTAGATGGAGTTTAGCGATCTCCTTCACGATTTTCTAATCAAATGAAAGTGTAATATAGCCAGTTTGTGTTCCCTCACACGGCTGATTGCACAATTTACTGCAACTTAATCTGCAAGCAAACATCTCAAATATGTTGTTTGTGATTTTGGCTCCTGAATAAATGGTTACGAAACAGTCTTTTTTTGTTGTTTTAATAGAAAAACATCAACATAATTTGGAATTATTGGAAGTAGTGGAGTTTTGCTGTTTTCACTTTTAAGAGAAGCTTCTGAAGATAATGTGGAGAGTATGTTAATGTAGTGATAAATGTATCACGAAATAATTTACCCATCGTGCAGCCCTACTTCTCCACCATCCCCCACGAAGACCAACCAAAACAACTCTATTCTTCAATCAAAGGCTGAATGTCTTGAAGTGTAGATGGGGTCTTGAAATCGCCTGGAGGCTGCATTTGGCCTTCTGAAGCAGGCGTACCTCCCATGTAGTCTTCAGTATTGGACTGTATTAAACACGCTTGCGATTAGCCAGTCAAGCCTCTCACAGCATAAACAATCATCCAATCAAAGGATGTCCTTTGCAGGATAATACAGTTCATATAGAGTAGCTGTTATTTTGCCCTGAGTCTTTCCAGTCTTTGCTCACGCTCATGCCAACTTGAGAAATTAGTGCAAGATTGAGTGCTCTTCCTCTGCTTCGTCCTGAACAGTGATTGATTATAGCAATGCTAATCCTAAATAAAATGTTTATCAAAAATGGATTATCTCTATACATTAATGATAAATCATACCGTTATTATATCTAAAACATAATTAATAAAATGTAATAATTTACTATTATTTAATAAAACTTTTTTTTTTTACACAGCATAACGAAGTAGGGAAAGTATTACTGGTTTTGTAATTACTGTCATTGGGCCTCATTAATGAAAAACAAGCAGAATTCATATTTTGTATATATTTTGTAAAACAATAGGTTGAATGCAACAATTTAAATGAGAATGGTTTATTAATAATTCATACATAAATTTGGTTGGCTCATGATTCATGAATGATATCCAAAACCATCGTTTGATCTTAAGTTTAGCCGTTCACCACCTTTTTACATTTGCAGATCTGTGTTCTGATAAAATATTGATGGCATAGAATAGTGTGTGTGTGTGTGTGTGTGTGTGTGTGTGTGTGTATGGGAGTGATATCCAGTCTCTGCAATATGATGCAAGCAAATGTTCCCTGAAAATACAGCTCTCTGCAAGAACAACAGGGATATTGTCCCCTCAACATCCTCATTCTGTCACCAAAAAAAAAGACAAAACATCAAGAGATTGCCTGTGGCATAGAGAAATATAGCGGCTGTATTGTTTAAAACTATTAGCTTCTGTAATACATTATTGAGCAGCGTAGATCTTCAGAGCTCAGATCATTTTAATTACATCTCTTCCTTTATGTCTTTTATGGCGCAGTAAAAAAAATTGCAGAACCATGACAAAAAGTCCATCTCTCTGAAGATTATTAACATTAACTGATTGTGTCCTAAATTTCCAGCATGGGCTCTTTAATGTGGGTCATTGTCGTCTGTTTTCAGTTCAACAGGTTGAATTTCACAGTCTGTTTCAGCACATCGTTCATCTCACAGCGTGAACCTGTTTAGGCAAATCTGTTTTATTTTAAACTAATTGACTCTGGGAGTTAATCATCACCTCACATTGATTATAATGGACCCGGATTATTCAGGATTCCCATCAGTGCTGGCTTTTCCATCTCCGGTCAGGCTTTTCAGTCTGTGTCTTGGGTTAGAAAGTGATTCATGTATGAATCAGTCCATTGATTGACGTTTTCTTTGGTGTTATCATCATGCATGTGTGAAAGTGCGTTCATGATCGGTAAAGCTTCTAAGAATAGTTGTAAATTCTGTCAGCACTGTTTTGTAACTGTTTGTAATTTTTGGTTTACACATGCGTCAGACGGACATCACAGATCATTGTGTTGCAGTTTGATGATTTTTTTAATCATCTCACATAGTAAGTGTCACATATTTATGACGCCGTATTGAGGGTTAATTTGAGTTTTCTGTCTTCCTATTTTCTCCCAAACTGTTTATGTGGCATTATGTTCAAAAATAAACCCAGAAGCAAGTGTTACTTAAATGAACTGGTTGATAATGGCCCTTTAGAATAAATATTGTGTACAGTTTGACGGTTACAGGCAATTTTGTGTGTATTATATTTGCTGCCATTTAATTATTCTGATGTTGTTTATTTAATGCTATATTTATTTTTATAAGTTAGAGTATGCATAAATATGACTAAATTGTATTTAAAATATGTATACAAAATCTTCTTGTAAACTACAGGTTTGATTATAGTCGGCATTGAAGATGGACAACACTGAGACCAGAAAAAATAGTAAAATATTTTCTCTTCACTTCAGGCTGCTTTCATTTATGACTCATTTGGATGAGGTGTTATGGATGTACAATCTCATAATACAAGCATTAGCATATCATTCATATTAATAAGGCCACTGAGTGAGGCTAGATGTACTTCTACAAGCATTTCACAAGCTATTATTTTGCTATCTAATGCAATGACATTCAGATTGTGTGGCTCAAGCACTTTTTGGGGGCTTCTGTAAGTGGGCGTCATGAAATCACACCGATGCTTAACCGAGGCTTTATCAGGATTGCATGACATTAAAGTCATCAGAAACCTCATCTTACAACAGGATAATTGTTTGAGAAATGTGTCATCTGGTTAAACAAGCAGGTCATGAGATTTTCTATCCTCAAGTGCAGTTAAACCACAGAAGCAGTAGATGATTTGATGACGAGACATTTGCATAGTCATGGGCAGATATTTCTTGAGGAGGCATGGCAGTCTGAAGGTACAGTAATAGACAGGTCACATGACTCGTTTTTGAGTAATACAAACAGCTACACTCTTTGCTTCTGGAAGTATTTTTCCTGTTTATTTTCTTCATAGGAATTTCTAACCAAACCAGCTAGCTCAGAGATAAATCATAGCATTACAACCTCTAAATTAATGCAAAAGTATTGTATAAATATTAAAGTTTGGTCATGTTTTGGAAATATGAAAAAAGACAAAGGCACAACACATGAGGAAGGTATGTGCTTTTTGCACATTCTTGCACCCAAATTGAGATGATGTGTGTCCCAAGTTGAAGTATTTTTAACTTGATGTGACATGCTTATGTCAGGAGATCCTGAAAAACAACCAAAGACATCTATCTGTACATATACCTATGATGACAAAATAGCGCAGGCAGAACGCTTCTTGTGTCCCGTGTGAATGTCTCCACAAAAGCAAATATTCAGTCCTGCGACAAGTACAGTGTTGATAAAGCAGCCAGCTGACTGTCTCCTGCTCGGCTCGGCTCTGTCTTTCTCGTTCTCCTTGCCACATGCTCCACACTTTTTCCCCCTGTCATGCCCTATTTATTTTTCAGCACGCTGTGTTTCAACCTCTACTCATTCCTCGGCATGCCAATACATAATCCCTCTTTTCCACTTTTCAACCATCTCTCTGGACAAATCATCCATTCTTTGTTTGTTTTTGGCCCAGCGTATCAATTATTGACCAGATTCGACCACGTCTATTTTTTTCCTCACCTTCCTCTCAGTTCTGATGTTGTTTTGCATTCAGTCTTTCCATATTAAGTTACAGTTAGTCACAAATATAATGATTTTTTTCCTCATAACTTTTGGCTTTATTAACGGCACATTTTCCAGAGTAGAGAAATGTTCCATTACTTCTTGCAGAAGTGCTTCATCGAAGGACAAATGTCTTTATTAAATAAATTAAGAAAATCATAAAATAAAGAACATTTAGTTTAAGCCTACTTGTTTTTATTAGGCCTAAAAAGGTTTAGATTTAAGATTAATATATTTTGAGCTCGATTTGATTATCAGTTAACCAACCTGCAGTGTGTTTGTCAAAGAAAAATATATTTTTAAATTACTTACTTAAAATAGCTAAATGATGGTGATTGGGGTGGTTTAGATTAGAAGACAAAACATTCCTACATTCCTACATTTTTTAATGAACAAGAATGATTCTCAATTTGTTCTTGTCGGGAGCTCTTGGAGGTGTTTTCTGCAGTATATTTTGATGCTTGATTTTTACCAACAAAACAAAAAACAATTCGATAAAATTATAGGGCTGTTGTGACAACTTTGATTTCCCAAGTTTAACTAATCTTCATTTTTGACAAACCAACAAATTCAGATTTATCATGAAATTTAAACAATAAATATGAGTTTGATGCTTTTTAATGTGGCATGACTGCTCGCTGTTGCGTCTCAGTTTAAAGGGTTCAGTTCAAGAGTTACTACTGGTTATAACACAAAAGAAATGTCTTATTTAATGTATGTTTGCATGGCAGCCTCCATTTAAATATTTATATAAAAATGTCTTTATGTGCAAGTTTTAATAATTTCATTGTTTTTTTATTTAAGTGTTAATTATTACATAAAAATAGCAATTGAATATTTATTAGTTTATTTCCAATCAAATGTAATAGTAATGTATCAAGTAATGTACCAAGGGTTTCCCGTTTATGTTTTTTAAACAATTGTTTTTGTTTGTTTTTACTCAAGAAAAATGTACTTTTACCTGAAATATGAAATCTTCTCAGTAAATCGAATCAAGAGCGTTTGCATTGGAATCGAATCATAAAATCTGTGTCAGTGCACAGCCCTATAAAAATCAGGGCTTTAACATGCAGGTTGAAAAGTTATTAATTAATATATCAACCAGATTTCTAATATCAAATGGGTTCATCCCTACTTGACTCATTTTCCGTCTCTTTCATTTCTCCAGTGAAATGTCCTTGTTGTGTTTTCACCATCTCTGTGTAGCTGCAGTCCTCTTTCTCTGTCTTTTCTCCTTTTCATCTCGCTCATCCATACTCCGAGCTTGGCTTCAACCGCTCTCGTCCTTTTTTTAGATTGAGGACCATGTGCTACACACACCCACTCTCCCCTGCCTCTCCTTTCCTCTCATCTCTTGCTCCAGATTATTCCTTCCCTTCTCTCTCTCTCTTCCTTCTTCACTCAACCCTGCTCTCTCTCGCCTTCTGTCTTTTTTCTCCTAATTTTCATGCTAGTCCTCCCTGCATCCGTATCGTGTTTCACTTTCACTGCCGCCCACTCGGTTCTTTCAACATCTTCCAGCTCCACCTGTGTGTGTGTGTGTGTGTGTGTGTGTGTGTGTGTGTGTGTGTGTGTGTGTGTGTGTGTGTGTGTGTGTGTGTGTGTGTGTGTGTGTGTTTGTGGATTCTATGTCTGCTTTGAATGAGTGTGTATGCCTGAGAAAGTGTGAACATGCTGTCTTTTATGGAAATGTATAAAATCAAATACGAAAATGTAATTTTTTGCATGATTTCTGCACTGATTTTGGGGTGAAACCTTAAAAATAGATTTCAAATTGTAAAATTTTTGCAAATCCTAAAAGACTTTCCACACTCCATTCGTCATTAATAGACACTATAACAACTGCACGATGGGCTCTCTCATTTAAATTATTTGACTTTATTGTCTGTAACTATTTGTGATGTCTCAGTTTAGACGTTAATGATAAGAGCTATTTCCCTTTGAGATCCCCTCATAATGCCATGGCAAACATGATGTATTGTATTTTCTGGTAACATGGAAAGAGTGGCAGGAAGTGCACCATTTTTATGCAGGCTGACAAAACTAAGTTTAGTCTCTTGGATGTGTTGGTCTCTGGCAGGTGGTATTAAGGGTAGGGACATTCATATTTTAGAGAGCATGTAATTAGACCAAAGAATAAGGAGATGATGTTATCAATATTTGATTTGTATTAATTTTTCTGAAATTGAAAGACTACATTTTGAATCCATGACTACTGCTCACCAATGCGGCATTTATTTAATAAAAAATACAGTAAAAACAGAAATATTGTGAAATATTTTTATATAATTAATAACGTAACCTAATTTATTGCTGTGATCAAAGCTGAATTTTCAGCATCATTTCTCCAGTCTTGAGTATCACATGATCTTTCAAAAATAATTATAATATGTTGATTTGCTGCTCAAGAAACAGTTCTGATTATTATCAGTGTTGAAAACAGTTGTGCTGCTTCATATTTTGTGAGATCGGTGATACTTTATGAGAAAAGTTCAAAACAACAGCATTTATTTGAGAGATAAATATTTTGTAGCATTACAAATGTCTTGTACTGTCACTTTGATAAATGTAATACATCCTTGCTTACATCCACTAAAGTATTAATTTAATTTAAAAAATAACTAATTTTAATTTAAAAAAAAATACTAACCCCACATTTTGAGTGGTAGGCCGAAAATGACTAGCATATAGATACATTTATTTAAATATAAAACAAATAAAATTCACTGTAATAAAAGCACATGATATTTTTAAATAAATAATTTTATTTTGCATAAGCAGAAAAAAATAATTGAGTGTTTTTATTTATTGTAGAAATAATAATAGACTTTCATAGCAGAGTACAAGGTCTGTCTTTCCCCTTGGCTTTCTTACCTTCCTGAGGATGTGAGCAGTTTCTATGAGGAGAAGGAATGTCGTTTTGTATTGAAGTGTTTTCGGGTGTCCAGACGGCGTTTGGTTTTAGGGATGAGTCGTTGTGGATAGATGGATGGATGATTGGAAAGAGAGACGCAGGTGTGAAGAGAAATGGGAAGATAGAGAACGGATGAACTGCTAACAGTGTGATAGATTGTGTGTGTTATTATACAGCTGCAGTGAAACCATTTACAATCTGTCACTTTATCAGGCAGGTCTGTCGGGAGGAGAATAATTAATTAGTACTGCTAGTTTAATGGTAAAGTGTCTTTTTTTGGTGTGGAAATACTTCTTTAGTATTTTATTGTGCAGAGACAACTACAAGTCAGCAATTTATGTTAATTTTTCATAAGAGAATCATCGCTTTGTTTGTTTAAAGGGTTTGACATGTCAACCTCTGGCTCGACCAATGGTACGAGTTTTGGGCGGGAATATTTGTTTAAACAAACATTGACAAAACTCATTGGTAAACCTGTTTAAAAACAATCATTATCAGTGGTCCGAGTGTAAAGATTGGTTTTGGTTTGGGATTTGAACAAACTTGGATGTTAACCAAAAAACTATGGAAGTAAATGTTGATTTCATGTTGACTTGAACCTTTGCTCCACACCACCCACTAAAGAGCACAAATGTTTTGGGGAAGTGCTTTGCCAGGGCGTATCCCTTTCCCCTGATCCACAAAAAGATCAACAAAACATGTGGCCATCACATCCTGTGTTATCATACATCAGCCGTCCAGTTTTGTCTCCACAACACAGAATGTTTTCTGAAAGTACCTGTTGATCGATGAAACGTTTTGATTGAGATTTGTGTTTTAAATAGAGCGATTTTGCCACACAATGAAAGTTTGCTGGGTCAGAGCTTTACAGTGTCTGGACTGAAAGCAGTATCCATGGAAACCATCAGTAGTCCTCCTTCACATTCGCAAGACTCTCTCTCTGTTTGTTTTTGTCTTGTAGTTACTGGTGATTGCTGAGGCAAGCATTACTACTGTTGCTCACACTTAAGCTCAGAGATTTGAACAAAACACTATTTTGGCCATTAAGCAACCATCCTAAACACCCTAGAATCTGCACTGTCTGCAACACCCCCAAAACCACCCTGAACACCCTAACAACACTGAACGCCCTAACAACACTGAACACCTTAACAACTGCACTCCAACACCCTAACAACACTGAACACCCTAACAACACTGAACACCCTAACAACTGCAGTGCAACACTCTAACAACACTGAACACCTTAACAACTGCAGTCCAACACCCTAACAACACTGAACGCCCTAACAACACTGAACACCCTAACAACTGCACTGCAACACCCTAACAACTGCAGTGCAACACTCTACCCTAACAACTGCAGTGCAAGACTCTAACAACACTGAACACCCTAACAACTGCAGTACAACACCCGAACAACACTGAACACCCTAACAACACTGAACACCCTAACAACTGCAGTGCAACAACCGAACAACACTGAACACCCTAACAACTGCAGTGCAACAACCGAACAACACTGAACACCCTAACAACTGCACTGCAACAACCGAACAACACTGAACACCCTAACAACTGCAGTGCAACACCCTAACAACACTGAACACCCTAACAACTGCAGTGCAACACCCTAACAACACTGAACACCCTAACAACTGCACTGCAACAAACGAACAACACTGAACACCCTAACAACTGCAGTGCAACAACCGAACAACACTGAACACCCTAACAACTGCACTGCAACAACCGAACAACACTGAACACCCTAACAACTGCACTGCAACACCCTAACAACACTGAACACCCTAACAACTGCACTGCAACAACCGAACAACACTGAACACCCTAACAACTGCAGTGCAACACCCTAACAACACTGAACACCCTAACAACTGCAGTGCAACACCCTAACAACACTGAACACCCTAACAACTGCACTGCAACAACCGAACAACACTGAACACCCTAACAACTGCACTGCAACAACCGAACAACACTGAACACCCTAACAACTGCACTGCAACAACCTAACAACACTGAACACCCTAACAACTGCACAGCAACACCCTAACAACACTGAACACCCTAACAACTGTACTGCAACACCCTAACAACACTGAACACCCTAACAACTGCACTGCAACACCCTAAAAACACTGAACACTCTAACAACTGCAGTGCAACACCCTAACAACACTGAACACCCTAACAACTGCACTGCAACACCCTAACAACTGCAGTGCAACACCCTAACAACACTGAACACCCTAACAACTGCACTGCAACACCCTAAAAACACTGAACACCCTAACAACTGCAGTGCAACAACCGAACAACACTGAACACACTAACAACTGCACTGCAACACCCTAAAAACACTGAACACCCTAACAACTGCAGTGCAACAACCGAACAACAATGAACACCCTAACAACTGCACTGCAACAACCGAACAATCATCCTGAACACCTTAACAAATGCTTAGCAGCAATGCTTTTTCTTCCACGCCCTTTCAACAACATATCAACATCCTGGCAACATACTAAACAACCTAGCAACTGCATGGCAATGCACTTTATAGCAAGAACACCCATAACAACTGCACAAAAATGCCATGGTACCCACCCTGGACATCCTAGCAACCATATAACATTGCCCTGGCAGCCACCCAGAAAAGCCTTATATCTTCATAGCTTAGCAATTGCATAATAATGTCCTAGTAGCCACCTAAACACTCTGACAACTGTATAGCAATGCACTGGCCATCCAGAATGCCCTAGCAACTGGATAACAAAGCCCTAGTAACCACATAAACACTCTGGCAACTGTATAGCAATGCCACCCAGAACTGCATCACAATGCCCTGGCAACCACCTAAACACACTCACAGAAAACTAGTAGGCAAGTATGCTTTAGGATAGCAAGAGTAAACTCTCACTCACATTACACTTAACAAATATTGATTTATTTTCTGTTCTCTTGGGTCACTTCCTCTTTGCCTTTCTTTTCCTCTTTCATAATTTCCCTCAATCCTCTCTCTAGCGTCTTGTTCATATCAGTCCAGGTTCAGTTTCAGTCTCTGATTATAAAACTGATTTAGAAAATAGATCACCCAAAAATGAAATTATATTTGAATGGGTTTTTTGTCATGAAATGAGGATGAGTAAACGGCAGAATGATTATTAATTTTTCTGGTGAACTATTTCTTTAAAATCACCGATCACAGGAATATTGTTAGTCCTATGCTGTGTTCAGACGTGTGAAAAGCCTTTTGACTGTTGTTTTGTTTTGAATGTAAGCGAAGGATTTTTTCTGCAATAGCACTTCCATGCTTTTAGTGTGTGCGTGTGTTCTGCCTTTTTCTCTTTTGGCCTTGTGTTACTCTCGTCTTTTATTGGAGAATTGAAGAAGTGGTGAATGAGAAGTCTTGAGCGAGTCGCGTGTGTCATGCAGTCCATAACTGGAGTGTGTTTACGTGTGTTTCAGGGCAGTGATGCCGGGCATGGTACTGTTTCGGCGACGCTGGTCAGTCGGCAGTGATGACCTGGTGTTACCAGCTTTCTTCCTGTTCATACTACACTGCGTATGGTGAGTCAATGTTTGTGTTTGTCTCTTCAGTTTGTTCTTTTACATTCATGCATGAATTAAGCAATCAAACCAGTAAAGAATAAGCTCTTAGAGCTTAAGTCTAAAGAGTTGAATTTAGACATTCTGTCTTGTGATATAATAGCAGTTCCCAACCACTTGAATGAGTTGCACAGTGATGCAAGTTATTAATTTGAAGTACACAAGTATTTTAAATAATGTTTACCTTTTAAAATATAGTATGTTTCATAATAGTTTAACATGTTTACTTGTAAAATGTTCTGTTGTAAAAGTTAAATTAATAATATTAGATGTATTATTATTAAATAATAAATGTATGTTTTAGTTACAATTATTTTTGATTTCATTCAGTTTTAATGTTAGATTTTAGATTTGATATGTATACACATACATACATTCATATATGTGACCCTGGAGCACAAAAGCAGTCTTAAATCGCTGGGGTGGATTTGTAGCAGCAGCCAAAAATACATTGTATGGGTCAAAATTATCAATTTTTATTTTATGCCAAAAGTCATTAGGATATTAAAGATCATGTTCCATGAAGATATTTAGTGAATTTCCTACCATAAATATATCAAAACTTAATTTTTGATTACTAATATGCATTGCTAAGAACTTCATTTGGACAACTTTAAAGATGATTTTCTCAATATTTAGATTTTTTTGCACACTCAGATTCCAGATTTTAAAATAGTTGTATCTCGGACAAATATTGTCCTATCATCACAAACATACATCAATGTAAAGCCATGCGCAATATATTTATTCAGCTTTCAGATTATGTAGAAATCTCAATGTCGAATAATTGACACTTATGACTGGTTTTGTGGTCCAGGGTCACATATGATGTATCATATATATCATACATGTGTATATATATATATTAGTAAAACGATTAATTACATCCAAAATAAAACTTTGTATTTACATAATATATCTGTGTGTACACTACTGTGTATATTTATTTATTATGTATATATAAATGCACACACATACAGTATCTATATTGCATGTATTTGCATGTATTATATTCATATAATTTATATCAGTATTTCTCAACTGGTGGTCACGAGACCGTTCTGGGTGTACGGCCAAAGAAACGACATCAATAACAACAAAAACATAATTCAAAATGTGTTACTGATGCAAGACTTTTATTAAGACGTGCATGAAAGCCGTTGACACTTCTGTCAGATGCAGTTTAAGTAAAGAGGGCCTGAGAAAAACACCCTGTCCTGATTCAGTATCTGAGGTCAGATGAGATGTTGACCGGTTTAATGTCAGTGTCATTATTCCATCGTTATTTTTGTAACTTGTTATGAAATAAAAAGTGACCTATCCTGTCCTGGGAGATGTTATACCGTGTTCGTAGAGCGCACTCTTCTATATCACACGCGAACACGGCTGTGTATCACTTCACTAAAGCACAGAAACTACGAGCATGCAATGCGTGAAATAAAAGTACAGTACCGATACATCACATAACTGTACTGTGTGTGTTAGCTGGGAAGGATTTGCATGAAGGTATGATATTCATTCTGTTCAGAAGCAGTTTCCATGTTTCATTAACTGTTCATGATAGTATTGTATATTCACCATGGTAACTGTTGTTTTCATAACCCAAAAATAGCATGTTACTTTCACTTTGAGTCATTTTGTATAGGGTTAAAATAAATGACTTAAGTGTATTAATAAAAACTAGTTTGAGACTGCTATTTAATAGCCTTATATTATTAGCTGTTTATTCAGTATTAGTCATATTCTTAATAGTCTTAACTTAATTTTTGTGAAATATATTTGCTTTGTTTTTTAACAAAATACATATATAAGTGGGTTGTGAAAGCAGAACCACTGCTTTATATTATATTTGAATATATGAAATATATAAACGTAACATTTTTCTTAAATATATGCATGCATGGGTGTTTATTTATATATACATAATAAACATAGTACACACACATGTTCTATGTAAACAAAAACTTTTATTTTGGATGCGATTAATCGCAATTAATCGTTTGACAGCACATATATATATATGTGTGTGTGTGTGTGTGTGTTTATATTCTTAAACCAATACTTACGTAAATAGTTGACATTTAGTTTAATCAATACAACAGTCTAGAGTTTACATAAGAAGTGGTTTAACATTTTCACACAGATCTGTTCTGCTTATGTTTCATATATAATTGCATCAACATCACAAACAGCTGGACTTGATTCTTTACCATTTTCAGCATAAATATCGTCTTCCCATCATTCTCTGTCAGCACAAGAATAATTAAGTATGCAGACAAAGTATCGATTGCATGATGTAATATTTGGCTTTTTATAAACTAACTCTTTTTTGGAGAGAAGTGGAAAAGGAAATTGCCCAAAGGCAACATTTTCACGCACATCTTGTCATAGATGTCAGATTTCTGAGATGTGTATGTTGATGTGATGCTGTGGCTGTGCTCTTTCGGCAGGCTCGTGGTTTTGTCCGTGGTTCTCTTTGGGCTGCCGTACAGTTTAGAGCAATCATGCTCGGTCACGCTGGTGGATCACGGTCGCGGTTACCTCGGCATCCTGGTCAGCTGTCTGATCTGCGAGAGCGCCATCATGTGGCTGAGTATGAGAGGCAGCATCCTGTATACACAACCCAGAGAGGCAGTGCAGTACGTGCTCTATATACGGCTGGGTAAGACACACACTTGCACATTTATAAGAACAACCACGAAAAACATCATTAGTTCTCTCGGTACATGCAATCTCATATGTCAACTCTGTTAATAGTGATCCATCATAGACATGCTTCTGAAGCAAATGCTATTCCAAATGTTAAGGTATCATCGCAAGTATCATTTGTGGAGAAAGCAATCCCAGAATGCATTGCAATGGACCCTTTTCACAACCGCATTTTTTATGTATGAACATTTATAACACTATACTTTTTATTATCACCTTTGCATCAAATGACAAAAAAACTAGTTAACGGTAATGTGAGGGTGTTCCTAATGCAGTGTCTATAGGAGGGATGGTAAATTTGACATGACTGCAGTTATTATCATTCTCTCTAATTTTTTGTCTTTGATTAAAAAAGTGAAAACACTATCGTGGAGTTTTTCTTTTGCTATTTGTTCAAATGCGCATGGAAAAAATATATTTATGGTTCTCTCCCATTTACTGCTCTCGAAGTTTACCCAACTATGACGACTTCCACTACAGAGAACTGGAGAAATGTGGAAACGGTCCATGAGCTCAGTGAAAAAATTCTGAGCTCATAATATCAAAACTATGGACAAAAACTGATCAATCTAATTGATGTGGACTATTTTCTACATTGATTGTGTGCTTTTGCACTTTTTCTGACACAGGAAGCTTGTTTCCGCCACAGAACATAAAATATTGAAATCGGGACTTTTAATCTCACAATTCAGACTTTTTCTTCCGATTGCTAGTTTATGTCTCACAATTCAGACTTTGCACATTTATATCGTGAAATTCAGATGTTTTTTTCTCACAAATCTGTTGTATTTGTTAACGTCAAGGACTTTTTATATTTTTCTATTACTTTTTCTCGCAATTGCAATTTCACATCTTGCAATTCTTACTTTTTCTTTGTTTACTTTTTACTTTTTTTAGTTAATTTTTTCCCACAGAATTTTGAGATTACATCTTTCAACTCATTTTTCTTTACCTTTTTTTTTATTCCATGGCAGAAATTGTTCAACTTTTCATTGACTCCTCTTGTCAGTTTTTTCAAGTTTATGTTTTGCTATTGTAAGTCACAAACTTTCAATTCAGAATATCTTTTCCGAATTGCAAGGGGAAAAATCTGAATTGTGAGAAAGACGGTTAATTCACAGTTGCCCTTTTTATTTTTATGCCGTTGCAGAAACAGGCTTTTATTTGACCAAGTTTTGAGGTTTGACCAAATCAATGAGCAATAATAATACTGATGCTTACCGTAACAAATTCTTTGGGTTGCAATGTTTCATTGGCCTTGTATCAATTGTTATTCCTCTCTGCAGCCATCCTGCTAGTGGAGCTGGTGTACGCGGTGGTGGGCATCGCCTGGTTAGTGCAGTACTACCAGCCCTGCTCCGACATAACCGCCAAGAACCTCGCCCTGGGTAAGACATGAATAAAAACAAGAAGTGACATACTGTACAGGGGGTTGGAAATATGACTATATTTCTGAAAATGAGTAATTTTGTAATAGTCTTAATGGTATATACACTGAGATTGTTGTTGTTTATATTTTATCAAGCATGTTGTTGTAACAACCACTGCTTATTTTTGGATAATCCAGTAAATTAATGTACACAATGAAACTAAAAGTTCTCTGTCAAATAAACCTGGCATTGTATATTACAAATATTATTGGCTCCTTCACAAATTGCTTTTGTTCCTCACTTTGGATAAAAGCGTACTAGATCTCATTTGATCTTTTTCTCTCTATTTTAATTTGGATGGATGTAGACCAAAGGATACGATTATTCATAACGAATGTATCATAAATCTGGGATCAGAGCCACATTTGAATCTGTTTTAATTTTCTATATTAATGTTGCATCATCGTTCAACAACAGTAAAAGGCTAAACTGGGACACATCGTACTCTGCATTTTCATGTTACTCTTATCCGTCACTCTTATGTTTCAGTATTGTAAAACAAACCTACCACTAATAGTCTCACGAACTTACATTACCAGCCAAAAGTTAGGAATAATAACTTTATTAAAAAGTCTCTTATGCACACCAGTGCTGCATTTTTTTAGGTAAGAAATATGGTAAAAATAGTAATATTGTGACATTATTTTAATCTAAAATATTTTTTTTCTATTTAAAATTATTTTCAAATGTAATTTATTGCTGTGATGTAAAGCTGAATTGTCAGCATCATTACTCCAGTCTTCAGTGTCACATGATCCTTCAGAAATCAGTCTAATATGCAGATTTTCTGCTCGTTTATTATTTCTGTGATCAAAACTGATTTTTCAGCATCATTACTCCAATCTTCAGTGTCACATGATCCTTCAGAAATCAGTCTAATATGCTGATTTTCTGCTCGTTTATTATTTATGCTCAGTTCAGGCTCTTATTATTATCAGTGTTGGGAATATTTGAGTGAAATCGTGAGCCCTAACATGCGTCACCGCTATCGGCAGCAAGTTAAAAATACAGAGTAGTCTTCAGAGAGTGTGGCGTGTGATGTGCTTTCAGCATGAGGCAGTCCAGGCCTGTGTTCAAATCTCATGAAACCTCTCCTTGTTAATCTCAACAGATTACTTTAAATTTGAAAGTCATTTATAGCTATTTATGTCCTGTAATCTCAATGCACACTTTCTAACAATACGCCTAGTGTAGGTTTTCCCATGTCTCTGCCGACCATGAATCAGTGTCGCTCGTTGTCCTCCCCCATCCCATAATAGCACACTTCACTTCCATGCCAGTCATCTGTCTATACAGGACACGGACTGACAAAGAGGCAGCTGGTTTGTTTTACAGTAAAGAGCATCCTGCTGAACTCAATCTATAAGCGCCAAATGAAGATGTATGCGGTATATTTAAATGAGTTCTTTTATTTTATTTATTCATTCATGTATTTATTTTCAACAGGAATCGTGGCGTGTAGCTGGTTGGTCATCTTCAGTGTGTGTTTCACCATGATGTGTACCTTTGACCCCACCGGACGGACCTTTGTGAAGCTGAAAGCAACTCGCCGCCGTCAGCGTAACCTCACCACATACACCCTCAGGTACAGCCCTTAACAGTATTCATGCTAGCTTAATTCAGGATCAAACAATGAAGATTTAAATGCCCATCTGTTGCAAAGTTGTACTACTCCCTCACTCTTTAAGTGTTCATTTATTATTTTGTTCATTATTTTATTTTCATTATGCTTTATGCAGCCAATAAGAGTGTAGTATTTATTTTACTCTATTTAAATCCACTCCATAGATTTCTAAGAGTGCACATTTTATGCAATGTTATTATTATTAATAACTTAATTGAAGGTTAATTGAAATAAAGATGATATACAATTAAATATAGATATTAGATAAGTTAAATTTGAAGTACTAAAATAAAAGGATTAAAAATAAATTAAAGCTAAATAAAAACAATTAAAAACTAAAAATCAATAAAAATGACAAAAGCACATACAATTACTTCAACTATTTTTAAAAAGAAAAAACTAATTTTATTTCAATTAGGCAACATTTTCACTTAATTTGGATCAACTCAAATAAATAAAAATAAATGAAAGCTAAATATAAATATAAAAAACGAAATTGAATAAAGATGATAAAAGCGCATGAATTACTTTAATGTTAAAATGAAAAGTGAAAAATAAAAATAAATGTTAAATATCCATAAATACTTTGATAAAATAAATACTCAAATAATATAATAAATATTAAAATAACACTGTATTGTATGCACATTTTTTGCTTACAATTTTTTAAAGTAAAATTGAGTAAATATGATTTAAAATAAGCATTTTTCATTTCAGCAATATTGTGTTCATCCCATTTTTAAACATTAACTGGAAACATATTTTATTGGACTGTCCCGCCTTTAATGTATGTATAAAACTCTTTTATGACGTGAACTCACTTAAAGAGTTATTTAGTATAATTTTGCCATAAAAAGTTTTTGAATTTGTATCATATGTTAATGTAAACAATCTTGTGTAATATAACTTGTGTTTGTTTGTTTGCTGGTTTTTATTGTATTTCTTATGCTTGTATTTGTTTAATTGACATGGCGTTAAATACAAATATACTACTACTAAACATTAACTGGTATTGTGTATTATATACAATTATGCATTTTGTGTTGCATGCCCCATTTTTCCACTCCTGTCTCTAGATATGGGTTTCGATCCTTGTAATACCCATCTGTTGACCTATAATTCCTAAAGCTGCTCATGATGTTTGCTCAGTTGGGTTTTATCTCGTTCAGACACAGGCTAGAAGAAGGTCAAGCCAGCAGCTGGAGCAGGAGACTCAAGTTCTTCATGTGCTGCACTCGAGCAAAAGATACACAATCTGTAAGACCCCAGCAGCAACTCAAATACACACAGATGTCAGTGACTGTGAGAGCACAGCATCTCTCACACACACACACACACACACACACACACACATACACACACACACACACACATACATATACATACACACACACACACACACACACACACACACACACACACACACACACACACACACACAGCATTCTCAGCACAAGATATTCTCTCTCAGGACGCTTACTCCGAGGTGGCCAGCTTGTTTGCCGAGTTTTTCCGGGATCTGGATATCGTGCCGAGTGACATCATCGCTGGGTTAGTGCTTCTCCGACAGAGACAACGGGCCAAGAGAGCATCCATCTTGGATCAGGTGTGCTTTATCTTATCAGTAACACTGCTTTTGATTGGATTCATATTCTTTACTGTCCCAATAATAATCAAAACAAGTTTTTTCTCTCTCTCTTGCAGGCAAACAATGACGTTTTAGCCTTTCTGTCCGGGATACCTGTAACTCGCAACACTAAATACTTGGACCTCAAGAACTCGGTATTTGAAGAATACAATATAAATGTGTGCTTGCTTGTGTCGATGTATGATTATTATTGATCCTGCTCTCCTTCTGTTTACAGTCTGAAATGGCCATGTATAAGGAGGTGTGTTACTACATGCTGTTTGCCATGGCGGCGTATGGCTGGCCCGTATATCTTTTAAGACAACCAGCGTGTGGACTCTGCAGACTCGTCAGCACTTGCTCGTACGTGAAACAAACATTAGATCGTTCTGCACTGCTGGTAGGAAGTGAGATCATAAGAGTGAATATGAGAGGCTTCTATAATGGTATAGATACCTGCCATCATATTTTTGGTAGATTTACCTCTTTACTAAACTTAAAGCAGATTTAAACTGAAGTTTAAGCCCAGTCCTAACTACCAGGGGTGTGTGGCAATTTATTTATTTATTTTTAATTATTAATAAAATTTTTGAATTAATAATACATGACATGTCATTAGTAAAAGTATAAAATACATCTGTAATGTATTGTCAATTAGAACATGCAAAATGTCTGTGTGTGTGTGTGTGTGTGTGTGTGTGTGTGTGTGTGTGTGTGTCTATATATATATATATATATTAGGGGTGGGCATAGATTAATTTTTTTAATCTAGATTAATCTAGATTAAAATGGCTCATTTGAATTCTGCCGAAGGCATTCAGAATATGTGTGCTACCCAAATAATGACTAAAAGTAAGTCTTTGAGAACGGGTTTCTCAAGCCAGGTGGCGATGACCAGGGGCTCATCTCCTGTTTCCAAAATGCATCACAAACTGCTTGAGAAAGCTGTTCTACTATGATAATTGGTGATGAAAATAAACTATGTTCAATAAGATGTACTTGTGTTTAATAACTGTTTATTCAGTTAAATATTAATTTTGAGCTGTAGGCCTACATAAGAGGTCGTGATGAACTGTTTACAGTTTCCATTGGGAAGCTTCTTAAAAATAAATTTTCCCTGAAGCAAACCCGGGCGGCTTCATAGCTGCATCCATGTTAGCACGCCACGCCTGATGTGGTAATTTCACAGTAACGTTAGGCATACACACAGGTTGAAGCAGAGGGTGACACGGAGTGAATTCTCAAGTTCACATGAGACCTAAAGCGCATCCTGTTTGCTTAAAAGCGCAACGCGTTCGTTGTTATTCTGAGTGCACACAAATAAACGTAGAGTCTTTACAGATTCGAAAGATGTATTAGGCTACTTTTATCTGTATGACCAAGAATTACGGAGATTTTAAGAGCAAGTGAGCGCACTGGAGCCTGTCCTGCAGCAAACGCGCTTCCACACAAACACTTCAATAGCGCACATTTCTCTAGGTTAACATCATATTGAGCGGCCATGTAAAGTTGCTACTACATACATCTTTCAGAGGAAAAGCCATATTTGAGGTTGATGAATGATAGGTGAGTGTTTGGATGTCCTGCCCGATTGTATTACCACACAAACCAGCCGTTAACAATCTGTCCATCACGGACTGCGAGCCTCTAGTTCAAGACTCGTTCTCGCCCCCTACAGTGCAATTCGCTAGGTATACATCCGCTAAAATATCAGGGTGAAAGTCATCATAGCTTGCGTAGTATAGACCCAGCTCCCAACCCAACTTTGAGAATAGATTAACGCGATATTTTTTATCGCCGATAAGAGTCTCACGTTAACGCAGCACGTTAACGCCGATAACGGCCCACCACTAATATATATATATATATATATATATTCCAAACCACTTTGTTTAGCCCATTTGTCAGCAAGAAGTTTCTAATAATTTAATAAAATATAGTATGATAACTGAAACCTACTCTTTTATATATTTTAATAAGTACAAGTCAGAATAAGTATGTTATATAAATAAATATGTTACACTGAATGCCGATGGAACATTATTTCACCTATATTTTTGCAATTTAAATATGTGTATATATATTATTATTTTTTTTTTTTTTTAAGAATTAACTTTTTGTGTGTGTATGTGTGTATGTAATGTAGAAATCACATTTATATTTTATTTTATTTTATATTTTTTCTCATGAATATTAAATGAACTTTTGTCATATGAATGGAATCAAACGACTTATTTTTTTCTCTTTTGTGTCTTTTTTTCTTCTCTCTCGTCAGCTGTAATACACTTCAGTTTCAGGTTCTCGTCTCTCTCAGTCCATCACCGTGGAGGAGGACAACTGCTGTGGCTGTAACGTTCTTGCCATCCAACGACAGTTTCTGGACCGAGACCTTAAAGAAGTCCAGATTGTCTACACATCCTGCCATGACGCGGTATGGCATCTTAAATTAATTCTTCAGCGCCCCTGACTTAATCCTGAAGAATCCTGAGGCGTAATGTCTTGTGTGATAAATGTCTGTTCACATCAATGAGTCATCGCCTGAATAAAATAGATCAATTTGAGAAGCTGTAGCTAATGCGAGGCGTGTGATCAAGACAAGTTATTGTCTGTGTTTTTGATGGGATTTGCAGGTTTATGAGACGCCCTTCTTTGTAGCAGTGGATCATGTGAAGAAAAAAGTCGTGATCAGCATCAGAGGGACGTTGTCGCCTAAGGTGGGTCAACAACACGTGTACTTTAACAGCTCTTTCTCATTTTACACAGAAGCACATGAGGTCAGGCTTCGTTGTATATTCATAGACTTAAAATAGTAGCTGTTTCTAAGCAGAATGCTTAAGCAGTTACATAAGAAAGTGCTTTAACACACATTTTAAGGACAGAAATAATAATCCAGTGGTCCGGAATCAATCATATAGTGACACTAAACTATACATCTGACTGTAGTACAAGGTTATCGGTTTCTGACAAAGCTGTACTAGTTTCATGTTTCTCATATCACTCTGTGGTCTCTTCCATTTCACATAATAAAATAACTTAGACTGAAATCAATATTTCATGTCCTTTTATTTATTCATTTGATAAGTAGTCATGTAATAGGTGGGCTAATGTACTCCCCAATTGTAAGTCGCTTTGGATAAAAGCGTCTGCTAAATGACTAAATGTAAAAGTAATGTACAGCGAGGCGGTCAATAATACAAAATAAACCCAGAATTAATTTTTTTTTTTTTGAGATAGTGGCTGCTGTACTTTATCCCTTACGAGAGTCTCTGGTTTCCCCCTCTTTACATCTCTCTCTGTCGTTCTCAGGACGCTTTAACAGATCTTACTGGCGATTCTGAGCGATTGCCTTTAGAGGAGCAGCACGGCACGTGGCTCGGACACAAGGTGCTACACAAACACGCATATAAACACAAACACCGGCAAACAGAAAACATACTGAACACAAAAACTTTGCAAACTCATTCTAATGAATCCTTTATTTAGGGAATGGTTTATTCAGCTGAATACATAAAGAAGAAGCTAGAGCAAGAAATGATTCTCTCTCAAGCCTTTGGGAGAGATTTGGTAAGTGAAATCATTTGTCGTGCTTTAAAACATACATATTGTTGACATCAGAGAGCGTAATTATATTATTTTTCCACAGACTGCAAAATTGTTTTAATTTTCAAAAACTTTAGCTCACGCGAAGCATCTTTTCACAAACTCTTGCAGTTTTTCTCTACATCCGTGAAACACACCATTCAAGGAATCATCATATGGCCAATTGTGATTTATTAAATTTCAAAAGAGTTATCATTAAATAAATGTTAGCACTGCTCATTCAAAGTAAAAATTCAGCGCTGTTGTGCTTTCCACAGGCCTTCGGTTAGTTTAAATAATTCGCAATCAGTCAATACTAAGTGCTTATTTTAAGGGTTTTTTATGTAGTAATATGTTGTAGATGGTTTTAAGAGTTCATATTTGTGACCCTGGAGCACAAAAGCAGTCTTAAGTCGCTGGGGTAGATTTATAGCAATAGCCAAAAATACATTGTATGGGTCAAAATGATTGATTTTTCTTTTATGCCAAAAATCATTAGGATATTAAGTAAAGATTATGTTCAATGAAGATATTTAGTAAATTTCCTACCGTAAATATATCAAAACATAATTTTTGATTAGTAATATGCATTGCTAAGAGCTTTAAAGGTGATTTTGTCAGATTTGTTTTGCACCCTCAGATTTCAGATTTTCAAATAGTTGTATATCGGCCAAATATTGTCCTATCCTTTACAAACCATACATCAATGGAAAGCTTATTTGTTCAGTTTTCAGATGATGTATGAATTTGGTTTTGTGGTCCAAGGTCACATTTTACGTCCCTCATCTTTTTAAATGAGCAGCTTTGAGCAAAAATGCAAATACATGTGAAAATAAGAATGTATTTAGGGCTTGTTTATAATTAAAAGTCCCACAGTATGCATAACATCTTGTATTGGTGTTTTGTTACACAATCACCTGACTGTATATGGTGTGTAATTCAACATAAAATCTTGTGGACCACCAGAATATCTCTCAGTAGGTGTTTTTTTCCCCAAAATCTATTTATTGCCTCTCTTTAAACTCTGTTATTAATGTATGAGCTAAATCTAATATCAGTCAACCTCAAATTTGTATGTATTGCAATATAAACAACTACCATATTTGTATATCTTGAATAAAACACGCAGTAAACTTGAAGTCACACGGTTTTGAAGTAATGTTTTCCTGTTGAAGTAATAAACAGTAAATTATAAGTATATACAGTATTCATTTCATGTCTTAAATTTGTTTTGCATGGTATAGAGACAAAATGTAAAGCCCAGTATCTTCAAACAACATTTGCATTGTGCATGATATCATGTGACATGGTGACAGATCGTGGTGTTTGCGTGTGTCTCAGGGTAAAGGGACGATGCACTATGGGCTGGTGATTGTGGGTCACTCTCTGGGTGCGGGTACAGCCGCCATCCTGTCCTTCCTCCTCCGGCCGCAGTATCCTTCACTGCGCTGCTATTCCTACTCCCCTCCCGGCGGCCTGCTCAGGTCAGTGTGACCTCTCTATTCACTACATTTATAGAGAAAACTGAAAACTGATCCTTGTCAGAGAGAGAGAGAGAGAGAGAGAACCGTCACTGAAGCATGTTAACATTAGATAAGAGTTTAAACTGACGTGTTAAAGGATTAGTTCATGCAAAAATGAACATTTTGTCATTACTGTTACAACCTGATGTCGTTCCAAAACTGTATGATTTTCCTTTTGCTATGAATCATGAAATTAGACTTTCTGTTTCCACTCAAGGAAAGTGAATGGTGACTTATAAGCTCCAAAAAGCATTATAAAACTAGTCCTCTAAAGCCTTCGTTATGATTTATGAGCCATAGTTATATGAGGAACAAAGCATTTTTCTGTGTTTTTTACTTCTTCTCATCTGCCATATCTCAGATCATATTTTCTGCAGCATTGTGGTCAGTCACATGACTTGTGAGAACCAGAGGTGTTTGGTATTAGTGACAAGTGCAAGTGTGAATTTGATTTAGAGAAGGAATGTAACACTGAAGGCTGGAGTAATGAAGCAGGAAATGTAGCTTCGCATCACAGGAATACATTGCATTCAAATAGAACATGGTTATTTTATTAAATTGCAGTGATATTTTGCAATATTACATTTTTTTCATTTAAAAAATCTTTCCAAACGTTTTACTAGTAGTGGTAGTTAATTTGAAAGCTATTATGGCAGCTTCAGAGTTGAATTATTTAATGCTTTTCTAAATTCAAGAGATTTGTCACAAGCTACAGATCTCCTTCCCTGTAATGCAATTGGTTGTGGAAAATATTAGCCCAAAAACATGCATGGATGCACAAATCCACCAGACGCACTAATCGTTTGGAAGGATATTATTTGAGTTGAGTCACTCAAAACCTTTTCTGGGTTTTTGATTTAATGAGAAAACTCTTACCTACCACACTTGAAAAAGTCTTTGCATGTTTTTTATTAATTACATATTCTTTGTAAATCTAAATATAAAGTCCGCATTAAATCAACTGTTGAATATTACTCTGAAATCGGTCACATCATGGCAGTAGAACCGATTGTGAACACTGTTTTTATGTTGAAATCAAAGAAGATGTTTGAACACAAGCTTCTGTGTCGGTTTAATTCATAGTGAGGATGCAATGGAGTACTCGAAAGAGTTCATCACCTCAGTCGTGCTGGGAAAAGATCTAGTCCCCAGGTAAATGAGTGTTCAGCTGAGCTTGCATACATTTATAAGTCTGAGCAGATGATGTTAATCTTCTTCTGTTGTGTTATTCAGGATTGGCCTCTCTCAGCTTGAGGGCTTCCGCCACCTACTTGAAGTCCTACAGAAGAGTGATAAACCAAAGGTGAGCTGCTTTCTCTTGCTTATTCCCAGAGTTAGAACATAGTCCCGATGTGCCACCAACTGAACTGAACTGTTCATTTACTGTACAGTATACATAACTATATTAATTCCATTCCAGTCAATGAGATAAAAATGTTATGAAATAAAACCGAATAATTCTAGGAAAGGAAAAAAAATAAGAACTTGATAAATGTTTTCCTTTCAAGAAATTTGTACACAGTGTATCAAATGATCTACAATCACTCTGGTTTGATTTCAAAATAAGGAAGATCAGGACCCTGACAAGGAGTGGTTTATTGTATTGCCATAATAGCAAATGTGGTTTATTTTGCCATAATGATGCTGACTGTACATTGAACTAAATATGTAGTCCATGCATGTGTGTGATGGTGCAGTAGCATTTATTATCATTGTATTGTGGCAGTAATTAACTGCCCTCATTATATCTCTCACATTGTGCTTCACCCATATCCCTTTCCTCTGGGCGAATAAAGTAAATTATAAATTGTTATGTTACTAATTATAACCTCAGATCTGGGTTTTACATCTCTTTTCTAGTTCATTCAGTGGAATATTAATCTCTTTTCTCAGGCTTGTGGGTTTGGGCCTCACGTTTGGGTGCGGTTTAAAAGTACACTAGCATTGAAAGGTTTAGTATCAGTAAGATGTTTTTAAAGATTTTTAACTAGTTCACCCAAAAGTGAACATTTTCTGAAAATGTACTAACCCTCTGGCCAGGGTTTGTTTCTTCGTTGGAACAGATTTGGAGAAATGTATCATTACATGACTCGCTCAGCAATGGATGCTCTGCAGTGAATGGGTGCCGTCAGAATGAGAGTCCAAACAGCTGATAAAACATCACAATAATCCACAAATAACTCCAGTCCATGAACTTACATCTTGTGAAAAGAAAAGCTGCGTGTTTGTAAAAAAAACAAAACAAATTCATGTATGCATTTCAAACTTGCTTACTTTAAATACAAGTCCTCTATCCTTAATATTGCTTTCTCCAGAGAAAAGATTTCTCATCTAAATCAGGAGAGAAATATGCACAGATCAAGCACCGTTTACAGGTGAAAACAAGCCAAAACACTTCTAAACAAATATGTGGGTGGATTTTGATGTAAGAGGAGGACACATTTTTACTGAAGGAAGTGTTATTATGAATTATGGGCTCATATTTTGGCCAGAAGCGTCATTTTAAAGTTAATGATGAATTAAAATATGCAACAAGACAATTCATTGATGGACTGGAGTCATGCGAGTTACTTGTTGAGGATTATTGTGATGTTTTTATCAGCTGTTTGGACTCTCATTCTGACGGCACCCATTCACTGCAAAAGACTGGGGATCCATTTCTCCAAATCTTTTCCCATGAAGAAACAATGGAAACAAACCATCACTGCTGAAAATCACAATTTAACTTTATATAATTTAATATTTTACTTAATAGTGTCAACGCTATTTACAGTATAAATACTATATTTTACTATATTACAACCTTTGAGATATCTATCAAAATATTTAAATTCAGCACAAATCTAGTTTCAAATATTCAGCAATGTTTTCCACTTGTGTATTTTTATGAAAACATATTTAACCACACAGAGACTTGTTTTTGAGCAAATGAATCATCGTTTTGATTTTTGAATCAATTGACTGAAATGGACCGTCTGAACTGATTTCAAGAAATTAATCAAACTTGCCAACTTATATTTTGTTATTAAAGATTAATCAGAGGCATTATTAAAATATCCTTGTCTTAACACTCTCTTGTGCATATAAAAGTCAAGAGCGAAGCCAGGATCCCAAAACTAGTCTAATTAAACTTAAGGAAACTTTACTACAAGTGTATCAAAATCATCACAATGTATTTATAATGCAAAAATATTGCATTTATTTTTTATTTAATATCCAGTCTTTTTGGAAAGTTTACTATTTTACTCGGATTTGCCCAGAATGGCATTTCATTAGCTAACAAATCACTGACTTTGCATTAGGCAAGTGTTAGACAGAAAATATACACACACACACACACACCACACACTTACACACACACACACACACACACACACACACACACACACACACACACACACACACACACACACACACACCTTGTTGAGGCCATCCATCACCACATGGGGCAAGTGTTCATTCAGCATGGCTGGAGAAATGATGACCTCATCAAAGGCCTTGTTATCCCCCCACAGAGCGGAGTAAGTGAGATCTTCCTGACCACAACTACAGAGAGAGAGAGAGAGATGGTTTGAGGAATCTTAAGAACCATTCACACCAAGCACAATAACAATAAAGATAACGATAAATATATAGTTCTAAAAATCTTTCTCAATATTAAAGAAAAGCAGCGTCTACATCACAACTATAACGATAAAGGCACAAAGAAATGATATCATTGGAATTACTTCCAGAACAATTTTTTCCAGCTGATGAATGATAAAAACACTGACAGCAATCAGAATCCATCCTGCAATAATGTGCTGGAGAATTTAAAGCGGAAGACGTACGTGCGCTTAGAATAAACAGATGTTATCGTGCTTGGTGTGGACGCTAATATCGCGATCTTTATCGTTATCATGCTAAAAACTTTTTAAACTCCTACAAAACTTTGACTCATAAAAATGCAGGATGTGACACATTCACAGTTCATTACTGGAAATAAAAAGATCCCACTCTTCATAGCAGCATAGTATAAAATTAAAAAAATCTAGTTCCAAACAAGTCCCCAGACGCCAATTGTTATTTGTCTGTTTTGCATTACTGAAATCATGATTTGAAATAATTATATATTTCTTGTAGGAGTAATTTTCAGTCTTTTCCCAGACCATCTTGGATGGCCTGAGGTAATTTTCAGAAAATATTTGGGTGAATATTCCTTTAATTTCTTTCAAAAATAAAAATCTTACTGACCACAAACTTTGAACAGAAGTGTACTCTATGTTAGTGCTTACATAACTTATAGTAGACCAGCTGTCCGGAAAAGTAGTCACCTACTCAGTTTAGCGTATATAATTGACTCCGCATACACCACACACCTTCAGAGAATTAATTTTTTGTGTCTATCAAATCCAACACTGTGCTGACGCAGCAGAGATGATGCAGAAGTGAAAGCATACACACCTTCATTGCCATTAATGCTGCTTGCATCATGAACAGCGTCTCATATCTCACTTATATTTTCTGCCAGACTCTGATTAGTTTCAGGGAAGTTTGTGAGAAATCTGGCCTCTGTGTGATGCATTTCTGCTTATTAATGTGCATAATCACGCTGCTTACTTTGGTGGTTAGCTGCTCTTAGCAGGAAATGATGCTTGAAATGCTGCCTGCGTAGGCAGCTCACTAGGTGTTGGAACAGAGCCTGTATGTTTCTCTCTGTCTGTTTCCATCAGTGGCGGATCATTGTTGGGGGTACGAAGTGCATCCCTAAATCAGAGCTGCCCTTGGATGATGAAGCCCCTGTATCTCAGGGCGTGACCCCCTCTAACTCTCGCCTGTGGCTTCATCCCAGTGACCTGAGCATCGCCCTGTCAGCCTCCACACCGCTCTTTCCACCGGGACGGGTCATTCATGTGGTGCACAACCACCCGCCTGAGATGTGGTGAGTAGAGAGGAAGTAAGCTGAATGGATTAATGGAATGAGGAAATGAGTCTGCTCTGCAGATACGGGGTACTTTACAGTGCCTGGTATTACATTGAGATGTCTGGCTCTGAGAAATGCCAGTTTTAGAGATTCTGCCTGTTTAGATTACCTACTGTGTTGGTAGTTGAGCTGTAGGAAGTGACGTGAATGGACACATAAATCAAATTAAATAAGCTGGGCTAAACTGGGTTGTAGCTTGAAAATGTACAATACTGTTCAAAAGTTTTGATTTAAGTAACTTAATCATTTTTAAGAAGTTTTTATGCTTACCATGGCTACATTTAAAAAAAATGTTGTAAAAACTTGTGAAATGTTATTAGTTTATTTGTTATTTTCTTTTGAATATATTTAAAGATGTAATTTATTCATGAGATGCAAAGCTGAATTTTCAACATCATTACTCCAGTCTTCAGTGTCACATGATCCTTCAGAAATCATTCAAATATGCTCAAAAAAACATGTTTTACTATCAGTGTTGAAACTGAATGTGATGCCTAATATTTGTTGTAAACAGTGATGCCTTTTTATGGTTCTTTGATGGATAGAAAATTCAATGGTGTTTTTTATCTTTATTTAACTGTGTATAAGTCTCATTGATCAGTTTGATGCATCCTTGTTGAATACAAGTATTTATTTATTTAAAAGAAAGTCTTGCTGATCTTAAACTTCTGAACACTTGTGTAAGTAGTAGTACATTTCATCTACTATGAGTAAAACCTGTTTCTCTTGCAGTGTTTGCAAAAATGGTTTTGTTCTTCATAGAGCAATTTTAAATTAAACCCCATCTAATGTAGAGCAGTTCATTTTTGTATTTGTCTCATTCTAATATCTTTGATAGCAGTTGGGGGTCTACAAAGCGGGTGTAGGCCTATTGAAATGCAACTGTTGGTAATTATTATTGTTTAATATTTGTTAGCATTTTGTTTTCTCAAAAATTACTCTTACTCTTCTCTCTCTCTCTCTCTCTCTCTCTCTCTCTCTCTCTGTAGTTGTGGTCAGGAAGATCCCACTTACTCCGCTCTGTGGGGGGATAACAAGGCCTTTGATGAGGTCATCATTTCTCCAGCCATGCTGAATGAACACTTGCCCCATGTGGTGATGGATGGCCTCAACAAGGTGTGTGTGTGTGTGTGTGTGTGTGTCTGTGTCTGTGTGTGTGTGTGTGTGTGTGCACGCCTTTCTGTCTAACACTTGCCAAATGCAAATTCAGTGATTGGGTAACTAATGAAATGCCATTCTGGGCAAATCTGGATAACACCGAATCCAGCATATATAAATGCTAAATGTAGTAAAGTTTCCTTAAGTTTAATTTGACCAGTTTTGCGATCCTGGCTTCGCTCTTGACTTTAATATGATTATGAGAGTGTTTGACTTTGAAAATGTGCAGCGCTCATATTTATTCAATGACATCATTGCCTTTTGAAGTTTAATCCTTAAACTTTAATAATTTGAAGCTCGCCATTCTTGTCTTTCCGTTCCCAAGTATAAGACCTCTTGAAATTATAATTAAGGCTTTTTTCTTATACCATTTAATGTATTTAAACCTTTTTATGGCCTTAGATTTTATACAATTAACTTGAGAGCTTTAGGGACCTGCAGAAGCCGTGTATTTAAGGAAGCCCGTCGGGCAGGGCAGTGATATATTTTGGTAACCCGACTGGAAAACACAATAGCCCCGGGACGTCGAGCTGGCGATTTTGCTAGCCCTGGATTCAAAAATCAAAACAATGATTAATTTGCTAAAAAAACAAGTCTCTGTGTGGTTACAAATGTTTTCATAAAAAATACACAAGTGGAAAACATTGTTGAATATTTGAAACTAGATTTTTGTGCTGAATTTAAATATTTTGATAGATATCTCAAAGGTTGCAAGATAGTTAAATATAGTGTTTATACTGTAAAAAGCATTGATACTATTTAGTAAATATGAAATTATATAAAGTTAAATGATGTGATTTTCAGCAGTCATCCTTCAGAAATCATTCGGTCACTTTTGATCAATTTAATGAGTCTTTACTGAATAAAAGTGTCAGTCTAAATTGCCCAGCCCTGTAAAATAACATGTAACATAACATGGACTCTGGTGTTCCCAGATCTACTTTCGTTATTGGAATTGCTTTGGGGTTTGGGGTCAGTGAATCAATCGCTTATAAGGCTTTTGGGCTGCAATGGACTCCAGGTATATGTGTTGCAGATCTGTGTCACATCTTAGCCACAGTGTGTCCGTTGTCTGTTTTTGCTGGATATAAAGGTCTGTCTTTTGTCTTTGTCCCATGAAACCGCCTTCATCGGAATTCCACGAGCATAAAAGCATTTCTGGCATGGCTGTTTCTTCTTCTTATTGCTATTACTGTTGCTCATATATAAGGTTAGGGGTTTGTTCAGAACCCTACGTATTAAACTTTGGGTGTGCAACTTGTCCTGCTGCATATATAGTGGAATGATCAATCTAGTTGCTCTTAAACCGGGCTGTCATACTGTCTTGTTTTGTTTTCTTTGTTCATGTTCTTTTGTTCACATGTCTGTTGTATGGTAATGTGTTGGTTTGTCTTCACAGGTGCTGGAAAACCCTTTTTTTATTTCAGATCTGATTGCTGCACAGGTTGGAAGCCAGAGAACTAGCATCCAAGCGTGTGTTTCTGTCCCTAACGCACTTCCAGATCCCTTTCTAACGCCTTTCTGTTCAGATGAATGTTTTATGGTTCCAGATACATGCTCTGCTTCTCGAACTCCCAGTGAAACGGTTTCTGTCCAACCACGAGGTTCAGACACTCACAGGAACGGTTTAATGCTCGATAATACTGTCAGTCTTCAAGCAGCTTCCAAGTCAAACTCTCAAAACACCATCACAGAGACTCTCACCCCTTTAATGTCTGTTACTGTAGATACGTCTTCTATTGCGTTAGATATAAAGCCAGGAGACAATTTCTGTGCCCTTCAACAACCATCAACATCTCTGTCTGAATCCCCAATGGTTGCATGTGCTCCCCTAAACATTGCCCAGTCGAACATTACACTGACCTCTACGAAGTTGGACTTGCCAACATTAGAAATGGCCTCATCTGTCCAAGACTCAACCATCCCCTTTAAAGACTCTTTACCTTCCTCCCACCCACAGATCCAGAAGACAACTTCCCAAACTCCATTTCCAAACACATCAGATTCCTCTTCTCCCCCAGAGTTCCTGTTACAAACCAGCATAAATCCAGACTTTTCCGAGATCCCCTCAACTGGACTAATGTCTAAAGACACATTAGCTGAACTCTCAATGGAGAAGAGTTCTACAAAACCCTCAGTCTTTGATAACACACCTTTAACTTCTCCTCAGGCTAGATTGAGTTCCTCGACTGCCCAATCTGAAGAGACCAATTTTAGTGCCACCTGTTATATCTCAAGCCTCTGATATACACTACTGATCAAAAGTCTGGGGTCAGTAAAATATTACAAATATTCATTATTTTATCCAACAAGGATGCATTAAATGGATCAGAAGTAACAGTAAAGTCATTTATAAAGTTATACAAATTCTATTTCTAATAAATTATGTTCTTTTGAACTTAATATTCTTTAAAGAATTCTGAAAAAATCCACATAAATATTAAGCAGTACAACTGTTTTGATAATAATGAGAACGTTTTATTCAGAAAAAAATTAACATTCCACAATTAAAATTTAAATACGAAATTAAAATAAAAAATATATTCAAATAGAAAGCATTAAATTGTAATAACACAATTTTCACAACTTTTTTTTCGATAAATAAATGCAACCTTGTTGAACATAAAAGACTTATCTCAGATACATAAAAAAAATCTTACCGACCACAAACTTTTGAACGTTGGTGTGTTACACAAAGTACAGTCCAATCAAATGCATGCGCTTTCTTCCTTTGCAGCTAATAATCTGTGTTCCTCGCTGCCAGAAACATCCATCCGCTCGAGCTTTGGGCATCTGTGGTGTCCGTCTCTTCCTTTCTGCAGGTTCCTGGTCTCTCTATCACCTGTTTTGGTGTCTGGTTTATGCTTTAGCAGTTGGCAGCAGGGTTTTCATTGCAGCTTCTCTCCCTCTCCGTGTGCCTTGCGTTTGTCACCTGGTGTTTTACTCTTGGAGGTGGATTCAGGCCTGTGGTGGTCCTCGGCGTTTGTTTCCTCTGGTGGTTGGTGGTGGTAGTTCTGCCTCAGAGGGTACATTTAAAGGAACAGTGAACACTGTGTCATCATTTTCTCACCCTAATGTTGTTCCAACACGTATGACCAGGATAAATATCTCCTTTTGAGTTGGAGAGAGGAATATGGACACTAATATTGTTGAAAATGTGTGAAATTCTGCAGAAAATGTGCTAAATGGACTAAAAATCATGTTTACTCACTAACCTGTAGACCTAACATGCAGTTTACTGTTCATTTAAGATGCTTTTGTTTACTTTATCATTTTTAGAAAACATTAATGCTTAATACTTTTTTGTCTTTAACTGCCTGTACAGGCTCAAATTGACTGAAATTCATACAGTTGCTCTTATTTTAAGTAACTGGTTTTGTGCAATGATTTTATTGTTTGTAGTATGTAGCTTGTATTGTTATTCTAATTTTTTGCATGGTACATGTACATTATTGTTTTACACAAGTTGCATTGCATTTCATTGCATCCATTAACTGATATCTTCGATTATTGTCTCTAACTCTAGCCATACTCATATGTTTACATACATTAATAAATAAAAATGCATTATCATCTTGTGGCTGTGTAACTGGACTTTTACCTTTGTTTTTCCATTCAACTTTGTCTTTCATAATGAACATAATGCAGCTAATTTTATATCACTGTGTTTTTTGTGTTTGAAACGATCAAATATTCTTATGTAAAATGACTAGATTGGGGGTAAAATATGACATTTGTCTCATGATGGACAGCTCAGTTTCACTCGGTGTGAACACAAATGAATGGAAAGTGAAAACCCTGTTTGGCTTGCAAGATAAAGTGTGTTTGAATCGAAATTTCAAAGCATTGAATCTTTCAAGTATGGTTGCAAATGATTTATTTTCATAGTGTTTTATTCAAAGAAAAGTATACTTTAGTAATCTGCATTTGGCTTTGCAACAAAGGAATATGTGGTAAAAAAATATAAAATATCACTTGTTCTCATAAAATGTATTCAGGTGCATTCATTTCATCTGGATATATAATACATAAATAACATTTGTAATAATTTCAAGTAGGCTGTGAGACCTGCTTATTTCTTTCCACTCATTCATATATTCATGTACATTTTTATTCTCATTTGTAGTTTGTATCATCTGTCCTGTTTTCTCTTTTCCTTTCTGTCCTGCAGGTGTTGGAAAACTATAATAAAGGGAAGACAGCTTTACTGTCAGCTGCTAAGATAATGGTTAGTCCTACAGAAGTGGACCTGAATCCAGAAACGATTTTCCTGGATAGTTCACTGCAGCCCACGCCTGCCGCACATCACCGCAGAAACAGTAGTGTCCGGTGAGTCACGACAGCCAATCAGAGTTTGAAACAAGCTGACTGACCAATCAGAACATACCAATGAGTGATCAATGATGCAGTTTCTTTAGGTGTTCTTAAGCATTGCTATCGTTTGATTTTAACTATATTGCCTGTCCTTCTCACTCATGCCGACTGCAGAGGTACAGTGTATGGTACTATACAGTTCCCCCCTCGTCCTCTCTGGTTCAGTAGAAAAGAACAGCCTAGACGTTAGTCACGTTAGTGTTGCCTAACCATAAACCTCCCTTTTCTTTCCCCTCTTTCTCATTGTTTCCTTCTCTTCCCTGTTCTCTGCTTTATTTTGATTTAACATGTTGAATGTTAATTATTTGTTTTTACCCTTACATTTTTATGACTTGTTTTTTTTAATCTTCTTTACATAATTTTTGTATATATATATTTATATATATAAAATTGTAAAACAAAAATGTTTGTTTTTCTTTCATCAAACTTTTTATTTTCCCTGTATTTGAATAATTTTTTTGAATATCCTGCATTTTATGCTATTTTTTTAAATATCCCATTTTTCCCCTGCATTCTAATTTTAATTACCTAATTTAATTTGTTACCATCCTTCTCTTTTCCCCCTCCATGCTGTCTGTCTCTCTGGTCTCTCTATATTTTCTCCACATGCTTCTCTACTCCTGTGCCCACTCCCTGTCCTGTCCTGCTGTAGTTCCTGTGCCCGCTCGGAGATCTCGCTGGACGGTTTCTTGGAGTGTCCGCCCCCTCCTGTGCCTGTGGTGCTCACCGCCCGTGAGCGATTGGCCGTGGAGCTGCGGGAGCGAAAAGCCCCCTTGGCCATCATGGAAAATCTATCTGACGCCGAATCTGTCTACAGCTTGGACTCCCGACGATCATCTGCCGCCCTGAGAGGCTCACCCTGTTTAGGGAGTCTACCTTTCCCTTTGGACGCCACCATCCCAGAAGAAAATCCTTCGCTGAGTTCCCGTACAGAGCTGCTGGCCGCAGATGGCTCGGACCGTGAACTGGGCGAGGCCGGCCCGTACTGCCCTACTCCTCCAGAACTGGAAGTACCTTCCAACGACACCCATCATGTCAACTTCTCTCCGCTCTCGCTTGGACAAACTATTGAAGATCAGCCGGCCAACCAAGGCAAGAACTCCCGGCGGTCTTCAGGAACGTCTGTGACTTGCCAGCCATCAGCTGTTCCTAACAGTAAAGAATCCTGCCCAGTAGCACCCTGGACTGGTTCTACGCCAGAAACGCCCAAGGATAGAGAGTTTGAAGAGGCAGAAGTCGAGAGTGTCCGGTCCCAGACTCTTCCACCAGTTCCTCCGCTGTCCAACGGCACTCCCAGTCAGGCGGTCCTAGAGTTCGCCCAGTACCTGGACTCTCTATTTAGGCTTGACGGCAGCAGCTCTCCACCTCTTGAGCTGTCCGATGCAGAATCCGAATCTGGACGGGGATCATATAGCCAGGTTGAGGGACACCATGCGGATCAGCACGTGAAAAACACAGACAAGGACAGGCAGCTATTGGCTAGAGCCACTCTAGAGCCCAACTTGGTTCCCAAGCCGCCTCGCACGTTTGCCGGCTCGGCCGATCCTTCCTCCGGCATCTCTCTTTCTCCATCCTTCCCGCTCTCGTCTTCTGGAGAACTCAACGATTTCTCCCCTCCTGACGGAGTGCTACCCGCCAACCATTCGTCTGCGCTACGAACTTCCGCTGCTAGTTCCAGTCCTAAGGAAACTGTGTTGGCGTCTATGGTGTAGTGGTCCACTTTCATCTATTTATTTAACCCTATGCTTTCCTTTCTCCTTCTGAACCAATCGTAGAAACGTGCATGCGTAGCACCGTGGCCAGTCCTTCCAGACTTCCAGACTAATGGACCGTTAAGAATTCATAAAGAACAGAAGACCTCATTTTGTACTATTGTAAGACATGTCTGAATGCATTGTGTCTTGTGCATCACCAATTATAAAGTGTCCTAATCGCTGGCTGCAACATACGAGGTGCTGAGGGGCTCCTTCGAACACTAAAGGTGTTGCTAGCATATTGAGAAGCTTGCACAAATGACCCTATGTTCACATTGAATCTAATGTTACGTTATGTTTACATTGACACCACAGAACACCAAGCTATCACAAATGTTGGCAGTTTCATTTAAGGGAAAGGCTGGGATAGGAAAAAGGGAAGACTACTTTAGTGAAGTGGGTTACGGGGAGGGGCGCACACAACAAGCAGTGGGGTACATTTCCTCAGGACCTTGATGAATGAAGAATGGGACAAAGATGTCTCAGGCGAAGGATAATAAATAGTTTTTTTGGGATTGTACTTTTTCATTTGTTTTAATTGAAGATTGTGTGGAATGTCCTGCTGAGTATATGTGTAATTAGTGGCACTGACGTTGGTGGACATCTATGAGTTCTCGATGTGCATGAGAAAATACTGTATGCTCATGTAAAACGTTTCATTTTGCTAACTTTTTTTCATCTCTTATTTACATAAATCCACTTGAATTTACGCATGCAAGTTTTCTATCATTTCTTTTTCCACCGATTGCCAAAAAAAGCCAACTTCATATAAGTCAAATGTTTGAACTCTGTGAAATTAATATATTATGATAATTATTGTTATTTATTTTTACAAACCACTGCCCATAAATGCAAACGACATCAGGAAGAGTTGTTGAATGGTACGAGACATGCACCAGTCACAAAATGCGCCCTTTAAATGGCTCGCCTGAATCTGCGATGTCTTTTACGAGACGCGTCCTTCGCGAAAAGTCTCTTTCGGTATGGTATGGCGTGCAATCAGTAGCAAAATAAGCATAGAGAGATTTCTTCTCATCTGCTTTTTTTAAAAATCATTTCTACTGTTGTTGCTATAATACAATAAATAGTGGTTTATCTCAATGGGGAAATATTTTAATAACTTAGACTTGCTTTTTATATATCGTTTCAGGATGAAGTGTTTGAGTTTTTGGGTGGTTGTGTGAAAAAGTACAGCGGTTTGTCACCACAGAGCTTTGCGGTTCTCAAATGCGTCAAGTATTTTATTTTGTATGCTGTCGATTGTTTTATAGCTCAATTCCCATGCTTTGGTTGCATGTAATTGGTTAATAATTGGTTATAGGTCCTGTATGTGACAAAACCAAACTTATCACTTCTTTGGTTGAGATTTTTTCTGATGTAAATGTTATATAAATGATCAAATGTTTGGTATTTTAGCAAAAAAAAGTACTTATTTTCCTGCTCTTTTATTGCTGCTTTATTAAATGACTCTTTATAAGTTGTGACTAAATAAATGTATAAGCTGTGACTGCTGTACTTTTTCACAAAATAGTTGTGTATAGCACTGCCTTTTCACGTGAGTGTAAATACTGTCTCGTTTCCAGTTGTTGTGTTCAAAAATAGATATAAAATCAATGGGACTTATCAATAAAAAAGCTCTATCGTGTACCATAGTGATGACTTGATCTCAAATGTATAGCTATATTGATATATCTACAGTATAAATTATAAATAGAGAAAAATTATGACTATTCAGGAACGAAAATCTGATACTGTGGCCATATGCTGACCAGTAAAAATATATAATGATTGAGTATTCATTCTTAAAGAAAAGAAACACTCTTCAGGTTTGTCACAACCCTGCCAGTCTTTCAACTTTCAAGGATGAGAATGTATTTAAATGCACACACTTACACTGCCCTGCCTGTAATAGAATAAAACATGGATCTCTGACGGACTTGGTTTCTCTTCACTTTGTTTAGTAAGCTGTCTAGGGGTATGTTTGGATGTTTTATTAACCTAAAGTTTACTACATACTGTAATGGCAATGCAATACTCAATTCGTTTTATTAAAAAAAGAGTAACTCATTTTATGGTCCATTAGCATAAAGACTTTCACTTCATTACAGAAAGCTTGAAAAATAAAGACAGAATAGACAAATATTCTTCATTATCTGGAATATTTCTACAGTATGACAAGAAGCCATATATTGCCACAGCCATATCTGCACTTATGTTCCAGTTTGCGGTGAGCGACCTTCTTTGAGCCCAGGACATCACTATACCAAGGAGCCGAGTGAACGAAAGAGACAATACGTGTTTTTGGAGGAGCAAAAGTATCCAAATTGGCAGTGAGGGCATTATTTAACAATAACATTTTATCTTCAAGGGGAGCTGTAGAAAAACCCTCTAAAGACGTGGTAATAGATTCAGCAAAAACAGTATGATCAACTGATTGCCATTTACGGAAAGAAACAGTGTGTGGTTCCAGAACATATGACTTCTAATTCTAATTTAAAAAACACAATAGAATGCCTGAAAGACTAACATCAGCTGTGGCAATGCTTGATACAATGTCATCATTTGCAATGACTAAGTCCAGAGTATGACCTTTGGTGTGAGTTGGATAGTGAACAAACCGAGTCAAGTTATAGCAGTCCAGCAGAGATGAATGTTAAACATGAATATTAAAATCCCCCCATTTAATGACAAAACAAATGAATTATTAGACAGGGGTATAAAATGAAACAAAGCACATTACATTCAAAGGAAACAGCCTACACATTTCAACTGATTTTAAAGGCCTTCTTATACATGAGTTAGAAATAGTCCCAAAGCAATACTGTATTTCAGCAAGCAAAACATAAAACACATGACATGAGAATTTACATTTATGTATATACAATTGTGTTAACAAGATAAGGAGATTAAGTACAATTGTTTTTTCTGTAAATGTTTTTATGCGAGGATGTGTTCTGTGCTGGATGACCGTGGTGACGCAGCAGTGACGCGGCGGGTCTCTCTTAAGTATCCGCTCAGTCAGTAAAGCGCAGGTCGAACAGCAACACTCACTCACACTCATACATACACACACATTCACCCTACAACACTGAGACATGGACTCAGACGAGGGCTACAACTATGAGTTCGATGATGAAGAGGAGGAGGAGGAAGAAGAGGAGGAGTGCAGCGAGGACAGCGGGGAAGAGGAGGCCGAGGATGAGGAGCTGGGCGAGGTGGAGCTGCTGGACCCGGCCGTGGCTGGAGGAGAAGCCGACGATTGCGTTGACACCGGCGGCGGAGGAGGCCTGGGGCCCGGCCAGGAGGAGGAGGACTACCGCTTCGAGGTGCTGACCACCGAGCAGATCCTCCAGCACATGGTGGAGTGCATCAGGGAGGTCAACGAGGTCATACAGGTAGCTAACAAACAGATTTACTTTCGTTTTCCTGGGTGTTTATAGGTTTGTTTATGTGGAGGACTGATGCTGTTAGCCTTTAGCATTAGCGGCTAACTGGCATGAGAGGACTAATGATGCGAAGCTAACCATTTGTTTTTAATCTTAGTTGTGATTTATTGACTGATTTTATGTTTGTGTTTTGGAAATTACTTGTGTTATTTTAGAGAGTTCAAGTGATTTTTCTTTTTCTTTGTCAGCTAGAGTTAGCTAACGTTAGTTCTGCTAGCGCGACCCAGTTTACAGAGACTGGACTTTATTTGACAGCTATTATGGATTGTATCTTAGTTTTTTTTTTAATCTTATTAAAATTGTGTAATGAATCAGATGGCAGTGTACATTATGTTTAGTTGTTATTTTGAAGCAGACTAAAGTTTAGCGCTGTCACTGATGCTAATGCTAACGTTACATGACACATTTGGTAAGATGTTCACAGTTTTAAGCTTATGAAGCATGTTTGTTTCTCCAAACACAAAACACTTTAAAGTTATTTTTATGGGTGCACAACATCCATTGAACTCAACAAAAGCACATCTGTCAAAAAAAATAGCATTGAAGCTTTAGAGAAGATCAGAAAACTGTTGAAAAATTATAAATGTGTATTTGTGCATGGATAAATGACAATCACTGGAGTGTTTTTATCATGAATATAGGAAACATTCACGAGCTTTATTTAAGAAAGCTGCTACATGAATCTGCATCAGTTGTTGGCATGCATGTTGTCATTCAAAACATGTAAAGCATGCATTTGTGGACAGTAACGACAAGATACTTATCGATTTGTTTAGCTTATGGAAAACCTCAAAGTATTAGAGTTGTGTTGGGAGTTTATTAGATGAACCTCACACAATCTGTCTACATGATAATACTAGACAGACCTATATCACCCATAAGTTTAGCTGAAGGCTTAATGGTGGATTTATAAAATAATAAAATGTTTATTAGTGAAATTACTCAAATGTATGTTTTGGCACCCATTCAGTCTCAGGGTTACATTTGAATGATAAACAGCTTAGGCTTTTGATTTGTAGAGTAAAACCTAATCTTGTGTAGCCTGATGATTGACAATACAGCTAAGTTTAGTTCACTTTGCTGCTTATCCTGACCAAGATCCACCAACTTAGACAGAAAAAGACCATCTAAGCAAAGTTGTGTTTAGAGGTTTTATATTATATTATACCATAGTAATGAAAGAAAAAGTCAAGTATGTATATATATATATATATATATATATATATATATATATATATATATATATACATACATACATACAGGTGCTGGTCATATAATTAGAATATCATCAAAAGTTGATTTATTTCACTAATTCCATTCAAAAGTGAAATTTGTATAATGTATACATTCATTCCACACAGACTGATATATTTCAAGTGTTTATTTCTTTTAATTTTGATGATTATAAGTGACAACTAATGAAAAACCCAAATTCAGTATCAGAATATTACTTAAGACCAATACAAAGAAAGGATTTTTAGAAATCTTGGCCAACTGAAAAGTATAAACATGAAAAGTATGAACATGAAAAGTATGAGCATGTACAGCACTCAATACTTATTTGTGGCTCCTTTTGCCTGAATTACTGCAGCAATGCGGCGTGGCATGGAGTCGACCAGTCACTGCTCAGGTGTTATGAGAGCCCAGGTTGCTCTGATAGTGGCCTTCAGCTCTTCTGCATTGTTGGGTCTGGCATATCGCATCTTCCTCTTCACAATACCCCATATTTTTTCTATGGGGTTAAGGTCAGGCGAGTTTGCTGGCCAATTAAGAACAGGGATACCATGGTCCTTAAACCAGGTACTGGTAGCTTTGGCACTGTGTGCAGGTGCCAAGTCCTGTTGGAAAATGAAATCTGCATCTCCATAAAGTTGGTCAGCAGCAGGAAGCATGAAGTGCTCTAAAACTTCCTGGTATACGGCTGTGTTGACCTTGGACCTCAGAAAACACAGTGGACCAACACCAGCAGGTGACATGGCACCCCAAACCATCACTGACTGTGGAAACTTTACACTGGACCTCAAGCAACGTGGATTCTGTGCCTCTCCTCTTCCTCCAGACTCTGGGACCCTGATTTCCAAAGGAAATGCAAAATTTACTTTCATCAGAGAACATAACTTTGGACCACTCAGCAGCAGTCCAGTCCTTTTGTCTTTAGCCCAGGCGAGGCGCTTCTGACGCTGTCTGTTGTTCAAGAGTGGCTTGACACAAGGAATGCGACAGCTGAAACCCATGTCTTGCATACGCCTGTGCGTAGTGGTTCTTGAAGCACTGACTCCAGCTGCAGTCCACTCTTTGTGAATCTCCCCACATTTTTGAATGGGTTTTGTTTCACAATCCTCTCCAGGGTGCGGTTATCCCTATTGCTTGTACACTTTTTCTACCACATCTTTTCCTTCCCTTCGCCTCTCTATTAATGTGCTTGGACACAGAGCTCTGTGAACAGCCAGCCTCTTTGCAATGACCTTTGTGTCTTGCCCTCCTTGTGCAAGGTGTCAATGGTCGTCTTTTGGACAACTGTCAAGTCAGCAGTCTTCCCATGATTGTGTAGCCTACAGAACTAGACTGAGAGATTATTTAAAGGCCTTTGCAGGTGTTTTGAGTTAATTAGCTGATTAAAGTGTGGCACCAGGTTTCTTCAATATTGAACCTTTTCACAATATTCTAATTTTCTGAGATACTGAATTTGGGGTTTTCATTAGTTGTCAGTTATAATCATCAAAATTAAAAGAAATAAACACTTGAAATATATCAGTCTGTGTGGAATGAATGTATAAATTATACAAGTTTCACTTTTTGAATGGAATTAGTGAAATAAATCAACCTTTTGATGATATTCTAATTATATGACCAGCACCTGTGTGTGTGTGTGTGTGTGTGTATATATATATATATATATATATTTTTTCAAATGTATAAATAAAACAACGGTTATTGGAGTAAAAAAGTATTTTATACATCAATTTTTTCAGTGTATAAATATAATAACAAGAATGTCTGTGAAATGCTGTACAAAGTCTCTTCAACTTTGAAAGATCCAGTTATTAGTTTTTCCTCAAAAGCGCTAACTCTATAAGCCTGGTACCTTATAAACATAACAGAAAAACTTTTATAAAAGTCACGAAAGTTGCTCAAAGTCAACCCAATTAAAGCTAATCATATTGAAATAAACTGAGACTAGATTCAACCTTAGACTTCAGATATGGTGCACTCATATTATGAATGGGAGAAGGTGCAACATATAGTATGGCTTAACAATAAGTCCTCCTGTCTTCTAAATAAAAGAGCCAAGCAGTTTTTAATATTTCAGGATTTCCCGATTTAGTCAGATAATGCCCAAAATAGCTGCCAGAGGCATCGCTAATATGGCTGCAGAGTAAACAGTATTGTGTACATACAAAAAATGTATAGCCTGAATGCACTGTAAGTCGCTTTGGATAAAAGTATCTACTAAATGCATAAATGTAAATGTGTCTTTTCCAGAACCCAGCTACGATAACCAGAATACTCCTCAGTCACTTCAACTGGGACAAAGAGAAACTTATGGAGAGGCAAGTTATTTCACTTTATTTTACTATATTTATATGTTGTCATAAAAGTTTTGCATAGCGTGTTTAAAGGACATTTACGATTGGTCTGTGTGCTGTTTGAAAGAGCAACATTTAAATGTTTCAGGTACTTTGATGGAAATCTGGACAAGTTGTTTTCAGAGTGCCATGTCATAAACCCCAGTAAAAAGCCCAAAACGCGACTAATGAGCACACGCTCCTCCAGTCTGGATTTGCCCTGCCAGATCTGCTATCTCAACTATCCAAACTCGGTCAGTGTCACTTGTTCATGACTGATGCTGAATCTTCATCAGTTCCTTAGAAAGGCCTGTGATAACAAAACTGAAGTCCATTGAAGTGACTCAGTTTGCACAACTCGGTGACTTATTTGGTAGGAATGTGTTTCCTTTTCTAGTATTTCACAGGTCTTGAATGTGGACACAAGTTCTGTACACAGTGCTGGGGCGACTACTTAACCACCAAAATCATTGAGGAAGGGATGGGACAGGTGGGCTCCTGTTCAGCTCCTTGCTATCTGATGTTATAATCAGATTCCCCTCTTAATGCTGGTTTTTATTTTTCCTTTTGTTCTTCCAGACCATCTCATGTCCTGCTCACAGCTGTGATATTTTGGTTGACGATAACACCGTTATGTAAGTGCTTTGGGTAATTTAGCGTGTTTATTTGAACATTTGTGCTCTATTTTTTATTGAAATAAATGTTATGGGTTATTTTGTAGGCGACTGATCACAGATTCTAAAGTGAAGTTGAAGTATCAACATTTAATCACAAATAGTTTTGTAGAGGTAAGAAGTTCTTCATTTTTGTTGCATAAATTGTTTAAAATGCTATTGACTTGCTTGCTTGCAACTCCATGAATTAGCTGGGATAGAGATATCAAATACTAATACAAAAATGTCAAATGAGTTAGCATTTGAGAATTTTAATTTAGAAAGAATCAGTTAGTTTTTTATAAATTTAGTAATAAGCTGTAGGAATAGTTCACCCAAAGATGAAAATGTGCTCAGGCCGTGCAAGATGCTTTGTCAGAACAGATTTGGAGAGATTTAGCATTGCATCATTAATAAAGCTGATTAAACATCTCACAATAATCCACAAGTAATCCGCATGACTCCAGTCCATCAATTAACGTCTTATGATGTGAGAAGCTGCATGTTTGTAATTAAACAAATCATTAAGACGTTTCAAACTTCAAACCGTTGCTTCCGGCTAAAACAAAATAAAAAGAGTCCTCTATCCATAATATTGAATAAAAATCATCAGCTCGTCTGAATCAGGAGAGAAATATGCACAGATCAAGCATTGTTTACAAGTAAAAACTGTCCAAAACCTTTTTTTTACTGGAGGATTTTAGACCGAAGCGACAGTTTAAAGTAAATAACATCTTAATGATGGATTTGTTTCTTACAAACATGCATCTTTTCAATTCACACGACATTAACTGATGGACTGGAGTTATGAGGAATACCTGTGGATTATTGTGATGTTTTTATCAGCCGTTTGACTCTCATTTGACGGCACCCATTCACTGCAGAGCATCACCATTGGTCAACAAGTGATGTAATGCTACATTTCTCCAAATCTGTTACGATTAAAAAACAAATTCCTCTACATCTTGGACAGCCTGAGAGTGAGTGTATTCTCAGACAATTGTAATTATTGGGTGAACTGTTGCTTTCACGGTTTGCTAACTAACTTGTGTTCAAGGCTTCTTTTATTACTCAGAAAATATCAATATATTAACCGATCTGGTGCTAATTCTAAACATCATGTATGGTTTCTTTATGGTTAAGCTTAAGAACGGTTTGCTATATGACATATATTTAAATACTGGTGTATATATTTGTAACAGCGTCTGTCTGCAGTGAACGGTGTTGTCTCTCTGCTCTTCTACAGTGTAACAGACTGTTGAGATGGTGTCCAGCTCCTGACTGCCATCATGTGATCAAAGTTCAGTATGCTGATGCCAAACCAGTTCGCTGCAAATGTGGGAGACAGTTCTGGTAAGAGTCTGATGCAGAATGCAGTGGATCAGTGTTAGTTTAAACCGTTTGTTCTGCTGTGCACACTTTTCTTCATTGACTCAACATCAGCTGGGTGCTGTTATTTTTCATATGTACGAAAAAATTACAGCATATGGCTTTGGAATTACATGAGGGGGAGTAAGTAATGACAGTATTTAAATTTTTTAATGTACTTTTTTTTTTATAAATAGTTTCAACTGTGGAGAGAACTGGCATGATCCTGTTAAATGCAAGGTATGTTAGCATCACTAGGCACTCATTGTCATGTTAGCATTAGGCACTCATTTTTAGGTTAGATTATTTCCATTGTTAAAATGAATATTATTAGATTAGATTAGTCCTGAGATGTTTTCCTTTTCTTTAATCATATTCTACTCTTCAAGTGGTTGAGGAAGTGGATAAAGAAGTGTGATGATGACAGTGAAACATCCAACTGGATTTCAGCTAATACCAAGGTACACCCATAAACACTCAGATGAGATCTATGAAGATATTCGGTTCACTTGATATCATTTATTATTTATTTATTGTGATGAAGAGAAAGTTATTCTACTGTAAGCCCATACCTTCTCCAGAGAAAAAAAGGGCATTGTTTAACTTTGTTACACAGGTTTGGCCATTTGTTTAACAAATGTATTCACATTTATTTGACTGGCAATAACAGACATGCAGGACAAAAGAGTCAAGTATAGAAAGTGTGCTTTAGTCAATACTGTGTGTGTGTGTGTGTGTGTGTGTGTGTGTATATAAATACATTTTTAAATCAGCAGCATGCCACAAATGATCAGTAAAGATGGCAATAAACCCAAATTATACCTTTAGTTAATTTGGGTGTTGCTGTTTTTCTTAGGAATGTCCCAAATGTCATGTGACCATTGAAAAAGACGGCGGCTGTAATCACATGGTGTGTCGAAACCAGAGTTGTAAAGCAGAGTTCTGCTGGGTTTGTCTCGGCCCTTGGGAACCACACGGCTCTGCTTGGTGAGTCTGCTTTACCTCTTATCAATGCTTGTGTTGTATATACTCGTGGAATAACATCTACATATCACACTGATTACAGGTACAACTGCAATCGCTACAATGAAGATGATGCAAAGGCAGCCAGAGATGCTCAAGAGGTACTTGAGGATTATTCAACCCAACATCTGTCCTCCTTTATCTATCAAGGAGACTCAAATAAGCTCTTGCAGTACAAGCAATGGCCTGTAACTGTTCTCTTTGGAATGAATGTATTTTATCCATGTCACAGAGATCTCGTGCAGCCCTGCAGCGCTACCTCTTCTACTGCAACCGCTACATGAACCACATGCAGAGTCTGCGCTTCGAGCACAAGTTATACGCGCAGGTGAAGCAGAAGATGGAGGAGATGCAGCAGCACAACATGTCGTGGATCGAGGTGCAGTTCCTGAAGAAGGCCGTGGATGTGCTGTGCCAGTGTCGCTCCACGCTCATGTTCACCTACGTCTTTGCCTTCTACCTCAAAAAGAACAACCAGTCCATCATTTTCGAGGTGAGGCGGAATCAAGTTTTTTTTTTTGCACAACCCCATGTAGTAGTGTTTTATAGCTGCAAAAATAATGACTATTTTTGGACAGGTTTCCATAACACTCCAACTGTCTGCTGTTGGTGGGACTAACATTCAAACTTCATTTTTTATAGCATTGCACTGTTTACACTCCGAGAAATCAACACACTGATGTGTCACTGCTGTTTTTCCAGAACAATCAGGCTGATCTGGAGAACGCTACAGAGGTGCTCTCGGGTTATCTAGAGCGAGATATCTCCCAGGATTGTTTGCAAGATATTAAACAGAAAGTGCAGGATAAGTACAGGTGAGAAATTGATCCAGAATCACAATACTGTTGTGTTTTTCTTCCCTATATGCATGAAATTGATATTGTATTGTTAACTGCTTGTATAATTTTTGCAGTGCAGTTATTATTTTATATATAGTATAATTTTTTGTTATAGTATTTGTTTTTTATGAATAAAATACTTTGTTTTAATTTAAGTTTTAGTAATTGTATGTTCTTTTGTCTTTTTATATATATTTCTGTTTAGCTTGAATGACTTTTTATTTCAGTATTAAGTTTAAATACACTTTTTAATTATTGTTTTGTAGTGAACAATTTTGAATCCGACACATTGGGTGAATTCTGGAGACAGTTGAAAATTTTATTTTAAATTAACCATCATTTCTAATAAGGTTGTAGTAGTAGTAATGTAAAAATATGTATTTATATATTTAAAAAAAATATTATAAATATGCATTTATAAAAAAATATTTAAATAATTTGGCAGTTGTATAGAAAACCCTAATTATGATTCTAAATCCAAATTTTCATAATTATAAATAATGAATGCAATGACTCCAAAATAATAGTTTTGCTTTTATATAATGCACACTGATCTGTACCTGCTGACTCAACATCTGTTACAGTGAATTACAGAAGATGTTGGTTCATCTTAGTTAGGGCATGTAAGCACTTTATTAATCAGCCAGCATCCAAAAGGAGAATCTAGAAAATTGTAAATATTTAAAATGTGTATTTTTTGTCACATTGTGTACAGTGATATTTAGGATAAACAATAGTACAATTACATTTGCATCCATGTGAATTTTTAATGTTCAAATGCATTGACAGTTGAGCATCTTACTGGCTTTTAACATAATATATTTAGTATGGTCAAACCTGGATATTTTCATGTGCAGAGTTGGTTATCTAATCTGAAAACAGAAGTTCTGGAGCATCCGTCGCACAAACCCGTTTTATCTCTATATTCTCCAGTGAAAGTGTCCTTACAGAAAACGGTCTGCTTTTAATGCTTTAACTCTATGAAATAGGGGACATTGTTAAAAGGTTCCTGTGAGAAATGTGTTGAGCGCTGCTCATGTTTGAGGACTTCCCTGCGTTTCTCCTTCTGTGTAGATACTGTGAGAGCCGGCGGCGAGTGCTGCTGCAGCACGTTCACGAGGGCTATGAGAAAGACTTGTGGGAGTACATTGAAGACTGAGCAGAACTACTGCGAGCGCGCTGTGGTCTCCAGTCGGCCATCACCGCAGACCCTCTCCATGCATCCTTTTTACGTGACGTCTGGATTTTTGTTATTTAGTGTTTGTTCATTTGACTGAAATAAAAGGTAGAATATTCAAATAAAACTCTTACGTCAGTATTGCAGTCTGTAAGAGTTGATTGTCAAAACGGCACGGAAATGTGCTCCATTCTCCAAGCTTTCTGTGGAGACTCTTCAGTAGTCTGTTTTTTTTTTTAGTGCTTTTTGTCTGAAGTTGTTTTGTAGTTGGAGTTGAGATGGACTTGTCTCAAGCAAAGCTTTACAGGTCTGAGTCATGCAGAGTGTGTTGTGTTTTGGGAATGCTTGGTTGGGTGGCTTTATGCAGAAGTGTGTATTTCAAGCTGTAAATGGCACACATGCATGGAACACCGAGTGGGATGCATCTTTTATTTTATTTTTGGAAAAAATATTTATTCTTTACAGATATTCAAGAATGTGTTTTAAACCGCTTGAGAAGAGGCCACGTGACATTTTTGCCTCGTGTTTTTTTGCTGGAGGATAAGAACCTTTCCAGAGCGTTGCACACCTGAATCAGAGACATAGTAACAGCAGGGTAACAGTAGCCTTAATTACATCCAAGGATAAAAGTAGAAGTGCATGAATCTCACACAGAAATATCTGGGTCATTTTTCACCCCAAAATGGGAAAAAAATAAAGCATATTATGCATAAAGGAAATGACGCCTGTTTTTAGAACCAGCTGGATTGTTTGCATCGTTTAATTAATATAGTTTTCTTTGTTTTTGAGGTGAAATATGACCCAGAAATGTTCTGACCGTTTACATGAGATTCAACCTATTGATCTCAGTCAAATGCAGATCTGGTTGTGGACATGTTAGGTGTTTGGTTTGAGCTAAGATCGACTGGAACATCCACTCACTTCTTTTTATGAACCATCTGGTCTTAGTTGATGTTTATCTCTTTATGACCGCTGTTATAGCGAACACACTACCAGATGTTCCCTGAGAGAGAACCTGAGTGACATTCACTCACTAACAACTAAAGTCTCAAATACTTTGACCTGTTTGTCCTTTTCTTTTTAAATGTATGCACCTTTTGTAGTGCGAGAGGAGGCAGATGATATATTGAAAGCACTGTTGTATTTCTGTACGTGACTGCCAGGTGGTTCCGAGGCTTACTGGTACTGACTGTCCAGCACTATGAGGAGTAGATGAAACCGAAACGCTGCATAGTCAAGCCTGGCTGTGATGAGCAGAAGTTGGTAAACTAATAGGGCAAATATGAGCGCTGTGTTTACTCTAATATTAGAAATGGAGAGAGAGATCGAGCTCAGTACAGTATGTGACGCTCGTTATTTTATTCTAATTTTTCTTACTCTCACGTCTCCTTTCTGTCGGTCATTTCCTCGCCCCGTTTGAATGCATGTAATCATTCTCAGTGCGTCTGAACTGGGTTTGTCGGGTAGTTTACAGCCGCCTCTAATCATTCTAATGTCACATTGTATGGCCTTCATGACTGGCTCTTGGAATTTGTGCTCATGTTTTATTAATCCATCATTGGAAAAGAAAAAACAACTGAGAAACAGCAGTGTTGCTTGTGCTGACAGATGAGATTTGTTTTCACCAAAGTATGAATATATATGAATTAAAAGTGATTTTGAGAAATGTTCATACGGTGGCTTTCCTGTGTTATAACCATTCTTATAAAAATGTCCTATTTAAATAAATCTCATTCAAAAACATTTGGGTGAACTCATTCTTTCATTCGATGCGTCCTGGAATTTGTCAGTCAAAAATATTTGTCATGTCATACTGCTCAATATATTAATTTCAATAATTTGTTAATCTTTAAATTTACTATATATCTATATGTATCTAATTGGCTATTTTTTGTATGTTAATTACATTGTGAACTTCAAAATGTATTTTTTTTAGGGTTGAAAATATACAAATATTAAATTCTGAATATGATAAAATGTTATTATTTGTGTAATAATATAAAGTCTGCTGTAGTAATAATGGTAACAATTACTATTAATATCGCATTGTTTTCTGTAATAATTATAATAATAGCAATATATTAATGTTTATGATTATTATACTGAATAAATATGACTTTATTTCTATAATATATAATGAAAGGTTCACTGATTACAAGAATATATTTGCAATAATAATTTCTAAATTATTATACTGTTTAAATATTTTTTAAATTCTAATATATAAAGTTATTTTTTAATTGTGCTCTTAGTGTGAATGAGCCTAAAATATAGTAAAAGGTGTCAAATCCATGAATGCAGGCTATCGTGTTACCATGCAGTTTCTATGAACAGATATATCTGAAGGAGCAGTAGAGGGCGCGAGAAACATACAGGAGGGTCTTTGTGTGCTTCCCCTGTCCTCTGTGCGGGTTCACATCCGTGCAAGATTCACAGCACATCATTATAACACACGCATGCTCGCAAGTATAGAAGGAAGACATTCACGTGAAGATTTCCACATTCTTTAAAGCAACAAATACAAAGAAAAGCTATAATGCATCTCTAGATTTAATATGAACTGCCATGTTGTTTCTCTGTGAAACAGGAACTCCACCCTCTTCACACTCTCTAAGCGAAGCCACACAGCATATTACTGAAATATTAACTTCAACCACTGCACTAGTAGATCACCATATGACTTCCTCTTGTGTGGTGCTCGTAATGCAGTGAACAATAATGCTGGTTTTGTGCAAGTATGCATTTAAAAAAGGCCCAGCTACCAGAGAGCCATCCATCAGATGAACTCTGAAATACTCTAGAAAAGAAACCTGAGGCTAAATACAAAGCTCTGTGGGTTAAACACGGTGTAGGGGAATAGTGTGTGGTTTGAGTGGTGTGGCTCAGATGCAGCACTGCTAGGTTATATGGGGGACTCTGTAAGTAAATGTTTTATTTAGTTTTAGCTGCATATTTATGCTTAAAGCTACTTAAGTATCAGAAAAGTGCACAAGATTTTGACCGACTTGTACTAAATGAGTAAAGGTCCATTTGGTCTGATGACATTTGCAAACCAGAAAGTAATAACCCCATCTTGTACAAAGATCAAGACAAAAAAAATACTCTGACAATTTTATTTGATCAACACCTACGTGAAACAGAAACTGAGTGGTCGTCTTTATAAATAGCAGCTGAAGTGGGTAAGTGAAAAATGCTGGTTGCCACATAAAAATGTTCAGTGCTCACTGGGGTCACAATCTTTCATAAAAAAGCCCCTCATTCCCTCCACCTGTCATTGTGTTTGTGATGTGATGTACGATTATTAGGAAACTGTTGCATCCTCTACTCGGTTATGACACACATGATGTGCTCCTCCACACCCCCAGGAAGTGCAACATCTCTGCAGAGACACTCGTGCATCATGGAGAAGTCTACATTAAGTGTTTAGTGTTCCTGTGGCTCAGTGGTAGAGCAGTGCAGAAGGTTGTGGGTTCGATTCCCAGGGAACACACATACTGACAAAACATGTATAATCTGAGCTTTGGATAAAAGCGTCTGCTAAATATGTAAATGTTATACTTTACCCGAGTTTACTACACTATATGGGCATCATGCAAAAGTACTTTCTCTATCAGTGTTTATTAATAAACTATTCACAAACTATGTAATATATGTCAGTATTGCATCTATATTTTCCTCTTGTTTTACTTGTATAGGTACATTTATACTTGCATAGCATATGTAGTTATACTAGTTGTGCTAGTTTACTTCGCATTTGCATCATGCAAACACATTTATGCTTCGTGAGAATGTTATGTACACCCTTTTGTTACCTCTGACACTCGTTTTGTTATTTGTCATTGTTTGTTTTCATAGACATCCGAATATTACAAAATCTGTGAATTCAAATGGAGGGTCTTAAAGGGATAGTTCACCCAAAAATGAAAGTGCTGTCATTATTTACTCACTGTTGAACACAAAAGAAGATATTTAGAAGAATGTTGGTAATCAAAAAGTTGACGGTAGACACTGACTGATTCAAAATATCTTCTTTATTTATATTTACCATAACACCTTTTCTCTACGGAAGCCTGTTTCTGCCAAAATAAATAAATATATATATATATATATATAAGTAAAAGAAAGAAAAAGGCCTATGTAAGTAATATCTCGCAATTTTGTGTTTATATAAAAGTCAGAATTGTGAGATATAAACTCAGATTCTTGACGTTTTTTTAATTCCAAGTTTACGCAAATAACTTTTTTTTCTGAGTTGCCAGTACATCTTGCAATCCTGTTTTTCTTTTCTTAGAATTCTGAGTTGACTTTTCGCAGTTTGTATCTCGCAAGTCTGATTCTTTTACCTTGCAATACTCACTTTCGGAATTGTGAGAAGAAAAAAAAAGAATTTTGAGAGAAAAAGGCAGAAGGCCTTCTCAAACATCGCGTGACCTCATAGAGGTAACCATGGCAACAGTAGTTTTTAGTTAATTTTAGGAGGGAGGGAACACTGAAAAAACAGAAATACTGTCACTAATCAAGTCATTGCAGATCTAAATCTAATTTATCACAAAAGACTTTGTGTTGTGCATGCAACGCCTTTAAAATAATTCACGTGTTAAAGGCACAGAGAGACAATTCGGGTTGCGTGAGATTACCCAAAATAGATCTATACAAATTCCATTCAAAAGTCTTTTAACTGGAAAGTCACTAGACCTCGCTAGAGTTCCTGCTAGATAGGCAGCTCGCTGTGTTTGGAGACGCGGCCGTGGTGTCTCTCTCTTGGCAGCGGCAGAGGCTTTTGGGGACTTACCGGAAACCAAAGTTTTTTTTTTCAAGTCTCAAACTTTGTAACTGCTGAAAGTCGAAAGAGGAAAAGAGCAGCTGAGTCCCGTTACATTTCAGCCTCGTTCACAGTTCCTCGTTTTTCATCGTCATGTTGGATGTGAGAAAGTTGAGACGAAGACAGATCAACAGTTTTAACCCCAGATAAAGTCCTGCGTCGAGCGATTTCTTTTGCGCACAACGGGATCTGTGTTTTTATATCATGGAAGATGTGAGTATTTCGCATATCTTTCTTTATCGCTGTACAGATGGTGTTTTAAACTTGAACTTAAGCAATCTTACTCTGATGCAACATCGTTGGGACGTGATGCAAAACTGACTTGACTTTAACTTCGGCTTATCAGTGCTGATACTGTTATTCTTTCTCGTGCCTGCAGGAACTGAGTGTATTGAATGCTGGGTTGCATCACTTGTTTATTTGAAGCGTCTTTTGTGCACTGACATTAAACTCGTCGTGAAATCTTACAGGATCAGTCTTAGTTAAGATTCAAGAACTATTAATATTCTGTTCATCAGATCGAGGTGATGTAGCTTTAGATCGGCACCAGGAAGTGAAGCAGCATCCAAGCCTTGTGTTTGTTAACTGTTTCGATAGATAGATAGACAGAGAGATAGATAGATAGATAGATAGATAGATAGATAGATAGATAGAAATAGTTTTGAACATGTTCCATCCATCCATGGGTGTGTCTGTCTGTAGCTACATCTAGGGTCTGTCTGTCTGTCTGTCTGCATCTGTCTGTCTGTCTGTATCTGTCTGTCTGCATCTGTCTGTCTGTCTGTCTGTATCTGTCTGTCTGCATCTGTCTGTGTCTGTATCTGTCTGTCTGTCTGTCTGTATCTATTCGTTCTGTCTGTCTGTCTGTCTGTCTGTATCTATCTGTGTGTATCTGTGTGTCTGTCTGTCTGTCTGTATCTGTCTGTCTGTCTGTCTGTCTGTATCTGTCTGTATCTGTCTGTCTGTCTGTATCTATCTGTCTGTATCTGTCTGTCTGTCTGTCTGTCTGTCTGTCTGTCTGTATCTGTCTGTCTGTCTGTGTCTGTCTGTCTGTCTGTCTGTCTGTCTGTCTGTATCTGTCTATCTGTATCTGTCTGTCTGTATCTGTCTGTCTGTCTGCATCTATCTGTCTGTCTGTCTGTCTCTATCTATCTATCTATCTATCTATCTATCTATCTATCTATCTATCTATCTATCTATCTATCTATCTATCTATCTGTCATGTCTGTCTATATTTCTGTCTGTCTATCTATTGTCTATCTATCATCTATCTTTCTGTCTATAAACATAGATTTCCGTAAAAAGATCCTCTTACTATGTGAGGCAGTAGTTTCAGGAAATGCTCGCTGAAATGAGGAAGTGACATTGGTCAGTGGTGCTGGAAGCAGAGCTGAAAAGCCACACTGTTCATATTTAGTGCACACAGACACAGCTAGAGTCTTTATTGAGCTTTGATAAGACGACATTAGCATGACATTAGCATGCCGTCTTGACAGAAGTATCTGAAGTTGAAATGTGAATCGAGATGAATAGCGACAGATGTTTATCAAGGAATCCATTTGTGGCTGAATGGCCTTCTCAAATCTGGCCCGTTCCTGCAGAGTTTAGCTCTAACCCTGATCAAACACACCTGAGCATGCTAACCAGAGTCTTCAGGATCATTAGAAAATCACAGGTAGGTGAGATTGATCAGGGTTGGAGCTAAACTCTGCAGCAGATTGACCCTCCAGGGAAAGATTTGAGGAACCCTGGTGTACATCACGGCCAATTCGATGCTGCATTTATCTGAACATAATGACAGCATGGAAAAAACACCCAATTTAATGTGATGTTAACACAAAGAGCAGCTGTTGTGTTCACAGTACATTTGGGTTGTTGTGAGGCTGCATCTGTGGTTTACAAACTTCAGAGAGCCATGAAAATGTTCTCTTATGAAGATCACCCAGTGTTTACCTCCTAATGAAGCGCTTAATGAGGCTGCCCTCGTCTTTTCAGCTGGTCATAAACTTGTAAAAGCATCAGCAGTAAAAGAGCTTGATGCAGCCATTTTTGTAGTCATTTATCTTTTCACTTTTAGTGTAACGTCTGCATCTCTGCAGCTGGTTTTGGTCAAGATTCACCTACTTACACAGGAAGAGACTCTCTGACCGTCATGTACAGCGACCAAGCACAGTTCCTTTTGTTTTTACGAGACATTTATTGGCTGGTAAACAGTGGTGGGTGTAATGCATTACTAGGTAATTAATTACTCTTCCCTATAAAAAGTAAAGTAAGGATTACTTTTTTCTGTAATTTAAATAGTTACTAAATACTGTATGGACTATAGAACAATTCAGTGTATTTAACATCAGAATCTATCATCTAATGTTGAAATGTATGTTTTTAATGTAACCTTTGGTCAGTTAGGAATAATTTATGCAATTTTAATTGATTTGGAAAAACAGTTTCATGTCTATCGTTGTATTGTTCAACTAGTCCAAGGTTGAAATGGGATTTAGAAGGTAATGCAATAAGTAACGTGGTACTTTTTAGAGAGTAATTAGTACAGTAATTAATTAGTAATCTAATTACACTGTTAAGATGTAATTAGCAGCAAGTAATTCATTACTTTTTTAGAGTAACATATGACCTCAATATCACCGTAAAAGGAACAAATACTCATTCAAAACTTGCACAACAGCATAAAAATGAATGAGCAGAAATATTTGTAGCATTTGGAAATTTGTTTGTCCAAAAATAACACACTGCCAATCAAATGTTTCTATACAGCAAGACATTTATACTTTTACTTAGCAAGGGTGCTAAATATGTATTGTATATTACGTCTAAGAAGCTTTTATAATGTTACAAAAAATTTTGCAAAAAAGTATCACAGTTTATACAAAAATATATTAAGCAGCATAAATGTTTTCAACATTGATAATAATCATAAATGTTTCTTGAGCAGTAGATCAGTAGTATATTATTATGATTTCTGAAGATCATGTGACACTGAAGACTGGAGTAATGATGCTGAAAATACAGCTTTGATCACATAAATAAATTACATTTTGCAATACATTATAATAGAAAACAGTTATTTGAAATTGCAATAATATTACTGTATTTGTATCAAATAAATGCAGCTTTGGTGAGCATAAGAGACATTAAAACATTATTTGTAAAACATTAAAAGTCTCACTTCTGAATGGTAGTGTGTGTAATATGTATGTTTCATCCAGAAAGCACACTGCTCATGGACAGTGTATTTGCTGCTCTGGAAATGTCTGTGTGCAGCATGCATCGGACGGTCCGTGAATGGACCGGGGGTGGTCTGTCTGAAGCTGAGAGCGACCCGTTGTTTGCTGTCTTGCTCAAGGTTACATCGGTCAAAGCTCATGGCTATTTCCTTGAAGGACTCAAACCAGAAACTCTTCCGCTCTGGCCCTGAGTTTACGCCACACTATGCTCCCACCGTGCATTCTAATGGATTCTTCCTTTATTAGGAGTGACCTGATTTCACATTGACCAGTGTCCAATCTCTACCCTGTTTTGTTCAAATCTAGCGGTAAGAGTGTAGCAAGAATACTTCATTCCTGTAAATTCTCTAACATTGGTTATTTCCTCTTTTACACTTCTCTGCTTGGCATTCATGTTTTACACTTCCCTGATTGAGATTTTTGCAAATACACTCCAAAGATCCCGCAACAGTTGTTTAAGAGTACATGTTTCCATTTGTTTGGACAGACAGAACTATTATTGGAGCGTGGAAAGTTAGATGCTTGTCATAATGTGCAGTTTGTTGCAGAGTCGAGTCGCTCTGGTCTGGGTCGCAGTGAGGTCTTGATCATAATTCATATTTAGATGTGTGGCCAGGTCAGGGCTCTGATATCTGACCTAGATGGAGCTGTGCGCATGCACGGCCTTTTGTGTGTATGTGAAACTAAACAAAGTGTGTCTCACTAAACAACCATGCAGAGTTATATGGGTCTTCTACTAGATGCAGCATTAAAACCATTTTAAAGCATATTGTAAAAAAACAAAAGTAACATTTTTTTTGTCTTGAAAGCTTAAAGGAAGCTTTATAAAAAATATTATATAGAAATGTATAATAATGCTACTACTAATAATACTTGTTATTATTATTATACTGTTTATATCTAGTGTTTTAATATTTATATTATATTATATATTACAGATTGTTTTTATTTCTTTGTCTCATGTTAACTGCATTTAAAAACAATAATACAATTAATAATAACTGTATTAATATTATATTATAATTTGTCTTTGTCTTATGTAAACTGCCTTAAAAAGTTTAAAAGAGCTTTATAAAATTATTATTAATAGTAATATTATTATTAATAATAATTACTACTGTTACTACTAATTATCATTACTATTTTATATTATGTATTAGATATTGTTTTTATGCCTGTCTCATGTAAACTGCTTTTAAAAACAATAATATATACAATTAATAATAATGTTATTTTTATTTGTATTTGTCTTAATAAAATGACTATTCATTGTAATATTATGATTAATAATAATTATTATTACTTTAATGATATATATTACATATAGTTGTTTTATTATTATTCACTTCCTTTGAACATGTTTGTGTGCTTTTCTTGATTGCATGATCAAGTTTTGTGAAATCCAAATCTAATAATTAAATATGTATTAATTCGTCAAATCATTTCTGCTCTTGGAAAACGTTAGACACATTGTTTGGATGTTTTGGAAGGTCTTCTGCTCGGTGCTATCGCTATGCGGTTGCTAGGGTATGAGTGCGTTTCTGCAATGTTTCTAGGCCTGTTCCTTGGTGGATGTTTTTAAGTCCAAGTCAGAAAAGCCCAAACCCCAAAGACTCTGATATTCTGCTCCATGCATAGTTCAGCCGCCAAAAGAAAATCATATATCTGATCGCTTTCACAATCATGTTCATAGCACAAATGTGTGTTAACGAGTTTTGCTGGTGTAAACGACCTGAGCGAACCCTAGTATGAGCAACAGCTACACAATGAAACTTCTCGTTTCTTAAATTATCTCATCTAGCACTGCAAGTTCCTGTTTGATCAACACGAGCTTAGCGTATGTTTTGGCTTATTTCCTGTTTTATCATGTGTTTAAAACACTTTACGCTCAGTCTCACTCTGCTCTCGTTTGCGCTCCGCGTTGTAGGTCCAAGCTGTGTTTTTTCACAATGTCCATTTTTCCGTCCCACCCAAAGTCTCTCTCCAGCGAGTGTGGTGTGTTGTGATGTGCCGTGCGCTCTGCTCCAGGTAACACACAAACAGAAGGAGAGAAACAAAGGCGCTGCGAGGGTACGAGTGACCTGGGGGTTTCCCGGACAGTGAAAGTTGCTCTGATTATTCTGCAGGTTCTCCTCCCTCAGACAGCTGCTCGTTCTCTAGCACACGCTGCTCTTTCCAAAGACCCAGTGAAGGAGGAAAAACAGCTCGATGGCCCTCTAAAGAGACATCCTGAGGAATTTCCTCACATAGACTCCTGTAGAAAACTCCTGGAAACTCCACATACAGCTGCATTTTATTTTCGTTATTTAATAATTGCAAAACTTAAAGTTTTTTTTTTTTTTTTTTTTGAAGTGTATACTATGCCCGTGTCACTCTCATTGCCACGGTGGCTAGAACTAGTGTTTTTGAACATGCTCTTAAGGAATTGTGTGTGGTGCTTGGGTAATGTAACGAGTGCATTGATATGCAGTTGCTAGGCTGTTCTGGGGGTTGCTAGGTTGTTGCTTGTTATCCCACATTCTGGCACAAATCTATATTTCAATGCAGTGTTTAATGCATTTGTATTGTTGTTAGTAATTTTTATCATTAGTAATTTATGTACTATTATAGTTTTAATTAATATTTTGACTTACCTTTTTCTTTTCTTTTCAATATTTATTTTTTATCAAATTATTTTTGTGCTTTTGTCATTTTTATTAGTTTTTTTTAAATATTACAATCATTATTTTAGTATCTTAGATACTATATTTTTTGTTAATATTTTGAATTAGATTTTATTTTTATGTTTTATATTTCCATTTTAGTATATCGTGTGATTTTTGTCATTTTATTTTTTTTTTTTATATTTCTGTAGTTTGTTTTAGTTATTTATTAGTTTATTTAGATTGATTTATTTTTGTATTTCAACTTAAACTAAATAAAAATGACATTTTGCTTTAATTGGCAACTAGCTGAAATTAAATGCTTTTTTATATTTTGTTATATTTCAGTTATGATTTATTGTATTTCAAGTAATAAATGTTTTATTAGTTTAGTTTTAGTTAACGATAATAATTCTGATTACATTTAAAATGTTCATCTAGTTTTTCATCTATTATTTAATCTTTATTTTATATCAGATTTATTTTCATGAACAAAAATGTTTATTTTATTTTATTTTGTTAACAATAATGCTTGCTATATAATAATACGCCTGCTTTAATGTAATGTTTAATGTTTTCTGTGGGAGAATCATAATTCTGATCACTTAAAACTTAAAATTACACTTTTAAAGTTCAGTTCTGCAGGTTCGTGATTGTTAAATCTCTAACTTTAAATTATGAAAACATCAATTCTTTCATTAGCAAGTGCCAGTAATTACGTGCTAAATAATACATTCAGATAAGATCCCCAAAAGTCACGAGAAGGCTGTGAAAAATGAAACAGAGTAGATGTGGAAATAAGGTGTCATCTGTGCTTTCTATTAAAACTGAAAGGTGTTGAAGGTCACATGAAACCATATGCTGGCCAAAAAATGATAGTCTAGCCGCTACATTCATCCTCCTCTTGTAGGAATGCTCTCGCTGGACTCGTGAACTCTTTCTTACTGAATTTAGTTTCACTAAGAAATGCTGATTTCCTCCTCCCTTTCCAAAACAGGGTGTGAAAGAGGAGCCAGCCAAGCCCCGAGAGGTGGCGGCCGCAGGGAAGGCCGGCTGGTTGAAGAAGTCTTCAGGGAAGTTCTTGAGCAGCTACAAGGACCGCTTCATTCAGCTGGAACGAACAGTGATCGCGGTCTATGAGAACGAGGTGAGTCTGCTAAATCATGATGAAACCACCCGCTGTACTTTCATAATGACATGCATTTCTGAGTTTAATGTTATTGCACAAGACAAATGTTGGTTGGGGCATGATTGTATATCACTGGCAGTGCATTGGATTGTAAAGTGGTCCATCATACCATTGCTGAAATTACTTTTATTAATAGCTATTAACCATTACATCGGCTAAAATAGATGTTTGACATTTTGATGGAAAATGACAGCAATAGGCTTTTCCCCATAAGATTAATATGTATTGATGAATTAAGGATTGTGAATTAAGAAAATACTCGTTTGTGCTCGGCACATTTTTTCTAGAAAGCTTTTGTTTTGGGATGAATATTTTTATTTCCATCCCAATTGCAAAGCAGAAAGTATTTAAATGAATTATGCATCCATGCTTCATCCAGACATTTAAAATGTATTACTTATTTTTTTAAGTACTTAGTTGTTTCACAGAATAAATAAATCCCCTTATTGTACTAAAGCTTCTACATCATATAAAGACATAACAATAAAGCAAAATCACAAAGTACAGCTTTAAGAGTTGTATATCTTTATTCACGTATCGTCAACAAAGAGCTCGAACTTCTCCACGAGGAGTTTTAGAAGAAACCTCTGAGCCGTGTCGTTTTAGTATTATTATTATAGTTGAAGTAATATTTTGAATTAGTTTTATATTTTTTTTTATAATTTTAGTTGATTTATTGTCAATTTATATTCGTTTTTTAATATTTCTAATCGTATAATTAATTTATATTAAATTTTTGTTTTATTTTAACTGCTTAAAATTATTTAATTAAGGTGCCAAGTCAACATTCCTAATTTTCAATCGGTTTGTTTTTCATCCAATATTATACAATTTTTATTTCAGTTAACAAAACTGCTTTTAACAGTGTCGGTTTAATGTTATTCTATGATCATAACTCTGCATCTGAGACTAAGATAATACCAATAAATGAAATTCTTTTTATGACTCTTCTTCATATGTATATCATTCACATAGTTTGCAGTGTAGTACACATTGAATATTTGTAGTCCTCGTGCAGCGTGAACATTCTGCTAATAATATCCTTTTGTTTTCCATGGAAGAAAGAAAGCCATACAGGTTTGAAACAATATGAGAGTGTGTAAATGATGACAGAATTTTCATATTTTGGTAAACTTTACCTTTAAATAAAACCTAACTAAACTCCACTGAATGACCTCTGAACAAGACAGTTTTCCTCTAATCCTTTTTTCCTGTCGTGCAGGAATTGAAAACATGTCTGGAGAAACTGGACTTGGACAACTACGACACTTGCCACGAGTTAAAGAGTCCTTTCAAGAAGAAACACAGACTGGTACTAATACAAAGCCCCAAGCGTGGTAACAAGGTAATAATTAACATTTCATCGCTGCACCACGTCAAGTCAAATATATCAGTCTCCCATTCCCTTTGTGTGTGATATAAAGAGTGGCTCACATTAGGATGACAATGCAATACACAGTCGTCGATGGCTGGCTTGCAGGCGTGACGTCAGTAGTTCAATATGGCATGCACTAGAAGCACACTAGCTCATTGTACTGAGTCTAATGAATCCAACACGTTTCTGAACGGACACATGACCAATGATGAGCCAATTACTTATTCTCTGTGACACTTTCAAAGTTGCTTTAAATAATAGCAGAGCATGTGTGTGAAAGGTCGCCTATGGCATGAGTGGTGTTTTTCCTTTATGCTTGGAGTCAAATATTGTAACACTTGTATAACATTTGAGATAAAAAATGATAAACATCCTGTGTTACATGTCTTCACCCAGGGTTGTTTATACTTTATCATGGGTTGGTAATCCACGATATAAACCTTTGCCACTGTACCTGTACTTTAGTCTAATAACGCAGGTTTAAAAATGTTGCTGACTTTGTTAAAAGTGGCCTTTACTCAGGTTAAAAAAGATAAGTGTGAAACGCAAGTCAACCTTTAGCAAGGCATCGTTTCCTGTCCTAGTGTTTCTATATTCAGAAACGCAGAGGCAAGATTTCCTGTAGAACTAAGCAAATACTTGTGGTATATCAAAACAGCCACAAACCATATTTCTTTCACTTTCTGGTGAAAAGTGGATTTTCCTCTGTAGACTATATGCAGTGTCAAAATATAGTCACGGATGAATAAAGATGATTGAGACGATAAAAGGAAAACACGTGTTCTAAATGTTTTATTTAATGTAATATTTGTTTTAATGTTGATTTTTTAAGAAATTTTGATTTAATGACTCTAAAAATGACAAGTAAAATAAGAAAATATTTTTTTACATACCAGTGTTTTATATTCTATTCTATTATTTATTAATATTTTGTATTCACTTTTATTTTTCAAATTTTAAGGTAGTTTTTAATTGTAATTTTTTTTAGGTTGTTAAATCCTTTATTTCAGTTTTAGTCATTTTAATATTTCAGATTAAACTTGATGAAGCAAGTTTTAGTTGTTCATCTAATATATAGGTATCTATTGTCAAATATCATGAATTTTTGAATCATGTATAAAATGTAAATGTTCTAGTTATCCGTCTGAGATCTGTCAACCACAAGCACTCTCATCATCACATGTCATAAGTTCAAATGAGCTGATATTTTGAATGGACTTAATGACCTTGACACACAGGCAGGATTATAATAAGAATTTGTATAACTCGTATTTTTTAATAAATAATGATTGTTTTTATTTCAATCCTTTAATGGCAGTTCCAGTTTCACCAACATATAATCTTTGATCTTAAGCTCCACAAAAATGCATTTTAATTCATAAATTGAAAGCAAATTAATAATAGAAGAGGTGTATTGAAATCATTGTCTGTATGGACTGTATTTTTAATGTATGTTTGAAAATTAATAGACACTTTAAAAGGAGCATCATGTCATTGACCCAGATACAGTTTTAAGGGCGTGCACTTTTATAAAATGTATAAGCATTCAGTGTCTTCTTGTTCTGCTGTGAAATATTGTTGAGATTAGACCGCTGGATTATTTTACCGTCAAACCCTTGTTTACTGACGCTTTAGAGTTGATGGTAAATGATGACTTCATCCTGAGGAGTGTGTACTGTATTGCACATGATATGTCATAACTTTTGGACACACACACACACACACACACACACACACACACACAGTGTGTCCTACTGCTCCATGAGCTCATAATCTATTACAAACTAATCTATTCTTTACCCGGTGGTATATTTCCTTGGAATAGTCTGTATATATGACTTATTAAATGTACACTATAACACTGAATCCAGAGTCTTGGAGGTGGGGAGAGGACTTGAGAAATGCGGAAGATACCTAACAGGCGAAATATGCATTATTACTAACAGATGACGAGAGCGAAGCGTTGGCGAACTGCAAAGAGCTCAGCAGATGTCAAGAGACTTCTCTAGAGGAGAAAGTGTGTGTGTGTGTGTGTGTGTGTAAAGAGCAGCCAGGCCATGTCACTTTTTCCGCTCCTCAATACTGTGACCAGCCAGCTGAATGAGTCAGACACACCACAGATCACTGTTTTATTTCATAACTAAACCTCACGTACTATACTTCTTCAAAATGAAAGGGATTCCAAACCCTCCTGTTACACAAATATTTTAGACACCCTACTGTAAGAACATCAATCTTTTATTTGTTTAAGGGTGAAGTGCACTTCGGAGACTCGCGCTGAGTCTGGCGATATACAGGATGCTAGACACACTTATATAAACCTAACTGAACAATGGGACATCCTACGGACTAATGACTCTGTGTTTTCCCGTTTCATTTTAATGAAGTTTCAAAACCGAAACTGGATCTTTAATATACTGCACTGAATGTAATTGTTTAAAGGTGGTCTGGCGGGTAAAGCTTGTGATGCAGAATAATACTAGATGCTTGATCCAGCTTGGGTTATTTCCTAACTTTATTTCGTACAGAAAAGCAAAATCGGATTAGCATGTGCAACTGAATCTGTTTTATTCATGTTTATGCATGTCATACTAATTTCTATGACTTCATATAAATTTGTTGTGTTCATTTTAGGTCCAAGATGTCAAATTTCAGGCACAAACTCCTGAGGATAAAGAGGCCTGGATCAAGGCTCTCAGTGAAGGAATCAATAAGGCAAAGAACACAATTTTTGATGAGGTACTGTTTATTATAATTCATTACTATGAATTTTAAAGACACATACATAAATAGCACCATGACTAAAACATGTAAAATATTTTCAATGGTCACATGTGAGGGTTTTATCAAATGAGCGCAGTATGTACTTAAAATTTCTCTGTGATCTTCCTGAATAAATAATGGTGTTGCATGAATGAACATAGATACAGTTACAGATTCTTATTTTTATGTTTTAAACCTCAGGTAAAAGTTGATGAAAGCTGCACTTTAGAACATGTTACACGGAACCGACCAAAGGGGAACCGTGAAAGAAGACCGCCAACAAGGATCCACATGAAGGAGGTATGATATAATCATTTTACGTGCACAAAAAAAGTAATTTATTTTTAATCAACCCTGTTGGAGAGCAACTAAGGATGCACAGATACAATTCTGACTAAAGCTGTTATTAAAATTCTATAATAACGTGTCTAAATTAATACAATACAAATTAAACATTTATAATGTACAGTATGGAATTGAATATTAATTTTGAGATTTGCCAAATATTCCATTTAAGAGTTCTATGAAAGCATTAGTGTTTTAAAGTTGAACTTTATGATGGAAGAGGTAGTAAAGAAAATATTAAATATGCATTATGCTGTATTGAGATTATTTTTGTAACCAGTCTATAATAATAATTTATTTGATCAAAATACAATAAAACAGTAATATTGTGAAATATTATTACAATTTAAATGAACTCTTTTCTGTTTCAATTTTTTTTTTTACATTTAGCTTATTAAATATTTGGATTTATAGCTATTTACAGCAGAGCGCAAGATAAGATGAGATTTTATATGATGCAAATCTGAATTTTCAGCATCATTATTCCAGTCTTTAAATGTCAGAAATCATTCTAATATGCCGATTTGCTGCTCAAGAAACATTTCTTACTATTATCAATTTTCAAAACCGTTGTGATCACTTATATATTTTCAAAATAGTGATGTTTTATAGAAATCTTTAATGAATAGAAAGTTCAAAAGCACAGCATTTATTTGAAATATAAATCCTTTGTAACAATGTAAAAGTCTCAAGTGTTACTTTTAATCAATTGAATGGATACCTACATTAAATGAAGTTTAGAAACGTAGTTTATAAACTAAGTTCGGGAGGAGCACTTCAGATACTCAGGCTAATTAGCTCAGGTGGTACACAATCTAGGTAATCAACCCTTGGACATAAATACAGCTGTCTTACCTCCATCTAGTTGACGGTTAAACAGCATCCCTCCACCACCCCTTCTCCACCATATCACTAGAATTCTAATCACACGGTGGGGTACTCTGGGTTCGGGCCCTTACCGAGCTCAGAGCCCTCCCCCAGGACAGCACGCCTACAACGTATTATCATACTCGCCAAATACGCATTACGTTTATCGTGCTAGTAGATGTAAGTGTGAAATCGTGAAATGCCTAACAACAGTAAGCCAGAAATATCATCTAAATGTAATGTTCTGTCTATTCTCACAGGTTGCGAATGTGTCAAGTGATGGAATTTTAAGACTGGACCTTGATGGTGAAGTCACCATGCCGAATGGAACTCATGGCTTGAACACAGAAGGGGATAAACAAACCGAAACTTCTACACCATCTGTGGTGATGAACAACATTCCAGAGGACGTCGATGAAGAGTCCACACCCCAAAAGAAAGTTATAAAGCCTCCCATGCCGCCATCAAAAGACAACAAACCCAATGAAACCCATAAAGAGGATGAGCCCAAAAATGAGGACGCTGCAGCTCAAAAGAAGACGATGCCACCGAGGCCTCCATCAAAGGAGTCTAAGCCTTGCGTCTCTGTTGATGGAGCTGCTGTTGAGAAGAATGTCTCCGATAGTAAAGTGGAGGCTGAAGCAGAAAGCACAGACTCTTCCAAACCAACCCCTTCCACCAAGAGCGTCCAGCCCCCTACTCCTCCTTCCAAAAATATGAAGCCTACCCAACCGGTAACACCAGCCACCGTCACAATAGAGGAAAAAGAGAAGAATACAGAGGTTGATGGTGAAGGTACCAAGGGAGATGAAGCTTCAAATGAGATAGAAGACGTGGATAAGTTAGAGGAAGTAGAGACCTTTCTTCTGTCCACAAAGGTCATGAAACCACAAGTAGTGATGTGGGATTCACCCACTATACCATCAAATAAACCTAGAGCTGAACAAGAAGTGCAAAACTCAAAGAAAGCCTCTGAGACCACTGGAGAAGTTGCAACCTCACTAGAGCCTCCACAACTTAATCTAACTCCACTTTCAGCCCCTGAATCTGTAAAAAATAGCCACAGGCCCCCTGCTCCACCCAAGAAGAAGCCAAACAAGGCATCTTCCAAAAAAGAGGACACTCCCGCACAAAGTGACCCAATGGTTGCTACCCACTCCACCACTTCGTCTTCAGAAACAGTTGACATCAAATTGACCATTCCTGAACCCAAAACTGAGCCAGTTGGTTATGTGTCAAGTGAAGATTTGGAGGAGAAGTCTTTAGACAGTGGCCAGCACTCAGGAGAGGAGTCTGAGACCGGTGACCAAGTTACGCCATCCTCCACAAAGCTCAAAGGAAGCTCCCATGGACTAGATTTGGAGACCAGCGAGGATGATTTAGAACCATCTGACAGCAAAGCTGAGAGTTTGGAGGAGCCATCGCTAGAAACCACATCCACCACCCAAAGACCTCTGTTCTCAATGCACATCCAAACCCGAGCCAATGTGCCAACATGTCCTTGCACCTCACCATGCCTCTCAAGCGTTCTTCTGTGGCCCGCTCTGCATCCGTAGGTGACCTCCTTGTGGAGAATGCGGAGAAGATGGAGAGCAATGGAAAAAATATACCAATTAAGCCAGATGGAAGTGATGTAAAGGACTTGCAAAGCAAAGTGTCTTCTGAGATCAAAGAGACTGGAGAGATGCTAAACGCAATCGCGACTACACAGGGTGGTGAGACGGAGATGAAGGGGGACACGAGTCCGGAGATCTTGCTCTCTGCAGCAATGGAGAAGCTCAGGAAAGCTGACCAATTCTTGAAGGAAGCCAGAAATCTTAATGATCTTAAAAGAAACCGATTAAGTTTGTAATGGGAAGTGTTGGTGGAAGGAACCTGTAAGGATGATCTATGCTGAAAATGCAGTTTCACAGTATGCAAATTATCAAATGCAATTCTTATCCCCAACCATTTTCAAATCTCTGAGCAACTTTTTAAACCTCGCAAGGATGCCTTAAGGTCCAGGTTTACTTCTCTTTCCATGTTCCACTTCATCTTGTGCTCAGCCATGTCCAAACCGCTTTCAAAGTATACTCAACCACGGATGAGGGTGGATGGATGAGTATCACCTAGTTAACTCGTTCGGCCTCGACTTTTACATGCCTGCGCTGTTGTACGTGGACACAATAATTGGGCTGCACGCAAACACTGTGCACAGATGACCGTGGACAATTCTGATGACTAAAATTGTGTCAAGTGGACAGTCTGCAGAACATGGATGGCCAAAGTATACTTTAGGCTTAAAGGTTTTGCTAATGTAGCCGTATAGCCTCTGCAGCAGGGTTCCTCAAATCTGGTCCTGGAGGGCCACTCCCTTGCAGAGTTTAGCTCAAACTCAATTACCTGTGATTTTCTAGGATCCCGAAGACCTTCACGAGCTTGCTCAGGTGTGTTTAATTGGCCCTTGACAGGCAATCTGGCCAACGAAGGGGGGCGGGTCTTTGCGAAGGGTCAATTAGGGTTGTACGAGGACTCAAAAATTGGGTTTTGGAGTGCACTTCTGATGACGAAAACTGTCCCTTACAGTTTTTGTAATGTAGCCTCTATGGCTGCCGCCCAGTCCTGTTCCTGTAAATCTTCCTACCTGCAGAGTTTAGTTCCAACCCTGCTCCCACACACCTGTCTGTAATTATCAAGTACTCCTGAAGATCTTATTTAGGTGGTTCAGGTGTGTTTGATCAGGGTTGTAGCTGAACATTCAAGGAAGAAAGATCTCAAGGAACAGGACTTGGCAACCCTGCTCTACATTTCTAGGGTGCTCTAGGGTTCCCTGCTCTAGGGTTTCTCAAGAAAGCCTAATCGAACACCAGAACAGTCTAATCAAGTCCTTCAGGATTATTAGACATTACAGTCAGGTGAGTATGATCAAGGTTGGAGCTAAACTCTGCAAGAAAGTGGACCTTGAGGGCCATTATTGAGGACCCCTGCTCTAGATGATGACACTGCAGGCCTGCGTGTTGTTGGTAGAAAGATCATTTTTAATATACCTGCTGTTATGTCCTGTTATGTGGTTTTAGCTTGCTTCCGATCTCACATTAGGCGTACTGTGTTTCTTATTCCATACGTTTAGTTATTTTTGCCACTTTGTTAGTTGGATGTAAACCCCCATAAATTACATGTGCACATAACCACTTTTGGGATAAGTTAGCGTTTTACACTTTTAACACATTTGTTAAAGGGGGATATGTTTTAAGTGGAGTAAAATGGAGGAGTTGAAAATTAAGAGTCGAGGGACATCACTCATATTCACAAAGTGTCTAGAAAGTAGCTACACTTATCTGTCTACCAAGCTGATAGATACCGGAGTGCTTTTAAAAGTTGTGTTTGTATGTTTTAACCAGAAGACTCAATTTCCCACCAATTTTCCATAGCCATTTTGCTAACTTGGTCCAAACTGAATTAGACCTTCAACCACACAACCTCTCTTCAAAACCATCTCAGCCAACCTGAATATACGAGATCATTCACAGGGAGATCTTTTCTGTTTGGCTCCCATTCAACATCTTGAGACAGCTTTTTCAGTAATATCTGTCAGGTAAAATAAATACAATTACAGCATCTTAAACTATAATATACAAAGATTAATAATCAGAGTTTAAAACTAAATATGTAGCATATAAATAGCATTGCTGTATTTTTCCTGATACATGTCTGGTCTATAAAGTGCAGGTACGAGTTTACAGTAAAGGTCCTTGCACACTGAATCTGTTTTTTTTCGGGATTTTTTTCATATACAGTACATCATCCTTTCCTATTAAAATGGTTGCTACAGATGCGAAAATGTAAAAAAAATCGAACCTGATCCAAATTTTTATGACAGACAAAAGTTTCGGAGGCAGTGTGTAAACATGATTAACACAATGTTTTTATGTTTTACCCTGCAAAAAATTTTGGATGAGATTTTTGGACTAATGACTACCTAATCTAAAAATATCCACAATTTAGATTTTCATAAATACACTACTGTTCAAACATTTGGGATTAGTACTTTTTTTGAAAGAAGTCTCTTATGCTCACCAAGGCTGCATTTATTGGATCAAAAATACAGTAAAAACAGTAATACTGTGAAATTATATTACAATTAAAAATAACTTTTCTGTTTGAATAGATTTAAAAGTTGGATTCATTCCTTTTATTTGATATCAAATCAATGTTGGAAACTATTTTTGTTGAAACCATAATACATTTTTATTTTCAGGATTCTTTGATCAATCGAAGGTTTAAAATAACGTTGAAATATAAACGTCTTTAGTCACTTTTGATCAATGTAATGCATCCTTGCTGAATGAAAGTATTAATTTCTTTAAAAAAACTTTCTGACTCTAAACGTTTGAACGGTAGTTTCAGCTTAAGTTTTAACCGTGTTGAAGATACTTCATTTTCTGCCAGCCTCGTCTGAAAGTGTGCACATGATGGTAGCACTGCGAAGAGTAGTTAATCACACTGATGCGGTGTGCACAGCAGTTCCCTGTTCATACTGTCTATTAATAATCTACAAATACTAGTTTCATGCTGCACTTCACCTTTAGTTTCCTTACGCAGAGAGAACTGGTTGGCGAAGGCAAAACCAACTGTGTGGAAGATGATAACCAAATTATGAACGTATTCTAGACCTAACAGAATCAAGAATAGTCCCGTGATGAAAAGTGTTTTTTGTGTGGTACCATTGTGTAAGATATGATCTTACATGAAAATAGTCCTTGATATAAAGTACATAGTCTTTGATAATGAGATTCATTTTAGCTCTTTGTCCTTTGCGCAGTACATTGTTTAATTTCCCTCTGTAGTTTCGATTTGTATCTCATTTTGAATGAAAACTATAGCTCGGTGAATATTTGAACATAATGTTGTAAATAACACGGCCACCAGGAAAATGCTTAATATTTAAGTTATTAATGTTCTTATATATTCACGTGTATTGTCGGTCGAAAACAAAGCTAAAGAACAAATTTAGAAATACTGTTGAATGTTTGCTGTTGAAGAGGCTAATGATTTTATTACACTGTCTGTTAATTGCATTTACTAACTGGACTAATTGTTTTAAATCTAAATGCATATTAAATGTGCAGAAATGGGAAATAATTGCTTTGCAAAGCATGTCTTAATAAAGACAAAGTGTCTTTAATATTCACTTTTGTCAGACTCTTTCTTCACATTATCTGTCCATTTTTATAAATGAAATATATGGTTATGTTTTTAAAGATGCGGATACTTTTTAGCACACCTTCATTAATCTTAAATCTGTTTAAAAAAAAATCAAATAAATGCTATACTCTTCAAATTGTTTCAGCAATAGCTTTTGCATTTTGCTTTCTAGATGTAAGTTTATTCAAGAGTTTTATCAACATAATTACTTTGAACCGTAATGTGTGTTTATAATGCATGTATACACACACACACACACACATTGTAAATAGGCCTACATGGTTTACAAATACGGTCAGTTTAGAATGAACCAAATCAGGAAGTGTTTTACTGGTTTCTGCTTTTATTGTCTCTATGTGATGCCATTAACTGGATTGCATAAACAGAGAAAATGTGTGTTATGAGAATCAATCTTTTGTGTGTGTGTGTGTGTGTGTATTCCCAACATTAGGGCACCAAATGTCCCCAAGGATATATAGTAATACCAGTATTTTTAACCTTGTTGATAATTTTTTTGTGTCCCCATGAGGAAAAGAGCTTAAATCATACTAAATCATTTTCTTTTTAAATCTGGAAAGTTTTGTGTGAGGGGTAGGGTATGGATAGAAAATCAGCAGGCCTATAGTATAAAAACATTACGCCTAAGGAAAGTTTCCCATAAAACATGGAGGCTATATTTGGAACGTGCGTGTGTGTATTCCTAATAATTATACGTATGCAGTGTATGCACATTATGCTGTGTGTGTGTGTGTGTGTGTGTGTGTGTGTGTAGTCTATATACGCTGGGTGGGTGCAAAGTGCAGATAGTATCTTTGATTTCTGTGGTGATTAACATTGTAAGTGCACAAAATGTGGAACTGATTAGCAGGGCACTGCATCATAAAGCCAGCCTATCCTTTTTACACATGAAAATATGATTCCGCTCTTTAACAGCCTTTAATTTTAGATTTTGGTAAACAAGTTAGTTACTTATCCTCTATTTTCTTCATGTATCCCTCTTATTTATAACGTACGGTCATTTGTAACTTAAATATTCCAGTTATTCTGGCTGTACAAAAACAGCCCAGTGTCATATTGCAGACTGATGTTTGTTATGGTATTATTTTAATGTGTTGTTATCATAAACAGTGTTTTGTAGTGCAAATACCGTTTAGTGCAGTTTGTTATTGTTCTAGTTATTTGCCTATAGTGGCTAATGAAGCGTAAGTCGCACATTCGATGCAAATTTTCTACATTCTTCGTTGCAACATAAGGTTGATAGAAGTGTCCCTCCTTATGTGGTAGGCTATCAATAATCAAAATATTGTCCAGATATTGAACATTTTTATGTTTATAATGCTATATATTTGTAGTTCAAGGAATAGTTTCACATCCCAAAATGAGGCTATATTTGGAACGGCATACTATCACACATACCTTTCCTAATAATTATACTGTATGCAGTGTATGCACATTATGCAAATGTTCAGTATCGATGTGAATATTTTCCAGTAGTCTATATAATGTACGAGAGCACAGTGCAAAGTGCAGAGTGATCTTTGATTTCCAATGTGATGATTAAACTAGATTCATATCACGTATGCTTACCCGGACAGATTGCTGTCCTTTAAGTTTAATTGATTTGGTGTTACACTGTGATGATTAAGCATTCCCTAGTAATACACATACATACAGACCGATGTCAGGTCAGCGGCCCAGCGTGAGTAAACGGATGTGTGGTGTGATATCATGAGAACGGTGCCAATTGAATGAATCTCATGCTGAATGTGTGAGAGATGACAGCCCAGCTTAAATTAAGTGTGATTTAACATGATACTATTTAATTGGACTGTCAAGAGTTATGATTTTCTTGCACATAACAAGATAAAAAATGAAAACAATAACCATTGTTTTCAGATTATTAACAATGTAGCAATTACTGTTTAAAATGTCACTTTATTTGCATTCTTTGTTTGAAGTCATTTTTATTATGTAGTGTTGGACAATGTTTCTCTTAAAAAGTGTTGTTTATTGTGCTGCTATGCAGAGCTGGCTTCTCTGTTTGAACATTTTTAAAACATGTTTATGATGCTATATTGTAGTTCAAGGAATAGTTTCTCCCAAAATGTAATTTAGCTGAATGTACTCACCCTCAGGCCACCTAAGATGTAGATGAGTTTGTTTCTTCATCAGAAGAGATTTGGAGAAATTTAGCTCATCAATGGATCATCTGCAGTGAATGGGTGCCGTCAGAATGAGAGTCCAAACAGTTAATAAAAACCTCACAATAATCCACAAGTAATCCACACCACTTGTGCTTCACAAGATTTGAATTGATGGACTGGAGTCGTGTGGATTATTGTGATGTTTTTGTTTGGATTTGCATTCGTACAGTAAACCCATTTACTGCAGAGCATCCATTGGTGATTCTTTGTGTGTGTGTGTGTGTGTGTGTGTGTGTGTGTGTGTGTGTGTGTGTGTGTGACTTTAGCACAATCGAATTAATATTTATAATCCCATCCGTATCATTGGAAGAACACGAGGAAACGTCTGCGGCCTAATTAATATTCATGAGCTCGTTCACTTCAGCAGGATTCGTCATTTCCCAAAGCGCCAGGCTTGATCTCGGTCGGGTGTGTGAGAAACACTCAGAAACAGCACAACATCGCATCGAAAGATGAACATGTAGACATATATCAGAAGATGCACACCTCGGAGACATAACACACCATCGACTGATGATGATGGAAGACGGACTGGTGTCTGAAGACGATATTTGTGAGTCTTAAAATACTGAAAAGGAAAAATAGTGACAGTGTTGTATTGCGGTACGGACACTAACTAGGGCAAGTGAGAGAAACATATTCAATGACTAAAATATTCATCATCGCACTGTAATATGGCTCATAAAACTAGCTGTTGCTAATAAATCGTTTTATTATATAAGACAAAAGAGACTTGTTTACTGAGGCTTTGTTGGATGGGTTCTTGAAAATATTTACAGAAAATGTGTTTGTGTGTGTTTATATAAATATATTAATTATTTTATTATTTATTTAAAATATTATTTATTAAATCATTTGATGCCAGTTAAACATAAAATGCTGTTATCAATCCTTAATATTGATGGGGATGTGGTAGCCTATACAATTTGAATATAATAGTGTAGAATAAAATCTAAAACCTAGATTGAAATGATCTATAAAAATGATAAGAAGTGACTTAGATATCAATTAATATTTATAATCCCATCCGTATCATTGGACAATCACGAGGAAACGCTGATTTTGTAATTGTATACATTTTTTAATTGTGGGTGGTATCTTATTTAATTAGAATAGAATCTAAAACCTAGATTGAAATTATCTATAAAAGTGATGAAAAACATTATATATGAATACTGTTGATGATGATGGACAGACGGACTGGTGTCTGAAGACGATATTTGTGAGTCTTAAAATACTGAAAAGGGTAGTGACAGTGTTGTATTGCGGTACGGACACTAACAGTCGAGAGAAATATATTAAATGACTAAATATTCATTTTCTCACTCACTAACCGGAAAAATACCGGCTAAGTGGTTTATTATATAAGACCATATAGAGACTTGTTTACTAAGGCTTTGTTGGGTGGGTGCATAATATATTAAACCCATTTAAAAATGTGTTTGTGTGTGTTTATATAAATATATTAATTATTTTATGATTTATTTAAAATATTAGTTATCAAATCATAGATCAGTTAAATAAAATCGGTTATCAATCCTTAATATTAATTATGTATGTAGCCTATAAAATTTGAATATAATAGTGTAGAATAAAATCTAAAACCTAGATTGAAATTATCTATAAAAATCATGAACTGTTATCATTTACATGTGGATGCATCTCAAACTCCATCTCTGCATGCTGTTGTGAGTTTAGGTTTATTATAACATTCATCTGGAAACGCAACATGCGCCATTTCATCAGATTTGTAAGATAAATTATTCATAAACCTACACAAACACAGATTGAATACATCATATTTCAAAATAAAAGCTCATTATATATGAATCACTGATGTGTCCACATATTCATTTAATTACAGCGGCTATAGCATTCTGTCCTAAGGAAATGGCCAATTATTAAAGATTAAGTGGACATTTTAATTAAATAGTGCTTGGTCAATATTAAACAAGGATTAGATCGCGCAGAAATGTGTACAATTGAATAATCGGCGCCAACTGCTGGCCTTTGTTGTTATGTGTTATCTACATTAGCTCTATTGTTTATTATGCATTATGTATTTGAACAGTTTTGTTCAATATATTCAAGTTCAGTTTGCTTTTGATACTTTATTTGAACTAATTATTATTGCATCATTGCTATTATATATGTATTTTAAGTCATTTTAAAAGCTGTTGTTCACTTACATCTATTTTTATTACTACCAAAAAATTTATTATAATTATAAGGCCCTATGAAATCAGTTTTATTTCCAAATTCATTTTTTTCCATTTTCATTTGTCTGTACTCTATTTTAATAGTTAAATTAAATTGTATTAATCAAAAAGCTTGCCTTGAGGTTTACAGGTTTATCTGTACCAAATTCTGTGTTCCATTATTTTCTGGATTCCATTTTATTGGTTCCGTTACAGTTTGATAATCAAAAGCATCTCCAATGAATTGATTTTATATTTAAAAAAAAAAATATATATATATATTTATTTTTTGTTCAGAAATACTGCACATTTACACATTTTTCACCTAAATAAATTCTGGCAAATAATATTTCTGGTAAATACTCCTTTGAAAAGTGTTTTTTTATTATAATTGTATTATTAGACTAGAACACGTGGATATGTTATCATCCTTACACTATAATACTTTGATTTCAGTGACTATGAGACGATCACTTGCTTCTTGCACTCTGTGTTGCACTTTACTTTTGCTTTAAAATAAAGGATTTCATAGAAATTTCATTTGATTTAATAACATGGTTTAATAAAATATTCTTAAGTAGAATTGTTGTTTTTGGGGCGGAAAGTAATCGTTTAGATTAAGCGATTAATCGCTAAATTAGTCGATAGATTAATCGAAATATGCATAGTTGTTAGTGGCAGCCCTAATATACACCATACTGTATATAACTCCTGTCACCTTCCACTCTTATTTCACTCCAGTGCTTCGCTCGGAGAAGGACTTTCATGATGCTGCGAAGAGGAACGACACGGAGAGAATGCAGGAGCTCATCAGAAGAGGGGTGGACATCAAAGTCAAAAATAAAGTGAGATATAACCAATACAGAAACATGTGAACAATTCATGTCATGAGCTGGGTTTGCTTCTCTGTCTCTCTCTCACACTCTGTTGTACACACACACACACACACACACACCTACTCTCTCCCCCACCTGTCTGTCATCACAATCAGCCCTGGTGCTGCTTTGCAGTGACACCTGTTCTCACTCTCATCTAATCATTCCCTCTATTTACAGAAGGCTGTGCTTGCTGTTCTCTGTCGGATTATAGTGTGTCATGCGTTGAATGTGGTCTCTCCACTTGTCGTATACTTTAGAGATCTCACCTTGTCTTGTCTCGCCTGGAGTTGCTGTGAGCTTCTGGTTTTCTCAGTTTCCTCTTGCTGCCTCCAGTGAGTCCAGTTCCACGAGTCCCCTGGACCAGACCTCCTACTGTTTTGTTTTGCCTTTTTCATCCAGTTCTGTGTCTACGTACGACAGACTGCCTTGTTTTAAAGACTGTTTCTACTACTCCTTTTGCACTTGGATCCTTTACACCCCTCCTGACAATGCAAAGCTACATGCAAGGGATAGATTATGTGCAATATATTAGACTGTCTAAAGCAGTCTTTATAGTAAAATATGTTTATGAATGAATATATTATAAAATAAATACATATTAATTCAAATAAACTATGATGTAAACTTCTAAGCATGGTGGCACGGTGAAGAAAGCTGAGCGAAGCATGCTGAATGTACAGGAAGCTGTGTCAGAGGAAGTGATGTTGATCATGCCAGTTTCTCCGCCTGGGATGTTTTGTTTTGCCCAGTTATGCACCAGAGAGACGGAAACACACTCGTTGTGGATGTCAGCACAGGATATGACTAGTGATCGACTGATATAGATTTTTTTTATAACCGATACCGATTATTTGTACGTTTATGTACCCGATAACCGATATTCAGAACCGATATTTATTTACTGTTATAAAGTCTCTGTGTGTGTGTGTGTGTGTGTGTGTGTGTGTGTGTGTGTGTGTGTGTGTGTGTGTTCACTACTGTGTGTGTGCACTTGGATGGGTCAAATGCAGAGAACACAATTTCACTGCTGGTTATACTCTGTATAATTATGTCTGTGAAAAAAAAAAAAAAAAATTTTAAAACCGATTTTTTTTTTACAAAACCGATTATGGTAAATTGCTTAAATATCGAAAAATATCGGTAAATCGGTATATCGGTCGATCTCTAGATATGACCTTTGTTTTACCCTAGACAACAGTGTTTATCATTTAAAACCATGACAGTGGCTCCTGAGTAAGAGTCAGTGTGTCCGTTTCATTTTTCCATGTGCTTCTGTGTTTACAGATGGACCGTAAGGCCTTGCACTGGGCAGCGGGAGCCGGCAGTGAGCAGGCAGTGCGTCTGCTGCTGGACCACGACATGGAGGTGGATGATATGGACAGCGTACGTGTCAAATGTATTTTGTTTGAGTGCTGCCACACTGTGTGAACAAACAGGGAACAGGTTTAAATATAGTTGCATTTTAGGCTGAATGTTTTATGTTCTGTGTTTATTTGCTGTAAAAGCACAAATTAGTGCAATACTGCTCCACTGAATAAATCTTTAATGGGCTGCTGTTTGTTCACCATGTGGCCTGTAAATTACTGGAGGCTATGTGCTTGTTACACCAACAATGACTGAAGAGACAAAGAGTTGCCCTGAAATGCAAGGCAGAACTTTTTTGTGCCTGGGGAGTTTTTTTATAAGATGATATAATGATTACATTTTAGAGTTACATTTATATAGATGTATAAGCTAAAGTGTATGATTTTTTTATGTTTTATGTTGTAACTGGTCACCGTTTTTAAATGCTTTTTTTTGCAGTTTACATAAATACTCCTACCATGATGTTACAATAATTTTTTTATAGTAAATATCTTTTCAAATGTGACCCTGGATCACAAAACCAGCTTTAAGTGTCAATTTTTCAAAATTGAGATTTACACATCATCTGAAAGCTGAACAAATAAGCTTTCCATTAATATATGGTTTGTTATGATAGGATAATATGGATAATATTTGGCCGAGATACAACTATTTGAAAATCTGGAATCTGAGGGTGCAAAAAAAAATCTAAATATTGAGACAATCGCCTTTAAATTTGTGAAATGAAGCCCTTAGCAATGCATTACTAATCAAAAATTAAGTTTTGATACATTTACGGTAGGACATTTACAAAATATCTTCATGGAACATGATCTTTACTTAATATCCTAATGATTTTTGGCATTAAACTAAAATCTATAATTTTGACCCATACAATGTATTTTTGGCTATTGCTACAAATATACCGTTCAACTTAAAGGGATAGTTCACCCAAAAAAGAAAATTCTGTAATTTACTCACCCTCAAGTCGTTCCAAACCTGAATGAATGTGTTTGTTCTGCCGAAGATATTTTGAAGAAAGTTTGTAACCAGGCTGTTTTGGGGCAGCACTGACTTCTATAGTGGGGGAAATAAAATACAATGGAAGTCAATGGTGCCCAGAACTGCTCTGTTCCCCAAACTCTTTAGAATATCTTCCTTTGTGTTCAGCAGAACAAACACATTCATACAGGCTTGGAATAACTCGAGGGTGAGTAAATGATGACAGAATTGTCATTTTTGGCTGAACTATCCCTTTAAGACTGGTTTTGTGCTCTAGGGTCATATATGCTAAAAGCGGAATTCACAAGATTTAAATTATTAAAAAATATATATACAGAAAAAAAATGCTTTTTAAAATAAAAATATTTGTAGATAAACTGTAGGATGCCAAATAATTTTAGTGTCATTCCACATGCATTTGACAAAAAAATTATAAATAAATTGTCCACAACTTTTCACTGACACCAAAGAGTGGCCATTAAAGTGATAATTAAAATGTCAAAATTTAATTAAAGATTCAAATTAATGTTAATGTGTAATTGAAAGTGTATATCTTCTTAGATGCTCTAAATGGTCAACATTTTTGACTGGCCTTTTTGTATGTGCAGTTCCTTTGGAGTGCCTTTCATTTTATAATACAAATTTCCATGTAGTCCCTCAAAAAGTAGTATCGTGGGTATGATTCATTTAATTATAACACATGCGGTTTCATTTGATAAAATATTAGAGAAAATGAAAATAATATTCAAAACTTGCTATTTATAAAAGATTTTGATGAAGTATATAGAATGTCTCACTATGTCATTTCATATGCTTTTGGTGAAAAAATCTATTTAGCTCCATGATTAAAAAATTACATTTATGCATTTGGTGGACGCTTTTAAGTGACTCACAGCAATACATTCAGGCAAGCAATACATTTGACCAGAATGTTTATTCCCTGGGAATCCATCCCATGTCCTAGAATAAGGCTCTACACATGCATTGCTGTGCATGAGCCGCTGGTAAACTCATAACTGGAATACAATGGTTAATCGTGTAATTAAGGAAGTGTCATAGGCTAATACTGTTTTTCAAAAGTCATGTGACTATGTATTCATTCTTTTGTTTTCCAGTTCGGGATGAACGCTCTGCTCTTGGCGGCATGGTTTGGTCACCTCTCAATCCTAAAGATCCTTGTCTCAACGGGTGCAAAGCTCACCTGTGAAAACAAAGTAAGACTCTGCTGGAAAAAATCCTTGTCAAGTTTCAGATATCTTTAATCTGAGCACTCGATGTGCTCCGCTCTCTCACGGTTGACTATGCTCTTGACGAATAGTGTTCTGAAGCCGTTCTTTGAAGACCGCTAACCAATACAAATGAGATTAATGTGTGTACTGGCCTACATTCAGGCTTCAACATTCATTTCAAAGCGTCTCACTGACTGAACACGGTCTCTTGTTCTTTCAGAACGGCTTGAATCTCTTGCACTGTGCGGCCCAGAGGGGTCACAGCAGTATTTTGGAGTATATCATGGAAGATCTGGAAAATGTGCAGCTTAATAACATCGACAAGGTGAGAATCTCTTGTTTTGCCTCAGTGCCCATGATCGTGAAGTGTAAAGTCTTTTAATTGCACCCTCAGTTCCCTGCTAAAAGCTAGAGCCCAGACAAAGTTTAGAGACAGGATGTTTTTTTTCAATGTACTGTAACAACAAGAGCATCTTACACAAGAGCATCTTACACAAGAGCATCTTATGGTGCTTTTAAACTAGAGACAATTCTGAAAGAGTGTTTGATACAAATATGTAAGATCAGTTTTGTGGGTGTTGAAGGAGGTGGCCAGTTTGAGAGAATTTGTTTAAGGTTATGTTTGATTATATTTTGATCACATGACATTTCGATCATCACTTTCCAAAAATGTTTTGGGTTTTCTTCCACATACTGTATTTGCTGATGCTTTAAAAAATATATTTGCAACATTCTGTCTTAAAGTCTTTTGAGGCTCAGTTTTATGCATTGATTCAAAGTAGAAAGTAAAAGTAGAAAGTAGACGATACGTGGGTGTGTTTCATCGGAGAGACTGATAACGACTGTGATGATTGCACAGTGTTCATGCAAACACCTGTTAAACATTTTCAAGGAATGGCTTTCAGGAAGGAATTGTCTTAAGGATGAGTTTTGTTGACTGACCGTGAACAGAAGCTGCCAAGCATCAGACAGGACAAATAGCTTCGTATAATTCAAATGTAATATGTGAACAGTAGGACAGGTGCAAATGTTATCCATGAGAGTTTATTGAATCAGTTTGTGTGGATTGACTTGCTAATATTATTTTTCTCTGCCTTGGTTAGAAATTCAATTCAGAGGTGAAGAAAATGAATGAATCATGCACAGTCAGTGTGCTTGTGGGACATGTACACATAGAAAAATAAGTGTTTACAATTGTACCTTTTTCCCCTAATAGGTACAAATTAGTACCTTTAGAGTAGTAATGCGTACCCTTGAGGTACTAATATGTACCTATTAGGGAAAAAAGGTAAAAATATGTAATTTTAAGGGTACTGCTCCAGGGACAAGTTGTTGTACCCCAAAAGGTACACTTTTAAACCCTTATTTTTCTGTGTGTATTATGAATGTCAACAGAGTCAATTTTAATGTCATGTTGTCTTAAGACACTGATTTAAGTTTTTCCAGTTGTTGTGAACTGTGCTACTCATTACACATGAGCTTATGATGAGATTTATGCCTCGTTAGCTGTCTGCAAAGTAGATCAATAATACTAATATCACACAATCAATATTCTCGAGTAGTTTCATTGTGCTTTCTGTCAAAACATCCCTGCTGAAAAAAAAAATATAGAAACCATCAGAGAATGTGTAATGGTTTTACTTGTTATAATGGGAATTGTATTGGTTTTAATGGAAACTGTATGTTGGTCTCTACTGGTAATTAGTTGCCTTCTATTGGAGGCTTGTTAAAGCCACTAAATCTTAATGGAACATGTCCCACAACAAACTACAGGAAGCCATTTTCCAATGGTTTTAATGGTTAAAAGTTTGGTTTTGTTTGTTTGTAATGGTATTTGTAGTGGAAAGCATCAGAATTTCTGTGATGGTTTCTATTGTGTGTTTGTTTTTCAGCAGGGATGTTTTATTACCCATTGAAATAATAGCAGATGAATCAAAGCTATAAAACTTTTATGGAAACTACACCTTTCATAACACAAAAGGCTCTTTATAATGGAAATAGGTTCTTCAGATTATTCTTAACATTAAGAAAAAGAGTTATTTTAAGAACTGTCCACAGAATGGTTCTTTGAGGAACCAAACATGCTTTTCTATTGCATTGCTACGAAACCCCCTGTTGTAAGCTTTTGTAGCACATTATGTCCTTTCTAACGTGTCCATCTGCTGTCAGTCAGGTAAGACAGCGTTTCATTTGGCCGCGGAGCATGGACACCTGGAGGTGGTGGAGTTTCTCATTGGTATGGGCTGTGCTCATGACCTCAAGGATAAGGTGAGGGACAGCAAGAGTCACGGGTGCACAGACGCCCCTCAGTGTGTGCTAATTAGATTTCTCTACTACTAGATGCAAAATGCCAAAGTAGAGGGCAAAGCGAGCTAAAGTTTTCAGAAGAACGTTTCTTCTAAGAACTTGTGATCCAAATAAAAACTCTAGACTTGAGTTGTGTGGCACTGGATTTGTATTTTAATCAGTGTCACATGTGCCATGTGAGGTTAATTGAAAAAAAATCTAAATTGCAACTTGATAAAGTATTTATATTATTGCTGTCAAACGATTAATTGCGATTAATCACATCCAAAATAAAAGTTTTGTTTTCATAATATACGTGTGTGTGTGCTGTGTGTATTTATCATGTATATCTAAATACAAACACATGCATGTATATATTTTAGAAAAATGTTGTTTATATATTACATATGTTTATATATAATATACAATTTAAGAATATAAGTGTATATGCATGTATATATTTCCAAAATATATGCTGTATGTGAGTATAATATATCTATATATACAGTACACACACATATATCATGTAAACAAAAACTTTTATTTTGGATTAATTGCGATTAATCATTTGACGGCACTAATTTATGTAAGGAGAAAAGTGATGCAGAATGGTGACAAATTCCATAGAAATCATCAAAATAGAAAACAAATCAACTACAAGTGTATAAATCTGACATAACTACAGAAGAAAAAGAGAAACTAAACTCATTTAGCATGCTACAGTTGATGCATCACCTGCCCCACTTTGATTAGTTAAACTAACCAAACCCAACACATACAAAGAATGGGAAAACATTGAAATATCACACACTGATGCAGCACTAATATGATGTTCATGAACTGCAGGAGGAAAACACTGCACTGCATTTGGCAGCTAAGCAAGGCCACAGTGACGTCCTACAGAAGATCATGGAGAGCATTGATGAGAAAAACATTGTAAGTATCCCATTTTTGTGTGCATTTATAAGAGTTTATTTTGGCTGTGGTGTTATTTGCTTCACATTGTGATCTTTTATCAGGATGGCATGACGGCTTTACATTTGGCAGCTGAAGGAGGGCATTATGAATGTATCAGACTCTTGCTGGAGGCTGGCTGTAGTGTCAATGAACTTACTCACGTGAGGACATTGTTTTATACTATCATCAGTCTGCATAATAACTCATGTGGTTTGAAGCACACAGTAAAGTGTCTCTTCTTATAGAGTAACAGGACGGCTCTTCATCTGGTGGCCCAGCGTGGCTCAGGAAGTGAGGTCAAACTGCTGGTTACAGGCTGGGATCAATCTGGATTCAGTAGACACAGTGAGTACTACAAACCCCAGCGTATTAATTTACTGTAGAACATGAGAGAATGTTAAGGGTAAAAATGTGCTATGGCAATGGCATGCCCATTGAAAATAACTAATTTGCTGGATTCTCTGTTAGCGGTGTGCAATAATGCTCTGCATAACAAACAAGACCATCTTTATTATGTTACAGACATGTTTAAGAAATATTATTATACAGAACACAGCTACTATAAGTTTAACTGCATCAGCTGTCCTTTGAGAGCATGACAAAAGCACCATAGGCCACGCACACACTACAAGTTTCAGGAGTTACAACCGAATTTAACTGCAGTGTGTATGTGGCCTATGAGGGACAAGTCATGTGTGGATTTATTCCTGTCCAAATGTCAGTGTTAAAGGCAACATTATGGGGAGTATTTCAATATTTTGCAAAAATTATGGGAATGTTACTTTTGAATGTTCTCTAAACCATCTTAGATTAACATCCAACTGAAATGTTTCAGAAAATGTTCCATAAAAATGTTTTGTACTAACGTTTTCAGAACATTATTAGACATTTTGAATGAACATTCTATTAATGTTACTTGTTCATAAACCGTTAGAACCTTGCCAGAATGTGAGCTAAAGTTCTAAATACATTCTCTGTTAGCAAATACACATCTAAGGCCGCATCCAGACAACGTTAACGCCTCTTAAAGAAAAGAAATACACTGATGAGATAATTCATTTGAGTAAGATCACAATGTGGAGTGCATCATTTGGGAACATTTAAAAATGTACCTGATTCGCGAGTCAGAAGCTAAAACATCAGAAACTTTACAATTGTAGGTTTGACTCTTCAGAAAACCCGAAGTATTTACAGACATGTTTCCTTACCAGCAACATACTTCAGCTCTGCACTTGGCAGTACTCAACAACTCCACAGGAATAGTCCAGGATCTTATCGATGCAGGATGCGACCTGGATGTCTTTGACAATGTGAGTGTTTCACATTTACAAATGCAGTCATGATTTTACTGATTAAGGGATGGTTTCTTCATTCATTCATCAACAATTGTTCCTCACAGCGGCTTCAGACTGCTTTGCACATAGCAGCAGAACACGGACGGCAGAACATCGCTGAGATGATCCTGATATCTGGAGTCAACCTCAATCTGCTCGACAAGGTGCACATTACTGTTGGCATGTTTGAGTGTGGTTGATACATTTTCATATTGTAATACACTTGGGATCAAACAATTGAACAAAAGATATTTACTTCAAACGTTACAGCAGGAAAAGACGTCACTGGATGTTGCAGCACGAGCAAACCATGTGAATGTCGTCGACATGATTATCAAAGCTGACAGATTTTACAAATGGGAGAAGGTATGTTCAGTGTGCATTAAGCTTACATTAATTGATTCAGATATTATGATCATTATTTGAATATTAAAGATTTGAAATGTGTTAATTTGCTTTCTAGGACAATGTGACGAGTGACTCTGACTCTCTGCTGGGGATGAGACTTAGCTTTAAGCAAGATCATCGACAGGAGACACAACATATCCGATCTGTCCTGTGGAAACTTGCCTCCAAATATCTCAAACCAGGCGAGTGGAAAACACTGGCTCGGCTCTGGAAGTTCTCCGACGCACATATCCGAGCCATAGAGCACCAATGGACTGGTACGTCATTTAACAGAAATGTGTTTTTTAAATGCACTCAGAAGATTATGTATAATATATGAAGAGTCAAAATATAACTCCATTTTTAACCATTTTCACAAATCATGTTTTCTCATTGTGCATTGAAATTAATCTCAATCAAACTGCCATTGGGTTATTGTGACTAGATAACAAATGCAGCTAACTAACAACGTAAAAACATAATACAAAAACATGGTTTTTGACATTTTGAGTTATTTGTTTTACAAATAGACTATATATAGATATATAATACATCAATGGCACAACTCTCTTCAACATTGATTATCATAAATGTTTCTTGCGCATCAAATCAGCATATTATTATGATTTCTGAAGGATTATGTGACACTGAAGACTGGAGTAATGATGCTGAAAATTCAGCTTTGATCACAGGAATAAATTACATTTTTAGACAATCAAATAGAAAACTGTATTTTTAATAAATAAATGCAAAAACAAAAAGAAATACTGACTCCAAACTTTGGAATCTTATCATTTTTTAGTTAGAATACAATATTGCTTTAATTTAAATCATATTCTATGTAACCCTTTAAAATATAATGATTATAAATGGGGAAATACAAATAGGTTTATTATTTTATTAGAAGTAAAAAAAAAAAATTAATGGGGCTATAAATGCTTTCCTGAAAATGCCAAAAATCCTAATGTCAAAATATGTACTAAAATACAAACCGTCTGAATATATGAGGTCTGGAAATAGACATTTCTCAGAAGTTTTTATTACACTAAGGGAACTAGGTTCATGACATGAGCCAGTAAACAGTAATTAGTGTAAAGCAGTCTGCTTAACTTGTATTTCTAAATCAGAAAACAACCCCCTAAGAGCCATTGTATTCCTCAGCACTATTACTCATACAGTTACACTAGCCTTCAATCTGCACCATTTCCCCAAATATAGTGCATAGTTCTCCCAGGGCAGCCCAGTGTGTTTAGTGTGATAAGATAACCTGTCATAGTGATGACAAGCTCTGAACTGTAAAAGGTACAAAGAGCTACAAGGAGCACGGGCACAGGATGCTGCTCATCTGGCTGCACGCAGTGATCAGCGCTGGAGAAAACCCCATCAAGGGCTTGTACGAAGGTCTGACTGGGATCTCAAGGATTGATTTGGCAGGTGAATTCAGCATTAGTTCATATGTGTATATGGTGTGTTTCTAAACCTACTGTGATGCCTGATCTAGACAGAATCTGAATGCATCATATGTGCATTTCAGACTCAAAGGCAGCAAAATGAAACTCTTTTTCAGAATTGTATGTCTTTTATGGAAGGCAATGCCAGAATGCACTGTAGTGAATTTGTATGCAAATTAAATTAAAAAATTCTAGTTAGGTTATTATTCTGGCCAAGACATATAACTGTTTATGTCTGTCTTTTCATGTATGTGACCAATTAAATTTTGACTAGGATTATGCCTTAGAATGAGTTTCCGATCAGAACTATTGAGTCTATATGTTTTATAGTTTCACTGTCTACAACCTTTACCTTCCCTCTTTTATAATCTTTTTTCCTTCCAAACAGAAAGCATGCGGCAGCAAGCAAATGCGGATCCATCCTCTGCTAAAAAATGCTCTACAATGTAAGTGAGGTTTATTGAGAAAGGTCTAGACTGAGCACATACCAACCAGGAGCATGGATGCTCTGATGAAACCCAAATACTCCCTAAAATACCACCTCCGTGATGTGACCGATACAAAAACTTAGCCTGTTCACACCAAGAGCAAACTTTTACAGCAAACATGACTTTGGATTGAAAGGATGTGTTTCTGTGGAACCAATCATATTGAGAAAATATGACAGAGCGCTTTTTGAGTAGAGCAGGTAGATTTTTTCTCTCTCTCTCACCAAGCAATAACATTTTTGGTCATGGTGAGTTTCAGGTTCATTTGTACAGTTATGCATGTCTTTCTGTCCTTTATTGATTTGTACTTGCAGCTTTTCTGCTGTAATGGTTATTTTTAAGACTAGAAACAAAGACAATACTAATACAGCTGCATTGCTCAGGAGACCGGGTAACACATGTTTTATGTGTGTTTAAATGTGTGTGATCATCTTGCTCATTATGGGATTTGCAAGACTGAAAGGCCCACACTTTTTTTAGTTTGTGCAAATGTTCTTATATGAGTGCGAGACAAAAGAGAGAAGAAGGAACAATGAAATTAAAACAATAAACCACTGCAGTATTTTATGCAAAATAGGGCTGGGTTGACATCGAATTTCCTTCTTTTTGAGTAAATCCCAACAAGCTTCGTTACTTTTGATATAAAACAGTCTTAGCTTTAAAATTCTGTCACTTTTTTATGAAATTCAAACAGTAAATACAGTTTTATCACTTTATAATGAAGTGCGACGGATTGCTGTAGTGCCTCATTTCCAGCTGCAACACGGAGCGCACGTGAACCAAACATATTCCCCTTTAATACTTGTTATTGCATGGAATAAACATGAATGAACATCAGAAGTTATGTTAAATGTATCACGTCTTATGTAAGTGCTCAATCAGTGTTTCAGCCGCGGAAAGACATCAGTAGAAAAGCTTGTAAACGTTTACCTCAGAAAAGCCATTCAATGCCCACAGTTTAATAGTTAGCTTTAAATAAACTCTACAGAGAAGCATGCTGGTGAACATATGCACTGTTACATATTCATTATATTTTTACTTGACCTGCTCTTCAATATTTGAATAAATCCATTATCAAAACACGTTTATATAACAGCCACCGTTTAAATGTTTATATTTAAAAAAAAAAAAATTTGAGCATAATTATATCAAGTATGCTAAATCTTCGTCCTTTTACAGTTTACAGCATTAGTTGAGATTTCCTTATTTTGAGAAAAACTTACGTATTGTACCTGATACGCATCCAAATGAATCCGTTTGTAATCCAGATCAGACTTGAATTGAATCACAAGCTTGAGAATGAACATTGAATGGTGAAATTAGTGTCACCGCAGTCCAAATGCAAACGCTCTGAATATATTCTGCCCAAGCAAGAGATGTGTAAATGTTGTTTGTGATGTTAGAGATGCCTGAGAAAAGTGTAGACTGTAACTGTACTTGTTTGATTTGTAAGTGTACTGTAGGTCTGCTTGTTTTAAAGTATTGGGTAAAATATGAGTCACATATACAGCATGACTGAAGTTGTTAAGGTATTGATTCCCCCCCACACTTAGGCTGTTAATTTAATTTAATTGTAGATTGCACCTAAAACTCTATCTATATATTTTTGTTATAATGCTTCAGTGGACTGTGACTCAACAGGACATTCAGTGCTGAATGCGGTTATAGGTTAATATTGACGTATGAAAATATTTCTGCCAAGACAACGATGCAGATTTGCAATCATGCAGGTTATCGGGTAGTAACCAAACCAAATGTTATGTATGAAACTAAAATGCTAGTCAAGTGCTTCACTGTTGTCATTTTAAATGAGGTGAAAGTATGACAAACACATCCATCCAAACCAGCGTCTCTGAGGAACAGGCAGCGGCTTTCTTTTGAAATGATTTACAAACTGTCTCCAAGCAACGCAAACAAAATAAACAAAAATATTACAACAGGAAGTTCTGCTTATTTCGTTACCACAAGGTTTCCTCCCAAGAATTAGTCCAATAATCTTTGTGTATTCTTTCTGTAATAGTCCATAATATTTGTTTTTAATTGGTGCTTGGTCTGTGCACATTTCTTTCCTGATTCAGAAGTGATTTTTAAGTTAAAACATCTTAATGATGGATGCGTTTATTACAAACACACAGCTTTTCTCTTCACACGATGTTAATTGATGGACTGGAGAGGTGTGGATTATTGTGATGTTTTTATCATCTGCTTGGAGTCTCATTCTGACGGCACCCATTCACTGCAGAGCATCCATTGCTGAACAAGTGAGTTAATGCTACATTTCTCTAAATCTGTTCTGATAAAGAAACAAACTCGTATACATCTTGGATGGCCTGAAGGCGAGTACATTAGCAGCAAATGGACATTTTTGGGGTGAACTGTTCCTTTAAGCCAGTGGTGTTCGTATCCACCTCTATTCTGATTTTGATGATTCACTCAGAAAAACATCACGATACTGTTGTAATGTTGGTTGCAACTTCCGTTTCTCGCCAAGTTTAATGTGCTGGCTCCTTCAAAAAACTATTATGGTGGTACCAGATCATAATATTATGGTACTAAATGACTATATACTCTTGTATTTAGGTGATGGTCTAAAACAAATTATAATCTAGCCTACTGTGGTAGAGACTTTAATTTATTTGCATGCCATACATTTGTAATGTCCAATTCATTAATCTGATTCATATGTAAACACTTCAATAAGATACAATATGTTTTATTGTGTAGCCATTTCAGTGTTTTTATTGTATGTTAATGATTTAGTGAACGTAATTGGCAGGTGAGGGAATGTGTAATAAATCTATAATAATGATCAATACCTGGCTTTTGGGGTTACACAGCTTTTATTTAAGTAAATAATGACACTTTTTGATTTGTTTCAAAATCAAAGACTCCTGATAGGTCATTTGGAAAGGGTAAGAGATTTATAAAATCTTGTGTTGAAACGAGTTGTTTTATATCAGTGCATGACTCCAACAGACATAATGATGTTGACAACATTCATACAAATAATAACACCAACATACAAAAGCCAGAAAATTAAGTTCAAGGAGTAAAAAGTGCTAAATTTAACAAATACGTGCATTTTATATAGTGTAAGGCAACGGGTCAACATACAGCATTCTATGAAAACTCTTACCATGTAATCAATTTCACTTATTTACAGTCATACTTATCAAAATATAGTAAAAATAGGCTCTTTAAAGTCCATTTAGCTGAGTTTAAGGTCACAGAAAATACCGGAACGTGATCTTTGAATGTCGAGAAGCTGAAATGAGTTCAAATCAGATCCCGATCAACATTCAGAGGATGTTTGTATCAGAGGTCTCTCTACGATTCGGTGTCACCCTCACTGCTGTTGCTCAGATTTGTCCTCTGCACTTCCAGCTCCTCTGCACTGACCATCTCTGGACTGATAGCGGCGTACCGTGTCCCATGAAACTGACGCAGGTGTATCTACAGAGTAAAACCAGAGTAACAGTGCAAATTAAGCCCCTGAAATCATTGTTTTTAATCACCATTCACTGAACATGTCAAGCTTTAGTATCATAAAACCGGTCCTTATGTCTTTAAAACAGACCGCCTTTATTCACTGAGAATCTGCCTTCAAAGAGTCATTAACTATTGCAATCAGATCAGTGTCATGAGTTTGTGAATCAAAATAACAATTTGTTCAAGAACTGAAGATTTTTAGCATATAAGAAATTACTCAGTTTCTCACAAAAGATTCGGACACAAGTCTGACTACTTTTACTTGCTGCTTTTTTCACTTTTAAAGCTTTGGATTACTATAATTGCAGGAAAACGAGCATGTAAAACGGTTTTCAAATTGTCTTAGATAAAAAAGTCTGTTATTTGGGGTCAAACAACATGAGGGTGAGTAAGTAATGACAGAATTAACATTTTGGTTGAAATACTTCTTTCAACATCTTGAAACTCACTTGTATGTACAGGTTGACTTCTGCACTTCTGCACAGATATGGGAAGTTTCCTCCTGTTTTGAGATGAGCTCTTCTAGCGTTGGGGTACAGCTTATACATTTCTTCCTTTGCCTCGTGTGACAGGGCACTCTGATCAAAAACCTAAATGAAAATATTAAATGATAAACTTGCATCTTATTTCTGTAACTTAGAGTGTTTCAGTTCTATAAATCACACAACTTTATACAAAGTTTAGGATAATTACGATTTTTAAATGATTTTGAAAGACGTCTCTTAACGTTATGTGTTCAGGCAGAACAGCCTATCGTAATGTTTGGACCGGCCATTTTGATTGGACGAACATTGTTTGGTCCACAGAAATGCATATGAATACATTTAGATCACTTAACCTAGTGATTGCTATCGGGATGTAAAAGACTTTCAACCAGCATATAACAAAATATTTTTGTACCAAATCACCAACCCTACCTTTAAGAAACATTTCTTATTATCCACGTCGAAAAGGTTTTTGCTGCGTAATATTTTTTATGGAAATTGTGATGCACAAGAAAAAAAACTTTACATCAAGGCCACATTAAATTGATCAAAGGTGACATTAATGACATTTACAATGTTACAAAAGATGTCTGTTTCAAATTAATGCTTTCACTGAACTTTCTATTCATCAAAAATACCAGTTTTACAAAAGCAGCAAAACCATTTTCAACATTGATTATATGTACCATTAATAATAAATGAGCAGCAATAATAATTAAGTAGCAGATCAGTATATTAGAATGATTTCTGAAGGATCATGTGACACTGAAGACTGGAGTAATGATGCTGAAAACTCAGCTTTGCATCATAGAAATGTTGCATTTTAATATATCTAAATAAAAACACAACAAAAATACAGTAATATTACTGTATTTTTGATCAAATAAATGCAGGTTTGGTGATCACAAGAAACTTATTTCAAAAACAATTTAAAAAATCATAACATTTGCAGACGTTCGACCAGTAGTGTATACAGAAGACCTACGTCCATTATAGTGACGGCAATCTCCTTTATCTTGTGAGGTTCCACGTATGAGTTTTGGCAGTTCATCGTGAGTCGAGAGGCCAGTTCACTCTGGTTCAGGCTTTCCAGCTGAAGCACAAACAAGCAGATAAATGAGCAAAGAGTGAGACAAATTACCTTCACGCATCAGTATGAGAGCTAGAACTAACCACATCAATCCAGAACAAGCACTTCATGTGGTTTGATTTATGTGCAGTTTTCACATCTATTTCAGTACAATGAAAGTTAGCATATTTACACATTAAGTGTCCTTAAGGCAACAAAGAAACTTAGATAAATGCTCTGAATGTATGATTTTTAATCATGTTTTGTGACATTTTACTAGATGTAGGTCAAATATTGTAGAAATTACATTAATTATATCACCAACAACACAGTAGAAATACTCACTCTGTCAACCATAAAGTCAATTGCATCTGCCATTTTTGGGTCCACAGGTCCTTTGGCAAAGTTACCAAGCACAATCTTTTTGAGCATGAAAGCAGGCATCAACCAGAAACTAGAAAAGAAACATATGAAACACATCCACAATGATGGAGACATTACCACTGCAAAAGTATCCAGTATAAGTCTCTACCTGTTTGCTGTCCATGTCTGATTGAAGATCGACGTGTCGCTAAATGAGTTGCACAGGATCAGAGAATGAACTCTGGGAGATTTATGCGTGACTTCAGCAAATTTCTGAGCCAGGAATCCTCCCAAAGAGGCACCACAAATGCACCTGCACAGACAGAGAACAAAAAACAGGTTGTGAAAGAGACCCATTTCTCGTCTTTTATACATAAAACAATCAATACACCGTACCTTGTCCAGTTGTAAGTGGTCTAAAAGCTTCCTAAATCCATCACAAAATTCCAGCAGATCCCAATAGACAGGATACTGGAGCTGGATTCGGCAATATCAAGTTACACATCATGAAATAAACCAGAAAAAATCAATAATTCAGAAGAGAAGCAAAAGGACATGTTAGTTATACAAAATGCCATTTTGGAAATAGAAAGCAACTGAATAAAGCTTTCAATTGTTAACAGATATCTATTGCAGCAGGACTATCTGTAGTTGATGTGAAAACATACAGAGATGACGCGGTAGCCCCATCCGGAGAGAGCCAGCACCTGCTGGAAGAAAACCTCTGCCGTGCCGCTCACGGGCGGGAGGAAGATGATGGGGCACCTGATGCTTTTCGGCCCAGCATCATACAACGACCACACTTTACTGTCATCATCATCCACGATTATCTACAGAAGATGCACAGGCAAGACGTCTCACAAATGTGCTACTTCAGACTCATAATACACAAATATATATTCTAATTTAAAATATTATTTTAACTCTACTTTTTTAAATGACAATTAACAATGACGAATGACAATTATGCATTTTGTTTTCTACCACAATTTAAACTCAGACAGACAGACAGACACAGACAGACAGATAGACAGACAGACACAGACAGAGAGAGAGAGAGAGACAGACAGACGAGAGAGAGAGACAGACAGACAGACAGACAGACAGACAGACAGACAGACAGACAGACAGACAGACAGACAGACAGACAGACAGACAGACAGACAGAGAGAGAGACAGACAGAGAGAGAGAGAGAGACAGACACAGACAGACAGACAGACAGACAGACAGACAGACACACACACAGACAGACACACACAGACACACAGACAGACAGACAGAGAGAGACAGACAGATACAGACAGACAGACACACAGACACAGACACACAGACAGACAGACAGAGAGAGAGACAGACAGACAGACAGACAGACACACAGACACACACACACACACACACACACACAGACAGACGAGAGACAGACAGACAGACAGACAGACAGACAGACAGACAGACAGACAGAGAGAGACAGAGAGACAGACACACACAACAGAGAGACAGACAGACAGACAGACAGACAGACAGACACAGACACACACACAGACACACACACACACAGACAGACAGACAGACAGACAGATAGACAGACAGACAGATAGACAGTTAGGGGTATAGAATATGGTCCTGCAGAATATAAGAATAAACAGCCAATATGTAAATAACATACAACCAATATAATAAACAGCCCATGTGTAAATAATAGGCATGCTAATAAGCAACTAGTTAATAATGAAAATCAGTCCCTATACTAAATAGAAAGACAGATGAACTTACTCTTTTCAGAGGTACGGTGCTTCTGAACCAGCTATAGTCAGGAGATATTCGTATCTCCTCCATTGCTGAAATGCAAATGAAATATGAGGTTAAATACGTGTATGTTTCACAGAATAACTGACACGATCGACTCAAAGCTTGTAATTCAGATGAAAAGGAGAGGTACAGTGTCATTGATTGTACACCCCCTTCATGTATTTCACATAGAAAAACATGTGACTAGAGCAGTGTTTCACAACCCTGTTCCTGGAGCTGCACATTTTCCGACTGTTCCTAATCAAACACACCTGAATCAGCTCATCAGTTCGTTAGTGGAGACTCCAGGACCAGAAATATATTGACTAGAGTAACGTTATATATTGCACTAGAGTATTAAGTGATCTCGCGAGTAAATGCGACAGGCGAACGCACATACACAGTTCCTGCAGTTACATACAATTAAATGAAAGAATCGTTTAAATAAATGAAAAAGCGGACATACGATTGTTTTAGATGCTCAAAAACACAACATCTGCCTCTACAAAACTAGCGTTTGCTTACGCTTCACAACATCGCACATCAGGAGACGATTTCGAGCGATAGAGGAGTAAATATTACCGTGTTTATTTACGAAATAACTCACCTTTTATTGACTTTCATCCACAGATTTGAAAAAACATTTTAGCCTTTCGCTGAATCACATGACAGCAGCTTCCGCAGCCAACAAACGATTGCAGGCACACGATCACACCGGCCAATCAGCACCCGCGAATCGTGCGCATGCGTGGTGAGAGCAATGGGGCGCTTTTAAAGGAACAGTTCACCCCCCCCAAAAAAATAACTCGTGTTGTTCCAAACCTGTATGACTTTCTTTCTTCTGTGGAACGAAAAAAAGGAAATGAATGACAAAATTATAGTTTCGATCACAATTCACTTTTAGACTCAGAAACTGGGGGGAGGGGGACAAATTAATTCACATATCTTTTAGGGTCTCGGTGTAGTAATATTTGTATTTTTGTATGTAATGAGATGCTATATATTTGATATATATTATTAAATATTAGGTATGTCTGTCCACGTTTCCCTAAATTGCATGTGTTTTTTAGCATCTTTAGTAATTTATTTTGTTTAATAAAATAATTCATATGCTTTTACTTTTGATTAGTTAGTTAGTTAATTAGTTAGTTAGATGTACTATGTAGACTACAGAGTTTTTTTCAGGGTGCTTATTCTATAGTTAATCTGTAATGAACCCGGAACATGATAGAAGTGTGTAATAACACTCAAACGCACACGTTGTACTCTTCTCTGTACACTCTGTTCAGTTTCAGGACAGCTATGTATTGCTGCGGTGGGAGTGTGCTGTGATGTAAGCTGTTGTATTGTAGTTGTGGTGATGGACTTTTTGTTTCTGCTCATTGTAAAACAGACCCTGCGTCCCAATGTGCATACTATTCTCCACCCTATCAGCCCTAAATAGTATTGAAAATGACTAATATCACATATAATTTAGTATAGATAGTATGCACATTGGGACGCAGGCACACTGTTCATAGTTAAAGTCTGATTCACTGGCTTTAGCAATTTATTGATTCATTTGATTCACTACTAAATGACTCAATACCACGACTGAGGTGCCCTTGAGCAAGTTACCAAACTCCCGCAGCTTAAATGGCTGCTCACTGCTCCGGTTGTGTGTTCTGTGTGTGTGTGTGTGTGTGTGTGTGTGTGTGTGTTCACTGGGTGGGTAAATGCAGAGCACGAATTCCGAGTATGGGTCACCATACTTTGGCTGCATGTCACGTCACTTTCAGATTCACTTTCCCTTTACAAATTAATTCACTGACGCAAGTGATTCGTTCACTGGCCCAAATGATTCTTTTGAATCTTTGAAGATTGATTCACTGATTCTCGGTCAGAATGATTCAGTGACTCAAGAGTGTCAGTTGTTTACTCGTCCCAGTGTCTTGCTCAGACAGCAGTGTGGGTTTAGTTCAGTTGCCTACAGCAGCTCCCAAAATAACGTATTTCGTGTATTGATGTGATTGATTATTAGTTAATTCGTAGATTGGGGTTAAGTCATTTATTATTGTCGGGCCTGTATTGAATGGCTTTCGGTGCGTTAGCTCTCAGCTAGCGCTAACCTTCCAGCGCTCCTCAAATTCAACAGAATCAGTTCGTCCAAAAAAACAACAACACTCAAACATGTCGTGTACGTGTGCTTCAGCAGCAAGGACACTCATCAATTCAGCTCATAGAGGTAAGAAGAAAGTCATATTTGGAAAAATATTAATGTTTGTTTGTTTCTTAGCTTAGTTTGGCTAGGCTGCTGCTAGTTTGCTAACAATATATAAACAAACCATGATGTAAGATTATAAAAAATAATTACAAATCAGCTTTAATTTTGAAAAATATATTTTAAATGCTTTATAAAGAAATGTATTCATAACACTGGACATTTATCAACTAACTTTCTTCTACTGCAGTACACAAGCGCATTGTTTATATAATAAGATTATTTATTAAAATGATAAACTACGACTCATTAATTAGTTAATTTAGTTTTATTGTACGTAATTAGTTAGTTTGGCCTGGTGATTATTTAAAATGTATTTTTTCATAATATGAAAATTGAATAACTTGATTTGTCAAGACTCATGTAGTGTTATTAGAAACATTGTTATCTTATGGTTTGGCCTTGTGTTCCAGTAAAGTGTGATTTTATTTGTTGCCAATGTCCTGTAAAGGCACTTCAAGCAATATGACTTCATACCGTTATTTTGAGTGAATTTCCTCCTGAAGCTCTCATGTTTGTGTTTATGACAGGAATATCCGGCTCCAGAGTCCAGTTACTGTCACTGAGCTGTCCAGGGACTCGTGAGATTCGCCTGGCACACCGCGTCCCCCTGAGGTCGTTCTCCGAGACCACTGTGTACTATGCTTCAAAAGATGGGATGAAAGATGGAGATGGTGGAAAGGTAAAATGACAAACATCCTCATTCTCTGATAACAAGGGTTTGAGAAGGAAGTAATAACCTGGCCAGTGTAATTCATTCTCTTCCTGGAAATGTTTTTTTTTGCTTTGTTTACCTTTTAAGAAATCAGTTGGTGAAGGAAGTGGGAAAAAATCCAGCTCTGGTAATTCCGGCAAAGGAGGAAGTCAGCTGAGGTGCCCCAAATGTGGAGATCCTTGCACACATGTAGAAACATTTGTTTGTGAGTACTTCATTTCATATAATCATTTAATTTTATTTGTTTGATCTCATTTCTTATTTTATTATCATTGCATTTTTATTTCATTTTATTATGTTTTCATTGAATTATCTGTCTCTGTGTGTATTACTGGATTTCTCAAGGTGATCGTGTTTTGTAATACTGACCTTGTTTCCAAAGAGTTACGGTTTCTTTAGGCCTTGTGTTTGTTTAAGTAGGCCAGAGTGTTCACTGAACTAACTGTTCAATGCTAAAAATAAATCATACACAACAAGTAGCTTTTTAACTGTTAGTACTTTAATTAGTAACATGGTTTAAAGGTTGCCTAGTTAAAAGTAAATATTGAGATTGATTTAAATTGCAACTTTTTTTTTTCTTTAATATTTAATTTGAATGTAATTGTTTCAAGGCTGTCTTTCAAATCTTCTGGTTTGCAGGCTTGTTTGTAATAATAATAATATAAGTGAATGCAATATGCATAAATATCTTATCGTATAGCAGAGTTGTAATTTCACAGTTGTACTGTAAAATAATGTAAAAAAATACTATTAAAATTGAAACAAAACATTACTGTTGTAGTATTTCACTGTGAAATAAATTGTATTAAAAAATGTAATGATGATATTATTTTACAGTACAACTGAAATTACAATTTTAATATAAGATGGTTTGTGCATGTTTCATTCCCAAATAAACATTATAAGAATCCCAAACTCAGAACAGATGCAGAGACGAGTTAATGTAGACTTTAAGACACTGAAAACTCTGGATCATGAGCTGCTTGAGTGCTACGGTTCAATCTGAAACATGTAACCCATGATTTTAATTAAATTAATCATGCAGTGCTTAAAAAACAACAACACTGAGGAAGATGTTATTTCTCTTTTGCAGCATCTACTCGGTTTGTGAAATGTGAAAAATGCCACCACTTTTTTGTGGTGCTTTCAGAAACTGACTCTAAGAAGAGTTTGAGTAAAGACCCAGAGTCTGCAGCGGAAGCTGTCAAGTTGGCTTTCCAGCAGAAACCCCCTCCGCCTCCTAAAAAGGTAAATATTCTTTTAACTTTGAGATTTTAAAGCAGTGTAACAGCCAAGGTTAGCTGGTGGTTCCCTCCTCTGTGTGTAATGTCTCTGCTTTTGTTTTCTCGCAGATCTATGCTTATCTTGATAAGTATGTTGTGGGTCAGGATTATGCTAAGAAGGTTCTGTCGGTGGCCGTGTACAATCATTATAAACGCATCTATAACAACATGCCAGCAGGCTCCAGGCAGCAGCAGGTGGAGGTGGAGAAACAGGCCTCCCTCACTCCTCGAGGTTTGTACTGCAGAGCGTGTGTATGTGTTGAACACGCATAGAAGGTAGGAACAGGTGGTTTTCACTAAACCGTTCTTATGTAAGAGACTCATAGCCATTAGGAAATTAGTCTGTTCCAGGATACAATATTATACTTGGTGTGCTCAGAAAGCCAGGTTTCACTCAATCAGTTGAAAGCACAAAATGGAGAAGTGACGCTTTGGTAAAACACACAGGTTTGTGTGTTTCTAAGATTAAAATTAAAAATCAGTTTTTTTATGTTTTATTTAAATGTTCATTGATTTACATATCAAAGATTTTTTTTTTTTTCCTAAATCTAAATATGAGAATAATATCATATCCCACTTTTAAACGAGTAATTCACACAAAATAAAAATTTGGTGTAAATTAACTCACCCTCTTAACTGATTTGGAGAAATTTAGGATATCATCATTTGCTCACCAGTGGATCCTCTGCAGTGAATGGGTGCCGTCTAGGGCTGTCACGGTGAAGGAATTTCCCTTGCGGTAATTTTGAGTGGCTCAATAACGTGAAGCAATGGCCTAAAATTAAATCACCTTAAGTATAGATTTGTTTATTACAGACACGCAACTTTTCGCTTCACAAGATGTTTATTGATGGACTGGAGTCGTGTGGATTATTGTGTTGTTTTTATCAGCTGTTTGGACTCTCATTCTGACGGCACCCATTCACTGCAGCGGATCAATTGCTGAGCAAGTGATAAAATGCTAAATTTCTCTTAATGTTTTACGATGAAGAAACAAACTCATCTGCATCTTGGATGACATAATGGTGTGTAATTTGTCAGTTTTGGGTGAACTTTTCCTTTAAATGATCTTTTTATTTATTTTAGTTGTCATGTTTGAAATAAAGGACAAGCTCTTCAAGCCCTTCTTGAATCTTCTAATCTTCTCATTTTAGAAGCCAATATAACCTCCATTGTGATGTACTCTGTTCATTAGTATATAATCCAACAGCAGCATTTCATGAAATCTGTCATCTTTTGTCATTTGGCATTTGTACAATTCAGCTACATTTTTTCAGCAGAGTTCACTGTGCATGGTTTCTTGTTCTGTGAGAATTGGTAGTGATTTCGTCATAACTGTCCTCCTTTCTCTGTAGATCTAGAGCTAAGACGACGAGAGGATGAATACAGGTTTACAAGTAAGTGTATGTCAACACCCATAATCTGCGTTATTGTCTATATGTGTCATTTAAACCATTTATTTTTATAAACGGATCTGTTCCGTGTTGTTTCAATTTGCTTTGATTTTAGTTGGGTGTTGTACAAATGCCAAAAACATGCAGTCTGTTTCCTTTAACCCTTGTCACTGTTGGAGTGTTATATAATGCATATTGACGTAAGTGACAATGCATGTATCAGAAACACTGCTGTTATGTTTTAACAGATAAGCAGAGAGTGAGAGTGCCCTAGTGACCTGGTTTAGCTGCTGGTTCATGTGTCCCTTTTGTCATATGCAGCTTTCAGAAGTTCTTGTCACAGGAAATCCCTTTCGATCCTGTGAATAGAGCAGCTGTGCACACTAAACCGTTTGACCTTACCAGTTAACAGTGCACGCAGAAACCAGTCTTTACCAAAGAAAAAAGTGCATATTTTGGTGCTGTAGTTATGTTCTTTTAAGATTATTTATACTTATACAAATAAATTTTTTATTTCACAAATATGTTTAGTTTTCATTCTAATTTTGGTTTAAGTAATTAGTCATTTATGTGCTTTTGTCATTAGTCATTTTTCTATTTCTATTTAGCTTTATTTTATTTTAGTATTAGTAACATTAGGCAAGGCAAGCTTTATATACAGTCATGGTCAAAATTATTGGCACCCTTGGTAAATATCATCAAAGAAGGCTGTGAAAATTAAATCTGCATTGTTAATCTTTTGATCTTTTATTTAAAAAAATCACAAAAATCTAACCTTTCATTGGATAATAAGAATTTAAAATGGGAGGAAATATCATTATGAAATAAATGTTTTTCTCAAATACACGTTGGGTACAATTAACAGCAACCTTTTATTCAATACTTTTTAAAACCTCCATTTGCCAGTTTAACATCTCTAAATGTTCTCCTATAACGCCTGATGAGGTCAGAGAACACCTGACACGAGATCAGAGACCATTCCTTCATCCAGAATCACTCCAGATCTTCAGATTCACAGCTTCTTCTCTTCAGTTCACTCACTCATCTTCTACAGGGTTCAGGTCAGACTGGAATGGCCAGCAGAAGCTTGGTTTTGTGCTCATTGACCCATTTTTGTGTTGTTTTTGAGGTTTGTGTTTGGATTATTGTCCGGTTGGAAGATCCAAACATGGCCCATTATAAGATTAGAGTCAGTAACTTATTGATGTTTTTTTATCTGTTGTTATTTGATATAATCCATGATGTCATGCGTCTAAACAAGATATCCAGGACCTCCAGCAGAAATATAGGCCCACAACATAAAACATACAGCAGTATATTTCATTGTACACATGGGGTGCTTTTTATCCCTGTGTTCACCAAACCCATCTTGAGTGTTTTCTGCTAAAAATTTTTTATTTTCATCTGACCATAGAAGCGAATCTCATTTGAAGTTCTAGTCGTGTCTGATAACTGAATATGCTGGAGATTGTTTTTGATGAGCTAGGATAATTTATCTTGAAACCATCCCAAACAACATGTGGTGATGTAGGAGCTGTTTGACAATTTTTTAAGGTTTTCTGATCCCGAGACTCAAATATTTTCTGCAATTCTCCAGCTGTGGTCCTTGGAGAGACTTTAGCCGCTCAAACTCTCCTTCTCATCGTGCATTAGGACGATATAGACACACGTCCTCTTCCTTTCACTGCTCTAGCTCTTTTCTTAAAGCCACTTCACTAATTTGTGAAGCTCAATTATCTTTTGCTGCACATGAGAAATATATTCTTTGTTTTTTCTCATTGTGATGAATGATTAAGGGAATTTGGGCTTTGTTTTCCCTCATATTTATATTTATGTGAAACAGGAAGCCATGGCTGGATCATGTTCATAATCGCCCTGGAGTGCTCAAATTTGTGAATATTAATGGGAATATACTTCAGAGATATTTTACTCATAAGAATTTCTAGGGGTGCCAATAATTGTGTCCGTGTATTTGAGAATGACATTTATTTAATGAGATTTTCCCCCATTTTCAATTGTTTTAGTTCAATGAAAGGTTAGATTTTTGTGATTTTTCTTTTTATTAAAGATAATGCAGATTAATTTTCACAGCCTTCTTTGGTCATATGTCAACTTTTTTGGGTGAGTTATTTGCAAAGGCAATATATTTGATTGATAGTTTTTCATCAGTTATTTGTATATTTGATTTTAGCTTTCAATTAATGATTTGCTTAATATGTTTATTTTGACTGACCTACATAGCAACTTTAAAGAAATGTTCAATACCAATGTCTTATTAATACTAATTAATCTGAATCGACATCATATATGCTGTGATTTACTACAGTTAATAATTTCAGCTCATCCCTCAGTTTGATTGAGAAAAATTGGCTATTTATTTTGCCTGTTCAAATTTATCTTAAAAATCATTCATATTTACATTTACATTTATGCATTTAGCAGATGCTTTTATCCAAAGCGACTTATTTCAGGTTATACATATTTGTATTCCCTGCGAATCGAACCCACAACCTTTGCGTGCTAACTGAGCCACAGGAACACTTTACGATACAATCTTGTATGGTAAAGTTGGTTTAACAAACATGCTGAGTTTTGAATGTTTTGACTCAAACTGTTTTTGAATGTCTTGGCTTGGACTGCCGCAGTAAGGGCATTAACGTTAACATAATGAGTCAGAAGTTTATATCTGTGGAACATTCATTTTAAAGGTCTTCTGTAAACTGGACTAATTATGTAAGACATAGAAAATGTTTCAGATGAGATTTTCAAAGCACTGAATTATTATATACATAATGAAGTTTCCCTGAGAGTCAGAAGTCATTTCTGAATGCCCTAAGCTCCAAAAAGTAATATTTTTTTCTTTTTATGTTTGTTTTGTGATGTAAATTGCCCAGAGCTGCTGCAGATTGCAGGGATCAGTCCTCATGGAAACGCTCTGGGCGCCTCCATGCAGCAGCAGCTGAACCAGCAGGCACCTCCAGAGAAGAGAGGAGGAGAATTGCTGGACTCCACACACGCTGACATCAAGCTAGAGAAGAGCAACGTAGTGCTGCTGGGTCCCACCGGCTCAGGTGAGACGGAAACACCCTTTCAGTGCGGTCTACAGTTTGACAGTTGTTCAAAAGCTTGGGTCAGTTAGATTGAAACAAAAAAATCGTACTTTTATTAAATTAATCAAAAGTGACAGTAAAGACATGTAGAAGGTCACAACAAATTTCTATTTCAAATAAATGTTGTTCTTTTGAACTTTCTATTCATCAAAGAATGCTGAAAAATATCACAAATATATAACAGCAGAACTGTTATTTAACATTGCTAATAAGAATAGTTTCTTGAGCAGCAAATTTGAATGTTAATGTATTGAATAAAAGCAGCCTTAAAATGATGTTTTGGTAAAGTGTGCTAATATGAACAACTAGAAACCTAACTAATCTGTACTACAGGGAAAACACTTCTGGCCCAAACGCTGGCCAAATGCCTGGATGTTCCCTTTGCAATCTGTGACTGCACCACCCTGACTCAGGCAGGGTACGTGGGAGAGGACATCGAGTCAGTCATCGCTAAGCTACTCCAGGATGCCAACTATGTGATCGAGAAAGCTCAACAAGGTAACAGTTGTGGGAAACCTCTGTGATATTTAACCACAGACCATGTAGTCCAGGAGTTTGTTCAATTTAATTTGATTTGGATGTTGATATTGTTTCAGGTATCGTGTTTTTGGACGAAGTCGACAAGATAGGTAGCGTTCCTGGGATCCATCAGCTAAGGGATGTGGGAGGAGAGGGAGTGCAGCAGGTTGGTCATTACAAATGAACCAGATTCCATGTCCTAGGACACACACGTCAGATATGTCACTGATATTCAGCTGAACTTTACCCTAAATTACAAGAATGCTCACATGGCTGTTAAAGATTAACAGAAGCAGGCTGTTATCCTTGGAATACTTCTTCTCACTTCTGTGTTTCTGTACTACTTTAATCACTAACTAAAACTTGTGATTGACTCATTTCTGCAAAATGCTACAAAAACTTGCTTCCCCACAGGATACAAAAACAAAATATATATATATATTAGTGGTGGGCCGTTATCGGCGTTAACGTGCTGCGTTAACGTGAGACTCTTATCGGCGATAAAAAAAATATCGCCGTTAATCTATTCTCAAAGTTGGGTTGGGAGCTGGGTCTATACTACGCAAGCTATGATGACTTTCACCCTGATATTTTAGCGGATGTATACCTAGCCGAATTGCACTGTAGGCGAGAACGAGTCTTGAACTAGAGGCTCGCAGTCCGTGATGGACAGATTGTTAACGGCAGGTCTATGTGGTAATAGAATCGAGCAGGACATCCAAACCAGAGGCGATTCTAGGGTGAGTGGATATCCGGGCTAAGCCCAAAGATCCAAGATCTGCTATTACTTCATATCGATGATTGGCCAGTTTATATGAAGTTTATTATCAAGTGTATATGTCAGTCAAATACGAGCTTCCCGTGGGCGGTTCCTGACGGAGTAAACTGCGGTTCATCATTTTAATGCGCATGAAAACTCAGTGATGATGATGCGTACAGGGCATGGTCATAAAACATTCGGGCTTTTCTGAAAACATTTCAGAATGTTTCAGCCCCTTAGCCCACCCTAGCGCCGCCCTGATCCAAACGCTCATTCATCAACCTCAAATATGGCTTTTCATCTGAAAGATGTAAGTTATGTAGTAGCAACTTTACATGGCCGCTCAATATGATGTTAACCTAGAGAAATGTGCGCTATTGAAGTGTTTGTGTGGAAGCGCGTTTGCTGCAAGACAGGCTCCGGTGCGCTCACGTGCTCTTAAAATCTCCGTCATTTTTGGTCATACAGATAAAAGTAGCCTAATACATCTTTCGAATCTGTAAAGACTCTCGTTATTTGTGTGCACTCAGAATAACAACGAAACTTTGCGCTTTTAAGCAAACAGGATGCGCTTTAGGTCTCATGTGAACTTGAGCGAGAAACTTCGAAACTCGAATATATCTAAAAATACAGTACATAGAAAAATATATCTATAGAGTGAAATGTCTAAAAAAATAGAAGACGTGTGTGTTAGCATGGATGATTTACATGAAATTTAATCTGTGCAACACTGTGCATAATAAGATGGCTTTCAGTTCAATATAATAACAAAAACGACATTTTGGTTTTTATTCAACTAATAAGGTGGGCACACTGTGATCTGTACTATATTTTTACTGTAATTGACAGTTATCGGCAAAAACAAAAAAAAACAACACGGGAGTGGGAGGGAATGGGAGTCATTCTTCAGGGAGTGGAACGGATTTTCCTCCAGTTTTTTCGTGGGATTGGGACGGAAGAGATTAAAGTTTGTGATGCATTTTGGAAACAGGAGATGAGCCCTGGTCTAATGCGCCACCTGGCTTGAGAAACCCGTTCTCAAAGACTTACTTTTAGTCATTATTTGGGTAGCACACATATTCTGAATGCCTTCGGCAGAATTCAAATGAGCCATTTTAATCTAGATTAATCTAGATTAATTCCAAAATTAATCTAGATTAATCTAGATTAAAAAAATTAATCTATGCCCACCTCTAATATATATAGTCACACAATTCAGATTTATTTCCCTCAGAATTCTGAGTTCACGTCTTGCAAATCTATTTTTTTTGTTTCTGCCACAAAATAAAAAGGTAATTGCGAATTATTATTATTATTATTATTATTTTTTTAAATCTCACATACTATATATATAACTTATGTTTATTTATTTATTAATACTATTTTTTTTTTTCATATTTACCACCAAAAGTGACACAAATTGTGACAAAAAGTTACAATTCCATTTGTAGGTTTTTGTATCCTGTGGCTGAAACAAACCTCAATAAAATGCAGGTAAAACGCATAAAATGCATTTTGACAAATAAAAAATTATTTGTCAAAATAACTATTTGTGACTTCAGAAAACTGATTTGAGTCATGCCTAACAATATGATGTCTTTACTGCAAGATTAAAAAATAATAATACATTTTGTGGTGATGACTGACATGTTTGATTGTTTTTCATAGGGTCTACTGAAGCTACTGGAAGGCACTATTATTAATGTTCCTGAGAAGAACACGAGGAAACTGAGAGGTGAAACTGTCCAGGTTGACACCACCAACATCCTGTTCGTAGCATCTGGAGCGTTTAATGGCCTCGATCGCATCATCAGCAGGAGAAAGAATGAGAAGGTGATTAATAACAGGATGTTGACACATAACAACAAGGTTTTATTCACACAATGATGCAAGATCTTCTCGGTTCATTAATTTTGGTGAAAAAACTGTCTAGGAAGAGTCAGGTATTTAGGTAAATTGAAAATGGCGGGAGAAATGTAATGACTAAAAATGATATTTATGTAATCTTAACTGTTGCCTTCATATTCCACATGTAGTACCTTGGGTTTGGAACACCGTCTAACATGGGGAAAGGTCGACGGGCGGCCGCAGCGGCTGACCTGGCTAACACCACGGGTGGAGAGATGGACGCAGTGGCCGAGATCGAGGTGAAGGACCGGCTTCTGAAACACGTGGAGGCCAGAGACCTCATTGAGTTCGGCATGATTCCTGAGTTTGTGGGCCGTCTTCCTGTTGTGGTTCCACTGCACAGTCTGGATGAGGAGACACTGGTGCGGATCCTCACAGAGCCACGCAATGCTGTTCTGCCTCAGTATCAGGCTCTCTTCAGCATGGACAAGGTTTGTGCATAATATGTAAACCGCAAAGAGTCCTGTGCCAGTCTATGTAGTCATGAGTATTTCCTGGGTGCAGGGCTATTATTAACTAAAATAAAAACTACACTAAACCCATAAAGAAAAACATTTTCGGTACTGGAAATAAAATGGGTTAAAAAGTGAAAATGATTTCAGCTAGTTGCCAAGGCATCATTTCTCATTTACTGTTAGTGTAAGTACTACTAAAATAACTAAAGCTGAAATAAAAATTATTAAATAACTATATAGATGCATTAAAAAACTAAAGCTAAAATGACCAAAACAAAGTTTTAAACAACTTAAAAATGTAAAATAAAATAAAAGCTAATAATAACTATAATAGTATAGACGGTTTGATCGGGCACGCGCCCGGACCGAAGGTAACTTCCGGTCTGTGTTTGTATATCGGGCTGTTAGTGGCTCCGGCTACAAACACAGTTAAAGTGATGAGTAATGAAGTTGGGCTCAGGTTGTTGTGCTGTGGGATGTGCTTCACATACATACATTTATGGCGACCCACCACAATATCAACACTTTCAAAAAAATCAAAACGAGACGCAGATGTTTTATATCACTGTCTTTCCGAAGGAACACTGTCTTTAGAAAATGTTAGATGTCATTTTCATTTCAACTTGCATGTTGTCTGATAAAGCAGCGTTTGTAAGCTCAGTTTACAGCCGTTACTGGCGCAAACCTCTAACGTTAACGTTATTTCTCCCGCTTTTAAGTGTCTCCTGCTAGCAGAGAGTGAATTTGCATTTTAATAATAAAAATTATTAAATAATTATATAGATGCATTAAAAAAAACTAAAGCTAAAATGACCAAAACTAAGTTTTACACAACTTTAAAATGTAAATATGAAATAAAAGCTAATAACTATAATAGTATATCAGTGACACTTAAACAACACTGCCTGATTACTAAGCACATGGTTTATAGTGCTTTTAATTCAGTAAATATATAATGCAACGCGGCATAAATTCTAGTGTTTCTGAATGTCTTTGTATTAGTGTGATCTCAACATGACACCTGATGCCCTGAGATCGATTGCCAGACTGGCTCTGGAGAGGAAAACCGGAGCTCGTGGGCTTAGATCCATAATGGTAAGAGAATGCTGTTTTGTGATGTTTTCTCTTCCTCAAAGGCATGCTGGTGTAATGACGTGTGCTCTTGTGAGGTCATAAGCTGACACTATTTCTCAACAGGAGAATCTGCTGCTAGATCCAATGTTTGAGGTGCCACATTCAGATATCGTGGCCGTGGAAGTGAACAAGGGAGTGGTTGAAGGGAAAGCACAACCTCAGTACATAAGGTGAGAGATCACATGACCTTGTTTGTTATTTTGTCATCTTGTGTGTCTGCAATACATTTTAAAGTAAACTACCTTTCTGTATCAACCAAAAATAGCTGTTTCGTGGTCTGTTGAGGAAGTTCAGACGTTCCTCTCGTTGATAGCCGAGGAGCGGATCCAGCGAGAGCTGAATGAAAAAGCCTTATGTATATACTTTTTTCACTTTGTATATTTTTAGAGTATGTTTTCTGTTTATATTTTTGCTTCAATTAAAAACAATCTGATCGAATAAGTGTACCTCCAGACTATATTAAAAACGTATTATTGTAAGAGCACATAATGAACCTCTTGAAAAGCACCATAAGTAAACCAGCACACATTGCTGTCCCTGTGAATGTACCGCCTCTCATTCGATTAACGCTGTTCTGTCGATTTGTCCTACCCTGTCAGATTATGCTACCTCCCATTAAAACAGTGGGTAGTACAATTCGACAACGAAAAATGCTACCTGTTAAATTATTTTATTAATGTGTACACCTACCACAACCCTAAACCTTCCCTTACAGCAATGCACATACATTAAATATTGTTGTTCAGCGTGAGAAATTGCATGCAATATTGATGCGCGCAGTAAGCCGAGGTAGGAAAATCTGACGGGTAGGATAAAATGTCAGGACACCGGCACTTCGTGGTCATTTGAATTAGTCTCATTGACTGTATTGCTGTTCTTTCCTCTCAGAGCTCCAGCTAAAGACTCCTCTGAGGAGGAGTACGACTCTGGAATCGAAGAGGAAAACTGGACAAGACAGGCTGATGCCGCCAAGAACTGAAAACTACAAACCGGTTTATAGTCAAGACTTTTCTTTAGCAGATTGTTTGCCTCCTTGGTTCTCCTAAGGGTCCATTTCTCACTCTATGCTTGTGCTGACTTGTTACCCACTTTGTAAAATCGTATTCCTTCCCAAAATATCCCAAATCTTAGAGAAATGAGTTTAGTCAACCAAATTCTCCCCTGACACTTTCCTCGGAAGAGATTAACAGTATGTGAATTGTAAAGAGAATATTATTTTATTTTATTAACTTGCTCTTGTAAGTGATTTTTATGAACCGTTTGATTAGACACCAAACTAAGTGAAGAGGGCTTGTACCAATGTATGTTTGACTTCAGATTTCCTATGACTCTCTTTGCCCTGCTTGGAATAAAAGTACGCTTTTGTGTCAACACTGATCATGTAGTGGTTATATTGATATAAATAGAGTTCCTTATAAAGCTGTGTCTGATCACTTTCATAAAATATCCCAATATGCCCATGATAAATCAGTTTTTGTAGCTGAACCACGTGTATAGTAATAAGAATATGCATTTTATTAAGGTCCGTTTAACTTAATTAGGTCTCTGAAAGAGCTGGCTTGTTTTTTGTTTTTCTTCAATCAATGCTATGGGATTGTACATCAGTTTTGCTAGTACACTCAAGCTGCTATTTGCATTATGATAAGAGTCAAGAAAATCAGCAAATGGCTGGAATTGTATCAATATGCTGTCATGATTTCTGTTGTTATTCACAAAGTGGCCCAGTGGTGGAAGATGTATTTGTATTGGCCAGATTAAAACTAATTGTACACAAATAACTTTGGTCTCTTTGAGAAAGTTGTGCATCAGTAAGTGATCTCTGCTGAATTCCCGGTGTAATTCATTTTCAGTCGCCTCACAGAAATATGATTTTTATTTGATTTCATTGTTACAGAATATACTCTGATTAAGTGCAAAGAGGGAAGGGGTTACTTTTTTGTATAGAGAGAGTAGAAACCATGTTTTTGATCCTCACACCTCACACAAGTCAAAGCATATTTGTGACCCTGGAGCACAAAAGCAGTTTTAAGTCGCTGGGGTATATTTGTAGCAATAGCCAAAAATACATTGTATGGGTCAAAATTATAGATTTTTATTTTATGCCAAAAATAATTAGGATATTAACATTAAGTAAAGATCATGTTCCATGAAGATATTTTGGAAATGTTCTACTGTAAATATATCAAAACTTCATTTTTGATTAGTAATATGCATTGCTAGGATTTCATTTGGACAATTTTAAAGGAGATTTTCACAAAAAAAAAAATTTGCACCCTCAGATTTTGAAATACTTTTATTTCAGCCAAATGTTGTTCTATCCCAACAAACCATACATCAATGGAAAACCTATTTATTCAGCTTTCATATGATTGACATTTTGACATTTAAGACCGGTTTTGTGGTCCAGAGTCACATTATGTACAAAACAAATATATGTTGGAATAAACTGTAAATATTCTCACCAAGTAATGCAGGTCTTCTGTTGTATTTTAAGAAAAGCTGCAATGATAATTGGAGAAAGATCCAGCTGTTTCAAACCTGTATGATTTTCCTCCATTGAACACAAAAGCATGTGACGGCTTCAGTCATCATTCACGTCGACAGCATGTAGAGAAGTAATGAAAGTGAATGATGATGGATGCTTTCATTCTGTCTTACGTCTCTTTTTAAATACCAAACTGTTTTAAATACCAAATGTTTCCTTAATTTCCTTATTTATTGAACAGAAAAATAGAGGCATGAAATTGGCAAAACAACAGTGCATAAATATATAATGAATATTGAAGACACTAACAAATGTTTTATTACGTGTGTGTGTGTGTGTGTGATAGAGAAGAACAGAACCTTGTATTATTTTATATTTGTATTAATATATTTATAGATATTTAATTTAAATTGTATTTTTACTGTATCTCATGCTCTCCAAGGCTGCATTCTTTAATACATATCCAGTAAAGAGTAATATTGTGAAAAAATATTACAATTTAAAATAACTTGTCATCTATCCAAATATATTTTAAAATGTAATTTATTCCCATGATGGCAAAGCTACATTTTCAGCATCATGACACCAGTTTTCAGTGTCACGTGCCACTTTTTATTATTAATATCAATGCACTGTTTATAATATTTTTGTGAAAACCGTACATTTATTTCATGATTCTTTGATAAACAGCATTTTTGTAATATAAAAATATTTTAAATATAAAAAAGTATTTACTCTCGCTTTTAATCAATATAACGCACAATTTCTTATTAAAAGTATAAATATTACATATAGAACTGAATCTATATTTTGGACAGTTAGTTGTGTCCCTCTTTAGTAGGAACATCTGACTCTTAATATGAAGGGGATTTTATTTTGAAGACGTTCCGGAAGTCCTTCCATCATAACTTCCGTTTTTTTTTGCACCCTCAGATTTTGAAATACTTTTATTTCAGCCAAATGTTGTTCTATCCAACAAACCATACATCAATGGAAAACCTATCTATTCAGCTTTCATATGATGTATACATCTCAATATCGAAAAATTGACACTTAAGACCGGTTTTGTGGTCCAGAGTCACATTATGTACAAAACAAATATATGTAGGAATAAACTGTAAATATTCTCACCAAGTAATGCAGGTCTTCTGTTGTATTTTAAGAAACGCTGCAATGATAATTGGAGAAAGATCCAGCTGTTTTCAAACCTGTATGATTTTCCTCCATTGAACACAAAAGCATGTGACTCTTCAGTCATCATTCACGTCGACAGCATGTAGAGAAGTAATGAAAGTGAATGATGATGGATGCTTTCATTCTGTTTTACGTCTCTTTTGTGTTACATGGAAGAAAGTTATAACATGAAGGTGAGTAAACGATGCCAAAGTTGTAATTTGAAGTTAAACTGTTTTAAATACCAAATGTTTCCTTATTTATTGAACAGAAAAATTGGCAAAATAATGCATAAATATCTATAATGAACATTGAAGACACTAACAAATGTTTCATTACAATAAATAAAAACAAGTGTGTGTGGAATAGAGAAGAACAGAAGATTTATTATTTTATTAATATATTTATAAATATATAAAGAGTAATATTGTGGAAAAAAAATATTACAATTTAAAATAACTTGTCCTCTATCCGAATATATTTTAAAATGTAATTTATTCCCGTTATGGCAAAACAACATTTTCAGCATCATGACTTCAGTTTTCAGTGTCACATGCCACTTTTTTATTATTAATATCAATGCACTGATTATATTATTTTTGTGGAAACCGTACATTTATTTCATGATTCTTTGATAAATAAACAGCATTTTTTTAATATAAAAAATATCTTTATTTTCGATTTTAATCAATTTAACGCATACTTTATTATTAAAAGTGTATATATATTTCATAAAGAATTGAATCTATATTTTGGACAGTTAGTTGTGTCCCTCTTTAGTAGGAACACCTGACTCTTAATTTGAAGGGGATTTTATTTTGAAGATGTTCCGGAAGTCCTTCCATCATAACTTCCGTTTAAAGGCTGTTCTCTGAGTTTACCTCACAACAGCGCGCTTCGGAGCCGGATTTCAGTTGATTTGAGCGTGAAATAATGGATAACCCTCAGCAGTTCAGTTATTTGGGCGCTCCGCCGCCTCCCGCGGGGTTAGATGGCGCGGTTTACGCAGGAGGAGGACCGCCGCCGATGCCGCCTGCAGCGGGACACACCTGGAGCGGGTATCAACATCCACCACCGGCGCTACAGCAACACTGGCCCCCGTTTCCACCCTTCGACCCGGGCAGACCTCCTCCAGGGAGCTTTGAACCTCCTCAGCACAGCGAGAACCCGCCTTGGCTCCAGAACCAGTGGAGTCCTCCTGAGCATCATTTCAGAGGACAATTCCCTCCAAATCCACAACAGTTTCCAAATCCTGCACCTTCACCATATCAGTCCAACGCCAGACCGGATAATCCAGCCCAGGTCTACCCCTCCAACCGGCATAATTACCCATTTAACAACCAGTCTCTGAAAAGACCCTGGCTGGACGACCAGCAGAAAATAACCGCTTCTGATGAAGACTCCGCGCAGAGACTGAGAGACGAGCAGTGGCTTCGGAGCTTCTTGCTTAAAAGAAGAAATCAATCCATCGAACCAAAGCAACCCGAGCCCAAACCCTCCATCTCTCAGTTCAGAGAGAAGCTGTATGGGACTGTTAAAATGCTGTCGGAGTTGAATCTCGTGTGTCAGATGCTGAAGGATCATTTGGAGGATGAAGGTGTTTGGACGGAGAGCCTCTCAAGAGCAGCAGAGCTGAAGAGCAGCATCCAGGAGCGCCTGGCGGATCTGAAGGACCCGGATTGTGTCAGCCGCGTCACGAGGAAAGTACTGCTGATCAACAAGAAGAGAGCAAGGATGAGGAGAAGAAAGACGGAGCAAAGGGAGGAGAAGCAGGAACAGGAGGCCAGACGCGCTGAACGACAGGCGGAGGTTGATAAATGGCAGATGAAACGCATTCAAGAAGTGGAGGAGAAGAACAGAGTGAGAGAAACTCCGCTTATATCAGTATCTTCCCAAATTCATGTTATCATTACACTTTAATGTCCTAATCATGTTTCTTATAATGTCCCATAATATAGTATATTCATCAATATTCATTATATATATAATATTATTAATATATACATATTAACAACAGTACTGTATTATAATATTATTTATTAATTATACTATATAATTTTATAATATTTTTGATGAAATTATACAAATTATACTTAATTTAGTATAAATTATATAAAATATATATATATATATATATATATGATAATATTGTATAATTTCATCAAAATAATATTATATACATTATATTATATTTTATATATATATATATATATACATTAGTATTCCATTAATAAATACATATAATACAGTATAATAGTAATTAATATTGTGCTGTATTATTTAAATATATCCTTCATGTTTCATATACTAATGTCATGCAGCTTATAACTAATTAATATTATACTATTATTTAGATTTTGTAGTTATTCTATATATACATTTATTATACTATATTAATAACGTACCATATTATTTAAATGTTGTATAATAATATATGTTGTCATTTTAATTGTTATTGTTAAATAGTATTGTACTGTACTATTTCAATATCCACATCATATATTTCATTTGTCCTATAACAATGTTTATATACCTATCATTATTTAATTTGATACTATTATTGATTAGACCATTATTATTTTAAATATATATATATAAACACATACATGTATTATTATACTTCATTATTAATAAAATATTTAGATATTATATAAATAATTTTTAGAATTTTAATTAATATTGTACTATATCATTTAGATATTGTATAAAATATTTTTTTAAATAATTAATTTCAATTAGTTTTCTTTTAATAAAATGTTTCAGTAAAGAGAACATTTAATATATTATGAATATTAAATAATTTCTGAAACCCATACTCAGAAGTTGTACTCTGCATTTAACCATCCAAAGCGCCACACACACACAGCAGCAGTGAACACACACACACACACAGCAGTGAACACACACACACACACTGCTCCAGTGTGTGTGTGTGTGTGTGTGTGTGTGTGTGTTTCACTACTGTGTGTGGAGAGATGGATCAAATACAGAGATCAGACACATTTAATATTGGTTAAACTCAGATTATAGTTTTATTGACAAAATAAATAAAAACCAATTAACTTTTTGTAAAAGAACCGATAATGGTAAAAAAGTCTTAAATTGGACATCACCAATATATCAGTCCATCTCTACCTATAATGTTCCATTTCCATTATGTATATATATATATATATTTAGAGAGAGTATATATTATAGTTTGAGAGTGCATACTGTCAAATGCAGTTGAGAGCATGCATTTTAATGTCAAGCAGTGTCTGATCTAAATGTTTTGTTGTTCAGGAGAAAGAGGAGAGAATGTACCTGTGTGTGTGTGTGTGTGTGTGTGTGTGTGTGTGTCAACATATCACTTCTATATGTTTATAGAAAATAATTTTTTGAATGTTGAAATTGTTTAGATTTTAAAATGTTGAAAATAGTTGTGCTATTATGTTAGTGTGTGTGTGTAGTTAATATCAGAATGAGCTTTATTGCAAGGTATGTTTACACATACAATAGATTTGTTTTCGTGACAGAAGCTACAGAAAGACAGTGACAGGACAAAAAATACAAATAATTAAATAAGGAATAATATGCAAATTGCCAATTATATGTACAGGTATATAATGGATAGTTTTGTATGTACAGGTATATTATGTGCAATTGAAGTGTAGACTAAGTATGTGTGTTAGATAAATAAGTGTATAAATAGTGTTTTCCACATTATACTATATATAATATACTATATAGCCAATGTAATCAAATGAAAAACTATTTTAAATTAGTTACTTTAAAATCAACTTCATTTGTTTTCTCTCACTTTTTCTATATTCACACTATAAATGTAAAATGCATGAAACAATATAGGTCCAAAGCAAGTTTCCTGATCATTCATAAGGCTTGTTTTCCTAAAGACACCACTAGTGGGCAGTATAGTCATTTTTCTATTTCAGTATGTGCTTCACTGTATGTACAGATATATATATATATATAGTGTAGCACATCTTGAAATAGTACAGAATAAACCTACTGTTGATCTTTTTGTGCAGTGGTGTTTATATGGCACGTGTTCCTCTGTTTCATTGTTAGCAATTGTTTAACTGCATGTGACAGTATGTATTTATAGTACACTAACATACTAAATATATGTATTTATTGCACATGGTCTTCTGTACAGTCTGTAAATATGTACTGTCCATATGTAAATTTATATATATATTTTGCACTGTCTCAGCAACACTGATAAAATTTCACTCACCAAGGCACTTGTGTTGTTTGTGGTGATGTGAAAATAAAAAGTGATTTGATTTGATTTTGTAAACTGTATTTCTATGTTGTCCTTTAGCTGGATTGCCTCCTGATCACCCTCTTCAGCCGTTCCTGGATTACTACACAAAACATCGCTCTTGCTTCAACTGGAGTATTAAACTATATTCAGATCAGAAATAAGCTCTAAAAATAACTCTGAGTAAATGTGACATAACTCAACGCATAATGTTCCATTTCCTTTTGTTTTACCTGGATGTTTCCCTGACAGGATGGAGTGGGATCAGTTCCTGGTGTCTTCGAACACCCGGCCGGTACCTCGGTTCCTCAGGGCTGGGTTCTGCCCGACCAACCAGCCCGATGACGTCTGGGCCACGGCCCTGGAGAAATGATGCTTGAGACCGGACGAACTGTTCATTCATCTGAGGAGGACATGTTTGGCTGGGACTGTGAGATTCAATGATACAAGTTTGGGTGAATCTCACACAAACATTTCAAAGTCCAAGTCAATTATTATTTTATCATTTTTTAGGGCAATTAATAGTGTTTTATTGTGACATTATTCTTATGATTATGCATCTTACACAAAATTCTTATTACCACAATTTGCTTGGATTTTAATTTTTTTTATGTTGTTGTTGTGTGTGTGTTGTGTGTGTGTTGTGTATGTGTGTGTGTGTGTGTGTGTTGGTTAATACAGAATGAGCTTTATTAGGTATTTAATAATACAAAAATTATGTTTTAGTATTTATGTCTTCTCAAAATAAACAAAATACTAAGATAATTAAATAAAATAATATGCAAATTTGTATATATATATATATATATATATGTGTGTGTTTGTATATATATATATTAGTGCTGTCAATATATATATACTACATGTGTGTGTGTTTATATACATAATATAGTGTATAAATATTACATTAACTATATATAATATACTATTTTGGATGCCAATGTAATCAAATTTGACAGCACTAATATATATATATATATATATATATATAAACATCTTATACATACTGTTGTTGTTGTTGTTTTGCCTTATGGTTATGAGAATAGGGCTCCTTCTAAATTTCATACAAACAATGCCATGCTGCAAATAGTAAAGCAAGTTGGTTTGGGGTGAAATATGTCATAAGGTTATTGACAGAGATTCACACATTTCTTTGAAGGAAGCTCAGTATTAATCTTCCTTCTATTTCAGTATGTGCTTCACTGTATGTACAGATATATATATTGTTGGACTGATTAGCACATCTTGAAATAGTACAGAATAAACCTACTGTTGATCTTTTTGTGCAGTGGTGTTTATATGGCACGTGTTCCTCTGTTTCATTGTTAGCAATTGTTTAACTGCACATGTATGTCTTTATGGTACACTATGTGTACTGAGTATATGTATGTGTATTTTGCACATGGTCTTCTGTACAGTCTGTAAATATGTACTGTCCATATGTAAATTTATATATATATTTTTTGCACTGTCTGGAGCACACTCGTAAGAATTTCACTCACCAAGGCACTTGTGTTGTGGTGATGTGACAATAAAAGTGATTTGATTTGATTTTGTAAACTGTATTTCTATGTTGTCCTTTAGCTGGATTGCCTCCTGATCACCCTCTTCAGCCGTTCCTGGATTACTACACACAGGCCGAGCGCTCTCTTCCTGCGCTGATTCAAATAAGGTCTATATTCAGATCAGAAATAAGCTCTAAAAATAACTCTGAGTAAATGTGACGTAACTCAACGCATGTGTTCATATGGCGTTTCCCCTGACAGGATGGAGTGGGATCAGTTCCTGGTGTCTTCCGAACACCCAGACGGTACCTCGGTTCCTCAGGGCTGGGTTCTGCCCGACCAACCAGCCGACGACGTCTGGGCCACGGCCCTGGAGAAATGATGCTTGAGACCGGACGAACTGTTCATTCATCTGAGGAGGACATGTTTGGCTGGGACTGTGTGACCAGATTCAATGATACAAGTTTGGGTGAATCTCACACAAACATTTCACCCCAAAACCAAGTCAATTATTATTTTTATCATTTTTTTAGGGCAATTAATTGTTTTTTATTGTGACATTATTCTTATGATTAAGTGCATCTTACACAAATTCTTATTACCATAATTTGCTTGGATAATTTTTTTTTTTGTTGTTGTCATTTTTCCAAGTGTTGGTTGTTATTAGATTCTTATTGTTGCAATACTGAAAATAACGCTACAGAAATTAGTATAATAATACAAAAATTAGAAAAATATTTAGTCATATTATGTTTTTATTTATGTCTTCTCAAAATCAATAAAACAAATACTACTAAGATGTATAAATGTTAAAATTTGTAAATATATATATATATATATGTGTGTGTGTTATATAATATATATGTTATATAATATATATATTAGTGCTGTCAAACGATATATATACACGCATGTGTGTGTGTTTATATATACATAATATAGTGCACACACAAATATTACAAACAACTTATTTTGGATGCCATTAATTGCAAATAATCATTTGACAGCACTAATATATATATATATATATATATATATATATATAACACTTATACATACTGTTGTTGTTGTTGTTTTGCCTTATGGTTATGAGAATAGGGCTCCTTCCTAAATTTCATACAAACAATGCCATGCTGTAAAGAATAGGCTTAGGTTTGGGGTGAAATATGTCGTACAGGTTATTGACAGAGATTCACACATTTCTTTGAAGGAAGTTCAGTCTATTAATAGTCCTTCAAAACACATCACATGTTGTTCTGTGAAAACGCTAGAAGACTGATTACATCACATTGTTTTCCTGTGGACTGATTAAGACAATCAGGTTGATTGTGTTGTTTACAAATAATAACACATCTAGATATGTACAGATCCATTATGTTTGTATAATATTTGACATGACAGAGTAATGTTTTACTTGCCAAAGGAAATAAATGTGAAGGTTTTCTAAATGTAGATGCTTCAGGTTGACTTCCTGTAGGTGTGAGCGGCTCAGGTAAACAGCCAGTGTATTAGTGGATTAGTGGAGCAGAGGAATCAACGGTAACACTGTCCACATCACTGAGAGCAGACACACACCGGAGACACAGGAGGAGAGTAAACAGCCAGTGTCAGTGTATTAGTGGAGCAGAGGAATCAACACACGGCTCTGAGGAGTGACGGTAACACTGTCCACATCACACCACTGAGAGCAGACACACGCCGGAGACACAGGAGGAGAGTAAACAGCCAGTGTCAGTGTATTAGTGGATCAGAGGAATCAACACACGGCTCTGTGAGGAGTGACGGTAACACTGTCCACATCACACCACTGAGAGCAGACACACGGAGACACAGGAGGAGAGTAAACAGCCAGTGTCAGTGTATTAGTGGAGCAGAGGAATCAACACACGGGTCTGTGAGGAGTGACGGTAACACTGTCCACATCACACCACTGAGAGCAGACACACGCCGGAGACACAGGAGGAGAGTAAACAGCCAGTGTCAGTGTATTAGTGGAGCAGAGGAATCAACACACGGCTCTGTGAGGAGTGACGGTAACACTGTCCACATCACATCACTGAGAGCAGACACACGCCGGAGACACAGGAGGAGAGTAAACAGCCAGTGTCAGTGTATTAGTGGAGCAGAGGAATCAACACACGGCTCTGTGAGGAGTGACGGTAACACTGTCCACATCACATCACTGAGAGCAGACACACGCCGGAGACACAGGAGGAGAGTAAACAGCCAGTGTCAGTGTATTAGTGGAGCAGAGGAATCAACACACGGGTCTGTGAGGAGTGACGGTAACACTGTCCACATCACACCACTGAGAGCAGACACACGGAGACACAGGAGGAGAGTAAACAGCCAGTGTCAGTGTATTAGTGGAGCAGAGGAATCAACACACGGCTCTGTGAGGAGTGACGGTAACACTGTCCACATCACACCACTGAGAGCAGACACACGCCGGAGACACAGGAGGAGAGTAAACAGCCAGTGTCAGTGTATTAGTGGAGCAGAGGAATCAACACACGGCTCTGTGAGGAGTGACGGTAACACTGTCCACATCACATCACATCACTGAGAGCAGACACACGCCGGAGACACAGGAGGAGAGTAAACAGCCAGTGTCAGTGTATTAGTGGAGCAGAGGAATCAACACACGGGTCTGTGAGGAGTGACGGTAACACTGTCCACATCACACCACTGAGAGCAGACACACGCCGGAGACACAGGAGGAGAGTAAACAGCCAGTGTCAGTGTATTAGTGGAGCAGAGGAATCAACACACGGCTCTGTGAGGAGTGACGGTAACACTGTCCACATCACATCACACCACTGAGAGCAGACACACGCCGGAGACACAGGAGGAGAGTAAACAGCCAGTGTCAGTGTATTAGTGGAGCAGAGGAATCAACACACGGCTCTGTGAGGAGTGACGGTAACACTGTCCACATCACACCACTGAGAGCAGACACACGCCGGAGACACAGGAGGAGAGTAAACAGCCACTTCTAGTAGAGAGTAGAGTATTTCAATGTAAGTTTGTTTAGTTTGGTAAACTTGTTTATTTAAAAATACATTTAATTATATTAATTTGGAATTCTTTTAATAAAGTTCGATGCATTTGTCTTAAGTCATGATTTTCATTAATGTCATCAGTTTAAATGAAGACTGTTTGATTTCAGTGTATGTAATGTAAAATTATATATATTATAAATGTTTTATAATAATTAAATACAGAAATATGTCTAATATATAACATTTTTAAGCAGCTATTACAGGAAACATAATTTCATTATAAAAGGTTGTACAACAGTTTTACAGTTAATACAGTGTTATTACAGTATTGCAGTGTTTTTAAAAATCCAAAATTTGAAAAGAATAGAATTCTGATACATTTAAAATAATCAAGTATTTTTATTAAATTCATTATTTTTATCCATTTAATTGTATGTTGTGTCAAATTAAGCAAACTATGTTGGTAACACTTTACAATAAGGTCCTATTAGTTAATTTGAATGATTTATCTAACATCAAAACTTATCAATAATCAATACATGTATTGCTGTATTAATCTTAATGTTAATTAATAAAAAAACTGGTCGTTGTTAGTTCATGTTAACTCAGGTCCATTAAATAATCATGACAGATACAAATTCTGATTTTATTAATGTATTAATAAATGCTAAAATGAACATTAATGTAGCTTAATAAATGTTTTGGTTGCACTTTATTTTACAATACATGCACTTATGTGAATTACAGTTTACCTACCTAAGAAATGACTGTAATATAAGATGGGGCAGGGTTCGGTTTAGAGTTAGTACTTGGGTATTACCTAGTTATTGTAATCAGTATAAAAAAGTGTGAATGAAAAATAAAGTTTTTTATTGTTAGTATGTGATGTAGTTAAACTAATGTTAACAAATGAACCTTAATGTAAAGTGTTACCAATATCTGATTAGTTTAGATATACTCGTCTTGGCATTGATAGATCGCTCACTTGCAGAGGTTTAGGCAGAACACTGCACCTTATTGAACTTCCCATCGTTCTTTCTTACACAAGCAGGAAAACAATTTAAGAGCTTACCGAGCATCTGGCTGTTAAGACTCAGCTCAGATTGAAAGTTAAAACCATCTGGTGAATGCGGTGCGGAGCAGATCTGAGCATCTGTCCAAAGTGAAGAGCGTCAGCAGGCCGTCTGGTGCACAACACTGACTTTCCATTAACACTGGGCCGGGTTTTCTGAAGATAACTTCTTTAAGACAAACTATAACTAGTCTTGAGAAAAATGCATCATCTCTTGCAGTACGGTTTCGGACAGGTGTACATATGATGAAGCACGTGTCGTGCACACAGCAGTGACGTTGTGACGGTCAGGTGGTCGAGTCTCAGTAATCTTTAATCCCTAATCCTCTAGTCTCCTTACTATTGTGGAACAGGTAAATACAGAGAGGTTTCAGCCAAACGGGAACACGTAGGTGTTTTCTGAGAAGCAAGGACTTGGAAAAACACGTGACTGGTTTTTGTCAAAAGTTTGGAAGTTTTTTATGTTTTTGAAAGAAGTTTCTTATGCTCACCAATGCTGCATTTATTTGATCAGAAATACAGTAAAATCAGTAATATTACAAAATATTATTACAATTTAAAATACTTGTTTTCTATTTGAATGTATTATCAAATGTAATTTATTCCTGTGATGCAAAGCTGAATTTTCAGCTCAGTCTTCAGTGTCACATGATCTTCAGAAATCACATTCCAAACATTTGACAGGTGGTGTACTTTTATAACCCATAATGTGAGATCTGGGGCACTGATTAGGTTGGTTTGGTGTCACATGTTTCTGTTTTCAGATAAGGGTGAAATGTCCTGTCTGGATGAGGTGCCGTTTAAGATCCCTCTTGGCTTTCTGGAGGAAGCTAAAGAAGAGTTTGAGCTCATCGCAGCTCCAGAAATCACTCTGCCCGACTACCTGACGATCCTGCAGGAAACTGAGGTCTGATGCTCTCTAAAATGCATGTTTTTCACCTGACGTGATCAGTTGGCATCAAAGTGCATTTGGACTCTTTAACACACACTTGTCATATCATGAAACAATTGCAGCTATTCTTTTGCTGAGCCATTTTGGGAATTACCTTTAACTGGTGCCGAGGTGAATTTTATTGGATGTATGTAATCAGTTCTTCTCAGTTTCACACTGGTGTATTTCCTTAGGTTAATGTTCCTCTAACATTTGACCACCTAAATACATTTAATCCTCTTTGAGAAGAGTGTGTCAATGTTGTTTCCATTTTTCTACTTCGAGTTCTTGGGAGAAATAAACAGATACTAAATTAACAATAGCTGATGAGTAGATATGTGTATATATAACCATAAAAAGAATTTGGATAGAAGCTCAGATTATTTGTTTTTGATGAACTGGATGAGAAATGTTCAGGACTTGTGATTGTGGTCAGTTTGTTGTCACTTGTGAACACAGACTGAGATTTCTTGAGACTGAAGAGAAACCTGAGATAATCATTCTCAGGAGGAGAAACATTGAATCTGGAGCATGCATTTTCTGTCCATTTAATCCCATTGCTGTCTTATAAAAGATCATTTTTATAGATCGACTTATTATTTTATGATTCATTTACATTTTAAACGTGGTTTAAGCATCCCTTCACATACACTATTGCTTTGTGGTCAGTGAAAAAAGTATCTTATGCTCACCAAGGCTGCATTTATTTGATAAAAATAAAAATAATATTGTGAAGAGTAATGCAATTTAAAATTACTTTTTTCATAACTGATTTATTCCTTTGCAAAGCTGAATTTTCAGCAGTCTTCAGTGTCACATGATCCTTCAAAAATCATTCAGAAAAATATGCTGATTTGCTGCTCAAGAAACATTTATTATTATTATCAATTTTGAAAAAATTGATAAAAAACATAATATTTTTGTGTAAAAGACAGCCCTTTACTGTCTGTACTGTAACTTTTGGTCAGTTCGGTGCATCGTTTCTGAATGAAAGTATTAATTTCTTTAACAAATAACAAATGTTACTGACCCCAAACTCTTGAAAGGTAGCGTACTTTATGCACATTAATATTTAGCACAGATCGAAGGGCACCACCTCTCAAGGGAACTTTGATTTCTGTACTAATACTAAATTACTGAATGTTTTAAAAAGATATTTCACAAGAGAAAATCTGCGACATAAACTGCATTGGGCTCAATGTAGTTTTCCATGAGCATCCACTGATTACAGCAGCTGTCGATTACAGCACTGAGTGCAGGCCGTCACTAACAAGGTCATGGGAAAATACAAAGACACTTGTAACATGCATTGGTGTAAGCGTATCTAACCCATTCCCATCTGAGATTGCTCTATAATTACACTGACATGTGATCTGTCTAGTACACTGTTTAGCCCAGAGGTGTGCGAACGACATGAGGACCCTGTCAAAAATACAGTATAATTATATTTCTGATTACAAAAACTAAACAGTGAGGGTGAAAAGAGTTCTTGGCTCTCAGCAATCAAGGGAATATTGTTGATTACATTTTTTACTGTAGATCCTTTGGGATAAAATTCCTAAGGGTTTGTGTGTTACTGGTCAAGGTATTTGCAAAGACAACACACTTCTGTCAGGGGTTATTACAATCTAATTGAAATAAGCTAATGTGAACCTTTTATGGCTATGTGTTGAACTTGAGTTTCTGTAAATGCTTAGTCATTTGTCCAAGAACAACATTGTGTACCTGCCTTAGAGCACTGCATGCTTGCTTTTGCATTTAGGACTTGAATGGGATGCAAATTGTTGTGTAATATTTGGCTGGTGTGAATACTTCTCTTCACATCTGTTTTGTGGTGCTCAATGATTCATAATGCTGATATTGGCAGATGTTAGTAATATTCAGAGGGATTCCCATAGCAGGAGCTTAGCATTCATTTAGATGAAGTTTAAGTTACTAGTGCAACTCGTGAAGCAAATCTTATCAGTGCAGTATTAATGCAATTATTAGGAATTATACCTAATCATGTATTTAATTGTTTTGTTGATGTTAGTGGTCTTGGACTTTATACTGACACTTAGTGGTTTGGATGCATAATCACACAAAAGCAGACGTATTCAGGAAACCAGTGCTGTTGATGAAATGAATGCAAGGTTATCTTTGATTAATTTATTCCACAAGTGAAGGAGCTTTGACTAAACTCTAGAAGTGTTGTCATTCAATTTAGCTTGTATAGTGTTTCCAAAGCATGTGCAGACAACTAATGTCTGTAAAACTACTCAACTATTTTAATCTGCCATTTTTAAAACATTAGGCATCATGCACATTACTTCAGAAATGGTAACTGAGAAAAATTGGGCATCATATGCACTAAATGATTCAGTATAACACACAAGCAGACTTTCAAGTCATTCCAAACATAACAAACTCACACAGAAATGTACATCTTCTTGCTTGGAGTTGCATGACAATTTAAAAACAATATATTTACCTAAAATAGGCTCAAAATGTCTGATTTCCTCTGACTGCATGGATTCATAGTCTGGAGCTAAAAAAACTGGAAACTGCACATCATACAATATGTGATTTTTTTTGCTAAACCTGTCAGTTCCAACTGGCCAGTATCTGTAGACTGGTTCTGATTTTTTGCTATCTAGCTTCAACTCATCTAGTTTATAAATCGAGGGCAAATCTGGGCAAAAGTCATGTTCTGTATTCCAGCCTTAAGAGACTGTTTTTCTTTTAAAATTGTGTTTATAATTTCTAGGAAAATACCATCATAGGCATTTTTTCTGGTCTGCAGGAAAAAGAGATATCTGTTATGTAAGTTATAGGGTTGCAAGTTAAAAATAGATAGTGTTTTTGTAGTCACAATAGGACTGACATGTTCCCAGTTGGCTTTATTTTGATGTTGGCTTGGCATGTAAACTGCAAGTTACGAAAAACATTGGTTTAGATGTCATCAGATGATATTTGACATTGATGTTAGCGTGTGAAACTCCAATCTAAAGATGTCTCGCTTGTGTTTTGATGTTTCAGTATGTCTTTAGTCTGGAGAACTGGGTTCTCACGGGTCTCCAGGGCGGCTATCCAACCCTCAATCCCCGCTCTTCCTGCGAGCAGATGGCGACCTGTCCTCCATACTGGATAATGTTCAGCAGTCCTCAGGAGAGCAGGTTAGCCAGCCGCTGGAGCAGTGACTTCTGGGAACCCAACCCTCGCCCCCGCAGCCGCAGCTTAAATGCGGACCACTACCGCACGATGAACGCTCGGGTCAAATTCACCATCTCTGACTCGGAAGATGAAGAGTTTACAGAAGAAGATCTTGCTGACGGTGAAGCACAGTCCAAGCGAGGTGGTTTGGGTTTGCCAAGACAGGGGACAGGGTTGAAAGACTTGCACACTTGTGGATCATCAAACTTCCTCAAGCTGCCTTCTCCTTGCTGCCCCGCCACACAGCGCCAGGGGACATCGTCTTCCCACTGCAGGCGTAACTCACCCAAAATAAACTTCCAGAGGAGTCAGAGCTCTGCTGGTTGCACTAATGCATCTCCCACAATCTCCCACAACAACTTGCAGTCTGAATGCATTAACAATCCCACCCCAAAGGTAAGACATCATCTTCAACTCCTGCAGTCTACCTCAGAGTCCACACTTTGGTAATGAAATAAAGTGCATTGGAGAGCGCTAGAGTGACAGCGTATTTGTGTAGGCCAACCTGGAAGTTTGTATCACCCTGGTTCTCTTGATAAAAACCCGAAAGCATTTTTCAATAGTTTTTTGGATTGTTTCAGAAAATAAGGTACGAGACCAACAAGTGCATGATTACACACATTACACACTTTGTTTATCAAGGCTAAATACAGTTGGCAGAATTTAAAAGTGTTGGCTGTAAACAAACTACACAACAGTCACAAGACTTCAACATCACCATCACTAGCTCTTCAATCTTTAAAATAACATTTCCCTGAAAGTTTGGGTTAGAATAGTTTGCAAGAGTGTGAATATAAACACACCGAGGCTGTAAAAGTGGACTAGTGAGTAGATGTGTTTTCTTGTTCTGTGTTTAATGTCCCTGTCAACCTCTATAGAGCCCTTTGTAACCACCATTTTCAAGACAAATGAAAGCTTTAAATAAAAAATACGAGACCGAAAGTTAGAATTTGAGCACATCCGGTTCTATTGTCCCAAAATAAAAAGTTTTTGCAATAGATGTTTTTTGGTTAAATGCTTGAAATAGAAGTCAGTGGTGAACACAGCCTCAAGATATTTTTACATTTTCAACAAAATACACAGTAACACTTTATTTCGGTATTCCACCTCTATTTCAAGAATTTAACCAATAAACTATTAACTCGTTCATGGGCTTTGGCCTACAAAAACAGGCTTTTTGAAACCTAAAGTTTCAATTGGGACACCCTGTGCCAATTTAAATCCACTTAACAGATGTGAATAAGTTGCGCTTACTGCATTTCGCTCAACATAATTTTGCCATGTAAATGTGACCTTGAACTAAAGGCGATCCAGAGCCTCCAAAAACATGTAAAAAAAAAAAACGGATTTCAATTTTGACACATGGTTCATTTAGATGCCAAAAGGTGTGGTTTAAATGTACTATTATATTATTATTATTAAGCTCAGATGAGCTTTATTTGTCACATACACAATTATACAGAGTATAACCAGCAGTGAAATGTGTTCTCTGCATTTAACCCATCCAAATGCACACACACGGCGCCCGGGGAGCAGTTTGGGGTTCAGTGCCTTGCTCAAGGGTCTCACCTCAGTCGTGGACTATCCTGCCGGAGCTGAGGTTCGAACCCACAACCTCAGATTACAAGTCCAACGCTTTATCCACTAGAGCCACGACTGCCCCGGCATTTACTGCAAATGGCAGGTCATTAGTGACTCTGTAACAAACATTTGAAATAAGCGACACTCCTCTTTACTGAACATGTTTGGGTAAGTCTTGATGTACTGAAATTACAGTTTGTACTCTTTGAGAGTATAAATACAGAGAGCCCTGCACAGACAACTCATTTCTTTAATCTATTTACAAAATATTTAGTATGTCTATGAAGAAGACCTTTTCTCAGTTGCCAATTCACTGAAGTTTGTAATAGTTCAGAGCTCACCGTGACAGTTGTCCTTAGAAGGCAACCGTTGGCCTTACTATAAATGGCTTTAACTAACAAGCCTCCAGTAAGTCCAGAAAGGTTTTTTAATCACTCGAGCAAGAGACGTCAGAGTCCTGCTGGTCTTCCAGTAGCATTTAGTCATTTCTCATCACGTTCCAGAAGGATTCATTGTAAATCCTGTGCTAATATGTCTCGCTGTGACTGCTCGGTATTTTGTTGTTCCTCAAGAAATGACTGTCTGAGCATCCCATTCAATTCATTCAGATATTAAACATGAATGACTTCTCCGAAGTACTTCTCTCTTTTTTTTTGTTTGGTGCACATTTCTGCAATGTCTCAGAAGACGAACTAGCTAATAATAGCGAGTGCTAAGTCTTTTCCTGGAATCTTCCCAAGCTGCAACAAATTCATCTGGATTAGCGAGTGGAAGTGTTCGGGAAATGTCTTTCTCAGCAAAGCTACGATTCAAGGTTATGCCTTTGTTGACAGTCTAATCCAAAGCGTTATTAATGCTCATGACTTCATCTCTTGCTCGGCCATGTGGACACGGTGCTCTGAATATGGCAGGGGGCTTTTAGTTTTCCATTGCAGTTTTTTCATTTACAGTTACAGATTGTTTTTAAACAGGAACGGGAAAATAATTAAATGCATTTTCCTAAAGTTGAATGACCTTTGCTGTTGTTTTATTCCATGTTTGGCTATTTCTTCCAGGGATCACTGTGACTCAAGAGCTGAAACTCTTTGTGAACTTCAGTGTTTGAATGACTATAACAGGGTCACTTAAAATATGGCCATGACCAAATGTACCCGAAACCCTATAATTGCTAAACAAAACCTCACAGCTTCATTGAACTGTAAATCGCTTTAGATAAATGTGTCATCGATGCAAATGTTTTCAGAACAATCAAATCAAACCTTGCACCAACAACAGTAGTGTTTATCATTCTAGATTTTCTCAGTCTTGTGTTTCCTGCCCCCATCTCTCAAGGGTACTGTGACCACGAGGCACTGTTGTTGTTGTTTCCAGGCCCAGGGTTCATCCTCCCCCCCGGCCCCATCACGGCCACTCGCTTCCCACGCTGCCGTCCTGGACTCTTCGGTCGAGCTGCTCTCCGCTCTCAGTCCAGAGGAGAGGGAGCTGCTGGCGGCCGTGACCGAGCGGGGCTACCCTCTCCGTACGGCCTTCATCGCCCTCCAGAAGACTGGCCAGCAGAGTCCAGAGCAGGTCAGCGAGGGAGATCTGTTACAGGGATTCAGTGTGAAATAAGAGATGGGATTTATTCACGGGTTGAGATGTAATGCTGAGATTCTCTGCTCCGTCTTGGTGTATCGCAGGGGAAGGTCAATCAAAGTGCACGCTAGGTTACCAGTATAGTTCAGTTGTGTTCTTATGAATGAATAATTGACCATATGTTTCTCATAATCATAAAAACCTTAAGACTGGGTTTGAAATGCTTTACAATACGAATATTTTAATTTTACTGAAATGATAAATAAAATTGTTCATTGAAATAAATCTGAAATAAAATATTTAACTTAAAATACTTAGAAAATTAGGAATGCTGCCTTGGCAACTAATACAAAATAAACTGTATCCTCAGTTGCCCAGAGAGCCGCTCAGCATGACATCAGACAGCTGGTTGGGACGGATGATCAGATTTGAATCAACAAAGCTCATCTTGTTAATCAGACCACAGCCGCTCCTCCGTGACTCTTATCCACACACTTCTCACGTTTCACGCTGCTCCGCTTTCAGTCCACTCTGAGCATGACATCCAGTCTTATCATGAATTATGATAGCTCACATTCATCTAATGATCTTTCAGAAGTCCACAGCTATGATGACGTACTGTTGCGTCAACAGTGTGCCCAATAACCAGATCAGCTGATCTAATCACTCAGTCTTAGGGGATAAACCCAACAGTGCTCCCCAAAAGTTCAAGAACTCGACCTGGCCTTGTTTTCATGAAGCATTCGAGAATCTCAGAGGGCTTTTCTTCAGTCACATTACTGCTGGTAAAGTGTTGTATTGTGTTTGTGTTCATGTACAGTATGAAGGATTGATTGTTTGTTCTCTTGCAGATCTTGAGTTATATGGTGGCGTGTGATCGGTTATGTGAACTCGGCTATGATGAAGCTCAGGTTGAAGAAGCACTTGAGATGTTTCAGAACTGTGAAACCAAGGTATGTATATGACTGTTTTAATGTGCTACCACAAATCAGTCTCTTATGCTCACCAAGGCTGCATATATTTGATCAAAAAGACAGTAAAAACAGTAAAAGGGAGAATGTTTTCTGTTAAAGTTGGGAATAGTTTTTCTTCCCGTGCTCCTATACATTATGGTGTACCCCAGGGCTCCATTCTGGGTCCTCTTCTGTTTGCGTTATATATGCTTCCACTTGGTCATATTATTCAGAGACATTATTTATCATACCACTTTTATGCCGATATCACTCAGCTCGACTTTCCTATCAAAGATAATAATGGTTCTGTGTCTGTTTGACTGCCTGTGTGACATAAAATGTTGGATGAACATGAACTTCTTACAGCTAAACAACGACAAAACCGAAAGTTATCTTCACCCCACCAAATATGACCCCTGACATAGTTAATCAGTTTTAATCTCTATCTTCAAATGTTCATGACTGTGTCAAAATCTTGGTGTCATTTTTTATTCCAATTTGAGTTTTGAGAAGTAGATTAGTGCTATTGTTAATAGCAGTTTCTTTCAGCTAAGATCTATTGCCAAAATCAAGATGATGCTCTCTAAGAAAGACCTGGAAACTGTTATTTGTGCATATATTACCTCAAAGTGGGATTATTGTGACTCTTTATACCTGGGTTTGCCTAATTCAACTGTAAACCGTCTGCAGATGGTTCAAAACGCAGCAGCCAGGTTTTTGTGTCAGCACATTACTCCTGTGCTTGCTTCTCTCCTGAAATCAATCCGGGTTAGGTTCAAGGTTCAAGGTTCGGTTCTTTTATTCGTCACATACTCAATTATACAGGATATAATCAGTAGTGAAATGTAAATCAGGTCAGGTCCGCTCAATGGACAGTGCAAAAAAATAAAAATGAAACATAACACAAGAGAATATATATAAATATAGGTAAAATTAAAATAAGGGGTAAAATGTGCAATGAAATAAAATGTGCAATACAGTATACTGTGGACTTAATAAATAATAATATAAAGAGGATGTGCAAACATGGTTGTACCGGGTATGTACACATTAAATTGAGTCATGTAAATGTAAATGTTATGAGACCGAGTTTGAGATCGGGTTAAGTCCCGGATTGATTATAAAACATTGCTTTTTGTTTATAAAGCTTGACATGTTCTTGCCCCTCAGTATATCAGTGATCTTCTTGTCCCATATAATGCCTCGAGATCCTTACGTTCTTCCAGTCCACTTCTTCTTTCTGTTCATCGCTCGCGTTACTAAATGAAAGGTGACCGGTCTTTCTCTGTGGCTTTCTCTTTCTCTCAGTCTCCCTCGCTACATTACATCTCCCCCTTCTGTTTCTACTTTTAAATCTTCCCTAAACACTTATCTGTATTCTGTATTTAACTGAATGTGTTTATATTTGTCTCAAGGTTTTGATCCAGTGTGTTAATTTAGTTTTAATACCTCTGTACACGACTTTTGTTACAACTTCTGTTGTTTTGAAATGCTTTATAAATTAATAAACTAAACTAATATTGTGAACTATTTTTACAATTCAAAATAACTGTTTTCTATTTGAATTTAGTTTAAAATATAATTTATTCCTGCGATCAAAGCTGAATTTTCAGCATCATTACTTCAGTGTCACATGATCTTCAGAAATCATAATATTCTGATCTGCTGCTCAAGAAACATTTCTGATTATTATCAGTGTTAGAACAGTTGTGCTGCTAAATATTTTTGTTGTTAGAATTCTTTGATAAATAGACATTTGAAAAGAACAGCATTTATTTGAAATATAACTTTTTGTATCATTATAAATGTTGTTATACATTTTTCATCAATTCAGTGCATCCTTGCTGAATAAAAGTACTGATGATAATATTTTGACCACCACAAATCTTTGAGTGTTAGTGTATATTGTAACCTTATTTGTTGTTCTATTGTAGGCTGAGGAGTTCCTTCAACTTCTCGCTCAGTTTCATGAAATGGGCTTCCAGCAGCACGTCATTAAAGAGGTTCTTCTGGTGCACGAGAACCACCGAGAGCGCGCGCTGGAGGAGCTCATGACCCGTGTGGCCTGATCCATCATGTATGATACAGGGAATTATCATGGTTTGTGCTGTTCACCCAGCTTCTATAACTGTTGCTTGTTTATCAAATGCTGCACTGTGTTTATTCGTTGTGCATGTGTTGAGGCCTTGGGGAAAAGCACAATTTGACAACACACTATTATAGTGTTTTCTGTAACTTTTGTTGCTTTATTTATTAGAAGATGTAAACCATTGGTATTATGTAAAAATGTCTTGGAATTCATACAATTAAACTATTTAAAATGTATTATAATTGTTAAGCCATAAATATATATGGACTCTTTAACATAATCTTCATCTTTCCATTTTCTATATGGTTCCTCCGTTTACTTGCTGCTCTAAACCCCAACGTGAGTGTAATTTGCACTATTTCTGGTTTGTATTTATCTAAATGTTTTTTGTCAGCTGAACCCTTTGACATAAAATAAAAAGAAATATAAGTTCATATTTCAATAATGTAACAATACATGTGCATATTTTGGGTGCTCTCTTTGAGTTAATGGTCAAATGACATGCAGGAAAACAATAAAATATTTCATGGTTTTGTGTTTTATTTGGGTTTTTATTTAGTAAGCAAACAATATATTGGTCAAAAATATATTGTAATTATTTTGGCATATATTGAAATTGTGATTTGATAAACTGCAATAAGATAAACATTTCATCTCATAAGAAAATGTCTCATGCTGCTAAAACATCAAGGCAAAAAGAACCAGGAGACATTTTTATAATTGTCAATCATAAAACCATTGTTTTTATGTTATTATTTTAACTAATTATAAAAAAACTGATAAAAAAATAATATAAAGGCAAACTGAAAACATAGAACAATTTCAGTGATTTAAAAAAGCTGTTTGTTTTATTACAATTATTATTATTTTAGGACAGAAGTATATTACAATTGCACTTTAAAATAAACTGAATATTTGATTATTACAATGATACATTTTAAGTTTTTTTTATTACAACTAATTTTGTAATTTTCAATTTTAAATTAGAAAATGAAATTATGCAAATGAGATTGAACTCATTTGAATTTAATAATTGCGCTGAGCCATTCATCGTCATTTCAGTTTTGTTCGATTGCAGTCTTATTAATTTTCTTCAATTTTCCATTATATGGATTCAATTCATTATTAGCTTTTCATCAGCTCACAAACCCTCAGCAACCCTGATGTTCGGGAAACCCTGATGTAATTATATAAATATCATGTGTCAGATAACACAGCTGTACTAAATTATTTATTTACAAATGGTTCGGTTGTTGCAGAGTAATGGCAGTCGTAACCTACCTAAAAATATTTGCGTTTGGGTGATGCATTTGCACAGGTGACCACTGTAAACATAAAATGACTATTCAATATGAAATGTCAGTCAAATATTTGGAAGAAAACATATCTAAACAATAATACCCATGTCTCATTGTTCTGGTTTAAGAAAAAAGCTAGCATTTGTGAAATCTGTGTGAGGTCAACACACACACTTTCATTTGTCAATTTCACTTTGGTATTTGTGGACATTATTATATGGCAAAGTGCTAAACAACTGCCAGACATCATGAGCGAATAGCAAAGTCCTGCCAAGATCTATAGATTGTGTTGTTAGGCTGCCAGAAGTTGGACACAATGTTTTCATTGTGGTAACACGATTAGTTATCAGTGTGTCTTCAGGTTCCCATGTAATGAGTGGACCTTCTACAATAGTTACGAAAGCTTGCAGGAATGTCTGGATATGATTTGAGTGATTGAACAGTCAACGAGTCGCCACATTTTGCCATAAATGATTGTATGAATAAAGTATAATTTCTGATGATCATGTTTCTCCTCCCAGCTGATCTTAAACTTTCTCTCACAGTCTTCGAGGTTCTGCGCTCGTTCCTTGCGGCTTTATCTGACCCGGTGCTTCTGGTATGGGGACACCAGGGATTGACTTTTACAGATCTTTGATATAAAAACAGGACATGTTTCTATATTTTGGTGTTGTGTGGTCATGGCAACATATACTGTAATGACCATCAATCGTGTGTAATACAGTCATGAATATTTATAGAGCCTGTTCTTTTTCCATTAATCACATCTCACATTTGCCTCCAACTGGTCTGTTATTCTGGCAGTGTGTGAATAGTTAAATGCTATTTCAATTTAACACCAAATAAACTGCAGTTAACTAATTGATTGGACTGATTTGATGAAGGAAAGAGAGGCTTGAAATATTGCACTAGTTTCACAAAGAACAATGTATGTTTGTAAGGCTGAATACATATAGCGTAAAGAATTACTGATAGACATTTTTATTTCCAAATATGTAAAATACCTCTCAAAAGTTTGGGGTCAGTATGAGTTTTTGCATTAAATTGATCAAAGGCAACATTTAAAAAGTGACTTATCTTTTTCAAATAAATTTTATTATTTTAAACTTTCTATTAATGACAGAGTCCTGAAAAAAAATCATGGCTTCCACACAAATATTAAGCAGCACAACTGTATTCAATATTAATTATTATGATTTCTGAAGGATCATGTGACACTGAAGACTGGAGTAATGATGCTGAAAGTTAATTACATTTTAAGATATATTCAAATAGAAAACAGCTATTTTGAATTGCAATAATATTTCACAACATATATTTTTATTGTAGTTTTGATCAAATAAATGCAGTCTTTATGAGCACAAGAGACTTTTGAACAGTATAGCAGTAAAAAAGGATGTCCAGTGCAAGTGTAAATGTTCATAAATTGGGACAGCAAATATTATGTGAGGATAATTCCTCTGAAATATTACTTCAAGAAGGTTAAGAGCTTTTACGTCTTTTTTCAACTTTTGAGCAGGATGAAAATTATTTAGTCTACAAGCAGCCACTTACCTCATTTATTTTCTGAAGTAATAATACAAAACCTGCAACCTTTCTCTGACAATTAAAATATTTGAGGCACTAAGCTAATGTCATATTAAGTGAAAATCTAGGAATCCATTGTTTTGTAACATTTACTTCTATTTTTAATAAACTCAGTCAACACAATGTACAGAAGCACTTGAGCTGAGGCCAGAGGAGATCTCGACTCCATTATCTTTCTTTTCTAAAAGCACTCTGCTTTGCTTTGGCAGTCTCAAGAGGAACGTCCACATGGAGCCGATTCTTGGAAATCCAGTCATTTGTTTTTTCGTCCTCCATTTGTTGTCCTCGATTGCGTACTCCACCGTCGCTCTGCGGTTGACCGTGAACACAGAGTCACCTCGCACTACCGCGGTAAACAAAGCCCCCTTACTGTTCTCGTACTGCCCGGGCATGGCCGTCCACTGACCTGAGGTCAGGTTGTAACAGTCCATCACGCATCTCAAAAAGTCATCAGATGGCCCGTTCCTCATGACGTACAGATTGTCCCTGTGGGCCACCATGCAGTGCCCGTAACTTTGATGGCGAACGAGTGTCGTGATTAACACCCATTCATCTTTGTTTGTGACATACTCATAAATCTCAGTAGCATCTTTAGGCTTCCAAAGGCAGATGAATAGTCTTCTCATGGTTTTGGCACAAGCTACGGAAGATGCAGGTTTTGGAAGATGAGCAGCAAAGCTCCAGTTATCCGAAGAGACTTTGTACTTCTCCACAGAGGACATTACTGTCTTCTCAAACTCTCCGCCAATGATATAAAGGTCACCTACATGGCCTACCAAAGTACAGTTGTAGCGAAGTTGCTGAGGGCTGGAAAACGTGCTCCAGGTATCTGTAGAAACATCATAGCAGAAACCAGAATTCACAACTTTATTGGAAATATCATAGACTCCTCCAACAATGTAGAGCTTGTTGTCTAAAACCGTAACTCCGGCCATGGTGGTGCTGGCGTTGAGAGGCAAGTGAGTAAGAACCTTCCAGTCTTTCTCATCCTCATCAAGGTAACAAACGGTCCTCATGAAGTCCTGCAATAGCTTGATGGTTGGCGAATGAGAGCTGACAGTGATGTATATACTAGGAACAAGAGACTCCACATATTCAATCAAATCCTCTGGCAAGCACTTCACATCTTCTTTGAGGTCTACATACATGTCGTGAATGAACAAAGCTGAGCTTTTGAAAAGCTTCAATAACCCAAAAGTAGCCGCTGTGTGATACATTAGAAGACAGTTGTCTGAATTGATAACATCGATAAGATGCTCAGTTAGAAGCTCTATCTGAAGGAACGCGGCACATTGGATGGCATCAACAATTTCATCAGCGCTCAACATGGGTCTTTCGCCATGCATCACACGGAGGGCTACCTGGAAGCCACGAACACTCGGCTCCTGAAGACAAATCTCATCCTCCATGCATTCCTTCATCCCAGATTGGAAAAGAGCTCGAAAGTATTCACAATGCAGCTCCAGGAGGCTTCGGTCCACCGTAAAGACACTTTCACCAAATCTCACTTTCACTATTGTTCTTGTGAAATCCATCGGCTGGTAAAGCGCCTTCGTCACGTTGATCTCTGAGCCAGCACAGCTGCTCGTCTCCATCACGTTACCTCCGGTCATGTTCATCTAAGAAATACTCACTTCTGCAAAGTCAAACGTGTCTCTAAAGACATTCACAGCACCACTGACTATCCATGATGTCTTCTAAAGCAAGGCAGATGCATTTGACCGGTGTGCAGTGTTTGTACTACTCCTAACAACTACAAGAATAGAACCGACTATACATAGAAGTGAAAAGCACGGCAGCATTATGCAGCTAGGAAAGCTGTGGCAGATGGCCATCGATGTAGAGGGCAGCCGTCATCATGGTTATTTATTACCTTTTGTTCTTGGCAGGCATTAAAAGCAGGCGGAACATTTCATCTTCTCCTTTTGATGAACAGGTGAAATGCCTAAAGCTGTAACAATGGTATGCCTGTAAGGGTCAGTCTTTGTTGTGGGTCAGCATTCCAGGGGAACATGTGACTGCTCAAAATAAAATCTGAATGCAAATAAAAAGACTTGGTATAGTCCTATTGGAAGCAGTTGATTAGATTGCAGACAGTAGACTGTTTAATTGTTATCTTGAAACTCCAAACGATATACAATCTTTGAGTTAGATATGTGTTTCTCTGACTTTTACAGAGCATAAGCGCAAATGTTATAGAAATGCCACCGGCCATGGCTTACAATGCATAGGGCCGATGAGTCACTCATTTAAACTCATTAAAGGTTTAAAAGTCTCTAAAATACTTGCAAAATTAATTAACTCTCCTTAAGTTTAATGGGAAAAAACAATAGACACCATTACAAAATGTTTAATGGTTTTACTGGTCATAATGGGGCTTGTATTGGTTTAACTGGAAACTGTAATGGACCCTGTGGGTCTCTATTGGTAATGGTCGCCTTCTATTGGTCGCTTGTTAAATTCTAATGGAATAAGTCCCAAAACACACTACAGAAACACAGTTTTTAATGGTATAAAAGTTGATGGTTTGTAATGTCTGTAATGGTATTTGTAGTGGAAACCATTAAAACTTTCTGTGATGGTTTAGTAGCAACTGACTTCCATGGTATGGATAAAATGCCATTGAAGTCAAGGCCAACTGTTTGGTAACCAACATCAAAATATATTTTTGTGTTTGTGTGTCCAACAGAAGAAAGAAACTTATTTGGAACAACTGAATTTTCCAATGTTAATGTTTATTTGCTGTTCAAAGAGGTTTTTAAAAAATCCACAGGGAAAAATCAGTGATGCTAAACATTATTGATTATCACGTCTGATAATAATCGATCGAAATTACAAAATGCTTTTCAACTTTGACAGTTGAATGCAAATGAGCTGTCAAATGAATGGCGGAAGAAGATACGTTTCTTACATTTGAGGCCTTTTATTAAAGTAAAAAATAAAAATAACAAAAATATATAGGCTCGTTCCCGGGGCCGCTGCTGGCCAAATGGGTGCCCTGAGCAGAATTGTATTGTTGTGCCCCTCCCCCAAATTTTATGGAAGGAAAAAACACATAGGGGTCAAAATAGAACTTTAATGAAAATGTAAAATAAAATAAATACATTGTATTTAAACTGTATTATTTACAAATGACAAGGTGTAGCTAGACAGTTACCTATGGCTATGATTTTATTAATACAGTTGTCTGATTGAGTTTACAGTATTAAACATCTGATGGTAAATGTAACAACAGCAACTACCAGGTCTTTGGTGCCCTTGCAGGCATTTGTAATAATATATAATGTACATACATTGCTTATTTTGTATTACATTATGTATTTTAACAGTTTTATTAATTAACTAATCATTATTGCCTCATTGTTTTTATTCAGAGCATTTTAAATCATTTTAAAGGCTGTTGTTCGCTTAGGTCTGTATTTATTACCACAAGAGTATTATTTGAATACTTCTTTGTAAATTATTAATTGATGTAACTAAACTGTGGTTAGTTTGTGGTTGTATGGCTAAAAGAACCATGATGTTTTTGGTTTTTTTGGGGGCGGAGTATTTTTCGTAGTAAAACCATGGTTCTATTTATGGAATCTATTATAATATTAAGGCAGAGGCGTTGGTGGTGGTAGAAATTATTACCGACATTAAAACGCGTTATTAACGTCGACAGCCAAAAAAACGTAATTACGTATGAACGTAACGTTGGCCTTTCTAAATACACGGGCTTCACCTTGGGCTTTTTTCTTTTACGTTTTTTACGTTAAAAAAACGCATTTTTTTATAATGCGTATAGATTTTCTTTTTCTTTTTCTTTTAGCAGCTTGGAATGGTGCATCCTGGGTGTTGGTGTCCTACGCAAGCTGCGTACTCTGCGGAACTGCTAGTTGCGCCGCCACTAAATTAACGAGGTCATCTTGTGGTTGTAACCATGGGAACAGTAGCCAGAATGTTTCGTTCATTTGGGACATTTTTTGCTGAAGTTTGACACAACTAAATGCTGTTATTATTTATCACTTAATTAAAAACATTACAAATCAATTTTAGTGTTTTGTTTAGGTTACTGCTAGAGGTTATTGAGCGAGACGTGCGTCAACAAAAAGTTCCCCCCGCCAATTTCCTACAGAGAAATCCTCTCAGGAGTCATTGAATAATTCGCTAATTGCTAATTGGGGGTATTTATTAAACACGTTTTTAAAAATAATTATTGCAGAGTATGGGCTTTGACGTTTCTTTTTATGTTCATGGGAGGCGGATCCACTTGAGTCCAGAACTTCCCAGCAGCATTTCACTGTGTTCATTCCCTTCTCCACACCCTCTCCGAGCACAAGCGACTGAATACCATGGAAAAATATCCAAACAGTTGAGTCTAGCAATCTCGGACAAACGTGCACCCGCGTCTTCTGTGGACATGTCGTTCATACTGAAGTATAACACGATCCAGCTGTTTATCAGAGAGCGCTGGTGAGCACTCAGGCGGCAGCATCATCCAGGTATGAGCTCTGAAGACCAAAGCACATGCACTGTGTCTATTGAGCTGTTTGATTCGGATCTGCGTCTCATCCCGTCTTCAGGATGTCTCTGATGTTTGGGAAAGCGAGAACTTTCAACATAGTCACAGTTCCCGAGCACGAGCCCTCGGAGTGTAACATAGTGATTTTGGGAGCTATGGGATCTGGAAAGTCAGGTATGACTATCACGTTCATAATAACAAACATAGTTTAATTATTATGCTTTGGTCATGACATTTTCTTAATGTATGTAGTGCATTTAATCTTGTTTTTTTCGGGCACTGACAAAATGTGCCTTGAATGCATTGTAAATAGTTTTGTATTTTCCTCTGTGTATTCATATTCGATTGTATCTGACTGTTAAGCATTGCATAATGTTAATGATAGTGATTTTATTAATGAATGTTATGCTATTATATGTCAATGATATTAGTTTGTTTACCAAGAGAAAACTTTTTTCCCCATAATGAGATTTGTTTTTAAGGAAAATGCTTAAATAAAGCAAAATATTTCCCATTATCCTGTTGGGATGCTCTGTTATGTAACTGAAAATATGTCCGAACTTGGACTAACAGGAAGTTTGTCTGTCCCCAGCACTTACAGTGAAATTCCTCACGAGGCGCTTCATCAGTGAATATGACCCAAACCTTGGTGAGTTTCCCAGCTTTTACTGTATTCACCAACGATGTAACCAAATATTGAAAGGAGTTTGAAGGTAAAAGTTTAACAAACGGTCATTGAAAAGCTAATAACGAGTGACTGAACATCTGGATATAGGAGTCGTGTTCTCCTCGGTGTCTGTGGTGATCATGGCCCTGAACCGGATTATTTTTACATTACTGGAGCAGTAACTTCAGGCCAGTTTAGTTTCATACTGATGTAATTAAGGGTGACTCAGATCCATAGATGGGTGGCTTTAAAACTGAAAAGGATTTTACTTCGAGACATAAAAGCCCTCATTTTCATGTTTTTTCCTCGGCAGAAGATGAAAAGCTGAGGCTTATACGTTACTAAAATGACAAGTTTGACTTTTGACCACTTTTCCCATTGCACCATATATTTCTTTCTAGAATATGTTTCATCCTTTGTAGTTGTATCACATCTTTCACGTTTTGTTCAAATGTAATTCTTTTATGAAATCATTATATAAAATAAATGATAAAACGCACATGGATGTCAGGAACCGAAATGAAAAGAGAGACTTCATCTGAAGACAAAACACATTATGCAACTTGTCATGTAACTTTGCAGTATTTTAATGTTTCTGTGAATGCCAGATAGCTTAAAAAAGACATGCAGTATCTTTATTTTCAGAAGATACCTACTCTTCAGAAGAAGTTGTAGACCAGCAGCCAGTTCGGGTTAAAGTGATGGACACGGCTGATCAGGTAATGATGTCTCGTTAATAATATTCTTCTTTATGTAGATTGACACCTCACATTAGATCTGTTCATAGTGGTTGATGTTTTACTTTCTCATAATGGACGTTTGTTGCATAACCTTGGCAGCTTTACAGTATGCAAACAAATCTGTCTTATTTAAACCAGGATGGACCAGTGAACAGTGAGCGCTATTTAGGCTGGGCCAATGCCTTCATCATCGTCTACAGCATTGACAAGCGGAGCAGCTTTGAGGCCTGCCAGCAGTACTTGCAGACTGTGACGCTGTACTCAAAAGAAGCTCCTGTCATTCTTTTAGGAAACAAGGTGGACATGGAGAGATACAGGTCAATGAAACATCCTTTCTATTACATTTCAGTAAACATTGCTATTTATAACATACATGAGAAAATTTAAATTGGCTGAAAGTTTACTCTCTAGGCTCTTACTCTTTTACCCTCTAGGCATCCAAAATGTAAATGAGATTGTTTCTTCATCAGAACAAATTTGGAGAAATGTAGCATTACATCACTCGCTCATCACCAGTGGATCCTCAGCAGTGAATGGGTGCCGTCAGAATGAGTCAAACAGCTGATAAAAACATTACAGTAATCCACTCCAGTCCATCAGTTAATGTCTTGTGTATTAAAAAGTTGCATGTTTGTAAGAAACAAAATCCATCATTAGGCTGTTATAAATTTAAACCATCGCCTCTAGCCACAATACGTGTCCATAATCCATAATATTGCTTCCTCCAGTAAAAAAGTCCATCCCCCATTGTCCTCGCACATCGAAATCCACCGATATATTTGTTTAGAAATGTTTTAGATTATTTTAACTTACAAACAGTGCTTGATCTGTGCATATTTCTCTCTTGATTCAGATGAGACATATTTTTCTCTGCAGAAAGCAATATTAAATATAGAGGGCTCATATTTTAGCCGAAAGCAACGGTTTGAAGTTAATATGTGTTAATGATGGATTTGTTCTTCACTTGACTGGAGTGGTGGATTACTTGTGGATTATTGTGATGTTTTTATCGGCTGTTTGGACTCTAATTCTGACGGCACCCATTCACTGCAGAGGATCCATTGGTGAGTAAGAGATGTTATGCTACATTTCTCCAAATCTGTTCTGATGAACAAACAAACTCATCTACATCAAGTGTTCATTTTTGGGTGAACTATTTCTTTAAGTGTGAATCTTAAACAGCCAAATGTCCTGAGTCAGAGCGTGTGTTAGTCAAAACAGGAAACAGTGCATTTACACAGTTGTATGAATGTCCTTATGTTAGTTTAACTGGAAGAACGTATGACCTGTGTCTGGCTATAATTACAACAATTATGCTCCGTACCACCGCAAGTTATTTAGATTTCAGTTTTTCATGACCCTAAAATGTTTAAGGATTTGATTGGTCCGGGAAATGACCATTTATCGCCTTTATATTTTCCTTTCATTATGCAAACACAGTGCATGATTTATGCAGTATCATACTTGAAATGACCCTAATACAGCTGGACTCAATCAAATCTATTTATGTAACCGCAGAATTATGTGTGCTTCTTTGCCAGCTGCGCTTTAAATAAAAGCTTTAACTGCTCATCCCCAGTTTATTTCTGCTGTGCCATTCCTATTACATTAGAGCGTTTCTCTAACTCGTTATTGTGCAATATTACTTAAGGCTGTAGTTATCATATCCACTTTTTATTTGGGTTTTGTTTTTATCCATTATTACATGATTGCTTTTTAGTATTTACTCTATGGACAGTATCCTTCTAAAAGAAGTCTCTTATGATCACCAAGGCTGCATTTATTTAATTAAAATACAATAAAACAGTAATCTTGAGAAATATTATTACAATCTGAAATAACTATTTTCTATGTTAATGTATTTTAAAATGTAATGTACTCCTGTGATGCAGTCTTCAGTGTCACATGATCCTTCAGAATATGCTGATTTGCTGCATAGAAACATTTATTATTACCAATGTTGAAAAAAGTTGTGCTGCTTCATATTTTGTGGAACCTGTAGGATTTTTATTTATCTATTCTTAGTATATATAATTTTTCAGAATGCACTTTTAATTTTAGTAAAGATGTGCATTCTTAGGGAAGGAACGTGAATGAAACATGCTTTCATAATGTGTTTGTTAAACATTTTCTAATGGATATGTTTTAGGCAGGTGAGCAAGGCAGACGGTGCAGCTCTGGCCCTTCGGTTCGGCTGCCTGTTCTTTGAAGTCTCTGCCTGCTTGGACTTCCTGTCCGTTCAGCACTTCTTTCACGAAGCCGTTCGGGAAGTGAGGCGAGAGACCGAGAGGGGTGTGCGTCCGCTCTTCATCAGCGAAGACAAGTCTGCGATCAGCCTGTCCTCCGCCCCTCCGCTCACCACCTGCTATAAAGAGCTGCCCACCCCAGCCACCGCCAAGCTGGTTACGGTTAAATCCTCCAGAGCTCAGAGCAAGCGCAGAGCCCCCACACTTACACTGCTCAAGGGCTTCAAGATCTTCTGATGCACGGACGCCTCTGCTGAGACTCTACAAGGAGGAGTGCTTGTGTTGATGTCCTAGCAGCTCATTTAGCATTAAAACTAACAGATCCTGAAGGATTACAACGCCTCTCACAAACTTTAAGAGAATGGACAGTGTGCTAAATATATCAGAGTGCTAATAATTGTCTTTGTTAGCATTTATGATTATTCTGTTATAATTGTTGATTTGTTGTTTGTTTCACTGTCTTGCACCGGAATTATACATGCGTTTCATTGTGATAAAACCATTTTCCACTCAATATATTAATTTCAGAGGATTCATTTTGGGCATTTTTTAATTTTTATACACCTCAAAACCGAATCATGCACAGAATGCCAAATAAAGTTTCAGAACAAAATAAACATCTTTATCTTTATTTGTTCTTGTAAAACTGTAAAAAATTATTTTAGTATTATTGAAATGACCAAGTTTATTGTATTGCATCCCATCGAGTGAGAGAGAATAATTTACAGTGCTTCGTATGGGAAGCATAAAGAGAAGAATATGAAGATTAAATATTTGATCTAATCCATATGAGTTTGTATAGTACACTATTACTGTATGGTTTAGAAAAAGGTTAGTTCTTGACCAGTTTTGAGGCACTTAAAAATAATTTTATATAACAAATAATAAATCTTACCTTTTGAAAGAAACTATAAATCTCAAAATTAATTAAATGTGTAAATCTAGGCTATAATGTATTCATAAAAATGGTTGGTTGACCCGAGGCTATAAGCAAGCATGTATGTTGTAATAGGGAAACCAATGTGGCAGCCACAAGCTATTATTAAGAATAATTCAGATTAATGTTTTTGAAAGAAATCTCTAATGTTCACCAAGAAAGCATTTATTTGATCAAAAGACACAACAGTAATATTATAAGCATTTAAAATAACTGTTTGCTGTATAATTTATTTCAAAACATTTAAAAATGAATTCATAACTTTTGGCTGCCAATGTAACTGACAAAAAAAAATGTATAGCCTGAATGCACTTCGCACTGTATAAAAATGTATAGCCTGAATGCACTTTGGATACGCTTTTATCCAAAGCGTAAGTCGCTTTGGATAAAAGCGTCTGCTAAATGCATACATGTAAATTAAAATGCAATTGCCTCAGATGAAACTATTACTTGGGGGGAGTTTTGGGAAAGAGTCTCCTCATCTGTGTTGTGGACGTCCTCTTGCCCTTGTCCTTCCTCTGCAGGTTCAGGATACAGAGTAGACACATTCCCGTCCTTCCAGGTCACCACAATTTCTCCCGGATTCAGTCCCTCTGAGGCTTTGCTGTCGTATGAAGGCTCTTCCCAATCTCTATAGCTGTTGTGTGTATTGATGTGTTCGGATGGGGTGGAATGGGTTTTCTCCTCCTTGACCTCTGTGACCTTATCAGTGACGATGGCCTGCAGTTCCTCCATTTCAGGTTTCAGCGCCGTGACTTTTGAGGCTGCTTTGTATTTGGCTATTTGCTTCCTGTTCCTGTAGGAGAAGCGGAAATGGAAATTATGTAAGAATATTCCATATAATATGTATACAAGTAAAAATAAATAAGTCAAAAATTAAGCAGCTGGATTTGCTAAAATATTTTAGTATTAATAAAAACACAAATGAGACCAATGTAAATCTTGGCAGATTTACTTGCAAAAGATCAACATTTGAAACACTTTTCAGATCTCTTCGAAAACATCTCTAACAGAAACAATTTATTACTGATATTTTCCCTAGGAGTAGTTCTTTAAAACAAAGTTTCAAGTTAGAACTAAACAGGTTTTACAACTTAATGTTTTTTGTATTTAGTCTTCTGAAATGTGTGTTGGTGCTATAAATAACCCAGAAACCAGCACACCCATCTGAAGAACCTATAATAAAAAAGTATGTGCTGGTGGCGAAATTTTTGCAAATAATATTATGTATCTTCTTGCACGCTTCGCCTTAGTTCCACACTGAAATGTCTAATGTGTGGTGCTAAAAGTGTGTTGAGTTTTCTCTGAAACAGATCATTGTGACTGGGCCTGGATTCGCTACATTGTGTTGGTTTATGCAGTTCAGAAATAAAATGCCTGATGAGTGGCGACAGGCTAAAGCTTAATCGCGTTTGAAAATAGTGTACCACTTTCTTATACTAACTAAGCTTTACACTTAAACCTAACGGAAAGTGATATAAAAATGGGTTTGAGCACTTTTGCTAAACCATGTATCCCTGCGCATCAAAAGTACCAGGTGAGCTTCCAAGCAAGTTTACTACATAAAGCCATACAAATGCAATTGGAGATTTAAACATCAAAATGGATTAGTTTACACATTATGCACTAGGGTAAAAGTGTTTTGACCTGAAAACACGATGCAAGGATGATTTTTGCATTGTTGTTGGTGGTGTTTTAATGTCTCAGGTTCTCATTTTAGTTAAAAATGGCGGATAATTGTATACAGTAAATGTTTGACGACGTTCACTGCTGAACGTACATAACGTGCTGCAAAGAACTGTCACTAACCTACTAGCCATCATGCCCATGACCAACAGCATAGCACCAATCAGAAGACCCACAAAAGCAAATGCCAGTATGCCAAACTTCCACGATGTTTCTGTTAAACAAAAGAACGGCATTGAACTGTTTTTGAGTATTAGTGGGATGCAAGTACATACTTTATCACACAGCAACATCCAAGTCATTCAGGCCATTTTGTTTATAGTGAAATTAAATGATGTAAACATGACAAACGGGACATCACAGTGAATACAAGCTTGCCACACTCACGGTCCTCTGTGCGGTAATACCACTGTAAAAACTTCATCTGTGCCTCTGTCATTCTTTGTTTAGGCGGCCCTTCGGTAAAGTCGAACTCATCGTCCTCTAAATCACTTTCTCTTCTGGATTCTGTGAGAATCAATCAAGATGAGATATATATTACAGCATGATACCATGAAGAAACAGAGTGAAGAAGGTCAGTGGAGTTTCTTTTCAGACCGAGAGAGAGACAGACAGAGAGAGAGATAGACAGACAGAGACACACACAGACAGAGATAGATAGACAGAGAGAGAGAGAGACAGACAGACAGACAGACAGACATACAGAGATACAGACAGACAGACAGACAGACAGAGATACAGACAGACAGACAGACATACAGAGATTCAGAGATACAGACAGACAGACAGACAGAGATACAGAGAGACAGACAGACAGACAGACAGAGATACAGAGATACAGAGAGACAGACAGACAGACAGACAGACAGACAGACAGACAGAGATACAGACAGACAGAGAGACAGACAGAGAGACAGACAGAGAGACAGACAGACAGACAGACAGACAGACAGACAGACAGACAGACAGACAGACAGACAGACAGACAGAGATACAGACAGACAGACAGAGATACAGACAGACAGACAGACAGACAGACAGACAGACAGACAGACAGACAGAGATACAGACAGACAGAGAGACAGACAGAGATACAGACAGACAGACAGACAGACAGACAGACAGACAGACAGACAGACTACAGAGATACAGACAGACAGACAGACAGAGAGAGACATACAGATACAGAGACAGACAGACAGACAGACAGACAGACAGACAGACAGACAGACAGACAGACAGACAGACAGACAGACAGACAGACAGACAGACAGACAGAGATACATACAGAGATACATACAGACAGACAGACAGACAGACAGAGATACAGACAGACAGACAGACAGACAGACAGACAGAGAGAGAGAAAGAGAGACAGACAGACAGACAGACAGACAGACAGAGATACATACAGAGATACATACAGACAGACAGACAGAGATACATACAGAGAGACAGACAGACAGACAGACAGACAGACAGACATGTTACAAAATATTTTTGTTTCTATTAATCAAAGATGTTTCTCGACCAGAAGAAAAAGCATTTTAGAATGATTTTAATATAGTTTAAAATATAACATTAGAAAACCATGTATTTTCAATAGTAAAATAAATGATCAAATAAATATAGTCAATATAAAATGAACACGCCAATTCAGACACAATTTAAATAATTAAATAATACTAATTCAAATGATACGTTGTTTTTGTCCTCTACTCACTCCGTTTATTCTGGCAGATGTCGCCCTCATCCAGAGATTTCCATGTGTCATGTTCACCCGAGCTCAGCCTGAGTTTGGCTCTCTCTGTGCTCAGTGCCAGGGAGTTCTGCAGGCCGGTGAGCTGTTGAGCTTTGCACTGCCATTTGATGTGTTCACCAGAATCACAAGCGATGGTCTGCACTGGGTCAGTGTGGACGGCTGAGAGACACCTCAGGGTGCCTGTGTTTACTAGGAACCAGTGATCTGTCCACTTCCACTGCTGCAGGACTGAGTCCAGACTGCATGTCCTTAACTCAACAACTCCTCCAGAAGAGTCCTCTAGACACAGACCTCCCTTCATGCTGCGGATCGTAAAGCCGATTGTGCCTTGAAAAAAAAACATTTAGCTTTAGCATGAAACATTGTGATTACATCCCACAAATTAGAAAAAGAGAATGAATGAGAATTTTGTCTTGCATCTGGTCTATAATTCAACCATTGTGATTTAATGATTGATTGATTTTTGTAATATTATATGGTCTGTAGTTCAGTGAATCTCACAAAACATGTTCAGGTCACATTTCACCTCTATATTAAATTAGAGTCATTTGAAATCATATTTTGCTTCAAGTAAATTAAGCCTGTTTTATAGGACCATTGCACTGTGACATTATTTTAATGGCAGCTACAGTTTTTTTTAAAGTAATTTCCATTTTTAACAATGGTAATTCTCATTAAATTAAAATTAAACGCATTACAGTTAAGCACAAAGTCTGTTATAATCATTAATATGGACTTTTTGTGGTAATTTCCATTTTACACAATGCTTATCATTATTAAATAATTTTTAGTGCAGTACTTTATTTTTGTGCTTAAAATTTTTCTTAATATTCATGAAAATAATGTCACACTTTGAAAAATCTGACTGTATAATTGTATCATATTATAAATGTGGAATTCCAAAAAGCCTTTTAAGCTTAAATGATAGAAACCATTGGCAAAAACATAATCTCAATGATCTATACTTTCAGAAAATAAAAGATCCAAATCTGTCACCAGGGCAGTAAGACATAAGAGTTAAACAGCTATATATTTATACCTTATTCACTCCTAAACGGTTCATATTAGTACTTTAAAAGTACACATTAGTGCCTAAAGTGTACCTTTTAGTAACTTTTGAAAGAGTACCGTTCCAGTGATAGAATTATTCTGTTTTTCTGAGAGTGTACTTATGTAAGCTTTTGGGAAGCGCAGCCGTGGACATGTTCTTGCCAGGATGTATTCTCCTATCATTAGATTGACTCGGTTCATTTAATGAGGCGAAGAGTGTACTATACCAGGCCATGTGAGAGATAATGCCATCCATAACAGCAGCATCGCTCCTGTAATACAGCGTCTGCTTAAACACAAGAGACAAGAGGTGTTAATACTTCCACACACACTTATATCAAGTTTCATTATCCTTGAGTTTTCATTTAAGAGAATTTCTCCCCCACACATGCTTGAACACGTCAGCTTGACTAAAGATGCCACGCTGCAATACTTAAACCTTTCCTGATGAGAGAAAGAAGATAGCATGCCTCGACAACAACCAGATCTCGAATCTCACCCAGCTCAATGTTACTCCACTTTTTAGATTTTACCACCTTAAAACTATCTTGTCTCTCTCGTTTTGCCATTTTTATCCTTATCAGTGTTAGGTGTTATTAATTACTGTAATTTAGGTACTTTTCCATTGAAAAGGTAAAGTAAGGGATTACTCCTATTTTTTCTGTAATGTATTTAACACTGTGTTGACAATTCATATAAAAGTTTATATACAACAGCAGTGGAATTAACATCAAAATGTAATATCTAAGGTTAAAATGTACATTTTAATGCAACTACAATTTATGTTTTAATGTAATAAATAACATATGCAACATGTTTTCCATCACTCTTTCTCATTTAAATTTCACTTACAGATTTTAAGTACAAGATTAAGACTTTTTATTACGTTGGTTTAAGCTGAAATGACTTGGCTAAAAATATAAGGCATCAAAGTGAAGTCATAACAATGTTACAGTACAGTGTTATTTCAAAATACGCATTATTGCACCAAAAATGACGAGATGCCATACAATAACTCTTATCAGCATTTGTTATCATAAGAATAACCCAATGGCACACTAAGATCGCAGAGCTTCTGTATGATCCACACGAATGCTTATTAAAACACATATCAACTCACCTGAAGAGCACAGTTTGAGAGGCAGACGTGGTGTAGAACAGACAGAATGACTACACATGGGAACACTTTACCACGGTACAGAGTTGCCAAAGTTCAAATGGGAGGAGATACACTCATGCAATTCCTTTGCTTTTTACAGCGCAGTTTGATGTCTTTATGAACTCAAAACTGGACGGTTATAGAAGATGAGGGAATGAGTTAGCAGCTCATATTCTTTACATAATTAGCTGAAGTTATTGTATATGTATATGTACGTTTATAGTTTTTGTACAGATCTTGGGCTGAAATAGGCCATCCAGGAAATACAGTATTTTAAAGAACTAGGCAATCTTGAGATAAATCCAGGCAATAACTTATTACGCATTCATAACTCTGCATTGCAATAGAACATTTAATTGACATTTTTTATTTAAAAAACAGCTACAGCTGTTTTTACATAATATATTTACATAGGCTAGTTACTGAAGTCAATGATTATTCTTTGATAAAGTAAATGTGCTTTGCTCACTGTATAATTTGTTCATTGTTTGAATAACCGTGAAATGCGGTGTTATAATTAGAAACTTAAAATGTATTTTTATTAAACCTGAGATCATTAGGTTAAATAGGAGTTTAGTCTTATTAAAATATGTGACATAAATTGTACTTGCCTAAAAGGGGTTTATGATGTGTAGTTAATGATTAGGCTACAGTGAGCGCGTTTGACTAGGCGCAGTTAAAGAGCTGTTGTAGGTTATACTGTATGTGATTGTCGGTGACCCTCGAAAGCTAAAATGGAAAAACAACAACAAAAATATAGCTGCAAGCAGCGATAACCAGGGTTCAAGAATTTGAAGGCCTAAGGTGGTATGCTTTTTAGGTCTAGGCCAACATAGCTGGATGCATAGCTGACAGTGAAACTCATCGAAAATGGACAATAGGCTCACAGAAACACACACACACAAATAGAAATGACATGGTTAAACTATCATATTAATAATCATTAAGCTTGCTTACACAGATACACACACGGACACACTCATATAGGACATACATGCACACATATTTTGTTGCAGATATAGATATTTGAAATAAATGACAGGTGACAATACTCTTTGCAAGTCTTCTTTTAAGAGTTTATATCAGGGATCTCAATGCTCTGAGAGCTACCATCCTGCAGATTTCAGTTACAACCCTGCTCCAACACCTGTCTGAAATTAACAAGTAGCCTTGAAGACTGTGATTAGCTGGTTCAGGTGTGTTTTGATTGGGGTTGGAGCTGAAATCTGTGGGACGGTAGCTCTCCAGGAGCAGTTGAGACCCTGGTGGCCAATGTGAAATGCAGGGCTGACAATAGAACACATTCACAATGGAGAATTCATTAAAACGGTCTCTCTCTCTGTCACACCCACACACACACACACACACACACACACACACACACACACACAGAAATGAAAGGTTTAAAAATGCTTAATAAACAGTAAGCATACAAACACACACAGACATACGCAGAAATGAAAGGTAATACTAAATATACAGCACGCATGCTAACACACACACACACACACACACACTCACTTTGTTGCAGATATAAAATAGTGATTTTCATAGACTTCCAAAATGGGGAATAGGTTAACAGACACATGTAGCCTACACAAAAATGAAATGGTTAAACTAACATATTAATACCCAATAAGCATGCTTTTTTTTCTTTGTTTTTGCGCATTAATCTGACAATAAATGTGGCACACCCAGTTTTTCTGATGCACATCCAGAGTCTCCTTTCTGGCTACGCTCCTGATATGGACTATAAACCCATTACGACTTTTTGAGCTATAAGGAAACCAATCCTCAAAAGATCACATGAAATGATCCAGTGATGATCCTTTAAGATGAAATTATGATAAGTGAAAACGGAATTTTCTCTTTAAGAATCTAGTTTGATCTCTCGAGGATTGGCTCTAAATGAAGACAGAAATTATTTTAGAAGATTCCTGTTTGATCCTTTAAGGACTAGTTCAATTTTCAGCTAGGGTATCAAGGTTCAAGGTTTCTTTATTCGTCACATAATAAATTATACAAGGTATAATCAGAAGTGAAATGTAATCAAATCAGGTCCGCTCAGTGGACAGTGCAAAAGAATAAAAATAAAAATAATATAAAAGTAACACAACACAAGAGCATATATATAGGTAAAAAAAAGGAGAAATAAAGAGTAAAATGTGCAATAGAATAAAAGTGCAAAACAAATAAGATGTGCAAAAACAGTATATTGGGATACCAGTGACCTTTGACCTATATCTATTATCAAGACAATAGGCACAGTAGATTGTAGAATGAAAAGACTATATGTATTTACATCACCCTGCATGAGTAAACTGATGTTAAATACACTGATGTTGGACTTCAGTAGCGTTGTAGTTTATGTGTGCTTCCACACATTGAATGTGTGTTTGCACAATCTTCTTGCACATCCCGGTTTATATTATTATTTATTAATCCACAGTATACTGTATTGCACATTTTATTGTATTGCACTTTTACTCCTTATTTTTTCTTCTTATATTTATTTTATTTTTACCTATATTTATATATATTCTCTTGTGTTATGTTTCATTATTTTGCACTGTCCATTGAGCGGACCTGTCCTGATCTACATTTCACTACTGATTATATCCTGTATAATTGAGTATGTGACGAATAAAATAACCTTGAACCTTGAACCCTTCCTTCAAGGCTCATCACAGCTGACCTAAAAAATGTCCATTTACATGGTGTTCATTTTCTGTTTTAACATTAAACAAATACTGACATTTTGGAGAAAATATTATTTTATAAATTGTATCAGTATCATTCAGAAGTTTTATTATATATTTTTTTTACTTATACATAAACCGGAGTCACACAGAAAGTGCTCAGAGGTACAGAGGTACATAAACCGGAGTCACACAGAAAGTGCTCAGAGGTACAGAGGTACATAAACCGGAGTCACACAGAAAGTGCTCAGAGGTACAGAGGTACAGAGGTACAGAGGTACAGAGGTACAGAGGTACAGAGGTACAGAGGTACAGAGGTACGTATTTTTAGGAGACCAGGTTGTTTTTCATGTTTGCTCTGCCCTCTACTGGAACATACAGGAGAAGATTCTCATTCTGAATCTGTATTTCCTACTTTAGAGGTGAGAAACAACCTTTACATTTTTTTTTTGGTCTTGTATTTTTTTTACTTTTAAGCCATTTTTATGAAGAAATATGATTAAATGATGACACTGGCATCATGCTTAAGCCGTTAAAATGTTCCTTTTAAAAAAAGAGGACTACAAAAACAAAGTACATGAATAGTAAATTGATATAACAATGTGTATGAAATGTGTAACAGTAGTTCTGCTCATTATTCATATTCTCCTGGTATTGTTGTGATCCAAACAAAAGGTATCTGGGCATTTTAATATATGAGCTACAATATTTGTATTATTTAATTTGAACAAGTACTTTTATTTTAACTTTCTCTTTCTTTCTTTTGTTTCCCTTTTCCTTTTTCTCACCATACTGAAATTTCCTTTCTAACATTGCTATATTATAATATCTATATTTAACCAAGAGAAGTATATTTATTAGATTTTGTAAATAAAACAACAACAACAACAAATTATGTTCTGCAATTGTCCAGCTGTGGTCGTTTGAGAGTCATTAGCCACTCAATTAGGACGATAGAGACACACGTCCTCTTGCAGGCAGATTCACTACATTTTATGTTGATTGGAAATTCTTAATTATTGCCCTGATGATGAAATGATTTAAGTTGATTGCTTCCATTGACCTCATTGGCAAGTTGCTTTGCATAAAAAATGACTAAATGTAAACATGTAATATTATTAGTAACTGCACTTATTAATGCGAAAAATAGTAATTTTATGATTAAATTATTATTATTATTTTTTATTTAGCAGACGCTTTTATTCAAAGCGACTTCCAAATGAGGACATTATCTTAGTTCTTCTGGCGCCACCATCTGTAGCACTTAGTATCGCTGGTTGTTCTCAGATGCTGGTCTGTGGCCTGTAAGCAACACTCTTCCCATGTGCAGCTGCATGTGCTGTCGAAGCGTTGTTATGACAAGGAGGCGGTGCTCCATGACGCACCTACTGTATTAGCCAATAGGGAGCGCGATATGTAAATGAGCACGTGTAAAGCAGGAAGTGCGATTGCTACTCTACTCTGTCTCTCCGTAGATGAGACGAGGAAGGAAGAAAATGCAAGACAGGGCCACGGATAATGCAACGGTAAATAAACACACGCTGTCCTAACGACAGAGCACACATCTACATTCGACCAATGCAGGGAAACGCAGCTGTTTGTTGAACGAGGTATGTTGCGTTCTTCTGCATTGAAGTGATGCGTTGTTTTTGTAACGTTACTTGTGATGTGTTGGGGTGTCGTCTCGATGTCCTGCTTATTCGGATCATCTAAACGATATTTAGCTATTTTTAACATAACGGCCTGTGTTCTCACGATACGTCACGATAGTGTTTTATTCGTTAGCTGTGTATGTCTAAAGTAGATGTTTATATATGTGTCATCTGCGTGACGTTATGCATCACGCTAATATGAGTGTTATGATGGGCAGATGTTTCCTATTTTATCCTGTTGACATCTGCAGTAGCACTTGTATCCACGGACATAGATATGCACACTGTTTATAAATATAATAACCACTGGGTATGTCCGTATGTGAGGCTGTTATGAAGTAAAGACGGATGCTGGGCCTTTTCCTGCACACTGTTATGATCAACAAAACTCCACCATGAAGTGTGTTTATATGCTTCATTTTAATATTACTGGTTGATATTTAACACATTAGTCATTTATGGTCATAATCAGTGGGTTGTAATCTTATGTCCGGGTCATTCTTCTGAAAACTGTCCTGGATATTTCTACAAATGAAGTCTGTTTTATGTCTATTGAGATATGTTGGCACACTTACTTTAATGACAATCGCATTATGTCCCTAAATTCTCTCTATTTTAATCCAACCTTGACTTATTGCTTTTACTATTTCTATTATTTTTAATGATGAGTCTTATGACCTAATATGGCAGTTTTATTAATCCATTACAGTAAATGAATACTGTTATACAATGATTTTAAAACTGATATAACGCGATACAACAAATGCTACCATGACTTATAAACACTTTTAAATTCATATTTATAATAATCCTAAACAGGGTTAATTATAGTTGAACTAAAACCAGTTTTTTTTGTTATTACTTGAAATAAAATAAATGTTAACTAAAAATAAAATGCCAATGAAAACACATTAAAAACACACCAAAATTACTAAAATTTTAACTAAAATAATAAAACAATAAATAACTACAAATATTACTGTAATGCTGTTTCATTAATGCAAAACATCTTGTTTATTAAAGATTATAAACACTGTTTAAGCATAACAGTTGTTCACGTACATTCAAAAATGCATTGTATGATCATTATGCAAATCTACATTTCATGACGTTGACATGTTTGAACGTTAACTACAGACATATAAAGCATTATGTGTGTTTATTGATAAAGCAAAAAAGTGTATTTAATTATAATTATCGAAATGATTCTGGCTCTCACTTAAATTAGTATAAGATTAGTCACTAAATTTGTTTTGTCATTGAATTCTGTTGCCTGTAATTATTTTATAATGTACTATTGCATTGATTTAATTAATTCTGATTAAGCACAACCTCATGGATGGTACAAAATAAATTCAGTCATCCTCATTTAATTAGGGGACAACATTAACATGTAGTCCATTGAACCTCATGCATGTTAAGACAGACATGAGCATGGTCTCAGGGAATCATGTTGACAGGTGCGTTTCCTCACAATTAAAAATTGAAGTCTTCTCCAGCAAGCCGGGCTGGATCGTGTACACTGCTTTAACATTATCTAATTCAAATCAAGAATTGAATTTAGCACTCTATAATGATTCGAGTCAGATGTAACACTGTAAGTTCTCTAGTCCTCATCTAACACATTAATGTCATGAAGGAACCTTATTGGGATCATTGAAGGAGAGCGATCAGTGCAGCTGCTTATGAATCATAGATGATTAAAGCGATAGTTCACCCACAAATGAAATTGTCATTATTCATTAACTCTAATGTCGTTTCAGGCATATATTTCTGTTTTAAAGAATGTTTTCTGAAGCCATATAATGAGGTTTAAATCAACATTCAACAAAAAAAATTTATTACTATTTTAAATTAGTTTGTTTTATGTTCCATTTTAAGTTTTAGTAATTTAATTCAGCATTTTGTTTTTCATTTTTAAACGTATCTGCATAGTTTTATAATTTATTTTCCTGTTTATTATGATTTGTTTTAGTGCATAAAGTTAATCTAAATCAATTTTATTTGATTTTTGCCCAGGCAGCTAGATGAAATAGAATATTTTTGTATTGAATATTTACTTGAATGACAAATGCTTTTACTGGTTTTAGTTTTATATAGTTAAGTATAATAACCCTGAGCCATTCACTTTAATTTTATGGAAAAGAGCAACATTTTGTTATTAATAACTCCACCAAAGAAAGTCAAAGTGTGAGAACTGGCATTTGTGGGTGAAATATTCTCTTTAATACGCCCCCAGCTCGTAGCTAGGTCATTAATATGGGCTTGGTACATGACACTGCAAGTATACGTAATCAACCTTATCAGCTCTTATCGTTTCTGTTACATGTTGACATTCCTTCTCTCCCTTCCTCAGAGAAGATTGACCAGATCGCCGTGACTTACAGTCCACACCCATAACATCTCCTCCTTCAGAGAATACGAGACCCGTCTAACTTACAAAGTAAGTGACTCCTTCAGTTTCTGCCATCAGCTCGCCACTTTATATTTGTCTGACAGAACATTGGAGTAGTTTAAATCAGATCTTTTTTATTGTATTTTAGTTTACTGAAACATTGCATCAGTCATCTGTTATTGTGTATTTTCAGAGCAGATATGGACACTCACGAATCGGAGGTGTACATGGTGGCGCCGGAGATGCCGGCGATGTTTGACGGCATGAAGTTGGCGGCGGTGGCCACCGTTCTCTACATCATCGTCCGGTGTCTAAACTTGAAAAGTCCCACAGCTCCACCGGACCTCACTTACCAGGATACAGCACTCAACCGCTTTCTGCTCAAGTCCTGTCCTATTCTGACCAAAGAGTGAGTACCACACTTCAGTTTATCATCTCACTGCACTTACTGTGTCTACTGAGTAAACACATCTCAGAATAGCTTAGAGCAGTGCTTTTCTAACTGTTTTAAGAGCAACCCTATTTTTCTTTTTAATTTCACGACCCGTATATACAGAGCATCTCAATAAATTAGAATATCGTGGAAAAGTTCATTTATTTCAGTAATTCAACTCAAATTCTGAAACTGTATTAAATTAATTCAATGCACACAGACTGAAGTAGTTTAAGTCTTTGGTTCTTTTTGTGATGATGATTTTTATTTATTCATTAAAAACCCACCAATTCACTCTCAATAAATTATATACTTCATAAGACCAATAAAAACATTTTTAGTGAATTGTTGGCCTTCTGGAAAGTATGTTCATTTACTGTATATGCACTCAATACTTGGTCGGGCCCTTTGCTTCAATTACTGCCTCAATTTGGCGTGGCATGGAGGTGATCAGTTTGTGGCACTGCTGAGGTGGTGTGGAAGCCCAGGTTTCTTTGACAGTGGCCTTCAGCTCATCTGCATCCGTGTGAAGGGTGTCAATGATTGTCTTTTGGACAACTGTCAGATCAGCAGTCTTCCCCATGATTGTGTAGCCTAGTGAACCAAACTGAGAGACCATTTTGAAGGCTTAGGAAATCTTTGCAGGTGTTTTGAGTTGATTAGCTGATTGGCATGTTACCATATTCTAATTTGTTAAGATAGTGAATTGGTGGGTTCTTGTTAAATGTGAGGAGCGAATAAATGAGCGACAACTGCACCACACACCGGTCTCGAGTCCCACTGAGACGCTCCGGAAGGATGCTCTGTCTGAGAATCAAATCACTGAGGGTGCTTCTGATAGAAGCAGGGCCGGCTCTAGATATAAGTGAGGGTGCTTTAACCTTAATGCATATCTATTTGACATATCGTATTTTGTCCAGTCCATTGTTATGATTATCACTATATCAGTCTTTGCGATTTCGAAAGGGAATCCCTCATTTATCACTCCCAAAACTTTGCAGTGTGTTCTGCAAAAAAAGCAAGACCTTGGTCCTCTTAGCAGCAAAAAACAACAACTTTTATTACAATTCAGAATGGATTATATAGCCAAAAGAGCGCTCCCTTAATAATCACTGAAAAGCTGTCACTCATTTCAGTTTTTTGCGATCTCAGAAAATTCTGTTATGGCTAATCAAGGAATCTCTCTACATTGCACAATAAATCGCCTGTTAACATCGCGTCTACAGTTGTTGTAATGAGAGGGTCAGCTTGCAGAACTCGGGACTGAACAAAAAGTTTGGCGTGTTGAGTGGGTTCTGACTGATACACGCAAACACATACACACTGGAGTCTGCCGTGAGGCGACTGCCGCTTACTTTCATTTTGTTGTTAATGTTTATTTTGTTATTAAAGTTACGTTGGCCGCTTCCTTCTTCCCTGAGTCTTTGTTCTACATCTTCCTTAAATCATCCTGGCGACCCATTTTTTAAGTCTCGTGACCCAGGGTTTGAAAACCCCTGGCTTAGAGGCTGATCCTGAAGCTGTTCCTTATCTACTGGTCTTATACTGTTGTTTCTTTTTTTATTTAAAGAATTTAAAAAACTTTTTTTCAGCTGGGACTCCGTAAATTGATCAAAAGTAACAGTAAAGACATTTATAATGTTGCAGATGATTTTAGTTTCAAATAAATTAACTGTATCTTTTGAACTTTCTATTAATCGATAAATATAGCAGAACTGTTTTCAACTTTCAGTGGTCTTGAAAATAACAAATAATGTTTCTTGAGCAGTAGATCAGTATATCAGAATGATTTCTGAAGATCATGTGACACTGAAGACTGGAGTAATGATGCTGAAAATACAGCTTCTCATCATATATTTGAATATATTTAAATTGTAAACAGTTATTTTTAACGGTTAAATACTATTTAGTTATTTTAATACTGTTAGTTATTTTAAACTATTATCTATTAACTAGAATCTTGGTAATACTATGTTTCCTTTGGACATATCAAAATAAAAACGATGTTTGAATTACTTAAGATTTCCGTATAAAAGCCATGCTTTATGAATATTGTAATCATTCAGGTTTGTGTAGTACATTTTTATTTATTCATAGGATGAATAAATATTTTTAATTAGCTTAATTTTTTTTATATGTTCAGTTTGAGTAAATTTTTGTATTTTTGCCATTTTGTCTTTAACACAATTAGATTTTTATTATTTTAATACTTATCTGCAGCATGTATTTATTTTTGTTGATCATCACTTATTTTAATTTAAGTTTTTAAAGCTTACATTTTAATCTATTTATGTTTTGACTTTATTTCTTTATTACTTTATTATTACTATATTTTAATAGTTTTCGTTAAAAATAAAAACACTGTACCACAGACAGTACTTTTTTGGGAAGGTCAGTCCTCAAAAACATGAAGATTACAGGTGCAAGCACCTAAACTACACAACTACCTGAACACCTTTGTTTCTTCATGAGTTCAGTTGTTGCAGCTACAGTTGAGACGCTTGTAAATGAAGTTTGAAAGTGTTAGAACTCACACAGTCTGATAAAGTGCCTTTACCACCGCAGCACAGTGTTTACCATTGCTTTCAAACACAGTTTAAGCTTTAAAAACAGGTCATTTTATAGATGAAAATAACCATACGGTCTGTTTCCTGCATTAAAACGCATGTCAATCTGTTCATCAGTGGTATTTTGAATGCTTTTGTGAGTTTTTCAGTTGCGTCAAACATTCTTGGAAGGGGTGTAATATACATTTTCATGCTCAAATTGCACGACAACAGTTTATGAAAACAGTGAGGTGATGCTTCTGGAGCTTGTTGCTAGCTGCAACAGCATATGATTATTATACTGTTAACACTTGAGGCCAAGACAAAGCATGCTTTTTCAATAACATCTGCAGAATTGTTTATATACCTGCACTGCCATTGTATAGTGTGGTCATTTATCAAGCCTTTGTTATTCTTGGTTTCAACTCCACGTGATGGTTAACGTTCATTTTGTTGTATTCGATCACGATTTGCAATTAAAATAAGAAACCTATGTCTCTGTCTGTTGCACAGTGCAGGTGGGCGTTTCTTTTGTAATCCAACGTGACTCCAGGCTGATTATGTAATCATTGTTTTCCAGTACGTCTACTACACTAGGGGCCAAGAGATCAATCGACAACCGCAGCCCATTGTCTGTACATCCTTATCTCCTTGGTGGCACAGTTAACGTTTCCCATGTTTGTTTTGCTGGAGGATTTTCCAGAAAATCGCCTTTTGAGAAAACCAGCGCTTTAGAGCGTTCAGTTTGAAGATCTAAAGTTTATTTTGTCAAGCATTGATAATAGTCGCTCATGCCTGTGCTGTTGCATTGTGGGTCTGGACTTTGGAACAGTATTAGGCGTGTCACGCCACTGCAGCTCTGCCGCTGCGTGCTTCCTTGTTTTTTTATCTTTTATGTTTGCGGATGACTGCAAGCTCAGTCAACAAAGAGAGGAATGGCTAAAGATGCATTACAGGGAACAAAAAAAAGCCTGTTTCCAGTCAGTTCTGTTGTTCGTTAAGTAACGCTTAAGCCTCGTTTGACAGCATTCAAGAGATGCAAGAGAATTTGCATTGTTGACGTTTGTGCTGCTTAATTTATCTGCTCTAGAGTTTTCTGAACTCTACTCCTCAAATGACATGTTTTTTCTGGTAAAGCTGTCAGTGCTGATCCTCTCGTTGTCTTATTTAACCGTGTCATTATGAGCAGATTAAACCAGGCCGGCTTTCATTCCTTGCATCTCATAACCGATATTTGAAGGACAATCACATGTAATAGTCAGTGGTGATGTAGCTACGCTTGAGGCTATATCATGAGGGCATGTTATGTAATACCCAAGGCGGTGTGAAATATATCACAGTGACCGTGAGAAGGGAAAGATGTGGAAGGTGATCAGTGGATATTGTTTACTACTGTTTTAAGGTTCACTCTGGGCAAACGAATGTTGTTTTAGTTTGTCTGGATGTCTTTAGTTAGCAGAGCAAAGTTGGGCCAAGTGAATGAGGTCATTTCCAGTGAAAAGTTTTAAAATGGACAGTGAATTATGTGTCAAAACAAAGTTGCGTCTTCAAACAGTAATATGTTTGTCGAGAGATCATCTGAAATCTCAAATTGTGATATTCCAGAAAGTCACAATCAAACAGCAATATTCTGGAAAGTTGCATCTTCAACATTGATAATCTAGAATTGTACCTCACAAAATAGTGATGAAAAGGTCTCTCAGAGGGTGATATTTCAGAAAGGCACAAATGAAATGGCGCTATTCTAGAATGTTGCATCTTCAAAGAGTGATTTTCACTTGTGCTCTCGGAGCATATAAACTGCTTCCGGCTCACGCTGTTCTGTAGCTTATTAATTCGTGTCGCATGTCCATATTGCACCATAATGTGACACTGTACTCCCTTGGGTCCACAACAACACACCCGCCACGTGTGAAGTCGATTGGATGAACAGTTCTCGACATAATACAAATGCAAACAGACGCACAGAGATTCCTGCTTTCATTAGAGAGAAGAATATGTTCAGCCCCCTCCCTCCGAAGCTTCAGATATTCAGTGTTTATTATTACCGCAACTTCAAAGCTCAAACAATGGTACTCGGACCAGCCCTAGTATTGGTATAACAGTACGATTTTGTAATGCTTTTGAAATTAGTATTTGATGCTCACCAATGCTGCATTTATTTAGTCGAATAAATGAGTGCAGTCATAAAGGGAAGTCGTGGCCTAATGGTTAGAGAGTCGGACTCATAATCCAAAAGTTGCGGGTTTGAGTCTCAGTCCAGCAGGAATGACCCATGAGGCAACTGTTCAAATACTTATAATCACATCAGATAGAGGGATGAACTTTAAAAGTGCTGAACTTCTTAACTGGTAAAACATCTATGAGTTGAATCACCCAATAATAAAATGTGACATTCTGTAGTTTTGTCTCATATTCATCTTTAATCATATTTGTAAATCTATTGACTCCACAGCCAACAGAGCAATTTTGACTTTACTGTTCTAATACTTTTGGAGGGCACTGTATATATTTAATATATTACTTTAAAGACAAACCACTGATAAAAAGCTTTGCACTGTTTTACTTCATTCCTACCTACATAAGTGTAGTATTTATTACCACTTCATGAGCACATTTCACCAAAAATCATGCTTTCCACACGTTTATGTGATTCATTCCTATAAGACTGTCTGACCAAGCAACCTACAAGCTTAGTGAAGGGTCAGTGTGTAATTGGTTGAAGCCTAATTGGTGGGTGTGACCATTACATAACAGCAGCAGTGTGACGATGACGCATGGAGTCAGCAGTAATGTGACCTGTCCCAGTGCCCAGATCTAGAAACAAACCTGAAGAACTGCAAAAGTATGGGCTGCTACACTTATCATTCATAATCATCAGAAAAATATGTACTCTCTGTATGTTTTGTTTTGATGAAAGTTGAATCTGGAAACACAATCATAACCATTGCGTTGAACGCAGTTTCCTTCGTTTTTCAAAATAACCTAAATGGTCGTTCTGTGTCAAATCAACCAGATTTCAGAAACATCCTCAGCTAAAATTTTAGATTTTGTTAATAGTTCTTTTTCTTAAGAAAAACAAACATGAATAGGGATTAAAGCCAAATTATTAAATGCCTTGGATGAATATTTACAGAGTAATCCACTGTTTTATAGAGAGCGGTCAAACGGGAGTTAGAGATTTGGAGCCAAATTACAGGAGGGGACAATAAGTTTAGAAAGTTGATCATGACTTTATATTTTTAACAGAGACTGGTATATTTATTAGTAATATCTGTTGACTTGAACCATCTTTATTGCATTATGTGAATGGTGAAACATTAAAAATGAGGGTAAAAAAAAAAATGTTTCTCTCCCAAAGTTTGCATGTAAATAACTCAAGAAGTATCAAAGACATCTTATTATAATATTGTATTCTGGTTCATCATTTTTTTTTCTTTTGCTATCTTAATTTTTAAGGTCCCTATATGATTCATTTCCAAAGATATGGGGATCTCAATGTTGCTTCATGAGTAAATCTTCAATAAAAATAACAGATTTTAGCTCTAGTTAAGCAAAAGCCCATATGTATCAAATAATTTACCCCTGTATAAATCTAATGTTTGTTTCATATTCTAGGTACATTCCTCCTCTAATATGGGGTAAAAGCGGTCATCTGCAGACGGCTCTCTATGGAAAGTTGGGTCGGGTCAGTTCACCTCATCCGTTCGGCCTGCGCAAATATCTGCCCATGCAGGACGGGGCCACAGCAACCTTTGACCTCTTTGAACCCCCGGCGGATCATCAGTCCGGAGGTCAGTGCCACGTAGTTGGGTTTATTTGGTCTGTGCTGGAGCGTAACACTACACTCCTATGTGGAAACCTGAAAACTGAGAGACTCTCAGGTTCAAGGAGGAAGTATCATTTAAATGTGATGCAGTGGGGCAGTCGTGGCCTAATGAATAGAGCATCGGACTTGTAACCCGAGGTTGCGGGTTCGAATCTCGGCTCCGGCAGAAATTGTCGGTGGGGGGGAGTGAATAACGAGTGTCCTCTCCACCTTCAATACCACGACTGAGTAAGGTACCGAACCCCAACTGCACCCCGGGTGACGAATAAAAAATCTTCTTCTGATTTGATTTAGTTAATTGATGAATAATCTGTAAAAATCACATATAAATAGTTTGCTTGATCATCATTCTGAAGAAGATTTATTAGGTATTAATTACAGGAATGCTTATTTATATGAAATTAAATTTTGCTTTTATATAATGTGACCTTTTTAGTCAAAGCTTATTTCCACCATGAAATAAAAATATAAAAAAGATTCTTTAGTCTTGCAATTTTTTTTTTTGGTAAAAAGTTTTTTTTCATAATTCTGAGATATAAATGTAGAAGTATAATATATATTTACACTAGGGCTGCCCCCTAAAAGTCGATTAACTGTTAGTCGACTAGAAGAGGCTTAGTCCACCCAACATTGTATTAGTCGTAGAAAAAAAATAGATAAATAAAAATCCACATAGGCAAAATCACGCAGATCGTTAACGGCTGGTCTATGGTAATACAGTACTCCGGCAGGACATCCAAACACTCGCATATCATTCTTCGACCTCAAATATGGCTTATCATCTGAAATATGTAAGTAGCAACAACATGGCTGCTCAATCTAATGGCCAGGGAGGGGCCAGCAACCAGCCTGGGGGGGCACAGAAATCTACATTATTTCTATATAAAAATGTGGTTGACTATAAAATACTAGACAATTTTAGTGCCTAAAACACAACTGAATACAATTGGAATCGCACGAGAGCCTATATTTTAGTATGCATTTGAGAGACGTTCTGAAATGTAATGCATTCATACATGCATGCACAGTTTGCAGCTTTAATCGCCTTTTTTGGTAATTTCATGACTAAACTGACGACAGACTCGTATGCTGTTTCTTGCGTTTATTCATGATGATGCGTACAGAGCGTGTGTCGTGAGCACAGTGACGGCTGACAGGACAGGGAAGATAGTTTTATTGACATATAGCCTAACAGCATCTCATTGTTCTGCCGAAGCTCATTTGACTCGCGCCTGGCGCTGAGGCGAAGCTGCAGTGCACGTCTGAAAAGTCTCGTTTGATGTGGATGCAAAAAAATACTCCGGTTCCGCGTCTTAATAAAGGCTTTTCTTGTCAAGAAAAAGGTGCAGTTTTGAGCAGGGTGGCCACGCTTAGATCAGCGGTGGCACTGCTGCACGGATGAACAAGTGATCACAACATTGTGATCGCACACCTCAAAGGTTGAGGAATGAAATCATTTTCATTTAGGAATAGAATCACGTTAGTGTTTGAGTCATGTTCCAATCTTTAACGATCTATTAAATTAATGTCATGTTGGTGGTGACACCTCTCTTGCAACATGTTTAGCGATCACAGATATTATACTTCACAGATATTACAGATATTAGGCTTCTGATCGCAAATGCAGGCAAACTTTGGAGGCTTAGATTAGCGAGCAAGGTCCTGGCAGATTGCTAGGTCACACCTGTCCTCACAGATGAAGAAAAAAAGCGCATAGAAATCGATAGGCGGAATCGAAATTTTAATTTGACAACAAGTATCCGATTCCTGACCTTAAGTATCCGATTCTGGAATCGGAATTGATTTTCGATTCCCAACCCTATATATGAGTAATGTATTATGAATAATATTTTTTATATATATAACTCACAAATACCTTTTTATTTTCTTATCCTTAAACCAAAAAGTCCATTTGCCTTATGTAAAGTCAGAATTCTGAGTTGTCCAAATTTCAAGATTGTGAGGAACAATAAATTAGAAATGTAAATAGATAAAAATATGGATTTTCCATACTCTTTTGCGCAAAAAATGTATATTAGAAAATGTCACATTTAAAATGAAAATTATTACTGGCAATTATGACAAAGACATTTGAATAATTTGGATTAGCATAAACCAAAGAATTGCTCAAAATAAGACCCTGAATGCTTTCGAGAGTCAATTAAGACATGCCACAGAATAACACAGAAAAATGTAATTGGGAAATAAATGCATGCATCTGTATTATTGCATGTCTACTTGTTGAAATGTGGAATTTTTGCAGCGACGTTGTTATACAAACTGTATTTTGCATTTGCTTGCTCTGTGCATATATTGTGACATTACCTGGAAAAAAGAAAAGATAAACGGTATAATAATGTTGAGCAACTCCAACATTTGTCTGAGTACATTTGCATGTATTTGTCTATGTGTGTAATGGCTTTCATAGGAAGGGCTCTTAATGTTTTGTGTTGCTTTGACAGAGGACGTCACCATGGTCATCTGTCCTGGCATTGGGAACCACAGTGAAAAGCACTATATCCGCACGTTTGTGGACTATTCACAGAAACAGGGCTACCGCTGTGCTGTGCTCAATCACCTCGGGGCCTTGCCGAACATTGAGCTTACGTCCCCTCGCATGTTCACCTATGGTACGAGACGTGTTTAGATTGTGTTTATTCAGGAAACTTCATGTTTCTGAAGTGATAGTCAATGAATTGGGAACTTTTCAGTTTATTAACCAAAGCAATAATCCATGCCAGCATGTATTTTTTTCATTATCTTTACAGAAAATTTAAATTTGTTCTTATTTGTGTCTGGACATTGTGTAAATCATGTGTTTGGTCATAATTCAAAATCCCTAAAGCCACACCTTTGCTGTCTATACATACTTTTGTGCTGTTTGCTATTTTATTTTGAATTTTAAGTTTGAATTTTTTATTATTTTTATTTTTTTTATTTTATTTATTGTATCTTCATTCTTTTTTATTACGTTTTAATTTGGTTTTGTTTTATCAAATTTTTATTATTAAATAGCTATTTCATTTTTTGGATCAGATTTAATTTGAAAGTGGTTGTGTTTGGACATTGTGTAAATAATGTGTTTTAATCTAAAAGTTGATTGGCATTAATAATCTCACGTTTGCAATCCTAAAGCTGTACATTTACTGTCAAAACTGTCTACTTTATTTCATTTTTCGGTTATTATTTAATCAGTTGTTATTTTAGATTTTATCCGCTTTTATTTTATTCTATCATATTTTGATAGAATATGAAATTTACTGATGTAAATATTAATTTTATAATGCCGAACTTAGTCACATTTGGTGAGTAGTCAGCTTCATCTGATGTTTAATATTCTGTTGTTTTTGTTTCTCTCCACAGGTTGTACATGGGAGTTTGCAGCGATGGTGGGCTTCATCAAAAAGACGCACCCCCAGACCAAACTTATTGTCGTGGGCTTCAGTCTGGGGGGAAATATCGTTTGCAAGTTCCTCGGAGAGAACCGAAGCAACCAGGAGCGTGTTCTGTGCTGTGTGAGCGTGTGCCAGGGCTACAGTGCACTGAGGTGAGCCGCTCTGTTCCCAGACAGAAGATACACAACACCTGATGTTGCTCCATGAAGCCATGGGCGTACTGCCCAGATAAAAACGCTGCCAGCTTGCTTTGGGTACAAGTTGGACCATTTTATCACTGCTGAACTGTAGATAGGAACTGACAGTGTGTACATTGTAGTTAGGCATTTAAAGGGCACAGGTGTCTCCGTATTGTGTCCACCTGCTTCCTCCGTTTGACATTTGCATGTTGCATCAAACTTGTGCAAAGTAAACACGGTCTGTTTGTACATTTGTCAAGTTGATCTTTATTGTCATTCCGCTACATGTGTGGACATATAGCGGACGAGATGTCGTGCCTGACAGGACCACGGTGCTACATAAATACAGATATTCAACATGAAGTAAAACCGTATAAACCTATACACAACTAACCTACTGTCAGCTTTGACTATACATCGGCTATATATAAAAGTGGTTACCTATACATAAACTAAAAAATACACAACTGTGCAGATGACTCAAATACTGTACATGTGCAAAAAGAGAGACATTCAAGCAGCTGGCTGGGGAACAGTGTAAGGTGATTTGTGGTGCATGAGCCAGTAAACATACATATATTACAATCAGTCTTTTGCGGGATTATGTGCACACATTAGTGTATGAAAGTGTCTAGTGCGAGTAGAGGAGAGTGTGTTACTACAGGTGGCTTGTGCAGGCCCACTCACCTGTGTGTAGCACACTTGAATTGCACAAAAATAAAAGTTTGACAGTTTTTTTTCCTGTGATGTGGTAAAGTTGGGGGGGGTGATGGTCCATGTTTCAGGAGGTAGGGGTTAAATATATAAGGTAATGTAGATTAGGTACTGTAGTACTTATGTAAACAGTGTGTGAATTTCTAGGGCGCGTTCTGATCCTCTCCAAGGAAGTCAAAAGTGTTTAACACCTTTTCAAAGATTAATCAGTAGGCCCTCTCTAGTGAGCTCTCTGTAAGAAGCATTTAATATTGGTCCGTTTGTATACCAAAGCCAGTGGTGGTCAGTAACGAAGTAAAACAACTTCGTTACTGTACTTAAGTACATTTTTCAAGTATCTGTACTTTACTGGAGTAGTTTTATTTTGAGTAACTTTTACTTTTACTTCACTACATTCCAAAGCATAAGATCGTACTTTTTACTTCACTACATTTCATAAAACATATCGTTACTCCTTATAATACATCACGTGCTCCGAGACGCAGAAGCGGAGTCTGATTCATGAACAAACTGATTCTTTTCAATGAACCTGTTCAATCGGTTCGCAAATCGCCACAAACGATTCATTGACGAATTGGAATGATCCGATTGCAGCTGTTCTCGAGTCGACAACTCACTGATTCAAATGATCCGTTTAGAGCGAGTCTTCTTCAGTGAACTGAACTCACAAGTAAAGAACCGGGAGATCCTGTGAGCGCGCGCTACTGATGCTGTGAAAAGTAAGTTACTAATGTCGAATTTTAGGATTAATTATTGTAACTGAAAATAATATTTAGGTCAAAACTGTCAGTTGTTGTGAACTAAATCTGCTGTAAAGGGTGATCTATTTAAGCCCACTGAAATGCTTGAATGCAGACAGATCAACATCAGTGTCTCTAACGTTATGTTTTAGGTCAAAAAACAAAACATTAAAATAACACCGATTAAATAAAATAACTCATGCACATGTAACGGATGTATACCAGTAAGGGCTATGTGTAAACCTCACTCCCTCACCTCAAAAAGAGGCGCCTAGCGACTAACGCAAGAAGAGGCTGTAGCCTTTGGCGTTCCTTGTTAGAGCGCCTGCCTCCGCGCCGGAATCCCGGGTTCGCGACCCGCTCAGAGCAAGTACGAGTTGGGATGGTGTGGATCCGGGGGAGATACACGCTCATATTCCCGCTGCTGTAACGTTAGCAGTTTTTTTTTAAATGCTATGCATTTAGACCTATGTGACGCCTGTTTTATATTGTTTATCAATACATTATACATTTTTATATTGTTCAGATCAACTAGCCGAGTAGACAGATATGAATGTTTATTCATAACCATACTGAAAATAAGTAAATATTGTTAGCTGATGCTAACTGTCTAGCTAACAAGCTTGCTGGTGCTAAGTTGAGGAAATGTTTAGATATAAAGTCCAAATATCTTTATTCAGCCACCTAGATAGATTCCATCTGAGGGAAAAAGAAAGGATGTGATGTTCAGAACATAGTAACTACAGTAATTATCAGAGTGGGAAGTGATGCCCTCTGGGGGCATTTGGCCAGAGGTGTTTTTACACCACAGACAAGGTTTGAGAAGAAAAAAAATCATTATGAAAATATAATTATATTTTCCTTAAAATGTTCTTCCTAATTTCAGGCCTAATTCTCATGTCATATATAACTGACGTTCTGCAAAACAACAAGTTCTAAAACACTTTTTCTTACTGGTGAAGATTAGATGTGAAATCTGTTTTCTCTCAGGTACATGGCAGTGTAAGCTTCACAGTGAACATTACTACATCACTCTCATCAACGTAGTCCATATCAACAAAATATATATCTTGACTCTATATAGTGGTTATTTTGGGAAAAACCCAGGTATTTTGGGCAGTAGGATTATAAAAATATGTGCTAATATAAAATTAAATAAAGTAGTCTTTATAAAATTGCAAAATAAATCTGTCTATCAGTACTTTTTACTTAAGTACATAAAAATTGAGTACTTTTGTACTTTCACCGAGTAAAATTGAAAAGCAGTACTTTTACTTTTACTGGAGTAATATTTTATTATACGTATCTGTACTTTTACTCAAGTACTTGATCTGTGTACTTTGTCCACCACTGACCAAAGCCAAATAACTGTTATTATGTATTCGTTTGCTATAGCTCAGTTCTTGAGATATAGATATTTGGGTTACTATGGTAGTCACAAAAAGAGATTGCATACTTTGCACACTGGCTGTAAAGATGTCTTTGTTGATTGTCAACATTAAAGATCACCATAGCAACAGCTCTAACAACTAAATATGGAACAAACTCTCATCTCACATCGCTGTCCTTGAGTAAGCATGTGACGTGGGCTTCAGGGCAGAAGCAGCTCTGGAACACAGTGGATGTGTTTGGGCTTTAGTAAATCTGGAGCCACACCTTTGTTGTCTGTGTTTGTCAGCGGCTCAGCTGGGGCACGTCTGCACACTTGGTACTGCTGTCAGTATGTAGCTGTGCCTTCAGACAGGATTACAGAACCCATAAAACCTCGGCTAATCTAATCTGCCTGTTGATCACAGATTATTATATTCAAGATCCCTTCTAATGCACCTTATGCATTTAGCTGAAATGTATATTAAAGGATCATGCATATAATACGTTTTGATCATTTAACATGTTAATTTTTCTATGTAAAATTGTCTTTTTCATTAATTTAGTTTTTCCTGCCCATTTTTTTCTCTGCCCCTGAAAGCTTCTTTTCATAATTTATATATATTTATTTAGATGTATGTATAGTTGTGTATTGCAGAGAAGTTTTCAGGGGCAGAGAAACTGAAAAATGGTCAGGAACAGCTAAATAACGAATTAATAGAATGATTTAAAAGAACATGTATACATGTCTATATTTATATTTGCATATACACCGTAGACACATATGATGCAAACACAAACTTATTTTGGATGCAATTAATCATGATTAATCGATTTGACATCGTGTGTGTGTGTACACTCACCAGCCACTTTATTAGGTTCATCTGTTTAATTGCTTGGTAACACAAATTGCTAATCAGCAAATCACATGGCAGCAACTCAATGCATTTACATTTAGGCATCTAGATGTGGTGAAGACGACTTGCTGAAGTTCAAACCGAGCATCAGAACGGGGAAGAAAAGGGATTTAAGTGTCTTTGAACGTGGAATGGTTGTTGTTGCCAGACGGACTGATCTGAGTATTTCATAAACTGCTGATCTACTGGGATTTTAACACACAACCATCTCTAGGGTTTACAGAGAATGGTCTGAAAAAGAGAAAATATCCAGTGAGCGGAGAATGGGCAGACTGGTTAGAGATGATAGAAAGGCAACATTAACTCAAATGACCACTCGTTACAACCAAGGTATGCAGAATACCATCTCTGAACACTGGGACACACACACACAGTCTCGATTTCTGCTGCGACATTCAGATGTAGGGTCAGAATTTGGCGTAAAGAACATGAAAGCATGGATCCATCCTGCCTTGTCTCAACGGTTCAGGCTGGTGGTGGTGGTGTAATGGTGTGGGGGATATTTTCTTGGCACACTTTGGGTCTCTTAGTACCAATTGAGCATCGTTTAAACACCACAGCCTACCTGAGTATTGTTGCTGACCATGTCCATCCCTTTATGACTACAGTGTACCCATCTTCTGATGACTACTTCCAGCAGGATAATGCAGCATGTCACAAAGCTCAAATCATCTCAGACTGGTTTCTTGAACATGACAATGAGTTCACTTTACTCAAATGGCCTCCACAGTCACCAGATCTCAATCCAATAGAGCACCTTTGGGATGTGGTGGAACGAGAGATTCACATCATGGATGTGCAGCCGACAAATCTGCAGCAACTGTGTGATGCTATCATGACAATATGGACCAAAATCTCTGAGGAATGTTTCCAACACCTTGTTGAATCTACACCACGAAGAATTAAGGCAGTTCTGAAGGCAAAAGGGGGTCCAACCAGGTACTAGCAAGGTGTACCTAATAAAGTGGCCAGTGATTGTGTGTGTGTATGTATGCATGTATGTATATAAATATTTCATATAATGAAGAATTTTTCTGCATTCTATCGGTCTGTCGGTCTATCTATCATTACATTTGAAACTATTGTTTCAAAGTGAATTTAGTAATATCATTACAAACTTAAAAACTATGAAAGACTTTTATGTAGTTGAAATAGCATTGAAATGCATTCTTTTGTGTGTTTCAGGGCTCAGGAGACGTTTCTGCAGTGGGACCAGTGCCGTCGTTTCTATAACTTCCTGATGGCCGACAACATGAAGAAGATCATTTTGTCTCACAGGTACTGTTGATCTCGTCCTCAGCGGTGAATCTGACAGACGTCGTGTGAGTGGTGATGAGTGGCTGGCTGTGAGATTCACTCTTCTGCCGAAACCGTTTTACGCTCGCGTGTTCTTTTGCAATCAAGCCATTAGGAGAATACTAGAGAATATGAATCTAAACACTGAGCTGTCAGCAAAACGTTGTATTTTTTGCTTCTACAGGGGCGTGTTATTCGGAGGGGGCTCCACTAAAATGGTGGATGCGGATCTGAGCCGGCTCTACACTGCCACGTCTCTCATGCAGATCGATGACAACATCATGAGGTGAGTGCTGGGAAATTGCTAAATGTGGTTTTTGTCATTTTCTTGAGAAACCGATACAAGACGCATTTGTGACTTGAGATTTGTAATAGACCACACTGTGAACAAATAGTGTACTATTTTTATGGGTTATTTTAAGTCATGTTCTCCAAAAGTCAATCTTCCTTTAGCCTTGTCAAAGATTTTGTGCTGTTATAAAATACCACAGTTACTACAGTAAAAGCTGTTACTGGGCTCTAATACGAAAATGGTAACACATCATTACAATAAGGTTACATTCATTAACATTAATACAGTAACTAACTAGTATTATTTTAGTATCTTTGATATGCTGTAATAGTTTTAGTTAATATTTTGAACAAATGTAGATTTTTATATTTTTCGTTAAAGTTTATTAATTATGTATTTTTGTTATTTTATAAGTTTTGTCTCTTTTAAATGTCTATATTATATTACATTTAATCATTAAGCAGACGCTTTTATCCAAAGCAACTTATAAATGAGGACAATAGAAGATATGAGTTCTTATTCATTTGTATTAGTTATTTTAGTACTTGAGGTTAAACGGAGAAACGTTGCCTTAGCAACTGGCTGAAATAAAATGTTTTGTTTTTTTATTTTAGCTAACATGTATTTTATATGTTTTTAGTGTTAGTTTTTAATAGTAACCCTGTAATCACAATGAACAATGCATTTGCTTATCAAGTTTAATAGGTTCTTTTGTTTACATGTATGCAAATATATTTTTAAATTAACATTAATGTATTCTGAACAATGATTAACAATATGAAGAGCAGTAGATGTATAAATTAACTAACAAATAATAAATGTATTTAAAATAAAAAGGTCCTGATATCTTATGGTAATGTTTTATAATTTTGATAATGATTATTCACATGAAAGTTTGCGCGTGCTGTATGTTAGTAGGCAGTGTTTTCCTTCTATAGCAAGTTGTTAATTTGTTTTCTAGAAAATTCCATGGACACAACTCTCTGAAGGAGTACTACGAGAAGGAGAGCTGTGTTCATTACATTCATAATGTGAGTCAAATAAGACCGCTCTGTAGCGAGTCTATAAGGAAATATTATAATCCATGTGGTGTCATGACTCTTGTTCTTCTCTCGGTGCTGCAGATTTATGTGCCTCTGCTGCTGGTGAACTCTGGTGACGATCCGCTCGTGCACAACTCGCTGCTCACCATTCCTCGCACACTCTCAGGTATAGCGACCATTTAAAAGATATGGAGAGATTAAAAAAAATATTCATCCTCCAAAGAAAAAGTGATTGGTGCTCGACCGTGACACCATCTCTGATATATGAAAAAAAGATTCATTGCTTAATAAAGTAACAGACTGAAATAAATAGTGTATTGGTTAATTTATTTTATTGATTTTTTGGTGTGCAAATTCCATGTATTCCTTAATTGGATCAACAAATACTTGAATGCACGTGATTGCATGGAGCTGCATGGCTGGAGTTTGTTTAAGAGCAATAGTGAAAGAGTTGCTTGTCTTAAACACACCACCTAATAGTGTTTTTTTTTTTGCTGTAGTCTTTTCTGTCTGCTTCTCCTACCCCTTCAGCACGCCTGCAGCCTATTTCTATACAGATCTTTTATTAGCCAATGACCTCATATGCCAAAAACAACCAGAATTCCTCCTGTGCTGAGATGTGCACCAGCATGCACGGGACATTCATGAGATCAAACTGACTCGTATATCTATCGATCTATCGATCTGATCATAATGTGTCGATGCAACAGAAGTGTCATAATTTAAACTATGACTAACTCTGAGTGTTGGACTCTAAAGGTCAAGTATTAAACCGTGTTTGTTGCTCAGTGGCAGTGTGTCAGGAGGACATCTGGTGTGCAGTGAAACCTGAATGTTGTGTTGTTGGTGTGATAGTCGTACAGATTTACAAGCATGACTCATCAAAGGAAGTGGAGCAATCGGCTGCAATAGACAAAGTCTTGGCATGCCAACATATTTAGCAATTGTAAAAATGTTGGTTTTAGCTGTAGCTCTTGCGTTATATTTGCACGTCAACATTTGCAGAGCAACAGTAAACAAGTCATTCATTTTCCCCTTCAGCCTTGATATTGTTGTGTTTAACTAACATTTTCGACATTTTGTTAACGTGCTTTGAGATTTTTATTATACTCATGTTATTTTAGAGTGTTTCATTGAACTTTTTATTCACTTTTATGTGTTTTTTGTTTTAGTTCAGTCATTTTAGTGCTTTAACGTAAACTTAGGCAACTTTTTTTCACAATATGTTTTAGGCAAAGAATGCTGGCAGTGTTTTCTCAAGATTTTTTTCTTATTTTTCCCAGCTTTATTTGAGATTACAATAAAATGAAGTTTTAGTTCTAATAACAAACACTGGCTGACTGCATTTGCAATTGTGAGTTATAAAGTCAGAGTTTTGAAATATAAACTTGCAATTTATAATTCTCAATTTCAAGTTTATATCTCACAAAATAAGAAGTCATAATTGTTTATATCTTGCAATTTTAAAATGTCCGAATTGTAAGATAAATGTTTTTATTGTATTGAATTAAATGTTTTACTCTGGTGGAAATGGGCTCTGTGTGTTTGAGTTGTGTAATTAGTCACTTGTGCTACAGTTCTGAGATTCATTGGTTCATTTTCACCTTCCAGAAAAGAAAGAAAACGTGATCTTCGCTCTGACGCTGCATGGTGGACACCTGGGTTTCTTCGAGGGTGCTGTGCTCATCCCTCAGCCCCTCACCTGGATGGACAAAGTCATTGTGGGCTACGCCAATGCCATCTGCCAGTGGGAGAAACAGAAACCACCGTGCCAAAGTCAAGGTGCCCATTCCAACAAAACCAAATGCCAAGACAGTAAATCCTAACCGAGCCCGCCTCCGTTTCACCTCCACGTGACATTTTCACCGCGCACACGAGGCGTCGGACCCCATCTTCAAGCGTTCACTGTCAGTGGGAATATCTCTTTCTCTTTTTATCACGGTTTGTCAACAACATGAATCGTAATGACTTTCCACGTGAGAAAACAATGCCACTCGATGAGCAAAAAACAATCAAATAACCGGTGAAGCGAGGGCAACGTTTTAGATCTGCTGTAGTTATTTAGATACAATCAGGATCTCTTGCTCTCTAATTCGGACACTAAAAACTGAAAGTTTATCACTGCTAAACAGGATCTAGCAGAGCTGGGTGAATCTCACAAAAATCTGTGTTTTCGGATTATGTCAAAAATATTTTGCACAAATTAAATGCATACTTTTGAGACAATTAAAATATTCAGCATTTTAATTAAGTTGTAAGCACATTTATTCCCTTTTTTTTTCTTTATTTGGGGATGTTCTTGGGGTTATTTTCCTTTATTTCAGTGATGCTTTTACGCTGTTGCACTAACAAAATAAAATGCTGTAATACAATAAATCAACATTAATGAAAAGCAGTGCAACAAATAATACCTTTATTATAATTAAACAATAATCATTTTCACATTATTATTTTAGGACAATGAGAATTGCATGATTATCTCGATGCACAAATGTACTGGTCCTCAAAATAAGCTTAATTTCTTTCAGCTAAAAACAAATCCTTGTTTCATTGGTTCTTGCATTGAAATATGTTCTTGACTGGTTTTGTGAGCTTCACCCAGCCGGCTTATTAAAACGCCACTCGAACCTTACTGTACATAACACATGAGTTTATGGGAAGTGAGTGTTATGCAGGCACTATGTGCTTATTGATACGACCGGTGCGCTGTTTGAGTGAATATTGTCATTTGATATCTGAGTTTTTGGTCTGGTAAACGTATAATGTCACTCGTATTTTAAAACTAACACTAGACCTTCTCAAGTATAGTGTGAAACTTTATTACTCATGAAGCCTTGTCGGTTGAATCCAAGTCACATTCCTAGTCGATGCACTTTTATATAACGTTTGCCCTGCGATCTGTTATGTCGTCATTTAGCGATTACAGAGACTAACTGACAACGTTAAACCTAGAAATGAGAAAGAACAACAAGAGGAAGCCTTGAATGAACTCCGTGATCCCTCGTTATTACCAAAACGCCTCGTCCGCGGGCCGTCCCACAAGCACTGCGACCCAGTTTTAGATGGCAAATCCCATTCCGCTGAAGAACAGCACGAGCTGTGGCTGCAGTATTGACTGGTGTTGAAGTCGTGGATCTAGATTGTGTGACGTGTTGATTTGGGACCCAGTGGGAGACAACCGTGCTCTTCATGGTGCACGTCGGTGAAAGCTGGTTACTTAAAGGGATATGTGCCGTTGTATCGTTTTAGGTTTTTTTCTTTATCTCGTTCATTTTCATTTTGCTGTTTTGTGCAATTACTTGATGCATTTATGTGTTTCTTTAATTTACTCTGTCTGAAATGAAACTGATCTTCTTGTTACCTATTTAAAGAGTCTAATGCCGAGGGGGAAATATATAAGTTTAAATTTAGAAGGGAACATGGAAAGCATTGTTTCCGAAGGCTCGTGCGGACTCGTGCATAAAACTTTAACACAGCAGTTTAGTGCAGTTAGACTTGCTTTCTTTCAGGAAGCAGTCATACATATAAATCTCACAAAATGGCCAGGTAATGTTTCACCACACAATAAAAAAAGCATTTTGTTTTAAGAAATTATTCATATTTTTAGGACTTTTTGTAAAAAAAAAAAAAAAAAAGACATTTGGGCACATTTTTCTTCCCACTTTACTTTTTTATTTCTCAATAAATAAATAAAACGTCTAATCTTCATAACAATAATTAATGTTTATTTATTTATTTTGGAATGAAATATTACTCTGCCATTTCTGGGCGTGTTTTGTGAGATTCTATAATCTTTATTCATTTATTATCATACTGCAGCTGTGGAAGAAAATTAATTTGAGTTTCCAACGAAAAAAAGACACTTGATGACCAAAAAAACAATCAAATAACCGATGTCATATTTAGTATACATGACAGTTGAGTAAAGCTGAAACTGTCATGTGTTGTGAACTATGTGCATTATTAACATCCATAATTGCCTTGATTATTAGTATTTAGCTGTCAATATTGATGCATCTTCTTAAAGGAGAAGTGTCTCTTTCAGTGTTACTCTTCACCAGTTATCGGCTGAAAGATGCCGCTGTGGGTTATGAGGTGAAAGCACTGAGGTTATTAAATCCCCTCTGTTAGGTTAGCTCGTCTCTGTATTCAGTGAAGCTGTTCTGGTCTTATTTCTTGAATCTTTGGAAGTCAGCAGAAGTGTGTTGTAAACGCGAGTCTTAAAGCTCCTGGTTTGGTGTCAGTGTTGGGCTGTTTCCGGCGATCGGATCGGTTTGGTCTTTTGCCCCGGCACAGATTCAGTCTGCTGTACGTCGACCCAGTTTGCCTTCAGAATGTCTCCCACTTACTTTTTGCACAGAAAACACAGGCTTATGTTTTATATCCTCGACATACATTAACCAAAATTGAGTTTGTCTGTTTTTGTATTTTACATTAATTTCAATGTTATTTTTGTTCTCTTATGTACAAAAGTATGCTTATAAATGAGTGTATGTGAATTTATGCATCATATCTGCTCATGAAAACCACCCACAAATTAGCTTTGGCAGGTAAAGAGATCAATACGTTTAGGTGTGATATAATGATGGTTTATGGAAACCAGGGAACTTTAATTTGTTTGATGATCAGCAATAACACTTTGAATGTTTCTCTCTTTTTCTCCACGCCAAACTGAGATGAATAGCTCAAAGGAAATATTGTCAAATGGAGTTTAGAGAAAATATATTCATGCTGCAGTCTCCAATAGAAGTTATAAGGAAAGTGAAAGACCATATATATTAAAAGAAATGTCTATTTGCAGAATCTAGAGTAGAATAATTCGATAGCTTTGAGACTGACGCTGCCCAATGTCACTAATCTCGATTATTCACTAATATTCGGACCCACATCTCATCTCAGTTTGTGTTTGGTGCTTTTTGAATGTGTCATATTTCATGAAGCATAATATCTCAATCACTGGCGTGTTTTTGATTTGGAAAACCAATGGTGTGTGATTGAATTTAATATTACAAGAATGGTTATTGTGTTCCCAGAAATAAATTATTTTCTTGTTTAAAAAAACGAATTGCTGTTTCTGTGATTTTTCTCCAGTGGAGATGTATCTTTATTAGGGATATCTATTGTTTTTTTTCTTAATTAGAATTGTCTTTTCTGTTAAACATGTTAGTATCAACTCTTTCAGACAAACAAGATATTACAAGTTATTGTATGTGTATATAAATGATCAAATCTGTCATTTATAGGCTAAAATATATATATACAACACCATTTAAGCTTAAATAAAAAATCCCTTCTGCACTCCAAGGCTGCATTTATTTGATAAAAATACAGTAAAAACAGTAATATTGAGGAATATTATCATTTTCTATTTGAATATAATTTATTCCTTTGATGGCAAAGCTGAATTTTCAGCTTCATTACGCCAGGTTTCAGTTTCATGATCCTCAGAAATCATTGAAATGCTGATTTCCTGCTCAAACAAAGTTTTGTATTAATTTTGCATCTTAATATTTTAATGGGAACTTTTTCAGGATTTATTTATTAACAGAAAGCTCAAAAACAGCTTTTCTTGTATAGCTGTACTTTTCTTGTTCAATTTGTACTAATTTTTTCTTTAATTTCTTCCAACTGCATCCTTGCTGAATAAGTGTGTGTGTGTGTGTGTGTATATATATATATATATTTTTGTTTTACTTGGATACCAAACATATGAACAGTGGTGTGTATTGTCTATTACTAGTACGTTAACTCTTTTAGTATGTTTTCACATGACATCAGATGTACACAACGCTCAACATTTTGTCCACTTTATTGAAAATGTCAATTAGTATTGACACTGGGTCTAGAAGAACCAACATGTGTCAACAACAATAACCACAACATTATATCTGCTTAATACAACAAGCCTTTCGGTCTAAACAAAAGTAACAACCGTATTATTTCTTGCTCAAGGCTTGTAATCAAGTTTATGCTTTTAATTCTAATTAGTACACTTATTTTCTACACACAACTAGTACAAAACTTTCTTTTGAAATGTCAGGCAAAGGATAAGACACTTGAAGTTTCTCGGTTTAAAACGAATGTCAGATAAGTCTAGACATTGCATGTATTGGCCAGTGAGACGTGTAATAATGCATCATCCCAACAGTGCATCTGTTAACAGAACCTGTTGTACTGTGGTTAAAAGTACTCTAATCATTTCCTTCGTAGTTTCTATAAAACATCGTAAGCATATATAAAACAAGCAAACGGTCACCGTGTTAGGCTGTTGGCTTGGGTTGTTTAAAGGGCTGTATCTTCAGATCCAAACAGCTTGATCGCCGTCTCTTTGCCGTCACAGTTGGGACCCGTCCCATCGAAATCCGGAGGAAGGATTTCAGTACCAAAGTCCCTGAAGTAGCCATCCAGCTCGTCCCCATGAACAAAAATCTAGTAGAAAAAAATAATTTCTCATTTAAACACATAAGTACACATAAGATTAGTCATGCGATCTTAATATGGTAGAATTAAATGGTTTTGTGAGTGCATTCGTGCATGCAAATTTCTAAAGTGGAAATAATTGCTTCATGCATCTTTTGAACCCATTTACCAGAATAGTGAACATTTTTCCACATGCACCGTAATTCCTTTCTTTCCCCTTCACTCCACTCACCCTCTCCAGCAGTTTGCTCTTCATGAAGGGCTTCACCACGTTATAGGTGGTTGTGAAGTACCAGGGCTGGTGGATCACATGCACCGCCTTGAATCGGGCCGGGAAAGAGTCCTGTATCGTGCAGACCGCACAAGCTTTATGATCCAGTGCTATGTGATATACGAGGCTGTGGACTGAAGGCAATAGAAGGGGTTTACCTGCAGCATGTCCACCATCTTCTTCAGCTCGGTGTGTTTGATGCCGGACGCGTGCTGCATCGTGAAGCCCTTGAAGTTCTCGATGAGGACAAAGCCGTTGATTTGGGTCTCTTCGTTTTCTAGAAGTTTCTCAAGGATTACGCAGTAGGCACGCAGAGTCTGTGAAGAGACACGTGTTTGAGATGTTTACTACCACTGAAACCATTCAAAAGTTCAATATAAACATGTTCGGTTATTTATAAAAACTTATATAACCTATAAAATAAATGTTAACTGAAAATATCGAAATAAAATATTATTGTAATGTTTAATTTCAGCTAGTTGCCAAGGCATAATTTCTTCTTTTTAGTTTAGCTTAAAAAACTAAAATAACAAAAACTGAAAAATAATAATAATAAGAGCTATATAGACTTAAAACAACAACAAAATTACTAAACACATTTCTGCTTGTTCTTTTTAGAAAATGAAATTTCATTTTCAGTAATTACTCTGTTATATCACAGGGCTTTCAGAAAGTGTCTTCAATAAACAGCAAGACTCCTTTTCCTTTTATTAGCTCTGTTAGTAAGTTTAGCATTACTGTCTGAAATCTGAAAATCATTAAATTGATTAAATGCAAAAATGAACTCTGCGATGACCTCCAGATACACTTTGCCTTGTATGAAAGGTCCAATCTTGTATTTTCTTCTCATATAATAATATGCAGGGTGAACTTCTAGAAACTCATCTCACTTGCACAAAGCGGCCCAGTTTACCTGAAATCACTCTAAATATTTCTTCATATGAAAAGTGACTTTTCAGACAAGCCAAAATATCATAACATCACATGCAAATGTTTACTGATTGGATGGAGACACTTACAACATGGATGGAGCTATGGATGGATTTAGTCATGGATGGATCAAGATAGAGATAGATGGAGGGATAGATGGATAGATGGATGGAGAGATAGATGGATGGAGAGATAGATAGATAGATGGAGCGATGGATAGAGAGATGGAGAGATAGATAGATAGATGGATAGATAGATGGAGAGATAGATGGAGAGATGGATAGATGGATAGATAGATGGATAGATAGATAGATGGAGAGATGGAGAGATAGATGGAGAGATGGAGAGATGGAGAGATAGATGGAGAGATGGATAGATGGAGAGATGGATGATGGATGATGGATGGAGAGATGGATAGATAGAGATGGAGAGAGAGATGGAGAGAGATGGATGGAGGATGGAGATAGATAGATGGATGGAGAGATAGGATGGAGAGATAGATAGGATGGATGGATGGATGGAGATAGATGGATAGATGGATGGAGAGATAGATGGAGAGATGGATAGATGGGATGGAGAGATAGATGGAGATAGATGGAGATGGATGGAGATGGATAGATGGAGAGATGGATGAGATAGATGGAGAGATGGATAGATGGAGATAGATGGATAGATAGATTGATAGATAGATAGATAGATAGATAGATTGATTATTAATATTATTCTTGTCATAATATCAACATCAATTGAATGTTGTCAGCACTAGTATGAAGAGCTGTATTTTATATACAGATAGCACACGTACTTCATCAAAAGTGACCTCCTCCAGATCCCAGTGGTTGATGTTGAAGAGCAGCACCACTCGGCCGTACCGGTCTCTGGTGGAGAGGATTCGAGGGTAACCGGCTTCGATGGTGCTGCGCACAGCCTCCGGGGTTAAATTCTCAAACAGCTCCGGATAGTCTCGCCTAAAGCGCACATAACCTGTCAGAGAGAGAAAACAAGACCATTCACCATTAGTAGAATGTAACTGAAAATAAAAGTGAATCCCCATTAAGAAGAGATCTCAATAATATCTCAAACCTTTCTCACATTTCATATCAATCAGGCTTTTATGACTCATAAAACTATATAGAGAGAACATGGAGTTCAAATTGAGCAAAAATGCAATTTGGTGCAGAGCTGTTATATGGCCATGCGTAAGATGAAATTCTGAGAGTTGTAATGTAAACCAGTGAGATCTTACATCTAACAGTACAGCAGACTACTCACACAAAATGCATATTAATATCAGAAGTCACTCTATATTTCCCTAATGCTTAGGTTTATGATCAAAGTTTTTATTGTGGGACAAAACGTAATGCAGTGCAATGCAATGATGATTGAGATATGAAGACAAAACACTCCTCAAAATCTCGATAATCATATTCAATACTCAGTTTAACATGAATTGATGTATGGATAATCAAGTACTCCTAATCTGCTTCAGTCCAGTAAGTGCTCGTCTTAACATACCACTAACAATATTAAAGTTATTCTTACGCTTGCTTTATACAAATCAGTAAAGACACATGAACCATGAGGTTTAGATCAGAAGCAGAACAGGTTTTTAGTTAATTTAGAGGCCTTATAGAAATCAAATATGATAAAGCAGGCTTTATAGTGTACATTTATGTCTACTTTATAAAAGGATTTATATGAAAGAGCAATGCAATTTCTGCATTACAAGCATGGACGTTTTCTATGGCAATAATATCAATCCTGTCTCTTGTCATTATGTTAGTGTGTTTTGCAGTATTCACACATTGAAAGGTTCATGTGTTTGTCATGTTGCATGTGTATTAGAAACATCAAAGCCCAGTCCGTCTGCCTGTTCTCAGAGAACCTGCCCTATTTCTGCACAAAGGCTGTCTGTGAAAGTCTCCAGAGAGCCCCAATTAAAGCAGAGAATTCCTCTCTGTCCCAGAGATGAAGACAAAAGCATGTTTAGATGACCGCAGTGACACGGCCTTGCAGAAAAACAACAGGGCTGCGTTACCTCTCATAAGCTCGTGTGCTCTTGTCACATCAAACTTTCTGGCACGTATGAATCTCAGAAGAAGCGAATCTGGTTCGTTCTTGAATTTTTCTTGCACAGCTTTGGCCAGATCGTCTCCTTCGCTTGCCTTTTCTTTCATCATGGCCCTCAATTCCTTTATAGAAGACACTTTCCTCTCCTCCGTTTCATTCAGTTCATCTTTAGCCTTTGAGAGAGGAAGATGAATTTGCATTTATGTGTGACTAAAAGATATTTGACATGCTTTATAGCATGGTATAATATAGTGATACCTTCTGTTTTGTGTGATCTTGCAGTTTCTTAGAGGGTCCGTAAACTGGCCCGTGGTCTTTCACGCTCAGATGTTCGAGTTTAGCACGCAACGCCTGCTCCTCCTCGGACACCATGCGAAATGTTCCAGTCTAATGAGATGAAAATAAAAGGACGCGTTATATTATGTGCCATGCTTGACCGAATCACAGACAAGAGGGTTTAAAGAGAACTAATCCTGTGTCTACTGTAGAGACCCCAGCTCTCAGTAAACCAGGGAATAATCCCATCACATGACCAACCAGAACACCTCGAGAAACAAGAGATTAGTTCATCTCACCGAAGCTGAAAGAGAAGTTACTTACAGCAGCCATGATGCTGAGATCCTCCGGTGGCTGGATGGAAACAAAAACACTATATCACTGTCTGTTTAGATTTAATCATAATATTAGATATTCTGAATCAAAAAGTATAAGACAGTAAGTTGCATGTAGATTCTTTTCCTTGTAAAAATAATATAAAATACTGTATTAATCTGAGAAAGGTCATTTTGATGATTATTGTTCAACGTGCATCATTTATATTAAATTATTTACTTTAGTTAATTTTGCAGTTTTAGTCTGTTAAACTTGATGTAAACATAAAAACAGGTTTCGCTGATGCATTATATAATTAATTATGATAATTATTTAACAAGATTTTACCTGCAAATGTAAATACTTAATCTCAAGTGAACACTTGCTTGACGATATTTAGTTTAAAAAGCCTCTAAGTTTGTACATTTTAGATCAATAGATTAGAAGCACAACAATAATATTGAAAATTGACTGACACATCTCTAAATTTGATGTGTTCAGATATTATTAATATCATCAAGCGATTTGCCTGTTTAAGGAGAAGCCGTATAAACACTGTGATTTTCCTCTGAGACCATTACAACAATCAACTGAAATACTATTCAATAAAGCTAAAGATTTAATAAATGAATGATGTAACTAAAAGCTTGTTTTAAGTATCAGTCAATGTTCCCTGAGTCCAGTCCCGGCGTCCTCTTTAAAACAGAGCAAGCATGGAGCATTAATACGCCTCGGAGGCTGTGACTTACCTCAGCCGAGGGAGATGGAGAAGTGCAGGGCTGGAGGATGGAGACAGATTGACCTGTCACACCCCATAATCACAACACATAATAAACACCCCCAGGGGAGGGACTGAGCTCGAACAACAGAGTGTGCGCTGAACTCACTGATAAGACTTTTGCTTTGTTTAGTATGTCATTGAGTTATGATTGTGTTGAGGTAGGAAAAATAGTATGCCCATTTTTGTATAGTAACTTTTATTAATAAATAAGAAACATTGTATAATGCAGAACAGATCCGTAGAGATCTGACCACTGCAAAATTATCAGTTTTTACTAGATATAATTCATATGCATTTGATATGTATGTATTTGTATTCTAGATGTATTTGAGTAAAATGAAATTTTAGTTGTATGCTATAAACTACTGACAACATCTCTTAAATTATAAATGAACATCATTTAAAAAAGTACATCATTCATTTACTAACTGAACGCATTTATTTGCAAAAATGACAACTGGTCAAAATAACAAATAACGATGCAGTGTTTTTAGACCTCAAATAATGCAAAGAAAAGTTCATATTCATTTTTAAACAACATGTTTTAACTTCAGAACTATTCAGGAATCAATATTTAGTGGAATAACCCTGATTTTCAATCACAGCTTTCATGTTGGTTGGTCTCCTTTATGCCACTCGTTGCGTGTGACCATCCGTCTTCCTCTTCAGGGGTTTCAGTGGGGTTCACATCTGGAGATTGGGCTGGCCATGACAGGTCTCGGTCTGGTGGTCCTCCATCCACACCTTGATTGAGCACTTCTTCATTTCAAGCAGGCTTTTTATTTGGCAGATGATGAATTGGGCAAAACATTCCATTAACTTACACTGAATGAGGTACTTAAGCCATTTCTAGAGACTAGGAGAATAATACAATAATTATAGAATAATATAAGAATAATTATAAATAATTTGACCAAAGCCAGTAAGTGACCACCTAGCAACTATAGGCTGCAAAAAAGTAAATTAAAAAGTGCCTAAAAAAGATAAAACACACACAGAAATAGGCAAGAAACATTTTCTTCACAAATAAATTCAAATAAAAAGTAATAATAATAATTAACAAAAAATAAACATGTTAAATTTTACTCTAAATGTTATTTCTGTTCATTCCGATTGCTGGAACAAGTGCATACGGTAAAACTGTGCGCTTCAAACATGTGTTTTCACGATTACGATAATTTATTAAAATTATAGGATAAGAAATACCAGTTTGCAATACCAAGTAGCACAACGGACTGTTTTTGTACAGCTAAATTAACTTGTAGTTTATGACACCGGAAGTCTCGCACATTGGAGTTGGACGCGTGCGCTCTTAACTGCGCTAAAATAAGGTGGATGGCAAACGCGAGTGTTTTGGGCTACTAGAAGTGCTCAACAGATGCAGCCGGTGCTTATAATGTCAATGTAAGGAGCACGATGGAAGCTAAAATCTCTCCATCCTCACCTCCTAAAGATTTGATTCTGGTGATCTGGATTAAAAAGCCTCAAATCTCTGCTTTGATTTAGTCACAGATGAATAGAGCCACATATAGCCTACTACTAGCTGCAAATACAACACAAGTTCAAAATAAGAGCTCATTCTTGACTTCCTCAAAACATTGGCAGCCCAAATCAACCACACAGACGGATTGTGATCTGAAAGACTAATCCTGCGATTGACTGAGTTTCACAATAACACTAAACGCATTACTGCACTTTATAATCCTCTCTCGGCAGGCCTTGATGTAAACCCTCTGTTATGCAGCAAGCACTTTTTCTAATTAAAGTTTTTGTCATGCAACTAAAAATACATTATGAAAAAGTAAACGGTAATCAACGGTTTAGATGCCATTTGTACAATTGCGGTCATGCTCGCGCTTGTTTCATTCATAATTACAATGCATGCCTCGGCTGTGAATGGGGTTTTCTGAATGTAGGACAGAGGACAGGTCTGCAGACATGCCATCCATTCAGGCATGTGAGCAAAGAGCCGATAATGAGCAGGAGGACCAGTTCAAACCCCGCTGCTCTGCTGCACAGACACAAACGAGCGACCCTCACTGCACAGCATTCATCATTAGTGCTGGACGTTGTTAGCGCTTTATTAGATCTTTATAAGACACTGTGGCCCCAAAAGTGTTTGACACGTGAGCCACATTCAAAAAGTGTCCAAATCCACTTTTTAGGGCCACTGCACAGGGGCCGGACTGACACGGTGCTTTTCTTTTCTTCTGATTTTATAAAATCAGGTCATGAAAAATCACTAGTTACTTTGTGTGTTAATTTCTGTATTTTCTACAACAAAAATTAGACTGATTCTCTTTCATTAATCATTTGTTAACTATTTTTTGTACACATGTTCAAACAGTGTTATTTTATTATCATTGATATATTATTAGTTTGATTGATATTTTAAGATTTTTATATTTCCATTTTTAATTTGAAAGTTTTGGAATTCTTAATAATTCTTATTAATAATTTAGCAATTATACATTTGTGACCCTGGAGCACAAAACAGGTCTTAAGTCGCTGGGGCATATTTATAGCAATAGCCAAAAATACACGGTAGGGGTCAAAATTATCAATTTTTCTTTTATGCCAAAAATCATTAGGATATTAAGTAAAGATCATGTTCCATGAAGATATTTTGTAAATGTATTAAACATATCAAAACTTAATTTTTGATTAGTAATATGCATTGCTAAGGACTTCATTTGGACAACTTTAAAGGCGATTTTCTCAATATTTAGATATTTATTTTGCACCCTCAGATTGCAGATTTTCAGATAGTTGTATATCGGCCAAATATTATCCGATCCTAACAAACCTCACATCAATGGAAAGATTATTCATTCAGCTTTCAGGTTATGTATAAAACAAAATTTCGAAAAATTGACACATAAACTGTTTTTTTTGGTCCAGGGTCACATTTTCAGTTTAATTGTTTCACTTCAAGTTAAACTAAAAGAAAATGATGCCTTGACAACCAGCTAAAATAAAATAAGATTTATTACAAGTTTTAAGTTCATATTTTCTTTTATTTCAGTTAACATTTATATCGGTTTTAATGTTAGTTTTAGTTAACAGTAATAATACTTGTCTAATGAATTTGGAAATGTAATCTGATTTCAGTTACAGAAAGAAAAGCAGCTCTCATGAGAAGAGTATGAAATACAGATAATAATAATAGACTCAATATCTAAATAAAACATGAAAGAAATCAACAAAAATGCAGAACAATACTGTCAGTTCTCATTCTAGTGAGCCAGTAAGCATGATGCACATTTCTTATTAAAATAATAACACATATGCTGTAAACAGTCGTGATATGGCCTCAGTGAGCGGTGTCCAGTTATCATCAGGAATATAAAAAGTGCATTTCTATTCCAGTTTTGTGTACAAATGCCAGGTCAGCTTGTTTAAATGAACACAGAGAGATGATAATATTACACTGGATAAGGACGTTTGAGTGCACTGCATTGTGGGATACATTTTCTTGCACTGTGCTCATTGTGTGTGCAGTAACATCTCATCTAACTGAACATTCACACACTGTAAACCAGTCACTCCTTTACCGACAGTCTGTAGAAGCCTGGCATCTAGAGGACAACCGTGTACTGCAAGATATCAAATCATATCAAATCATACTTTACAGAGCATATTGAAACAGACAGCAAACTAAATGAAGTCCAGTAATGTCTCTTCATATATTTGATCATTAACTTTGAATGGATTTAGTGTTTAGTGAAAGGCTTTTAAGCACATGAATCAGTAACAAGCTATTTGCTAGTTTTCTGTCAAATCAAGACACAGAAACGCTTCTTAACTAAAACTGCATGCTGTTTCCATATGTTGCATAGCTTTCATATGATTATGGAACATATACACATGTGGTCTTTAAAATACAATACTAGTTATACACATTTTGTCGTATTTTACTGTGAAATCTGTAAATCCACGCTGTGCAATCAAAATATTTGGCACATTTATGTAAATGTTCAGGAAATATAGCAGATAAAAGGAGAAACCAATATTGAATAACTGTATGTAACATACAGTAATATTGCAGTCAGTGTTCATAACGTATTAAGATGAATAATTAATCAAACTGATTTAAATATTCATAAAATTAAAAATCAGACAGCTGGTGGTTTATGGATAGTGTTATGCACGATAAAGAGGAAACGCAAAAATGGCATGGAAATAATTTCATTGATAAAATATGACTAGTTTAAAAAAGCTAAAACAATACATTATGACATTAAAAAAGTCTCCATTTGTGTGTCAGATTTTCTCAGTGCTGAGGAAAATAATTTGTTTTCCTCATTTAAAACTGATAAACGATCATACGTTTTTTAAAGACATCAGCATCTTTGTGCTTGTAAATATCAGTTCCTCAAAAAAAAAAAAAAAAAAGTAAACTGAGCCTTTCGTTTTCTTGAATCACATGCAGTTTGTGAAGGCTCGATGTCCTCCAGGCTCCAGTTTTCTGGCCACGGGCACAAACAATGCCAAGTGTTTTTCAGCCCAGGAAACTGAGTCCAGCCATTACTGAGAAACCACACAGGAGGAAGAAGACTTTGAGCAGAGGCCGCTCAGGGGAGTTCAGCTCATGGGGAAGGATCTCTAGGAAGGTGATGTAGACAAACGTCCCGGCCGCCAGCCCCTCCAGCACCGCCTGGATGAAAGCACCAGCCTTCAGCTGAGCCTCGATCACAATGATGCCGATGCCGATGCCGAGAGGAGACATCACAGCGAAGACGGCCACGTAGAGCGCCACCCACAGGGGCCTGACCGCGCTCTGAACCAGCTTCACCGACAGACTGAAGACGATGATGCTCTTGTGGACCAGGATAGCGATGCAGATCTCCAACACCTGAGCACAAGTCGAACTCACTTATATTCATCATTACATTCTTACAAAAGAAGCAAAATGTACTTTTGCTGACGTCACCAAGCCCTCTTTTTTCATATAAATCAATTCCTGGTGGATAAAATCAGTTGCCACCTAGTATTTTCTTTTCATTTACTTTAAATGTAAAGTGTAATTATTATACACAGATGGCTAGTAACAACACCTGTGATTCTAATATTTATATCCAAAAAGGAAAGTCTTATTTAAAGCCATAAAATATATTTTAACATGCTTCCCATTTAAAATGAAGCTATACTGTAGCGAAATTAATAAAACAAAATTATTCTCAATCTTTGTGTAGTGACAAAAACAGCCATTGTGACAAGTTTAAAATTAGTTCTGTGAGGAAATGAAGAAATTAAATTATGAGGAACATAAACTATAAGGAACATAAGCAAGCAGTAGACGCTGCTCCAAAAAAGACTGGCTCACTTAATATTGTAGTGTAATAATAAATCATATTATTATTTCTCTTATGTACTTGACCCCCCCACCCAAGATAAATATTTAGTTTTTTTGATACTATTAAGAATGATTATTATTATAAAAAACTAGATTTTTTTGTTTTACAAAAATCGTTACAATAGTGACGTTTCTTATTTTGATTGAAATAGTTTAATAATGATAATATTATATAATTTTTTAACCCCTTGACTTTTTTTTTTACAGTGAAATATTACAATAGCTTTCCTTATTTTGTAATAATAATTATCGTTACTAATTATTTTATAGTCATATTGATATATAATCGCCAAACTGTGCAGCTCTACAAACAAACATGGCTTTTTTTAACTGCATTTTAAAATCACAAAAAAGAGGGAATATTTGTTCCCTCTCAGTGAAAACCCAGCTAAAGTCATTTATCCTTCATAAGATAAAGAGCATTCTGTGGAAATGTAACGTTATATCTTTAATATTGACCGAGTAAGGCCATGTGAAAGATTGAAATCATAGTGAAATGAATGGATGAAATCAAACTTTGATGCTCGTTTTCTCATAATTAGAGTTTGAGACGTTAGGCTGGGTTTCACAGAGAGGGTCACATATTAGTAAAATCACTATTAGAGATATTTGCACATTGTGCAGCCCTATCTTCTGTTATTAAACCTGACTTTACATTTATATATTGTTGTGTTCCACAGAAGAAACAGGTTTGGAGCTTCATGAGGGTGAGTAAATAATGAAAATTTTGGGTGAACCCTCCTCTTTAAGATTTCTTAAGTGTTTAGTGAAGTGTTTTGGCATCACAGGATAAAGCTCTACACAAACAGCATGATTTGAATCACGATGCCAAACCAAACTATAAACCTTTGAACCCAAAACGTTATCAGGTTTCTAAGAAGGTCAGCACAGTGACTCAACAGAGAGCTGTCTAACAAAACAAAACTCAATAAATCACCTTAGTGTCTGTGGTCTGCAAGCCAATGGCCAACCCCTCAAACACCGAGTGGAGAGAGAGAGACAGGAAGAGCATGAAGGAGCGGAAGGACGAGTGCGCGTGGAAATCCACGTGGACGTGGTGACCGTTCCCCTCCAGATCATTCAGCGAGTGATGTCCATGGGCATGTTCGTTACCTGCGGGAGCTAACAGAGGAGCCGTCTCCTCATTCCTGCGGCCCTCTGTGCAACTCATAACGATCTTTTCCAAGATCAAGACTGTGAAGAAGCCACATGCCATGATGAACTCGGCAAACGGGAAGCCCTCCTGGATGATGAGGAGAAGTGGCATTAGAAACAAATAGACATTACTGCATTTAACAGAGCAACTCCAGTATTCGGTGAGCTCACATCAAGTCCGTGTTTTTGTAGCTCATCATGTATGTCGGAAAGGTAATCTGGGATGATATCTAACAAACAGGCCGACAGGAAGACGCCACCCGCGAAGCAGCTCACAAAACTCAGCACGGCCGTGTGGGTCGCTGGAGACGAACAAAAACAAATCAAAGTCCCGTTACATTGATTAATGGTGCGTTGATTGATGTCTTTCTCTAATCACTCCTGTTAGCTAAACAGTAAACACGTTTAGTCAGAGGGGATTATAATCAGATGCCTGAAAACAATTAAAAACTCATCATAACTGAGCAATGCATAAGCATTTTATTTACCCATGCCACAACCTAAAGTATACTGTAATTGAATTAAGCCACTGGATAAAGCAGAGCCCTACAGTTTAAAAACTATCTATCCAAAAAGCACTGATTGCGTTTAACTCAACTGAAAATCTGATAACTAATAACTGTGTGAAATCCACATCCTATTCTGGTTTCACAAGTAAATATCTGTCACACCTATCTGTGTCTAAGGTGAAGACTGCCATCAAAAGCATTCATGTATTTGATTGTTCAAAAAATCCTTAGGTCGTTTCTGATCATTGTGGTCATAATCAGTTTTGGGGGTAATGCATTACAAGTAACGCGAGTTACGTAATAATATTACTTTTTTCAAGTAACTAGTAAAGTAACGCATTACTTTTTAATTTACTAGAAAATATCTGAGCTACTTGTTTTCCATTTATTGACTGACAGTGCGCCGTGTGAACATGATCTTACTGTAGATCTAATCTAGACTAAATGTGAATGTGTATTAATTCATCCCACTAAAAAAACAGATTCAGTATTCATCAAAATGAATTAAAACAGTGAAATGTAAACTCAGAATATGACGCAAACCTGCAATAATTAAATATGTTAAACAACACAAATATATCTAATCTAATTTTATTAATCGATGTGTTTGCTGCTGACCTTTGATGATCCAGTTCAACCATACTAATAAGCAAAAATTACTTTAGATAAACTAACAATTGTGCTTCATTGTTTTTAATTGCTGAAGAGTGTTGAATCTTCTCCTGTGTTCTTCTGTACAGACGTGATTTACTCGTCCTTCAGACTGAGGTTTATTCATTACACTTTTTGGTGTGAAAGGCTTTTACATTTGCTATAAATATAACTTCTTGTATTAAAAACAAACAATCAAGCCCTGCTCATGTTTAAAAAGAAATGTAACGCATTACTCCATAAAGTAAAAGTAACGTAATTAGTTACTTTTTTAGGGAGTAACCCATTATTGTAATGCATCACTTTTAAAAGTAACTTTCCCCAACACTGGTCATAATTCATGTTTAGCAGAGGTTTTTGGTTTAATAAGCATGTTCAAACACCAGTTTCACTTCCACCCTGATTTCAATCTGTGAGTAAAATGCATGTTTTACAAAAAAATCCCCAGCTGCCCTTGTCAGCTGACTGAAACATACATTCCTTATGTGTGATAGACACATGCATTACATACATTCGCAAACACACATACATAGCGAACATTTATATGCACGACAAAATAATGTATACATAACAGTAGATAAACATGCTTAGGCTGGGAGGAGGCGACAGATGAAAGAAAATACCATGTAACGTTATAGTGTTACAGTAAAATCGATGACCACCATAAAAAACGGAAATTATAATTTACCTGTTCCACTAGAGACTTTAAACCATTTCATCCGCGCTGGGATAAAACCAAAAAACATCGTTAGAAACAGCAGCCCAACCAGAGCTCCAACTTTCACCTGCAGCAGGTAATCCATCGCGGCCATACATTAATATAAAAAATGAAACTAGATGTAAACAAACACGCGAGAGAGGACAGACGCGCCAGTCAAACACTGATTAGTAAAATATATGTACATGTTTTGATATAGAGCGCTGTCTGTGAGAGATGAACCCCATGATTTGTAGTTTATGATATTTTAGAGGTTCATTCTGCTCAGGTTTAACGGCTGACTGGCTCGCGAGCGACTGCATGTTTTTGTCAGTTCGCTCCGCCCCTTGCGCAATGACGTCAATGTTACTAACGGCTTGACTCGCTCGACGCCCAAATTTAGCATCTAATGCTACTGAAATATCCAATTTTTCGTAAATATATTGACTCTTTTTGAAACAAAGTGGGATTATTGATAGACAAATGTTTAGAATAAAATATCTGAACGTATTTAAAGAGTCTATTTTGTATTTTTGAGCCACTGAGCGCCCCCTGTGGGAATATTTTGTTACTTCAATACAAGGGTGTTAAGTTAGTTCTGCTTCATGTGCTTAAACTGAATTTCAATGGCATAGAGCTGCTGTTCCTGGTATGACTAACCGCACATGACTGCCTTGTGACTGTGGGGAAAACATTGTCATATCAGCACTGTTGTAAAATGTAGAATTGTCAGTGCTTGGTTTATATTTGATTTATTTATTTCACTAGATCAGTTTCTGCAAAGCCTGGTTGAGTTACAGTGTTCTTTCAATAGTAAAATATTTTTTTAAAAAGTCTTTATCTTTTGCTCCAGACCAATAGTGCTGACCAGGCCTTTCCTAGTCTCAGCCTCAGACGTCACGCCCACGGTACATTGGCTAAACGTCTGATGCATATGGCACACTTTTCTGGAAACACTTCAGGAATGTCAAAGTCGTCGTCTGACTGGTTGAATTAAACCGGATTTCCGGGAGACGCGAGTGTCGCGTTTATTTTTGGTCTGCCGGAAAACAAAGATGCTGTGGCGCCAAACCCCCTCACGAAAGAAGAAAGCCGTCGTGTTTACAACTGTGACGACAAACGCTTATCAGGGTCAACTAAACGCTGGATTTTCAAAAGTATGTTAAATATTTAAAGTTTGCAGCATAGAATCTTTAAAATACATCCGAGAGCTTCACACTTGTTTGTTATTGTGACGACATTTCCACGCCTTGAAACGTGACGCTGAACGAATCGAACTGTGATTGGTTGTTTGACATGTCGGTCAACTCCTTGGCCAATGAAAGCGGCCATTTATTCCAGACATTCAGCCGTCAGTCTGAAGGTCTGGCTACCCGAGACTAGGCCTTTCACATCCTCACGCCGATATATATATATTTTTACAGCGTTACACACCAGTAGGTGCCGACAAGTGACTGTTTTTACGAGTGAGTCATTCAACCGATTCATTCAGAAACGTTGATTGATTCGTTCAAGAATGAATCTTTATGAGTGAGTCATTGAATCATTAATTTAAACGGATCGTTAATGTTGTTTTATCCAGAAACGGTACTTCATGTATGAATCACTGAATCATTCCTTAAATCTAATTGTTCAAAGTCACTACTGAAAAGCTGGTTCACAACCCGCCAATAAAACCAAAAGAAGAAGAAACTACTGAATCATTCAGAAACTAAAAAACACACAGTGTGTTGCAATGGCTTTGTTTGAAAATAGCCTATATTTTCGCCAGAAAACAGAAAAGAAATCTCTCAAATAGGCTAAGTTGCTTAACATTAACACATTGTTTATGTAGCTGTTGTATAAAAGCAAAAACAGCCCAAGCCGCGTCGTCGCTTTGCAGTTTTCAAGATTGTAAAATTTGTAAATATGTTCTTATAATATCGTGTGTCGTTAATCCTTACCTTCTCAAATATTTTCTTAAGAAATTTCTTAGATATTAATTAACAGGGCTTGTGATTGTCTGATTGTAAACTATTCAACCCATTTGATTGCTTTGTCATTGCTAAATATATTAACTTAAGTAGCATTTTAATGTAAAGTGTGTGAGATGTAAAGTTAATGACATTAACTGTCACGAGAATTTACTTGCTGATAACAATTTGTTGTGTTATATAACCAGTGTTATGCTGGCCTGCTTAGTAATTGCAACTACCCAATTAAATTAATTAAACATCCTAACTTAAAGACAAGACAAGAGGCTGTTCTAACTTTAAGTTATTTGTGATATTTTTAAGAATTTGAATTCTTATGTTTTGTATTGACAGTCTTAAGAAATAGATAAGACATTCTTGAGGCCTAATACAGTTGCTTTTGTCATTTATTTAGTAATATAATTTATGTTTTGTTGAATCATTTTTTGATTGGTCTCAGATCATCAAAATTTGAACTTACAAGTGCATGAAACCAAGCAAACAAAATGTATGGAACTTAAGTACTATATATAAGCTACTATAAGCATCCCCCCCGCCCCGCCCCACTGGAACAAATGGTTCTTAAAATATACTTTTTCATAGTATTATTTTAGGTACACAGGAATTAATTGTCCCAACCAGACGAGAAGAATGAATCAGAGATGTGAAAATAAGTGCCTAAAAATGTTCGGTGAGTAAATATGTAACCTATATATGTTTGACAAGACACTATTTTGAGGGAATGCAAAATATTGTAAAAGTATCATGTATGTTTCACTGGACCAGATGCCTTTGTACTCAGGTTAGTCTAACATGCCTTTATAAGTTGACACATACGTCTGGAGTTTGTCTACATTGGATCAGTGAGCTCTTTGACTGTTTTCATATACAATTCACAGTCATCCAGTCAGACAGCACCTAGGATTTTTTCCTTAACTGTATTTTTGAGCATAGTTTATGCACCTCAGAGCAAACAAACAAGCTCAGCGCTGTGCCCGATTTGAGTGGAGTTAGTCAGAGGCATGAGGAGTAAAGTTTCTCATTTAATATTCCTGCAGCCAACTGAGCTCCATGCTGCCGAGTGACCGCCGCTCCCTCAGGCATCAATAATACAAGAGGAAGTTATTGTTCCGCTGCAGGCGACAGCAACACAGAATTAAAAGGCTTGTGGGGAGGCTGTGCTAGGCCTTTCACTCAATCCACTCGGGTTTCAGCTGCTGTGTAGACAGGCCTCAGACAAGAGCGAGAGGATTTTGAACATCAGTGAAGGGCCTGATTGTGTGCTGACGGTGGCTTAGGGACACTTTTCTTTTATGACAGCTGTAGGTGACCTGCTGGCTGCCACATCAGTAAAACAATACCCACCAGGACAATACCGTTTTATGTCAGTGTTGGCACAGGTGAAAATGACCTCATGAGATGTCAGATTGAAGAAGAAAGTATAGGGCTCATAGTGATTAAATTCAGATTAAAAGTGCTTTATGTAAGCTTTTGAGGGGGGGTAGTAGCCTTTGTTAAATTGTAGTGAAAATTAGATGGAAGACTTAAGTTAGATGTGTTGATTTGGCAACTAAATGAATTAAAATAAGTTTAAGCTGAAGTACTTAAACTGAAATAAAAAGTAGAAATATAAAACAAAAACCTAATACAATGACAAAAGCACATAACAAAACAAACACTTGAACTAAAATTTCAATAAAAATAATAATAAAAAAATGTATTTAAATTCAAAACAATAATAAGTAAACAACAATAAATACTACAATAGAATGCAATTAGAAATGTTGCCATGGAAATTATATGAATGAAAATAAGTTAGAGTTTAAATACCTAAACTAAAATAGAAATAAATAAAAAAGCTAAGTAGAAATATTATAAAAACAATACAAATGACAAAAGCAGATAACAAAATAAGTAAAAGTTTAAATAAAATGAAAATAAAGAAAAGGCTAATACACAGTATTAATAAATAATGTAATAGTATATTAAAATACTGAAATAAAACTGGTGGTAAGTCAAGTGTTATTATAAAACGGAAAATTAGACATGTTGCCTTGGGAACTAATTGAAGTAAAATTAGTTGAAGTTTAAAAATGACAAAAACTAAAATAATAATAAATAGAAATACAAAATAACAAATAGAAATGTCAAAAGCACATTACAATGGCTAAAATGAAAATTAATGATATAAAAATGATAGCTTATTCAAAATATTACTAATTACTGTGGTACTGTATTACAATAAATATTTACATATACTGTAGTGTATAAATAATTCTCAAACACTGGAAGTAATTGTTATTATCACCATAAATCTTAGGTTACACACACACACACACACACACACACACACACACACACACACACACACACACACACACACACACACACACACACACACACACACACACACACACACACACACACACACACACACACACTATATATGTTGTTTTATGGTTTACGGGACTTTCCATGGGCGTAATGGTTTTATACTGTACAAGCTGTATGTGCTATTGCCCTACACCTACCCTACACACTAAACTTAGCCCTCACAGGAGACGGTGCATTTCTATTTTCCCTCAAAAAAACTCACTCTGTATGATTTATAAGCGTTTTAAATTATGGGGACACTGAAAATGTCCTCATAAATCACCTTCTCCTTGTAATACCTGTGTCATACCCATGTCATTATACAAATTTGTGTCCTCATAAACCACATAAACATGCCCCCCACACACACACACACACATATATATGTGGAACATTTCCATCAGAATACTTTGAAAGAATGATGATACAATTGATTGTTTATTATGCAGCATTACAAGTGCATTATGTATATCTACTGTGCCCTGTTTTAGCCTCAGTCGAAAGTAATGACCTACCTTTGTAACTCCTTTAATCTTAATTACTATGAAATTGCCTTGTGATACAAGAGTATACCTTCTTAAAGTTCCTTGGCCTTTCTCTTTGCTCATATTACATCCCTGAGCCTCACTCCAGCACACAGTCAGCTGGCACATGACGGGACGATGTCGCTGAAACATGAAGCTGTGGCTTTGAGGATCCAATTGAATCTCAAAGACTGGGAGGGGGAGCGGATCAAAACGTGACAAATGCCGAGAGAGAAGGACAGAGAAATAATTTGCTCACACTCATGCACACTAATATTTTCAGATACTGACAGGATTAAACGGATGCAACTGCTTGTAAGTACAAAATCCTTTGATTTCTATTTGATTTCTGGATCTTATGTTTTGTTTTTTATGCAAGTTTTGCACAAAAAACTTTAAGTCTAATTTGTACTTTTTAATGAATGCATGAAATTCAAATTTAGTTGTAACATTTACATTTATTTTTAAGACAAACCTGAGAAATTCAGGTGAGATTTTTGTCTGTTTTTCAATGACTGAAAAAACCCTACTGTATAGTTTAGAAAGTGACACACTTTTCTTTGTGAAAGTTTAGCCAAGTGACAGTGGATAGTCATTAAGATTTCATGTGCACTCCACAGTGTGACACTTTACGCTCTGAATGTCTCCGTCAGCTCCTAAAGGAACTCAAATGCAGTCTTACAAAGACAACACAATGACTTTGTCCGTGCGACCTTGAGGCAAAGGAACTTAGGATGGGCAAGTTGGGAATTGTAGTGATTTTGCTTGTACTGGAACAACTATCAGCCATTGCTGGAGGTAAGACAATACTGGCTGTTCCTTTTTTGTACAATGACTCAATTAGTTTCACACTCAAACATTTATGAATGTTTCTCTCATGTTAGAGAGCAAAAAAGAGGACCAGAAGGAGGCCATTTTAAAAGAGCTTGTTGAGATATGGAGGAAGGGTGGAGGATGGAAACCACACAGAGTACAACCTCCAGCAGAAAGACAGAAAGAGCATCAAATTCATTCCATAGTGAGGAGCATCATGGGAGGCCTCAAATCTCTAGGTGTCCTACCAATGAAAAGCAAGAGTCTCCCATCTTTAAACAAAGCCTTCGATAGAAACAGGCTCTCGGGATTCCTGTATAACATCTCCATGTATCTGCAAGATATGAGTGCAGAGTTAGATGACCGGCAGCAACCTTTTGATGATGACCAGTTTTGGGAGAACCTGCTCTACTCTCTTCTTCAGACTGGAAGGGAAACATCGCTCGGATTATGGGATGGGAAGAGTCCTCCGCGACCCACTTTCAGGCTTCAGGATCTGTTTCTGTCACTCCGGGGCAGCCCACATTGGGATGGACTTCTGGGGTTGGTGCAAAGCATTTTAACCCTCACTGAACTCCAGCCCCAAAAACCCATCTTGACTTTCATTTCCCAGAACTGGAAGACTATCAGTGCTTTGCTCGAAACTGTTGTTCAAGCCCTAGTCAGTGGGACGTATGGCCAGGCCGTCGCAGGTCTACAGGGTTTCATCTGTGTCCTTAAAGGACGAAATGATTGTGCCTTCAACCTGAGCTGGCTTGAGCAGATCATCAGCTTTATGGAGACCAAGAACTGGAAGCCTGTGGTCAGTCTGCTCCCTGTGAGTGTGAAACACAATCAAAAAGATGCCGCACTCTCTACGGGACGTTTTAAACCCTTCCTCGTGCCACCGGAGGTGCTTCGTGAGGAGCAGCTCTTGTTGAACAAATCAGGCATGGATTCGGAGAGCCTTGATTCAATGCAGGCTCTTCTTCTTCAGGCTTTGTCGAGGTCAAGCGCAGGAGAAAGGGCAGTACAGTTTGCGGAGCGTAATCCTGCCCTCCTGCAGGGCTTGGATAACCTCAGACATGGATTTCTGCACAATGTCGGCCGCAGCGTGTATGGTAATCTGAGAAGAAAAGTGTCACATATGACCAAGGCACTGCTGGATGATGTCAGCAGCATGGTGGGCGAACCACAGTACAGTCACCATGGAAGATGTTCAGTAGGCAAGTAGATCTATCCATCTATCTATCTATCTATCTATCCATCTATCCATCTATCCATCTATCCATCTATCCATCTATCCATCCATCCATCTATCCATCCATCCATCTATCCATCCATCCATCCATCCATCCATCTATCCATCCATCCATCCATCTATCCATCCATCCATCCATCCATCCATCCATCCATCCATCCATCCATCCATCCATCCATCCATCCATCCATCCATCCATCCATCCATCCATCCATCCATCCATCCATCCATCCATCCATCCATCCATCCATCCATCCATCCATCTATCCATCTATCTATCGTTCTATCTATCATTCTATCTATCGCTCTATTGTTCTATCTGTCTTTCATTCCTTCCCTCCCTCCACCGGTCCGTCCGTCCATCTATCTATTGTTCTACCATTTTTATTTATCTTTCTACCATTCTGTCCTTCCATCCATCCATCCATCCATCCATCCATCTATCCATCCATCCATCCATCCATCCATCCATCCATCTATCTAAGCCTTCAAAGTTCAAAACTTCCAAGACTTTAACAAGCCAATATTTAAAATTCTTGACAAACTTTGCTTATTTAGTTTCAAATTACAGCATCTTTTAATTTATTTTAATTTGCTACTTCAGTTCAAATGAAGACATTAGATTTTAAAAGGCATTCTCAATTTAATTCAGAATGGCGTACAACTCTGGCTGAAATCACAATGGCATTGCTAGTCATTAACCAGATCTTTGTAGCTCTAAATCCTATAGCCTGGATAATCTCCTGTTCCTTTTATGTCGGTAACCGTATACCACTGGTATTATGTGCCCAGCTATGCTGTTACATCAAGGCCGATTGTATAATACAGGGGCCTGCTCTCCATTTTCCTCAATTAATCAACAGTGTTCTGCGATCATCTGTGATTTGTATATAACTATTCACCCAGAACTTTTCCACTGACTTTTGTTTCTTTGTAAAGGTGACCTCAGGCAGTTAATATTGTGGTAAGTGTCATGAATTAGCAAGACTTTAAATGATTCAACTATAAGTGTATAGTAAAGATTATTGTAACTGGACAGTTTTGCACTCTTTGTACAGGGGAATTAGACATAACTTGACATGGAACGCTCAAGCGATGGGTTTCAGGTCAGACAGTTTACCCAGCAGACCGTCTTTGATGACCTGCCCCTCTACAGAGGTGGAAACAAAGACTTTGAAACTCCAGCACTCATCTAGAAGACCTAAACTTCACCAGTCCCAGCCAAAAGTCCATGAGCAGAATGATTCAATCCCCTCAACCTCAGCAGATATTCTGGAAGCTGCCTGTAATGCCTCTATCCCTGGTCTCACTGGCGTCTCAAATTTTACTGTCTTTCTCTATTGTAATATTTTTGATGGAGAGGATGGCTCACAGGACCCTGAAGTCAACCATTTTGGGGTAGACCTGCACGCGGCTTGCTCTGATGCTGCTTGGTACCTCTCAGCAGCGGAGGAAGATTTTCTTTGGGTTCACGTTTGCAGTGAATTTTTTGCTCATGAGTTTAACAAAACAGTGTGTGCCAACTCTACATTCTGGCTGCAACATGCACATCAGGTATATTGAGTTACTTTTAGTTTGTTTCTATGAAAATATTAAAAGGTTAGTTCACCCAAAATGAATGTTCTGTCATCATTTACTCACCAAACCCAAGACTTTATATTCAAAACACAAATTTAAATAATTTAAATGAAACCTTAGGTTTCTGTACCTTGTTTGAAAGTCTAAGTAGCCAAAACTTAGAAGATCAAAAATGTCACAAAGGCATTTTAAAATGCATCCATGTGAATCACAAAGTTTATTTCAGAATTAAAAACTTTAATTTATTTTTAAACAATGATCAACACACATACAAAGAGCACATAATGTATGGCAATCACAGAAGCTCGAATATACATGTATGATGCATGAGAACCAATCAGTTTTTTTCTAATGTGTGACGCACAGACAATCTTCCATATTTACCATATGTGAGAGTACTCTGTATGTGTGTTTATATGTGAATTAAATTTTCCTTTCATCTTGAATTTATTAAAATATCTTAATTTGTGTTTCAAATAGATAAACCAAAGTTTTGTTGTTTGGATTGAGGAGGATGAGTGAACGATGGCAGAATTTTCATTTTTGAGTCAACTATTGCTTTAAAGTTTTCTGTATTAGCAATCTTGCTGTGAAATCTTCTCAGGCAGAAGCTACAAGGGATTACCAGTACCTCAACCAATCAAGTATTGATGACCTCTGTCTTCAACTCTCCAACGATATTTCTGCCGGATCTCCTCCAGACGCCACTGAGGACTGCTTTGCACTGCTAAGCAGCAAAACTCTAACCGCCCAGGATTTTAGAAGGTGTTTTCTGCCCAATAACACAGCCCTTATTGCCTCTTTGTGCGGAAATGATTCGTCTCAAATACCTCAAGATGGGAGCTGGGCAGCCGAGTACTGCTCCAAAGTCATCCCTAATCACTCTCATGGGGCCCCCAAAGACAACTGCGATTACTCGAACTGGAAGGCAGAACATTTTATTAACACCACCGCTCTTGAGATGTGTAGCAGTAAAGCAGGTTTGAAGGACTATATTTGCAAAAACGCCACACTGTACCTCACAATGGTTCAAAAGCAACCTTCACTCTTAAACTACTGTTTTAACTCTGAAGAGAAGCAGGGCACCAAGTGCGTCCTCCAGAAACTGTTTGACATGCTGCCAGCACCGTATGACTTCGACGCGTCTCAACTTTGTGTGAACCCCTTGCCCATTCTACAAGACGCTATTCATAAGCTCACTCTATGTGAAGGAGTAGTGGATGAACGCACGGGGATGGTTAGCTACGGTGAGCTACGTGCTTCGAGTGTTGGATTTTGTGGTGGGGCTCTCAGCAGGTTTAGAGGAGGGACAACGAGAGGTGCGTCAGAGCCTGGGGCAGGCCATTCTTCTGTCCAGCCTCCAGGACAATGCTTCCTTCTGGGCCACTCTACGGCCCGATGCATCAATAAGTGTCCTTCATACTGTGGGCATCTTCCTGAAGAGAGAGCAGAACTCCACCTTAAAAGAAGATCTTTTAAGCTGTTTCAGTGTATGTCATGCATTTAAATATTGCATTGTTTCTCATGCTAGTAATTGTATTATTATATTACCATGCATTCAGCTTAATGCATTCAGTTTCAAAGGCTTTTCTCCCCAGCAGCCTGTCCTGTGGGATCTCATTCAGAGGGAGGGAAACTCTTCTGCTTTAAGATTTTTAATGCAGGTATTACTCATTCTCTCTGATGGAAAATGATCTAATCAGTTAAACCCAGGGTTTTCAAGCTTTTTGAGACCACGTAGCCCTATATGATAATCCCATTACAGAAGACCCATTTATAGTCCTAAAATAAAGGTTCTTTATTGGCATCTGTGTTTCCATAAAGAACCTTAAACTTCCACATAATCTTTCCATTACACAAACGGTTCTTTATAGTAGATACATATCTACTATAGTGTAAAGAAAATGGTTCTTTAAGAACTGTTTTCTGAAAGTGAACCCAAAATTGTGAAGCCTACTTTTGGAATCTTTATTAAGAATATATATACACTGAACAAAATTATAAATGCAACACTTTTGTTTTTGCCTCCATTTTTCATGAGCTGAACTCAAAGATCTAAGATCTTATTCTATGTACACAAAGGGCCTATTTCTCTCAAATATTGTTCACAAATCTGTCTAAATCTGTGTTAGTGAGCACTTCTCCTTTGCTGAGATAATCCATCCACCTCACAGGTGTGGCATATCAAGATGCTGATTAGACAGCATGATTATTGCACAGGTGTGCCTTAGGCTGGCCACAATAAAAGACCACTCTAAATGTGAGAAAAGTAGTACAGTAAGTGTGATATTATAAAGACAAAATGATTGCAAAATTATAAGAAATTAGTTTTCTCGTCATTATTTTATAATACATTATATACTGTATAAGTAAGTATACTGTATGTGTATATATATATATATATATATATATATATATCATATGTGCTAAAATACCCCTAGAACATCTTGCATAACCTAGTTAAACCCAAAATCCCAACATATAAAATATAGATTCTGTCCATTTCTATATTGTAGTTTCTTAAAGTTATTAAGCAAAACGTTGATGAGTTGAGCCCTTTCACTCACCGGTGTTCCTTGAAAAACTGCACTATTTTGTCAGCACACATTTGTCAATGTCTAATTCTGACATTTATACTCTCCAAGGAGTACCTACAGATGCCTAGAGATGGTTTTCGCAGTGTAGTTATGTCGGCGGAAAAAGATGCAGTGAAAAGATTCATTTCCCATGTTCATCAGAGTTGGGATCAACTTCAAGTGGAAACTATACAGGTAAACAACCAAACAACATTTTACATGATGGAGGTCAGATGTCATAAGCTGATCATTTTCATATTTAGTCATATACAATTCAATGAAAATTATTTTAATTCAATTTTTATAAACAAATTAAATCAAACAACTTTCAAATTATACTACTGATATTTTTGCAGTGCAACTTTGTAATGAACCGTATAATCATTCTGAGATTTGTTAAAAGATGCAGTTAACAGTAATTGATATAGTACCAATATATAATGCATCCCTATTTAGATGTATATATAGGCTATACGTCCTTCTGGTGTCATTCACAGGTCTCTCCAAAAGAACAAGAGGCCATGGAAACCATGACAGCTGCTTTCATTCATAAGTTTCCCCGCGTCACACCAGAGCTTTTCATCGACCTCTCCCAGTTTATACCGTACATGTCTGTCTCAGACATTATGACCTTCCCTGCCTCCCTCATGGTCAATGAAAGTGTGTAAGTGGATCATATCGAAACTATATTTTATGATTTAGCCCAGTGTACTCCTAATTCAATTATTATATTAATCTGCTCCAGACTGCTGGCCATTAGTGATCACAGCTCTGAGATGAAGTCTCCACAAAAACAAGCCTTCATAAAACGCCTGTTGCAATCCAGCGTAGCTGGAGATGTACCTTCGTGGCCTCCATACTTCCTCAGCTGCATTCTGCCTCTACTTCCACATCTCCCAGTCAGTCACTTTCAGCAGCTCACATCTCAACAAGTAAGTAATGTCTCATTCTGGAGATCCTGCTTTTTTCTTTTCACTTGCCGAAAATAACGTGAATGTTTGACAGCTCACGCCCTTAATGGAGATGCTGGGGAACAGCAGTCTGGATGCCACAAGGGGGCGGCATGTACTTCGAACTGTGTTCGGCAGAGGAAAGAACCTGACGAGTGACAACATAATGAAGTACAAACTCTGTTCAACATCATATAACATTTGTGAATTTATAAACAAATACAAGACACCATGTTTCTCAAAACAGGTTAGGAGTTCTCATATGTTACCTGAACTCAGAGGACATACAACAGCTGTTGTCTTCATCGAATCTCTCACCTGTCCTGTGGCAGCAGCTGGCACATTGTGTATCAGAGGGACACATCAGTGGAAGTGGCAGAGTGAGCCTTGATTTTTAGGATATTGTGCATTGTGTAATAATATTGAGTGTTATTCATGAAGAGTTATTTTATCTGCAGCTGTCACATTGGCTTGGGACGGCCCTTAAATCTTTAAATGCCAGTGTCTTGTCAACTTCGGCAATGGCTTCGTTACATGGCATGCTGTCACAAATGGGTGCTTCGTTTTTGGAGCCGCTGTCCTCAAACGGGTTGTTGGATCTGGTAACTCTGCCGGATATGCCAACTTTCCCACCTGCTCAGGTAAGCACAGAATGAAAGCTTTTTAAGTTACAATTTGGTTTCTTGGTTTGAACAGGATGCACAGTTGAAATTTAAATTTTAATATAAGGAAGTAGAATTAAACAAATTTTTTTAACTCAAAAACCAAAGTTTGTCAAGACAAACATGGACTGTTGACTTATCAAAGCCTGAAATGGCATAATCCTTAATGTTACTGTATATCAGGGGTGTCCAGTCCTGGTTCTGAAGGGCCAACGTCCTACAGGGTTTAACTGGACTTGGAGCCAAAAACAGGATTGGATGCCTCTGAGACAGACAGGAAGACAGAGAGACAGAGAGACAGAGAGACAGACAGAGAGACAGACAGGCAGGCAGACAGACAGACAGACAGACAGAGAGACAGAGAGACAGAGAGACAGACAGGCAGGCAGACAGACAGGCAGACAGGCAGACAGAGAGACAGAGAGACAGACAGAGAGACAGACAGACAGACAGACAGACAGACAGAGAGACAGAGAGACAGACAGACAGACAGACAGACAGACAGACAGACAGGCAGACAGACAGGCAGACAGACAGGCAGACAGACAGACAGAGAGAGACAGAGACAGACAGGCAGACAGACAGACAGACAGACAGACAGACAGACAGAGAGACAGAGAGGCAGAGGCAGACAGACAGACAGACAGAACAGACAGACAGACAGACAGACAGACAGAGACAGAGAGACAGACAGACAGACAGAGAGAGACAGACAGACAGACAGACAGACAGACAGACAGGCAGGCAGGCAGACAGACAGACAGACAGACAGACAGAGACAGACAGACAGACAGAGAGACAGAGAGACAGGCAGACAGACAGACAGAGAGACAGAGAGACAGACAGACAGACAGAGAGACAGACAGGCAGACAGACAGACAGACAGACAGACAGACAGACAGACAGACAGACAGAGACAGGCAGACAGACAGACAGACAGACAGACAGACAGACAGACAGAGAGACAGAGAGACAGAGAGACAGATAGACAGACAGACAGACAGACAGACAGATAGACAGACAGATGGGATCTGAATGGGATGAAGCCAGTTTCTCAATTTCAAATTTTGTACAACACTGATAAAATTATATTATAAATAGTCAGTATAATATATATTGTAAATATATTGCATAATTTTGGCTACACATTAAAACCCTTTTCCATTTCTTTCAATGCAGGCATTCCAGATACTGAACAAAATAGCAGAAGAAACGCATGTAAGCTATATACCAGTCCAATTATGATGCTTACCTATAGTGAGTCTTGTGTTCACAGTCTCAATCCTGTTTAGTTCAGTGCCAACACACTCTGCAGACTGAAGCCATTGTTTCCGGGTCTGGGGCCTTCTTTCTTGAGAAAGTTGGTTGTACTTGAATCTACACCTGATTGCCTGTGTTGGAGTTTAATGCTGGCTCACCTGCAACATGCTCATCGAGCGATGGTCCATTTTGCACTCCAACAGGTTTGAACTTCTAGAGCTTAAACTCTGAACAAAAAAATCACAGTTTTCCATTTGCATTTATGTATAAGATTTGGTTTGGTCTGCTGGTGTATAACACATGCTGTTTGTTTGAAGGCTCTGGAAGGCACGTCTGCAAATATAACACAGCAGTTGCAATGTCTTCTACCATTTGTCTCCATTGAGGAAATTAATGTCAGATCTAGATGGAGAGATGGTCCTTCATCACATATCAGTGTATAAGCATATGCCATGGTCTCACCAACAGGTACAAACCTAATTTCATAACTTTGGTTTTGAAACTTGCTTTTTATAGTTCACAGACTGTCAATGTTGCATATCATGCACAAAAACATACAAGTCTTCAGCTAACACTGTCCAGGAACATCAGATCTTTTTAATGTTAAATGTATATTTTTACTCAATAAGCATTTTAAAGAAACTATAGAAGCACTGAATATTCAGCTCTAGCACTCTGTACATTACATTCAGTGCCCTGTACTGCTCTTGCCAGACAAAGCTGATCTCAAGATCTTTGGTGGATTGTTTGTCATGCTTCAAAGGAGCCTTTCAGTAAATTAATAATCTGAGCCGCTCAACTGCCATAAAGCAAATTGATCTTAACGTGGTACAATAGCTTCCACCAGGGAATATGAATTAATAATCACCCACAATAAAGAGACCTTGTCTCAGCCAAGAGTGTATCAGATACAACCTTGAGGGTGATCCGGTTTCTCAGACTCACTTGTTGTATTTGACACAACAGGCTCAAATGCTGTTCAAAATGATTCAGCGGACCGTAAACATCACAAGAGAGTCAATACTGTAAGTGATATCTAGCATTACTATACTTTATGATTATTGACTATGTTGGCTAGTCTCACCTGTCATACTCTTCTTTGGAAATTCATGCTGGTCTTTGTTGCATCTTAGTCTGGATCTCTAGCATAAATAGTATGCATTGTTTTTATATTTGTGTTGTTTTAAAATGTAATAAACATTCATACAAATACAATTTTGCACCGAAGAGATTTAGGTCGCATTGCTGGTGGCATGAGCTGTGAATGTCTGAAGCGTTGGGTAAATGAGTCAGGCTTTTCTGAATTGTTGCAATTCATCACTAAGTTGCCAGGAGGACTGAGACCTGGATTGGTAAGAATATGATACATCTTATTAATATACACATTAACATTAAAAGCATTTGCTGTCCAAATGCAAAATGCAGAGATTATAATATTTTGATTAAGTAACATTATTTAACATAGCTCATGGCACAATTTGTTCCCCATGTTCCTCACCAATAATGTATATCACATAACTTAGTATGAAAGGGAGGTTTTTAGCATGTCTGTGGGAAATAAACAACATTGATGTTATGTTGCAACAGAGGAAATGCATTGTGGTGGAGCTACGGAAACGGCCTGATATTGATGTAAATGACCTGGACCCCTCATTTACTGCAAGATTACCGTAAGATCAGCGGTCGTCTATCCAGATTCTCCTTTGTTTGTTGTTTTACATACATGATCCTTCTGTTGTGTTTTGTGTCTCAGGCTGAGCATGATGGAGTACCTCTCTAACTCCTCACTCATTAGTGTACTGGACTATGTTCGACAACACTTTATTGACTTTCTCCAGCTTCCACGACACAAGCAAATGGCCCTAGCAGAGAAAGCTATCGATGTACTCGTAAGCACAAAATCATTGTGGATTTTCAACATTTCATGACTGAGATTAATGCAGTGCAACATCTCATTAAACTTTCACAGTGACCCAGGCAAACTATGCCCTCATCTAGTAGCTCATTTTCACAAAAGTTTTGTCATTTTCTTGAAAAAAACCAACCCTAATTGAAATTTTACTTTACTATCGCAAAATGCAGAAATGCATTTCCAAAAAGGGGGATTATGTGGATGTGGTTTGGTATTTAATTTAATTAATCTTTGCTGTGATGCAAAACTGAATTTCTTGCATTATTACTCCAGTCTTCAGTGTAACATGATCTTTAGAAATCATCCTGATATGCTGATTTGTTACTAAAGAAAACATTAATATTAGCAATGTTGAAAACAGTTGTGCTGCTTATGTTTTTGGAAACCATAATCCTATTTTCAGGATTATTTGATGAATAGAAAGTAAAAAAAACATTAACTTTGTAACATTATGAATAACATTATGAATAAATGTAATGCATCATTCTTCAATTCCTTTAAAAAAAATACCTCTTACTGATCCTAGACTTGTATGGCAATACAAGTCAAATATGCCAAATAATCAGATTGTGCAGACTTACATAATACATATTGTTTAAAATCCTTTTGTCTCCACTGATAGGGCATCTCTGAACATGGCCTCATCGGGGCCTCCATGGATATGCTTGGTCCTCTTCTGCCGTTCTTGGACAGGGAAGTGTTAGCTCACATAGACAGAGAGGCTCTGAAACTGCGAATGGAGGAACTGAAACAATATTGCCTGCCCTCTGACACCTTCAGACAAATAGCAGCTTTGCTCACAGAGAGAAGCATGCTGGGGTGAGAAAAAGTCATTCCAGTTTCATTCTGTTGACAACCTCTTTGTTCTGACTGCAACTGCAAAATGTAGTTTCACACGGCAAGCAAAATACAAATTGCATCTGAACTGGGAATTTGACAAAGCCCCTGTTGTTTGCAACAGTGATCCGAAAACATGGACGGTTGGGGATGTTGAGCATGTGGGTAGACTTCTGTTCACCCTTTCACCTCAGCAAATAAGATCTCTGCCACTGGTAAGGGAAACACAGGCCTTTCCATTCAACTAAAGCTCAATATTGTGCAGGATATCATTAGATTGAACAGCTTCCTTCTTCCGTTTAGGGTGATTTAGGTAAAGACACAGTTGAGCAGGTCCTGATGAGCCAGTGGCTTTGGAAAAGCACCGAATTGGGAAAGGCTTGTTTGGACCTGAAAGGACTACGAGAAAAGATGAACGGTCTCACCCACAGGATTGTTAAAGGTCGATGGTGGATGAGAAGGGGTGAGTTGTGTGCTGTATTCATTTACAGAAACCATTAGATATTATTTATGATCTCTTCAGAAAGGTAACTCATATATTGTTGCCTACTAGGGCCCATTCCAAGCTGTGCAGACATTAAAGGGACGTTTCCATCGGCCTGGAGGTCCTATCAGCTGAATCGAATGAAGAGGAAGGAACTGAAGACGTGTGTTGAGTTCATCGGTCAGGATGACACACTTGACGCGAGCAACGTGAAGCACTTTGGATGGAACTCAGACCAGTTAAGCTACTTCTGCTTCACCAAATGTTGTTGCTCGTTGATTATCAAATGCTTTATCTCATATGACAACCATTATTTTAGGTGTATAAACCAGTGAAGCAGCTTAAACCAGAACAGGTGTTGGAACTGGGTTGTATAGTGACAGAGATGGGAGAAAGAGAGCTACAGGCTGTCAACTTGTCCAATTTGGCTGTGGTGGCCCATCTTGGAAACCTCAATGGGTGGAACGTAAAGAAAGTACGTTTTTAGTTGTTTGGATTAGCCTTAAGTCCTAAATAGGGAAAGATACATCTACATTTAGATACATCTACATTTAGACATCTACATCTAGTTATTTTTTTTAAACAGATGAAAGCAGTTGTCCTTGGTATAATGAAGAGACTTAAACAAAAGCCTGAAGAACTTGGTGTGGTGGAGCTTGTCTCCTTTGGACATCTGCTCTGTGGCTTCAGTTCCTCTGACATTTCTCATCTAGACCCATTCAACCTGAGGTCAGGGGTAAAAATCAGTTTACACAATTCAAAATACAAAACTACTCACCCCAAACCATTGAAAGAATTGTGCTCGTGTCCATTAGTGCGGCCGCTTTGTTTCTGCGGGAGATGGTACTGCCGTGTTCTGAGCAGCAGACCGAGGCACTGACGTCACGCCTGTCCAGTCCTCTGGGCTTCGGTCCAGTCAGCAGCTGGGGCTCTGAGGTCTTCACTGAGATTGGGACTTTGGCAGGTACTGATGGTGGATTCGATTACAATCAGTTTAATGGACAATATACACATGCAAAATTGGGCAGGCTTAGAAAAATAAAACAAACTGATTCTGTGTCCTCAGCTGGGCTGGAGGATATGGTATTGTCTGCACTAATAAAAGAGCAAGTGGAAGGACTTACACCAGCAGCAATAACCCTGATACCTCCAAGAAAATTCGCTGTGAGTAATGGACATCTATGTTTTCATTCATTCTCTTTCTATCCTCCTGTTAATCATAAGACCTCAATATTTTACTAACTGTCTAAAGGCACGGTCACATGTATCGCTGCTTGGCAAATTTTTGCGGGCAAAATCTGTTCATTCCCATAAGAATTGGTGCGATTGAGAGTTTCATGTGAGGGCAAAAAAATTCACCATGAAATTCACCACTTTTGACTAGATTAAAAAACAGAATACTGTCAATCATTGTCAATAGTGTAGTGTTTTTGAAGCACAGCTCACACAGAAGTCACTTTCAAACCAGTCAGATTTCTGTTGGTCAACACACCAAATCTGTGACACACTTGAACCTGTTGCAAAATCTGCATAGGCAAATCTTTCACCTTCCAGTGAAATTCTCAGTCATTCCTATTGAAATGGCTAGATTTCACCTGTGAAATTTGTAGAAGAATAGTAAACGTGACCAAACCTTTAGAGTTTATACATTAAAACAGTCTCAGAAAACTTGCATCTTTAAATTCTTCTACTCTATAGCACACCTGCTAGAGCCATATGCATTCAGACAGACACTTTGGTTGTGGTTTCACATTACGATGCTGTACATTTGGTTTAAAATAACCCCACTCTTAAAAACAGGTCTCCAAAAAGATGAATTTTTGTTGTTAAATGCAACACTTCTCTTATTCAAATGCGCCCTGAGAAAAGCTTCTGAGCAAGATCATGTGAACCCTAAACCAGCATAGTTGTGCAGGTCATCCAGATTAGGTCAGCTACTTGATTGGCGGGTTGTTGAAGCAATCTATCGACTAGCCTAGTTGATTTTGAAAATATGTACACTGTAAAAGATCCCCAGTGAAGGCTTCATCAACTATCCGGCCATTGGCACAAGACATCAGCTGACCATGATGAAAAACACCATGTTGGTTCGTCTGCCCCCCCGACTGAGCCTAGTTTCTACAAAGGTTTTCCTCCATTTCTGTTGTCTTTGGCTTGCTTATTTGGGGACACTTCATTTTGGGGAATATTAACGACTTGTTTGCAGAGACACGTTTTTGAAGGGAACTGAACTGAGCTGGATGTTGATGACATCACTGAATTAACGATGAACTGACTTTAACTGAAAAATTGACTCTACTTTTGTCCTCTTTTTAGAGCTGAATTTTGTTTGTATTATTGACAGTATTTTCCTGTTTAACAATGTAAAGCTGCTTTGACACAATCTGTATTGTATGAAGTGTTGTATATAAATAAGGGTAAGTTGATTGCTTTTGACAATTATTCATAGAATATTTGTGTGCAGTCTATTTTGAACAATTTTGTATTTTTGAGAATTGTATTATAGCCTTCAATTTGAAAGAAATCAGTAAAACAACATTACATCAAATCAGTCTCAGCGGAAATATAATTAAACAAATACAATAAGTTGTGGTTACTTACAAGGCAACGGGTTTCCTCAATTTAATTAAGTAGACAGAACTCAAATTAACTTGTTAGTTTTCAGTTAAGTAGATTCACACTTAAGTAATCATACTTTATGATTTTAAGTTAGTCCAACTTAAAATAAAAAGTGACCACAACACATTTTATTTATTTATTTGTTAATGCAACTCTTTTATTTTAATTATGCATGAATTTCATTTATTTTAAGGCAACGGGTTTCCTCAATTTATTTAAGTAAAGTCAACTGATTCATTTTTACAGTGTAGTTTTGGATATCATTAGTGCATATAATATGTATTTGTAGTGGCCTTTAAGGAGATATTTGTGTTTCTCAGGATGACTTATCTTAAACTTCCAACAAACACTCTTTGCAAGGAAGACCCCAAATTGTTGCCACGGTTGGTTGATCAGACATGCTCTCGTGATTTCAGGTGGTGTTCAGTGCCACGCAGCTGTCTTGGCTGAGCTCTGAACAAGCGTGTGCCGTGACAGAGGAGCAGTGGGTGGAATTAGACAATGAACAAAGACAAGCAGTTGGCATGGCCCAGTATGAAGGGGAATTAATGCTTGAGCACAGAGGTGAGCAGTTTCTTAACTAAATATGATTTGGTAGCTGAAAAGAATTGCATAATAATTGTTGATGTTGTTATTAGTCTGTCATTTTACTATAAAATATATTTGTCTCTGCAGGCAGGAACCAGGCTCCATCGTTATGGTTTGCCGGCAGCTTCAGAAAATGTTTATTACTTTTTGTCTGTGCATTGTGGATACTGTTATAAAGATTATAAACTGAGGCTTTTTAGTTGTTTCTCTTTATTGAATTCTTAAATGTATAATTAAATGCCAACTAAAATGCAAAACTAATACTTTAAGCATTATTTGAGAGTTCAAACAGCTGATCAAACAATCCAAAACAGTTGATGGTGGATTTGATGTGAGAGGACAACAGGCGATGGACTTTTTCACTGCAGGAGTGTTATTGTGGATTATGGAGTTGTATTTTTGCCAGAAGCAATGGTTTAAAGTTAAAACGCCATAATGATGGATTTCTTACAAGCATGCAGCTTTTCGCTTAAGACGTTAATTGATGGACTGGAGGGGTGTGGATTACTTGTGATGTTTTTATCAGCTGTTTGGACTCTAATTCTGACGGCACCCATTCACTGCAGAGGATGCATCGGTGAGCAAGTGATGTAATGCTACATTTCTCCAAATCTGTTCTGATGAAGAAACAAACTCAAGTAAATTTTCCGCTGTGGGTGTCAACTATTCTTTAAGTACACTAAATACATTTCCCCAATAAAACAGATATCATGTAGTGTTTGGACAACATTGTTTAGGCAATTACATTTTTATACTGCAAGTCAAAGATTTTGAGCTTAAAACAGTGGAGGGCACAGAGATCTAATTTGGACCAATGAATACAGCAGTTCAAATGCATCTCAATATGCACACTATCCACCATGCCACAAAGTCTTCCCCAACTCTTGTATGGGTCTGTATACACAGATGAAGCAGACAGTTCAGTAATGCTCAAATAAACAAACCAGATTCTAAATTATTATGTAGAAAAATGATGCATCAATTTTGTTTACGTCCAAGACTTTGCAAACAAATCTAATAAGAATGGCTCCTTCCATAATTACAGAGACAACCGTAGCTTTAGGGTTAAGGAGCAAAAGCTTTTCAAAAGGCTTATAATGCATTCATAATGAAATACAGTTAGCTAACAAACTGTCCGTCTACATGATGAGTTGTCAGTCCATTACATTGCGTTTCACAAAGACTACTGACAAATAAAACACAGCTTGACCTTTGGTCATCAAACGAATATTACCATCATGACAAGCAAGCGGGGAAATGTGAAATATCCGCCATGAAACGTGATCCCGCTTGACGTGATCATAATGAGTTTGGGCTTCACGAGCTTCATTAGCTGGATCATTAAGTCAGCTGTGGGTAGATGCTCTCAATCTAATTGATGGGCGCTCGAGAGAGGACGTGCTTACCCGCCTAATTTGCGTTCCAACTTGAAGGACTGCTTTGCTTCATCGTACTACTCGAGGAGAGGTAAGACTGCGGTTGTGCTTAATATTAAAATTAACATATTTACATTTTTATAAAATGTTTAGAGAATTTCATGATCACGTTTATGATAAAATAAAGAAGAATGACCAGATTCAACGCAGGCTATTGTGCGAACATAAAATCCAAAACACGTTTTAAAGTTAATAAATAAATAAATAAAGTCTAAATATTTTGCAAAGTAGGCTACTGCAATGACATGTTCCATATAAACGTAATTTTGTTTTGTATGTATGTACACTAAAATGCAATGTTGTTTTATTCTGTATAGTGCACTTTCACGCTAACTTTGCAAAAAAAAGTAAAAAAATAATATTTAGTCGCGCATGCGCAGTTAACAGTCTTTAAGGCTGGAGAAACTCGAAAAGGAAAATATGAAGTGGTACAATCGTAGCCAGGCGTTGAATATTCACTAAAACACTTCAAAAGAGACAGACTTAGATGTTTGTGAAATATGTTTCCTCTGTATTGGAGGGATGATCATTTTAAACCCTATTTATTGCATCACAATTTGTTAATACTTTACTATAGTTAGGGCTGGATTTTATCAGCTGTTTATGATTCATGCAACAATACACATGACTGTTATAGCTTTTATTAATAAGCATTGCTATTTAGCTGATAATGTTGTCTAGTGCTCTTATGAATGTTTTTAGCATGATTTGTGAAAATTATGCTACTATAATGAATGAAATAGCATAGACTTCTTCATGGCTATAGTGTTTGCATATTTAATTTCATTCTGTAACCTTGTTCTACAGATCTGCACTAGTGTAATGCTTCTGTTTTTGACAGCGTTGATAACGTTTCTAACAGATAATATCATGATATTTTTTGCGTTTCCCTAACAATGTGCTATCCTGTCAGAAATACCCTGTCCATTTGATTACTGTCAGTTTAAGTGCCGATGATGCTACGTTGCCAGATATTGCTATTAAAACGAACAAAAAACTATATATAAATACATTTAAATTATTTCAAATATTTTGAAATTAAGATAAGAAAGATATCGGTGACCATAAACTTTAACGTCCTACTTTATTACTAACTTTCTAAAGTGTCAAATTAAGTGGAAAATATATATAAAAAAAATGAAACTTTAATTTGAATTGAGACAAACCTTCAAGCTTTTAATAAAGTATAACAATTACCCCCTTTCGATATTTATATTGTAATAATTTTGTTTCTTGGTGGATGAAATTAGTTTTCTATTTTCGTTATCAATCTTAAAAATAAACCCAGTGTTTTTGAAGTAAACTGCGCATCTGAATCCAGCAGATGGCGCACGCAAATCATGCACGCGCTCAAGTGTACGCGTCTTGACGTCGCATCTCATTGCGTAAACCCGTGACGTATTTCCTGAGAAGCAATGCGTAGACCGCCTCTCCAGTCCAGTCCCTGGATAGAGGTGTATTTTTTATTAATTTGTTTGTTTGCTTGATTTTGTCGTTTTAAACATTCTAGCATGCGTCCGTAACTATGTTGGCGTATGGGTCCAGAGGTGGCTCAGACGAACCGGGTCTCAGTGATGCCTTAGCGTCGCGTTACGTGCGACCGAGCAAGCAAACCTATCGCAAAGTTTCCCCATTGGACAGTAACGGTAGATGAGTGCGCGTGGACTTTAGGACAGTCCAGTACGCCAGGACACTTGAGTCTGACCTCTTCACAACACTAACGTACTTCGTCGCTGTTTTGAGTTTAGCTTTGTTTTTGGGTCAGTCAAACACGGAGGAGTTTTCGTCGTGTCTGTGGACACGTTTAGTGGATTTACCTTACGTCGTGTCCAAGGAAACGAAGGTTTGAAGCTGATGCTGTTGAGGTAAGGATTTAATTTAGTACTTCGGAAGTAACGTTGACGTTACTGTGAAGAGTGTTGTCTTGTTTTGAAATAGCATATGACTTGTTCCGTGCTAATAGTAGTCTACAAACTTATGTGAACCACATAAGAATGTTTTATGACTAACTTAACGTTAACGTTACCTTTTTGAATAACGTTACTTATCTTCGTCTGATAAAATTATCTTATTCTATAGACTAGACTTATTTAAAAAGACACATGGGCGTAAATTACAGCTGTTAAGTTACATGATAAATGCAGAAACAATCATATGTTGCTTGTGTTCCCCTAAAAGTAATTGGACTCCACATCGTAATTTAATTCCAGTGGATAGCAGTTGGTTTCATATTTTGTTATTCATTTTTAAGACAAACAACACACACATATTTTTCAAGCAAAACAATTATCATAGTAAACAATTATCCTAGTAAAGACCCCCTTTGAGTTTTTAAATAATAGATAATCAACACTTTTAAGTAAACATTCTGGTTGTTAACCTTCCTCACATCTGTGGTTACCCTGCTAGTGTGAACACAAATTAGCACACTTCAAATTTAAAAAGAACAATAAAGAAAATATGATATATGAAAAATTAAATTAATATATATGTGTGTGTGTAAATTTGAACTTATTATTTATTTGCCTAGCCGCATTATTTAATGATATTGTGTGTCATAATTTTCAACTCTTGTATTCTTGTGCATTTGATAAACAAAACTTTGATGCTGATTAAAAACAGTTATCAGAAAAATGCCTCGGACAGGTTAGTTTGAAAAGCATCGTTTGTTTGCAGATGTCCACTTGGGTTGATGTTGTTGAAGTGTGGGTGCTCAGTGTTGTTTATTCTATTGCACATTTTACTTTTTATTTCTTTTTTACCTATATATATATATATATATATAATATACACTCTTGTGTGGTGTTACTTTTATATAATTTTTATTTTTTTTTATTTTTATTTTTTTATTGTTTGCACTGTCCACTGAGTGGACCTGATTTGACCTACATTTCACTTTTGATTATACCCTGTATAATTTTATTTCCTCCTTTCTGGTGTTTTTCTTACCCACGAAGCAGTTAAAAAGATCATGTTTTCATTCTTTTTCCTCATGAGACTAATATTTCAACCGTTACCAATCCAAGTGTAATGCTTGCCAGGAAACACAGTTTGTCTCTTCTTTGTTTGTCGCATTCGCTTGTGTTTTGACCTCAATAGCGGATTGCATATACTGTATAAAGCAGTCTAATAAAATGTAGGTTCCCTTCAACATTTTCGGATAAAGCACTTGTATGAATCTAAAAGTCCCAAATTTTGCATCCTGTCTTGAGTTTTTTTCCAAGTGGTTGACAATTACCGTCAAACATCTCTGTGCCGGTTTCCTCTCCCTGTTAAGTGTTAACCATGTTGTGATGTCATGAGTGGGTGTACTTTGAAATCAGGGCTGGCACAGCTTTAAATTGCTGTCAGTAAAGTTACGCGTGCACTTCTTGCTTAGTGCTTAGCCTACTTAATCTGGGTTAGACACGCGTTCAGTGCTCAAGTGAGTATCGTGTTTCTTTTTTCGTATCTTGACCTGATAAAAACATTGTGTAGGGGGTTAGGTGAGTTGTAGTTTATTACTAAGTTAATCGCTGTGACTGTTAACTTGCATGTAAACCGTTTTAGTTTCATGCTTTAATGTGATTTTTTTCTTCTAAAAATCTATATATTTTATTATTACTATTAATCTTTTTTGTTTTTGCTAAAGATTTGGGGTTCTGGAAGTACTTTGTGAAAATGATGGTCTTGGAAGTTGGAGTATGTAGTCTAATTTTGTTTATGCATGTAGTACTTTGATCTTACTAAATTATTTTGCTCCGTTGTCAAAGCTTTGTAGTAATATTTCAGTGTTCTCATAAACGGTGTTTACTGATTTGTGGTGATCAAAACTGCTGTAAGCTGTTTACTTTAAAGTAAAGCTGAATTAATGTACTAAACATGTAGTACAATTACAGGATTTATGCAGCCGAAATTCTGTCATTTTTAAAATTTTCTTCATTGTTTTGCTTTCAAACCTGAAACGTAAACTGCAGTGCGATTTCCTTATACATGTATAATTTCAATAAAACATCAAGAATAGGTTAAAACTTGACTTTTAGGTGCATGCATAGATGCTGTTTTATACAGCATATTGAGTTTGAAAATGCAAAAGTATTTGTATGAAATCTTATTTATGTTTCAGAATAGAAAGTATATTTTCTTTCCTGATGGTAAAAGTCTGGTATAACAGGTTGATTCTGGGTTTCAAAGAAGCCCAGTTTAACACATCTGACTGCATTCTTTTGACGTTGTTATGGTTATAATGACGCTGAGAATCAAAGAGCATGCAAAAAGGACATGCCATTTAAACCAACACCGCAATGAGCTCAACATTTGTCATGAGGAATAATAGGATAATAGCTCTGTCCTGAAAGTGCCTTTATGTGAAAACAGCATGCAAATGTGAGCAGAAGATGGGTTGTTTTATTTATTTTATCATGGGACATAATTTCAATGGCCTTTCTTGTTTACACAAAAAAACATTCATTTTGTCCAATGAGGCGGTGTAACAAGCATTTATGTGATTATGAAAGAGGCCATTAAGGGTGTGGACAGGTTAACCGGACTCGGCATGAATCGCTCCACCTATAGTACGTGCATTGAATCATCAGCCTAGTTCTCTTGAGGTTATCCAGACTTGTTCAGGACAAGATGTTTTTTTCTTCTCACCCCAACAGTCAATGAAAGGGATTTCCAGGGAAAAAGTTCATTTTTTTCTCTAGATAAATGAATGATCGAAGTCCGAGGGTAAATTGAATTCGCTGCTTTATTCCATAATCATCAGCTTAAGTTTATGGCAAGTTGAGCCTCAACTCAATAAGAGTATTGCATCAGCATTTGCTTGGTCATAAGAGAGGAGAAGCGATGATTTTGCAAAGATGACAGTCTGTCATAACTGAACATGGAAGTTGATGACTGTTTCTCTAGAAGAATAAGTCAGCTGTCCTCCCTCCCATCTTCAGCTTACCAGCAAAGATGAGGACTTGGCACATCACTTATGGAAGCACTTTCAGAAATTAGACCTTGTAAAATAGTAACTTCGTCTTGTTTTGGGCAGTCGAGACGAAGCTGGTAGTGTTTGGCTCGGCATGATTTTTAGTAGATGGTTGTACAGTATTAATGTCTTGGGTGGTATCTAAACAAGTGTGTACATTGATGGTGATTAAATCGCTGGAGGTTGCAGAATATTTGTTCTGTTTTTACTCGGCTACGATGTCCAGCTGGATCAGGCGGCAAATCATGTGAGCGTGTCATGATGCTGCACAGTTGTGTAAATTTGCTGTTGCTCAAGTCATGTCATTGTCAACTCAATTTGAAAACAAATGCTTTCTGATCCCTGCAAATCTTTGTCAAGGTGAACAGTCTGAACACCCTTTATTCACAGCTTATGCATTCTGGATTTTGTATTTTTGTCTGAATATTTCAAGTTGTCTTTTAGATGTTTTCTGTATGATCCCCAGTAGATTTTATTTAATGAAATTTACTTATATTTTCCCCCAATTATTATTATTATTATTATTTTTTTTATTCTGTTGTTTTTCCATTTAAATTTTTGTAGACTCTGTTTTAATGCTTAAATTCAATTTTATTAATCAAAAATCATTAAACTTACAATACTAAATGTCAATTTATTGAAAGTTTAAAAGATAATTGTTTTAAAGCCCTATGCATGGGTGGGCGATATGGCAAAAATATCATGTCACGATTGTTTTAGAAATATCACAATTTAACTATTTTATCCTGATTCTTTGTTATGTTGGTTTTACTATTGTGTCTGAGCAGTGTAGCCAAAATAATTTTCCTATTACAAAGACAAATACTTTCAAGGTTACAAAATATAAAAAACTATGGCTGATATTTAGGCCAAAGTGGGCGAAGATTAAAATCTTTGTCATTATTTTATTTGTTATTAAAAATAAGAAAAATGATACACATTACAAATACACATAAGATTCAAATAAAACAAACAGTGCTTTATTTTCAGGTACAATATTCATATTTAGCAGGAGGAGCATTCAAGTAATTGAATCAACAAATATAAAAATAAAACACTTTATAGAGTGATTCCTATTAAAGCAGCTGTATTATTTTTTTATGTCAAGAGTAGAGTTTTTTTCTCTGTGTTTTGTTGTTTTAGCATTAATAATTTTGTCGATTCTGTCATAGTATTTAATATTTATACCATCATTTACTCACTCAGTTTAGTTTTAAACCTGAATGAGTTTCTTTCTTCTGCTGAACATAAATGCTAGTTTGAAGAAGGTGGAAAACCAAACAGTTGCTGGTCCTCGGTGACTTATATAGTATTTGTTTCCTTCTATCAAAGTCAATGTGGACCAGCAACTGTTTGGTTTTTCACATTCTTCAAAATACCTTCTTTTGTGTTCAGCACTAGAAATAAATTAATACAGGTTTGGGACAACATGTGAATGAGTAAATATAATCACAGAAATACAATTTTAGTGTGAACTATCCCTTTAATTACGGTCGGCAGCATGTTTAGTTCTGTCCTGCACGCATCTAATATCCAGGCATGCATCCGTTTGTCTCGGCTGTTTACTTTCATTTTAGACATAACCAACTGAGTCTATACATAAACCTTGTGTGTTTTGACCGTTTTAGCTCAAAAGATTACTTCGTTCAGTTATCAGGCGCTGTTTGACGGGCTTTTTCGTGCGCGCTCTTCATGTGTTGTGTATGGGCTCAGAAAAAGCGGACGTCTGACCACCGCATGACAGAAACGTTTAACCGGAAGGGCTTTAAAACACGCAAATTATGTTCTTTTGTGATTGTGAATAAGTGCAGTGTCCCGTGAGAGTAACTCTACCACTGAGTTAACACTGAATGGATGTGGCGTTGTACAGTAGGCTACATACAGACGGTGGCGCCAGAACGTGGAGACATTTTTATCGTCTCTTACTGTGGTAAACGTGTGGGGGGGGAATTGGCCAATACTCAGAATTTGTTAGATCGGATCTGAAAAAATGAAAAAATCCCTACAAGCGATGCAACGATTATAGATTGTGTTTCGACCTGGGGTATATAATTTGCAGTGGTGGTCAGTAACGAAGTACAACTACTTCGTTACTGTACTTAAGTACATTTTTCAAGTATCTGTACTTTACTGGAGTAGTTTTATTTTGAGTAACTTTTACTTTTACTTCACTACATTCCAAAGCATAAGATCGTACTTTTTACTTCACTACATTTCATAAAACATATCGTTACTCCTTATAATACATCACGTGCTCCGAGACGCAGAAGCGGTGTCTGATTCATGAACAAACTGATTATTTTCAATGAACCTCTTCAATCGGTTCGAAAATCGCAACAAACGATTCATTCACTGATGCAATGATCCGATTGCAGCTGTTCTCGAGTTGAAACCTCACTGATTCAAATGATCCGTTTAGAGCGAGTCTTCTTCAGTGAACTGAACTCACAAGTAAAGAACCGGGAGATCTTGTGTGAGCGCTACTGATGCTGTGAAAAGTGCGTTACTAATGTCGAATTTTAGGACTAATTATTGTAACTGAAAATAATATTTAGGTCAAAACTGTCAGTTGTTTGTGAACTAAATCTGCTGTAAAGGGTGATCTATTTAAGCCCACTGAAATGCTTGAATGCAGACAGATCAACATCAGTGTCTCTAACGTTATGTTTTAGGTCAAAAACAAAACATTAAAATAACACCGACTAAATAAAATAACTCATGCACGCTCATATTCCCCGCTGCTGTAACGTTAGCAGAGTTTTATTAAAACGCTATGCATTTAGACCTATGTGACGTCTGTTTTATATTGTTTATCAACAGTATACATTTTTATATTGTTTAGATCAACTAGCCGAGTAGACAGATATGAATGTTTATTCATAACCATACTGAAAATAAGTAAATATTGTTAGCTGATGCTAACTGTCTAGCTAACAAGCTTGCTGGTGCTAAGTTGAGGAAATGTTTAGATATAAAGTCCAAATATCTTTATTCAGCCACCTAGATAGATTCCATCTGAGGGAAAAAGAAAGGATGTGATGTTCAGAACATAGTAACTACAGTAATTATCAGAGTGGGAAGTGATGCCCTCTGGGGGCATTTGGTCAGGGGTGTTTTTACACCACAGACAAGGTTTGAGAAGAAAAAAAATCATTATGAAAATATAATTAGATTTTCCTTAAAATGTTCTTCCTAATTTCAGGCCTAATTCTCATGTCATATATAACTGACGTTCTGCAAAACAACAAGTTCTAAAACACTTTTTTCTTACTGGTGAAGATTAGATGGTGAAATCTGTTTTCTCTCAGGTACATGGCAGTGTAAGCTTCACAGTGAACATTACTACATCACTCTCATCAACGTAGTCCATATCAACAAAATATATATCTTGACTCTATATAGTGGTTATTTTGGGGAAAAACCCAGGTATTTTGGGCAGTATGATTATAAAAATATGTGCTAATATAAAATTAAATAAAGTAGTCTATATAAAATAAATCTGCAAAATAAATCTGTCTATCAGTACTTTTTTACTTAAGTACATAAAAAATTGAGTACTTTTGTACTTTCACTCGAGTAAAATTGAAAAAGCAGTACTTTTACTTTTACTGGAGTAATATTTTATTATACGTATCTGTACTTTTACTCAAGTACTTGATCTGTGTACTTTGTCCACCACTGATAATTTGTAAACATGGTGAAACAAATTTCTTGTTGGTTTTTACTTATGAATAATACTACAACAGGGATACTAAATAACAAAGTTAATGAAGTATTATTAAAACAAGACTAATATTAACTTAATTTATCCCACAGGGGAAACTGTTAATGATGGAAATAAACTGAAATACTATTGTAATCAACTATCATCCATGCGTATTCATTTTAATAATCTTTATAACAATTCATGTGAATTTAAATTTGTCCGCAGAGCACGTGAACAAACATTCAGGAGGACACAAACTTCTTGAGAACGCTGCCCCGCGACTTTTATTAATGAAATAGATTAAATGGCCTTCTGGAGAGACACAGATGCAGATAGGCTAATTCACACACGCAACCGTCACCTCCCTCTCTCTCTCTCTCTCTCTCTCTCTCTCTTGCTCGATCGAATAATTCATTTAAGTAGCTAAAAGTTATAATGAATTAATTCAAATAAATGTGATCTCACCGAACTATTTCATCTCTTTCTGATCTGAAGCGGGCAGAATGCTGAACTAACCTAGCTTCGCGTCAGGTAATTCTTTGCCTTCATGTCGTGCTTATTGCAATCGTTCAATGTACAGCTAGCCGTGCATTATCCCTCATGTATTCGCTCTTTAGCAGCAGTTTTTTACGCCAATATTTAAATGACACCCTGGTCATTCTTGGTGTTCCCAAAATGGTGCCACACTATCGACAGGCATTTCTTTGGTGGAAATAAAGCTTCGCTGTTTAGTCCTTCTGTCACAGTTAATCTAATGTGTAGTAGCCTCCGTGCCTCTGATAAGCACGGCATTTTAAGCTGGTGCACCGCTAGTGTAACTTTGTTTTTGTTTTGCGCAAGCTGCAAAAGTTCAGTTTCGTGTAACCGAAACCTTTAAGATGAATTAACCATGACGTTTTAAAGCACGGTTAATCCCGAAACCGGTTAATCGCTGCATCCCTAATTCCTACTCTACTCAATATTGTCTTTTGGTTTAAGTGTACTGACCTACTTTTGATTTATTCATCAAAAACCTGGCAAATCCCGTGACATTCTGCGTTGTACAGTAAATTCAGTTTTTATGACCGATTCGTGATTTTGTACGCTTTTTTGCATCACAAAAATCATAGAGTCCTACTCACAGCCTCTTTTACATTTGCATCAAATAAAATGTGACTAAGGTTCTGTAACTGATTGGACTTGAACCCCTGCATTTAGCTCTCACCAGCAAAATAATTTTTTGTTTGTTTGTGTGCTGTTAATTTTGATCCAGTTAGTCAATTCAACGGTATTAAAACTCATCTGTGATTCATATCCTCAATTATACCATCAACTCAGATGACTCATTCTGCAATCTTCCATCTACTTCCCTCCCCAGGTGATTATTGAACCGTTCAGAGTCCATCTCTCTTCCTCGGCTCTGTCTCTACATGTGCTCAGGGAAGCTCGTATATAGCAGAGGGCCACTGTGCTGACAGACTTGGTGACATCAGGAACTCCTGCCTTGGTTCCCTCCATTGTGTCTGATGGATCTCAGGCTTGCCTCATTGACGCTCGGAACGCTACTTATTCTCGTGACCTCTGGGCCATGGCCATCCGTTGGACAGAAAATTTACACCAACACATGGGCCGTCCACATCACAGGGGGAGAGCTGGAAGCCAACCGGATCGCTAGAAAGCATGGCTTTGTAAACCACGGGAAGGTGAGTGTTCTGTTCAGACAAGTAATTCTTGTATGTTTGGAAAGCTCGCTTGGGTTGCACGTTCTTTACATGCATGCATGTTTCATTCAAAATGAAAGTTGTTGACTGCATGAGAAGCCTGTTGTCAGCGTAGACAGTTCTAGGAAGAGTAGTGTGTAATGGTTCACCTTAAAATCAAAAGTAAAAGGAAAAAAAATCATAAAGAAAATAGTTTTAGGGCCATTAAGTTTGCCTGTGAATTTGAACTGTGATATAACTTTTTAATTTTTATCTTTACAGCAAGAAGTAAAGCCCATAGAATGGATATGATCACAATGAATATTTTATTAATGTACAATTTAAATATGAGTTATAGCAACTTTGTGTTGCTTTTGTTAGCTGTTGTATTAACATGAACATTTGTTAGCAGTACTGTTAGTAAATGTGACCCTGGACCACAAAACCAGTCTTAAGTGTCAATTTTTGACATTGAGATTTATTAATCATCTGGAAGCTGAATCAATAATCTTTCCATTGATGTGAGGTTTGTTAGGATCGGACAATATTAGGCAGAGATGCAACTACTTTAAAATCTAGAATCTGAGGTTGCAAAAAAATCTAAATACTGAGAAAATCGCCTTTAAAGTTGTCCAAATAAAGTTCTTATCAATGCATATTACTAAACAAAAATGAAGTTTTGATATTTAAGGTAAGAAATGTACAAAATATCTTCATGGATCATGATCTTTACTTAATATCCCAATGATTTTTGGCATAAAAGAAAAATCGATAATTTTGACCATGCAGTGTATTTTTGGCTATTGCTACAAATATACCCCAGCGACTTAAGACTGGTTTTGTGGTCCAGGGTCACAAATATGGTTGTCGTTCCCAAACACGTCCACGTGACTTTAATCTCAAAGTGTCCCGCTGCACAATGAGATTCTAATTATTAAAGATGCAGATGCTTCCTCATTTCCCCATTCTCAGGAAATTCATGCATTTTGAACATTTCCTGCATGCTACGTCTGAATGCTCTGGCTCTCTCTGATGAAATGCATAAAACATCTTCCTCATTCTCCGGTTGTCATTTGATATTCTCAGCTTGTAACATGCCCTTGACTGTAAACTTTAGCAGAATGAGCCGCGACCTCACTTCCTGACCAGTGTATGCTTTTTTAACACATGTAGGTTTTGTTTTACAGCATCTTACTTTTGAACACTAATCAGGTTTTCAATCCCCATATATAATTGAAAGCACATTATGTAAGTCGATAGCCAATTCATTAGGTTAGACGATTGATGTAGATGTATATTACAGCCCGTCCTTCCAGTAATGGGTTCAGTTTAAAAGACAAACTGTCCAGATGCTACTGTAAAACCAGGTGATGAATGGATCCCTGCATGTAGGCAGCACTGAATATGCTGCGGTTAGTAATTGCTGAAAATGAATGCCTCGGGGTTTACGCTGGCATACAGTCCTGTATCTCTTGAGAGATGAATTGATAACGCTGCCATTTTTAGTGTTTGGAGGCAGTGCATGTGCACGATTTTTAAAATGCAGCTTCTGTACTCGGGTTCATGGCTTATTCATGACGACTCGTGTCACTGACTGATGGTTTCACAGCTGACCAAAGTTCATTATGATAGACCTGTTTCTGTTTTATCATGGGTTAAACTGACGTTGGTTTTGTAGGACCAGCCAAATCACAAGTGGTGCATCATGGGATTATTATTATTAAAATGCTTAGCATGTCTTTAAATGTTAAAAGTCCCTTGTGCTAGAACATCATGGCATAGAACTTCTGTTTTGAAGTCTATTTCTGATGGGGGTTAATTAATAGTCTACATAATTTCTTGGCACTTTACTAGAACCCATTAATCCATGTTTAAGAACTAAACGTATACATTTAATTTGCATTGTAATTCTATTTTGCAATTTGATGCCGTGAGCTCTCAAAACTGTTGCTCACCGTCATAAGTAGGGAAGGAAACTTGAAGCCACAAGATGCATTTGAGCCTGAGACAGAGAAAGTTTTGTTGGACTGTCAAGCTGCTACGGATCACTGTAAATCACCTGTGATCTTTTGTAATAAGTTTGAAGCATGCTTTTTCTCACTGCTGCTCCGCTGTGCGGAAATCAGACCTGGCTGAGCCCCAGACCCACATTGTGTGATGATGAGACTTGCTGACAGCGCTGCTGGCTGAGTTTGAGAAGCGTATGGTTTGGTTACACCAGTGCCAGGGGCTTAACGTTTTTAACATGTCTCATTTGTGTTCCAAGTGGAGGATTTCTTCTACAGATTGAGAAAAGCTACAGATTTATCCAAACAGTTATTGTTTGCTTTTTTCTCCATGTTGTTCTTTTTTCCATGACTAAGAGACTCGTTTAGCAGTTCCAGTTATCAGAAAGGCTATGTGAGATTTTAACTTTTGATGAGCTTGAACTCTATTCTGTTGGAATTAATAATCAAAGCTTTACAAGTAGGATTTGAAATGAGAATTACTGTTTGTAGGAGTTTTAATACCTTTAAATATAGCATATTACCATTCTTACATCAGCGTCTCAGTATAACCGTTATGCCTCATTTACACATTAGTTTATCCACTGAAGGTGGGTTGTGGTGGGTGCTACTGTTTCTGGATGCCCCCAAATTTATTGGTGGGCTTCCTTAGTGATCATAGTTATTAAAAATCTGATCACAATTTTGATGTATTAAATGACTATAATAAAGAGATTTTTTAGACATTTGTAAATGGTCTAAAGCAAAATAATTAAAAAATTCAGATCTTTTAGAGCTTTAATTTTCATAACCCTTTTAAAAAATATTACACTTAAAAAAGTATTTTTTCGATAATAAGTTTGATAATAAAACGTTGAAAGCACAATCTGCACACTCCAAAACAAGTAAATTCGGGCGCGTCCATTGTCGATAAGATACACACAAATTATGTGATAATGGCCGGCTTGGAGAGTATTCACTTAAACAGTTTGTCTTAAGTGGACGAGAACAGTTGGGAGAAAATCCGATGTGTGTCAATATATTGTCTTAAAGTGACCGACTGGCGCTTGGGACATCAATGTTAATAAAAGAAGAAAATGCAAAGAGAAAATCACTCACAGCTCTTAATCTTTATTATGTTATAGCTTTAATAAGCAGCATCGATCTATCAATACATACAGTGTTCATTTACATTTGATTACTTTTAGATTTCTTTTGTAGGCTATTACTTACCTGAACAGTAATGTTAGTGGACCGTCATGAAAAAACATTGTTTATTTAATTTCATTTGTTTTATTGAATTTGTCAGTTTGTTTTACTTTGTTTCTTTGTTCATGTTCTTGCTGTATCTTATAATATGTATAAAACACTAAAAATGCCTACACACTGGTGCATTTACAAATTGATGCTTTATATTAATTTCATTAAATAATAATTCTACTTTTCAGAATATAAAGCAATGTTAATTCTGCTCTTAATTTTATAAAAACACACAAACATTTGACCCTCTGATCAATTGCATATTTATTCTTTAACTGCTAGCTTTTCTTGTAAAACTAACACTAAGTTTAATTTTTTCCTTATCAGCATCATTTTCTTTCTGAAAATAAAAAATTTTAAGCTTTTTTGGTTGGTAATGCATGACCTTAGTGCTAACCAGGATGAACGATTATCAGTGCATGTAATCTCAATTTCACTTTTGTTGTTTTGATTGCTTCTATAAGTCCTCATTTGGTAGTCGCTGCTCATGAAATGCTCACTTGCTTGGTTAAAATGTCTAAAGTTCACCCGATAAGAATACCCTATACTTACAAGGTTTAATTGATAAGCAGCTATCAAGAGATGTTGTAATAACACAAAACCTTACCATCCGTATATATCCCTATCGACCAGCACACCTTGAGCATGTGAGTTACTGTCTTATCACATCATATGTTCATCTATATCGAGCATCATGCAGTGCTTTCATTTTAAGCCTTTGGTTGAAATTAGTTGTCACCAAATTGTCATGTCTGATTAACGCGATTATCAGTGCATGTAATGCCCTCAATTTCACTTTGTCAGTTTTTTTATTTTCTGTTCCTGCTTAAGTGTCTTGGTAGACTCACTGCTCATGATATGCTCACTGGATTCAAAGGTTAAACTTACCTTGTTTACCTTCTGTAAGCAATATCTGCTTTATGAGGAAAGGATACGGAACATCAAATACAAGAGAGGTTTTGTCTGTTTGTACTGACCAGCCACATCTTCTGGTTAAGTGACCAGCAAAAAGAATGTTTACGCTGCTTGAAAAGCACACTAATGGCGCTTCCATGCCTCATGAAACTGTAAAACGGCACGAGAACCACAAACATGTATCACTTGCCAGGGGTTTTCCACTGGGTATCTTCTTTAACCCATTTTAGCCTGATAATTCCTTTAGTACCACTGTTGCACTGGAGGTTCCATATAAGCGTAAGTCTAAAATGACACCAAAGGAAAGTGGAAGAAAACGCACATAATTCTGAATGGCCGGAGAAAATCTCGTCATAGTCCAGACTGAACTTGCGAGGTGACCTAGGTACTTCCTTTCCGCTCTACTCCATTTAATATAAACCATTTATGAAGCCAGTTTTATTCATAGAAACTCGACAACTTCTGTTTAAACAAATGGATTTGCATCAACCACAAAACATAGCAGTGTCATTGTCTGTTGAGGAAGTTCAAAGAGGTGTTCTCTCGTTGATAGCCGAGGAGTTCACTGATCCAACGCGTGCTTGATGCAAGCGTGTTACAAGGAAAAGTTTTAACTAATAATTTGCCTTACATTTTCAGAGTATGTTTTCTGTTTATATTTTTACAGCCTCTGTATCTGTGTTTTGCTTCAATTAAAAACAATCAAAGCAGTTTAAGTGTACCTCCAGACTATATTAATGTATTGTATCATTGTATGAGCTTGTGAACCCTCTTGAAAAAGACAAATGATTAATGCCGCGATTATAAAAACTATCAAAGCTAAATCAAACATGGACTTGTCTACATTGTGATATAGGGAAATATTCAAAAGTTTATTGATAATTCACTCCACAGAACAAGCTGCATGAATAGTTAACTAAGACCACAGTAACGCAGCACACCTGCAACATCCCTGCTCTCCTCATCTAACGTTACAGCGTGTCACTGCCACCACAGTCTCATTTGTTGGGGTAAATCAACCAAGCATTCTCATATGTTTTACTCCTTATTTTGAATTAGCATTAATAACATCCACATTTATTTGTTTTGAAGAACAAAATTTGATTCCTCTCCTCTTCTTTGTTGTGAGTTTGTTTGTGGTTGCGTTGAATCTTATCACGAATTGTAGAGGCGGCTTATATTTAAATGAAAGCTTACAATAATTTGCCCACTCTATAGCGGTAATTTCAAACTGCGGTGGAAATGCAAACCGACAACTGATTGTTTATAGATGCATCGAGCCGCCGAAGTTGCAAAGACTAAAAGTGTTTCTGGTGAAAGCAAACATCTATTTGTTTCATACTGGCGGCCATTGTATTAAGTCATGCAGTGCTTTCACTTTAAGTTTGGGAAATTAGTTGTCACCAAATTGTCATGTCTGTTTTATTAACTTTCACTTGACGGCTTTCATATAATGCTGATTTTGTCTTTGTAATATCTTTGTTTGCTTTAACCTTATTTCTGTACCTACAACACAGGTTATATTGAATCTGGATTCAAAGGTTATTTTACCCCATTACCTTGTTTACCTTCCTAGAAGCAATATCTGCTTTATGAGGAAAGGATTGCGGAACATCAAAAACAAAGCTTGTCTTGTGTCCTCAAACAACCATAATACTATTTGCAAAAGAATGTTTACGTGGCTGCTCAATGATTTATGGCTTTTGATGGGTTCCCATGCCTCTCTTTGAAACTGTGGGGAAAACAGTGCCAGATTCATGAGAACCACAAACATGTATCAAGCTTGCCATTTTTTTTTTTCAGTAGCTGTGGTTCATGCATCTTCTTTAACCCATTTTAGCCTGCTCGAATTCCTTTCGCTCCCTCAAAAATGTTGCAATGGAAGATATATAAGCGTAAGTCTAAAAATGACACAGAAGGAAAGGGAAGAAAGCACATAATTCTCCGGAGAGTTTCAGCTGTTGAAAAGAAATGGCTCGTCATAGTCCAGACTGACCCTCTTCATTGAGGTGCCTAGGTACTTCCTTTCCTATTCTCCATTTAATATAAACCATTTATGAAGTGAAATGTTTTATTCATAGAAACTAGACTTCTTTTTGTTTAAAAAAATGGATTTGCATTTTCTCAGAAAAACATTATCCTTTTCATCACATCGGTTCAAAGAGGTGTTCTTACAAGATAAATATTGCATCACAGTTCACTGTTTTGCAACTCAGCGTGTTGGTGCAAGCGTGTTGTTGATCAGTTTTTAACTCTCAATTTGCCTTCTCCGCAAAGCAGAGCACAAAAGATGAACCTTACAGCCAGGGTGTTCATTGGGTTATACTTGGAAAAACAAAAAGATTCAAAACAAAGCAGTTTAATGTACTGTTCCATCGATTCAGGAGACTTAATCAGCTCCATTGTCTTTTTTCCTGTGCTTGTGCTCCTTGTAGACAATTACAGCACGGTTGGATATTTCTAGTGAAAGCTAATGAGCTATGAACATGGACTTGTCTCTTGTGATATAGGGAAAGTGAGGATACTGTAAAAGCATCAGGGAGGGCACATCCATCCATCCAGAGAACCGCAAGCTTCATTCTTACTCTGGGTGTCTTTCTCAAGACCACAGTACGAGATCTTAAACTCCTTGGGTCGATAGACATTGATTGACATCGATCTACATGCATGTGACTAGTTGTATTCATTTGTTGTGCTTGTAGACCACAACCAACCCCTCTTCCTCTTATGTTTTACTCCTTATTTTGAATTAGCATTAATAACGAGTGGCTTTATTTGTTTTGAAAACGGAAAAAAAAATTCTCGAATGATTACCTAGTGCTAATGTAGTTGGATAAAGTTGAATCTTATAGAATTGCTTAATTAAATAGGCTTATATTTAAATGAAAGCTTACAATAATTTAAAGGGAACATATTTAGCAATTTCAAGTTTTCCTTTCTCTTTGGCGTGTTACAAGCTGATTGTTCATAGATAAGATCCCTGAAGTTGCAAAGACTAAAGTGTTTCTAGGTAAAAGCAAAAGCACTTTATTTGTCCTTCAGAACGTAGATGTATTTAGGAATCATTAAGATTACTTGCAACAGAACAGCAAACCCAGATGTTATCACAATGTATTTTATGGATGACAGTTTCGTGCGCTGTTTCGTACATTACAGCGGAGTGTACAGCCCGTCAGAAATCGTCTTAATTACGGCTTGTGTGCAAACACATACGAGTTTCATTACTGTGTCTGGCACGTGACTCTGTTCCCCTCTCGGCTTGAACTGATGCTAATACTAAGGACATTATTGACTGTCTTTATATTTACTTTGAAAGCTGAAGCTCTTGATTATGGAAAGGGGCGTTACATTTCCAACGCGGCTTGTGGTGTTTGGCCAATCACAATGCACCGTGTCAGTTGGCCAATCAGAGCAGACTGCGCTTGTCAGAAGGAGGGACATTAATTTTGAACATTAAATCATGTCTACATATTTTGTTACACCAAATACACCAACTTATGATCTTTAAAAAAAGCATCATATGACCCCTTTAAGTTAAGAATTTTGCCTTGTAGGTGGTATAACACAAAAAAAGCAAAGATGGACCATATCATCATAGTTAGCAAGTACCTAGGAGTGCTGTAGCTAGCTACCATTCAGAACACCATAAAAACTACTCAAAACACCTTAGCAAATACTGAGAAAGTTATCAGGTGTGCCAACACCAACACTTCTTGGCCATTGAAATTAGCTGTTTCTGGCAATGCTTTGATCATACAATATTATTCCATGCAAGCAACCGTGTGCCGTTCCCCGTCCTGACATCAGCTGCTTGAATCATGTGGCAGTGTGGAAAGCAGTCTACTTTGAAGTGCTTTTAGTGCAACCTGTGCAGTTCAAGCTGAAGCAGCCATAAAGCCAGAATGCTCTTGTAATAAAGATCCCACCTCTTAAAGTTGGTGTTTGTTTCAAAGCCAGTTACAATTCCAGACAGTCTAAAAAGCCAGTTTGTTTAATAATTTAATGACGTTATTCAAAAAGTTATTGAATTTATGTTCTTGAGCAGCCTTTGGGGGGTGTTTTTCTGTGTGGGAAGGCTTTCTTACATCTGTTGACATCTTTTCACTCATGTAAGCCCAAGACAAGCCAGACTGTTAAAGAGCCGCTTCAAGTCATCTGTCTTGTCTTCTGCAACTAGTAATTAATACAGCTCCTCTGAGCTAACGAAGGACTAGAAGGGCATTTTAGTATTTAGTTTGTTTGCATTTGTTTTTATTAAAGAACCCATGCGTTTTTACTTTGTTCTTTTCTGTGGACACTTTTTCTGTTGAAACAACAGGTTTGTGTTTACAAAAAGACTTAATCTTTTTTATAAATTATTTTTGAAAATACATACCTTTTTCAAAACTCTTAAATTTCATGCTTCATTGCTGAATAAAAGTCACTGTAAAGACTAAATTTGTAAAAGATTTGTACAAATAAGTGCTGTTCATTTGAGTTTTCTGTGCATTGATTAATCCTTAATGTAGTATAGTTTCCACCAAAATATCAAGGAGCACAACTATTTTCAACATTGATAATTAAATGTTTCTTGAGTAGAAAATCAGCATATTATAATGATTTCTGAAGGGTAACGTGACACTCAACACTGGAGTAATGATGCTTTTACTCCAGACAAACTTTGAACATTAGTATTTATTTATTTTGTTTTTAATAATATTATTTTAATTGCATTAATTTTCATATTTTTTACATACAGGCTAATGATTTTTCCACTGTTTAATGTGAACTTTGATCTGAGAAGTCTGTGAAAGCATTTAAGTATGTCCTGGTTTTTCAAAATGATTTAATAAGTAAACAACTTTTAACTCTGAGAGATTGGAAGCCCTTAATTAAAAATATATATTTTATATATAATAATATGTATATTATTTTATTTGATTAATATTTTATAAGACATTTTAATAAATGTGCACTTTGATAAAATGTAGTTTCTGGAGGGTTTATTTATTTAGTAATTCATTTTTCAAACACCACCCCTTTCTTCTAATTTCAGTATTTAGCAGATTATTGAATTCATTTTGAATGTTTCAACACACCTGATTTATGCTGTTAAACTTGTCAAAACATTACAAAGTTTATTTATACAAATGCAAGACTTTCTTGTAACAAAAGTTTAATGAGCGCATTTAGTTGAAACCTATCCTAAGCCATTGTTCTGCTGTCGGGTATTGAGTTATTCTCACCCAGTCGGAAACCGAAGAGAAAAGGATCAGATTTAGCGGATAAGTGGAAAATAATGTTCAGATTTGTCCAGTGATTCAATACTGAACAGTGATAGCCCTGAGAATCTTGGATACGCCTCAAACTTGCAAAACAAGCTCGAGCATAAGGTTGCAGACAACAACAGGGTAATGATACAACCGTCTGGGGTTTGGTCTGGTCTTTAACCACACCTCGACACCTCCACACAAAACATCTCCTTCAGTTTCAGAGAAATTACAGCCCTGTTATAATAAACCTTTGTTGCAAGCCTGCAACCAGTGCAAACACCCTCATGACAGTGACTCTAGCAGAATTTCATTGTCCTTTTGCTGTGTTGCAGCTTCAGCAGCTGTTCGGATTTCCCCCCAAAAAAACTAGTTGAGCAGAGCGAAAGATGGACTCCTGAAATGGAGTCTGAACCTAAAGCAGAGCCCGTAACCAAAGCCAGATGTGTTTAAGGTGTGAGCTTAATGTCCTTTTCGTCAAGCACCGTCATTCTGCCGCCCACTCCAGCTCCGTTTCTCCACAAACCATTTAATTAAGCCGGGGCATAGTTCAACATGGTTGGATGGAGTGAGATTTCATTAGATTGTCTGTATGCAGACATTTTTCCCTTTTTCACCAAGGCAGTGGCTCAATTTGTCAAGGCCAAGCTCGTGTGCACGCCATGCCCCTTGGCCTGTCACTGAAATAAATAGTCTGCGAATGGAAAGGAATTGCTTAAAATGAACAAGTCCTTGGGTGAGACAAAAAAACAAATGTCTTGACATCATGCGGAGTCCTAGTGCTTTGTCAATGTAAAGACAATGATTCATTTTTAATGATCAATTATTGTCTATAGAATTTAGCAATAGTTTGGGTAATGGATGTTTATCTAGAAGAAAAATAATGAATGCATTCTTGATCTTTGCAAAAAGAGATGCCTATTGAAATGTTTTTGCTTATAGGTCTCTACAGCCATCTGAATGGTTAACGTACTCGTGTTAACAACAGGAAGACTGTTTTAAAGAGTAGCCGGATCTAATCTAAGGCAGCATCATGTGTATTAGGGCTGTCATTTTTTTTCGAATTTCAAATATTCATCAAATATAAATCCTTTTGCATTTGAACTGTAGGTGTCTAGAGGGACATCTATTAGCATTGCACTCTATTCTCGCAAAAGAGAGTTGGATATTTAGAAAGCCATTTTAAATTATTGTAAGTTCAACTTTGATAAACATGTCTAAAAATGTATGGTGGGACGGGTCTCTGCTCACTGCATCTCATGTTTTTAAATGAAAAAAGTAAGGTTACTCTTTGTGATTGGTTTTCCGTGCTTTGTATTAAACTGTGTATATACATGATGCCTTTTTGTTTCTAACTGTTTAAGCAACTGAATTAATTTTATATGTTTAAACATTATGCACATTTTCAAAGGTAGTGGTGTTATTTTATGCTTTTAAGAAACGTGCATTTGGTAATATTTTGCACGATGCGCCCTCTTGTGTCCTCACGAGAGAAACCAAAAGCTTTTTTCCGCTAACTGAAATTGTTTTTTAAATTGGAATATAATTCGAATTTATGCACATTTCAAATTCATAATATTTATGCACCTCACAATATGATTCTAAAATTATTATTAATTTACATTTATATTTATTGAGGATCAACTTTAATTTATTTCTGCACTTAATTGAGTTGCTTTTATTCTAATATAATTTGAATTTTGATAATATTTAAGTACAAAATTCGAATTTAGTTTTTCAGACATTTTGACAGCCCTAATGTATATCCTTCATAGAGAAGACAATACTAGAAAGTTTAATATGCATGCACCTCACAATATGATTCTGAAATAATTAATAATTTACATTTTTATTATTGATTACCAACTTTAATTTATTTGTGCATTTAAGCTGCTTTTAAGCACTTTATAAAATAATCAAAACAATGATCAAATTAATACTGCATTACAAACTGCATAAATGATCTCTTTGTTAGAGCATTTGAAAGGGAAAGCACTGAAATACTGGCGGGTGAAACCGTTTACTGTCAAGGGCACATTTTTCAGAGTGCATATCCTGTACAATGAAACCTGTGATTTTTGCTCACATTTATACATTTAGTCGATGCTTTCATCCCAAACGACTTCTAAAAGAGGAACAAAAGCAATTTGTCAAAGAGGATGATTTGCCCTTGTGTTTTGCTTCAACCACGAAACCTTATGCAATATTGTGTTCTTGTTTGATGGTTGTGAGTGTGTGTTTGTGTATATACGGCTGTGAATATGCAAAACAAAAAACTAAGCTCCGAATTGTTGAAGAGAATCGCAATGCAAACATTTCCTCCGCCCTTCATTTTTATGCTATTAGAATATTGCAAATAGTACCTAATTTAGTTTGGTACATCGCAGTATTTCCTAACATTTGCCCTGTTATTTCCTCTCCAAAGACATTCAGGTGCAAGCATCTGCAAGCCCAGGTGTTTGTTTGTGTACTTTTGTGGCTTTTAAGCGGTTATGATTTCGTAATTATGTCTCTTGCAATAAAAGCAATTTAGTGTTGCTGAGGGCCATCTAGCTGGTAATCACACTGGGAGAATATTCAGTAGAATGTGAGACGGTCTGCATTTATAAGGATATAAGGTATCATAACTATTTTAATTGACGCTTATGTGGTTTATAGCATGCCAAAGTGTTTGTGCAAGGTCTGTTCTCCAAGTTACTCCTCCTTAAACCTTACCAGGCTAATACCGTAACATTTAATTAGAATCAAAGTCCTGCACTCAAGTTTTTATGCACTCGTATGATAAAAACGATCCTGATTGGTTTGAGAACTGCAGTTTTGGTTTGCTGAAATTACAGCAAATGTGCATTTGCTTTGCAAATTAGCCGCTGATATTGGGCATTGCTTAAAGACCTGTTCGTATGAGTGTTTTTGAAGAGAGGTCCCTGAAGAACAGGTGACCTCTGCGGAACGATCTCAATTAACAAGAATTTGCATTTACAAGCACACATAATGCGTACCCACAATTCGTCATTACACAGTGCTTGGATGTTTTGGATTATGTTCTGATTTGTATTCCATCTGTTTTAAGGTCATATGCTAATTTTAAATATAGTTTAACTAAAAGGGCAAACTTTATGAATCATGACTGCATTTTGTTTTACTTTTAAGTTTGGAGTAATTAAGAACTCATTTTACAAGAAAAAACATTTATGCTTTTATTTGCATATTCCTTAATTTTTTTTCTTAATTTCTTTTTTTATAAATCAATATCTCCAGTGTTGTTGGAGCAAAAAATTCAAAATGCCCTGCTGCTCTTTTGCAATCTTAAAGTTCTTCCAGATAATTTTCATATCCACGTGAATGGTAATGATGCTTAATAAATAGTCATGAGCTTTCTTGTAAAATACTAGTGAACTTCATGATCTCATTGAGAATGCAGTATAATTCAGAAGCAAATGCGCTGTATAAGTGCACCAGTTTTTGAATAATTTTAAGCTTAATGGCCTATTGCTGGTATACTGTATCTAATACACAAGGTCAGATTCGTAATTAAAACTTCCTTTAATATTCACAGATTTAATTCAAAGTGTGTAATATCCAATGGCAAGGCTTTAGGTAAACCTTGGAACTGACGCTGGTATAAATGAGCCCAACTGTTGAGATGCACCACGAGTTAACTTGGTTATGAAATCACTGATGTTAGATGAATTCTACAGTACTTTCATTTAAGTTTCCTTATTCTTCATCCTGCATGTAAAATCAGTGAATGCAGTTACTTCTTTACTGAGATAGGCCTATATCCATTTTTCCAGTTAAGCAAATCCTCGTAATAACCTTGAAATCAAGGCCACTGGTTAAGCTGATTAAGGTTGGCAAGTTTGTAATTTTGTTTGTAATAGTTTTGTAAGCACACAAAACAAATTGAAATGATTGTACTGTGCTGCAGCACAGTTGTCAAACATCGCCCGATCTGAGATGGTCTGGATTTTTCCAGTGCACTTGAATTAATTGGCAATTTTTGTTTGAGTTAGCCTGGGAGTGACAATACTAAGTAAGGGCTGCAAAAACAAAACATGTTTGGTCTGCTAAAATAATGATGTCTATAAAAATGCATAGTTTTTTTGAGTGTGGGGTTTAATTTGTTTTGTAGTGCAGAGCGGTCTGAAATGCAAACCCTCGTCTGTTATTCTAATGGAGGGAGACTGACCAGAGGAGATAACAAACTGCAGTGGATGGGAGGACAGATGCGCACTGTCTTCGGATGCCTGCAGCAGATATGGAAGTAATGAATCCTATTGATAATAATTGAATATTGACCGTCCACAGTGCTCTTCCATTCATTGAGCCCATGCGTTGAGGTGGCAAAAAGCATTTATTTAGTTCTTTTAAAGATGTATACTAATGAAAAGGATAGACAGTAATTGTATGTAGTCAAGAAGGGGTTCAATATCAACAATACGTTGGAACTTCATCTTAATTCATTTGGGGATTTTTTTTCTGCAGTTACTTTTCGGCATCCATTCGGTTTTCAATATGAAGTCGTAATTCGCTGTATGGTCCAGTTAATTAAGATTTTTTTTTTTCTCTTGGCCAATTTTCTTTCATTTGAGAATATAATTGGCTTCTCGATACTAAATTCAATTTTATTTCAAACTGGTACACAAACTTGTTAATGTTGGGTTGTCAGGAAAACAAAAGATAAATAATTATCTATCTTATCAAGAAAATACAATTTTAATGATATTACCAATTTAGGGCCAATATGTGTAACAATTACAATTTCTGCCCAATTGAGCAAATATTTTATTTTTTCCATAATTTGATATAGTTATTTGCTATTTTTAATTTGTATTGCGTATATTATATAGATATCACATCAGCCGTTTGATAACACTGTCGATTGACCGTTAGCGTTATGGACACCTGAGTAATTCTTTCCTGAATGGGGTGCATATTCCTAGAATTTATCCATTAAAGTCTATCCTTGTAAACACTTATCTCTCTCTATATATTTCATCTGTTTCTAACTCCAGTTTGGTCCAGCAGCTTTGGCTTGGCTTGCTACTCCTCAGTTTTGAAGTTTTGAATTCCTTCCTGGACATTTCTATTTGTGTCCAGAGTGCTGATATTGTGCTTGGAAAAAATTGCTACCCGCTGTTTGTTTTCGAAGACGAGGCTGGGTCTGAGGCTCGCTCTCCAGACATATTAATCTTTCTCTACAGCAGGAATGATCAACAGAAACCATCGATTAACAGCACAGTATGGAGTAGTGCAACACAGACCGGCCACCTGCAGGACATTTATCTACTTGTCACGGCAAAAACCTCTGATAAGGCTAAGTCTCATTGATAACACCAGCAACGGCAACATTGCCTTTTTCTGGATTGCGAGTCCTTGTCCGTATGGCAGATCTACCCATTTTCTGTTCGTCAAATCAATCATCTTGCCTTATGCTCACACTCGGTCTGTCTCTGTCTGAGGGAGTCAAAATGACCAAAATACAAACGCTTGCCTTTCTTGTTTTAGTGTTTTGTGCAATTTGCATAACTGTTTTAGGTTAAAAAAATTGTTCATACTATATATTGAGACCCTATTTCATAATTTGTATCCCATCTCTATCCGTGTCCTATGTGAACACCCCTAATCCTCTCCAAAAGTTTGAGCACTGTTGGTGTCCCACTGGTACTTCTAAACCATTTCATTTTAAATGTGTAAAATAAGGAGGATATTTAAGTTTGTTCTTATTCAGGCCATTCTAAACCGGTTTCACATTCTTATGTGGAACACAAAAGAATATATTTCTAAAAATGTCATTGATTTGTATTATATGAGAAAAAAAAAAAAGGACCCCAATGATTTTCATGGACAAATATAATTGAAACCGTTCTTAAAAGGGTCATCGGATGTAGGGATGCAACGATTATACATTGTGTTGGTATGATTATTGTCTGACGAATAATCAAGGTTTTACGATTATGACGCTTATGCATTTATTTATTTCCACAACATTATTATATAAAATCACATGAACACACTTAGATATTAAAGGGTTATTTATTGCTGGTTTTGAAACCGAAATAACACCGTAAGCAACAAAACAGCACAAAATAATAATAAATAATGATCTCTGCCATTGGAATTTAAGGTGACCTCTGCTCTGTAAACATCCATTACGTATTATTACAGTATTTATCTTTTGAAAATAACAAATAGAAAATTGATCACACGTTTTTTATGTTTTCTTTAAATTTCTTTTCGATCGTAGAGAATTTGGAAACAACATGGAGGAAAAAAAATCTCACGTGTGCCTTGAGTGAAGTGGGTTATGAAACCCTGCTCCGGACATTGCAGCAGAAATATTCGTTCAGCAGAATGTACATACTATTACTACTACAAAAAAAAAAAAGTAGTTTGTTTTTGGTAATTTGAAAGGATTGTGAACTATTTGAAATGTTCACCTCTGCCGCAGCTCCTCCTGGTAGAAGATTTATTTTAAATTCAGTAAAATGTATTCTGCGCAGTGTATAGCTCAAGGGCAAGTTCGCCAGGGAACACTTGACCACAGCGTCTTGGAAGGGAAACTTGGGCAGGTTTTAATTGGAGAGCCGCAGCAGGCCAGATTCACTCGCGCACACATCTTGTTGACTCGTCGGGATCACAGCCAGTCGTCGTCTTTTGGATCCTCCGCAGCTTTGGTCCATGCCACCAAACCACGCGCCATGCAGTTACGGTGTGGAAATAGCTGAGCTATGTTTCGTCTGGGAGATTCTGCAACTAGTATGTTTTTGTCCGCGCAACACTGCCAAACTCTTCTGTAGCATTGTAATTAACAGAAGCTGCACTGCATACTGTTTTGCACTTTTTAAGGGCAGTGTTTTGTTTGAGGAACCCGTGAGCTCAATGGAGCTGAGGTGGTACTGAACTGTTTAGTATGCTGTCTAATATTTAACAGGAGCGCATTTATCTGGTGCAACCCTGACGGCGGTGCTTAAAGCAGCTCCACGAGTTGATGTTTATTTATTAGATCCCGCAACGTGATATTAGTTGCTCATACAGGGATCATAATGGAGTCCATGTGACTGGTTTTTATGGACTTCAAAGCATTCCCCGTGGCCTCTCGTGCTGTCATCTCTCGTCACCAGTCAGCAGTGCGGCCCTGTTGACCCGTAACCTCAGAACTGTGGCCATGGTGACCGTCTGACCTTCCCGAGAAGCTACAAAAGTTGGGAGTGGAAGTGGCCTCCGGGGAGGGAATGGAATGTCCTGTGTTAGAACAGAACAGAGCGGCACAGCCTAATCACAGAACAGTACAGGATCATACATGCACCTGGGACGACACAAGGCTGGGCTTATTACTGTGCACGGATATTTTTATATTGCTGATATGTAGAAATCACTATGCATGCCTAATAGAAACGTTCGGATAAAGATCTGAACGATATATTGCCATTTATAGTCTGTTGTGATGATGGATGGTGCAGTTTGCTTTTAGTGGGTCCATTTTGTTTAGCTGGATCTTTGTTACACACCCATTTGCAAAGCTGCTTTAATGACTCTGAAACAGTACACAGCAAAATGCTACTGTGTGAAGAAGGAATGCTCCTCAGAAAAATGACTTGATTGGGAAATGATTGGGGATTGAGAATAGTTAACTGTCTGGGAAGGAAATGGTTGGATTACTAGATTGTGTAAATGAGGCGTTGCAATTTAGAAAATCGCAGGCAATCATTTCCAAAGAAAGCTGATGTCAATAAGGATAAAGAATGTGAAATTAGGGATATTTGTGAGACTTACACTGACTAAATACTTGCCATAACTTGTCATAATCCTGGATGTAATAATCAAACAGAGATGCATCATCTAGTTGTTGCTGTAATATACTTAATTGTTGTTTTTCTGCCACTGATGCTTCTACTATTATTTATTTATTATTCATTTAATTTATTCTAGTGTTCAAAATTAATTCATTTTATTCAGCAAGGGTGCATTAAAGTTGTCAAAATATTTATATTTCAAATAAGAAGTTATTTTGTACTTTGTTCATCATAGAGTTATAATAAATGTTTCTTGATCAGCAAATCACTATATTAGAATGATTTCTGAAGGATCATGTGACACTGAAGACTCGAGTAATGATGTGAAACTTCAGCTTTGCATCACATAAAAGCACATTTCAAAAATATAAAAAGAGAAAGCAATTATTGTAATGTTTAATCTGTTTTTACTATATTTTTGCTCTTATAAATGCAGCCATGGTGAGAAGACTTTTCCACAACATTAAAAAACCTCACAGACTTCAAACTTTTTTTTAAAGTTAATGTAGGTGAAAATAACTGCATAACGTTCCTATGTTTAATAATACTAATAGATGGCTTTGCCCAGATGACTGAACCACCCCTTTATACAGACAAACTGTCTTAAAGTTTCAAAAGTTTTTACTTTACAATGTGACATACTTAAGCAATACAGTTGTACTATTTCACTCGGATGTAATTGTTTATTTTTTGTAATGCAGTTATTTATTGAACATTTTGTCAATGCCAGAATATTTTGCATTGTCCAGCGACACCCTAATAGTTGTAAATCACAGTTGCACAAGATTGTCCTCCTCTCTAAATCCCTTTTTCCCCAGTTTTTGTAATGCCAGTGAAACTCTTTTACTTATTCACCACGGAGAACTCTTTTGACAGAGCTCAAAATTGTTCTGACCCAATTTGCTGTCTTTTTATAGCTTTTTTTTTTCCCTCAGTAATTTCTCATGAGAATTGACACTTCAATGTCAAGTCGTTTTTTCTCCATGTTGGCAAGTAATTGAACCTGTATGATCTTCTCAAACTCCTCATTGTCACAGTTTGGCAGTTGTATAATAACCCGTTTATGATATTGTTTGATGCTTTTCTTATTCGGTTTACCTCCAACCTCATAGATGGCTGTGGTGTTTATGAAATGCTGACACGTTAGTCTCCGAGAGTAGTTGTGCTTGATGTGTTGAATGGCATTGCTGGAATCAAGAGCATGTGTTCCACCTCGAGGCGAGATGTTCATGGACGAGTATCCAGGTTATGTTCCCAAGGTCAGAGGTGGTTTGATTTATACTAAATGTTCATGTCAGCTTGTTCTGCCAAGTGTTTCATGATTTGACTTTCAGTCTAATGGTGCAAGTTTTTAACATCCTCGCTTCAAAATGTACTACTTTAGGTTAAATTATATTCTTATAGTGGTTTATAGAGATCAAAAGTGCTGTCCTTTTTTAAAAATTGCTTGTAAATCTCATTATGCTGCATTATCACTAAATCTTGCATTCAATCTTTTTGTCAACTTGTTTTCTTTCAAATAGCAACGTTTTTATTATTTATTTTTGGAACTGATTAATTTGTAGGCCTTATTGATCTGAGCTTATGCACCTCAATTTTGGGGTGAAAAATTATGATTTGTGGATAATATTGGCAATGTTAACTCCGACTAAGGTGCATATGCTCAGATCAATGAGATCCACAGTCAGTCACTTCCAGAAGGAGCTGATTGATTGAAATCATTATTATTATTATTTGGTTTTTATTATTATTAAGCTGGTCATTTTTGACCAGGAACACCACAAGTGTAAGGTGGGAAAAAGATCCTAAAGAAGTACAAAAAATATCTATATTTTGGGACCTTATATTCTGTTTGAGCAAATTCAGTAAGATTTAGTCCAATGCAATAGCATTTAGCAAAGGAATTATATTCTACGTCATGGTTAGTGTGGCATATTATTTAGTTTTTCTAAATAATTTAGGAATTTAATGTGATTTAATGTCAAGTATTCATTTAATCACAAATAAACATTTTAATTGGAGCACAATAAATACAGACCCAGTACCTTTAACTTTCAAATTATGGCTGATAATGTATAAATTACCAGTATTATACATTTATATTAATTTGTTTAAAAGAATAAATTACATGTTCTAAATTAGAATGCTGTTATGCCGGAGTTAAGTTAGGCATCACAACATTATCTATAGATTTATGGATAACTGTTATTGAGGTGGAAAATATTTGCCTGAATCGTGTTATCCCTTTACATTAAAGTGATTTGAAATCTTTTTTTTGTGAGTGTTGAGAACAGGGAGAAAACATTCACCTAGTCTTGCATGAGGATAGAGGCACATGCAGTGCTGGATGTATGACAGCGGTTACAAGGAACAATTAGCTTCAGGCGTGCCCTGTCACAAGCTGCCAGGAGTTCATTGTTCAATAAAATATGATCTCCAGCCAGTTTGAAGCAGCATCTGCTAGTTTTTCCATTGTAATAAATCACCAGGTTTGTGTTGTTGCAGCTCACCTCTTCATTTTCTAATAAAACTCTAAAGCACTGACACTGAGTGAGAAAATGTAATCTTAAATCGATTTTAATAACACTATACCAGGCTCCATGGGAACTGCATGCTGGAACTTTATTGTGTGCCATCTGGAGGTGTGTGTGTGTTTGTCTTCTCTTACTCACTACTTTTTTTTTTTGTCATTGTGGTATGAGAACACAATATGTGATCATGTGCGTGAGAGAGACTTATTATTCAGCGAGTGGTCCTAACATCTGACGGTCTGGCCATTGCAGACGCTAGTCTGTTGTGGTTTAACGTCACATACTCCAGTGTTTTTTCTCTCTTTTTTCATCCTCCTCTCTGTGTGCTGAAAAACCAAGTGATGACTGACATGTCAAAACAAGGCCTACACAGTATGGAATAGTTGTATGTTTGGGTATATTTTGTTCCTCTATAAAAGGCTTCACTGGCCATTTTGGTTGAGTGAAGTTTTGCTTTTTATAATATTTATTGTTCCTAATGATTATGATTTTATATATATATCACACGCACACACACATTTTATTATCAATATAATATGAAATATAATTATTATACACTATTTAGAATATTTTACATAAAATCAGATGCACAAATAAACATAACATCACATAAATAAAACGACCACGTAAAGCAGAATCTATTGACATTGCCAGTTTTTAGATTATAAGTACTTTTGCTGTCGTCTAACTCATTATATGTAGACTTATATATATATATATATATATATATATATATATATATATATATACATGTACATATATTTCATGCTATATATTATGATTTTGAATTAATTTAAAGACCATAATGTTTGACTTTAATTTTAATTTTTTGTTTGTTTTTAGAAAAATCTACATTTTAAAGAATAATTGTAATATTGGCCAACCATTAGCTATTGACTGTAACATGAAATTAATTATCAGTATATTTAAAAATTGTTAATATCTGCTTATGCTCTGACACTTTTTTTAACCTATGACAATAACTTTCCTGCTTTTATGTGTAACGGTCAGTGGTGGGCAAAGTACACAGATCAAGTACTTGAGTAAAAGTACAGATAGGTATAATAAAATATTACTCCAGTAAAAGTACTGCTTTTTCAATTTTACTCGAGTGAAAGTACAAAAGTACTCAATTTTTTATGTACTTAAGTAAAAAAGTACTGATAGACAGATTTATTTTGCAATTTTAGATAGACTACTTTATTTAATTTTATATTAGCACATATTTTTATAATCCTACTGCCCAAAATACCTGGGTTTTTCCCAAAATAACCACTATATAGAGTCAAGATATATATTTTGTTGATATGGACTACGTTGATGAGAGTGATGTAGTAATGTTCACTGTGAAGCTTACACTGCCATGTACCTGAGAGAAAACAGATTTCACCATCTAATCTTCACCAGGAAGAAAAAAGTGTTTTAGAACTTGTTGTTTTGCAGAACGTCAGTTATATATGACATGAGAATTAGGCCTGAAATTAGGAAGAACATTTTAAGGAAAATCTAATTATATTTTCATAATGATTTTTTCTTCTCAAACTTGTCTGTGGTGTAAAAACACCCCTGGCCCAATGCCCCCAGAGGGCATCACTTCCCACTCTGATAATTACTGTAGTTACTATGTTCTGAACATCACATCCTTTCTTTTTCCCTCAGATGGAATCTATCTAGGTGGCTGAATAAAGATATTTGGACTTTATATCTAAAAATGTCCTCAACTTAGCACCAGCAAGCTTGTTAGCTAGACAGTTAGCATCAGCTAACAATATTTACTTATTTTCAGTATGGTTATGAATAAACATTCATATCTGTCTACTCGGCTAGTTGATCTGAACAATATAAAAATGTATACTGTTGATAAACAATATAAAAACAGACGTCACATAGGTCTAAATGCATAGCATTTTAATAAAACTGCTAACGTTACAGCAGCGGGGAATATGAACGTGCATGAGTTATTTTATTTAATCAGTGTTATTTTAATGTTTTGTTTTTTGACCTAAAACACAACGTTAGACACTGATGTTGATCTGTCTGCATTCAAGCATTTCAGTGGGCTTAAATAGATCACCCTTTACAGCAGATTTAGTTCACAAACAACTGACAGTTTTGACCTAAATATTATTTTCAGTTACAATAATGAATCCTAAAATTCGACATTAGTAACGTACTTTTCACAGCATCAGTAGCGTAGCTCACGAGATCTCGGTTCTTTACTTGTGAGTTCAGTTCACTGAAGAAGACTCGCTCTAAACGGATCATTTGAATCAGTGAGTTTTCGACTCGAGAACAGCTGCAATCGGATCATTCAGATTCGTGAATGAATCGTTTGTTGCGATTTGCGAACCGATTGAACAGGTTCATTGAAAAGAATCAGTTTGTTCATGAATCAGACACCGCTTCTGCGTCTCGGAGCACGTGATGTATTATAAGGAGTAACGATATGTTTTATGAAATGTAGTGAAGTAAAAAGTACGATCTTATGCTTTGGAATGTAGTGAAGTAAAAGTTACTCAAAATAAAACTACTCCAGTAAAGTACAGATACTTGAAAAATGTACTTAAGTACAGTAACAAAGTAGTTTTACTTCGTTACTGACCACCACTGGTAACGGTCATATTGTAAAAAACATTGTATCAGATTTTCCTTGAGTGCTGTTTTAAATGCCAAAAGAGCATGGCACTAATCTTTAATGTAATTTGTCATGTTTAGTATGGGACATGAAAGAGTTACTTGTATTTTCAGTAAGGGTTGATGTTTGCAGGCATTCTGACCGTAATATAATTACAATAACATGGTAATACTAAACCGTGACCGACAGAATCAGTAAAACTATAAAATCTAAAATTTGGAAATGGAGTTTATTATATTGTCCCATGCCAGTGATTTTGTATGGATCATTTATATGTACCCAGCCGTCCCAATGCACAAGTTATCATACTTCAACTGCAGCTTTGCCCTTTTTCCCTCCCTTTCATGTTTCTTCAGTAGAACTGCATTGTGTTAATGTACACCAGCTCTGTCCCGTGTCTCATCTGGATGTGGGTATGTTAGCTTTTAGATGTCACTATAGCATCCTAAATCAATTACCGATTTTGATATCCATAAAGAAACCCCCTGACATTTATTGGTATATACCGAGTCTAGTCTTTTGTTGGGAATGTATTGATCCCAGGATCTTTCAGCTGGCTCGTGGCTCAGAGGACACAGTAATGTATTTTTACAAGGGGAAATCTGTCTTTTCTTCATGTCTTTCCAAAGCTGCCACAGTCATAGAGATATAAAAGTAAGCTCTGTTCCAAACTCCAGTGAGCTTTCTACATAGGCCACCTTCCAAGGCAGCATCCAAAATGAATTGGTGTGACTGATTTGAAATGTTCTGCATTTGAAGGGCACTTCAAATGCAGAAAATTCACGTCAGTCATGTTGTAGCCATGTCGCAATGCATTCTGGGATTGCCTTATCTGCGATTTCGGACATAATTGTATATGATACCTCAATATACAGTCTAGGTCAGGGGTGTCCAGACCTGTTCCTGGAGGGCCATTGTCAGCTGACTAGGTTTTTGAATAGATGTGCAGACTTGGCTTACACCTAAAGTTGAAAAGTTTGGGATCAGTATTTTTTTTAGATGGAAAATAATGCTTCAGCTTCATTTATCAAAAGTGGCAGTAAAGACATTTGTACAAGTCACACATTTTTCTATTTCAAAGAAATCTGTTCATCAAAAAATGCTAAAATTGTGGTTTCCACAAAACTATTAAGCAGCTCAATAGTTTAACACAGAAGTAGGCAACGTCGGTCCTGGAGTGCAGATGTCCTGCAGAGTTTAACACAAACCCTGAAATAAACCTCACCTTCCTGTAGCCCTAGTAATTCCCCCTTGTTTCCATTCAGAAGGGCTCATCCCTATGCCCTAATCCCTTCAAAGGGTTTACCCTCCGGAGTGAGAGCTTAGAAGATTTGAAGGGCGTAGGGGACCCTTCTGCGTCATACGGAGGCGGCGTCATCATGCAAAGGATCATGGGAGGTCCGAAGTGTCCATCATTTGTACCCTTCGAAATCCTTCATTCCTAAGGGCCCTTTGAAGTGGCTAATTTTGAGCACTTCGGTTTGGAACGACACTTCAATATGGTGGCCATGATTGTTTTCATGCCGAAGTGCCCTTAGGAGGGCGATATGTCCCGATTGGACACACCGTCTGAAGACCTTGATTAGCTTGTTCAGGTGTGTTTGATTAGGGTTGGAGCTAAACTCTACAGCGGGGGTGCTCAAACTCAGCACTCCAGAACTGACGTTGCCTACCCCTGGTTTAACATTCATAAATGAATGGAATGTCTCTTGTTTTTTGATTTCGGAAGTATCATTTTATACTAAAGACTATTGGCTGCTGAAAATTCAGCTTGGCTTGCGGTAATAGATCAAATGTGAAGTATATTAGAATATAAAAGTTATTTTAAATTGCAATAATTTCACTATTTCTGCTTTTGATTTGATTTGACTTGATGATAAGAGTTTTCAAAAACATTTGTCCTACCATTTCAAACCTTTGACTTTGTCTTAAAAATGTAAAAAGTTAAAGGGATAGTTCACCCAAAAATGAAAATTATGAAAACTCATCTCTTTCGACACTACTTGACTTCATCATTAAAAAATATCTTTATTTTTCTTTTCTTTCTCTTTCTCTCCTTCCCTTGCTAGCTTGTATTTATTTGAACAATGCCTGAGACTTGGTGTTAGGGGCACTTCCTCTGTATGTTTGCCTCTTCAAGATTAATCGCTTTATGTATTCCCCAATTGTAAGTCGCTTTGGATAAAAGCGTCTGCTAAATGTAAATGTAATGTAACTTACTCACCCTCAAGTCGTTCCAAACCTTTATGAATGTCTTTGTTCTGCCGAAGATATTCTGAAGAAAGTTTGTAACCAGGCTGTTTTGGGGCACCACTGACTTCTATAGAAGGAACAAATAAATACAATGGAAGTCAATGGTGCCCAGAACTGCTCTGTTTCCCAAATATCTTCAGAATATCTACCTTTGTGTTCAGCAGAACAAAGACATTCATACAGGCTTGGAATGACTCGAGGGTGAGTAAATGATGATACAATTTACATTTTTCTGTGAACTATCCCTTTAAGATGCACAAGTATTTCAGTGCTTTTTGTTCCTCCATGCAAATATGGATAATGTAATCGATGTGTTAATTTAGTGGTTTATTGTTACTTGCAGTTATGTAACTGTTTTCACTTTACCTGTGATGGAATGTCTTAAGTCTCATGCCTCAAGTAAAGTCTCTAAACAGACTTTGCGGTCTATTTCAGGCCACTCTTTTACGTCTTTTGATGTTACTCGGCCATAGACTTCTGCGATTTAAATGATGTGTTTCCCTCTTTGAACACCTGAGCAATCATATTCTCCCGTCTTCCTGTAATTGGGCCAAAGCCCAGAAGGGAAAACCTATTCTGCATTTCTGTGCAAATTAATTCACCTTTGACCTGGCCCTTCACACAGTCCCATTCCAGATGTATCAACCGAGAAGTCTCTTGGGCAACATGGTCCTCTTAAAAAAAAGAAAGAAAGAAAGAAAGATATCATATTCCTTTTGTTTTTCACAAGTGCAATTGCTTTCGACATTGTTTTAATCACCATTTAAAAATGTAATGTTTTGGGAGACAACAGACACAATTTGTATTACAGGGCTGGTTCTAATGAGACCACGTGTTAAGTGTATGACTTTGCTTGCGTAAACCTGTTTCTCGCTTTGATTTAATGTTCGGAGCTTATGTTGAAATCTCTTTGAAAGTCCATACTTCAGGCATTCTTTTGGCCTCCTCCGACGCAAATGAGAACCATGTGTGCATTTCCTTAAATATGCAGCAGACTGCAATTTAAAAAGACCCTCCAAAACCTCAGATAATGTTTTTGCATTTTGATAGATTTAGATAAACTAATTGAGCACTGTCTGTGAGACTGTAATGGTACGGAGATGCAGCAGTGGTTCTTCTGAGCGTGGAAATTTAAAGGAAATTTCAAAGGGCAAGAGTTTGTTTCGCAGCTCTTCTCCACTGGAGCAGGGTGGTGCTGCTTTGTGAACAGTTTTTTCCCCCTACTGCGTTTAAGCCTGAAGGTCTGTGACGGCCCGTACGGCAGCTTGTTGACTTGCTGACACACGGCGCAGGTTAATGGTGCGTCCCGCGATCCATCTGCACCAGCTTCTCTGGCTCCTCTGAAAATAAAGATTAACTTTCCACTGCTCCCGCGTGCTCCATTTGTGTTTTTCCATCGACCATAGTAACTTACGGAAAAGGTGCTTATCTAGAGCTTTGAAAAACAATTTAGATTCTGACTTTACCACTCTGTTCTGTCACCCTCACAGGAACCTACAGTGCTCTTGCCAAGATTAATATTGCCCATGGCATGACGGATGGCATCCCAGTACCCCTAGAGTTTCCCTGCATGGGCGTTTTTAACAGCACTCCCCTAAAAGTCTTGCTGACGGTTATGTGAGGCTTCTTTGACCAAACCTAAAATGGAGGTTCAGTTTATAGAGGCCAAACATTTTTAATGCCTCAGAAGATACTGCATACGTCGTGTATTTTTAAGACACTATCCTGGAAGTGGTTTGTCCTGTGCTGTGGCATGAAATAGAAAGGTCTGAGCATAAATGTTTATGAATGGCAATATATGGCCACTTCCAGTACAACAAATTTAAGAAGAGATTGTTTTCTCTCATCAAGACAAATGAAATTTGAAGTTAGAACTAACCAAGTTAATATTGGCCAGATTGTTAAGGAAAGGTGTGATATTGCTTTTCTGTCTAGCGAATGGTCTCATTATTTTCATGATGGCTAACAATAAAACCGGAAATAAAAGTCTTATAGATTTTCACTGAATCATCTAGAAACCAGAATATCATGGAGAATTGAAGGTGGGCTTTTTTGACTTGGTTTCTGATGTATTTTATGCGTTTATTTTTTAAATTAGTCTTAGCAAATGCTTAACAACAATGCTTTCAAAATTATATTTTACTTGTGGCACTTTAATGAGGGAATTTTTAGTGGCTTAATATTGTAGGCGTCTCATAAGAAAAAAGAACAGCAGTCTTGTTTGCCTAATGAGGTTTTAATTAAATGCCATTATTGTTTTCTTAACATTTCATAAAGGGTAGCTTCAGTACCTCAATCAGGAGTGAAAGTATCAAGGTTTCTTTTTTTCGTGAACAATTATGCCATTTTTCTCATTATTTGTTACGGTTTTTGAAATGCTTTCTTAATATTGCAGGTGATGCATGCAAGTCTGTGATGATTTGCTTTTCGAATTTAAATGTGTTTTGCTGATGTTCTTGGCTGTTCAATAGGAACTTTTCAGAGACCACAAATGAAACTTGCTACTTCCTGTCATGGGTGTAGTCCCGTATCTGGAGATTTAAATGTGTAAAACTGTGTGACTTTTAAAGGATTTAGGTCACACCAAAATCTAGACACTTCAAACCCATATTTTCTGTTTCTTTCTTTCCAGAAATGAAAGGGTGAATTTGGAAGATTGTTCTGTCTATTCTAATAATATCAATAAATAAAGACAGGAGCTGCCAGCAACATAAATATTTGTAAGAATAAGTTTGACTGTATGAACTGTATTCCAAGCGCTCTGAAGCTATACAGTTGCAACTTTGTGAGGAATAGGCAAACATTTAAATGATTCATTGATAATTGTGTCCTCTCAACCGTTCAATGATTTATAATCGAGAATTATATCAACTGAACAATTTGTCCCTGAATCTTCCTTCACCAAACTTTTGGAGGGAAGTTATAGCCTAAACATACAGTAATATATTTAAATTACAACAACATTTTAAATTCAGGTCTATTAAAACACAAAACCATGGCTTTAGAAAGCTTTGAATATTGTGCGCACACTGTATGAGCTATGTTTATTTCACTTTAATGGTGCTTTTTTATTATTTTGTTGATTGACAGCCCCAGTCCCCTTTTGCTTTCACTGTATTGAAAAAGTGGCCTGGATGTACTTCAGCAAAATCCTGCTCAGTCTCTAAAGTAAGAAAGTGTCAAAAGTTATTGCTTTTGGTGTCGCACTAAAGGGAACGTCAAATGGGTTTGAAACTACGTGAGGATGAGGGAATCACACAGCTTTCATTTCTGGGTGAATTATTCCTTGAAGGTCCCAGAACATAACATTGATTGTCTTTTTTTTCTGTTTAGTAAGGAACACGGTTTAGGTTTTAATTTGCAGATACAAGGATCCTTTTTTTGCCCTACAGCACTGCTTTGTCTCGTTTTCACTTCACCTACTGTTGTTTTCATCTTAGACCAAAGTCATCCCAAACCCAAAATTGAAATCATTTTCAGAAGAACAAACGGTATCTAAACAAACATACTGTAAATGAAGATGAGATTTAAAAGAAATTGAAATGGCTTTACTTTAAGTTCAGTGACGTAAAGTGGTTGGATACTGTAGTGTTGACGTCTTCAGTGGCGTCATTATGTGGTTCTGTAATGAGGCCGGGTTTGACATGAAACCTTTTCAGTACTCATCCTTCACACATGTAAAAGTGTTTTTGTTTTCTGTGCAAAACTTCATCCGCAGCATTGTGGTTAGCACATTAGCTACCGCTGAGCGTCTCATTGTTAAACGCAGGGAAATTCTTTGGTGTTTGTGCTAATTCGTTCCATACGTTGGATTGCATTTTCACAATTTATACACCTTTATTTGTTTATTTTCTGACCAATCAGTCATATCAGGTTTTTTTGAGTGCATTCACCATGGGAAATCACAATGGAAATGCCATGCAATTTAATTGAACATTATTTAATGAATTATGTATGGCTCATCTTGAATATTGTGCCACGGTAGGCATGAAAGCAGTTGCTAAAGCATGGAAAATGTGATGTCAACTCACTTGACAGTGCAACATGAATATTATTTCTCTGGAAAGGGTTACTGGTCTGTCTGTTTTTGCAGTTATTAAACTTAAGATGTCAAATGCGTTGCCTACCATGGGCTGTTTCTATAGTAACCATGGGTAGCCAGGTATGAATGTCTTTTTTTCGCTCATCTTCTGCCAATGCCCATAATCCCCCACAGGACATTTTCCCCAAAATCTCTGTTTAATAATGCATGAGCTGAAGGAGACCTGTTATGTTTGGAAAGCTTGAGTTTGTTTTTCAGGCATAATTGATTAACCAGCTACTAATTTGAAAACCTGCATGCACAGATTGGTTTCCAAAAGTAGAAATGCCTTGCTTTTAGTGGAGCCGTATCCATTGATCAGGTTTAATTGATTATGATGAGTCTTGCAGATATGTTTTCCAAAATATTCATCCTTCGCTTCACCTCTTATAGAACTTTTAGAACCTTAAGTTCTTCTAAATTGCCCAGTAACCTTAAAATGCCCACTGTGGGAACAACGTTCAAATCAGATCATGGACCCATTTCCAAAAAGTTGCTCTTTACTAGCCTTTTTTTGCGTCAGTGCACTTCATAAACCCAGGCAAGAAGCAACCCACATCTTCCCCTAAACGGTTCCTTCACAGGTTTAGACATTATAATTTTTTCTTTTGGCAGCCGTGAGTTTTCTTCTTGGTCCGTCCCTAAGGAAGGTACCGTGCAGCTGGAACCTCGTCTTTTGGCCGTCTTCATAAATCTAAATAAAACTTGCGGATGATCTCAGCAGAAAGAATAATGATGATAATAATCGTACAACAATGCGTGGAGATGTTCTTCACTGGAGTGTCACGCTTCTTGGCTCGACTCATGCTTTGTGCACCTGGAGTGTAGAAGCACATCCTTAATGATCTCGTATACCTGGGCTGTGATCTGCTGGGACTATTGGACTATTTGTGCGGTCTCATTTCCTCTAAATGTGTTTGAAAGGCTGGTAGACTCAGAGAACGGGTCTGCGATGTTGATTGATGGCTGCGGTGGTCATCAATCCCCGGCTGAGAATAGACCGAGCAAGAATGAGACTCAAAATAAGTTAGAGAAAGCGGAAAAGTGAACATTATGAGTGATGTGTAAGAAATAAAGACCTATAAAGGAACAGGAGAAATGGTAGACATAGAAAAGAAAGTTGACAAGATGAGACTACAATTAAGTAGCTCTTTAAATCTAGATTTGGTGTATATATATATATAAAAAATACTCTGCATTTTAAAGATTTGGGGTCAGTAAGATTTATAGAGAAAAGGAATACTTTTATTCAGCAAGGACTGACTGATCAAAAATGACAGTAAAGAGATTTATTTCATAGAAATTATTCTAATAAATCAAATTATCAAAGAATAAGTTGAAGAATGCTTTACAGTTTCCTCAAAAATATGAAGCATTCAACGGTTTGCAGAATTGATAACAATAATGCATGTTTCTTGAGCAGTAGGCCTAAATCAGAATGATTTCTGAAGATCATGTGACACTGAAGACTGGAGTAATGCTGCTGAAAATCAACTTCACAGGAACTAATTAGAATTTTACATTACATTACATTTTAATATGTAACCTATAAAAGAGTAAGCATATTCTCTTACTAGTTAAGCTGTCTAAATGTAATTTCTGGAGGGTTTGATTATCTTATTTTTATATATATGCTACCCGTTTATTGTGATTTCAGTGTTTACTGAATTGATTTTCAGTATTTTTTTAAATAAAATAAATTCTGCATTTTTAAAATCTTACCGATTTGATCAATCAATCATAAATGCACTTCTTTAAAATAGTATTGGCACAACCTTGGTTAAATGCTTTGGTTGAGCAGTGCTGCTTTCCACAGTTTTCTCTGCAGGTTTGGTCTTCTGCTATTAAGGGAAGCTGCTAGTTATCTGTTGTTTTCAGCATGGTTTCAGGTCACGGCTTCAGCTCCAGTGAACACTGCTGACGTGGGGTGTGGTTGTTTCTTAAGACTTTATATAAACACGGACAAGCACTTTTTCTAACCAAAAGCTGTAAATGGGGTATACTATTTTTTTGTTGATGTCACAGGGGTCATCGAGTTTCTCTGAAACATCTCCTTTTAGACTTCTCCGTAATCATGCTCTCACACTTGCCCTTGTCCTTGTTTAGTTCGTAAGTGGTTGCTGGCGTATCTTAAGGTCAGGCTCATTACAAGATAAATTATGCTATTAAACTGTGTTTTCACAGCGCTCCCTTTCAGTGCTGATTCTCATAGAAATGCAGGACCACTCTTGTCAAGAAATGCTTTAACGGTTTCATTCTTAACTCTGTGTTTGGTCTGACAGCTTAACATTTAAAAAATAAGTGATGAGTGTAAATCAGCCTTTCATAAGTGGTGCTTGATTTGTACTTTAATACAAAGTCTACCATGAGTTACTGTGTATACTTTCTAAAGTGTTTATGATTGTTTTTGCTATGTCAAACAGTTGCTGTGTCACTAGAATATATTACAGTGTGATATTTATCAGTATTCTGTGGATCTTAAAAAGTCATTATTTGCCTTTCCACAAATTTAGGGTTTAAAAAGTCCTTAAATCAGAGCAGAATATATTCATAAATGCATGGCATTAAATATTGAATGCACTGCAAATGAATATCTTCCTCTGTGTTTTTGTCTTGTTTTGCAATACAAATATATACTCATCCTTAAATCAAGATGCATTTTCTTGAGATTGCTGTTTTAGTCATAATCTTACTTTTGCTGTTTTGCTTCAAGTCAATTTACCTTCATAAAACCTGCAGAAACACTGTTTTTTAGCATTTTCTTTTCATCCTTTGTCAATGCTGTTGCTAGATTTTGGAAGCTGAAATAAAATATCCAGATATCTGCTGGAGAATCGGCCTGGCCGATTATATTAATGCTTTATGGATAAATTGGACTGATGCATGACATTGATGCACATGTATAGAGACTGATTTCTCCATTTGCTCAATGAGTCGGATGGATTGTTCCCTTGATTTGTAATTGCTCTTGAAATGATCACAATTTTAGCTTGCCCAGATCTAGCACTTTTCCCACAGTAATCATCTGTGTTTCCTCCATCAGCTCTGGCTTATCTACAACTTACTCTTTCCATTTTATTATTCTACCTACTAGTTAAAGTTCAACTGCTGAGCGTGTGTTTGCTTCCATTAGAGAAGATGGCAAGTTGGAAGGTGGAGGTTAATTTGAGATCATAGCACTGACCAGCAGTTTCCCACACGAATCCCACACAGATTCTTATGTCAAATAATGCCATTACTATGTGGTTATCAGCGTCTTGGCTAATGCTCAGGTAAATATCTTAAATAGAAGATTTGCCACATTCTTTAATTACACGTCATTGTCTAATTAGTCGAAGCTGCACGATCTCATTCCTGTTTCTCATAAGCAGTCCTGAAAAAGGGACATGTCTTAATAAAACATGTATTTAATTTAAATATTTTACTTATTTTAATCTTAATTGTTTATTTAATTTTATAATTATTTACTAATTCTTATTTAATTGTGTTCTAGTTTTTCTTTTTTAATCTTTTCCATATTTTATTTTATTTTCTTGCTGTTTAACTTTTGGTATTGTATTTTATAAAACAATGACAATTAATCATGAGTTAAATCCTTGAAGTCTATAATACATTTGATTGTATTTTATTTTTATTAAAAATACATCCTAGATTAAAGGTTAAAAGTTTTAACTAGATTTCACTTTCTGTGAGTCTTTTTTTTTAGCATTTTCCTTACAATTACTAATTAGTAAAAGATGCTTAATGTGTTCAGAACTAGCTGATTTTCATGTTGGAATAATTTATTTAAATAATAATTTGTGTTAGTGTTCACTACAAAAACATGCATCTAATGCTTTACAAGTAATAGGACACCTATCTGTAGCCAACTTGTGTTAGGTCTCTTAAGAAAGCATCTCATGCATTTAAAATGGTTGCATGCAAATCGTGGGGCACGACAAACTATTGTGCTTTTGGTAATTAAAGTTAATAATTACAAATATCTATTCTGGTGTAGTCTGGTCTGAAGTGTAGAGCCGGGATGTGTAGGTTGCTTTTAGACATAAGGAACAGATTTAGCAAAGGCATGCCAACTGTTTAACCAACACTGATATCATTTTCAGATGTGGATTGTAAGTTTTGGTGTAGATGTTTTTCTTTCCTCTCGCATGTTTCCAGGCAGTTGAGATGGTGGTCTGATATGACAAGGCCAGCGTATCTCCATCTGTGCTCCCCTGTGCCCCGGAGCCGCTGGATTCAGGCCCGTCTGAGATTGATGCTCATCTTTTTAGGCCTCTTATCGTACACAATGCACCCATACCCATCCCCGGTCTATTTCCCTTTGTGACTAACAAAGCTCTCCGAGCTCTGAATGTGCTTATTACCCATCCCTCTTTTTGCTATCTCTCCTCGAGATCGATTCTTGTGTTATTTTCTGTCATTATTGTTCTCTCGTTAACCGCCAAACGTGCCGGCCTCTCGATAGCGGTTCAATAAATGTTTCATCTCTTCTTTCAGTCTGTCATCTCTTTGGCTTTTTGCTTTTAAGGTTTTTATTTGTAACCTTATGTGTTTGATGCTTTCTATGATTATTGTGATATTTACTTGGTCGCCAGGTGTCAAATTCACTTTGTCAAGGGCTTATTGCCTCACTGGCTTTGTTTGGGTGGAGATGTTTTCATCAACTTGCTGTAATCCAGCCTGTATGCGGAGGAAGTCATGGAAGAATAAATGTAGAGCCGTTGTTCTCGATCTTTCCTAACAGGGGTTCCTATTACATGTTACCGCCCTTTTTTGTACCTTTTGAATTTAGCGCTTAGAAATGTAGTTCACCTTTGGGTTGGTCTGTACTTATTTTATTGCTGAAGATTTCTTTAAACCTGTTGGTAAAATCAGTGTTCTGGCTTGGAAATGAGCATGTGTCTTACTCTACAGCTGTTTTGATGTCTGCTAGATCTTTGTCTTTCTATAATCTGAATCTATAGCATGACCGCATGAACTCCGGCTCTCTCCAGACATTTAGCTTTCATCAAACCGAGAGAGAAATCGATCCGCAGCAGTGCTGGTTTGATGCCTCTGGCCCTCTGGATGATCTTGTCATGTGTGATTGTGCAGTCGGCGGACAGGAGATTGACTCGTTCAGTGTTACTTGTACTCAATGCTGTAGCTGTCTATTTCTCTTTTTCTCCATATTTCTTCCATCTGGATCATTGAGGTCATGCCTGGGTCCACAGCTGGGCTTCGTACCAGGGATCTCCAGTGGAGTCTCATTTGCTTTCATTTAATTTTACTGATATAGACTTATGAGCAAGCGAACATTAAGACAGGGTTTATTTGAGTTTTTGAATTAAACTTTGTGATAGTTCACCCCAAAAATAAAATTTTCATCATTTGCTCACCTCATGTTGTTCAAAACGTTATATCTTTGTAACATGAAAAGATTTTGCTATGGAAGTCAATAGGCTCCGATTTCTTTTGATTCACAGCGTTCTTCAAAATATCTTGGTTTGTGTTTCAAATAAAAAAGAAAGTCATAGAGGTTTGGAATGACACGAGTGTGAGTAAATTATGACAATTTTAGTTTTGCATGAACTATGCCTTTAAGTAGTAAAAATTTAGGTATCTTTTAAAGATAATTTCAAACAGTTTGTTTTAAGTAATCAACATTTACGGAAGTGTGGCCTTGTTTTTTTATTACTGGTTATATTGGTGTATTTTCTAGTGATTGTTTAGTGAGAAACATGCCTTTATTTCTAACTATATTTTTAAGATGTTTAACTTACTACATTTTTGAAAATGGCTTGGTGAAAACATTGAAAGAAAGAATGTTGTCCGAGTATGTGCATGTGCATATGCGTGTGTGTGTATATGTACGTACACACACACACACACACACACACACACACACAATATGCACAAGTTGAAAGGTTTTACTTGACAGTCACCCCCCCCCCTCTCTCTTAAAGAAATCTGTAGGATGTGGTGAGCTAATTGTAGCCTTGTTTTTTTTTTTACAGGTTTTTGGAGATTATTATCACTTCAGGCACCGCAGAGTGGTGAAGAGGTCTTTATCAGAGCACAGAGGAACACACATTCGCCTGCACACAGAACCTCAGGTATGTGTGAAATGTAGAGCCTGGATCCGCCTCAGAACAGCCCTTTCCAGACATGTTTTCCCCAACAAACTCAAAGGTCATGTTGACAAATCCTTGACTAGATGAAGTAAAAAGCCAAAATACTGAAGCCATTGAGATCTGAATAGGTCTCAGAGAAAGAACAGAAATTTGTGAATTATACACTAAAATAGCTGATAAAAGCTGATATTTAAGGCACTTTAGACACAAAAAATAGTGAAACCTAGAAAGTTACAGAATTTGGAGCATGATATCTAAATAATATAATTTCAATTTTCTCAATTTTATTTGAGAAATCTTAAGATGGCATGATGATCTTTACTCTACACTCTAAAAACTGCTGGGTTAAAAACAACCCAATTTGGGTTATGTTTAACCCAGCAGGCTGGGTTGCTTTTTATGGTTTAAAATTACTACATTGCTAGGCTAAAATGAACCCAAATCGAGCTAGGCATTAAACCTACAAATCTTGTAAGTTTAAAATCTCTTCATTTTAAAATCACTTTTACACACAAAGAATGACTATCACAAGGTAAATATTTATTAAAAGGGGGCAGTCGTGGCCTAATGGATAGAGCGTTGGACTTGTAACCCAAGGTTGTGGGTTCGAATCTCGGCTCCGGCAGGAATTGTCCATGACTGAGGTGAGACCCTTGAGCAATGCAATGAACCCCCAACTGCTCCAAGTGTGCACTTGGATGGGTTAAATGCAGAGCACAAACTGCTGGTTATACTCTGTATAATTTTATTCTGGTTATATTCTGTACAACACAATTTTTCTTAAAAACAGAGAAAATGGTCAAAAATGAACATGCATGTAGAAAGAAGAAATGCAGAAAGTAAGGCATTAACAGCTACAGAGTTTTATCTAGGTTTATCAAAATAGTCTAATCTAGGCTATGATGGTCTCTCGTCTGTGAAATGCGCCACTTCCGGTATTTTGCCGGTTTTGCTGTTGATGATTGATGATTTTTTTAATCGACTAGTCAACTAAAATCGATGAATCGCAACAGTCCTCCTCTTGTCACATCTTTGAAATCTGAGCGTTTAAAGTTGAGTTGCTCACTATGCATCAACCTGACATCTGCGTACGTTCACTACAGCCTCAGTATTTGTCGCTTAACTGCTTTTCTGGTCCAGATCTTGAGTTCTGATGTGGCGTGAAAGACAAACCCTGTAATTTTAATGCCAGAGAGAGGACTGCTAGGGGCTAGAAACCCACTTAATGGAAATCACAGACTGGACCCATATGACCCATTACTCACTTTCTAGAGGGGGTTAAAAAGTCCATCTTGTAACATGGCAGCAGCGCCACGCTCCATCGGTGCGAATGGCCTCCAGGAGCAGAGCAACTTCCCTCGATGTGGGAAAAGCACTCCATTGTCCAGTGATGAGGTGTGTGAATAATGAACCTACCTGGGTGCCAACACAATGATGGAGAGTCATCGCACACAGCCCGGTTTGACTCATTTGTCCGTCTCGGATTCATTTCTAGAAAGCTGCTTTTGTTCATGAGTGCTAAATGATTAGTCCTTGAGGTACAATGGTGCTAGTTGTCCTCTTAAATTTCTGTCTTTTGGGAATTGCATCAGATATGCTGGAGGCCAAGTTTTTTTTTTTTTTTTTACTTGTTTCTAAGTATAGACTGGAAGCCATAGTTCCCAGTCCCTCTTTGTAATCCTTCGCCATCTGTCAGAGATTATTTCAAAGTCACATGTTGTATATTTAAAGGGGTTATATAATACGATGTCACCTTTTTATCTTTTGTTGGTTTGTAATGTAGCTGTATGAGCATAAACAACATCTGCAAAGTTACAAAGCTCAAAGGGAGATGTTGTCTTTTACAGAATTAGTGTAGCGTCGCCTACAGCGAACGGCTGGTAAGGGAGTAGGAACTACAACAAAATAATTCTGGTTTAGTGGCATTATAAACCCCACCCCCGGGAGCAAGCAATTAAGGAGGCGAGGCCATGCTGCGCTGCTTTAGAGAAGAGGAAGAAAACTAGGGGTGCATGAAAAAATCTATTCATATACTGCATGAATCACGATTCTGTCTTTTAACAATTCTAATGGATTCAGAAGTTTCAAAATCAATATTCTTCTCTCTCTCTCTCTCTCTCTCCTCTGGTCTCTCTCCTCTCGCTCTCTCTCTCTCTCTTTCTCTTCTCTCTGCTTTCTCTCGTTCGCTCTCTCTCTTGTTTGCTCTCTCTCTCTCTCTTTCTCTCTCTCTCGTTCTCTCTCGTTCTGTCTCTCTCTCTCTCAGCTCAGTGAATACACTTATTTTCACATAGCTATGACAAGTGTTAAATATAGACGTGCATGCGGTTGCCATACTGTATTAAAGCTTTAATCATGATAAAACTGTATATTAAAAGCTAACAAAACAGTAGCATAATAGCAGTGTATCTAAAAGTATGAGTCAACAACAAACAAAAAATATAGGCCTACCATTAAAATCAGGTTCTGTGCGATCCTCTGCATCGCATTCAGGCTCAAATTAATAAGCAATATAGACTGTCATTGTTTTAAATACAACCGGAGCACATGCTGCTGAGCTGAGGGGCGGGACGTTTAGATACGCACTAGAGGCGGTTTAGCCAATCACAACACACTGGGCCAGCTAACCAATCAGAGCCCATTGTGTATTTCTGAGGGAGGGGCTTCATAAAAGCAGGAAATGATCAGCGCGTTTATCAGAGAAAGGACATAGCGGTGTGAAATACTGGTAGATTATGTGAAAAATAATGTTTTTTAACAAACGAAGCACTAACATATGTTAGATTACACCCCATAAACACTGTCAAGCCTAGAAAAAAAACCTCTTTTGTCACGGTTTCTTACTACTTTTCACTAGCCGGTACATATTTATTGAAAATATATATTGAAAAATGTCTTTGTTTCTAACTTCTAGCCTGTTATACTCATGGTACTATGGCCTTGCTTCGCATTTGTGTATTTCTCATTTGTTAGTTGCTTTTTTATAAAAGTATAGATGATTTTGTTGTTCATGGGTGCGTTTCCCAAATGCATCGTTAGCTAACTATGGTCGTTAGTTCCATTGAACTCTATGGGTAATGACGGAACTTGCGACCATAGTTGTTTTTGGGAATCGCACCCCTGGCTGTTAACACCCACTCACCAAGTGAATCAACACCCTCTGATTCTCCTATGATTGTGGGATGGTTATGTTTAGTCAAACTTGAATAGTGAGCTGTAGAATTTTCAAATTACAATTCCAGCCATGTATTTAAGATAAGAATGCAAAAACTGTGCATTAAATGTAAGATGTGTAATGAGCACTAGCAACCATTTTAATTTACATACTGTTGATAAAAATTTAGAAGGACATTTCTAGTATTTCAAATAATCCAGTAATAGTCAATCTCGTAATTGCACCACTTGCTGAACATCGGGAAACTAAAGTACTTTAATAGCAGTTTAATTAATTCACTCAAATTTGTCCGGTGTCCTTAATAAGTTAAACAAATGCACAACATAAACACATATTACAATTTTTTTTATACCATGCATTTTTTACATTAATTATTTTCTAATAAAAAACATACGTGCAAGTTCCATATTATGCTGTATGTCATGTAAATCTCATAAATTATATAAAGAAAGAGCATGCATTAGTCTTAATGGCTAAATGTTTTCTGTGAATAGGATTTAAGCAACTGACTCGTTATCTGCATTTCCAGTTAAGATATTCCAGATCCTTCCATCCGGACTCCATTTATAGTCAAGATTTTATCAAATCTGTTCTGTATCACTCAGTCCATCTTCATAGCTTCAGAAATCCATTTCCTATTTCTGAGTCCTTTGGCAGCATTCATATTCTCTTTGAAACACATTTGGCTCAAGTCAAAACATCAGAGCTGTTATAGATGAAGCAACATCAGTCATGAGGTTATTCATTATGCATTGCTTTGCCAACAGAGTACTGGCTCTAATTGAGCTTAATTTCAGATGAGGTCGATCTTTAAAAGTTAGAAGCACATATTGTGTGCTACTTTTTTAATAACAGTATTACTCTTGTAATTAATCAGCAGGGGTGATATAATGTTTAGACAACATGTCTAACCCCAATAACTTGCCAGCAGATAGCCTCAGATCTACTTCAAAACTTGAAATACGTTATTTGAAGCTTTTTATTTTTTTTTAATGTTTCAAAGATCTTTTCATACCTAGCACAAATGATGTGGGTTAAATGCTATAGTTTAATCTTGAGGTTAGGAATGTGAATAAATAGCCAAAAGCCCAAGTATAAGCAATATTAACCGTAATGCTAAACTAAAGTGTTGCCGGAAATGTTTGATTTTGTCAAATCAAGTCAAACAAAAAACCTCTGACAACATGACCTACACTTTGAACAGCTGTCAGTACACAAACGAATAGATTGATTATTAACTAATTTACCTGAATAAAGCAGATATAGGGGATTTCTGTCAATTATATGATGATTTGCTGGTAAATTTCGTCATGACGGTATGACCTTGAGGGACGTTGAGTGGTGGGTCAGCAGGGAGCAAGTGATATAATGTTTAGAAAACATGTCTAACCCCAATAACTTGCCAGCAGATAGCCTCAGATCTTAATGCAGCTTCCTATCAGCACTTTTTTTATTCAGTCTCGAGTCTGAGTTCCAGCGATGACATCAGTGGGTCTTGCATGTTCAAAAAGATCTTACCACAAATAGTCTAAAAATATCTACTTCAAAACTTGAAATACGTTATTTTAAGCTTTTTTTAATTATTATTATTTTATTTTAATTTTTCAAAGATCTTTTCATACCTAGCACAAATGATGTGGGTTAAATGCTATAGTTTAATCTTGAGGTTAGGAATGTGAATAAATACCCAAAAGCCCAAGTATAAGCAATATTAACCGTAATGCTAAACTAAAGTGTTGCGGGAAATGTTTGATTTTGTCAAATCAAGTCAAACAAAAAACATCTCAAAAACCTCTGACAACATGACCTAAACTTTGAACAGCTGTCAGTACACAAACGAATAGGTTGATTATTAACTAATTTACCGGAATAAAGCAGATATAGGGAATTTCTGTCAATTATATGATGATTTGCTGGTAAATTTCGTCATGACGGTATGACCTTGAGGGACGTTGAGTGGTGGGTCAAATATGTCCTGGTTGTTCTTAAGGGCTGTGAACGTCCCAACTGGCCTGTCATTCTTTTTCTGACCACTCACTTCACTTTCCTGTCACATGTCTGTCCATTTCATCCCCTAAAAGTCATTCTAGACACTGAGCAGTGAGCTCTGGCATGAGCAGCGCTGAGCTGTCAGTCATATAATCTACCATCGTCTGCATTTTCTGCCCCGCTGCAGCAGTCGCTGCCCCAGAGAAACGGCTTCCCGTCTTTCAACAGGCCTCTCTGTCTCGGTGTTGAGTGGAGGAGGATTGTGAGGAGACAGAAAACAGGACTGTGTGTGTCCATCAGCAGCTTTCGTCAGCACATGAAATCAAAATACCATATTTACTATAATGCATTGTACAAATTGCATCATTACTTGTTGTTCTTTCATCAAAATGCATTAACTTTCTCATTTTTCTGCTGACATTACCAAGACTTCATGGCCTGTGAAAATAATATTAAGCAATAAAATGCATTCTTATAGTTCAGTGTTCATATTATTAGTGAAACTGAATATTGTGTTTCACACAAGTATGTCACGTTCCAGAAGATGGATGCTTTTGATGCAGTTTCACATATTTGTACCCATGTTTAATTGCTTTGTGCAGATTTGGTACACATTATTACTGTTAATGTTCCATTGATTTTCAATAAAAACAACCTATTCTGGATCTGATGGAAAGGAAACCTTGGAAACAAACGCTTCACATATGTCTCCGACTGTTTGTTTGTTTCTCAAGGTAATGTGGGCGGAACAGCAGGTGGTGAAACGAAGAAAGAAGAGGGATATTTACAATGAGCCGACCGATCCGAAGTTTGCCCAGCAGTGGTACTTGGTGAGTAAATAACTCATCTGTTTGTTTGTGCGCACATGTGTGTTTGTGAACTGTTTGTTCATTTGCAAGCACGATACCTCCCGCTCAGATCGGATGGTCTGGGTGGGCTGTTGTAATGTTCTGTTTGGATTCATAGGACTCTGTTCCTTTTGCCTCTATTAAATGGGACATTGTGTAACAGTGAACTTGTTGCCATTATGGTCATCCGGTGGAGCTTAAAGTTTAATCAGCCGGTTGTGATTTGGCTCTTCGGACACATTCCAGACGCGCTGGCCTTCACTTTTCATCAGTCTTTATACAGATCCTCTCCTGAGATGATAGTCCTTCTGTGTCACTGTTGTGAAGTGGCCATATTCATTCGAAATAACATGACTGTTTATATGCACGATTTTATATGCACAATCATTTAATTGTAATTGCAGATTTTGAATGTACTTTATTCAGATTCAACTCAGCAGTTTGATGAAAATACGCATTTGCATGAGCAATGAGCGGCATGTGGTGTCAACACAAAATAGCAATACTATATGAAATGTCTATAAAATATAGAAAAGCAATGCTGAGAAAGCGGCTGAGTCAGCTGACTAAACATGTGCATAACTACCTGTTTGTTACTTGAAAGGACAATTACAAGAAGTGTCCCAATTCTGTCTTGTGTAAATATTAGCCGCATCTTCTAACTAGACATCTCCGGATGAGAGTATGTGCACAAGCAGGGCTCTAGACTCATTCTTCCCACTGGTCGCACTTTTACGACTAACTTTCTCAGTTGGTCGCACAGGCACATAATTTGGTTAATAAATGCATGGTGATTTAACTTTATCATAGCTTATATAGTTATATGGTAACGAAAGTGTTCAACATTCAACCCGTTCTTTTTCATTAGTATTATTTGATTTAAATGTAAATTTTTCGGCACTTTCACTTTCAAATTCGCGATCTTTGTCATGTTTGACAAGAAAAGATAATTGTTTGTTTTATGATATCTATACACCTTTCACTTTTTAAGACTAAAACAAAATTATTTATTAATTAAAAAGCACAACAACAATAAAGCAGTAGGCAGCAATGAAAAAAACTGTCTTACATAATGTTTATTAACAAAAACGAATAAGACGAGGCATGGCAGGACACATCACAAGCTGTATTATATACCGTCTAATAATTTACAGAATGTTTAGCAAACACTGAGAAATCACATAAATAATAATATAACAAAATAAGGAAAGCTTCCATAGTGTAACGTGACGTAAACAGCAAAGACAAGCTTTTCAAAAAATGAAAAGTAAAACTAAACTGGCTGTCGCTGACAGGACTTGCATGTTTTTTTCTTCAATAATTTTCATATCAAGCTAATATTCAGATTATTAATGGATTCTTAGGCTGCATAGAAGTGTAGCTAATGCTGATGAGTTGCTCTCTGTCAAGGTTGGAAAGCTATAATTCAAGATGATGGTTGTACAACGTTTATGTATCAGCTCTGATACTCTAATATCGACCGTTAGGATACAGACAATACACAAAGCTCCTCTGACACCTTATTCTTTCAAAAACATTTCAAGAGTCCATAGCTTTGTAAAAACAAAAATCAATTAAGCCTTGATTTGATCATAGCTGTAAATAACCTTTCAACATAATACATTTTTTTGCTCAAAAGAAAGAGAGAGAAATATAGAGAGAAAGAGAGAAAGAGAGAGACAGAGAAATAAAGAGAAAGAAAAAGTAAAAAGATAAATAATGAATTAATTAATTTATATATGTATTATATTTATGAATTAATTAATTTATATATTATAAATATATTTATTTTGTGCTTATAAAATATATTTATAATATATATGCATTTATTTATTTTGTGCTTATTTATAAAATATATTTATAATATAAATATATTTATTTATTGAAGTATTTAAGAGTCCCTACATCCTTCATATCTCTCATTTATGAGAATCTTGCCGTGTAATGAGAATCGTTAATTTGTGTTTAGTCATTGCTCAGTCATTCTGCATTCAGTGGTGATTCACCAGACTCGGACGTTTTGTTCCAGCTCATGAACCAAGGAGACAATAGATGCTTTTTCTCACATTTTGGGAAAATGTCATGACTTGGGGGAAAAACTATAAAATTGTAGTCTGAGCTCCAATTCTTTCTCCAGTGCATTTCCCCCTCTTCACCGCAGCGTTATCAATCATGTTTATCAGTAAAACGGTTAGAATCCACTCAATAACATTTCCGCAGAATGGAATGCAGAGAAAGTTCAGAGCCCTGTCATTGCACAGTGGGTGGGTGAAGGTCAGCCTGGCTCTGGCTTGGGTATCAACTTTCTGCAGTGGACATTGACTGTGTGGAGTGGGAGAGGGCAGATCTCTGTGGTCTGACAGTGGGTGGGTGGATGGTCAGCCTGACAGCGCTTCTGGCTCGGTACTGGTCATTTCTGCAGTGGAGCGTGGAGGAGAGGCAGATCTCTGTGGTCTGACAGTGGGTGGGTGGAGGGTCAGCCTGACAGCGCTTTCTGGCTCTGGTACTGGTCATTTCTGCAGGTGGAGTGACGTGTGGAGTGGGAGAGGCAGATCTCTGTGGTCTGACAGTGGGTGGGTGGATCAGCCTGACAGTGCTTCTGGCTCGATACTCAGGTCATCATTTCTGCAGTGGAGTGACATGCGTGTGGAAGTGGGAGAGGGCAGATCTCTGTGGTCTGACAGTGGGTGGGTGGATGGTCAGCCTGACAGTGCTTCTGGCTCGGGTACTAGTCATTTCTGCAGTGGAGTGACATGCGTGTGGAGTGGGAGAGGGCAGATCTCTGTGGTCTGACAGTGGGTGGGTGGATGGTCAGCCTGACAGTGCTTCTGGCTTGGGTACTGGTCATTTCTGCAGTGGAGTGACATGCGTGTGAAGTGGGAGAGGGCAGATCTCTGTGGTCTGACAGTGGGTGGGTGGATGGTCAGCCTGACAGCGCTTCTGGCTCGGGTACTGGTCATTTCTGCAGTGGAGTGACATGCGTGTGGAGTGGGAGAGGGCAGATCTCTGTGGTCTGACAGTGGGTGGGTGGATGGTCAGCCTGACAGTGCTTCTGGCTCGGGTACTAGTCCTTTCTCAAGACGTTTGTTTTTGTTACAGTCGTCTTATGTTCACCACGGCTGCATTTATTTGATCAAAAATATAGTAAAAACAGTAATATTGTGATGCATCATTAGTGTTAAAATATTTTCTATTTTATAATATTTAACTATAATGTATTCCTGTGATGCAAAGCTGAATTTTCAGCATAATTACTCTTAAATGTCACACGATCCTTCAGAAATCATTCTAATATGCTGATTTGTTGCCCAATAAGCTTTATTATTATCAATATTGAAAACTTTTCTTCTCACCAATGCCGCATTTATTTGATCAAACACAAGTAAAAACAATAATATTTTTTCCCTCACAAAGTACTAAGCAGAAAGACATTTCTGTGAGAAAGAAATAAGAAATCTTGAGCACCAAATCAGCATATCAGAATGATTTAATGGTAATGGCTGCTGAAAATTGCCATTACAGGAATAAATACAATTTTAAAACATTGCATTACATTTATTCAAAACTGTAATATTTCACAATATTACTGCTTTTACTATTTTTTTGATAAAGGCAGTTGTATACATATTTGATAAATGCGAATAAATGCAGTTTTGTTAATATAAGAAGATACGTTGATACTTTTTTTGTGAATGGTAGTGTATGTTATCTTTAAGTTATTTTTTAATAATTCAGTGGGTTTTTTTATTATTCATGTTTGATAAAAAAATAAAATGAAATACAACTCTGGCATCAATGCAAAAAAAGCAAACATATTTCATTTATTAGCTCAGGTGTGAAAATAACAAAATGATGATAACACAATGATAACACAAAACCAATATAAACAGTAAACTTAAAGCTCTACTATCAACATATCAAGAGGAAAGCAAACAAACCATAAACTCCATACCTGAGGTTACAGTACAGTATGTGAAGGGCAGTATGGAGTGTGTCAGGGCACTGCTATAAACGAGACAGGAAGTCGTGAAGGCATATTCTAGAGTTTCAGCATCCTTCATGCCTAGAACAGAAGGCCATGCGGTATTGAGGTAATGGCAGACTGCAGCCTTGAATCCGAGAGCTGATGTGAGCTTCAAAAGTGAAAGATTTGTGAAATATGATCCTCAAGCACTGGTTGATGTTGTGCATCAGTGGAGTAGTTAGCAGGAGGGGAAGTGGTGTCTATGCTGATCTGTTCTTTCTTTTATTTTCCATTCAGTCCAATGAAGATCATCGTGACCTCAACGTAAAGGAAGCCTGGAAGCAGGGTTTCACTGGACAAGGCGTCGTCGTGTCCATACTGGATGACGGAATTGAAAAGAACCACCCAGATCTGATTGAAAACTATGTGAGTTTGAGTAAACCACTATTATATATGACTTATAACCCAAAACAAAATAACTTCACTAAATGTTTCTTATATATTCTCAGGATCCAGATGCTAGCTATGATGTTAATGATGGCGACCCAGACCCTCAACCTCGATACACCCAACTCAATGATAACAGGTACTCAATGCATCATTTACTGTAATCCGTAAACCTAGTTTAGGTCCCCTAAGCAAACCCAGTGATTTACTGGCTGTTGGCAGCTCAAACTGTTGCTATTTGTTTTTCCCGTCTTAGCCAGCACTGTATTTTGTGCATAGGCATGAAACTCCTGGCATAAAACCAGCTAAAGTATGAATACTACTATACATTTACTGCTTTACTTAATGGGGCCAAAGGTTCCCCTGCAGTGTGGAGATGGGCGCAGGAATACACGGCCTGCAATATAGTGTGATTAGTGCTGTAACCATAGCCCATTTGTGTTAGACAGGAATGGCTTTTACTAATGAGTTTTTTTGCCTACCCAGTAAGCAAATGGTAGTGCTATCGTTTTCAGAATCACGATCTGCATTTATGATTTTTGTTCATCATCATTCATTTGTTGCACCATTTACAAATTTAATGGTGTTACACATGGTCACTCCTGGCCAGATGCAGTTTAATATGTAAATTAATTAATAGATAATTTCCTGCAAAAAAATGCTGCGGTTAATGGAATTTACTCAAAGATGCAAAACAAGCAACAAAAGAAGTTACTTGATATATTAATGCATTGACCGTTCACACTGACTGTGATTGAAATATACCATAGCTGGTGATCTTACTCGACTGCAGTAGGATCATATATTCTAGCCGAAAGCATATTTTTACAGTAAATGAAATTCATTTATATGTAATACTCTTGAGACTAGTGTGCAGGTTGTAGCGGTAGGCAGCAACTTTCTCTGGCTGTTTTCTGTGTTGTGGTCTGTGTTTTGCTGCTGGGAAATTAGTTTCTCTGTGATTGATGTGTTGTGAATTTAGTTCTCTCCATGGATTTTGTTTTGTTGTCTTGGTAATGGCCATCCACAACATGGGCCATTTTTATGACGTAGTTCATAAATCAACAGAGATTTAGGTTAAATTGTGAAGAAACAATGATGTGTTGAGAATGGGTTACTTTAAATAAATAGTTCACCCAGAAATGAGCATCATGTCATTCTGAACTTGTGTTATGTTTTCTTTTTGTGTAATACCATAATTTGAAAAGGATATTCACACAGTTAATAGTTAATAGTCTATACGGTTTTAATCTCAGTGATTTTGGTCCATATTGTCATGATAGCATCACGCAGTTGCTGCAGATTTGTCGACTGCACATCTATGATGTGAATCTCCCGTTACACCACATCCCAAAGGTGCTCTATTGGATTGAGATCTGGTGACTGTGGAGGCCATTTGATTAAAGTGAACTCATTGTCATGTTCAAGAAACCAGTCTGAGATGATTTGAGCTTTGTGACATGCTGCATTATCCTGCTGGAAGTAGTCATCAGAAGATGGGTACACTGTAGTCATAAAGGGATGGACATGGTCAGCAACAATACTCAGGTAGTCTGTGGCGTTTAAACTATGCTCAATTGGTACTAAGGGGACCAAAGTGTGCCAAGAAAATATCCCCCACACCATTACACCACCACCACCAGCCTGAACCGTTGAGACAACGCAGGATGGATCGATGCTTTAATGTTCTTCCAAATTCTGACCCAATCATCTGAATGTCGCAGCAAAAATCGAGACTGTGTGTGTCCCAGTGTGGTCTTCTGCTGCTGGAGCCCATCTGCTTCAGGGTTCGACGTGTTGTGTGTTCAGAGATGGTATTCTGCATATCTTGGTTGTAACGAGTGGTTATTTGAGTTACTGTTGTCTTTCTATCATCTCTAACCAGTCTGCCCATTCTCCTCTGACCTCTGACATCAACAAGACATTTTCATCCACACAACTGCCGCTCACTGGATATTTTCTCTTTTTCGGACCATTCTCTGTAAACCCTAGAGATGGATGTGTGTGAAAATCCCAGTAGATCAGCAGTTTTTGAAATACTCAGACCAGTCCCTCTGACACCAAACCATTCCACGTTCAAAGTCACTTAAATCCTCTTTCTTCTCCGTTCTGATGCTCGGTTTGAACTTCAGCAAGTCGTCTTCACCACATCTAGATGTCTAAATGCATTGAGCTGCTGCCTTGTGATTGTCTGATTAGCTATTTGTGTTACCAAGCAATTGAACAGATGTACCTAATAAAGTGGCTGGTGAGTGTATGTATATATGTGTATACATACACTCTTAAAAATAAAGGTGCTTCATCGATGCCTTAGAATAACTTTTGTCTAAATGGTTACCATAAAGAACCTTTAACATCTGAAGAACCTTTGTGGTGAAAGAAGGTTCTTCAGATTATAAAAAGGTAAGAAAGAGATGGTTCTTTAAAGAAGCTTTGACTGAATTGTTTCTTTGTGAAACCAAAAATGGTTCTTCTGTGGCATCGCTGTGAAGAACCTTTTGAAGCACCTTTATTTGTAAGTGTATGTGTGTGTACATATGAAGGGATGTGACCTTTTCATGTGTTTTTTGATCCAGCCAACTTGGTCTTTTTTGGTTCCATAGAACAAATAACAGCATAAAAGTTTTGAGTGACATGAAGGTTAGCGAATGATGACAGATCGGTCATTTCATTGGGTGAATTATACCTTTTATACGCTCAGGTTTGTTCACCACCACCCCTCTAAACTGAGTCAAACCCATCAAGTTTGACAAAGCAAGACATTATGGCTAACAATCATGGCTAAACTCTGTTGTCATTAAATGAAGAGTTATTCTGGTTTGTCCTAATTTCACTTTGGGATTTATTTTTGATTTTTTTTGGGATACCAGCCAAAGAGCCGTTTTTATCTTGAGGCTAACCATGATTGGTGATGACAGGCAGAAAACTTAGTTACGAGTGGGTTGAAATCAAAGGTCTTTGGCTGAATGGCACGGCTTTGTAGTTTTTAGAGGGGCTGTCCCATGTTCCCTTAATGGAAGCACCCCACAGCGCATGCCATGTTGGCGTTCTATAATGGGCCCTAATGAAATAACATTGTCGGCGCTAGTTGAAATGTGATCAAATTTGACTTTTAAAACATTTCGTAAATGATTTTGCAGCACAGAAACCCTTTCCTAGTCACTATAAAGCATTAAAGATCAGTTAAAATGTCTCAATCTGATAATACAAAGACAGCAGGAGATACATTAGAAGCAGTAGTGCAATAGCAGTAGCAATTTTGTTCGTCCTACACGTTATTTAGCTGCCATGTTTTCTTCTGACCCCTGCTGTGAAATTCCCCTTCTTGAATCGGTTACTTTTTTCAGAAACCCATCTCTTTTTGTCGCCTTACTCCTCTCTTTTCTAGCATGCTGCACTCCATATGGGTGTTTTAACATTGCGCTGATCTAGCTCTTGCATCTTTTACCACAGAACCACAAAGCTGGTTTCAGGTTTGCAACAGTAGCAGGGAACGTTTATTAACACTTTCAGTTCTCAAACACTGAATGTCACCAACCTGTATGTGTTAATGTAGATGCATATGTACAATATAAAAGCATTGCAAATGCATTGTGTATATATATCATCAATTTAGCTTCTTTTTTTTATAATCGGCTGCAAAATAATTGTAAGTTATACAGTACATACACATGTTGCTATTTAATGATTTGCAGTTATTTTGTGGCAATTGTTTTTAAACAGCCAAAAATAACTGCAAATCATTTTTATATTGTACAAAATAATTTTAAAAAAGTATTTCATTGATTTACATATTTTTAATTCGACCATTTAGTTAGTAATTTGCCATTAATTAATTCATACTCTTGATACTCAGGCCAAGAAATATGTAGATAAATATATTTCAGGCTGCTATGTATCGTTTTATTGGTGTATAAACAGTTTTCCCTTGTTAATTAAGTGAAAGACAGTGCAAAACGTATTGTTTATTAACTATATTTTAATCTGTTATGTTTTGTATTAAACATTTCAGTTCTTGGTTATAGTGAGGTTTGGGTGAAATTGTCTTCTTAATAAGGCTTTTATCTGTTTCAAAGTTAAACTCTACATTCTGATATATTTTATTTAAGTTTATTTAGATATTTTTGTTAAATATCTTTGTAAGGGTGACAGATATTGACATGTACTGTATCCCCCAGCCCTAGTGTTTGTATTGTGTGGATTTTAGCATGCCTTTCTCAGTGTCAGATTTTGATTTTCTGTAAAACAACCATTTATCAGTGCTCCAACAATCCTTGGTCGTGTTGTAAAGTGACTAAATAATGCATTACGCATTTTGAATTCCTTCGTGCGTTTCCACAGAAGTGGGGCAGGTTGAGTCAGTGTGGTGTTTTAGAAGAAACTCAAGCTGTGGCGAGAAGTGTTGAAGCCACATAAATGCCTTTCTGTTCATACTTTCATCTCTGAACAGTACTTTTTCCTAAAACAGTTATTGTTTTTTGTAATTTCATACTTTTGCTCTGAAAAAAAAGAACTGATAGTGTGAATAATATATGTTGGTTATGTTTAATTTGCCTGTAATGGATCTTTTTTTATGCTATTAAGATATTTCTGTACATTTCTGCATATGACGACATTTTAAAAAATGATGTCTTTCATATAATAATTAGTCAGCTGGCTTTTAATTCATTTAAAATAATCAGATGAATTGCATTGTGTTCTGTCTGCATTTAAAACAAATAGCTAGTCTGTAAACACATCCAGGCAGATGTTTTGAGCGTGATTATTTAAGTGTTAATTTTGATCTTTTTTTGTTCAATCAATTGTTTATTTTGCCAATCTTTCTTTCTATATATCTGCATCAGCATCGTTTATTGAAATAATAATTTCAAGTTGACTATGCCAAGCACCTTAATACATTAATCACACTCATGTGTGGTTCGGTGTTGACTCTTGCCATATGTTTTTAAACAAAATATATATATATATATATATTTTCAGCTGGCTTTTATTCAGTTACAGATTGTGACTTAAGTGTTCCAGTACTCTTAAAAATGTTTGGCAGTGAGTTATAGCAAAGATGAACACGTATTAGAAATCATATCTTTCACAGACCGCTGTCTTCAGCAATGCATTGCTTTATGGGAGTTTGGCACGGCTTTAGAGAGCCGTTCTGTCAGGGTGTAATCTCACCGAGATCGGCTCTAGACGTGTGCTGATAAAACATCAGAGGTTACCATAACACGCCGTGTTGTTTGGCGTGTTAAAATTGCACATCTGGAAATGCCTTTTGTTCAGACAAAAGCAGGATGAAGTATTCCCCCGTACACAGTTCCCACAGTTAATATGTTTATACGCCAGGCAAGTGAGTTTTGCTTAGCAGCAGCTCAGGACGGGCTGTATATTTCCTTGTCCCGTCATTGTTAATTCATCAGGCACAATATGAGGGAGAAGACAGAAATATGTAGTGTTAAGTCAAGCAGAACATCTCTGCTCTTCCATAAAATCATAACTCGAAGAGGCTAGTGAGCCTTCCGCTGAAGATTCAGTTTGACGGTCTCTAGACTTGCGCCTGGTTTCTCTCCCAAGCTTAAAACACTGAAGCGCTCCCCTGGATTTATTTTCCTGGGGCTCCAAAAAGCCAGCTGGAATACAGCCTAATCCAATTTTAAGATGGTCATGAACACATCTGTATTGAATGTATTAAAACTCTCAGCATGTGTAACATGGGCCTGCTAATTCAAGCAGAACAAGTGCTGATCTTTCAGCAGGAAACATTTATAAACATCTTAATGTCTTTACATGTGATATCCTGCTGTATATTGTTCACAGTAACTGTTAATCTCCTATTAACGTTGCATATCATGCTGTTTCAAATGCTGATCTACAGCGAGGGTTGAAGCTAAGTATACGCCTCATGGAGAAGCTTTCATTTCATTTTCAGTAAGAAATCCTTGTCAGTTGTCTGAATCCAAGTCGTTTTTTTAATGAAATAGTGAGTGTTCAGACATTTTACAGTTACACACTAAAAGGAATAGTTCACCCAAAAGTGAAAGTTTGTTGATTTACTCACCCCCCAGACCATCTGAGATGTAGATTTGTTTTTCTTGTAACTGATTTGGAGAAATTTAGTATTAAATCAAGTGCTCACCAGTGGATCCTCTGCAGTGAATGGGTGCCGTCAGAATCAGAGGCCAAACAGCTGATAAAAACATCACAATAATCCACAAGTAATCCACACCCTTCCAGTCTATCAATTAACATTATTGTGAAGCAAAACGCTAAGTGTTTGTAATAAACAAATCAATAAAGGCATTCCAATGATTGTATATGGTGCTTGATCTGTGCATAATTCTTCTGATTAATATGTGACCACTTTTCACTGGAGAAAGCAATATTATGGGTGGAGGACGATATTTGAAGTTAAAAACGTCTTTATGAATTAGTTCATTAAGTCTCTAATTGATGGACTGGAATTGTGTTGTGGTTTACTTGTGGATAATTGTTTGCAGCTATTTGGACTGTCATTCTGACGGCACCCATTCACTGCAACAAGTGTTGCAATGCTAAAATTGTCAAAATCTGTTTCAATGAAGAAACAAACTAATTGGATAGCCTGAGGGTAGCAACGATTATGGATTTTGTTGGTATGATTATAGTTCAATCGTGACAACTCTCTGAATAGTTTAGCATGGTGATGGATATGACAATGTTAATGTATTTGGTCTTGGCGGAATAGATCTGCTACACTGCTGCTGAATTACTGCTGCTGTTGCTTGCTGTAGTTGTAGATTATTGCTGCTGTAAGCAAGTACAGGAACTTGCTATTGCCGATGCATATGGTGATACGGTGCCATGAGTATTTAAGACATACTGCTGCTGCACAAATAGCATGTAAAATAACCCGTAGCAGATCTATACAGGTGGAGCTGGGGAAGGTGGGGGGCTTCTGAGATACTCTGAAAGCACGCTGCAGGAATCAAGTTAATACTACTAACCAGCCATATAAATGCAAGGCATTAAGCTCATTGGCTGCATGTCCAGCATGAACCAATCAGCTTGTGTCAAGTCGTTTAACTCTGAATATCATCAGTTACGTTAACAACCAATCAGCTTGCGCCATCTAGAGTTTCATGACTGAACTATTTATTTTGAGGAATCTCGCTTTCACGATTATTACGACTGTTATGCATTTATTCATTTCACAACATAAAATTACATAAACACTCTTTAGATATTAAAGTGTTATTTATTGCTGCTTTTTGAAACAGAAACAACACCGTAACCAATAATACAGCACAAAATAATAATACTAAAGAAAACAAGTTGTCCTATTGAAATTAAAAAGGTGAGCTCTGCTCTGTAAACATACATGTCAGTATTTCCCTTTTGAAAATAACAAATGGAAATAGATCACATGTATTTGGTGTTTTCAGTTTCTATATTCTTTCTACATTTCTTTTAGACCTGAGGTATAGAATTGGGAAGGATGGTGAATTTTCTTTTAACTTATGAACAATACTATAACAGGGCTGATAAATCACAATGTTAATTAAGTATTATTAATAATTATTAATATTACTAATATGAACTTTATTTATCCCACAGAGGACACCGTTACTAATGAGGGGAATAAACTGAAATATTATTGTAATCAACTGTCAACCATACTTATTCATTTTAATAATATTTATTCATCTGATTTTATATATGGCCTGAGAAAATCATGTCTATTATTTTGGTTTGTGAGATTGAGATCGAGCTGCCCACACAAACATTTAGGAGGACAGAAAGTAGTCAACGCTGCCCAGACTTTCATTAATAAAATAGCTTAGATACTGGATCGCTACATTGTATTAATAAGCAAAGAGTGTTGACTGTTAAAATAGCTAAACTCAAATCTTCATTGTTTTGTAGTGACGTGTAGATGCAGGTAGGCTAATTCACACACGCAACTGTCACCTCTCTACCTCTCTCTCTCTCTCTCACCGCACTATTTAATCTGTCTGAAGCGGGCAGAATGCTAGAGCTAACGAACTTCGTGTCAGGTGGTCCTTGCCTTCACATCGTGCATTAAAATAGTTTTTCACAACGAGACCAGGTTGGCTAGCCGTGCATTATCCCTTAAGCATACTCTTTAGCAATTTTTACGGCAGTATTTAAATGATGCCCTGGTTATTCTTGGTGTATCCAAAATGGTCCCACACGATCAACTTCAGACATTCTCTGGTGGAAATAAAGGATCACTCTTTGGTTTCTCTGTCACAGTTAATCTCGTGTGTGTGTAGTAGCCTCCGTGTCTCTGATAAGCACAGCATTTTAAACTGGTGCACCGCTAGTGTAACATATATGTTTTCATTTTGTGCAAGCTGCAACAGTTCCGTTCCGTGCAACAGAAACACTCGGTGTAGCAGAGCCTTTACGATTAATTAACCGTGACATTTTAAAGCGCGGTTAATAGTGAAACCGGTTAATCGCTGCATCCCTAGCTGAGGGTGAGTAAATTGTCAGCCAATTTTTTGGGTGAACCGTTCCTTTTAAAGGAGTAATTTGCCCCAAAAATCGTAATTTTTCTTATCCTTATCTTGAGCGACCAAACACCAAAGATATTTTGAAGAATGTCATTCATTAAATGAAGAAACTTTTTGAAATGTCATTTTCAAAATCAAATGTCACCAAAATATCAAGTCATACAGGTTGGGAATGATATGAGGGTGAGTAAATGACAGATTTTTCATATTTTTGTAAAACTACAAACAAAACCCTCTCTGCAAAAGTTATTCAAAACATAGTTCCAGTTGTCTCAACTTGTTGTCCCTTCCATATGTAAAGAATAGTTTGGCTGCATCTACAAACTTTTATGATGACTTCGTGTGGAGGAGATGCCAAACAGTGTTCTAGCCCAGAATAATCCTGTTCTTATAAGAACTGAGCCGTATGTCAAGGGTAGTGCGTTTGCAGGTTTGAGTCCTGTCAGGGTTATATAAAGGTCCAAACAATGCGTTTCAGTAAAACGCCTGTGGTGTTGAAGAAAGCAGCTGGTCATGTGTGTCCTACATAGACTGCTTTTCTTCTGTTAAGTGAAGCAGAAATACTCTTTATTTTTCATCTGCTGTTAGTGCTGATTGACTTGTTTTATACAGTACCTTTAGTATTCAGAGGACCACACCATTCCTTGATGTTTCTAGTAATGATTGCTAAAACAAACTTTTGCACATTTGTGGTTTGAGATTTAAACACACTCGTAAATGTTTGTTTCAAATTATTTTAATTTCAGAATAAATACTGCCGTTATTTTTGTTCATCAGAGATATTAAGCAGCACAGCTGTTTCCAAAATCAATAATAAATGTTTCTTGAGCATCAAATCAGCATATTTGAATGATTTCTGAAGGATCCTGTGATATTGAAGACTGGAGTAATGATGCTGAAAATTCAGCTTTGCATCACATGAATAAATGATTTTTTTATAAAAAAGGAAACAGTTATTTTGAATTGTAGTAATATTTCACAATATGAAAAAAAAAAAAATACAAATTGCTAATTACAATTTTTCCTTCAGACTATTTAAATATGATCTGATTTCAATCGGATTTGGGCTGACAGTCTGAACGAGGATTAAGATACTTCTTTCAAAAACATAAATTCTTACAACCCCAAACTGTTGAACCTTGTCTCTTGCATGCTTGTTTGAGATATTTTGCCTAATTTCATGATGCTTTTTCAGCTGCCAATGAAAGTGTCTTACTCTCAACTTTAAAACCATTTAGCATAATTTTGTCCTCCAAAAATCAGTGGAGGAAATGCAAAGTCTGCACATACCATCGGGGCCTGCTTCTAACATTAGGATTCAATCTATGCAGCAGTTCCTGCAAAGCAGCACATGTGCTGCAGGTAAATATGAAATATAAATAATGTGCCTAGACTTGCTTTACATCTATCAGACTGCTCACTGGTGGTGTATCTCGCTCTCAGTATCACAAACCTGCATGTGCTCTGCTTCAAAGTGAGTCAGCATGTGGGACAGTAACGCAAGGTGTCACACCAAACCCTATTAAACTATCCAGACATGATAACGTTCAGTTATCACATACATTTTACATTACATTTACATTTATGCATTTAGCAGACGCTTTTATCCAAAGCGACTTACAGTGCATTCAGGTTATACATATTTTGTCAGTATGTGTGTTCCCTGGGAATTGAACCCATGACCTTTTGCTCTGCTAACGCAATGCTCTACCACTGAGCCACAGGAACACTTGACATACATAAGAACACGTGACATGCATAAGAACTGCATTTTCCGAGATTGAAGCCTGAGAATAATTCAGTTACTCAAGAACAGTGGTGTGTTGAGAACTGAGAAGGTCCTCGTGATAATTTAAGATGCAGAAATCTATATCTTGTTCAGGGGCAATGGGAGACACATTGATATGAGTTTGACTCATTTTTTTTAGTTTGAAATGTGTTAAACTAGCAAGTCAGGTGATTGTCAGTGCATTTCTGTTCAGTCAGTGGACTGTGAAGAATAAATGCAGATGCTCACAATATGTCTGCACAGATTCTCTGTCATCCAGGTCGTGTGTACTGTAGAAATGTGTGAGGAGCGTCTGGACTAGTTTTTCATTTAAGCCATGCCACTCACCCATGTGTCGTCTTGAACAGATGATGAACGGTGCACATTCACCACATTTATCTTCATCACTGTGACATTTGGAGACTGGCAGATTGACATTAAATATAAATTCAAATGAAGCTATGATGCAATGTAGAGCTTTTTTGAAAAGAATAAAAATATATCATACAAAAAATATAGAAAGTTGAATACAAATGTGAAATAAAAATAATTTGAAGTAAATGTTTATTTGAAGTTCAATATAAATTGACACCCTGAGTCTGTATCTCATACTTTTTACAATATTATAAAATATATAGTTGAATACAAATTAAAATAAATTATTTTATTTAAAACTTTTTTTTTAAAAGCAAAAAGGTTTAAGGTTAAATAAATACTTTAACTATTATATAACTATACATACTTGACATACTCTGTATTACAGTATAGTTATGAATTGAGTGTTTTTATTGTATGTGTTTTAAATTGAACACATTTATTAAATGTTTAATGTTTAATGCTTATTTAATGTTGGGGTATGGGTTTGGGTGTGGTGGAGTGGGAACAAATGTTTTACTATTGTCCTGTATTTTTATCTTGTTATTATTGCAAAAAAATTAAATTTCAAATAAAAACTTTTTTTTATTTAACTTGATATACCCCAATCAAGATGGCTCACATATTTTGTCCCACAAAATATTCACAATACAATTATTCATTATGATCGCCTTTTTCCATGTTGTGTATTTCTTTTTTTATATTTTATTTTTACATTTATTCTCACATTTTTTGTTTCATAGTCTTGCATGCATTCTCCCAAATTCCCTCCTGTTGTTTTAACAATCCGCAAGCTTAGTTCCCATAAAACCCCCTTCTTTTTTGGATGTGTAATCTAGGTCCCATGATCCTCCTTATTGTAGGACTGAGTAAGTCTGAGACATTATCCTCACTGATCTCATGCTTCCTATGAATGCAGGGGTTCTCCTGGGATTTCACTGATCCTTTCTCTGTGCTGTTTAACTCCGTGTTTAGCCTCCATTGCACTCTTGACTTTTGTACGTCTGCTGACCCGGAAGATTATTGTGACACAGATGCTGTGGATTTACGCTTGAATACAGTGCCATCTCAGATGCTTGAGTATGGTGCAATAATTGTGCATATATTTGCTAATACTGGCAAAAAAATATATATATTTAATTGGTGCTACAGTGCAAACAAGATTAATATACATATTGCTGCTGTGTGGCAAAGAGGTAGAAAGGCCAAAAATAACATTAAAATGCACTTGGATCGTGATCTAAGTGACACGTCTCTGCTCTTTGGTGCTTTAGCTGGTTCCTTGCCTTTGGTCCTCATTAATTTTAATTTAATGCATACAGCAAGTTGCATTTGCACATTGTCACAGGCTGTAATCTTATTTCCAAAGGCCACGGTTATCAGTGTGTCTCCTGCTGTCGTATTTAACAGATAGGCTAGCTGCCTGTTTTACAGCAGGACTGAGTAGGAGCTCTTCACACATGCAAAAGAGCTCTGAATGAGCCCTGCAGGATAAGAGACTTCAGTCACCTGCTGTGAAAGAGGATCGGGGGGGTCTTTATTCCCGCCCCTCGTCATCAGCACTAGAGGTTGATCCTGTTGCCAGCTGTCTTTGGCAGTACTGAGGATGTCCAATTCATGTTCAGAGGCAATTAATTGCATTCCTCCATTTCTGCTTGCTACCGTTTCTGCTCATATAAGATGCATTGCATTACATATAATTCAACTTTGTATTAGGTATATTAATACACATTATATTGATATATGCATGTTAGAAATATATGGATTCATTATATATAATATATGTATTCATATAGAATCATAGAGATTCATGCAGATTCATTAATACTTCATTTTTCTTTAATTAAATGGCTTTAAAATATTTTTTTCATATTTCTGTTTTGTTTTTGCTAAATTGCTTTACATAATTGTTTTCGTTGTATTTAAATTGTTATATTTTTGTAAAAATATAATACATAATATTTTATTATTATTTTGTATATACTTATTTAAATTAAATGTATTTACTTTATTTTTATTAAATCTATAATTATTTGTTTTATTTTTATATTATTTGTATGATCGTTTTAATTAAATTGCTAGTTTTCATATGTATTAATATTTCATATTTTAATATATGATGAATTAATAACTATAACAATTGTTATTATTAATTCATTATATTATTATAATATATGGTATATTATTTATATTATTAGTATATCATATTAGACCTTTTCACTCAGGGGTGTACTCACTTTTGTGGCCAGCGGTTTAGATATTAATGGTTGTGTGTTGAGTTATTTTGAGGGGACAGCAAATTTACACTGTTATACAAGATGTACATTCACTACTTTACATTGTAGCAAAGTGTCATTTCTTCAGTGTCATCACATGAAAAGTAAATTGTAAAAAGTATTTGTAAATAATAAAATATTTACAAAAGTGTGTGTGTGTGTGTATATATATATATATGGCACACATACAGTATATTTTAGAAAGTATTTACATGTATACATTTATAATCATATAATTTAGATTATATATTAATATATTTAATATATAAACCTAATATCCTTAAATATATACATGCATGGGTGTCTTTTTATATACATATATACACAGTACACACACGTTTTTGGATGTTATTAATCATTGCCCATTACATTACATCTCTTTTCCTTCCCAAAGAAGAACATAAATATGAATTATGGCATAGTACAGATGTTTTGTAAGTGTCCAGAAAAACCTTAATTTAATCTCTCTTTCTTCTTCTAGACATGGGACACGTTGTGCTGGAGAGGTTGCTGCTGTTGGCAACAATGGCATGTGTGGTGTCGGAGTGGCCTACAATTCCAAGATCGGAGGTGAGTTGGCACATTTTCATGTTTCAACACGTACAGTCTATCAGTGTGCACCCGGTCCAGTCCAACATTTGAATTGCAAAACACCAATTCAGATTAGCTTCGCATTCAGATAGGGAATCCTTTAACACAAAAGCTACGCAAGTACAAACCCCAGACTTTGCTGTGCCTGGTGTAATATTGAAAATAGATTTTAGCCTCATTGAAAACTCAATGCGAGTGTTAAATCAGTGATTGATGGTTGTTCAGGTTTATGCAATTACACATATTGCTGTGGATATCAAACTCTCATTCTCTTAATCTAATCCTTTCCTCACTTTCTCTCTGCAACGCTGTGAATGTGTGAATGCTTGTGTTCATGTAGATTAGTTTCCATGTCTTAGCATTATATAAATAAAGTCTTGTTTATATTGAAAAGAGAAATATCTTGTGTTTTGTGCTCATAAGTTAATGCCTTAATCTGTCGATTTTGTTACCGTGCTATTTAATAGTGTTTTCACTATATTTTGGGATTTTCATATCCAGTGCAGAGTTTGTTATACGGCTTGTTCGGTGAATCGCCGTGAAACAGTGAGTCTGTTCAAATTCCCTATAAAATCATTAATGATTCCCTTTGAGCTAAATTGACCTGTTTCCCTTATAACAATATATATATTATATGTTATCATTACACCCATTACATTATATCTCTTTTCTTTCCCAAAGAAGAACATACATATTAATTATGGCATAGTACAGATGTTTTGTAAGTGTCCAGAAAAACCTTAATTTATTCTCTCTTTTTTCTTCTTCTAGACATGGGACACGTTGTGCTGGAGAGGTTGCTGCTGTTGGCAGCAATGGCATGTGTGGTGTCGGAGTGGCCTACAATTCCAAGATCGGAGGTGAGTTGGCACATTTTCATGTTTCAACACGCTCAGTCTATCAGCGTGCACCCGGTCCATTCCAACATTTGAATTGCAAAACACCTCGGTGAAACATCAGATTAGCTTCGCATTCAGATTAGCTCTGTCTCTGTTCGTTAAACCATACGAGAACTCTTCCGCAGCACTTCGAAAGAGGAGCTCCATTAACGATGGCTTCGTGAGCTCAAATGGGACAGTTATCACCGGCTCCAGCATTGGTCCCTGTGAGCCAAAGATTTGGACGCTAGCATGTGTAATCCGTTTAATTGGCTGAGGTGCTTTTATCCTATTCAGTGCAGATTTAGTTTCATTACTCTTCTCTACGCTGCCAGCTGTCTACGGCTCTTGGACATCATTGGACCGGGATAAATGTCATTAATAATGGTTCGCTTTCTAAATCCTCTCCAAGAACCGTTAGCCAACTGCTCATAGTTAAGTCTTAGCGGTTTAGCCTAGCAATATTGTTTCACCTTAACGAGAAAATTCACCAAAACATGAAAATTGTCCTCATTTATTTACCCTTATGTTATGTAAAAATAGTTTCTTATTTTTAGTTTCCAAATATAGTTTCTTACTCAAATCTATCTTATGACTGTATAAGATTTATAGTGTTTCATGGAATAAAATAAAAATCATATGCTTTGAAACGGCATGAAAATGTTCATTTTGGGTGAATTAAAACTTTAATTCCACCACTACTACTACAGAATAGATGCTTATTTAATGCATTCATGTTATGTTATATATTATGTTTTTAATGAGGTCATTATGGCTCTACACATCAGCAGCCATTAATAATATTTTTGACCACTGACTAATCAAACAACTTTTAGGTTGTGGCAAGCCCAGCGCCAGGTCAAGTAAACGCTCAAAATACATTATTTGGTTTACACTTTACAATAATTCACTAACACTTAACATTAAAAAGTTCTACTCTGCCATCAATGAATCCATCCTCTGCACGTCAATAACTGTCTGGTTCAGCTCAGCTACCAAATCTGACCTCAGAAGACTACAGAGGGGAGCTAAAGAGTGACGAGCATTTGCTCCAGTCGCCAACAAAACAGACGTTTGATGCAGTTTCACTTACCATCTGAAGTTCTGAATCACGACCGGGATCTTTCATAGCTGGGACCGCTCCATCTTTCAGTATCAAACCATGTGCAAATCCAGCGTCGAACTGGACGTAACGCTGGTTTCTTCGGGAAGCTGAACAAGGTTATCTTTCCCTCACAACCAAAACAGACTTCTTAAGAGACATATTTCCTGAGTGAATCCCGTGCAGCGCTGCCAGATAAAGCGCATTGATGAGCGCTTGCTCTCGCGCTTGCTCTCGCTCCGGTTGATGCGTGCACGGGCGCATTCTTCTGGGAGAAATGCCCATATAAGGAGTTCCACCCTTCATGACGTCACGAAGAGCCATGATCGGAAAAAACTTTCTGAAACTATCCTGAAAGTGTGTATTTGGCACAGAAATACTGTTATACCTTCAAATCGTTTTTTGAAACGTTGGCCATGTTTAGCACGAGAATTCAACTCTTTAAACCGTGTAAATACCTCAACATGCTTGTAACAGCATTTAAACACCCAAAAGACCTTTGCACTTTGACAATGAGATTTACTTTGCAAGCGCCACTCACTCCTTTTCTTCAGACACTGAATATACGCTACATGTCATATCTTCCCTTTAATGCAGATGGGTAAAATCCATTTCTCTTTTGTCATCTCTGCCTTCGGTTCACTCTCGAGCAGCTGTTTTTGAATTATCCTCCTAATGAGACGCAGTGGAGGGTAAGTCGTCTTCCTGTGCCTGTTTCACCTTGAATCCAGTGGGAAATCTGTGCTTAATAAGAAGCAGATACTTCTTTAGGGGGTAGCATGGTGACAGAGGACAGAGAGAAATGAAGGTTTTTGGACAGCTGACCCATAACGTCGGCCCAAACTGGCAGGCAGTGCCTTCTGCTACAGGAAAGCTGAATGTGGAGATGGCAGCACGCTAGCGGAGATGGCACACAGCACGGCTAATTCCTCTGCCAGAACTCATTAAGCCGGAATATTGCTTTGGAGGAAACAGTAGAGTCCATTGTTGGAAATTGCTTTATAACAAATAAAACTGAGGGTTCTTGTTGCATTTTTGAGAGAAGATAGATTATTTGTATTTACTAGATCCTGAATAAAAAAAATCCCCTCTTTTGTGACCACAGCGCATCTGTGTATATCTGTTATGCCATTCTCATTTCCTTGAAAGTAATCACAGCCAGCTTTCTCTTTGTCCTACAGGAATATTTGGGACTTTTGGAATGTAGATATGGGATAAAAACATTAAGTCTCTCCAAGATGTTGTGCTGTATGTCGTTGTGTGTTTGTTTGCAGTACTGTTTGCACCAAAGCTCTCGAGTTGCTTTGGAAAACCTGAAACGACTGTACGTTTGTTTATTTGCACTGACCCGTATGAGGGCAACCTTGAGTAACCTCGCCCCCTTGTGTATCAGAGGAGTGATTCACATTGTTTTGAAGATGCTTGACTCCGATTTCTCATATTTTTACCACTTTCAAATCTAAGAGATCTTGGCAGAATCTGCTCTCTTTTACCCGAGGCTGAGATGACATTCTGATGCTGGGATCACAATAACTCAACACCTTTGACCTTTGACGTATGAGGGCAACCTTGAGTATCCTCGCCCCCTTGTGTATCAGAGGAGTGATTCACGTTGTTTTGACGATGCTTGACTCCGATTTCTCATCTTTTTACCACTTTCAAATCGAAGATCTCTTGGCAGAATCTGCTCTTTTTTGTTCTTTTTTTTTTTTTTACCCGAGGCTGAGATGACATTCTGGTGCTGGGATCACAATAACTCATCACCTTTGACCTTTGACGTATGAGGGCAACCTCGAGTAACCTCGCCCCCTTGTGTATCAGAGGAGTGATTCACATTGTTTTGAAGATGCTTGACTCTGATTTCTCATCTTTTTACCACTTTAAAATCGAAGATCTCTTGGCAGAATCTGCTCTTTTTTTATAACCCGAGGCTGAGATGACATTCTGATGCTGGGATCACAATAACTCATCACCTTTGACCTTTTGGACCAAGCGCTCTGGCTCATTCCCAAACCCCCAGTTGGGTTTAAGATTCTCTTTTGTACAAGGTAGTGGAAAAAGATAAGATGGTCTCCTCTGTTGTGAAGCGTCTGTAAAGGATGTTTGAAAGAGAAGAATGTAGCCACTTGTCACCTTTGAATGAACTCCATATTTGAACACGAGCGCACATGCACTCCTCCTTTTCCTTTGAAAGAACTTTTATATGCAGCGCTATCTGCACCTCATCCTTTTCATATGTGAGCATTAGATGTTAAATATTTAGCAAACAGAAGAAAGATCTGTATCATATGGGACTTTTATTGGGGTTATTCATTGGAGCTGCTTTCTCTACAGCGTTTCTGTGTGATCAGTTACGTTATATCTCTCCACCGCTGGTTATCTTATGTATTCGATTGCTCAAAGAAAATATAAATTCTGGTGGTGGGTGGATAATTAAATGTTTGACAGGCTAGAATTTAAATGTCACAGTATTATTGCAGGCAGGTTGACAGTGTGTGTGTATGCATGTATTTTTAAGTTTTGGTTTACATAATTTATATTAATATACACAATCATAGATTACTGAAAATATAATGAAAGTTTGTTTTGAGTTTATTCAGTGTTGAAAGTGAAGCACCAGTTTCAAGTATTTCATATGTTTTTATGCATAGTTATATAATTTTATACATTTTTATTTAATACATTTTTCATTAATTTAAAAGTAAATTATAGTATGTGGACTACAGTTCAAAAGTTTGGGGTCATTAATGTTATAACGTTCCAAAAATAATATTTCAAATAAATGTTTTCAGATAAATACAAATAATAATAATAAAGTGTGCTATTTTCCAAAAGTTTTTTTATAACAACAAAATGTTTCTGCCTTATACATTTTTTTGTTAAGGTTAATAAGCACTCACTTAATCTCTGAAGAACCTCTCATCACACATTTCTTAGCCCAGGATTAAATGTAGCTTTCCATGAAATACACTATCAGACACATTTTGGCATCTATATATGATTTCTACAAATGTCACAGTAAATCTGGATAATATTGAATCATTACTGACAAAAATTCACACAATCTGATTGCACCCCTTCCATGCTTTACAGTGCCAGAGCAAGCTCAACAGCAAGGATTGATTGAGGATTTTTTCCCTAAACCCCCCCCCCCCTCTCTCTAAACATGAGTCATTGTAAAGGCCATTAACTCTTACCATTTTACCATTTAATCTTAATACATGAATTACAATAATCAGGCTACAGTTTATAGTTACTGTAAGATAACACATGCATGTGTGATTTGCTCTGTCCTATGCGTTCATGTGTATCATGTTTTGTGTTTTGCAGGTGTGCGCATGTTGGATGGAGAGGTCACTGATGTGGTGGAGGCTCAGTCTCTCGGTCTCAACCCACAGCACATCGACATCTACAGCGCCAGCTGCGGTCGGACCTGCAAAGCTAATCTGAACGTATTGCACTTCTTTGTCGTTTAGCTAATGTAGGCCAGAAATACTCCTTGTGGTGCTGAAAGGGGCTATATTCTGCACTTTTGGTTAATTTTATTGTTTCCTGGAAGGCAATTTATATCACTTTTCCTAATTTATGTTTCTTGTCAAAGACTTTTCCAGCCTCTCTCTGGCTATTAGAGTGAATCAGGCTACATTACTGTACCTTTAAAGGCCCGTTCACCGCAAGGATGAAAGCTATAATAACAGTAATATAGAAATGGTCCACACCACAGCTATAACTGCACAGAGGAACAATAGAATTGAAATCACTGTAAAAAAAATTGCAGCTGATAAAAACTTTTAACATCCTGATTTAAAGCACCAGATGACATAACAGCAGCGCACAATAAATAAACAATGTTTATTAACAGAGTGTTGGTGTGGACACTAATGTAGTTATCTATATCTCGATCTATTCCCTGTCCTAGTTAAAAAAAAACATACCTTTAGTCAATAGAGGTGGTTTTCCTATTGTTTTGATTTTGTATCGATAAGGTACCAGAGCTTGACGCCGTATCGAAGCCTGAATTTTTCACTTGGGTGGACCATGGAGGAAGTTTTGTGCTGTGAACGTCTGCATAAAACCCCTTTTCAAAATGAGCAGTCGAGAGGGTCCTGTTTTCCATGACATTGCTTCTGCTTCTGTGACTCATGGGCTATTTTTACTGTTTCCTGCCATTATCTGCATCAGTTGCTCTGTGCCACTAACAGTAGACGTGTTTTCATTGATATTCTTGTGCTGAGATGGTCCGAGTTTGCCCCTCTTAACCTTGAACTTTTACTAGCAGCGGCATTTAAGAGGGCAGAAATTTGCGGTTCAAATGAATTAAGTGGATTTTTCTTATTTGCTTTGAAGTTAGCGATGTGGAAAGGATGCTCTGTATTTGATTTTGGCACACTTCATTTGCGAGTGCCTCGAGTCATAAAAGCACTTACTAGTCAGAGCGAAGTTTGTTTAATTTAAATACCACATTAAATGGTCATTTTCACCGAGACATCTTCATGCGGATTTTCCAGAGCGTGAACAGTATTGACATTCTTAACACCTAATTACTTAACGCCATTTGAGCTAAACTGCTATCATGCGCGGGGTAACGGAACGGCATTCGTCTAAGCCCTTCACTCATATGAACGTGTTCTGGGGTTGTAAAACTGGCTGAAGCCCAGCTAAAGGACAATGGAGGAGAGCCGTGCCAAGACGCTACCTACTGCAGTGTGTCGTGGAGGGATTTTATAAGAGCAGACCTTTTGTAGAAAAATGCTGAGAGTTGCAATTTAGTACGTAAGACCACTTTATGCTTTCATTACGGATTTATATGCATCACTTAAAGCAATGGTTCATCCCCAAAATGAGAGTTGTTATCATTTACTCGCCCTCAAGTCATCCCAAATTTGTAAGCCATGTTTGCTTCTGTGGAACACAAAAGAAAATATTATAACATTTATCTTTTTATTTTATTTTTTGCTGCTGTTTTTTGGGCTCCACTTACTTTCATTGCATGGGCAAAATCAGTCAAAATATATTATTCTGAAGATAGAAAGTCAAACTGGTTTGGAACTGCATCAGGGCAGTGTTATTTTAGTATCATTGATATAATGTAATAGTTTTGAAGGTTTACAGTTTTTATTTATTATTTATTATTATTTTTTCAGTGAAGTGCAAGTGCTCTTAACCACAACTACTATTTGTTTTAACATGATTAATGTCATTGTTTTTTTCATTTACGGTGTGTTAGATTATCCATTATCATAAAAATTATTTCAATTCAACCATAAATAACAATAGCGATTTATTTAAGTTTTTGCAGTATAACGTTAAGTGTCATAATGCTACATTTTATTACTCTTATGCCATAACATACACTATATGCATAGATCCATAGTATAAATGCATTGTGCAGAATTCGTTCCAAGTATGAACGATCACATTAGAATTACTGAATTATATTGGGTAGATTTCTTTTAAAAGAACAGATGGTGTGAGCTGTAATAATTTCCCTGTCACTGTTCCTATAAATAAGTGACAAGAACCAAAAAAACTAAAGTTGAACTGATTACACAGACTAGCGTAGTATTTTCCCCATCCATATTTTCTAGCCATTGTTTCTGGTGTCCAAATCGTGAGCGTTCGCGTGTGCCAGCAGTCAGATTTGTTTGGGGAAACAGATCCATGTTTGCGTGCAGAAGGCCAATGCAAATAGGGCTCTGGTCTGTGTAAACACCCTCGCTGAATAGATGCCCACAATCAAGCAGGTGTGCGCTGTAACCGAGAGCAAACTCTCAAAGACAGCCAAACTTTGCACCGCAGCCTTTCTCTGCATCATATTTTCTCCGGCAGACATTTATTTGGCACATTGTTGAAATTGTAAGGGACAGTAAACGATCAAAGGTAACAAGCAAACAGCATCTGAATCTAATTATTTGCACTGTTGGCCTTTCCTTGTGGCGACATAGTTAAATGAAAGTCACGCGATTATTCAAACATGCCTCGTTAATGCAGTGCGTGTATTTTTCACGAGCTCATTATTGGTTCTGACAGTTTGCTTTTGCATTACTCCGCTTCTTCTGAGAAGCAGACCGCAAAAGTCCGGTGCTGTTTGTCTTTCATTTGCTCCTGAAAATAAGCATGCATGATAAATGTCTTGAGAACATTAGCGCCATCCCACAAGGTCCTTTTAAAAGCATCTGGCTCGGCAATCGAAACCACGATAGTGCTTTAATTGTCCATGACGCTTTGAAAACTGTTTCTGGCAGACGTTCCTTTCCAAACTCCACTCATCACAAATATTATCCAGTTGTTTTGAGTATTGTCATCGGTAATCCTCCCGCTTCAGACTTGGCAGCGCAGCACTCTCATCTGGCTCTCGGTGTTAGATTGGGCTTGCATGAAGGCAGATACCAGCGCTTTTGACCAACTGTGTGTTTCTCCTCCTGAATTCTAGGGCCGAGGAGGACGGGGCTCCATCTTTGTGTGGGCTTCGGGGAACGGCGGCCGAGAGAAGGACAGCTGTAACTGCGACGGCTACACCAATAGCATCTATACGCTGTCGATCAGCAGCAGCACACAGAACGGCAACGTGCCCTGGTACAGCGAGGCCTGCTCGTCCACCCTTGCCACAACCTATAGCAGTGGAGGCATCAATGAGAAACAGATTGTGAGTCTCTCTCTCTCTCTCTCTCTCTCTCTCTCTCTCTCTCTCTGCTCTCTCTCTCGCTCTCTCTCTCGCTCTCTCTCTCTCTCGCTCTCTCGCTCTCTCGCTCTCTCGCTCTCGCTCTCTCCCTCTCCCTCTTTCTCGCGCTCTCTCTCTCTCTCGCTATCTCGCTCTCTCGCTCTCCCTCTCCCTCTCCCTCTCCAGAAAATTAGCAACAGTTATCCTTTAATTGAAGAAGTGGCGTAGTGAATCTAATCCAAAAATAAAGTATCTGAAAAATATGGAGATCAGAAGATAGCTTGCCAAGCCAATTTATGAAGAATTGTTGCCGCAGCTTTAAAGTTCTTAAAGGCTTTTTGGCTGTCAGTGAATGCTGCGGTCACTAGTGAGGGGGAAGATGGATGGTTTTTGTCTTCATGGCCTGTTTGAGGCTTCAAAACACAGATGATCTTGTAAACGCAAACATATCCTCTCACTATCACGCATGGCTTGTTTTTATCTTTGTGTTTGTGATTATTAATGATGTTTAAGTCAAGCATCACAGTTTTTATTGCATACATTTGTGCTTAGGGATCTCGACAAACCCCAGCCCTAAGTATTACAAAGTGTCCTAACTAGACAAAGCAACCAGCGTTAAAAGCTACCGTATTTATTCTGTGAAAAATGTGAAAAGGTTTTTAAATGTTTTCTTGGTAGACTTTGTGTTGATTTCTGGTTGTATGGTGGTTCTTCTTGCTAAAGACTTGCTCATCAACTCAATGAAAAACACCTCAAATGGCATCGTTTTCTGCCACCTGCTGATTACAGTGAAAATCATAATAAGTTTGCGCTATTTTCGGTGCGACTCGCTTTGGTGGGAGATCAGCACTCGGTGTCGTGTTTCAAAAATAAGATCCTCATTTGAATAGATTTGTTTATTTAGGGCTGCAACAATATATTGTCGCAATATATTGAAATACAAAATGTAACAATGTGTTTCATGAATTGACAATGTATTGTTCAACCTAAAATATTTAATTTAGTCTGTTATTCACATATGAAAAATTAAACGCAGATTGCAACAAATATGGTAAAGCTGGCAGCTCGCACGTTTGAGTTTTCATGTTTAATAATTATTAATAATAAATAAACAATAGTTATTTAACAAAATACTGTATATAGATTACAATAAATTAACTTTATTTATTTTCATGTTAATTCATTTTAGTTATTTATTGTAGCTTTATTTACAATTTACAATAATTTATCAGACTCTTTTATCCAAAGCGACTTATCTAGGCAGGGACAAAATGCAAGCATGTGTGTCTAACATAATTCCTTTATTTTTAGCTTAGTTGAATCATGAATATCGCCTTTCTGCTTAATGGACTACCTTTTGTTGACTGTTTATCATATGCTTTAAAATATATTTTTATTATTTTTGTATGGAGCCGACTTGTGATGTGTGCATTTTCACCACCCCTATTATTTACAGAGATTAAGAGCATTCTTTTTAGGAATTCTTATGTTTCTAATTCTAAGAAAAAACATAACATTCTTAAATGTTTTGGGAATTTATTATTTATTCTTAAGTAAAAAATATATATATTCTTAATAATAATTTGAGAATCTGGCCCCAGAACACTGTAGCAACTGTATATTAGTTCTCTAAGAACCACTCAGATCACCTTAGCAAGCCTATAGCAACAAACTACAACACCCTGGCGGATTGAAACTGACATTTGCATCAACAAACAACCTTTTTGGGTTCTTCACAAAATATTAAGCTGTAGTCTCAAAGCATAAATATCCCTGTAATTCCCTCACTGTCATAGCATGACATTTTCTTTGCTCATGTTCGGTTTTGTTTCTTTACCCGGCTCTGTGCCGACAAAGGCGTGCACCCGAGCATTGTTCTCAAAACCGGCTATGCCTGACTGACTCATCTATTGTCCCGCATTCAAGACACAGACACTGGCTTTCATAATGGAGGTGTGCTTTTAAAGGACAGAAGCCTGATACCTGCTGTTTGCTCTGCCGCAGAGACTCTGTCATGCGATATTCCTCTCCTGTGGTCTCCCAAGATCCATTTTTAAGTGTGCAATTGCTGAACTCTCCTGTCATTGCTCCTGTCATTCAGCCTCTCTGCCATTTTTAGCAATTAGTCTCACGCAAGAAGGTCTGTCGCAGTCACTGCACATCCTGCGATGCCTGGCTTTTTGAGTGTCACCCATCAAGCCTTTTATGTTTGCATTTGTCTTGAATTGTTCCAGCTCTGTCTGTGTGACCCTAAGGGCGTAAAGATGCTGCGCTTTTTACCCTCAAGTGTCGAAAATGTCAAACATTTAACTGAACCACCTGGGTCACTTAACGGGCAGAAGCTGAGTGGCAGTTTTTACAGGGTTTTTACATTTTCTGAACAATATGTGAAGAAGTGCTTGCCATGCAGATGCCAGGGCCGTGATGCAAGACTCGTTGTCAAGGCATTGATATGCAGTTGCTAGGAAGTTCTGGGTGGTTGCCTACTGGCCCAAGTGGAAAGAGCCCAATTCCCAAGTCACTGTGAAATCCTTTTCTCTCTCCCAAATTCCCCTCAAAAGCCATTGAGAGGATCAGTTTGGTCAGTCATATCAGTTTGAAAAGTAATAGCACGCCGCTCCTCAACAACTCATGATTTGAGCTATCAATTATATTATATATGTAACAAAAAAGTGAGGGACTAGTTGCTCATCAAAAGTTCTTGCTAAGTGCAAGGGTCTTGTTTGAATTCTTGATTGTGAGTATGAACAAGAAATAATAGCAATGCTAGACACAATTAGCAAGATTATTAAATGGGTCATGAATTGAGAAATCAAGATTTCTCTCATCATTTGACATGTAGGATAATGGTCAAAAGATTTCCATTTTTTATGTTTTTGAAATAAATGTATTATGTTCACAAAGGCTGTATTTATTTAATATATATTTTTTATATATTTTGAAAAAAATACATGTTATTTAAAAATAACTGTTCTATTTTTTTTTTATTCCAAAAGAGTATTTGGAATCTTCTGTATCACGTGATTCTTCATAAATCATTCTAATATGTTAATTTGATGCTTATTGTACAATATTTTACTTTATCATAATATTTTTGTGGAGACTTTGAAATTAAATTGTTAAAAAGTGTCAGTAAAGACTTTCATAATGTTGCAAAATATTTCTTTTTCAAATATATATATATATATATATAGTGAGTTATCGGCGTTAGCAGCTGCGTTAACGTGAGAGATCACCTATCGGGCGATAAAAAATATCGCCTGGCGTTAATCTATTCTCAACAAACAACCTTGGGTTGGGAGCTGGGTCTATACTCACGGCTATGATGACTTTCACCCTGATATTTTAGCGGATGTATACCTGGCCGAATTGCACTGGGGCGAGGCGAGAGTCGAGACTAGAGGCTCGCAGTCCGTGATGGACAGATTGTTAACGGCTGGTCTATGTGGTAATACAATGGGGCAGGACATCCAAACGCTCACCTATCATTCATCAACCTCAAATATGGCTTTTCCTCTGAAAGATGTATGTAGTAGCAACTTTACATGGCCGCTCAATATGATGTTAACCTGAGAAATGTGCGCTATTGAAGTGTTTTGTGTGGAAGCGCGTTTGCTGCAGGACAGGCTCCGTGCGTTCACTTGCTCTTAAAATCTCCGTCATTTTTGGTCATACAGATAAAAGTAGCCTAATACATCTTTTGAATCTGTAAAGACTCTACGTTATTTGTGTGCACTCAGAATAACAACGAAATGTTGCGCTTTTAAGCAAACAGGATGCGCTTTAGGTCTCATGTGAACTTGAGCGAGAAACTTGACAAACTCCGTCTTTGAAAAATATATCTATTGGGAGTGAAATGTCTAAAAATAAAATAGAAGACGTGTGTGTTAGCATGGATGATTTACATGAAATTTAATCTGTGCAACACTGTGCATAAGATTTGAGCTTTCAGTTCAATATAATAACAAAAACGACATTTTGGGTTTTTATTCAACTAATAAGGTGGGCACTGTGATCTGTACTATATTTTTACTGTAATTGACAGTTATCGGCAAAAAACAACAACACGGGAGTGGGAGGGAATGGGAGTCATTCTTCCGGGAGTGGAGAAATCAAGGATTTTCCTCCAGTTTTTTCGTGGGATTGGGACGGAAGAGATTAAAGTTTGTGATGCATTTTGGAAACAGGAGATGAGCCCCTGGTCTAATGCGCCACCTGGCTTGAGAAACCTGTTCTCAAAGACTTACTTTTAGTCATTATTTGGGTAGCACATATTCTGAATGCCTTCGGCAGAATTCAAATGAGCCATTTTAATCTAGATTAATTCCAAGATTACAGTGAGATTAATCTAGATTAATATCTATGCCACCACTAATATATATATATATATATATATATATTAGTGGTGGGCATAGATTAATTTTTTTAATCTAGAGACTTTCATAATGTTGCAAAATATTTATTTTTCAAATATATATATATTAGTGGTGGGCCGTTATCGGCGTTAACGTGCTATATAATTTATATATATAATTCTTTTTACACTTTGTTCATATAATCCTGGAAAATTCATCACAATTTCCACAAAAACATTATCTCCTAATTTGCAGATTTGTAATAGTTAGTAAGGCAGTTATTAAGTTTAAGTATTTGGTAGAATAAGATAATGCAGAATAAGACATTTTATATGTGCTTAATTACTACTAACAAATGGCTAATATTCTAGTAATATGCATGCTAATAAGCTACTAGTAAATAGACCCTAAAATAAAGTGTTACCAACATTTATTCCAGCTTTGATTATAATACAAAAGCGTGTTTAATATGATACTAAAAACATAAATGATCTGAGTGGGTAGAAAATTGACTTATTTCAAAATTACATTTACAAATTAAATTAAACTTACGAAACATTATTAATGTGCCTCAGAAAACATTCTGAAATAATAAACAATGCCTCATGACGTCTTTTAACGTTTTTATCATCTTTTGTGAGTGACTTCATTGTCATGTCAGGACAGTGTTGGTATTGTGCTCCCCTCTGGAATAATTAGATTTTCCCGTCATATCAGTGATGCGATATGTTTTCCGCTTCCTGTTTCAGGTCACCACAGACCTCAGGCAGAAGTGCACAGACTCCCACACAGGCACCTCTGCCTCGGCCCCTCTGGCGGCAGGAATCATCGCCCTCGCCCTTGAGGCCAAGTAAGTCGTCAGAAGCCTGGGCTGTCCTGTCCTCAAGCGAGGTCATCTTACTTTATCAGAGATTCTAGTGACCCGAGGCTTTCGAAATACAATGACTGCCGGCTAGATTGTCAGGATGGACTTAACCTTCAAATGATCATTGCACATGCATTGAGCGCTATCATTTGAAATGAATTAACTGGTAACACTATAACCTTTGACTCTACCTGTAGCTATCCGTGACCTTTACAAAAGGGCAGGAGAGATTATCTAGGAGAGCTGTTTGTGTTTCGCTCCACCATGTATCTCACATGAAGGAAAGGCATTAACACTTCTCTCCATAGTAAAAACCTGGAGAGACATGCAGCATCTGGTTGTGAGGACGTCCAACCCTGCCCACCTCGCCACCAATGACTGGAAGACAAATGGAGTGGGTCGCAGTGGTAAAAGCCCATCTCCTTGCTTTTCATTGCTCTCTCCTCTTTTCTTTCGCTCTGGCTTGTCTTTCCACTTTCCAGTGACTTGAACGCTTTGTGATTAGATTGATAGCATTATCATTGGCTGCACCAGTCTGCAAATAGCTTCGGATCTTTTAAAGATATCAGCCTCTTTAATTCACCTCTTTACTTATAATGTTAGTCTTTTTACAGCCTTTTTAAACTGGCTCTATAGTTACTTTCAACAGTATTGCTTTCTCTCTCTCTCTCTACAGTAAGTCATTCTTATGGATATGGTCTGCTGGATGCTGGGGGCATTGTGGCTCTGGCAAAGAACTGGACAAATGTTGGACCTCAGCGGAAATGTGTCGTGTCCTTGGTGTCTGAGCCCAGGTAGGTTGAACGCTCTATACTGGATTGATATTACAAGGCTTAGTTCAGCAAAAATGTGAATTTCTGTCCTCTTCTCACCTTTATATCCATTCAGACTGAATGTTTACACTGCTGTTTTGCTGTTGCTGATAAGAATAGTAGTTTTGGCTTATTATGTGAAGCTCTTTATTTGTTAAAATAATATTATGTTAACATGAATTAATATATTTTAAGTAATGCCATTCAAAAGTTTGGTATCTGTAAGATTTTTAAATTTAAAATACATTAATAGTAAATATATTAATAGTAATATTGAAATATTTTTGCAATTTAAAATAACTGTTTAATTTTAATGTATTTTATAAATGTAATTTACTCCTGAGATGCAAAGCTGAATTTTCAGCATCATTAATCCAGTATTCAGTGTCACGTGATCTTCAGAAATCATTCATATGCTGCTCAAGAAACATTTATTATTGTTATCAATGTTGAAAACAGTTTAGCTGCTTCATATTTTTGTGGATAACATGATACTTTTTAAAAATAATTGTATCATTAAAAAATATATAATTTATTTGAAATAAAATATTTAGTAACTTTTGAATAAAAGGGTATATTAAGGATATGAAAATTAATACATTATTTAAAATATAGATGTATTACTTATTTTGATTAGACATTGTTTTGATCATAATTTTTTTTAAACAGTATAAAAATTATTAAAAACAATATTTTGGATGGAAAAATATTACTCTTTCAAGCAGCATGAGCATTTTGCACCTTCCATAGGAGGAAGTCAGTTGTGCAGGTTGAGTCAATTATGACAGAATATATATTTTTGTGTGAACTAAACCCTCTGTTAGAAGAAACCGCAGTCTTAATTGATTCTTCACTAACATATGGCAAACTGAGGTTCACACAAACAGAATGTTTTACATTTAGTGCTGCTAAAAAGGTCATGAAGTGCAAGAGGAAATGGGAAGATGAAACGCGTGGGAGCGAAACATCACTTTTGACGGTCTATCATATTTAAATTTAGAGCTGCACAACGTGAATGATGCTTCAGTGCATGAGGCATCTCCGCTGCCTACAGAGTGTGTTTAAAGGAAGTAGTGACTTGCAGATAAGCTTGTTACATCCACGTTTGTCACACTTCCATCACTGCTGACATCTTGGATCTCAAGACGGACCCTCAAAGTACCTCTCCACCAATCTCATCCTCTCTCTCAGCATATCGTGTCTCTTGCTCTAAAAACTCACCCTCTTTTTATCTCTTCCTCCAGTCATCTTTTATGGTTCACCAATGTTATGGAAAGATCAAGGTTTTTTGGAGCAAAGCCCAATTTAACATGCTGGTAGCAGAAGTCACAGAGCGAAGTGATTACGGGCTGCCTCACTTCAGTCTCTGCTGTATTTTTCTTCATTTTTTGCTCTCAACATCACTGACTTGAAGTCTTGTATGCTCTGCGGCATTACCGCACAGAGGTTGCGCTTCATTCCTCATGGACTTGTCAGAGGCTGTAGCCTGTCGTTCTCTCTCTTGAATTAAGCTCTTCTTCCAGAGTAACCCTGTCTCTGGTGAGCAGGGCCGGGCCGCTCTAAGCTCCTTATAGGATTGGGTTTAGAGTACCAATAACCTACCGGCTCCTTGTAGCGGTCATCGGTGGCACGGGTCTGAACCTGACTGAACCTTTCTTTTGGACCAGGAAAGTGTTTTGCACACTATAGCACTTCTGATTCAGTTAGAAACAGCTAATCTTTCACATTAGTCCTATTTAATGCATTAACTTTGTACAAGTAAACACGGTAATGCTTTCATCACATTGCTTTATTTAAAATATCAAATTCTGGTGTAGTAAACTTGGGGAATAATAATGACCTATTTGTTCAAACAATGTTTGGAAATTCATGAAACATTTATCTTTAAGATAATAGCGACGCTTCAGTAAACATTTGATTCATTTTCCATTTTGAAACACGCGACTTTGCATGAATGTGTGTTGGTGCTTTTATAAGCAGCTGAACTAACAATTTTCACCTGGTGGATGATAAATGGCACATTAAAGGAGTATCTGAACCATATCTAGTGTTAAGATTGTGTTTTCTGCTAGATTGTGGTACTTGGTAGAGAATATTTTGATCTTGCATTAAACTTACAAAAGTTTGGATTTTCAACAATGATCTATTAAATTAATTAAAAGTGGCAGTGTTAGTAAAGACTTATATTGTTGCAATTTTTTTTATTTAAGATAAAATCTTGTAAAAAAGAATAATAATAAAAAGGCATCAGTTTCTACAAAAATATGAAGCAGCACAACTGTTTTCAACTTTGATAAGTGTAAAGAATGTTTCTTGAGCAGCAAATCAGCTTATTATTATGATTTCTGAAGATCATGTGAGACCGAAGCCTGGAGTAATGATGCTGAAAATACAGCTCTGATCACAGGAATAAATTACATTTTACTATATATTAAGACCGAAAAGGTGCCACGATTTGAGGTAGCCGGCCCGATCTTTAAAATAGCTTACCACAACTCCTTAGATCCACACCCACTTTTCTGTTTTCAAGCATAAACTTAAAGAGTTTAAATAATGAGTCTATATATATATATATATATATATATATATATATATATATATATATATATATATATAGTTGTTTCTTTTTGTTGGTATTTAGTTTTATCTTTGAATTTTTAAAGCACCTTGGACAATGAACGTTGTAATTATATGGTGCTATATAAATAAGACTAAAGAAAAGTTATTTTAAATTGTAATATAATTTTACAATATTACCGTTTTACTGTATTTTTGATTAAATAAATGCAGCCTTGGTAAACATAAGAAACTTCTTTCAAAAACCCTAAATCTTAAAGACCCCAAAATATTAAATGATAATGAATAATGCATTTATATTTGCATGTATTTATTATAACTTTTCATTTTGGTTTAACTGTCAGTTCTTGAACACTATTTTCCTGTTTCTAGGAATATTGGGAGTAATTTGGTGATCAATCAGAGTGTGGATGCATGTGCCGGGACAGACAACTTTGTGAGCTCATTAGAACATGCTCAAGCCCAGCTCACCCTGTCCTACAACCGCAGAGGAAACCTGGCCATCTACCTGATCAGCCCACAGGGCACCCGCTCCACACTGCTTGCACCCAGGTCAGGCTCTGAAGGGGTGCATCCACACACTTAATACTCGAGTATAGCTGAATCAGTTAAGTGTATCATTCCGTCTCTTTCTCTCTCAGACCTCACGATTACTCCTCTGAGGGCTTCAATGACTGGGCTTTCATGACCACCCACTCCTGGGATGAGGACCCTCGTGGAGAATGGACGTTAGAGATCGAGAACGTGGCTGGAACCAATGACTATGGTAATAGCCCATCCGTCCAATTTGCAGGGTTTTTTTTGTTCCCTTTATGCTTCTGACGTGTTGAGCCATGGTGCATATGCAGGAGATGCAGGTTCAAATCCAACATATATGAACCTCCGGTGTACCCTGATCCCATTCCAGATCTCTTTCACTAATATTGTCCTGACTTTTTCAAATATCTACTTCTCTACTAATAAAAACTATGAAAAAAAACATTTTTTTTACTATAAAAAAGATCATAAAATAAAATCAAACAAAATTGATTAAGTTATAGCAACATAAACATAGTGCAAGGCATGATGATAAAAATGGTAATAAAAATAAGTGACAATAAAAAAGATAATAAAAATATAGCAAATAAAATCAGAAAATAAAATAAAACGATCTATGACTTGAAAGTGATTAAAGTCAAACATTGATTGTGATCCAATAAAATAAACAAAAATTATAATAAAACAGAATTCTAAAAGAGCATAAAGAAATAAAAATGATATACAGTAGTTATAAATTAAAATAAAAAGATAATAAAAGAACTGGGACTTGAAAATGATAAAAAGAGTCCAATATTGATTGTGATCCTCTTTTGTCTCCCAGTGCCCTGCTTTGCTCAGAAATGTAGAGTATCTTCTCTCCAAATCTGCCTGATTTGCCCAATCCTGTTTACTTCCTCTTTAATGTCACAGTCAATTTGTCTTCCTTCACCACACCCCACAGTAAATCTGATTAATTAAATGGAGCTAAGTAAATCAGAGGACTGAGTTTTCTCTCCCTCTCCCACTATCACATCCTCCAGCCGGCCCTGAACACTGTAAATATAAAGAGACTTCCAGCCAAAGCCCATTCATTTATCCTGCTCAGACGCTGACACGACTGCTCTATGTCTGGATTGAATGGGCCGTTCGTCCGGTGCATTACCTAGTCTGTTTCTCTTTGTTGCTTTAAGAATTTACAGAGCTACTGACTTTATTGGGCTATAGAGGCAAAGTGTGCCATCTATCTAATGCATGTCGAAGCAGTGTGGCAATACAGTTACTGAACGATGATGACAAGAAGTCAGTGTTCAGACATTTCGTGTGCTGTTACAGGGAACCATAATGATCAAACTTTTATCTTCGGAGTCATTTGTGATAGTGGCCATAAAATGAGCAAGATGTACAGGTTATAATATACAATCAGACAATGGTGAAAATACAAAGGGTCTTGTTTACAAGTGAAGAGTTCATTTGCAAAAGTCATGTTTTTCTGCATTCAAATTAATCTCAATCAAACTGCAGTTGGGTTATTTTGATTAGGTTAAAAAAAATACCAACTACATCTAACTAACACAATAAAAACAAGATTTTGAAAAACAAACAAACTGAGTTATGTTTTTGCAAATTAACACTTCAAGTATATAATACCAATGGAGATTATTTGCATTTGACTTATTTTATAAATATTGCTTTTTAGCTGGTCAAGCATTAATACATGAAACTACAATAGTCAAAGTTCATCAAAGTTGTCCTAAGACAAGAAAGCATTTAGTTTTTAGGACAACTTTGATGAAAGGTTTTGATCCTCTTCAAATGTTGACTAGTGTAGAAGAGCTGAATAGGAAACCTTTACCTGTGGCAGTGGTCATTTATGTATAATCAGCTTTAGTATAATCAGCTAAAGGTGATTATACTAAAGTATCTTAATGTAAAATGACCAATCAGAATGATATTTTAGTTTAATATGTCATTCTATATTACAGTTGTAAAATGATCTGATATATGCTCGTTATGCTTTATCTGTATGTTCTAATTAGCTATATTACTCAAATAATTGATTATTGTGACTATCATTAATATTAAAATTAGTAATTTATTTGAATTACTAACATTTTATCATATTGCTGTTATTTAAAAAATGTGATTAGCCACAAGTGGCTCCATAGTTATGAGTGATCATCGGTATTATTTTAGTGTCATTGATTTATGAGTTTTATTATAATTTTTTATCAGTTTTATTATTATTTTTAAATCAGTTTTATATACATTGAATTAGTCATTGTAAAGTTTTAGCAATTTTTGTTGTGTGTTTACTTAAGCAACAATCTGAAACAAATATTGTTTATTTGTTTTGTTTTAGTTTGGTCAGATCTCTAATGCATTGCCTCTTGTGTTTTTTGCTTTAATATCTCTATTCTAACTTAGCACTATCCTGGTTTACTTCAGAGATCAGCTCTGCTTAGTTGTTTGCTTTTGGTTGGTTGCTTGTTCCTAATTTGTGATTTGACCGCATCTGCTGACTGAATAAATGTGCTTATAGTATAATAATATAGTCTCCTGCTTGAGACCGGTGAGCACAGACATGATGATTCACAACTGTCCTCATTTTGTGAGTTTCTTGTGTGCATGAGTCAGATTGTTGAATTGCTCCCTCTGTCTGTTTTAGGCACCCTGACTCAGTTCACGCTGGTTCTCTATGGCACAGCTTCTAGTTTATCAGGCCCTTCAGCAGCAGACTCCGGCAGCTGCAAAACATACGACCTCAGTCAGATCTGCACAGGTAAGTGTCACGAGTAAATGGTGAAAGTGCGCCCCCTGCCAACTACTAGTGGCGTTTACTAGCTGTCCTCAGTAACTCGAAGCTGTTTTCAGCTGCAGGCCTGATGGTCAGAAGGGTATGCTCCTATACTACTCATAAACACTCTTCTTCTGCAGTATGTGTACCATTTTCATGCATGGAATACCTAGATGACCGAATACATTTGACAAAATGTGCAGTTTACAACTAAAGGACACTGCACACGTCTATGCACTTGACTTGACCTTCCATTTCTTGTTTAACTTAACAATATTAACATAATTTAACATCATCTTGAACATTATTTTAAATGTCATCTGAAACATTTGGACATTTTACACAATATTTTGCAGTAAAAAAATGCAAAATAGCCATTTTGTCTGAATATTTTTTCTAAAATAGTAGGCTATAAGTTAGTATTACAATATGAACACAACCTTATGAAAAAATCTTATGAAAATATATCATGATTTCCTCAAGCAGCACAACTGATTTCAACAATGGTAATAATAAGAAATGTTACTTGAGCAGTAAATCAGCATATTAGAAGGATTTCTGAAGGATCATGTGACACGAAGACTGCTTTGCGTCACAGGGATAAATTACATTTTAAAATATATTAATATAGAAAACAGTTGTTTTAGTTTGTAATAATATTTCATAAAACTGAGTTAATGGTCAAATAAATGCAGCCTTGGGGAGCATTTGAAAAAATATATCTACTGCAAACCTTTGAACGCTAGTCTGTGTTTCACAACAATGTTTAGTTTATTATTAAATACACAAATGAATACATACCACTGTAGATTTGACCCTGCTAATCTCCCCACTAATTGAAAGCTTGAATCTAAATCTATAAAGCTTGCAGCTGTTTTTATAGGTCCCTTTTGCTTGTGTTGAGTGTGCTGTGCTGGTCATGTCTTAGCTGTTAAATTGTGTTCATAACTCCATCCTGGAATTAGTTCACAGTGCCAGCTGCATTGGCTGCCGTGTTGAAGGCAGCTGTCCAGTTTAGCCTGCGGCCGTGCCCCTCTCTGTGGACACTCGCTGCCAGCTCATTCTTACCTCTTCACACACACACACACACACACACACACACACACACACTGACCCTGCCACTACTCTTTCATCAGCTCTTTCCTTTTTCTGTCCTCTGCCTCCTCCACTGGCCATCACCTCCTGTCCTGCCCTCCTCGAATGACACTATGCTAAAAGGATTTCAGTATGAATGCTCAAAATATGCTCTTCACCTCTTTTTTGTGTACTATGATGGGCAGAGGTGTATGTAGTTGATTTCTCTCCCAGAAATCAGTTTCCTAAAGCCTGTTTACTCAGTGTACACTCTTAAAACATAATGCTTTCAAAAGCGGGGCTTAGTGAGGCCACAGAAAAACCTTTCTGAACAGTTCTGAAAATAACTTTTATTTGGGAAGTGGGAAGGCTACATTTCTGTCAAAAATGGTAAAAAGAAAGTGAAAATACCTGAATGAAGTCCTCAATATTCAAACTAAAAATGTACAAATCACACAGTATTTTGTATTTAATAATAATCATTTTCTAAAGTATTTTTGTAAATACTGTTTTATCACATGGATTTTACCATCAGTTAAACAATATTTATTTCTTTTGAATTAGCTTGTTTTCATATTTTCTGTTTTCATTTTAAATGTATTTTAAGAGTAATCTTTTAAGAAAAAGTGTACAACTAACTGAAGTAAAATAAGTTTGAGACCAAGTACTAAAATCACAATTTAATTCAAAATATTTATAAAGGCAATATTTGCAATTTGTATTTAGGTTTTATACATGTATGTGTTCATCTAATGGTTATATCTAATGTAGTTAACAATAATATCTTTTAGACACTTCTCACGCTGTGCATAAGAATACTCTTAACCTTGGTAAAATGACTGCAAAGCACGGCCTCTTATTGCTTTTTGAAGTGTCATATTTGGTCTCAATGTGTGCATTTGTTAGTATCAGTAAAGCCCTTTGTGTATATCAGGAGGGTTGTCTTACCTGCGTATGATTCTCAAAGATTGATCCAGGAGTTCTTCCTGGTGCTTCTTCTGCTTGTTCCCCCGGATCTGACCTCCGCTGCTTGAACCGCCTCCAGGTGTTAAGCACTGTTACCACAGCAGCCCAACATGCCCCACCAACCCGTTAATAGGGATTTTGCAGTGAAAAACATATTTTAGTATAGGAGTCTTTGCCGTTGTCAGAAGATGCTGACTTGGACGGTTTAGTAATTATTGCATTAATAGGACTCATCAGACAAGGTAGTGCATTTGAAAAGACCTGCATTTCCTGGATCGTATTTCTTCTTGGCTTGGCAGGCAGCGTTTGAGGTGTAAATAAGCCTAAGCAGCGCAGAGCAATGCAGTGTTTAGCTTCAGTCCTCGGGCGGATTCATTTACTCCATCACACTTCACACACACACAAGCTGCCCAGCTGTCCGTCCTGTTTAAGGATGTTACGGTGCAATACAAATTAAGCTCTAGCAGCAAGCGTTTGTGGCATAATGTTGATTTACCATAAAATATTTTTTGTTTAAATAAACAAAACAAAAACCACCATTAAATAAGAAAGTGAAAGAACACCGAGCCAGACAATGAGCATTAAAATACGTTTGCACACTGTATTAAAGGTATAGCTGCAAAACTTTTATACTTTTATACATGCTTACATGTTTGGTAACCTTGTCTGTGCATATCCAATCATTTATTTTCAGTCTGTAAGTCAACAAGCTTGATAATAACATGTTGATACACTTCATTTTCCTTTTCTTTTTATCAACATTAATATTTTGTATTTATTTATCATTATATATATATATATGTATATATAATTTTTTTTTTATCTACCCATTAATTGGTTTTCAAAGTTTTTTTATAATTTAAAAGTATAATTTTTTTTTTAAATAAGTTTAAAAATGGTCCTGTGGTGTAATACGTTATTATATACATACATACATGCATATTTATTTATTTATTTATTTACAGTAGTCAACATTTGAAGTGGATCAGAACCTTTCATCAAAGTTGTCCTAATACCAAGACAATGCCCGTCTTAGGACAACTTTGATTAACGTTTTGATCCACTTCAAATGTTGACTACTATACATACACATGCGCACGCGCACACACACACACACACAATTTGATATTTAAGATATCTGAAGATATTTACATTTTTATATTTATACAAATTGTTATATTCTTGTTCATTTCTTTTCAACCATTTCATAGAAGTTTTTTACTATGTAAATATTTTAAAATATATATTTTAAATAAGTTTGTTAAAAATGTTGCTATGGTGTAATATATATATATATAATTAAGAATTAGATGTTTTAAAAAATGAATGTATATAAATTTGACAAATTCCTGCTGTGACACATGAAGTCCTTAACATTAAGAAGGCAAAAGTGAGGGGTTGAAAAAATACTAATAATTGATTTGAATATTCTATGTATCCCAGTTAGTGATGCGATGATAAACAGATTATTTGTAATAAAATGCTGTTTGAAATGGAGTGCAGCATGTAACATTACGAAACATGTTTCCTGAATGTATTATCAACTGCCCTTCAAAAAATACAAGCTTTGCATTTCAACCTTTAAATCCTCAGGAATGCTGGTCTCATGGATGTCAATCCAAGTGTAAACAAGTTTTTTTTTTTTTTGTCAGATACATTTTCAGTGGAAATCAGCAAAACCGTTTAGCTTGTATTCAATCCAGAACAAATGTGGAAGCCTAAACTGAATTCTGTTTCTTCCTCCCGCAGAGTGCAACCCCGGCTTCTACTTGCACAACAAGGGCTGTGTGAGAAACTGTCCAGCAGGTTTCACCGCAGGCACCCGCTCCGTTTACCTCCCCAACAACGAGGTGACGCCCGTCCTCCGTCCCGCCTGCCTGTCCTGCGACCCCATCTGCCACACCTGCAGCGGCACGGGCCCTCAGAACTGCCTCTCCTGCCATCCTCACAGCCACCTGGACACCGCCAGCGGCACCTGTCTGCACCAGAACCACATCCAGCGCGAGTCTCCCGAAGGCGGGCTGTTCCAGACGCAAGGCGCCGGCTCATCTCTCAAACTGCACCGGGAGCTCACCTCTCACCTGCCTGCGACCGTGGCCGTGCTCAGCTGTGCCTTCATCGTGGCTACATTTGTGGCCGTGTTCGGCTTCCTGCAGATACACACGCGTAAGCAGAACAAACTGCTGTCCGCCGAAGCCGGGCCGGGGTCTGGCTTACTGGTTGGGTTTGGTTTCAACCGCACCGCAGTGGCCTACAAGGGCATCCCGAGCGTTTGGGGGGAGGACGAGGGCAATTCTGAGTCTGAGAATGAGGAATTCGGGATCCGCAATGAGAGGACTGCCTTCATCAAAACACAAAGTGCTCTTTAACCCCTTCTTGCCCATGTTCCTCCCCTCTCTAGCCTCTTCTGCACTGTTGTCTCTTTTTGTAGTGTTTTCCTTCTGGGGTTCGTCTGAGCATATCTCACTTCTGGGGGTTTTGGTTGTTTTTCGCACCTGTCGTAGTTATATGAGCCATGATTCACCTGGGTGTTGACCTCTCTCGGTGCCTCAACATGGAAAGCTTCCAATCACAAGCGACGGGGATGAGCCGATGGTCGCAAGGTTGTCCCGGAATTACAATAAACATGATTATCATTTGGTCTCTTCCTCTTGCCTATTGAGATTTTAAGAAACAAGATGGAATTATTTGTGTACAAGAAAAACAATGCGTTTTCTTTGAGTGAATGAGTGTGTGTGTGTGTGAGTGAATCTATGTTTATATGAAGTCAGTCAGTGCTCCAGTGGGTCGGATCCACTGGCTTTGCGCAGGGAGCCTTTTAGAAGAACATATCACTATTTCTGCATGGTCAGATGGAGAGCAGAGCAGTGTGTTGTTAAGCCTGATTGAAGAGCTTACAGCTCCCCCTAGAGCATCTACATTGACAAATTCATGATGATTTTATGTACAGTAGGCTGTTTAAAGGAATAGTTCTCCAAAAGATGAAACCTGTCATCATTTCCTCACCCTCATGTCATTGCAAACCTGCATGATTTTCTTAGGTGGAAAAAAGTCCAAATGCCTCTAAATTATTATATATATTTATATTGTGCTTTCAAAATGAAAGTTTGTGTTTATATAATAGTGTACTGTGTATATTTGTTATATATATATATATATATACAGACACAGACACACACACACAGACGGACAGACAGACACACAGACACACACAGCCAGACACACACACACACACAGACGGACAGACACACACACACACACAGACGGACAGACAGACACACAGACGGACAGACACACACACAGACACACACACACACGGACGGACAGACAGACACACACACACACACAGCCAGACAGACACACACACACAGACGGACGGACGGACACACACACACACACAGACACACACACACACACACAGACGGACAGACAGACACACACACACACACAGCCGGACAGACAGACAGACACACAGACACACACACACACACACACACGTATATACATCATATACACGGTGCACGCACACATATATTATGTAAACACAAACTTTCGTTTTGGATGTGATTAATTGTTTGACAGCCCAAATATAATTATATACACTAAACATGCATGTAAAACATAAACATGAACTTAAAACATGAAATTTAAATTAAATTACAATAGTTAATCAAAATGTCACAATCATGGCATCAAACCTAGTGTGATTCATTAATTTGTAATGATTTGTCATTTTTGGTGCTCGACAGCTTTGCTCTGGTGATTCTTAACAGTATATTTAGTTTTTCTTTAAAAAGTAAGATCTCATGCAGGTTTGAAATGACACGAGTGAATATGGTAAATACTTTCATTTTAATTGTGGAGCGCAGTATCCCTGCGCTCTCTGACCGGACCGAATGTGGAGAGAAATCTCTGATGTCAGTCAGTCCCTCCGAGCCAGCTCCGCAGCATTAAGCTTGTCTCTTTCTAAATCTGTCCTCCAGTCAGGGTTTGAAACACTAGAAACGGTCCCAGCTATAGGCCAATCCTGAAAAGATCTGGCTTCCATGTTGTCATGTTTATGTGGATCATCCATTCATTATATACAGATGTTGGAGGTATGGTTGTGTTTTTGATATAAATCAGAGAAAGGGCTGTGATGACCCTCACCCAGAGCTGCTTGGGTTTTATAGACGTTTGGATGTTTTCGTCTGCTCAAATCATTTCATCAGGTCATTTTCTTAGCTGACTACTGTTAGTTATTAGTAGTACACTTAAGTAGTAGTAGTCAGCTAATCTGCCCAGAATATAGTACTGTTGTATTTTTGTTTTGATCTGAATTATTACATACTCATGATCCACATATGTTGCTCTTATGCAGTATCTTTATGAAATTACAATGTTATGGATTCTGTGCAATAGAAACCCAGAGTTAATGCAATGATGCGCTGATTTCTTCATCATTATCCTATCAAAATGATTGACGGTAACTGGAGAGCACTATCAGCCTTTCAAAACCATTGCTTCTTACAACTGCACGAAACAAAGACAAGGCCAGTTCACAAACTACTTGCACCATCTTCAGCCTTGCCCTAGTTTAAAAACACTTTTTGTATACAATTAAGGCTCATCTCTTTTTAAAGTGTGTCCTGTTCATCTACACAGTCTAGAACGTCTTCATTTACAATGTTTATTTGTTGATGTAATGCCTCTCTGTTCTTAAAACAAGGTTCAGATTGGAACTTGTCATCCCTCCTTCTATTATTTGTATAGAGTTAAACTTGAAGCAGGAAGTCTTTATATATAGGTCTTCAGTTTATTTACATGGAATGAATTTGGATAAATTTGGCCAATTTTTGCATTCAATTATACACACACACACACACACACACACACACACACACACACACACTTATATATACATGCACACACACTCAGTTAAATCTATTTTTAATAATTTCAAAATGCATGTTTATTCAGTTCTCTACACTATTGTTTAGCTAAACTGTAGAATAGCTTGTTCTGCCCCCTGCAGTAATGATTGTGTAACAGCTATTTTGGAAAGCCTCAAAGCCTGAAGGTATGACCAAAGAGCACAGGTAAAAATGTGCTTGCCTTTGAGCTATAATATGACCTGTAAGGAACACAGAGAAAATATTAGTAACTTTTTTAAATTGAGGTTAGTTTAATTTTTGAATTAGATGAGTTATTGGCCATTCACCTTCAGAGAATGCTTCAAGTGGCTGTTGAATGACATTTTAGCGGTTGTGGTCTAAACTCATCATGGCAGCAGTTTTTACCAAGGTCACACGCAATAGGTTTTCCCCTGATGGTGCGATGGTTGCATTGTACTTTAAGTGTGTGTGTGTGTGTGTGTGTGTGTGTTCAGACTCGAGTGAGAACCTGGAACCATAGGATTATTTTCATCTTTATTTGAAGAGTCAACTGATGCATGTAGAAAACACCAATTGTTTGTATGATTACCTGAGACGGGACAACTATATAAAAATAAGGCCTATTTTTGTACTATATATAGTGCATTGTCATTTACATGTAATTTAAAGATTATTTTGCTCTTTTTTGCTTTTTATTTAATTGATGTCAATATGCGAATTATAGATTATACAAAAAAATAAAGATCTATGCAAACTTCAGCATTTTCCTTTGTGAACTCTGTTGTATTACTTATAGGTCAAGGTTTCTACTTGAAACTGTTTTGCTAAGAAAGGTCTAGCGTCCTGTTGAGGTTGAAGTGTTGGGTGCGTTGACCTCTAAAGGGAGATTTTACTACGCTACAAATGTGTTTGTTTGATTCATTTGACTGGTAAGTGTCTCGACCAATTGTTTAAAATGCTATAAAAATGAAACGAGAACACAATATTTTAGGCATGGCCTGTTTTGCAACAGAAGTGAACTTCCAGACGACTTCCCTCGGTTTGTACAATGTTACATCATTAGTGTAATCCTCAAAAAACACATGCTCACAAAAAAAAAAAGAAGCTATGAATCATCAGTCGTCAAAAAACAAACAAAAAAACATACATGTTATTGACCATGCATTGACCTTTTGTGACAATATACCCTGCTACAGGGCATATTGCCACAATACAACTAGTTAAATTGCCGGTTATAGGTGTTTAATCACCATTTTAAACCATAAAACAAATGTGACCCTGGCACACAAAACCAGTCATAAGTCACATGGGCATACTTGTTGCAATGGCCAACAATACATTTACATTGTATGGGTCAAAATTATCGATTTTTCTTTTATGGCAAAAATCATTAAGATATTAAGTAAAGATCATGTTCCATGAAGATCTTTTGTAAATTTCCTACCATAAATATATCAAAACTTCATTTTTGAGTATTACATGCATTACTAAGGATGTAGTTTGGACCACTTTAAAGGCAATTTTCTCAAAAAGAAACATTTTTGGACCCTCAGATGCAAGCTTTATCTCGGCCAAATATTGTCCTATCCTAACAAACCATGCGTTACGTTTATATTTAGTCATTTAGCAGACGCTTTTATCCAAAGCAACTTACAAATGAGGGCAATGGAAGCAATCAAAATCAACAAAAGAGCAATGATGTGCAAGTGCTATAACAAGTCTCAATGTCAAGTCTACATCAATGGAAAGCTTATTTATTCAGCTTTCAGATTATCTATAAATCTCAATAAAAAAAGACCCTTATGACTGGTTTTGTGGTCCAGGATAGCAAATAGTAATAGTAACATGCAAATAATCTATTGTGCTACCAAATGTTTGTATAGCCTATTTAAGTATATAAATGTATCAGGCTTTAAGTATATATATATTTACTAAATTAGCCCTAGAGAGAGAGAGCACATATATACATGCCATAAGCTTCTTCATTATTTTGTGAATTGTTTGTCTAGTTTCATGATTTGCATGAACATGTTTATTTGTAATATTAAATAAATGTATTTGAATACATATATAAGTGTAAGTTCACAGCAGACCGGGTTAATGAAGGAATACAGTATCCGGGTACTTGAGGAGGTGGCGGTGGTGTTTAATCGTGTTGAATGCAGTGAGTCGCCTGCCCTGCCGGCCGGACTCTTCCTGGTTTGAGCTCTAGACTCGCCTCTGTTATCGTCTCACTGTCTCCAGTCTTCACCGTTTCGACGAGCTCTTTCTTCTCGTCTCTCTGTTATAATGGAGACTCGCGTGCTCTTATCGCCCTGACAGGTGCGTTTCTCTGCGCCAGACACGTCTGAGGTGAGAATTCACACTACATGTCTCGAGTATGAAATAACCGGAGCTCTGGTGTTATATAGTCGGTCTGTTTAAGGATGTCTGATTGTTTGATTTATTTGAGAATAGAATTCATCATTGTAAAATAATGTTGCTGTTGTTGTAGCCATTGACCGACATGTAGAAGAAACGCTCGGTGACGTCACGACGCCATCTCCTTAAGACAACAAACAATTCATTTACTAAGTGTTATGGATTTTTTTGTTTTAATCTTGGAACGTCTGGATTATTATTTTTATTCATTGTATTTATACCTTTTATTAAACAAAATATGACCGTGTTAAGTTCTGTAATGGGTCAATACATTTGCTACACAAACAAAAACGGGCTGTGAAAAAAATATTTTATATGGAAATTAACATAATGAGTCACTTTTTGGTTTAAATTTTTTTAAACGCACTAGATTATTATATAAAGTTTTTAACGTGTTTTATATTTAAGTTTAGTTCTCACTCTTTTTTTGTTGTTAGTGTGGATTTAAAGTAGTTTATAATCAGAATGAATTATATGCAGCTCATATGTATGGTTTAGTTCTAGCAGGCCGATAGTGGTTAACAACTCCAGAGATGGAAATAATAATTCTGTATTTTGGAACAAGATCACTATTTTGTTTATTGCTGTACACAAAGTAGATCTTGTGCTTTGTAAATCATTAACAGTTTGGCGTTTCAGAATATTTCCTTATTTCTGAGCTGTTTGCTATTAAATAACTTTTCACATTTGATATGCCGTTGCAATAAGGGAAGTGGTGATTATAGACAACATCCCTTTCTTGTCCTAAATTGCCCGTAAGGAAATGAAAGTTTCTGAAAAGTACCACGTTTATTGGAATCCTTTTTTGCAACCGACACACAAAAGGCTTCGATGATGTGATGAAATGCACATTTAAAGCATTATAAAGTCTATAATACTCTTCCTCTTTCTGTAGATCTTGATTTGTGGTGTTTCTCATTGACCTGACCAACCAGTTTCTTTTACCCACATTCTGCTGCTGACAGATACACACTGTAGGTCATCTTGACTGTTAGATATTATATTTAACTACTTGTTAACTGATAATAACATTTTTGCACTCAATTCGCTGTAGTAGTGTGCTGCAGGTATGGGCTTCGCGGAGGACCTGTGGTGCCCTCAGGGTCACGCCGCTCTAATGAAACTACAAGACTCTGAGCTGCGTTTGATGGAGGTGATGAAGAAATGGATGACGCAGAGGGCCAAGAGCGATCGCGAGTTCTCCGTCCAGCTGCATCAGATGTCAGCTACTGTTGAGAAGCTGGATGGGTCCCAGCCTGGAGGAGGTCTCGACTACATCAGCCAGTTTAATAAGGTTGGAAGGATCCCCGTAGCGAGTATAACGTTTCAGAAGGCTTGTATTTGTAACGCTTAAAGGCAAAGAAAGTGCCCTGTTTCTGGAATGGGAAATCACACTGTAACAATCTAAAACCTGCTGTCAAAAGTCCTCAGGCTTTCGCTAATATTCTAGACTTTTTCTGCTGACTTTCCAACTGTTTAGATGCCAAAACCTCTAATTGAGCATAGGGCATGAACAGGCCTAAAATGGCTTTATTTTCTTAAAGTACGCAAATCTCAAACATCCAGAATACAAGTCATTTTTTGATTGTCGCTTTCACTTGAGAGGTGCATGCACCACAATCTAATATAATCATGCATTCACATTTCACCCTCCTCATCCGGGACAAGCAGCAGCTGAGGAAGACTTACGGGGAACAGTGGAACCTTCTCAACCAGGAGCTGTGCAGGGTCAGCGCCACACGCACATCACTCTCATGCACTCTCAACAAGGAAGGTTCCTTACTGTCATCAGTGGTTCCGTGCAGAACCTTTAACATCCATTACATCTTTACATCCAAATCGCGATAAACGCCAAATAAAAAAAATGAGTTCGCCATTTTGCTGTGTACTGAACCTATTCACTGCTCCATCAATGTTTCAAGCCAAATCGCTATATTTCCTTGTTTAAAATGTACCTCACTCTCCTGACCTCACAAAGAGGCGCTCTAGCGACTGACGCTAGAAGCTGTAGTCTTTGGCGTTCCTTGTTAGAGCGCCCGCCTCCCCCGCCGGAAACCCGGGTTCGAGACACGCTCGGTGTGATGGTGCGGACCCGGGGGGGTTTAACAATCATTGTTTAACATGTTCAGACTGAGCCAACAGACCATTTTAACATCATAAATTGAATATTAACAAAATGTATGGGTCTAGGTAAAAAAAATGTCATTTTCATGAAAACTATTAAAATGGATTTATAGCTCTTCATATATATATACTGTATATACAGAAACAATATGCTACCATTCGAGTAGTTGCAGTAGAATATAGTCAAAAGTGCTGAGAGCCAGTAATATTAAGTTACATATTAAATTAGGAAATATGTGTGTGAATCATGAATTATGCATATATTTGAACTGATTTTCCTAGTTTCAAAGAAGTGTTTTTATTCGCATATACACCACTGTTTAGAAGTTTGGGGTTGGTAAGAGCTTTTTTATTTTTTGAAAACATTCTCTTATGCCTATCAAGATTCTTATTAATTTGATAAAGTACAGTAAAAACAGTAATATCGTGAAATATGTGATATATTAAATATATTTAATATATGTGACCTTCTCTGTGAAAACCCAGCTAAAGTCTTTTTTATTTATTTCATATTTTCTGCATAATATCATCCTACATATTGTAAAGAACATTCTGTGAAAATATTTTCTTGGTATCTTTAATATTGACTAAGTAAGGCCATGTCAAAGATTAAAATCATAGTGAAATCACACTTTGATGCTCGTTATCTCATAATTAGATTTTTAGACTTTAGCCTGGTTTTTACAGAGAGGGTCACGTATTTTAAAATTGAATTTATTCCTGTGATACAAAGCTCAATTTTCCGCATAATTACACATAATTACATAATTACTGATCCTTCAGAAATCATTCTAATGTGATGATTTGCTGCCCGAGAAACATTTCTGATTATCATCAATATTGGAAACAGTTGTGGAGTTTAATATTATTTGTGGAAACCATGATAGATTGATATTTATTCAGGATTCTTTGATGAATAAGAAGTTCAAAGTTAAAATCAACATTATCTCAGAATTTATATTTATTTGAAATATAAATATACACCCCATACCTGCGATCTTTTCACACACTGGCATCACTCACATTATCATCAGAACAGCTATGATTATATCTTATTTGGCTTTGTGTTTATATGTTTGGTACAATCTAAATAGAGGAAATGCAAGTGGTAAGCCATCAAGCTCTTCTGTTAGTGCTCATTTTATTGGCTTCATAAAGATAGCAGCGGTTTCTGCATTGTCGTGCTCCGTCGAAGCTTATTTTTGATCTAATCTAAATCTATTTGAGTTTTGAAGTTAAAACCAAAGCACAAGTTGCCAGTTGATCTTCAGATGGTTTCTGTGAATTGTTGAATGGTTAAACGCTGCAAACATCTTCACTAACAAGCATCAGGAAGTGGAAAGGAAATGCTTTTTAGAGCCCTGTTTCTTATCAGCTACAACACCTTGTGTGTCTATGGTCGAAGTTACATTTTATAACGGAAATGAAGTGGTGACAACGTGATAATTGTATTTCACATCAGGAAACCTGTTCATGTTGGTCACAGTACATGCATTTTTGCCTGATTTGGCTTCTATTCATCAATGCTTGAATATTCATATATAGGAAGTGACTACTGCAGGAAATACATCATTATTTCCATTACTCATATTTAGCCTGAAGGTTTTAAAAATATTACCTAAATATCACACATATTCAACCTAACATCTAAATCTGGCTAGGGACATATTGCATTGATTGTCAGCAATGAGTTTTTCATGCCTTTGCTTGCCCATGACACATGTGACACACTTTGATGCACCAACCTGGATTTTGATTGTTTTGTTTTTGTCCTGTTGTGTAAGGTTAGGTCACCCAAATTGAGCTGGACCGGCTCAAGTCCAGTTACAGACAGCTAGCACGGGACGCGGCACAGGCTAAAAGAAAGTTCCAGGAAGCAAGCAAAGGTAAGATGCCTCGCTGCTGCACAGTTCTCTAAAAAGCCTGGCCATCTTTCTTTCATTTTGACTGTGAGTTGTGTAGTCTGTGCTGACTGTTTAAACACTGAATGCTTTTGTGATGTTAAGTGTAAAAATGCATTTAGACCAAGACATGTTTCTCAGGTCACAAAGATGTAACAAAGTTTCCTCTCACAGAGGAAACAAGAGAAACTAAATGTGGCTTCTCCAGTGGCCATAGTGTGAATGCTCAGCGGAGCACTTTTTGCAGCACTTAGACAGGTCAGAATTAATATAACAGTAAAAATAATTAATATACAGGCTGGAAAAGTAAATTACAGAAACGGTATATTTGCCGTTTAGAAGGCATTATTGTAATATAACGTGCACATGATGGGTACCATTTTGTCATGCTTTGATAGGAGATGAGCAAGGTGTGTATAGGTGTTATAGCCTTTAAAGCACTTGGTGGTTAAAGCAGATGGTTTGTTGGCTTGCTGGTTTAAATAAGCAAATAGAGATCTCCACTATACTGTTCAAAACTTTGGGGTCCGTAAAAGTGCTCTTATGCTCAAGGCTGCATTTATTTTGAGTGAACACGGTAATATCGAGGAATATTTTTACAATTGAAAATAGTTGTTTTCTATTTTAATGCATTTTATGGTGATGACAAAGATGATTTTTTTAGCAACCATTACTCCAGTCTTCAGTGTCACATGATACTTCATAAAGCATTCAGATTAGCTTCTCAAGAAACTTAGTAGTAGTAGTATATCAATGATGATAACAGTAGAAATGTCAAAATAACAGCATTTATTTGAGGCAGCAGCTATTTGCACTAAGTGTAAATAACAATTAGATTCTATGTACACTGTTAAAATAACAAGCGTTTCTGCTATTTATATACTATTTATTACAAATAGTGGCAATTATCTGCAACTCAGTATTGTAGTACATTATAAAACAGTATGCAATAATAACATATGCCACCTTATTGTGACAAAGCCCTCCCTACACCTACTCTAACCCTACCCGATACTTTATCTTCAACTTTTTGATTATTTTCTTAATTTGTATTGAAAATAAATGCCTTTCCGGTGCGATATGAGATTTGAAAAGGAGAAAAAAGTTTGACAAAAGGCGGGTTCGAACTTGGGTCGATCGCATCAAAATGCACGCGCCTTTCCATGTGCGCCACTGAAACTGATCTGAAACGATTGTCTTGTTTCAGTGTTGATCCCAATCACACGTTGGTGGGTGGAGTTAGTGTAAATGGCCTTTACCAACAAGCACTTAGTTTAAACAGACACTTCATTTATTTGAAGTAAAAATCATTATTACATTATAAATATCTTTATCACTTTGATCAATTGAATGCATCCTTGCTGAAATAATTATTTAAAAAAGCTTACCGACCCCAAACTGTAAGAGTTTGACCTGTGGTGTATTTCATTATTTTATAGCAATTACACATCTTGTAAGATTCAGTCCACTAAAGGAGAGTTTATTGAACCCTTGTGTAGTTTATTTAAATCCAAAGCATGAACAAATACAAGATAAATAGAAACTTGACTTGAAACAACTCACAAAACAGCGGGTTAGAACAAAGCTAGACAAAGAAGAAAATGGAAACATGAGGGCTATATATACTGTACACAAGGGACCGGTTCAAGGGACCCAATGTTTTGCTATTTTTTCTGGGTTGAACGACATGTTTCCTGGAAACAGTGTGCAACGGGGTTTGAGATACATTTTCTCTTGTTTGGGGAGTGTGTCAGAAACCACGCTGTATTAAAGAGACAGCTCACACTATGAGTCCAAGTGAAGTCTTTACAAATGTGTCCGCTGCAGCTCGGTATACGCTACAATCGAAGATATTAGAAGACATGTTTGTCGTAAGAGTTTTATAAAATGTAATTAACATCAACATAAATTCACAAGAGAAAGTATATTGTTTGCACATGTTTATTTACATTAAAAGCAAAATAACTGAAATAGAGCACAAGCATAGATCTGAAACTGCTTTAAGTCTGTCTAAATGTCATATAGTAATTACAATGAATGAATGAATCATTTATATAGCGCTTTTATTGTGTATTGCTATACACCCAAAGCGCTTTACAATCATGCGGGGGTCTCTCCTCAACCACCACCAATGTCTTCTGGTCCATATCCTTTCCTTAGAAAGGTGTGCTAGACACTGATTAATGCAACATAAAAATACTATACATATTTATATATTTTGCTATTGTATTGTGGAGTGATACTTTCATAAACTTTTCTATGCTCCTCTGATTATATAATGGCAAATATTACAATATCGTAGCACAACAACAGTGATCAGCAATAATGATAAGCCTAATACTCACAATACAAATAATACGGTCATATAGATCATAACACAGTCTCGGAGAGAAGTGGATTATCCTTCACCTGAAATGTTTGTCTTTTCATCCTGAAATGCGAGGCAAATGTTGGATCACAATAATTATAGGAACAGTTTCCACAAATCCCTTCACTCGATTGGGATGTTCTCTTTTATTCTGGACGGCAAGGGCAGTGACTGTAACATCGAGTATTTTGCAGTGTTAAACATGTATTTATACCGATTTTAATAGACTCTGAAAATTCTTCAAAAAGAACACAAAGATTGGCCTTCTCAGCTGCCATAGCTGCAACTCTTGCGTCATCAGAATGTGTTCAACGCACCATTGTTTCCGTTTAATAAACGTTTTGCACCGTTTTGTCAGGGCTGAACGCAGCACAGGTCTAATCACTAAACAAAGAAGGCCTGTGAACAACCAGACAATGAATCAATGACCAAACAGAACAGAGAAACACATGACCAGAACAACCAATCCGAACGGGACTCGTGGACAGGGGTAGCACATTGAAAGATCACAAGAGAAACAAGGGAAACACGTGACAAACTTTCAAAACATTTCTAAATATAAGACATGAAAACATTAACTGAACAAAACCACAAGATAGACATGATCTATCCCTCCCTCTAAGGGTGGCTCCAGACGCCCTAACATACTTACTTACACTATTTACTACTCATTATGCCTTTGGCATGTAGGGCAGCAACAGAAGTCCTCCACTCCTGTCTGTTCTGGTTCAGTCTCCGGATGGTACCCAAAGAGCGGTTCAGGTTCTGCAGTTCTAGAGCTAAAGAACCCTAACATGACACCCACCCAAAACCCAACATAAACCCTAAATTAGTAGAGGAAATCATGGGGGAGCAATGGTGGGCCTGGATCGTGGAGTAAAGCCCAGAGTACACTTCGGCTTTTAAGTGTACTTGAAGGTAAGTATACAGTGCGAGTGACGCAAATTTCGTTACCAGAAAAGCACATCCAATATTTTTTACATGCAGGTCGCACATGCTCATTGACTTGGTTTTGCACTAGTCAGTTGTTCCACAAGGAATCAACACTGGCCAGGGCTGCTGTTTCACAGTAGAAAATGAAACTAAAGAGATAACAACAACAACAAGATAGTGGAGACTGCAACAAACACAGACGGCTGCATTGACAAGTGCTTGTGTGAGAGAGAGTTAAGAGAGAGCCGCAACCTTAGTTTAAAATACATTTGTATTGGTCAAAACTTCTGGAGAACAATAGAGCAGACATTGGACTAAAATGAAGCTTTCTAGAGTGCATGTGTCGACTGCCTGCATTCGTGTCCGCTATTAAATGGAGTATACTTTGAAAAGCTGCACATCGACTGTATGCATATGCTAGCGAACACATCTAGCTGTACATCAACTTTCTTCTAGATGTTCATGTGTATTTGTGGATGGCCTTGTGTACAGACAAAGAACGTGAGAAAGCAAAGAGCGCTACATCAAAGCCACTCTGAAACTGCACGAGCACCACAATGAATATGTGCTGTCGGTGAAGGCTGCGCAGGTGCATCACCAACTCCACTTCGGCCAAAGCCAGCCAGCCCTGCTAGGAGCCCTGCAGACGCTGCAGGAGGAGATGGTGCTTATTCTGTGAGTCAACATTAATAACATCATCACTATAACTGTATGCTTTGAAATCATAGTAGGAGCTTGGGTCTTTATGCTTTTAGATTCTTTCTGCCATTTGATTTGATTTCTATTCATGACAGTGGTAGATAATATGAAGTAAACTCAATTTCCTTAAAAATGATCTCAACTATAGTATCAAATATATTTTTAGAGTTTCTCAAATGTGGTTCTTGCTAGGTGATAGCTTACTAGCCTAATTACTCATTGCTTTATTTTAAGAGCTGACAACTTTCCCCACAGTGACTTCTGCTTTTTATGACGGTATGTCATACTGTTCACTTTTCCCATGCGCTGCACATAGACATATACAGTTACAGTTGGTAAAAAAGAAGAAGTCGGTTTGCTGTGTCTTGTGTGTGAAAACTGACTTGGCCTGTTGTTTTCTTAGGAAGGAGATTCTGCAGGAGTATTTCGATCTGTCTAGCCTGCTTAATGATGAGGTGGTTAGTGTTCACACTGAAATGACCAATGCCCTGAAAGCCATCCAGCCACAGAGAGAGTATGAGAACTTCATCCAGCAGAACAGGTATATATCTTTCCCTTTTGCTCCCAGGTTTTCTTGAATGCAGCGGGATCCTGGATCAGAGAGCTTGCTTGTTTATCCTCTGTATCCTTCTCATCTCTTAGTCAACATGAAATCAAAGGGACCCTGATTACTTTCATAATAGATGTTCCTGGTATTATGTTATGATTCATCAGTGCACAATATTATAAAGAAAAGACGTTGAGATCAAACAGTTGCTCACAATACCAGGCGTTTCTTTATTAGCAGATATGCTGCTGGTGTATGGACACCTGCAACAAATAACACAAAATAGGTCCAGTTCAAGCTTTTAAGAGTCCTCCAAATATAAATGGTAACTGGCAAAATGTCTAGAATAATATAATTAAATATTTGCATGTAATTATATTTAATTAAATTAAATAAATAGTTTTGCAATAAATGTTATTTCTATTTTATTTATTTTTTAAATCAAATACAAATTGCTCCCAACGTGCATGTCTGTCAGTAGAGAATGAAATGTGCCATGTGAGATCAAACAGTTTCAAGCCTTTCATTAGCAACTGTCCTGCTGGTGCATGCGCTGTAAAGTGACAGTCTGCAATAAATAATATAAAATAAGTCAATTTCAAGCTTTTAAGAGTCCTCTAAAAATAAATGGTCACTGGTCAGACATCTATAATATAATTAAATATTTGCATGTAATTATATATGCATGAATTCATAAATAAATAGTTTGTAAATAAATATTATTTGTATGTTGCAATTTAGAAAAAAAAGTCACAGGCGAGTCCCGCCCTGCATTTTTTCCTAATGAATATTGTGTTTGATATTATGCATGGGCCTGCAGATGCACCTGTAAAAGGATAGACAGGCTTCTGTCTGTCCATGTGTCTGCATGCTCGTGTACAGTATGTGTGTATGTGTATGTGCAGGTCGAGAGGAGAGGTTCCTGCATGTGTGGAGTTTGACGGCAGCTTGTTGGAGGACACTGAAGATCTGAAGCCTGAAGATCTGCAGCTCAATGAGCTCACTGTAGAGGGGATCCAGCATCGGTGAGTTTCTTCTTCTTTCTGCACACCGCTGTACAGTGAAAGCAAAAATGGCATAGAAAGGTAGAAGTGAAATCAGAACTCTCAGAAGAAGTTCTTGCTTCTGAAACCATCATGTGAACATTTCTATTTTATTTTATTTGTGTTTTTATAGAATAGGGAACAAGGAGTATTTTTCCATAGCCTGTTTGCTTTTCGGTTCATTGTTTGTTTTTGTGTGTGTTGACAGTAAGGCATCGTCTTGAGCTAATTAGGATATAGCAAAAAAAAAAATTCAATTACTTACAAAATAACATTAATTCTCTAAGCAGAACATCTAAACCCATTATGCTACAACAAAGAGTTTTTTTGAAAGCTTTAAACAATTTTTACACAAGCTACAAAATGTTTAAAAAAAATTCCCAAAGATTCTAAACAAATATATTCATAATGGCATCAGAACCTGTTCACCAACTTTAAAGTAAAGAAAACAACGCTACATGAAATAGTTCACTCTGTTCAGCCACAGACTACAGCTGATCTCTTTTATTCGCTAAATACTGAAAGACAAGAAAACTAATGTTATGTATTCACTACTGTTCAAACGTTTGTGATCTTCTCAAAGAAATTGAGACTTTAATTCAGCAAGGATGCATTCAATTGATCAAATGTGACAATAGTGACTTTTAGATATTATTTAAAAAAACTTTATTTCAAATTCTGTTCTGTTGAATATTTATTTATCATGGTTTCCACAAAAATATTAGTCAGCAAAACTGGTTTCAACTGGTAATAATACGATTTTTTCTTAAAGGGATACTCCACCCCAAAATGATAATTGTGCCTATGTCGTTCCAAACCCGTAAAATCTTCCTTCGTCATCGGAACACAAGTTAAGATATTTTGGATGAGAACCGGGAGGCTTGTGAGAATGTTCCCTCTAATTGTTTTTCTTGCAGAGCAAAACTTTTCTCTACTGGAAGGACATTTCGGTCACCTGAGCAAAAACAGTCTTTATACCAGACTGTACAGCGCACACAAAAAAGTGTGACTTTTCACTTTAATGTGCTATTTTTATTTGATTGGACCCTTGATTTGAACTAAATTATGTACATTTTAGGTTACCGGAGAAAACATTTTTACAGTATAATACACGGAAGTTGAAAAGTTTGGGGTCAGTAATGAATTTTTTTAAGAAAGTAATGCTTTTATTCAGGAGGGATGTGTTAAATGGATAAAAGGTGATAGTAAAGACTTCTATTGTTAGAAAAGCTTTTCATTTTGAATAAATGCTGTTCTATTTAACTTTGTATTCATAAAAGAATCAAATAACAAAAGTATCACATGTTCCAAAAACAATTAAGCATTTACATTTATGCATTTAGCAGACGCTTTTATCCAAAGCGACTTACAATTACATTCAGGTTATATATTTTCATTAGTATGTGTGTTCCTGGGAATCGAACCCACAACCTTTTGCGCTGCTGACGCAATGCTCTACCACTGAGCCACAGGAACACGCACAACATTTTCATCACTCATAATAAATCAGCATATTAGAATGATTTCTGAAGATCATGTGACACTGAGTAATGATGCTGAAAAAAAAACATTTTTGGTTCCCAAAAATTTAAGTGAACAAGATACATATTTCCTCATATAATGTGTAAACTCCGTTTTACTGGCCTTCAGCATGTTGACTGTCTCCTATTTTATCATATCTCATTGCACACTCTCGTGACTTCTCATTCTTCCTCTTCTCCCAGGCTCACCACTGTGGAGGAGGAGCTCCTGGGTCTCGCGAGTGGTCTTGGTTCTCAGCAGGTCACAGTCAACCAGCTGGAGCTGGATCTGCAGAATGAGGAGGGCTCTGCAAACACAGGCCAGAGGTAAGATTTTTAAGAGGAAGTTTCTACATCTCAAGTAAACATTTCACAAACGCTTTCCTGCAAAGTCATTCTCAATTCACTTACTCTAGAGAAACTAGATAGCTCAAGCGTTGTTCCTATTAGATTCAAACCTTGTACCTCTACTGTCCTTTAACCCATGCAACATAGCACCATTAAGTTTAATATTAAATATCCATTATTGAATTAAAAGTGTTTTCTGATGTGTGATTGAGACATGAATTCATATAAAGTGATACTGCATAAAGACCTGGGTCGTATGACTCCTGGAAATGCTTCATTCTGATTGGTTAAGGGAAGCATTCTGCATCTAATGTTTATTATTTTCAAAAAATGTATACATTTATGTAACATATTAGTGTCAAAAAAATTTGTCAAATATATTTTGGGAAAAAGGTCTGACCAAATGTGACTGGCCACTCACTTCTATGGCTTTTAAAGGAATAGTTCGCCTTAAAAATGAAAATGTTTCATAATTTATGGTAACCCTTAAGTATAGGGACTAATTCTCACTAATAACTAGTTGCTTATTAACATGCCTAATATTAACATATTGTCTGTTTATTAGCACTTATGAAGCACATATTCTGCATGACCATATTCTAGATCCCTAATCCTCTCTACACCTAAACTTAACAACTACCTTCATCACTATTAATGAGCAGCAAATTACGAGTTTATTGAGGTAACGTCATAATTAATGGTTTGTTAATAGTGAGAATTGGACATTACAATAAAGCGTGCCTTTATTTATATTTATAAAGATATTTTGAAGAACCAAACAGTTGTTGGTCTCCGTTAGGTTCAACTTAAGAAACTCACACAGGTTTGGGACGGCATGAGGGTGAGTAAATGATGACAAAATGTTCATTTTTAAGGTGAACTATCCCTTTAAGGAGAAGTGGACCAATTTATGTTTTGTAAATTCAGCAGACTCTGGTTCTGTCATTCGCTGTAGCTTATTGATCAACCAACATGATCAAAATATTTCAATCACAAATATATGTACTTGAGAATTGGAATATCAAATATTTCATAATCTAGTTGAAACAATAAGTGATACATCAATCATACAGGGCAGCAAGTTCTTAATAAAACAAGAATAGTCTGTTTAAAATATACCATTTTAAAACAAGGTATAAATATATGGAGTTTGTTATTATCATCAACCAACCCATAACTGGTATTTACTCCTAAAAATCTTACTGCTCAAAGGTTATGAAATAAATGTGTGTTACATAATATGAAGAGGGAAAGAAAGAAAGAAAGACTACTCCCAGAAAATAACCAGAATTGAATGCTTTGGTGCTAAAATGAAATGTATTTTATTGGGGGAAATAGAGTTTGACAATCTGTATCTAATCAAATCATTTAGAATCAATGACATTCAGATTTCCCAGAGTTCTCGCTGCTGGTTTGTGAGCTTGTTCTCTGTTTGTTTTTGTAGGGTGTATCAGTTCAGTAAGCGTAATGCTCTGGAGGACAGCAGACAGCAGATCGTTCTGTCCATGGTGGCTCGAACCCGCCTGGAGGCTCAGCGCAGGCTTCTGGTTGATAAACTGGAGACTCTGGGCAGTAAGGACGCTCCACTTATAGGCCTGGATGATGATCGGATATCTGTCACATCCAGCAACTCAGTGAGTCCACTCTCATCTCATTAAATCTGTCCTGAGAGCTTCAGTTCTTCCTGCAGTACATCTGCTTTCTCTCAGACTTCAATTGTGCTTGACCTATGAGGAAGGTTTTAAGATATCTTAAACTAAACCTGGGATTTTCCATTCTTCAGAACGAGCAAATCTATCCAGCGGTACTATATAAACTGCGGTACACTTCAGTTTAAGGTGTCCTTGTTGCAGTGTAATTATATATTTAAGTACTGAGTAATAATATTTATTAACTACATGCACTTACTATAGTTAGGTTTGGGATTAGGGTTTGGTTTAGGGTTATTTGAATGCAATTATGCATAATTTATTGTTATTATAATAGTAAGTACATGTGTAACAAGAACAACTTCAAATAAAGTGTTACCTAAACTACATATCTTTACTTAAAAAAAAATTCTTGCAAGTTGATGGAGTAAAAGGTACTTTTTTTACCTTTTGAAATAAAAATACATTGTTGCAGTGTATGAAAATATACTGTAACTTTCTGAACGTCCTTTCCAGTGGAAAGAGACAGTTTTTTTAAACAAATCAGCAACTTTGTGAAATCAAATATATCAACTCATTATCATAAAGGCCCAGATGAACTAGCGATAACAGTAAAATAAGTGGACTGTATATCAAATGAAAACCATGAAATGGCCCCTGTAAAGAACCAAGTGGCTTCAACGCTGTAAAATGCTGTCTCATAAAGGTGCATTGTAAAAGTACAGCCAGTCATACTGTTACATTGATTTTGAAATATGAGAATTACACAACCTTATTGACTCTGAACTACCAGGACTCACTCGCATGCTGCTGGTTGAGCTTTCTGAATACGGTGGTTTCTCAAGCATAAATCACACGACTGAGACATGATTCCACTGTAAATCATCTGCAGGCAGTTTGTTTAGCGGAACTCCCGATTTAACTCTATGTTTTACTAACAGATATGTGAATATCTATAATTGCAAGTACAGTACAGTTTATTGTCATTGTAAAAACAAGAAAACTTCAGAAGCATTAATTTATATATGTGTGTGTGTGTGTGTGTGTGTGTGTGTGTGTGTGTGTGTGTGTGTGTGTGTGTGTGTGTGTGTTCCCTACTTATTTATTTGCAAAAACGAATGTAATTATGTGTACAAGGTTTATTGTCATTGTGAAAATGTGAACACTTCAGAAGCATTAATATACAGTATATATAAATATATATATATATATAGTAATTATTTGTTGAGACATAATACTATTTGCATTTTCAGTCTCTTCCCAAACAACCTAGAATATACTGCTTTAGAAGAAATTAATAAAGAAAATTATAAACATAATAAATAACCTAAATAAATAAAATAAGGATCTAAGATAAATAAAATGCTAAGTTATATATGCTATACTATGATAGATGATGGACTGAATTACGAGAGGTTTTAATAAATGCACAGTTTTATTTGTCATGCAATTGTATTATTCATTGTTTGATCTTGCAGGACCATAAGCTCCTCAACATAGATGTCATCGTGAGCCATCTCAGCAGCTTGTTCAAGCCCAAGTATACGGTTGGTGTTTTTTAGTGTCAGTCTTCCTCTCTCACCTCCTCCCTGCTCTTTGCTCATAGCTGTATGTGCAACTTCTTCCTGTAGAGTAGTGTATTTTATACTTCTCACCAGGTTCCCCCCGCCCTGGCGCCGGTGCCCGAGGCGGAGAAGCCCTTGGCCCATCAGGGCTGGTATCACGGTGCCATCCCCCGTCTGGAGGTGCAGGAACTGCTGAAGAATGATGGTGACTTCCTGGTTCGAGAAAGCCAGGGCAAACAGGAATATGTGCTGTCTGTGCACTGGGGCGGCCAGTGCCGGCACTTCCTCATTCAGAGTTCAGAAGTGAGTGGGTTTAATGAGTGATATTTGTGCCAGTACATGATGTGTGCAGGGATTAACTATAAAGCCATTCTATGCATGTTTATGTGTGTGTTTAGGGTGTGTATCGTCTTGACGGTGAAGGCTTCACCTCTGTGCCGCTGCTAATAAAGCAGCTCACCAGTTCCCATCAAGCCGTCACGAAGAGGACAGACATTGTGCTGAAGAGACCCATCGTTAAGGTTTATCACTGATCCCAAATCAGTCACATGATAACTATATAGATTACTGCTGAGGAGTTATAGCCTGGCCACGATTATTAAAGTGGGCATAACACACAGAGATCTCATGTTAATCTTGAGTACCTATAGATGAGTACTGTATCCTTCATATGTGACCCTCTCTGTGAAATCCAGGCCAAAGTCTCAAAATCCAATTATGAGAAAACAAGCATCAAAGTTTAATTTCTATTAATAATTTCACTATAATTTCAAACTAGTATCAAACCATGTGCGTCGAACTGGGCCTGGTTTATAAATTCATCAACAAACACGCTATGAGGGATTATTTTTTCTTGTAGAAAAAAGCAAATCGCAAAAAAAAATGACTTGAGTTTTCACAGAAAGGATCACATATCTCCAAAAAGTCTTTAGTTTTATCACAATTATAAAAGAAAGATACAGCTTTCGGAAACAGCCGAGCTCCAGGAGGTGGGTGGAGCTAAAGAGTGACGAGCATTTGCTCCAGTCGCCAACAAAACAGACATTTGATGCAGTTTCACTTACCATCTGAAGTTCTGAATCACGACCGGGATCTTTCATAGCTGGGACCGCTCCATCTTTCAGTATCAAACCATGTGCAAATCCAGCGTCGAACTGGGCTCTGCTCAGTCGATGCACGTCTTGCTCTCAAACACGCTTGCTCCGTTGCATGCCCGAAAACAAACTGCTCACTGTTCTTGCTCGCTGGGTTCTTCAGTCGATGCATGCAGAGGTTATCTTGCTCTCACTCTTGCTCTCGCTCCAGTCGATGCATGCACGGGCGCGCTCTTGCTCTCACTCTTGCTCTCGCTCCACAGTCGATGCCAGGCGCGCTTGCGCTCTCACTGCCCTCAGTCGATGCGCGGGCGCTCTGCTCTTGCTCTCGCTCCGGTCGATGCGTGCACGGGCGCTCTTAGAAATGCCCATATAAGGAGTTCCACCCTTCATGACATCACGAAGAGCCATGATCGGAAAACTTTCTGAAATTGTACGAACCCGAAAGGAACATTTTTATAATTATTATTATTGTAAAATATTGAATTATTATTACAAATGTTAATGCAAATAAATATTGTTTTGTTTACAGTCCCCCTTGGAAATGTTCATAAAGGGAACTCTTTTGAAGGGAAATAAAGGGAATTTGTCCCCCCACAAATAAACCATTTTGCCACAATATAGGTTTTACAGTAGTGATACAGCAATATGTATTTGCCAAAACTATTAGATGTTTAATAATATTTTGTAATTTTGAACAGTACAATATTCTTGGCCAAATAAGAGAAGTGTTAGCTCCCCCTTGTGTCCACATCAAAATATGCTAATTTATTAAAATATTCAAATATTGAATACATTACAACAATATTTCGTTTATTTATACATTTGTTTATTTATTTGAATTATTTACAGTCCACCAACAAGAACTTCATAAATGAACCCTTTTGTCTCAGAGGAAGCTTTCATCCACAATAAAGGGCAAAGGGACTATAATAGAAGTCATCTTTGAACCTTTTCAGTAGTTAAAAGTTCATTTATGTGAGTGCTCTCCAGATATGGGCACTGACCATTAAATCTATACCGGTTGGGATTAGCGAGTAAATATGACGATGCACACTTGAGATGAATTCATTTCACGGGATTTTTGTTTTTCAGGATAAGTGGGTGTTGGAACATGATGATGTCATTCTTGGACAGAGCATTGGTCGGGTACGCAGTTTTATATAAAAAGACTAATACAAGGATGACAGTAAAGATGATAAATAACATGTCAAGCCAGGATTTTGTTCCTAATGTTGTTTGGATGTTATCAGGGCAACTTTGGCGAGGTGTTCAGTGGGCGCCTGCGTTCAGACAATACTCCAGTCGCTGTGAAAGCCTGCAGAGAGAATCTGCCCGCAGAACACAAGAACAAGTTCCTGATGGAGGCCAGGTGTGTGTAGACCCTTATTAACACACCTTCTGCATATACACTCATTTAACTAAACCTCTCTCATTTCTATCCCAGGATCCTGAAGCAGTATGACCACCCAAACATAGTGAAGCTAATCGGCGTCTGCACACAAAAACAGCCAATCTATATCATCATGGAGCTGGTGCAAGGTACGTCTAAACCTTTATTAAAAATCATTTAAAGGAACAGTGCACCAAATAAATAAATCATCCTTTACAGTCCTCGTGTTGTTTCAAACCTGTCTTTCTTCCACGCAACGCAAAAGGCAAACATTATTTAAATTAAGCTCCAGAAAAAGCATATTCCACATGACACTTGTGTTATGTTTTCCAAGTACTCCTAATGAAGTACTCATATTATAAATTGAAGAACAAACATATGTAAATATATATATATATATAAAATCATATGGTGTATAATGGTAATCATCATCATCAATGAATTGTATTTTTAAATTATTCAAATATTATTGAAATTTAAATATTTCTGTATGTATGTAATTGTTTATTTATAATACTTAGAAAATAACATTATTAATGTTCTTTTAATAATTAATTAATTAATATATATAATACTTAGAAAAGAACATATAAGAACATTATTAATGATATATTGTTTTTAATATTATTTTTATAATTAAGTATTTTTCAATTAAATTAATAATAAATGATTACAGTTAGAAAATTAAGAAACAGTGTATTTATTTAATTTGATATAATTTACATAGAACATCTTAATAAAGGAACTGTCACAAAGAAACCTTTATTTATTATCTAACTAATTGATATAATATTTTACATTTGATCATATATGATATGTTGAACTATTCTGATGCTGCTGGCAGGAGGGGACTTTCTAAGCTTTCTGCGCATAGAAGGCCACCACCTGAAGACCAAGATGTTGATCAAGATGGCAGAGAACGTGGCGTCTGGCCTGGCGTACCTGGAAAACAAGAAGTGCATTCATCGGTGAGCAGTGGACAAATCTAGTGATATACCCACAAGATCCTAGGATCAATGCTGAGAAACTCTAGGTGGATCCATAAAGCTCTGGCAGATAATAAGTATTTCACTATTATGGTTAAGTCTCTTTACCGGCGGTTTACGAGCAATGCCTGATGGGAAGATTCTGGGGTAATGAGCTGAGATGAAATTAAACCTTGCTGCTCTATCTGATAGTTTCCCTCACGCTTCAGTGTATACAATATACAAATTAAGCTCAGATGAGCTTTATTTGTCACATACACAATTATACAGAGTGAATGTGTTTAACCCATCCAAATGCACACACACGGCGCCCGGGGAGCAGTTGGGGATTCGGTACCTTACTCAAGGGTCTCACCTCAGTCATGGACACTTCCAGCCGGAGCCGGGATTCGAACCCACAACCTCGGGTTACAAGTCCAACGCTCTATCCATTAGGCCACGACTGCCTCGTGTCTCTATAGAGGATTGAGTCCCAGACAGCCGGTGCACTTTCTGTTTCACTGTCTCGTTCCTATACTTGTCTCCTTCAGGCTTTCAGTGCGTTTACATTTATTTCAGAGCAACCTACAATAACTCTCTCTAACCCTCCCCGTCTCCAGAGATCTGGCTGCGCGTAACTGTCTCGTGGGAGAGGAGAGCGTGGTGAAGATCAGTGATTTCGGGATGTCCCGTCAGGAGCAGGATGGGGTTTATTCTGCTGCAGGAGGAATGAAGCAGATCCCAGTCAAATGGACGGCACCAGAGGCTCTCAATTACGGTAATACTCGACCAGGGGTTACAAACTTTACTCTTAGACGTAAATATTTGATTTATGTACCCCCTGAGATTTTAAGGAAATATGTCAATAATATAATGTAATCATATGCACATGTTCATGGTTCTGACGCCCGTTAAGAAAATACATGTAAGCTTTAAAAAATCATCTTTTCTTTATTTAGATTTTTCTTATTTTTTAATCTATTTATTATATATCTATATATTGTTAATGTTGTATTATAATTATTATCATAATTATTGTAATAAATACAACTTAAATATTGTTAGAATAATTTTATTTGCCTTAAACAATAATAAAAATACTAATAACTGATCACCTTTTATTCACACTTTGTGACCGCAGCTAAAATTCAAATTCCCATAAAGGTACTAAATGTTTAATAATATAATGTTTATAGACATTTACAAATAATCAATAGTTTCAACTTTAGATTGAGTACTGCAAAAACCTGAACAATTTAAAATGATTAACAAATGAATTGTAAATTGCAAAACAAATCTGATTCCAGTACTAAATAAATAAATAATTAATAGTTTGACTTTAGATCAGGTCGCTGCAAAAACATGAACAAGTGATTAATAAATGATTTGTATAGATGTATAATCAGTAGACGTCCACATACACACAATAATGTGTCACATTTACAGACTGTGATTATGAATAGGGAGAGCTTAATTATTTAATTAACACTGCAAGTTAAAATACTGATATTTGTCTTAAACCCTCCCATTTAAAGTTTTCAAGTTTTTGTTTTGCCAGACTGCTGGTGAAATGTTGTAAACCGTATGTACTCATTTAATTTAATTTAATTATAGACTTTCATTTGATAGTCACACTAAGCTATATTGCAATTTATTTCGTATTTGGTTTTATTTTGATTAATTGTGCAGACATATTTTGATCATTAGAGTGCCACCTAAGATTTTTGAGCCTACAACAAAGTGCAGAAGAAAGATATCCCTCTCGAACCGCTTCAGGGATTATGGGGCTTGATAATGAAATTATAATGTAATGTCCTCTGCTGTGTTTCTGTACAATGAAAGTGTTATAATTAGTGACTTACAATGTTTTATTTATTATTAAATTCACGTTAAATACAAAGTCAGTCATTTAAAGATATTTTAAGGCATGACACCCATACGTTTTACTTGGATAAAAACAACAGATTTTATGCATATTTAATGTGTCATTCTACAGAAATGTCCACTTTTGCTTTACTTTTTATTTTTCTAACATTCTACCACATTATTAGATTACCTTTTGTATTTTATGAATATATATAAAGGTTTTTTCTTTTTTTGTGCATTTATTTACCCACAAGGAAGGTCAGATGACTCCAGAGACAATAGGCTATAACACCACTGACAATTTTCATGAAAAATTGATTAAAAAATGGCTTTAGCAAGGTATCAAACCACGTTTGATCAATCATGGTATACTCACTAAATTAAGTAGTTTAATCCATTTGTAATCTAGTATTTTTTTTATTTTTTTTACAATTCCCTAACAATAAAGCAGGCCATACCATTGAGTTCAACTAAACGCTTCATATGACATTTAATTTACATCATATGAATAGTTATGAATCCATTTTTGTATTTCAAATGGTAGAAAGCCCTGTTTTGGACCTCAGAATAAAGCCCGTTTCCTCCGTACATGGCTGTAGGGCCAAGCAGTTGCTTGAAATTCTATTGAATTAAATAAAACACTATTATTGCCACATACAAGGAGATGTAATTGTTCAAATAACATATAGATTAATTTTAAAATATGAAGAAATCATAACCCTAAAATGTTTTTAAAGTGTAATATTTCAGTAAAGGCTAGAGACCATTTCCATGGAATGACCCTATAATAGAATATTATGCTAAATCACCCGTTATATATTATCTAACATGATATATAAAGGTGCAAAATATATTTACTTAGTGTAATTACTGGGAATATTTCGAATAGCCTAAAAAGATAAAAATAAGTAAAACATTAGCCTACTGGTGTGTTCACCCCACCCCCAGCCCACCCCCTGTTCCCCCTCAAAAATCTGAAGTGCATGACGCCCCTGTCTGTACTAGACAATCCTGCCAGTCAGATATGAGACGCTGCATGTGTCCTGACCTGGCCTGCGTTGTTTAGTCCTGACTCCTGAGTCCTGACTGAGGGGTTTGTCTCAACGCTGCCTCTGCTGGTTCATCAGGGCGATACACCACCGAGAGTGACGTGTGGAGTTTCGGAGTGCTGCTGTGGGAGACCTTCTCCAGAGGAGTCACGCCGTATACCATACCGCATAACATGAGTAACCAACAGACCAGAGACGAGGTGGAGAGAGGTACTTCACATGCATCAAACTCAGGTGTATTGCCTGTTTGCAACGCAAGTGTTGTTTATAAGTCTTGTTTTTGTGTTTAGGATATCGTATGCCTGCCCCAAATAGCTGTCCGGATGAAATCTATGCCCTCATGTGTCAGTGCTGGCAGTACGATCCACGAAAACGACCCTCGTTTCGTAAACTAAAGGCAGATCTGTATGCTTTATGTCAGTAAACACACACACATGCTCACATGGAAGTTCAGCTTGTTTTATGATGCAGGAGATTATGATTATGCAGCTTGTCTTATGATTTCCAAAGCAAAGATTCATTTTTTAATTTGTGTGCCACGGTTGTAAAAAGCAAATGTGCATATGCAGTAAAGTGTGCCTTCTGAGAGAGCACTGTTAATAAGAGCAGATTATTATTAATAATGTTTGATTTTACATACATACTGAATTCTGTGCAAAATGCTTTTAATTGTGACATCCTGATTGTTTCAAAAACGAATAAATTATTTTTTTTGCAGATGACCGCATGAACACAAGTCTGTGTATTTACTATTTATATTATGTAAATAAATGTAATAATAATTATTAATAATAACAAATTTTATTTAGCAAGAATACATTTAAATGAATCAAAAGTCACAGCAAAGTAATTTATAATGTTGCAAAAAATATTTTAAATAATGCTGTTCTTTCCCAAAAAATATTAAGCAGAGTGACTGTTTTTAACACTGATAATAATCAGAAATGTTTCTTGAGAATCGAATCAGCATATTATTATGATTTCTGAAAGATCATGTGACACTGAAGAGGAAGAAAATTAATCTTTGATCTCAGAAATAAATTACATTTCAAAATGTATTCACATAGAAACAGTTGTTGTACAAATATTTCACAATATTTCTGTTGTAACTGTATTTTTACAGAATTAAATGCAGTCTGGGTGAGTAAACGTTTCAATGGCAGCATATGCTCACATCACCTTCTGAGAAGGAATTTAGCTGTTTTTCTCCACTCCAGCAAATATTCATTTGGCTGTTAAACAGGTCTTAAATCCGTCACACAGTGAGATGTATTACTGATGAGCGGTGACCCTGTGAATTTGCACTAGTTAGATGCCATAAGCATAATGTTCCTGGAGCTTAACACGCGGCAGGACTTGAGGCACACAGGTGTGAATAGGTGTGTCTATCTGTTCATGTGTCTTATCTGCCTCGGGCATGAAGATATGACAAATGACTCACGGACCAACCTGCACAAGGCTTTAACCCTTTGCACGACAGAAACTGATTGCATGATATGTTTGGGGCTATCATATCACACTTTTTCAGTTCTGCTGATCCAGGATCAATGTTACCTAAAACAATGATACAAGAAGTCACAGATGATCCAAGCTCAGCCTAATAAATGTGGGTCCAGAACAGTTCTTAAGAAACATCGTAACATTTCAGTGCACTCAGACTGCTCATTTCAACTTCAGAAAATCATTATTTGACACTTTTGTCATCGTTGTTGTTGTTTAAAAAAAAGCTCAATATCGATTAATATAGTGATGGGTATGAAAAAACTAATATACAAGTTAAAAATGTATTTTAAATAAAAATCATTGTTTTGAAACTTCACACTGCAGTCTGCACAAACACAATGTACTATAACATTGAATAAAAAAATATCAAACCATGCATTTATTTATGAATTTAGCTAAACATTTACCAAAAAAGATGTGTGTTAGGTTTTAAATGCTAATTCTATAATTACAGTCATAGTTGATGTGATGAACCTTCTCACCGTAACACCACTTATTTCATTGGCATTGCACAAAATACTTGGAGAGGTCAAGTTAGATATTCTATCTATGAGATGAAGTTAATAAATGAAGTGTGGAATTAATATCTAAATACTTTTTGGGAACAATGTATTTTATGGAATTTAAATGTTAAAAATAAAAAGGCAAATATCTAAAGTGCAACCATGTGTGATACGTTGGAGACAGTGGCACATATTTGAGGAACAATGAGCCAGCATGTTGAATGAAACTATTTCCACGTGCACGACAGTCAGTATAAAAGCATTCTGATCTATATCAGGTCTTCTTGGCACAAAAGAATCAATGCTTTTGTTGCGTAATGAGATTAATGAAGATCGAGTACCTTGATTTTTAATAAATGTGCTTTCCTTTTTTTGTCTTTTAAAATTGCTTTGCAGGTGTATTTGACACACAATCCCCAAGTTTAATTTAGGGAGCCTTAAAGACAGCATCCGTGTTCTGAGAGCATGAAACTGATGTTGAACAGCATGCCAGTGGTCATGTTGAGTATCAGCTGACTCGTCTCGTGACACAGCCGCTCATCACAACAAATACCATTTGAAAGGCCTGCAGGTGTTCCCGCATGGAGCGCCTGCTTCCTCACGACACGGCATACAGGTTAGGGGTAACATAAGTACGTTTTTATGCAATAACTCCCAGTTATTTCGATGTGAGTCAAATAGCTCCAGTTATTTTAACTGCAACTTGCTCACCAATGCATTATCTGCAGTGAATGGGTGCCGTCAGAACGAGAGTCCAAAGAGCTGATAAAAACATCACAATAATCCAGAAGTAATCATAAGGTGTTTTAAATGTAAACCATTGCTTCTGACCAAAAGTCCATAATCCTTAATGACACCTCCTCTAGTGAAAGTTCATCCTCTGATGTCCTCTCACATTATATCCACCGGCATATTCGTTTCAAACTGTTTAGGATTGTTTTTGCATGTGTTTGATCTATGCATATTTCACTCATGATTAAGACGAGACTACTTTTTCACTAGAAAAAGTCAAATTATGGAGAGAGGACTCAAATTTTGACATTTTAGATGGAAGTAATGGTTTAAAATGAAAAACGTCATCATGATGAATTTGTTTCCTAAAAAATTGCAGCTCTTTGCTTCACAAGACAATAATTGATGGACTGAAGTGGTGTGGATTACTTGTGAATTAATTGTGATGTTTTTATCAGCTGTTTGGACTCTCGTTCTGACGGCACCCATTCACTGCAGAGCATCCACTGGTGAGCAAGTAATGCAATGCTACATTTCTCTAAATCAGTTCTGATAAACAAACAGCTACATCTGTATCTTGGATGGTCTGAAGGTGAGTAAATCCTCAGCAGATGTTCAGTTTTGAGAGAACTGTTCCTTTAAGATATGACATGTGTTTGAAGATCACAGGTTCCGTGCTAAATGCTTGACAGGATGATCAGCCTTACAGGGGTTAAGACCTCGTGAGCCTGTCAGGCATGTAGCAGGGCACCTTTCTCCAAAGGGCGTTTCAAAGCATTGGGTGGAAGTGCCTGTAGCACATTTTTTCAGTGTATTTGACAGATAGGTTTTAAATTACACATTTAATTGGATGTTTTTGTTCCCATGCAATTGCAAATGCTGCTTAATAAACTAGACATATAATTATGCAGTTCTAAATCATATCACAGATCTTTTTGCTGTAGGATACAAAAAGTTTTACAAGAAAATGTTATTTTCGTCAGAGGCAGACAAAAGTACACAACTCCATTACTCGAGTGAAAGTGCAGATGCTGCTGGTCAAATATTGCTCCATTACAAGTGAAAGTTGTAAAGACAGATTTTTACTTAAGTAAAAGTACAGAAGTACCTGCATTTAAAAATACTTTAGTACCAACATTAGATTTCCTTTGTCAACACACTGTTTTATTATTGTTGTATATAATACTTGCAATAACTTATGCCTCTGAGCAACTTAATATACATTACGCCTACTGAATACACTGACTAGCTTGTAGTATATCTTTGTAGTAAAGAGCTTTTAAAATGTTAAAAACTTAAGTGAGTTTACATTTTTTTTATTTAACACCCCTTCCCACCCCCACAAAAGCAGGATGGTGGAGATCTGACACAGTGTGTGCACACATCTATGTGTTTATATTTGAACAGAGTGAACAGTGATATTACTGTAAATACAGAACGATAAGAAAGAAAACAGAACCTGCTTTAAAACCCAGCAACACAACGGTGTAGCTCTAGCTTTACAACAGCCCCGCTGTGCAGAGCCGCTTCACGTCAAACACCTACTGTGTTTTGTTAGGAGACGCACAACAGTTCTTTTGTGGCTTTATAGGTACTTTCTTTACACAATTTAGCAAAATCAATTCAATAATATCACTATATTAACTTATTGAATTGCAACTGTTCGGTGTTCATAAAAGGCTGTAAATCACTTCACGTAACTACACACGAGTGATTACTTACAGGCTGTTTGAAAAAAAACACATTTTACAGAAGAAGAAAAATCACCCACTTTCAAAGCTGCTACAAACTTTCTACTTCGAGGACCTTGATAGAAATGTAGTGGAGTGAAAAGTACAATATTTTTCTTTTAAATGCAATGATGTTAAAGTCATAAGTTTCCAGAAAAAATTATACTCAAGTAAAGTACAGATACTCAAAAAGTGTACTTTAGTACAATACTTAAGTAAATGCACTTAATTGCTCTCCACCTATTTCAAAAAATGTCACATCTAATTAAATGTTTGCCGTTTTTGGTGTTAGCAATATCTGAAAACGGTTTTCTTGTCCTAAAATAAGCTTTAAAAGGCTAAAGCTAACTGAAAAAGCTAAAAACATCTTGACACGTTTCCCAGTGAGAATCCCAGAGTTCAAATCCAGGGAAAATCTTGGAAAAGTGTGAATTACACACTTGCTTGTTGTATTCCTCATTTGTAAGTTACTTTAGATAAAAGCATTTACTAAATTACATTCAATGTAGAATGCATTTGAATTTTACTAGTTGTGTCAAAAGTTTGTGCTATTTCTTAACAAAATAAAAAAAATACAAATTAAATGCGTTTTTCTGTAATCATGACTGGAAATGTCATGTAAATTCATTTGTCATAAAAGTATGAACCCTGAAATGCTTTCAGTTTTTGAAACCTCTGGAATCATGGAAATTATTAATTTTATTATTCTAACATATTGTGATTTTAGAGTTTCTGTAAAATAAAAATCCCAGTGACAGGAGCATAGCAAAAGCCGAGGCTTGTATTGGGAAGATGTGATAAACGTGTGAAACTGCATGAAGTAGTAGTGTAGAGACTTAACCTTCTGCACTTTGTATGTCACAGAGACAGAACTCCCGCAGAACTCCTCTATACTTCACAGATCAGCCGTGATGATGAGTGAACCTGTAAGCCATAGCAATTACCCTAGCCCTATTTTAGCTGATCCATGTCGTGTGTGTGCATGTGTGTGTGTGTGTGTGTGTGTGTGTGTGTGTGTGTGTGTGTGTGTGCGCGTGTGGTGTGTGTGTGTGTGTGTGTGTGTGTGCACATGCGCGTGCATGCGTGCGTGTGTGCGTGCGCGTGTACAGGTTTAGATATCCTTGTGGGACTTACACCTGAATACACACAGACTTATGGGGACTCATGTCATGGTGGAGACCTAAACTGAGGTACAAAAGCTTATAAATCATACAGAATGAGTTTTTTGTAGAAAGTAAAAATGCACAGTTACCTGTAAGGGGTAGGTTTAGGTGTAGGGTGATAGAAAATCTGGTTTGTGCAGTATACAAACCATTACACCTATGGAGAGTCCCTACAAGGATAGCTGACCGACTGTGTGAGTGTGTATGCCTTTTGCTTTTCGCTTGGCATTAAACATTTCAGATTATTATTTTTTAATTATACAAGTCAGTGGCATCACATGGCAAAGCACGCAGCACATTAAATATACTGCTCATCACTATTACTATCTGCATGACTATTGGCATGTCGTTGTGTGAAAATTCCTCCACACTTACTCAATGGTTCGTCTTTGATGGCTCGCTTCTCAGTTCGACATTAAACTTTTTTTTGGATTATGAAAGCCAAAATCCTGAGTTCAGCAGAGTTCATCAAATCTTGCTCTGGAAGGCCAATGCCCTGCAGAGTCTTGCTCCAACCCTAACCAAATACACCAAAGCGAGCTTATCAAGATGTTCTTGATCCCTAGAAAATCAGAGGGAAGTGAGTTTGCTCAGGGTTTGAGGCAGTGGCCCTCCAGGACAGGTTTTGAGTAACCCTGCTCTAAACCTGGCCAGCTGTAAGTCGAGATCTTCAAGATCTGATCTTAATCTAAGCAAGTCTATTTCCTCCAAGCCTCTCTTCCCAGTCGGTGGGGGTTGTGTTGGACCTCACTCAACTTGTCACTGTGATAATGAGGTGCTTTCTAAATGTGCTTTTGATTTCATATATTGGTCATACGCAGTTGTGATATGAACTACAGTTCTCTTCAGTGGTTTTTGTTTTTATATGAACTTGGGGTAAAAACGGCACAAAGCAACATCATTGCACTTTGCTATAAGTATATACAGTATCTATATCTTGCTCGCCAAGGCTAAAACAGTAATATTTTCAAATGTTATTACACTGTAAAAGGACTGTTTTCGGTTTATTTACATTTGTAATTTTGTTATGTGTTATGTTTAATGTATTAATGTATTCTTGTGATGCAAGGATCAGTGTCACGTGATCCTTCAGAAATCATTCCAATAAGCTGACTTGCACTACCAGTTTGGAGTAAGCTTTTTATAATAATAATCATACATTTATTAAGCATTACACTTGACATGTGAATTTCCCTTTGGGATTAATAAAGTTAATCAAATCAAATCAAATTAGTGCTTTTAATTGATTAATATTTTAACCCTATTTCACAATATTACTGATTTGACTGTATTTTGATCAAATAAATGAGCTTTAGTGAGCATAAGAGACATCTTTCAAAAACATCTTCATTATTATATATGCTCAAATATAAATGCATGGCATGTTCAAGTTTATTTCAAAGTGACCTTGGAATTAAATTTTAATATAATGCAAACTTTTTAGCTTTTAGACAGAGATGTATGAATGATAACTTTTAATCAGATGCATTTTAGATGAATTGACCACTGTATTAAAACAGTATTGGACTTGTTTGGTGATATAGTGAAAATCAGTTGTTGTCTTCGTTTGGAATCAGCTGTACGTTATTGAAGGCTTGACTTGTCTCTGATTGACAGTGGATCATGTGATAGATGTCATTATGTCGCCAGTGATGGAATGTCCTGCCAGATCACAAAGACCATGTGATTCCTGTTATCCTTGGAATGCCGTCCTGATAACGATCTGAGGGCCACGCTTATTGTCACATGTTCTCCACCGGTTTGATTAAACACACCCCCAGAAGCGCTGTGAGAGTCACATGCTCTCTAAGCCAAGCATGAAGATATGCACACACCTCCTTTCTATTGTCTAGACGTGAGACTGACTTTGGGATGTGAGATAAATCACTTAATTAACAACCAGGGAAAGTTTGGACACGATTGATTTACTGTAGTCTCTCCTGCTCTCTTGAAGCTTTCTAATTAAATACTTTGATTAAATTATGACCGTTTTGCTGTTATTTGAGAACGTGGAAAGTAGTGTGAAATAGGAGTTATCATGTATTTTGTTGAATGGATGATGCAAGAGAGTTTTTTTATTCAAAAAGTGTTTAAATATAAGGAAAAAAAGCACGTTATTTAAAATGTTATATTAGATTAAATACAGAGGCAGTTGAGGCAAATTGATAGCATATTTTAAAAGATTGAATTTTAAAATATTTAAATTGTTTAAAATATTTGAATGCATAATAATAATTGGTGTCAAATTGCGATTAATTGCATCCAAAATAAAAGTTTTTGTTTACATAATATATGTGCGTGTAAAGCACATATTTTGAAAAATATTTATATTTATTTACATGTATATATTTATATGCATTTAAATTATATAATGTTTAAATGTATGTAATATATAAACATAACATATTTTTCTTAAATATATGCATGCATGTGTGTGCATTTATACTTAATATATAAATATACACAGTAAACTCACATATATTATGTAAACAAAAACGTTTATTTTGGATTCGATTAATCGTGATGAATCGTTTGACCGCACTAATAATAATAATATAATTTAAATCTAAATTTGATTGAATCCATGCTAGTAGAAGTTAAAAAAAACATTAAATCATCAAATATGCTGTTTTTAGAACACGAGTAAACAGTGCATCGACATGAAGATAACTGTTGATCTATTCATAAAAACAGCTTGTGTTCAGAACACAAGCAAACGTGCAAGCGAATGCAAATGTGGATGCTTTTGTATACCTTAGGGAAGTGACTGCTGTTCTCAGATAATGCAAACTATTCAAGTCAAGTCTTTATTTATAAAGTGCTTCATACAATACAGATTATGTCAAACCAGCTTTATAGTGTTCAGCAGAAAAAAAGTGTGTCAAAAATGCAGGAGGACAATTGTTCAGTTAAAGTCAGTTATAATTGATTCAGAGATGTCTTCATGCAGTTCAGATGGAGAAAGGTGCTCACGGTTTCCTACGGTTTGGTTATATGCTGAAATGAGAACAACATCTTTTGAGATTTACCATTTTAAGATGAATTGATCATGTAGCCTCAGTTTTTAAAGTCTTTGCATAATGCATGAGATACAGGTGATGGAGTTATATAACACAGCATCTTAGAGACCGCTGATAATATCTGGTATGTACCCAACAGAGAACGATGACAATCATTGAGATATTGGACATTTACATGTGTCGTATGACTTAGGACTTGATAATAATGATTAAACTAGTCATGCTCACCTTTTTGATCTCTTTAAGATAAATATCATTTAGTAAAAATTGTCGTTTTAATAAAATATAGGTCAATTTATGCAACATTAAATGTATGAGGGAACATTTATCTTTTGCCAATTTTTCATTTTTATCTTGTTTTTGTCTTTACTAGTTCCTGTATTAATATTATCAGATATTAGTCATAGAATAATTGGAAAATGTTGTTTAAGCATCTGGTCACTGCTAAAACTGTAATGTAAAAAATACATATGCATTTTACTCACAGACAGATGATGATCAGGAACCACACAGATGATTGTTTGCATGAGTTTAAAGCCAATTTTATTTTATTCAGGTACTCAAAAAAAACCTAAGTTGCCATGCTAAACAAAATGCTGAATGAAAAGAAATGAATCACTTTTTACAAAGCATGCCCAGACAGTTTCCGCTTTTAGTCATTAACGTGTTTGCCCTGATTTTCCTGATTTTGAGGGTTTGGATATGCAGACACCTAAATCCTTCCAAAAGTTCAAAACTTCTGGCAGAAGTGGTTCATAACAAAAAAAAAAAGTGCAAAGGAAAAAATCTGACCTAAAGATGACTTGCAGTTGCAAAGTTCTGTATTGTCCAATTGTATTTACAATTAAGTCTCGATGTTTCTTAAAAAAGAAAGAAAGAAGTCAGACACCAGAGCAGATATTGATCAGTCTTGTTAGGTGAGTGTCACGGGACACCTGGATTTCATTTCCAGAAGGTACACCTAGAACAGGTGAGCGGTGACACACCTCCAGACAACCAGCTACAGTATAAATACAGCTGCACCCGACGCAGAGATGACAGCTTCTTCCAGCAGATCTCTTCACTTCATCAGAGAAATTACAAGACAGCTTCTTCCAACAGATCTTCTCTTCACTTCCTCGGAAATTACAAGAGAGCTTCTCCCAACAGATCTTCTCTTCACCTCTTGACTTCACCATGGAGAACTTGGCTACCTGCTGCCGAAGCTTCTGGTGCATGGCCAAAAACCCTAATGTCCGGATCACCCTGCCTTTGGTCTGCTTCGTGTGGCAGATCGCCATGATCATCCTGTTTGGACTGTTTGTGCGTTATGACGAGGAGTCGGATGCACACTGGTCTGAGTACAAGCATGAGAACAACATCACGAGTGACATTGAGAACGACTTCTACTACAGATACTCAAGTGAGTGTTCAAATTCTCCAGGGATTGATGCTGATAGGGCAATTCATTATAATACAAGTAATGTATTATTTAAGATTTGTTTGCATTTAATAAACAAATATGATTTAATAATTTAATGTAACTTTTATTATTTACAAAAAAAATTCAGCAAAATTATTAGATGTTGTTGAGCTTAAAAGTTAGGGAGGGAGGTCCTGTTATGCCTATGTTCATCATTCATGAACCTTCTCCACCCTTGTCCTTGCCCGGCAGGTTTTCAGGATGTGCATGTGATGATCTTTATGGGTTTTGGCTTTCTCATGACCTTCCTGAAGCGCTACAGCTTCAGCGGAGTCGGATTCAACTTCCTCATCGCCGCCTTTGGTCTGCAGTGGGCTCTTCTCATGCAGGGCTGGTTTCACTCTCTGGACCCGGTTGATGGCCATATCAAGATCGGAATTGAGAGGTAGGTTTCACACCTCACACACCCTTGGAATGAATGTGAATGAATGGATGAATGAATGAATGAATGTGAATGAATGAATGTGAATGAAATGAATGAATGAATGGATGAATGTTAATGAATGTGAATGAATGAATGTGAATGAATGAATGCATGCATGTGAATGAATGAATGTGAATGAATGAATGCATGCATGTGAATTAATGAATGTGAATGAATGTGAATGAATGTGAATGAATGTGAATGAATGCATGTGAATGAATGGATGGATGAATGAATGTGAATGAATGAATGTGAATGAATGAATGTGAATGAATGTGAATGAATGTGAATGAATGTGAATGAATGAATGAATGAATGTGAATGAATGGATGGATGAATGAATGTGAATGAATGTGAATGAATGAATGAATGTGAATGAATGAATGGATGAATGAATGTGAATGAATGGATGGATGAATGAATGTGAATGAATGGATGGATGAATGAATGTGAATGAATGAATGCATGTGAATGAATGAATGAATGTGAATGAATGAATGAATGCATGTGAATGAATGAATGTGAATGAATGGATGGATGAATGAATGTGAATGAATGAATGCATGTGAATGAATGAATGTGAATGAATGAATGAATGAATGAATGAATAGGCCTGTTTACACCCGGTCACTGCATGCATTTCCTCTGAACGGATAGCTATCCGATCATGAAAAGACCAGCGTTCCGTTCTTCGTACGTCGCTAACTCAGTTAGCTGGATTTGATTGGACCTGATCTTGGATCATTTGGTTCTTCGAAGCTCATCCCGGAGTTGCTGTCATAGTAACAGGTCCGTAAGCTTAAACCTGTTCGGGAGCAGGCTTATTTCATGTAAACAGGATTAGATCGCATCTTTTTAAGCAGAATTGATACTTAAAATCTGTCACAGCCACCGCTACTTTATCGTAAGAGTATCCTGCTGGGCCAGGGATAATAATTTAAAATAATAATAATTTAAAATGTATTTGAAAATAAGTTAACACTGTTGTGTAGTCTATAATAGCCTACACATACACACAGCCAGTTTTACTCATTGAAAGATTTATAAGTGATGAAATAATTACTTTATAATTGTATTGGAGTCTTACACACATGCTATACAGTTAATCTGAGCCTAGTATTAATTTGAGTGATGACAGATATTATGGGATGGGCTTGATCTAGCGCAGGAGATGCAGATAACATGATCTTTCAGAAACTGTAATAAAACTGTCATATAACAAATCTGATTCAAAGATCAAATTAAACGAATTGCTAATTACAATACTGAAGTAAAAATGTAAAGCCTGTACAAATACCTACTAGAAATCATAAATATAAAAAATTGGGAATCATGTAAAAAATTACAAATAAATTAAAAACATAGCACATTTAATTTATCGATTTATATCAATACACATTTATGTAGTTTTGTTCGTTTGGCTGTTTCCTTATAAATGTCCAGAAATGTGTCAAGTTTTCTTAATGATATGATGTCATTACGTTGCTGTCTTGCCGCTGGACAATCGCTGCATTGCTGATCGTGTTCTCGAGTATCGACACATCTGCCGTTCTGCCCTTTTCGTGTAACACGAGAACGCCAGTAATCTAGACATAGTAATCCAGATATTTTAATCTAACATGCAAATTCGTTTGAAGAACCAAATTAGCCAGAGATCAGTTATCACCATTAGAAGATCTGGAATCTTTCAAATCATCTCAGATGTATTAAGCGAGGTATGAAGAACGGACCCCAGTGTAAATGCCCTCCGAGACGCTTTCGAGACGCTTTCGAGACGCATCCGAGACGCATCCGAGACACATTCAAATCCGATCGCTCAAACCACTCCAGGAGCTGGTCTGGACGCGTTTCTAACCAAACTGGACTGGTTGTTGGAACCACGTATGTAAATTGTACACCTCCCCAAATGTTAAAATAATAAACGTGTGTAATAGGCTGTATGGTGTGTTGTAGTAGCCTGGATAAGGGTTGATAGCGCTAATGCAACACGCATCGCCGCGGATGAGTAGCCGAGTCTCTCTTCAGCAAGCCGATGCACAAACTGCCGTGAATGAAACTGAAAGTAAGTCGCAGAAGCTCAACGAGACTAAGCTAAATAAATGGAAACGTTTTGTGATAGATATCCGATCAGAGAAAACACATGAAGCGACCAGGTGTAAACAGGCCCAGGTCTCTTGTACATGAAGTAAAACTTGCATGCATTCACTGAATTTTAAATCTGATTTTCCTGATCAGTGCATTATATGATGTTGACTTATGTTGATATAGAAAATGAAGAATTAATACTAACCCTATTTTCCACCGTGCTTGCATCAGTATCATCAATGCGGACTTCTGTGTGGCTGGGTGTCTCATTGCTTATGGAGCTCTGCTGGGGAAAGTCAGTCCAGTGCAGCTGATGGTCTTGACACTGTTTGGCGTCACACTGTTTGCAGTTGAGGAATACCTCATTCTTCATGTTCTCCACGTGAGTAGCAGTGCTATTGATTGTATACTCTATTATGTTTTATACAATTGTGAATTAGTTTTATTTGTCTATTTTTCATTTTAATGTTAGTTGTACTGTAAGTCACACTCTGAACCCTGATGCATCAACAGAACTCAAAACATCTTCAGGGAATCACTTACACGTTTCTTTTAGTTAACAGACTCAAAGATCAAATTAGTAGAACTTTAAACTTACATTTTCAATTGATTTTTTTATGTTTATTTTTGTACTACACAAGCTTTTTTTGTAATTTTGTTACGAGCTTTTATTTTTATAGTTTTAGTTCAGTACCTTGCTCTAGCTGCTTCAGTCCTTACTACGTTTGCCATATCAAGCCTTTCAGCCAAGAAGGGAAAACTGGACATGGTAAATAACATCACTCTTAATGTCCCAATTACACCTGCAGCAGGGTTTTTATAGTTAACTAAAACTCAAACTAAAATAAACCATTAATAAAAGTCATATTTTACTTCAGGAGTCAACATTTTTCATTTTTATTTACTTTAACATGAAGGACTAAAGACAATACACACTTTAACTAAAATGAAAATTATACAAATAAAAAATAAAACTTAAAATGTAAAATATTAATAAAACTAGTATCTCTAATAATAAAATTTGTAACATGCTTTGTGCAACTCAGGTGCATATCCAGAATGCAACTCTGGCTGGGGAGTCGCCATGGGAACAGCGGCTGAATTTATGATCACACCGTACGGTTCTCTCATCGTGGGCTTCGTCTGCGGGATAATCTCCACATTCGGCTACCTGCTGATCACTGTGAGTCTGACAGAAGAGCAGGTGCATTTGAGCATCATATGCCATGTGAGAGCGGATTGATTTATATCGTTTTTTTCCATGCAGCCCTTCATGGAGAAGTACCTGAAGATTCAGGACACATGTGGCATCCATAACCTGCACGCCATGCCCGGCGTCCTGGGAGCAGTCGTGGGTGCCATCACAGCGGCTGCTGCCAGTGAGAGCGTCTATGGACGCGAAGGGTGAGTGTGGCTCCAAACTGTTTGGTGAGATTCAATTTTGAAATCACACAAAGTAGCTTTAATTGTAAAAGTCACATTTATTTATGTTTCAAGGCAGTTTCATGTTAACAGTAAAAATGCATGTTCTAAAAATAAGTAAATAAATACACGTGAGCTTCTGTATTTTGAGATCAAACAGAAAAAAAGCAGCTGTAAAAAGACAATAGTGCCATTATTTGGATCAATTCAGATTCAGTGCAGTAACAGCATCGATGTTGTCAAGTTAATATCATCATCCAGCTCAATTCAGTTCAGATTGTGCAGCTAAATCAATAACATCACTGGATATGAACGGTCTTTTTGAATATCAAACTGTGAATGTTGCTGACACAAATAGCTTTTTCTCAACAGGTTGGTGAACACCTTCAATTTTAAAGGGAAATACGCTGAGAGGACACCTGCCATACAAGGAGGCTTCCAGGCCGCCGGTCTTTGTGTTGCTCTTGCTTTTGGAATCGTAGGTGGAGTGGTAGTAGGTGAGCGTCCAAAACATTTCTGTTAAGTACCACATTTTTGTATGGTTTTACTTTTAGTGAACTATAAGAACCCTCTTATATGTATCTACAGGTCTTATTCTGAGACTGCCGGGCATCTGGGGAGACCCGGCCGATGAAAACTGCTTTGATGATGAGGTGTACTGGGAGGTGAGTTTGATTCATCTGTGTTTCACAGCTAGGTGGCACCATAGAACTCGAATAAGAACATAGTAGTCTATAAATCTCAATGTGACAACTAGCCCCAGTTTCGTTCATGTGGTGTGAACTCTTTCAGTCTGGACTGTTTTTAATGATTGAAATGATCTTCTCTAGGTGCCTGAGGATGAGGAGAGTATTCTTCCCGTCCTAGAGTACAACAGCCACATGGTCGGCAAAAATAGAGACGTGTAAGTATATTCTCTTGGTGTTATGAAAAGAGAGAATACTATAGGCTATGATACCCTTTAAGATTAATATATCGAAATTCAGTTGAAACTTTTTGTTATTTTTTATTGTTGAATGTTTATTTTAGAAGTTAACAGAACATTAGTTCAGAGTCGAATCAGTGAAATGCAACATTAACTCCATGCTTGTTGCACTCTATTATATGACCATGAGATGGCAGCACACAACACAGTTTATCAATGTAACATAATCTGTTAGTTTTGAAGCTGCATCTCAGTAAAGAAATACATTTACACCATTTATTTATTTCAATTTTTTCCTATTACATTTTTACCCTGTCCTAATCTATTTTAATGCATCCCGGAAGTCCTAAATAGTTCTTTTATTTCATTTCTTTCACTATTCAGGTCCATGTCTAACTTCACCATGGAACAGAGCTAATGCAAGATGTCTGTATGACAAAAGATGAAGCATATCACATTATATTGGGACCAAAAAATGAAAAGACCTAAAGAATGTTCAGACCAAGTCTGTGTTGAAGAGAAAGTAGTCCCTGTAATACCTTTGTGAGGTATTGGCCTGTCTAATAGAGCAGAAGCCCAGTCGGGTCAGCTCTTAGTTCAAGTTCATGTCTTTAGAGTCCTACAATTAATTTAATTCATAGGTTTATGCATATATATTTTCTAAAACTAAAGCATGTATATTATATAATCCAACTGTACTACTAGTTCTAGGCTTAAACTGCTTTTAGTTTCAATCATTCTGGACAAGCATGAAATGATTGTACTCTGTCAAGTTTGCTGCTGTGATAATGAACTGACTTTTATTGATATTATGTATGTTAGTTATTTATCTAGCTTTTTTCAAGTGTCCAGTGATGTGATATTTTTCCTTCCTGGTATATAGACTATTATATTTGATTATGTAAATGATTACATGAGAACATTGTTTAGACTAATGTAGAATGCTAACTATATTTTTGCATTTTTATTTTTATCATGAAGCCTTATATTCTTTGCCATTTTAAATATAACATGCAACATAATCTTTCTGCTCAATGACTTTACATTGGTGCTCAAAAACGCTGTTCTTGCTAAATGTTTGTTTGAACAGATGTACTTTATACTGAGGTACTTTAAATGTTTAAACATCTAAAGTTGTTTATTTTTATACTTTAATTGTTGCTTCAATTGCCTTAAATAGAGTTAAAGTCAATTTAGCACATTCATTTCTGCCAAATATCCCAAATCACTTGTCTGAATGTTATAATTAATTAAACTCTCACAAATAAAGTCATGTATTTTTATAAAAAACAATAAAAGTACCTATAAAAGACATGCACTTCAAATATGTTATTGTTTTTTGTTAAACAAATCATTTGATTTTAATAAATCTGTTGTTACTGCTAATTGAACCTGTGAATACTGTGAATAGAATACTATATAAGTCTAGAATACTGAGTAAAAGTAAAACTACTCGAGACGTGCATTGATTGTGTCAAACTCTGTTTAATTGAGCCGCTGGTCATCTGTTAGCATGTGTTCGGTCCCGCTCAGGCCAGACTCATCCATTCGAATGGAAATAGACTCTTGTAGAGGGTCAAACGAGGTCAACTGGGTCATTTCCTGATCAATCACGGGAACTTTAATGAACTTCAAATACACACTGCTTTTGTGAATGAGCACAGTAAGACACCGATGATGCTTTTGAGAGATTTAATTGTCTTTATGAAGGACTATGTGCGTGATTTCATGTTCATGAATTTAATAGGTGTGCTATTATTAATGCTGAGTGTCTGTACACAAACCTGACAGTGCTTTTTAATATTATGACCAGAAAGACTAAGATAGGCTGTATTGAAAACAAGAATATACTCTTTACTATTTCTGCCATTTATATTGAGTAAATATATACATTTCCTATATACAGATAACCTACAATGAAAATAATGGTGTAGGAATTACTTTAAAAACTATTCTCACTCAGAAATTGCTACTTAATTTCACAAATAATTACAAAAAACGTTGACATTTTACAAAGAAATGTGACATTATTAAGCAGAAATACTGAAATAATATTGTATTGTAAAATGTACTCCAATACTTTATTTTTTTAATATTTTCCAAAATGTGCCGAATACAACAGAGCTCCCTGTATCTCATAACTTAGTGTTTTACAATGAGACACAGTCTCTCTTCGCTCAATACTTGCTTTGCCAAAAGACATGGTGTTTTTACACAACATTAGATCAAAAATGCAGAACAGACGATTTATTTCCAAGTTTACACCTGCATTTATCCTTAATTCCCACCTGGTACACTTTTTTTTAGCTTGTCTTTGTTTATTTGACATTACTTTTTTTATTCAGTTTGACATAGATTGTGAATTCTATGCTTATTTTTTCAATTTCTTTGATTATTAGAGTGCCACATAATATTGCAGCTAGAAAAAAAGAATATACTGTATAGATTGTATACAGAGTAAATTGTATACATTTTCTGTATGCATAAAATAGACAGAAGACCGTATATACAGAGCACACTGTATCCCACAATGCCTTCCTTTTCCATTGTGAAAAACTATTTTTAATTGCTTGCTTCAATATTTGCCAACATTTTAGACATTTTTATGAGATTTGTGAAATTTTTCACAAAATGTTGATTCAAAATATGAAATATTTTCAACGAAATACTGCCTTTATTCTGACTGTCCTGAGTTTCCACTGGTTGAGAAGTGGAATCATACTTTTTCCCTTGTCTTTTTGTTTACTTGACATTATTTTGACATCGATTTTGATTCTTTGGCTTTTTTTAACCATTAAAATAAAATGACCACCTTTTTTTTAAATACATTTTCCAATCCCACCACCGAAATCTCCAGTGTTCTTTACATAAAATGCATGAATTTCCCATCGACACTATTAAAATATCTGCACTCTTTAAAAACAAATTAAAGCACGGGGATAAAAGACTACACTAAAAAATAAAGGTATGAAAATGCATGCCATAATTGAAAAATACTAAGCTCTTCAAAGTTTTTAAAACAACCAGTTTTATTCTTAGTATGAAGAACATTGTAATAATCTAAAGACCTCTTTTCTCCTTTGAAGAAGTTTTTGTGTGATAGAATGTTCAAGGTTCAACCATCGATGCCAGCCTTTATTTTTAAGAGTCTATGTTCTGCAGGGGCAAGTCAAACAAGAAGGAAAATACATCAGGGCAGATACGCAACAGCTCACTCCGGTTTGAAGGATTACAAGAGACGGACGGCAGTGGAGCACGCTGACTCCGAGCGGCTTTCCCATGGGGATGAGGAACAGGGGGCGAGGATCTACCGCCGCATGGAGCTGAGCGGGTCAAATCTCTTCTCCTCTCTAATCAAACAAGTCTGCAGGGGAGGGCTCTGAGGAAAGGGCTCTGTCGCTCCTGTAACAGAGATGTTCTGGTTAATCCCCTGTGTGAAGGGGAGCGGGCAGGTGGGTCGACCCAGCCTTAGTTTGCTCTCAAAAGAACTGCCAGAGGAGTTAGAGCGCCCAGAGATCCACACTTGGATCACATAGCTCAGAGGCTGTGTGTGGAACCACTTGGCCTGCCATTGTCCTACATGGCCGGTCTTGTCTGAAAAGCCGTTGAAAGCCTGTAATCAGATTAAAGATTGCCAGGATGAAGGGGGCTAGTTTTTCTTTCTTTTTTTAAAGGGAACAGGGGGGAGATTGCAGCCCCTCTAATCAGTACCTGCCATTGAAGAGCAGGAGAGGAGCTAAATAACTCGGCAGGGAGTGTGGGTACAAGGGCCTCATGGACAAATTGGCCTGTTGTTGCTGGGGTATAATGGTGGGCAGTGAGGGGGGGCGGGGGGTGTCTTTCATTCAGCGGTCTTTCCCCTCCTGACCTGATAATTATATCACTCTTAAGGGCTGATTGGCACTGCTTGATTGGTACATCATGTGCCGATAGACCTTTTTACCCAGAATCGGTCACTGAATCCTTCTTTCCTCGTGGTTGGGGGGGACACTTAATTGGGTCCCGACGTTGAAGATCCCGTTTGAGGGTTAAATTGGCTTTCTGAAGAAATTAAACCTGTGAAGAAGTTCTGTGGCTGTAAGAGCTAATAAACACTTCAAATGTGTTGTGTTAAAAATTGTATGTAAACACATTTTACAAACAAAAATTGTATGTAAAAACACATTTCTGAATAAAAATGAAAATATATAGAGATTGCAATGAAGTGAAATACAGAATTTTCATATCAATTTTGTAAAACCTTTTATAGTTTTTAATACTGTAGTATTTATTAAAAAATTCTAAGATGTTATTTATATCTGAAAAACCTCAAATTAAGGTTAGATGCAAACAACATGCAAGAAGCCATTTTGTTGTCACGTGACAAGAAACTAAAAAGCAGGAAGTGATCCTTACGGCTGGTGTCAAGGTCGGTATATCGTTTGATATTTTGATGGCATTTCTGGTCAACTCAAGTTATCAGATGTCAGATCATATAACCCCAACATACCTTATGGTATTTCTTATCCATAAAATACAGATGTTTATTCATAAATATAGTCTTGTGTTTCACCTTTCACCAAATAGGTTGTGTTTACTATAAAGAAAGTGTTTACTTGAGCTTCCTGGATTCAATAAAGCAAATGTTTTGCTGAAAATGGTAAAAGTTTATTCAAAAAACATGAAATCAACCTGAATGCAATGATTACAGTAGCACATTTATTGATTTATTTCATCTTGGACACATTGTATGTGTGCATGTGTGTGTGTATTCTGGGGACAAACGTGTACCAAAAGTGGGCTAAATGACATAAAAAGGTAAAAAAGGTCACTTTTATGTATAAAGTGGGTCAGATTGTAAGTTACACTCTTAAAAATGAAGGTGCTTCTTGATGTCATTAAAGAACCTTTTTTGTCTAAATGGTTCCATAAAGAACCTTAAACATCTGAAGAACGTTTCTGTTTCACAAAAGGTTATTTGTGGTGAAAGAAGGTTCTTCAGATTATAAAAAGGTAAGAAAGAGATGTTTTTTTAAAGAACCTTTCACTGAATGCTTCTTTGTGAAACCAAAAATGATTATTTTATGGCATCGCTTGAAGAATCCTTTAACCACCTTTATTTTTATAGGGTCAATGTAGAGCAACTAGCTGTATATAAAACAGTAGAAGTCTCTGAAATGTCCCCATTTTGATAAAAAAAAAACAGTTCAGAGCCAAACTTCAGCCTTTTATTGGGCAACTGTTGCACCAATATGACTTATCATTTCTAACGTGAAGACCAGCATTATTTTCTTTAATTTAAAGTGTGTGAATGTGAATCTGATCATTCATAGTCTTGTTTTCCTTAAGTGCATTAGAGAAAAATCCACCTTCACAACCCAGCCCTGCTTGTCATGCTAATCCTCATTATTGTCTCCTTCCTTCTCTCGTGTGTTCGATGTATTCATCGGGTTCTACCACCAAGAGCATTACGCCTCGTTAAAACTCAGTCAGGCTTTTTCAGTGTGACATGAATCCATTCGCATGGGTCAAAGGGTCAGGGAGAATATGACCCCGTGGACAATAACTATAGCGGTCCATTTACGGCAGGCCGGCTCTTTGATTCGGACACAACAGCCAAAGAGTTGGAAATGAAATCGACAATAAAGATGGAGCACGAGCAGCTCAAAATGAAATTTTCTTCTAATTAGAGGATCCACCTGCATTGGGAGACGCGTGAATGGATGTGAGAGGGATGAAGTGAGAGTCCATTTAATGGCAATTCTTTTGAAAAGTGATTATTTGCCTTTTCAGACACCCTTGGTGCTTGATTGGGGAGTTGCTGGATGGGGAAAAAAGACATTTTGGGATTAGGTTGCAAAAACGTGTTTAGCTTTTACATTTGAGATTAGGCTGCAGAATTATTCATGCAGGTATCTTTGAGGAATAATTGACCCAAAATGAAAATGTACTAAAAATGTACTCACTCTCAGTCCATCCAAGATGTAGATGAGTTTATATTTTTTCATCAGAACAGATTTGCCAAAATTTTGCATTACATGCTCACAGTGGAGCAGTGAATGGGTGCCGTCAGAATGAGAGTCAAAACAGCTGATAAAAACATCACAATAATCCACACGACTCAAGTCCATCAATTATTGTCTTGTGATGAGAAAATACATTTTTTTTTTATCAGTAAGACATTAACATTTTTTAAAGTCCTCTATCCACAATATTGCTTTCTCCAGTGAAAAAGTAATCAAATCTGAATCAGGAGAGAAATATGCAGAGATCAAGCAACATTTATAAGCAAAAAACAATTAAGCAATGGACTTTTTCATTAGAGGAAGTGTTTTAATGGAGTACTTGTTTCTCACAAACAAGCAGCTTTTCATTTACAAGACAATAATGGATGGACTGGAGGGTGGATTATTGTGATGTTTTTATCATCTGCTTGGACTCTCATTCTGACGGCACCCATTCACTGCAGAGCATCCACTGGTGAGCAAATAATGTAATAATGCTACATTTGTCCAAATCTGTTACGATAAAGAAACCAACTTATGTTGGATGTCCTGAGAGTGTGTACATTTTTACCACATTTTCATTTTTGGATGAATTACCCCTTTAAGCTAGAAAACAGTCAGTGGGAATGTAGTCCGCGTGGAATATACGATGGATCTCGTCATTAACACATTCATCTCAGCTTTTATCTGGCCAATCCTCCTTTTCCCAGCTCTCCTATCAGCTGTGCGCTGCTCAATACGGAGGAGGGATGGAATCAATAGATGAACACATCTGTCGTGTTTAAGGAGAGGATAGGCTTTCCTGTTCTCCGTGCTACAGTCCCACCCCCAGAGTGACAAGCCCTCTAAATGAGGATCTTAAGCCATGTCAGCACTAGAATTACAACTAATTACGAGGTGGAACCAACGATTATGGCCGGCTGCTTTAAGCCAGTGCTCGTGGTAAAAGGGGACTAATTGGTCGGAATAAACCGATTGGCTCCTTTGATCGATTCCTCTGCTGAGTGACACAGACAGGGACAGATTATTTTCCTTCAGTGGACATGGAAAAAAGGGTTGCTACCTGACCAAGAAGAAGAAAAGCAGCGAGTTCTGGAGTAGGGATGGTCTTACAGGGCAAGCTGTCAAACAAAAGCGCTAAAGCAATGGAAACACCTCTCCCTCTGTTCCACCATCTGCTGCTGTTTAACATGTGTTTAAGGAGATGTGCAAAGGAGGCATGTAGCCATTAGCTGCGTTATTGCAAGTTTCTTGTGTAAAGTTTCTCATTTCTATAAGTGTTCTCGGGGTTACAGAGAACATGATCTTTTCCGGCTCAAATTGTGGAGAGTTTTTGTAAAGCAGCAGCAGACTATGTTTGTTCTTCTGTCAGAAATCATCGTATCATTGTTACATCATGTTTTAGTTTAGTTTTTTCATCTACCATAGTAATACTGTATTATTCTTTGAAATACCTTTGCAGTACTATAACAATACTAAGATATATGAATATTAAATTTGGAGTGTAAAACAAACACTTCTGAATATTATATAAATAAATACATATATATATATATATATATATTAGAGGTGGGCATAGATTAATTTTTTTAATCTAGATTAATCTAGATTAAAATGGCTCATTTGAATTCTGCCGAAGGCATTCAGAATATGTGTGCTACCCAAATAATGACTAAAAGTAAGTCTTTGAGAACGGGTTTCTCAAGCCAGGTGGCGCATTAGACCAGGGCTCATCTCCTGTTTCCAAAATGCATCACAAACTTTAATCTCTTCCCGTCCCAATCCCACGAAAAAACTGGAGGAAAATCCGTCCGTTCCACTCCCGGAAGAATGACTCCCATTCCCTCCCACTCCCGTGTTGTTGTTTTTTTTTTTTTGCCGATAACTGTCAATTACAGTAAAATATAGTACAGATCAGAACGTGCCACCTTATTAGTTGAATAAAACCCAAAATGTCGTTTTGTTATTATATTGAACTGAAAGCCATCTTATGCACAGTGTTGCACAGATTAAATTTCATGTAAATCATCCATGCTAACACACGTCTTCTATTTTTATTTTTGACATTTCACTCTCTATAGATATATTTTTCTATGTACTGTATTTTTAGATATATTCGAGTTTCAAGTTTCTCGCTCAAGTTCACATGAGACCTAAAGCGCATCCTGTTTGCTTAAAAGCGCAGCGTTTCGTTGTTATTCTGAGTGCACACAAATAAACGTAGAGTCTTTACAGATTCGAAAGATGTATTAGGCTACTTTTATCTGTATGACCAAAAATGACGGATTTTTTAAGAGCAAGTGAGCGCACGGAGCCTGTCCTGCAGCAAAGCGCTTCCACACAAACACTTCAATAGCGGACATTTCTCTAGGTTAACATCATATTGAGCGCCATGTAAAGTTGCTACTACATACATCTTTCAGATGAAAAGCCATATTTGAGGTTGATGAATGATAGGTGAGCGTTTGGATGTCCTGCTCGATTGTATTACCACATAGACCAGCCGTTAACAATCTGTCCATCACGGACTGCGAGCCTCTAGTTCGAGACTGTTCTCGCCCCTACAGTGCAATTGACTGAAGGTATACATCCGCGCTAAAATATCAGGGTGAAAGTCATCATAGCGTAGTATAGACCCAGCTCCCAACCCAACTTTGAGAATAGATTAAGCGGCGATATTTTTTTATCGCCGATAAGAGTCACGTTAACAGCACGTTAACGCCGATATACCACCACTAATATATATATATACACATATATACACACACACACACACACACACATATACACACACATATATATATATATATATATATATATATATATACACACACACACACACACACACACACACACACATATATATATAATCATTCAAGAAGGCTTTTTCAGTTGGGTTTGACCAATTTAGAAATTTATTCAGGGATGTAAACCAACCAAAACAAATCTTTTTTTTTCAGAATTCGGGTTGTATAATGCTGCATAATAATCATGCACACTTTCTTATTAGGTACAATTCTTGCTATTAACATACAATTAACTACTACTTTTGCCTCAAAAAACTCCCAATTGTCTGCTTATTAATAGTTAGTAAGGTAGCTGTAAAGTGTACGTATTGGATAGGATTGGGGATGTATATGGTCATGCAGAATATGTGCTTTATAAATACTAATAAACAGCCAATATGTTAATAATAGGCATCCCAATGAACAAGAGAATTAGTCCCTATACTAAAATGTTACCATTTTTTTTCTTTAAATAGATACCATTTTCTTGCAACTTTGAATGTTCACAAGCACTTCACAGGATTTCTCTGAAGAAGATATAAAGGAAAAGGCATAGCTTCTGCTGTATTCAAACAGCATGGACTCAAATACAAGTATATTAATCAGAGTATTCATTTAGCATCCTTTTCATGACGTCTTATCTTCAGGGTCCTCCTCAGTGTTTTAGATCATCCTGTTTTTTTAGATTTGAGGTGATGTGCATCTGTGAAGGGTGATTTTCATTGCTCACAGATAGACAGTACTTACATACATACTTGAAATATGCACTGAAATGGTAATGCAGGGTTATGAACATTTTAGATTTTACACTTTAGACAGATGTTTCGACTGTCTTAGTCAGCTTTCATTATGAGATTAAATTTTATAAAGATTACAAAACATATATAATCTATCTAACATTTAAATAATACAATGGAACCGATACGTTTCAAAGGTTTGGGGTCGGTACAATTTTTACAAATGTGTCTATAAGAAATCTACTATGCTCCATACGCCATTTATTTGATAAAAAATATAATACAAACAGAAATATTGTAATATTTAATAATAGTATTACAATAATATTAATATTATTTAATAATAATAATAATAATAATACTAATACAATTTAAATCAACTGTTTTCTATTTGAATATATTATCAAATGTAATTTATTCCTGTGATGCAAAGCTGAATTTTCAGCATCATTAATCTCAAACAGAATTCAGTGCTAACCTGATCTCATGAAAGTGTGTATACAGCACGAGTTTATGTTTATGATTTGGCATAATATTTATATACGCAGAAATTGACTTTGGGGTGCATATGAAAAGCAATGGGTAGGGTTATGGTTGTGGGGTAGATGCGTATAATATGTATGCGAAAAATCATATGCATGCCAACAAATTGCATATCACTGCATGCGAAACTGTTGAAAACAGCTGCAATGCTGGTGGAAACCAGGATACAGAATTTGCTCAGGGTTCTGTGATGAATAGAAATTCATGAGAACCAATTATTTGAAATAGAAATTGTTTGAAAAAAAAAAAGTATTTTTTGTCACCTTTGATCACCTAGATGCAAATTGCAATTCTAAAATTCTAATTGTTAACGTTTGATATACGCAGTGTTGGGGAAAGTTACTTTTAAAAGTAATGCATTACAATATTGCGTTACTCCCTAAAAAGGTAGTAACGCAATATTACTAAAACGCATTACTTTTGCATTACTTTTTAAACATGAGCGGGGCTTGATTGTTTGTTTTTAATACAATAAGTTCTATTTATATCAAATGTAAAAGCCTTTCACACCAAAAAGTGTGATGAATAAACCTCAAATTAACGTCTGTACAGAAGAACACAGGAGAAGATTCAACACTCTTCAGCAATAAAACAAAACAACGAAGCACAATTGTTCGTTTATCTAAAGTAGTTTTTGATTATTATTATGGTTGAACTGGATCATCAAAGGTCAGCAGCAAACATATCGGTTAATAAAATGAGATTAGATATATTTGTGTTGTTTAACATATTTAATTGTTTCACATTTAATTATTGCAGGTTTGCGTCATATTCTGAGTTTGCATTTCACTGTTTTAATTAGTTTTGATGAATACTGAATAAACGAGTATAATTTGATAATTTGAGTGATAATTTTGATGAATACTGAAGTTTTTTGTGAGTAGGATGAATTAATACACATTCACATTTAGTCTAGATTAGATCTACAGTAAGATCATGTTCACACAGCACTCTGTTAGTATATAAATGGAAAACAAGTAGCTCAGATATTTTCTTGTAAATTAAAAAGTAATGCGTTACTTGAAAAAAGTTATATTATTACGTAACTCGCATTACTTGTAATGCATTACCCCCCCAACACTGGATATAAGTATCAAGTGAAGTGGTTTAGTATGTATAGAAAAATATTTTTATGTTTTAACTGAATATTAACTGGACAAAGAGAGCCTGAAATATTTGAAAAAGTCAGGGGGAAAAGTTGCATCCCTCTAGAAAGTTGTTTCCCGCCCAAATAAAAGCTCTCTACCCCCTCGTATCCTCATTCCCAGCCCCTGATCCGGAGAGGAGACACGGCGTCATCTGTATGCGCTGCTGCCAGCAGCCCTTGTGAGGTTTTTTAGAGGCCGTCGGATCTTAGGAGCAAAAAACAACAGATTAGTCATGATCTTATCCTCCAAGTATCTGCCCTCTTCTTTTCTCCATCTGACAAGTGTCTGAGAGGGGGAGGGTCTGCTTTTCAGAGCATCAGATGAAGAAGTGGGCAGTGCGGGGAGAGGGATGTCTTTTCAGTCGCGCTTAGAGAAGCACCCTTCTCAGTTGCAGGGGCCTCGTTGCTAAGGTGTAAGGCCTCTCCATCTCTACGCTCTTGTTGCTAGGGATGAAGCCTCTCTGTCACTGGACAGCGGTTGCTAGGCAGAGCAGAAAGAAGAGGAGTGCACGCAATGCCGTCTGGCAGCATTGTTGTCTTGGCTGAAACATCTCTTTCTCCCGATGCTCTCTGAATGACAGGCCGGTTGTGTACCTCACGTGGGACTCGGTTCCTTGTGAAGGGGACTTACTGGGTGGTACCACAGGAAAAAAGTTTTGAATGCAGTTGGCTGAACATGGGCAGGGCAGTTTCCCCTGAAAGCTCTTTGGTTGACTATATTTTATATAGACACATGTTTATATTTATTTTTCAAATGCCATCATGATATCAATGATTTAGTGCTGTCAAATCGATGAATCACATCCAAAATAAAAGTTTGTGTTTACATAATACGTGTGTGTACTGTGTATATTATATGTATATATATAAATACACACACATACATGTATATATTCAAGAAAATACATGTGTATATATATATACTGTATTCATAATTATATATATGATTAATATTATACATAAATACAAATATATAGTACATTTATTTCTTAAATATATATGCATGTTTGTGTATTTATTTACATGTATACAAATTAATACACAGTACACACACACATATATTAAGTCAAAACAAACTTATGCAATTAATCAAATTAAACTAATGCAATTAGTCACGATTAATCGATTTGGCAGCGCTAATAGGATTACATCTATCCATGATATTGTGATTTCATCTAGATCATCCAAAATATACTATTTTATTTGCATCTGAAGATTTCAGTCACATTAAATATCTTTAGGTCATTTTCTCTAAACGAGTTTTTCTCATGCACTGAGCCATAAATCTTTCCTTCAGTAGTAATTACACTAAACTTGACAACGTGACAATTACCCCGCTCTGTATTCTGAAGGTTTTTACACAAGGGTTTGTTCATATATGATTTGCCTGATTTCATAATACACTTTATTCCTAAAAACTTTGTGTAAATGTATTTTGGCTGTTGACAATATTTTCTCATTTATGTAGTGATAAAAAAGAAAACAAAAATCTCATTTCAACAACCCTTTGACTGTAATATCAATGAAACAAAACACTTTTTACCCAATGTTCTGTTCTGGAATGGTATGCAAATTAGTGCTTATGTAATTAGATAATGCATGATTTGCATATTTAAACATAACATATCAGATTTCTTTTGCAATTCTTATTGTAATCAGTCAGGAATGAAGAATGATGATATCTATTAATTCATTGTTTTTACACTACCTGGGTTGTCTTGCCTTAATTCTAAATGTATATTGCGTTTAGTTTTTATTAAGTTACTTATTTCATTATTTCTTGTTATTCTACTGTATATATATATATATATATGTACAACCCCAAATCCAGAGAATCCAGGGACATTATGTAATGTCAAGAATCTGGGATTTGTTAATTCTCTTTTACTTTTATTTAATTGACAAAAGTACAAAGAAAAGATTTCCAAAGTTTTCAGTGACCAACGTAAATGTATTTTGTAAATATGAATAATTTTAGTTTTTGACGGCTGCAACACTCCAAAAAAGTTGTGACAAAGGCTAAATGTAAGTAAAAAGGTTAAAGAATATCCACGTTAAACGGTTTTGAAACGGTTCACAGTAAGCAGGTGAATTGGTAATGGGTCAAGGAATCATGTTTGGGTAGAAAAGGAGCATCTCAGTCTTTGAAAGCAAAGATGGATCATGGCTCATCACTTTGTGCCAAATTTCACGAGAGAAGTGTCAAACAAATGATCACATTTCACATGTATTTAGGTCTTTCACCAAGTACCACACATAATATGGCGAAAGATTCAGAAAACTGCTGTCACTTACAACAGCGTGCTGCTGCATCAAGAAATGCAACTTGAATATATGTTACTCTAGGAGAAGGCTACACATCAGTCTGAATGCTGCCGGGTTCTCAGGGCCAGAGCTCATCACAGAAAGTGAAAATGTGTGCTGTACTCCGATGAGTCCACATTACAACTTGTTTTCGGGAAAAATGGATTTGGAGTTGTCCGTCCCAAAGACCAAATGGACCATCCAGACTTTCATCAGCAACAGAAGCAAAAGCAAATGTCTGTCATGGTATGGGGGTGCATCAGAGCAAATGGCATGGGTGACTGGAATATGCGTGAAGGTGTCATTGACATGGATGCATATACTGGGATTGTACAGAGATACATACTACCATCAAGATGATGTGTTTCATGGGAAGTCCATTGTTATTGGATCAAGACAATGCCAGCTCTCATTCAGCATGTGCTACAACAGTGTGGTTTCATAGAGACAGACTGAATGTGCGAGACTGGCCAGCAGATCGGTCTCCTATTGAAAATGTATGACCAGTCATGAAAAGGAGAATCAGACAACGATGATCACAGAATGCTGAGCTTCTGGAGTCGTGTATCAAGTGAGACTGGACAAAAATGATGATTGCAAAACTTTAACAATTAGTGTCCTCAATTCCCAAACAATGAAACATCAAAAGGAAAGTTGATGTGACCGTGTTAAACGGGCGTCTGTCCCAACATTTTTACAGTGTGTTGCAGCCATCAAAATCTGTTCATATTAACAAAATACATTCATGTTGGTCAGTGAAAACTTTGTATAATGAAACTTTTGTGCAAAGGAAAGGTTCCATGGATATTTAAGATTCTAATAGATGCCAATAAAGAACCTTTTTTAAGAGTGTTAGCAACCACAGAAACACAGAAACATAAACCTCCCAGTTAAAAAGACAATATCTTCCACAACGAGGGCCCCAGACAGTCTCTTGCATCTAATTCGGGGTCCTGAGAATGGTCAGCGGGGCCTCTACTAACTTACCAGGACATAAAGCAGAACAGCTAAAGCACAATCACAACGCAGCCAGACTCTATTTATCAAAGCATGCATATTCATATCTCTGCATGCAACTCTGAGAACCTAAGAACACGTGAGGCCCCTGGGAACCGTCTTGGGGTTCCCAGAGTATTGCTTCAGCATGACAGCACCACATAGGATGCACGAGGGGAGAAACGCCCTCTTAATAGACACCATTCCAGACAAACCCTTGTCTGAACCAGACTGAGCCATGTTCAATTTCAAGGAACTCCAGACGAAGATGGGTGGAGCCGGAGGGGTGGAGTCACGTTACTCCATTGACTCAGACATCACAGACACCGGCTGATTGGATTGCTGGTTTTCAGAAGTGTATGCTTTTGCCTCCCACTACCATCAGAGGACGCAATTCCCAGACACTGGGGTCAAAAAGTCAGTCTGAAGCAACTAATCTGCCACTTCATAGACGAGACTGCATTTCAGACGCGCCGTCTATTGTGTTCAATCCATGGGATTTCTCACACGGTGGCTGAAATTAAACCATCAAAATGAAGCCGTTGTTACATTCTAATCCCTCAAGCATTTCAGGTTATGTATCTAAAGATTCTTGACAGTGCTGCAATTGCAATAATTCCTGTGTGTGATTATATTTGAGTCATATTCTCTATGACAGAACATTGAATCTCTCCTTCAGACAATATACAGTACATCATAAGTGTATTACAGAAACACTAAGATGAGCCCAGGAGCACATCAATTTACTACTGCACGCTGTGAGCTTCAAAAAGCAGGAATTTTTCGCAGTATATTGCCATTTAGAAATCATTGGTATCCTAAGGCTTTGTAAAATGACACATAACATACTGTAAGAAGCTTAATACCTTGACCACAAGCAGTGGAACATATCTACATGGAATAATGAGTAATTTTAGCCTCGCTTTTACCTTTCACCATGCTGATGGTTTTGCATTTGCAATGCACAGTTATTTACTATTGCTAGCGGTTAAGCATGATGAGGTGTTCATAATGATTACTTGTGGGAGACATAAGGTGTAATGATTGTTTTGCATTGCAAAGCCAAGGAAGCATTCTCCTCTCTGATGATGCTCTCATATACTGCTAAACAAATTCAAGAGTGGTTACATGAACAACGGTGTGAAGTCAAGAGCCTTTCATGCCCTTCATAATCAACAGACCTGTAAGAAACTCTGGAACGGCGAGATTGAAGTCGATTTCAATGGTTTGCATTTCTCAAAGTGTAATATGATTTATCCATATGTCTACAGTAGGGCTGAATTATCTAATGAAAGACTGAAGCTGTTCTTAATAGAATAGTTCATCCGAAAGGAAAATCTGCTGAAAATCTACCCACCCTCAGGCCATCCAATATGTAGATGAGTTGCTTCTTCATCAGAATGGATTTGAAGAAATTTAGCATTAGCTCACTAGCTCACCAATGGACCCTTCTCAGTGAATGGGTGCCGTGAGAACAAGAGTCCAAACAGCTGATAAAAACATCACAATAATCCACAAGTAATCCACACCACTCTTGTACTGCGAAAAGCTATGCGTTTGTAAGAAAGAAATCCATCAAGACATTTTACCTTCAAACCTTTGCTTCTGGTTAAAATATGAGTCAAGATTAAGCATTGTTTATAAGCAAAAAAACTGTCCAAACAGTTCTAAACTACGTGTTTGTGGATTGTGATGTAAGAGAACAACCCGGGGGTGAATTGTTTTCACTGGAGAAAGCATTGTTATCCATTATGTACTGGCAACGGTTTAAAGATAAAATACCATTATGATGGATTTGTTTCTGACAAACAAGATAATTTATGTTAATTTATTTTATGTAGTTTTTATTTGGATGAAAAAGCAAATGTTGCAATGGTTAATGGGACTTAAAGCAGAGGTCATTTTATGTCTTCTTTGCAATGGATAGTAAATCATTTCATGTGTTTTCTTAATCTTGATGCGTCATAAACCACCTCACCAAAGGATTTTTCTTTTACTTTTTTACATTAAAAGTTATATAATTAAGAAAATCAGTAAGTATATACAGTATATATGGCAAGCCCCTACTTCATTTGGATATACTGTCCAAATATGGTACACATACACAACATGCAATATCACACACAACTCTCATCCTTTACTAAGAACACACCAGTATTATTTTAAAGTAATTTCAAGCTAGTCAGAGCTGCAAGGCATGCTGTGAAACTGGTGGCACCACAGTATTTTCTTTACTTCGTGCTTCACTCGTTTGTTCACAGCTGTTTTATGTCTACACTGTTTGTTGTTTAGTGCTGTTCAACATCACAAGAGTTTCTCCCAGGTTAGTTAGTATCTATTTGTACCCAAATAATCTTAATTCATGCCAAGTAATGTCTTGTCTAGCTTTAAAACGGCAGCTGCGTATAGACTGCGTTGCCTGAGCCTCTTACTCTCACAATGCTATTTGACTGTAGGTAATGGTTTTTAACTGTGTGCTTAAAAGAATGACGAAATACAAATGTTACAGACTCATATGACTATAAATGATTGTGAATAGCTCTTTTGCATACTGCAGAACTGTCAATCTATCATGTCTTTGCTAAATCACATCTCACAGCGTTCATCTCACCAAACGTCTAAGAACCTGCTATTTAAAGAACCTCTTATAAAATCCTGTCATAAACATGGTTCTGTTCCTCTAACCATCCAAGCTATAGCAGTTCAGCAGCACATTTCTTCATAGCTCAGTGGCAAAGCATTTGAAAGGTGTAATTATGGTTATAGACATAACACTAGGACGTCCCATTAGGGTGTAGTGGTTGGTGATTACACAGGTGCCATGTTGCAGAGCACAGACTATACTATTAAAGAGCATGACCCATGGTGAGTGTCCACTCATCTCTGCGAACCTTAAAGTGGAATGAGAGTTGATTACTAACCTTTGGCCCCAGACCGGCTGCTGATTGACAGTCAGCTCAGTTCCTCCTGCTGTTGCCCACTATATAGGACCATGCATGGTGTATCTTGACAGCTGTAGCAGAACATCATGACCGAGCATAGAAAAATACAGAGGAAAATCAAGCCAAAATTGTCACGTAGTTTTATTCTGAGAACCTAATGCATCTAAAAACCTTATGCATTGAGTGCTATCATGCATTTGTTTAAGATCGACTGAAGGTTTGAACATTGTAAAGGACAAATCTTGGTATGCCATCGTTGTGCTCTTGATGCTTTCACAGGTTGATCCAGGATTACTGTCCTTGTCACAAAAGTACAGTGAACCAATTTTGATAAAAGTGGCAACTAAATGAGAAATTAGCAATTGAAAATATGGCAATTGCTATGTGTTTGGAGAGTTATCCACCCAAACCAAAACATTGATTGCTGTTCTGAATGGTAGCCAGATTATTGCTATACAGTTACTAAAATGTTCTGATTAGTTGCTAAGGCTCTTCTATACAGTTTCTATTAGGTCTTGAATTGTTGTGCATTGCTATGTGGCTGCTAAAGTGTTGTTGGTTGGTTGCCAAAGCTTTGCTATGTAGCATTCAAAGTTGCAGTGATGGGTGTTCTTTGTGGTTATTTAGTAGATTGAGATTAACAGCATAATGATGATCATTCACTTTTTTATGCTGGTTATTTGTAACCAATGCTATCGATTTAGTATTGATACTGAGGTATTATATTCTGGTATCGTACCGAAGCCAAAATTATGGTATGGTATGGAGATATCCCTAATAGGGGGCACTTTAAATGCATCATTTGGGTATTTAAAGTGGACTGTTTCTTGGGGTAATTTTCAGTGTGAACATACTACTCGCACTATTTATACTACAAAACGCCATAGAACCGTGCATAAGTACGCGATTTGGAATGTTTTATTAAACTCGTTTTTAACACTCTCTCCTCACACGTGCACGAACGCACGGTGCACTGCAGCACCAGGCAGAAAGAGGGCAGCCGACTCCTAGCAGAGCGCTGCTGGAGAAGGGGAGATCATTGAGGAGGAGGAGGAGTACCGTGAGGGTCCGGAGTGTGCGGGGGGTGTTTGGGTGAGAGGCGACAGCTTCAGTATTGTTCCAGCGCCTGACTCGCCACTCTCAAGAGGCTCGGGGTTCCCACGGTCCGCACAGAAAAACAAACGCGCCTCATCCTTTCTTCCCCTCGCTTCGCAGTGATGTCATTAATTACCATCAAAATGCGCGCGACAGCGAGCGAGAGTGTGTGAGTCTGTTTGCCAGTGTGTGTGAGTGAGAGAGAGAGAAAGAACGAGCGAGGCAGTGGTAAAGAAAGGGACCATTGTCTGCGCTGAAATAAAGAAATCTCCACTGAACCATTGTGAACGGGTAAGGCTGGAAAATGCACCAAAATGCAGGGTTTGGTGAGTTATAGTTGGGCTGTCACATCTTGTCAGGAGCCCACAAATAGTGATGTCCAAATGCAAACAGCCCTGCCCTCTGACATACACTGTACCCCTGTGATTTACTATATTCTCACTTCTGTTACTCTGGCTTGTATTTGAACATCAAAAAGAGTGAGAGAGTGATCTTTCTCATCACTGGCAAAGATACATGTGTGTATCTCTGTGGTTACTTGGCTATAATTAGCTTCCTGAATGCACTGTGTGTGTGTGTGTGTGTGTGTGTGTGTGTGTGTGTGTGTGTGGTCTAAAACAGTTTTATTTGAGGTTTTGGGTGTATATGTCTATGTACTATGATATTATAAATAATATAAATATAGAAGATAATATACATAAAATATAAATAGTCCTATAAACTAGAAGCTTACAGAATTGTCTCCAGAATGAATATGATTACTGTCATAATTTTATTACACACAAAAAAGTTTAATGCACTTCCAATAATAGTAAAAAGTGAAACGAATCCTTACTTATTTTATTTGAAAAATTGTTTGTTCAATTATTCAATTAAAATATATATATTTTATCTTAAATTGTCTTACAATTTTTTGAAGTGTATTTTTATTGTTATTATTAAATAATAATAAAAATGTTATAATTCTAAATAATTTGCAATTAAATGTTAGTAATAATAATAACAATAATATTTTTGTTCTAAAATTGAGGTCAAATGTAAATAAAACTCTCAAAAAAACTCTTAAAAAAATAAATATATAATCTGTTCTAGTTCTTCAGTTGAAATATTACAAAGTATTTTTTTTATTCTAAAAATGCTCGTTATTAGTTTAAATAAAATGTAAGGATTGATCTAGTTAGTCTAGTCTACCATCTTCATTTACATGCATTTGTGTGTGTTTACTGGGGTAAATTGGAGTGCCTCTTTGGGTAGATTTGGGGATGTCCTTTATTAGATATAAAATTTGTATTTTTCATTTTAAAAAAATAAGTGTGTGTGTGGATGTGTATGCCAGTTTGCGTGCATTTGTTTGTGTTTTTACTTCCATTATCATTCCTTCAAGTGCCTGAACACTCTCCTAATCATGTTTTTTTATGCATGGATAGAAGCATGTTTTTGAGGATGTAAAATATGCCCTGGCCTATACCGGCATCTTTCTGAATGCTGCAAACCTCTGATGGGCATTAGCGGTGCCCTGGCAGCATTGTGCCCTGGAATGTGAGTGAAATGACCCGAACCTCCAATCTAGCACTCATTACTTCTGATTTGCCCGGCCGGCGGAAGAATCCACACAAAACACTGTCCTGCCTCATTGTGCTGTGTGTGGATCCACAATGATTGTTTTTAATGTGCATTCACTGGAAGTGATGGCGAGTCTGCGCCATCAAAGCGCAAGCAGATAATTGTGGGCATCTGATCTCTCCAAGGACATTCGGTGTTAATTGGGAGCTTCAAATGGGCAAAGCGGCCAAAGTGAGGAGAGTGTTTTGTTTGTGCCGTACGAGGCGAGGGCTAAACTTTGCTCAGGCCGTGAGGTGCATCTCTGCCCCTGACTGGACGCCTTGTTCTCTTCTGCCGGGCAGGCCTTGTAAAAAAGCCCATCTACCTCATTTGTTCACAGGCTGTGGGACATCTCTGTAATTTGAAACAATGACCTCTGCACGGAAAGAAGAGTGGGATGGAAAGAAATTACTTTCCCTCCTGATTACTAATTGTTTTTCTGTATTCAGTTCATTGTTGCAAACCAACCGTACAAATCTTGTTACGTATTTCTAGATCTTTCAGGTCAACTCTTTCTACTTAGCACACATGCAGGAATTGTGGGATGTTGTGTATTGAAAGGATTGCTGACTGGCATGATGGGATAGCCATTTCAAGCTTGACTGCCTCTGTTGCCACAAGATGGTGCCACCGTGGCATAATGGTGGCCAGAGATGGGCACTGCTGGTTTGTCTGGCACAGAGTCCTGCTTTTACATATAGATTATGTTCTTATTTATGTACTGCAGCCGTACAGCATCTGAATCTATGAAAAAATTCAAAATAAAATTAATACTTATAATGGCAGAATTTGCTGTATAAATCTGATATAATATGTCCGCACAAGCATACATGTTGCAGGTGTAAAATAATGAAAAGGAGTGCTGAGTGGATCTTTTATGGGTGTACATTTTTTTTATTTGCATTGATCTCTAGCTGAATATTTACATCTGGATTATGCATAACCACACTGTCCTCAAAACATATCCACAGTTATTATTATTTTGGAAATTATAGTTTTTGTTGGTTGATTATTTAAATGTTAGCTTAAAAAGTTGTGAATATGGAACTTTGTAATTTAAATTACTAAAAATAAATGTTATATGAAAAAGCCATGAAAATGCCAATTTTAACGCATTTGTTCATTACTAAAAGTATTAAATAAGTTAATAAATCAATTATTTCAAGAATTAGAATAGGTAGATATAATAATGATATATATTGACATTTCTATCTGTCTGTGTCTGTCTGATCTGTCTCTCTGTCTGTCTGTCTGTCTGTCTGTCTGTCTGTGTCTCTGTCTGTCTATTTGTTTATCTGTCTGTCTATCTGTCTCTCTGTCTGTCTGTCTGTCTGTCTGTCTGTCTGTCTGTCTGTCTGTCTGTATATCTGTGTGTCTCTGTCTGTCTATTTGTTTGTCTGTCTGTCTCTCTGTCTGTCTATTTGTTTATCTGTCTGTCTCTCTGTCTGTCTATTTGTTTATCTGTCTGTCTGTCTATCTGTCTCTCTGTCTGTCTGTCTGTCTGTCTGTCTGTCTGTCTGTATATCTGTGTGTGTCTCTGTCTGTCTATTTGTTTGTCTGTCTGTCTCTCTGTCTGTCTATTTGTTTATCTGTCTGTCTGTCTGTCTGTCTGTCTGTCTGTCTGTCTCTCTGTCTCTGTCTGTCAATCTGTCTGTCTGTCTGTCTGTCTGTCTGTCTGTCTGTCTCTGTCTCTCTGTCTGTCTCTCTGTCTGTCTCTCTGTCTGTCTGTCTGTCTGTCTGTCTGTCTCTCTGTCTGTCTTTCTGTCTGTCTATCTCTCTGTCTGTCTCTGTCTGTCTGTCTATCTCTCTGTCTGTCTGTCTGTCTGTCTGTCTCTCTGATCTGATCTGATCTGTCTGTCTGTCTGTCTGTCTGTCTGTCTGTCTCTCTGTCTGTCTCTCTGTCTGTCTCTCTGTCTGTCTCTGTCTGTCTGTCTGTCTCTCTGTCAGTCTGTCTGTCTTTCTGTCTGTCTGTCTATCTCTCTGTCTGTCTGTCTGTCTGTCTGTCTGTCTGTCTGTCTGTCTGTCTGTCTGTCTGTCTGTCTGTCTGTCTGTCTGTCTCTCTGTCTGTCTGTCTGTCTGTCTGTCTGTCTGTCTGTCTGTCTGTCTGTCTGTCTGTCTGTCTCTCTGTCTGTCTGTCTGTCTGTCTGTCTGTCTGTCTGTCTGTCTCTCTGATCTGATCTGATCTGATCTGATCTGTCTGTCTGTCTGTCTGTCTGTCTGTCTGTCTGTCTGTCTGTCTCATTTGAAAAGTTAAAGATGTGCAAAAAAGTAAGTCAAATCGTTTGATTAAATCAAATAAATAATTTTGGCCATTGATAGATTCAACCATTTCTTCAGTTTATGTGCATGTTGTCGATTTTACTTCAGTTCTAATAAAATCTATTATGGGTAATAATCTCAAAGAAACAAGAACCTGAAATTTTTACATTACATTTTTAACCCAAAAGTTGGGATAGTCCATATTCGACCCAAAATTGGTTTGAAACAACCCATTTTTTAGAGTGTGTTATCAATCCTGTATTTTGTCAAAACAAACCAAAAATAGTTTGGAAACACAGCATGTCACATACCTGGGTGGCACTAACTGATGTCAGTTACTGTCGCCAGAGTCTCAAACCCCCCAAATCTTCCATCGCCTTCCCTCTTTCAATGGGCTACACTTTACTCAATTCAACACAGGAAGAAGAGGACGAAAAAAACAGTCAACAAATCACAACGTCCCCTTGCATGTGAAAAGAACCACAGCAGTGTATGCTTGCTCTCACAACGGGCAGAGCGCATTAACATTCTGTGTTAGTCCTGTGCAGGCTTCTGGGCCCTGAAAGGCGATGCTGAATCGCTGTATGAGTGTGGTGGTCTGCTAGACAATGACTCCACTGTGTGACTTCCTCTTTTTTAACATCCCTCTTGTGACAAGTAAAAACTCCCTCACTGCACACACTAAATTAATCTAAGCTAAATGGCTCAACTTTTCAGGTTTTCTCTTGGTCATCACCAGCTCTCGCTCTGAATGTCTCTGTGAGTTATAGTGCAAGCTTTGCTGAATGGAAAGAAAGGGACGCTTTTTTCAACCCTTACATATAAGCGGATTCTTTTATCCTCTTCATATATAATTCTTGAGTGTGTGTCGTTAGATTTGGACTAAGTTTTAGAAACCATAGTTTGGAACCGTGGTTTAGAAACCACTCTCAAAAATGTAATTATTATGATTTGTGTGTGTGTGTGTGTGTGTGCGTGCGTGTGTGCGCAAAATGTGTTGAAACTTTCTGCATTCTGGCCATATCTAAACGCATGTACATGTTGTCTGGGTTTGATTATGTTATTCGTGTGGTGATCCTCAAATTGGCACTAGATGCCGCACTAACGGGTAGTTTTCATCTTTTCTGCACTACAGACAGAATGCTGCACAAAGAAATCATTTTTATTGAAACAAGTTTGTTTTTTTATAAGAGGGGATAGAAAATAGAATACATATTTTATAATATACATGTATTTTTACACAAATATGTGAACTTCTGTTCTGCAGATTAATAATAGTAGTGATACAAAGTAATAGTAGTAATACATAACAACAAAATAAATGCATTATAATTATAGATATTATTGTTGCTGTTTTGTTATTAATACTACATTAAGCATCATGTGAATTCCATTGACGAGTGACAAAACTCAATTCTTGACTGAATTAAACGGACTCTAAAAATCTTTCTTTGTTTCTGTAAAAACGAGTTATTCTCGTCGTAGCAATCTTCTGAGACGATAATGAGTAGATAAAAGACCTGCTGACAGAGACGATATGGCTTGTATTGATGCTGTAGCAATGTTATGTGGAAAAATAGTGATGCCCATAATGCACCGTCAAACTGAACAGAAAATGGCATTAATGGAGATTTAGACTTACCGTGTTATAATAATAATAATTTGTAATAATAATAAATATTAGTATTAATAAATATAAATACAATTGTATATATGTCTATATATTCGACGTGTTTGTTTACCTTTAGTGTTTTTAAATTAACGAAATAAAGATAAAGTCACATATATATATTTCTGATTAATATTGATTCTCCATTGGGTCCCTTTAATGCACTGATTTCGCTATAATTTCGTTTGCTTATAAGAAAGGTGCTTTTACGAAATTCGTTTATGCTTAAGCTACATTTCTGATCTCGCGTGAAACAAAGGCACACAGACTAATGCACGCGTGCAATTAACCAGAGGCTCGTTTGGCAGTGCGCCAAATTAGGGGAATATTTGCATCAGGAACAGTGGAGATTTTCAATCAGAACGAAAGATGAGGGTTCATCTGAAAAACAGCTTTGTAGTCTGCGTTAATGAACAGTGCAGCAGAGCCTGGAAACTTTATTATAGCGTTTAGAAGAATATTTAGAGAACAAACGCCAAGATCTGCGCCTGTGAAACTGCGAAAATAAAGGTGTTTTAAAAAGAAAATCACCTGGATCCTGATCCAAGATGAAAGCATTGCTGGAGATCGATCATAATTTAATTCATAATGAACGTGCTTCTAAAGGTCTGTAAGAAAAGTGACAGTCAGTGCTTTGCTTCAAGCACATTTCCCTTGTGATTTGCTTATTTCATTTAATGTTGATTATTGTATTTAAATGTCGCCATCAAAAACAGCTGTGTCTTTTGACAGATGACGGTAGGAATATATTCTAAATGATTTGGGGTGTAATATTTCGAACAAGGACCAGAATTGTTTATCCTAATATTTAACACATTTGTACATACAAAATAAAAATGTAAAGACACTTTGATTAACATATTCTCATCTCAATCTATACACGCTCTAAGCAATTATATAATGTTTGTTAAAGCGTATGAAAGTTGTTTTCAATCAGAAGGCATATATATATTTGCATTAACAGCATGCATCCATCCATCACGACAGGCTTTTGTACCCGAGCTCTAAGTGTTGGAAACGCGCCAAATGTGGCACCTTCTTCTTGCCAAGTGTTACATTAGCTGTAATGATGTGTAACGGGTCTGTTCTGTGTGCTGAACACTAAAGGCCAAGTCAAACTGGACTTACAGCAGCAGACCTCGTGACCCTCGGAGACTGTGTTTATATAGACCTCGAGAGAGTCTGCTTCCCTCAAACCTTTCCTTTATCTCAACCGTGATGTTAAAGTTACTGGACAATAAACCATTAACATACTGTAAACGCCCTGCTTTAACAGAGGACGCGCACTTATCTCGCGTTGAGAATTATATAGCCTAGTTATGTGTATGGTTTTGATGCATATTCTTGTAAATAAATTGCAGTTGAATTTAAGTTTGTTTTTCAGCTCATACATTTTTTTTATTTAATAGCATTAAACTTAAATGCATTTAAATATATTTTTTTATAAAGTATTTAATTTGAAATGCAATGTGAGTGTTTAAATACGAGAATTGGTTCTCGTGCAGCAAATCAAAGGACTGAGACTAAAAGATCTGTTTATTCTCGCGAGACAACAAGGTGCAATGTGACATCACACACAATTAGCCTATGCATAAATTAACTCGCGATAATTAATGTTGTTGATGCCTTGATGTTAACACAGTTTAATATCCACTCAGCAGCTTACACCAACGCACATCCCTAGATGGAGGCGTAGATCATTGTGGGGTAGGCTATGGATTATTTTATTGATCATTTAGGGTGTATTTTCATGAGAGCCGTGCCTGTTAGTTCTGCATAATCGCATGCATCAATGTCAGGATTAATCCAAGCGGTTATTCAGTATCAATGCCGTGTTCAAGGGACGCGGTGGGTTTGTGTCTTCTATTGTTGGTATTCCAGCCAAAAGATGTCGCCTTCTTCCTTTAGTTCTACAGACGCGTGAATGAGCAGCTCGCGTGCGGCGCGCTTGACGGGCAAAACATGGGCTCTTGCAATCTCAATGTCTCGTTACTATTGGAAATCCATTAATGAACATTCATGTAACATTTAAATCAAATGTGCCGGGGCTTATTAACCGATGCATTATCAGCAAACAATGAAAAGTACAGTAGGTGCCCATCTGCCTCATTAGATATTCGCCATTCATCAAAGAGGCAGGGGCATTTGTTAGACTCTCGTGCACGCGCCCAGTGCCTCAAACCTGCCTGTCCTGTCACTGGGCACTGATAGAGCCAGTCATGAGCTTCAACTTGCTATTTAGTTATATTTCAATAAACCGCAACCCTCCAAGAAAAAAAAGTAAAGATTTGGCTTTTGCGAAGGCAAGATAGCCACGATGTGGAGTGTGTCCTTTAGGCGTGTTATTGTTGTGGAGGTGATTGCAGAATAATTGTACTCTCTTTTGTCTTTTTTTTAATCAAAATGATACTGAAAAGATGGGAATAAGATTCATCTTGGCTTTTTAGGTTATACGAGAAAGCCAGGCCCGTAGCGGCGAGGAAAAGCTCTAATGACAGAATGAATCGACATAGATGCCTACATCAAACTATAGAAGACTGGACTCAAGCAGCCGGGGGCCTGAAGATATATTAAATTACCATGATTGGGAATTTAGGCATGGTTCAAGCCTGTTGAAGAGGCTGGGGTGTCTGAAAGTGGTGCTATTCATCTCGGGAAAAGAGGGTCAGAAGGTCGGGGAAGTTCACAGGACCTGCTCCTATTCTTATGCTAACTTACAATACAGACTCTAATGCTTACTGGTTTGGAAGATATAAATGATTGGACAATAATCCCGGCGCTCTTGGCTTTGCTGGGCTGCTCTGTTGCTAATTGCTGCTCGTCTGGCTCTTAATGAAAGACTGTCGGTTGTTCTGCGCGGTTTTCTCCGTGGATCGTTCAGTATTCTGGGCGTGTTGCAACACGTTTCTATGCCTGTAGCTTTGTGGTTTAAATGTCTCAAACTTCCGTAAATTTTATGTTTTGTCCAGTGAGAACACTTTTAAAAATGTGCCGTTGTAATCTAAATATTTTTTATCTCATCACCACCCAATTTCTTATTTATTTTTAAATAAACATAGGCCTACGATAATTTTTTTAAAGCAGCAAATAAAATGAGAAACAAACAGAAATAAATACACAACGCAAATATATAAAAAAGGTGTATTTTGTGTGTGTCTCACAACTGTGATTGCGTTTATAATTAAACAGAACATAGGCTACTGTATCAGATTATATTTCTGTCATTTAACATCACACGACGTGATCACAAATTCATAAACTAAAAACCACGAGAAGATTATTTTCTCTCTTTTTAAATCTTTTGTGTTTTACACGTCTATTGTCACCTCAGAAGGGTGGTGTTTATTATTTTAGTCATGTAGCTGATTTGTAATCTGTTAAATCTCAAAACTCTCCCCTGATGTACGCTTCTTTGTTTACTTTTATATAACGAAAAATAGTTTTCTATCTACTACATCACATTAATGTCTCAGTGTTTTTAAATAGGTGAGACCTTTATGCTTCCTTGTAATGGTTGCTATTTATCTGCTTATGACAAGCAGAAAATCCGAGCAGAATAAACGAATGATTACTGCGCCACGTGACTGAACACCTGCGGTTAGCGCGCGCACTTAGGTGGGTCATTTCCGGTATTTTTAGCGTTCTAATGCGTTCCATTTAATACACAACATGAAGAATGTTCATCGGAATGCAGAATTCAGCAGAATACGGGGTAAGAGTGTAGCCTACACTAGAACACATGGGTACAACGGCGAGTTTCGTGTTCAGAAATGTTTTAATAGGTCGACGCTTAAACTGGGAAGCATTTAACCCGTTTTATTTAGATAAAAAAGGCTATTTTTATCTAAACATTTTTCAAAAATGAAATTCGTGTTTTGTCATAAATATAAATAAGGTCTAAACCTTGTTTATGTCTAGATGCTTTCAACTAAAGTATGTTGTCTTTTTCAAAAATCATCTTCGATCATTTGATTGGCCCTTTGGGACTAACTGGACAAACCACTTGACCCTAGCACATCACCTCTGACCCTTGTGTCAGCTGTGACTGGTCCTCAAGAGACTAGTGTTGACATCAACTTCAAATATGACACTAAAGCGCATCAATGAGGGCTTTTGACTGCTGGATTGCAGATTGGTTCATATTTGTGTAAAATCAATAATAATATTAATAGAAGGCCTACATTTAGTGACAAAGGCCTAACTCTAACAACTCATTAAATGGATTCAAATGGTTCAGATGTTTGTGACTTCGCTATTTTAGATAAGTTATTTTAGCAATACATAGAGTAATGTGTTGCTTAAGTATGAAGAATGAATATCTCTTATTATAGAATAAGAAAATAATTCCCCTCCCCCACAGTCTCATCATTTGCTTAAGCTGTGTTTAAGTTATTTAAGAGGCTTGTTTAGAGCAAAGGGCTCGTGTCTGGTCAGTTCTGAGTCAGTCTGACCATAAGGTCATAACCCAATTCTGTTGCCTAAATCGCAGAGGTCAGCTAGGAAAGCTGTTGTAAAATAGTAGATGCTTAACTATATTTTGGGGATAGATTTGTACCCAAAAAGTTAGCTAAACTTGACAAAATCTCCCAAAATGTCTCTTTGGGGAAGTCCTCATTTATAAAACTTTTTTTTTCTTTAAATAGTTTTTTTTTTATTATAAAAAGGCAGAAAGTTTTCTGCTAGGGTTAGGTAATGCCTAGGTTTAAAATGTGTAACTATCAAACAAGAATAAAAACAATATCTATGCAAAGTCTGGGCCTGCAATGTCCCCATTTAGATAGCTATGTAAACATGTATTTTTATTTTTTGCTTGCTCCAACATAACAATGAAACAATTTATCTGCACATAAACATATTTATAATATTTTTACAACCTACACTGTGCAATTAATGTCAAGTATAAAGTGTGCTATACAACTGACATGGTGGATTAAAACATTAATAGAAAACATGTACATTTTAAACATTTAAATTGAACAAATATAGGACCATTTAAAGCAAAGCGCAAATAAATTTGGGAACAAACATGCTAACAACTGTAAAAACAGACGTGTGTTGAGTGTGTAAGGCATATTTCTGGTCCAGTAGAAGTGCACTGGAAAGTGTTACAACTCTTCCTGTCTGGTCAGATCTAAAATTTAGATTTTAAACATTTCAATAAAAAACGTTAAAGAGCACCTGCTGAATCAGATGACATTCATCAAACTAAAGAACGTGTTGATGCTCTGTATGTTTACAGTCTTCCGGTTTGTTCTTCCACCTCACTGGAGCGGTGCTCATGTATATGATGCTGATTTCCCCTGTAGCTGATTTCTAATGACAAACTAATGGTGTTACATCAGTCCAGTCCAGGTCTCTCCTACAATATGAACTCGAGATCCGACGACTAACGAGTCTCTTCTTTCTCCACAGGCGCATCCAGATATGAACACTGTGTGTTTGTTAGATGCAGATTGCTGTAAATCTAATACAGAGGTTGTTTATTGCTTACAGTAACTGTTTATTGAATAGCATGCACCATGGTTAGTTGTCGAGTGTTTTTTTAAATAGAATATTATAAATGAATGCGTTCCGTTGATATCGTCAGATTGTTTCTTCGCGTCTTTTTTTGTTGCTTTAATTAATGCAAGTCAACTCCGCCATAATAAATGATATGTTCTGGTGGAAAGGAGTTATGAAACAAAATGGAGAACAGTTTCCGCGTCTGTTAAACTGTATTTTTCCGCTTAAAGACAAAACAGTCTCAACATTAACGGGCTGTCAAAATAGTTCATGTACATTACCCATAATTTGTTCCCAACTTATTCAACGCATTTTACGATTGCCAGCAAAATATTGTGGGAAGATAATATTGAGAAAGGAGGCTACTAAAATCTTATTAATCACTAAAATTATCTGCATGTATACGCGCCACATAAACTGAAGCAACATAATGATCATTTTATTTTTCTAAATAGAATATTCATCCTCCGATTATGTTAAATATTGCTTGAAAGTAATCCAAGTTAAAGCTGGCCTATCATAAAACATATCTCAATTGAAGCATACGAGATATAACCGTTCGAGTTCACCTTGTCACATCACCAGTAACTCTTCACTTCTAAAGGTTTGACGTTTAATGAACTCTTTAACGAAGAGTTCGTGTGATTCTGGATCTGCGGATTCAATCTGGGCAGATCTGGCACAGAGACATCATCTTATCTTGAGAAGCGTGCGTGAATCATTTTATGGCTTCATGTAATTTAACCTGTGTTTTATGTCTCATCAGCTGTCCAGGTGCAGAATGAGTATTCCTGCTCAGACATAGAAATGAACTCAATTTGCGCTCAAAATAATGTTTTACTTCATATGTTAACTATTTTGATAATCTTTTAAATATGTATGCATGCTTCATAATCTTAGTAAATGTAAACATTCATTGACAATATCTGCCAATCAAGCAAATCCTATTGACAGGATTATATTAAATCGTTTGATATCCTTCCCATAAACACACACACGACCTTAAACACACACACACACACACACACATGGCCTTACGCACACAGCACCGACTCACAGAGCAGCACATATGTTTGTGACTTCTGCGTGGATAAGAGACGTGATTCACTGCTAGTCACTTTGTCACTTGCTCATTATGTGCTGTCCAAGGTGCTGACAGGAGACAGAACTATGGGCTGTCAAGCTGTCTTACAGAAGGTGGCTATAATAGCCTGTGGCCACTATATGTGAAGCTGTTGACGTCCACCTCCTATTAGAGTGCATTTCTATACAGAGTATAACTTAAAATCGCCTTTTCAGTGTCAACAACCATTCACTCAATGCTTTAATGTCGTTTATTTGTGCAGTTTGAACAGTTTGTTTCATACATCACTTAATCAGACAAATGATAATCCAGAGATAAACTGAGCATAATTCTTCTATTAAACTCCATACATACAGTAGCCATACACAATATCTGGATTAAGCACAATTTCTTGTACATCAACTGAAACAAACACATTTTATAATAACATGAATGACTAACATTCATTATGTTCATTAAAAATACTAGGATTTAAAGTAGGGAATGCAAATTCACAGACACTGATATTTTTCAATTTCAACAACTTTCATTGTAAACTTTTCACACATTAAGGCACATAATTCTCTTCAGTTTATACAGCACTGATAAGATTGTACAACACGTTTTCTAATATTTAAGATGGATATTTAAGCCCAAATCCACACACCCATCCAGTATTAGTGATTGTCTGAAGACTGCAAGGTTTTAAGACCCCCAGTTCAATCAATTTAAACCATCCCTCATCTGCTTGTTTAATTTCCACAGCGAACCATCTGGAAGAGATGCTGGATGCTGGATCCTGAGGTGATGTGACTGACCATTTGAGTCAAACAGAGCAGGATGGCCTCGCTTTGTCCAGCAGCTGATGACAATGATGGGAATGTTTCACAGTTTCATTGCCAGGAGCCTGGTTAGAGAGAAAAAATTAAATAATGAATATGACATGTTCCTGTTATGACAAATGTCAAAAAGACAACATTAACAACAATGTACAAAATCAAAACTATATTTGCGCTGATGTTAGTAAGTGTAGTGCTGTTCAAAATAGTGGAAATGAAAAACCATATTAATGTTAACATTAGAAATAGACCTAAAGATCTGGAGTTGCATGGACACAAGATATGTCTGCTTTTTCAACGAAGCCTCTGAAGTTGTTTTCTACGTTTCTGAAAGGTAAATAAAAATACTTCCAAAACGAATCCAGTGTACTGACGTTTTTGATGTTTCAATATCAACGTGAATATATCTGATGGACTGAAATGCACATGACAAGCCTGCTGTCTTCTGTACTGTATCATTCCAGATAAAGCTAGTGATCCTCTGAGAGAACGGTTTACAATGATCAATCAGTCCTGCTACAAACATGGTCAACTGAAACAATGCAATGCAAAACACCATCTTCAGCTGTATTTTGTTCTTGTTTCACCCCAAATAATAGGAAGTGGATTTATGGATTTGCAACACTGCTAATATTGTTTTTTTTTAGAAAGGTTGGAGTCCATTTTGGTGGCTTTTCCAATAGTTTATTTTAATGAGTACAATCAAACATCTAAATTGCAGTTTGGGGTAATGCTGTGCTGTCTGTCCTTTGTGTGTGTTATTGGACAATTTTACAACATCACAGGGTTCACTCAGCTTAGTGGTCATTATAGTTTTAAAGAGGATGACATTTCGAAATCATGTTGAGCATTTTTATATTGCTCTAATTAATGCAGTCAGTAAAACAAATGCTGTTATCTAGCGAAGGGTAATGCATACAACTTCACAACACTTTTACATGCATTGACAGTATTTGTTTACAATCCCTCATTCTTCATTTGCTTCTAAAAGTGGTGCGAATCATTTCTATACCCCGTCACCCTTAGAATTTGTGTACGATGTGTACCAACGCCATTACCAGTTTTCCCAAATTATATGTAGAGAGGTTTATGGACAATTTAATCTCTGCAGGAGACTTGGCAAGACCCTTTTCTCTGTCAATTTTCACCCTCTGCTTCATTCAAACCCCCTCTCTCTTTCTGCGCCTCTACAATGTGGGGTTTCTTTCTGTCTCTTTTTTTATGTTCCCGCATATCTTTTTTTTCCTCAAGCTCCCACCGCCCCCCCCAAAAACCCTCAGACAGCATGCAGCTTATGCAAATCACTGGCCTTTTATTCTCAATTCTCGTCCTCAGCCTTGAATGAGACCTCAAGAAAACACACACACACACACACACACACTTGTTCTCACCACACTCTACTGTAATGGGAACGGAGCCCTCCGTGACATTCTAATGCACGATGTACCATAGCGTACCATAGAGTTTTCACAGCGAAGCCACAAAATAACTTATTTTTGGTTGCCCAAAGAACCTTTCAGTGACTAGTTCTTAAGAACCATTTTATAAATGTTAAGAACCTTTTTCTCCTAAAAAGAACCTTATGTGAAATGGAAATGTTACAGCTTCTTCATGGAACTTTCGATGCCAATGAAGAACATTCTTAAAATGAAATGTCCCAAAAGGGAATTTTTGCAGCGATGCATTAGATAGAACAGGTGCCGGTGTCCTGAAGACTTTAGCTCCAACCTGCCTCCACACACCTGCTGGGAAGTTTCTAGTATGTCTAGTAAGAGCTTGATTAGCTGGTTCAGGTGTGTTTAATTAGGGTTGGAGCTAAACTCAGCAGGACACCGGCCTCCAGGACCGAGTTTGGACAGCCCTGAGATAGAAGAACCAATTTGGGTTCCTCGGTGAAGAGTTAAGAGACTTTTTTTCTAGTGTGAAAAACATTTGAAAAATCTTAGGATCCTTATTTTCATTAGAACCTTTTGTTGAATGGAAATGTTATCATGGAAGCACTGATGCAATAAAGAACGTTCTTAAAAATAAAAATCTTAGTGTGAAGAACATTTTAATAACCTAAAGAATGTTTTTCCACTATAAAGAACCTTTTGTGCAATTGAAAGCTTCCGCGGATGTGAAAGGTTCTCAATGGAAGCATCAATGAAAAAGATCCCTTTTTTTTAACTGTGTACCCTGGAAAAAAAAGGTATAAAAACAGTTTTCACTCAGAAATGGTACATTTAACAAACAATTACAAACAAAGAGAAAGTAACACCAAATTGAATGTGAAATTCCTGACAAATGTAGTCAGGAAAAAAACAAATTTTTGGTGTACATTACACAGAGTATTGTGTATTCACACCTAATATCCTGCAATCATCTACCAAGAGTCACAAATATTGTTTCTAAAGGAGAAGTTACAATGAGGAGGATTATGGGATGAAAGTAGACTAGACATTTTGGGAAGGAGGGGGCTGTTTACCAAAGTCACTGCGACAAGAGGGGGGGGGGTGATGAATATAAAGTGCTTGCTGCCATTCCCAGGGTCTAGAACACATACACACGCTGTAAATATAAGAGTGTGTGTATACGGAGGGGCGAGCCAACCAGCCTGACTTCCCTCAGACACTTTGACAGGCGGGCCTTTTCACCAGCGCATTGCTGGGCCAGCCAGCTCTCGCTCCCTTAGCAACGGCACAGAGTGGAGAGCCCCCTCCAGCCCGCCACCAAAACCACAGGGGTGGGGAGACGGGGCAGATAGGGTGTGGGTTACAAGGGGTGAGCTGGTTCACAGGGGTGGATGAAGAAGTTCCCAGTCTGGCTGGGACTCCCACAGGCAATGAACTTGAACTTGACTCTGACAGCATTAATGAGGATCACACGTCCTTATACAATATTTGCATATGCACTGGAGAGGGTGATTATACTAAAACTAAAAGCATGAAAAGGATGTTCATTATTTAAATAAAAAACCATTAACTGAAATACAACCCAAAAAAACTTACAAATGTTCAGTTAATGTTTATTTTCTTTCAAGTAATGAAAATGTGTTATGGTTTTAGTTAATAATAATCCAATAATATTAATAATAATAATCCTGAATTGAAGCAGGTTTATTGTTAATATAATTGTTTATCAAAATAATTGTCTTAAATTAACTTGTTTTAATTCAGTTGGTTGCCAACATTTCTTATTTTCATTTAATTTACATTTAAGCACTAAAATAACAAACTAAAACTTAAAAACTATACTGACATAAATAAACTAATAAAAATGATGATTTTTCACGAGTTAGTATTTGAGATGAAGGGAAAGTTCACTCAAATGTACATTCGGTCATCATTTACTCGCCTTCATGAACAAAACATTAAAAAGATAGAAAATGCCATTTGTCCATGCATTGAAAGTCAAAGTTTCAAAGTTGTTTGGACCACAACATGTTTCTAAGTAAACAATGAATTTTTTTCCTTTGGTGAGCTATCCATTTAAGAGCAAACATAAAAATGATGATCTTTCAACAATATAGATTTCCTTTCTATTTAAATTTTAAAAGTGATGGTAATTCTCCTCATTAGGATGTAAAGTGGGCAAAAAGCGAAGCTTAGCTACAAAGTGAGGATAATTATATCTCAAGGTCTTTTATAATGGTGGGGCCAGGATGGAGGTTTAAGTGTTCCCTGGTCTCCACCCTCCTGTTTTTGAATTCCTAGTCCTGCCCTTTGCTCTCGCATCCAGGATACAGTTACTGATGCTCCTGTGAGTGCTTAAAGGATTTACAGGGAAGTCCCAGCTTCTTTTATTTCATTGCTTTATTACAAACTACATCGGCTGAAATTTGCAGCGTAACTCTAGTCAGGTCGCTCCAAACTCATCTTTAGCACTCTGCATTGTTATCAACAAAAGAAAAGTCTTTGAAAGAACTGGTTTTCAAAGTGACCTCATTTTTCTTTCAAGGTTATGCCCTCAATACAATACAGAATTATGATTTTAATGGAATAGACCTGAATATTAAGGAACAAAAAATATCATCTAAACTGATTTGAAGTCACATGAGGGTACTTTTCTATGCTTAGAATTAGTCTAAAAGGCCACTTAAAGGAACAGTTCACCCAAAAATGATATTTGCCATCATTTATTCACCCTCATGTTGTTCCAAACCTGTATGACTTTCTTGTTTCGGTTGAACACACGAGCACAAAACAATCTATTTTGAAAGACGATCTTACTTTCTTTTGTGTTCCACGTTAAAAAGACATGAGGATGAGCAAATGATGACAGAACTTGTATTTTAGGGTGAACTGTCTCTTTAAGGTACGACACTCACTTTCATCCATCTCTCAAGTTCATGATCTGGATTAAGGTGCTCTATAGTTCTGTGATCCTTACATCTCCATTGTAGCTCTGGATTACCTGCGTCTAATAGTTCAGTTTAGATCTACCACTCTGCTGACTGTGGTTCTTTTTGCTGCCTGTTATTCCAGCCAGAGTCCTGCTCGGGAATCCCAATCCCAGGCTTTTCATGGCCACTCGTCCAAAGAGGGGAGACAACGGTGGGGGAAACCATTTCAAAGCTCCCCGTAGCTGATACAAAGCTGAGAACAACCCTTCGTGGGATAATCGCGTTTATCCCGAGATTAAGACGAGATCGACAGCTGAGGTATCCAAGGGGAATTTAACCATAAACCACACAATGGCCTTAAACACGGACCCAAGAGATGCTTCAGAGTCATTTCTCACCACTGTTCACTTCTTAGTTATGATGAGCGATGAAAGCGATTCGTAACTCGTCTACCCTTGTTAAGTGTCTTCATTAACACCATCCATTCTCAACCTGTCCTCCAGAGATGTCTTCGGTAAAGCCTGCATTAAAAAGGACTTCTATATAAGATATAAATATGTATTTATACACAGTACAAGTGTGAAGTTTCTCCGAAAGCAAAAGCAGCTTCCATTCTCCCTGCAGTCATATGTTTCCAAATATAATCTGGCACTGAGTTTTTATCACAAGAGCATGAAATGAAATCTCACAGAGCTGGCTTTTAGAAATAAATATGTGAGCTCCTATAACACTGGACATAACGATGAAATATGACTGGGAGAAAACTGTTAGTATGCCAGACAAATATTCCCAGATAGCCACCTCCCATAGGCCTTTGATATTAACATGCCAGCTGCAGAAACTGCCACATGGGGCCACAGACTGAGCCAGACAGTACAAGCCCTCCCCCACCTCCTCTATTCTCAGCCAAACACACGTTTCCTCGATATTTCAGCGTTCATCAGAGTATTTATTAACGTCAATTGTTTATCTCACCCTATTTTTTTCCCGCTGCGTTGCTGTCGAGAGCAGAAAACCTCAGTTGGTGACACAGTCCTCGATGACTTTGTATGCAAGTCTTCTAACTCTCATGCAATACTTGTTTTTCTCCTCCTCACTGCATCCATCTGCTTTTTTATTTTATATTTAGCATAAATAATTCCTCCTTTCTTTGTGATTCCCCTTTTGCTTTGCTGTGAAATACTGTCGCTGTCCCAGTGCAAACTTTCTCTGTGGTTTTCTGTATCACTGCTTCCATTTTACTGGGTAATATATCGTAATGGAGCTTTAATTAATTGCTTGCCCAGCTGCTGTGCCCCAGCAGAAGGTGGAAAGGAACAAACTGTCCTTCAATTTCAACTCGATTTTACATGCAAAATGCATTAATATATACACAGAACTTTATGATTCCTACATCCCACAATGCACATCATGCATGATATTAAATACATTACATTTATGCATTTAGCAGATGCTTGCAAAAGCAATTCGTCAAAGAGCCAACAATAATTGCAATACGAATAAATAATTATACTGAACACACTAAGACCAAAGATATACAATAAAATGCTGCACTTTAGAATACTCACTCACACTAATCAATTAGCATTGACCTTTAACGAATTAAACTCGATAACAACTTTAGCAGGCACTGCAAATATACGTCACAGAGAGGAGTGCATCTACTGCGCGAGCACACGTGATTGTGCAAACGCTCACACAATTCCTGACCGCACAAGCATACGATGCTGCTAACAACACACTCTCAACGCAGCCAGAGAAATAAAGCCCCGTCCTCAGCCGTTCCCTGAGGATAGTCTCAAAGGGTTTTGGTGCTAATTTAGGCATCTGCCTCTGTCTGGGCCTGAGCATCTTTCTCAGCGTATTACCCTCCACTGTCTCTGGCACTCCATCCGTACAGACAATGGTGGGAAACAGGGGGGACCGCGGACCCATGTCAAGTACTCGCTGTACAATGCTGCCATTGTAGAAGAGGAGAGGGGTCTGGAATAATAATGTGTGCACTATCAAACTGTTTACCAACACAGAGCCTACAGCTGACCATTTGCTCCTTATTTATTACAAATCATCATTTGAGGCATTGCTACTGATGCTTGCACATGTGTAAGGAGAAGTGGTGTACAAAAACACTGTGAAACTGATTGGCTTTCTCACACACGGACTCAAAAACACATGTTTCCATCATCCACACAGATGCAAATGACCTTGTGTTGAAGTGATTATTGTGCCAGCCACCTTGGGAGACATTTCAAGGAATTGCCCTTTTCAGTACATGAAAAAATATAATAACTGTCATGCCTAAAATCCACATATGCCACTCCATAAAGCACATTATGTTGGACTGCTACCAGAGAGAGAGCTATAGACAGTAATCCAAATGTGCTAAGGATTTTTTACATTTGAATTCTTAGATTTTCTTTAAAATAATTCCATTCATGCATAGACGCTTGTATGAGTTTAGACTGGAATTATTTCACAGCACTACAGTGCATTATTCTCTAGCCTTTGTGCTGGCTTGATGCAAAAAGGGGAAAAACATTATATTTGTTTTTCAGACTCAAATACTCATGTGCGCATTCGGTTTGACTGAAAACACAAAGAACTGGTAAATCACAAAAACAATACACAGTTCAGCGCATGATTTGCATATTGAAAACTGGAAAAATCTGGTATGGGTTTGGCACCGTGCCAAGCGGCATAATTAACACTTTTCAGCCACTGCTCTGCAGCAGTCACATTATGCTCTGACAAGCATCCACTCCCCCTGCTCGACCGCTTATACTCACACACACACACAACACGAACACACAAACATGAACATTTATTCTGGCTTCTATACGTTTGTAAACACTGTTAACATTTGCTGCTAAACCATCTACAATTGTGCTACAATTATGCGCCATTTGGGCAAATGCAGTGTTGTTGTGTAACAGTACCGCATTAGACTCTCTGTTCAAGGGTATAAAATGAGTTTTGTGTCCCTATGTGAGATTTAAGCACTGAAGGTCTTTTACATAAAACCCTGAGAGATGCAGAGGGAGGAAACCCTCCCCCTCACAGCAAGATACACAGCCTAATTAGAAATTCTCTATTAAAGGTACAGTCTCTCATTTCCAGGCTACTATTTTGTCCAAGGATGAGTTTAAAATGTACGCTGAGTGTTTGGTTGTAAATCATCAGTCTCGAATGTAGATGGAGAAACAATTTCCATGTATTAATAATATAACAACATAAATTGAGACAAATGTACAGTGTTAAATATTAAATCTGAAGCTTTGTGTTGTAGTGTAATCGCTTTTTTTGTTTCTATTACAGGCTCAACAAATTTCCTAAATTATTATTTCCTTTTAAAATATGAACATGGATTGTTCTTGTCTCTCATATGTAAAACGGAGAAAGCAAATGGTCCTGCTTAATGAAGATTGTAAAATTAATATTTTGAATTCAGAATGGACACATCTTTGCACTGTATATTTGTGTGTGTGTTTCTCCCTGGACATTTCTAGAATGCATGTATAATTCTCTGCAAGGAAAAAAAGGCAGACAGAACACAAGCACAACAGTAACATCAAAGTCTTTTTTGCTTTGAAATCCAAAAATCGGAAATCAGATTTAAACGTAAACATTCAAAATATAGAACGCTGCCATGTGCCGTTGCTAAAGCGCCGCTGTGCCTTTAATTGGGGGCTCAGTCCTCTCTGCTTGTTCCTATGCAATTATGTTAATATGCAGAGCTTGTCTGGTCTTTTCATTAACAGAGGCGCTTGCATCATTGTTTCCTTTATTTGTAAGCTCCACGGGCACCTTCCGTACATCAGTGATCTTTTTTGATGGGCTTTTCTGCCAAGCCTCCTATTTTAGGATAAAATGTCAGTCTTTTTAAAAAAAGCTCATTAATGGACAACGAGGTCTTTTAGGCACGCAGGGTTTCCACGCTCAGTAAGTATGCAAAAACGGTTTTCTGTTATTACGAGGAGGATTCAATGGCTTTAAATATTCAGCAGATGACGCATCATTTGTCTCGTCTTCGCATTTCAATACGGTTCGATGTATTTTGAATATTTACGCTCTATTCGTTTGTGTTGTTTTGGTTACAGCAGAAAAACAAAGCAAATGTTTCATCCTAGAGCAAATATGTTTCTGAATGCCTGTATGTGTTCCACCTATTGTAATAATTGTCTGCATTGAGCACATCAGCACAGCTCTGCATATCACCAGCAATCCATTATGACGCAACCAGTCACCTTTGTGAAGTGCATTTCAGTGTCTTCCATCCATTTCAGTGCCACAACACGCAGCACTCTGCAACCAAGCGGCCTGCGTACATTTCCGTTTACCACGTAACATCCTAGTGAACCAACCGAGCGAGCAATGTGATGGTTTGCACCTCTCGCCTCTTAACCGGCTAATGATACAAACTGTGGCTATTCTTAAAAGGCACCAAACATCATTAAAAGCACGGCACAGTCCGAGATCCTGCAGAGCTCTGTTCTAACATTAAAGTTGGGCAGGGTAGCATGCATGCTTTTGTAAGCTGGTGAGGGGCACTTGGCACCTTTGTGGTAGCAGTTTGATGTATCATTAAGCAGCAGAAACAAAAGTGCTCTTCAGTCCAGGTTGACTCTGTTGCTTTGGTCAAGAGGATGCTGTATGTCAATTAACATAGTCTCTCGAGTGAGTTCAAGCAGCTCTCGCTTTTTGGTAATTTTGGTGTCGTGCTGAACCGAGGGTTTCATCTCGAATGGTTTCGTCCTGTACACACACACACACACAACGCAACCTCCACTCAATTAACGGGGTAAGAGCACAAATTAATAGCTGCTTTCATTGAAAATACGTATATAGCAGCAAGAGGGATTCATTTGCGTCCAAAGCTTGCCACAAATCAGAAAGTCTTTGTGCATATCTCAGTGTGCGCATTTAGATAACGGGGATATTTTCTAATTAGTCAGGAAAGATGAGAGTGTGATAGCTCTTTTTAAAGAAAATTATTTGGGCCTAATCTCACGCCGCCAAAAAAGCACTTTGTAGTAGGCATTCGCCCGATTCGTTTGCTTTACGTTTCGAACGACCCTGCAAACCCACCGGTGGAGCTAAAAGGCAGTGGCAATAACGCGGCGGCTAGTCGGATATAGGCAACGATGCAGCTTACCTCATGCCAACACAGCCATTTTAGGGAGCAGCAGCCAGCTTCTCCATCAAGATGGCTTCCTGAAAGCACACCCCTCATTCAGACTTGCAGTCTTCCAGCATCTGGTGGTCCGTGGCAACTGGCAGCCTCTTTGTCCCCATTGGCACTTGGGATGTAGAGTCTGACTCCTTTCTTTTTTCCTCTTTTCTCCGGGGGCACAGATGGCACTAAATGCTTCCGTTGACGAAGAAGGGAGGGGAGCTGGTAGAAGAAGGATGAGGGTTGACTATTATTTTTCTTTCATTTGGACAATTGCACCATTTTCCCTCTCTCCCTCTTGCTCCAAAAAGGCAGTGTAAATGGCTGGCAGTTGCTAAGGGGAAACATGAAAATAAAGGACAAAAAGCCCCTTTTATCACTGCCAAAGCAGATGTCATGGCAACTGCTATATATTGTTTCTTTGGATAATATAAACGGTATCAGGCGACCATAATTTCTTGCTCGTGTCATGCTAAGTACTGCACGTTCCTGGTATTAGTAATGTAAATAGTTGTGCATTGGCTCAACACGAATGGTGCGAAGGAACGAACGCCCGGCTTTTGTGTTCTCGTAGCCAGCTGTGCGATTGGTCACTGTGAAGATATACTGAATCGGCTCACATCAATTACTGTCCAACCATAATTTCATTGAATAACCCTTATTCAATTGTGCTAGGTAACCAGTTTAGCCGGAAAAGATCATTGTTAATGAATGATGACAGAATTTCTTTGCTCACATTAATTTTACATAAAGTAATATGCAATGTGATAGTGGCCCATGCATTCTGATCATTATCGAGATGGAGACGGGCATATAATTTCCTCTCTCCGATCATTTATCGCATTGAAGGCTTTGGCCTAATGTCCTGCAGTCATACTAACTACAGATTCTCAGGCATGTTGATATATATTGTGATTTTGATTTATTTTCCTTCTTTTTACACAGGTCATGCCTAATGCTTTGAGGGGTTTTCTTGGGATAATTATGCTCTTTTATGTTTAAGAGCATAGCGAGCCCTTTTCTTATTCATTTGCTAATATTATGTGTGAATTGCACGCCTGCTTGATATGATTTGAATCTCAAATAAACACACGCCATACAGCTTAACACAAAAATATATCTATATATAAAAAAAAAAAACTTTTTGATTAAAATTTGCACTTTACTGTAAATAAATATTTGGTGTCTGGTACAAATGCGAAACGTATATTAGTGTCTTTAAAGGTTGATGTGCATTTATATATGCAATTTGTAAAATAAAATGCATGAGGATCATAAAGGCAGATGGTTGGATGAGTGTACATTTGTGAGGAATAAACTCTAATGCACACATACGCAAAAACAGGAAAAGATTTTCACAGATCTAGGTCACGTAACCACAAACAGAATGCTTTTTATGAATATGCATGTATACGGTTTGAGAGGGAGAGAATGAGATATATAGGTTTTCTGATGAAAGATTCATGTCATGCATATAGTGTCTTGGACTTGGTTGGGGATTACTATTTGCATTTGTTTCCTTTCAAGTGCATGCATTCATTAGCATATACTTTATGATTTACTGCGTGTTTGAATCAGATTAAATCTACAACTAATTGTTCCAGTTACAATGTTGCAGTTTAATATGCCTTGATTGCACTTACCAGATGGCGTTACCCTCAGCTCCAGTCCTCTGGTCTCTCACAAAATCACTGCGGTTTGAGAGGCTAGTGAGGTGAAGTAATAGAAGACACCAGGATTAGACAGACGATCATCAGAGTATTTTACATTTAAACTATTGATATAATTCACAAACACATAGCTGACAGTCAGATAATGAACACTGAATTAAAAAGCTCAAGCAAGGCCTAATTAGCACCTTAACTCATATTTGGCATTAAACAAATGTAAGTGACAAATTTAGAGAATGTAAAATCTGCTCAGTCAGCTCATGAAACGTATTTGTTTTTGTTCTCTATCATCTCTTTTATTCTCGTCAGGTTGAAATGATCAATAATTTCCCCTTCATTTAGTTGAATTGGCTCTCTAAACTTAGACACCTTTCTTTATGTCTCTGAAAATAAAAGTATGCATCTCATGTATTTAGCATGTGCATTTATTATTATCCATACAGCAGTAAAACAAAGACTAATATGTGAGGCAATGTATTGAGTCCAGTTCAGATTAAATTGGCCTAAATTTGAAGCACACAAGTTTTTCGTGATTGCTTCAGAAAATGTCTAATATTGTGTCACTGTAATAAATACCTTAATTTAATATAACCATAAATGAAGGACAAAGCATTTTTAAACCGTGATTTACTGAAAAGCATCGTGTGTGTGTGTGTGTGTGTGTGTGTGTTTCTCCTGAAAGCTCCAAAAGCGCTTACACCTCTAATGCTTTAGAACTGTAAACATAAACTAATATTTGCATTGTTTCAGTAATTCTACAGTAATATAAGGGTGATGTATCACAATTACGTCTTATGTATTAAAGAAAAGCCACAGGGATGGAAAAAATGCCTTCGTTTCCGCTTCATGTCGTTATCTTTGATGTGTACAGCCAGATTAATATGACCAATCATAATGAAGCTGCTTCAGCGTGATGTCACTGCCTAATAGTTGTTACTGTGAGTGGGTCAATGACGTCACTTTCATATTTTTTTGGAATATCAAGGTTGTTTAAAGATGCATTAAAATGCAATTTATAGAAAAACAAATATTCGCTACTTTTATACTTTCATAATGAACACTATTTCAAATTTCAAATTTATTATTAAGCCTATATGTTGTGAGGCTCAATGTCAAACATTTCTAGTAGCCTAACTGTCTAGAGAGACCGTAATAAAGGAATTTTCACTAAAAGTCCGAGATTCTTTAGTGATTTCAGATTTCTAGATTATATTATTAATATTTTAAAACCTACTTTTTCTACTAAATCATCACCAAAACGAAGGAAGCCATTTTGTGGACATGTGACAAGCACGACTTCACCTTTCCATCATCATCAGATGTTTATTTGTCATCGCGTGAGTGTTGAGAGGAGGGTTTCAGCACGCGTTAAGCCTTCATTTATCCTCGGTTAGTAAAAAACACGTTTCCCTTCCAGGACTAGTTAGGAAGTGTATAACTTATCCAACGCCAAGTTAACAATGCGCAAACTTGACAAAGATAATGCGCGAAATTGACCTGTTAGGATTGTGATGCATAACCTAAATAACAGTAAAGGTTTGCTGTTTATTTTCTCTATTTCAATTTTCTCGTTAAAATAATAGTATAGGCTTTTTCTCCTTATAGCTTTTTAATTCGCCTATTTCTCAAACGAAATCACACATTTGACATCAAAAACAAAACTGACTGAACTGAAGTCAAACTATATATATAAAAACAGTTAAATAAATCATACATCAATTTTAATATTTAATAAAATATATACTTTTTAAATATTTAATATTTATAAAAATATTAAAACTGTAAATTGTAGCTCTTCTATAGTGTCAAACACGAGTTAACTGTAGCCTAGTCCCTTTTGTTTTTTTAACAAAGGCACTACAGTTGAATAGTTGCAGTAGTGAACGCGTGCACACCTGTGCATTTAACATGACCAATCCTGAAACATTATGACCTGTCCGCACGATCATATTACAGTACTGCAGTGGTTTAATGTTCTGTGTGACTCACACGGAGCAGAGGGCCTGCTTACCTCATGCAGATCCCTGGTCATTGCGTCCCAGCTCGTCCATGCAGTTAAGGAGGACGTTTCTACTTTCGGTTATCTAGCTTTATGAAGGCAGATAACACTCATACAGCTAGATAACCAAAGATAGCAACTACCCCCTGTTAACAGTCTTTTTATGTGGAACATCTCATAAAGTTGACCTGATGAACGAAAACAGGGTTAATGCGCAATAAATAAATAAATGACACACTATTTTATAGACCTGTAAATACTGTTAACAAGTCAAGTGTTGAATGGACTTGTGAGGTTCTCCAGACCTCCAGCACGTGCTGAAACATAATCCACAACAGTCAAGGCCTGAAGTCACGTGTGGATGCGTTTCAAACCGAGCCTTTGGAGTTATTGTCCGGGTTTCCATTCATCTAAACGGGATTTTGTCCCTTCTGGTCACTAATAATCCTTCAAAATGAAGATTATTAGGTTTAACCATTTCATCTGGCTCGTTAGCCCCCAACAACCAGACAGTTATCACGCCTCCACATGCCTGCATCACCATGCATCATTTCATATGATTCCTCAAACTGCAGTATAAGGCCTTTTAGCCAAGAGTTTAATGCAAATCTTACCTTTCCCTCCAAAATTACGCAATTAAGAAATAAGACCCAAATAGCTTATACAGTTAATATTATATAACTTTCATTTTACAGGGACGTGTGTTAAATATATCCCAACAGTTATGTATTTTGATTTTAAACTATTAAGACGTTTTCTGACTGTTCAAAACGTGTCTACTGAACTCACGTAAATGTGACGTCATATCGTTAAATCTATTGTTAATTACATTTTGTGTTATTTCTAAATGATAACGATTTTTTATCAAGAATATGCACACTGTATTGTATTATAAAATATATTTATATAAGCATGCATCTTAAGCAAAATGTCCACAAATAGACTAAATTAATATAGCTATTTTTATTTATAAATATAGCCAATACAAGAGAAGTGCAATAAACATGATTGACCAAATCGAATGCCTCTAATTTCAAAATCAAGTTATTGAAGGGATAAAGCACTGCACACATACAGGTAGTGTACATAATCCAAAATGACTTAAAAACGGCTCATTTTGGGTTATGTAGTTACTATGTCGCCCGTTCATTTTACTGTTAAAGATACACACGCTTCATATTTGATGAAGATGTTCCAGATGCACCTGCTGTGAGTGTACAAAGTGCACAGGGCCACATGCACTTACCACTCAACATGGCCTTGTCTGTCACATGGAGTCAGTCATTAGCAAGTCACGTCAAATGTTAGTATCATACATACATGCATGCATTTTTACAAATAACCTATGCATTTATTTATCATTTAAAGTCCACTTAAAGACTGCGAAGTTATTAAGAGTTATCGTGACCAAAACAATTCTGTGATTCAAGCTGTGCTACGAGTCAATTCACGTTTAAAAATACAAATGCACAAGAGTACGCAGAAATAACTGGTAATTTAAAAAGCTTACTTTTATCAATTGACGCGCATATTCCTCTCTGTGAGAAAGTACGCTACGAGTGGCCGTGTGTCGGGGACAAACAGAGGTTCCCGTGCGTCTCGCGTTAAAGAACATGACGCTAAAATCTCGGAGCAGCGCAGAAGGATCGAGTCAAAAGCCCAACTCTTCAGCGATGCGTTTTCCATTCAGACCTCGCAGTCCTTGAGTATTCAGCCATCCAGAGAACGGAACAGGCAGTTTAATCTCCAAGATGGGCAATTCCTGCCTTGAAAAGCATGCTTACAGTGTTCATGCGTGGACGTGATGCGAGGTTTACTTTATGAAAGCACGCATGCGATGGTCTCGTTCCCTTCCCTCCTGCGCGCTGTGCATGCGATGTTCTCTCTCTCGAGCTTGAGAGAGTCTAGTTTCTGACTAAATGCATCCTCCTCTGGCAGTTCTCTCCTGCAGTGACGTCACTCCAGCAGCAGGCTGCCGAGCGGCCAATCACACGCGCGCGCTCCTTTCTCCCCTTCGTTCTCTCTCTTGCGCGCGCGCTTTCCGTGGTTTGCTGAGTGCGCGCGCGACAGAGTGTCGCCTATAGGTTGCAGAGTTCTATAGTAACCTAAAACGAATCAAGTTATGCCTATAGTTTCAGCATTGCCCTAAAATATGGGCCTTTTAAAATAATTAAGAGATTTATTAAATTCAAAATATAAAACGTTGTAGAAGTAAGTCGGCTTTGTGCATTTATCATTTCAATTTTGCACATACCTTTACATGATAAATCACTATACGTGTGTCTCTCTGTGACTGCAATCTGTTGCTCTGTTATTTTGTGTCTATTTGTCCCCAAGCACTGAAACTTCTGGAACCGATGAAAAATAAATCAGTTTAATCCAATAAAGCTGATTATGGGTCTAAATGGAACATACAAAATACAAGAGTGCAATCGTGCTTTTAAAATATATCGAATAAACATATATGCAGTTTTTAGGAGAACATTATATTTTAGAAAAGAAAAGGGACAGCAGATGTAAATATTTCCCGTGTCCTTTTTGTTCTCTGTCTCTGATGACCACTGTTGCATTAGGAATTATTATTATTAAAACACGAAACAGAATACATCAAAATGTACACTTCTTATTGTTGCATCTGCTACAACTACAGGACATTATAAATAGCTGACAGCAGATGTTTTAGCTCCTGTATTGCTACAGACACTTTATTTCGGCTTGATTCAATGCTTGCCTTAATTCAAAGGTTATGGCTTGTATATAGGCGATAGACTATATCATATATACGTTTTAACTTTAAAAGAAACAAAGGAAGACAGAAATAAAAGCGATCTAGATGTAAACTGCTCAGATAAATAACTATTCTTGAAATCCGCTGCTCTGATTGGCCAACTACAGTCTATATTCTCTTTTCCATGCAAAGTAAAATCGCATTTTGGACAAATATTTTTTGTCCTTTTTCTCCACATCAGTTGTTTTTAAATGATGTACTTACTGTCTATAAACAATAGCAATATATAACATAATTAACACCACTTCTTACTGTAGCCTAACTATTACTATTATTATTATTATTCGTTCTTGCATGGCTATTAACTACAATATCGTTTTTTAAATCTCTTTATAATAACTGTATAACACGGATACGCGCGCACATATTTATAGGAGTGTTATTTATAATCAATCAGTAAAGAAAAAATGCTCTTATCGTGTGCATCTTATAGGTCTGAAGGCAGAAAGTCCATTCCGACAAAGGATGGAGACCAAATTGTGTGGTTTTCTTGAGCCCTACACGCGTAATGAAGTGTGTTTAAGTGAAGAGTGCGCTCTCCTCATTCACAAAGGTCACTGGGGTTAAATGCATGTCCTGTGACTGCTGACCGAGCTGTCTCTTGAGTGTTTGGACACACTGTGTTGAACCTGTAGAGCACTGAACGGGACTTTACCAGACAATGACAGCAGAAGAGCGCGTTTCTGACTCGGACATTGCATCTTAAAAATGACAAACAGGATTAATGAGAATAACTAAAAATACCCTCAATTATCATTCAGTTTTACACTATATGTTACATCAGCCTACACAACTGATTGGTGTACTGATGTTCTTAATATTTAAGATGTGTGTGTTAGGCTACTGCTTGTAGAGACGTTTTTCTCTCTTTCATGCTGTGCATATATTAGTGGACACTAATGTAAAGTGTTGCAAGGGCTTTTATAATCCTGTATGTTAAGTTTTGGACACGTGACGTGAATCTACAGTGGTGACATCAGTGACCCCTGGTGGTGAGTTTTCTCTTCATCGAGCGCATGCAGGCGCTTTAAACCATTCAACTCTGTCCACATACATATAAAGAGATAATGGTTTCAAAGAATTGATCAAATTGTGTAAGTTTTATGCAGACAGTAATATTTCCCATGTTTTGAAGTCTAAAGGCATAGAAGGAGAGTCTCAAACTTGTGCTGCAGCTTTGAATTGTGACTATTATTTTCTATTTAAAATGCAGAGTTACTGCTGTAACAAATACAGAACCTGCACAATGTGATTTAATCACCTATATAACGATATAAAAATATACATTTTATTAATACAGTCGGACCTTGCACGTGCGTATTCCACAGCCACATAGATTATATGTAGTTATATTCCTGGGTTTAATTGTTACTATTATTATTCACATTTTAACGTCAAATGAGGTTTATTTAGGCATCACACTAGTCACTAATTAGCAATCATTTAGGCAATTCGTTTGTAAAAAAGTAACTATTTAATTGTATTCATTCTTTATCATAAATGAACAAAAGAAACTGAAACAAAGAGCCAAATAATGTTTCTCTGTGTTTTGCCATTAAAGTTTGATTTGATACATTTGCAAACTGTGTTTCATTGTCATTCATTTATACCTATATTTACTCGTGCGTTATAATATTATTCTCCTCATATAGTTACAGATTTACATGTGCTCATTTATGACAACATCAAGAACATTTTAGGTTTAAGATGATCACGTGTCATGCAAACTCTAAAGCATGCTAATGTAAATGATTAGTTATCAATAGCCTAATATAAAAGTGCATAAACAGCCTCAAAATGTATTTTTCAATGTACCACAAACTTTTAGTCCGTAATGACTCCTTGCGTTGCTCTTCTGATTAAACTGTTTTAATTCCCCAACATGTCAGAATATAGAATAGAAGAATATAACTTGTAGCACTAGCAATATCTTTACTCTTTTCAATAGAAATATGTTTCTTCTGTTTCCGAACACTATTTTAAGATCAACTTTCTGTGTGAAGTCCACAGATATCTCTCTGTGAAGCGGAGCAGAACATCTTGAAGTGTGGGGTCATGCCGCCACCTGGTGGTTATTTAGGATACGCGTCATTCTATTGTGTTTTACACGTAAATAAATCGACAGTAAAAGCTTTTGCATTGGTTTTCAATGCTTTTGTTGATATTTAAGTGCTCTAGCTAAACAATTGAAGTAGCCTATGTGCACATTGTGCAGAAATAAGTTGGTGAAGAAACTCTTAATGCTAAAAAAAACACATCATTTAAATTTAGTGTTTAGCCTATAATCAGCTAATTTATTTATTTCTGACTCACTAACAACATCGGGTACAATTACAAACATTGCAGTAGACTTATCCTCAAAGCTTAAAAATTACGACCCCGGCAGGACTCGAACCTGCAATCTTCTGATTCGAAGTCAGACGCCTTATCCATTAGGCCACGAGGCCCGCTGAACACCGCTTCAGGTCACATGTCATAGCACCAAAGACTGAACGTTACCTGCACGCGCAGGCTTGTACACCGCCAGAGGGCGCAAGGTCTGCTCTTATTATCATCGCTTCCAATCCACAGATGGACCAGAAGAGAGCGCAAACAGACAAAAGATCACTTATTTTCGAAACAAGACGTTTTAATCACCAAAAGAGTCGCTTCGAGTCTAAATGTTCAGGTTTACCCAGACAGTTACCCACTACAAACTATTTAGCCTGTTAATAGTCAACATCAGACGCGGTAACTTACTGTTACTAAACTGAACTGTTACTCGCAGCTATTGCGCATTAGCCACTGCGTAGCATAAACGCTAAAGATGATAGTTATTTTACATCTCTGCTGACGGCATTGCGTTTTACGCCATTTTTAATAGTGAAAATATCCTAATTCGTATCCATACAGTAAGTACAGTATATATTTACCGTCAAAACCCCGCCCCAATACGGGCCAGTGGCGCAATGGATAACGCGTCTGACTACGGATCAGAAGATTCCAGGTTCGACTCCTGGCTGGCTCGATTCACTTTTCCAAATTCAGACACATTAATTATATTCTTCTTATATTTATTTCCTGTCAAGGCATGTTTATTTCATTGTTTATGTAAGTAAAGGCCTTTTACATTTCACTAAAAATGTGACCGAAACCTGCAACAGATGAATAAAAAACTAATCAAAATGTGACCGAATGAATCGAAAGTACATTTCAAGGATGACTGACAATGAAAAAGTTCACATAAACAGTTTCCAATCAGTAATCTTTAGCAATAAAAAGGAGATATTCTGAAAACCGTGGATTACTGGTACAATATACTGAAGATACTAACTGTACAAACTACACTGGATTTCTCCGAACATCAATTATCGCTGAACTGGAATTGAAGTGGTCCTGTGTTGAGGCTCGATCTCCTTAATTCTCTCCGTGCTCTTGTCCCGCTCCAGTGTGTGGAGTTCATACCGGGCTGAATGATCCTGTTATTTGGCAGTTCACAAGCGTCTCTCTGCCTGAGCTCCTCCATGCTGTACTGGTCCTCCGTGGGGAGTGAAGAGCGCCTCCATGTTGGTGGAAGAGGAGCATGTACCAGCTCTCGCATCTCTTCTCTTGACTTCTGAACTCTCTCTGTATCAAGCGTAGACTTGGACTCTTCAGTAAGTCTGCCCTGGACACCGCTCGAAAGCCGACTGTCACAGTTTGGACCTGAGAAAAAACATTCAACAATAATCAAATGGAGCCCCTGGTACATTAAAAGCAAAAAGTCAGACAAAAATGTCATTCCAGACCCATATTATTTCCTTTACTTCATGAAACCAACAGATTTGCAGTCATGTTTTCAAATGCACTGCAAGTGATCATGACACAAACAATTTTTTTCCCTTTAAACACTATCCATCAAACCGTCCATGTCACGTCCAAGGCATGATTGTATAACTAAACAAGCATAGACAAGATCTTTGAACTCTAGATGGTCAAGAGATAATGTCTTAAATATGAGTCTGTTCCTCACATACTGACTTCAGGAGACTTGAATGTGATGCACAAATTAACTATTCTTCAATTATGCTTTTTTCAGCTTTGATGGTATACATCCACTTCCATTAAGTGCAGAAAAGAAGCTCAGACATGCTGGGTGAGATTTATTTTGTGATCACTTTTAAAGAAAATAATAGGTTTGAACAACAAATAGATAAACACTGTTGAAGTAGTAAAGAAGAAAACAGTTCACTATTTATTCACTACAACAAAACAACAACCCAGAAACCTTGTAATTTAATTTAGAAGCTGCCATTTCTTCCATAGATAAATACAAATGTTGGCTAAAACACTGAATATATATTTGAGTGACAGCAGTTCTCACCTTTGCTTTGCTCTCCAGCGTGATTTACAGGGCCACACATTCCCCTTAGTTTGACGTTCAGCTCCTGATTGGCTATTTTGCAGAAGTTGAGCTCTTTGCTGAGGTTGTGGATCAATCTCTCATACTGCCGCTGTCTACCAGCCAAACCCTCATCCATTTGCTCTGGAAACAAGAAAATGACAATCCATTCACATGTTCATAATGAATTGTGAATTCATGGATGATATTGCCTCATTTTTAAAACACTATAGATGCTATAAAACATGTGAGATATGTTCTAAAGTCTTGTTTTGCACTGAATTACATAACACTGGCTATGTTTTATAACCAAGGATAAATAATATCTAGTGAATGTGCTTAAAAGGATACTTATCCCAGAAATCAAAATTTTTAAATTAAATTAAAATTGTATTTACTCGCATTCAGACTTTGGTTAATCTATGAAAGACCAATAAAGATATTTTTAATATAACCCGAGTGGTTTCTATCCCTTCACTGAAAGTCCAGGTAACCAAAACTTAGAAGACATAAAATGTCATAAAGGTGTAAATGAATCCATATGAATCGAGCTGTTTTAATCTTGTGACTGGAAGAGATACGATCAGTTTATAATGAGCAGATTTAATTTAGCATTTTATTTACATCTGGTATGTTTGCCAAATGTGATGTGCTCAATGTCTGTCGATCATTGTTTAGATGTAAATAAGAGCCTAAATCAAATCTCTACATCTAATAAAGTGACTGTATCTCTCTAGTTGGATCAGCATGAAAACGCTTGATTTGTTTTTTGACACCTTTATAGCTTTTTTTGGCTCTTCTAAATTTTGGTTACCTGGATTTTCAAGAGGGAAAGGGATTAAACATATCCTAATTTTAGTGTTGAGTGTTAAGTCTTACAGGTTTGGAACAATATGAGGGTGAGTTATGATGACAGTTTAAATCTTTGGGTGAACTATCCCTGAAAACTGCAGTAGTCAGGACTCAAACCTCGGCACTGCTGCAGCAGTAGCTGGATGTTTCTCTCATGTTCCTTCTGCTGCTGGGTGAGTCTACGGTCTGCCTCGAGCTGCTGTCTATCCAGAGCTGTTTCCAACCACCCAACCAAGTTCTGCTGCTCCTCGACTCTCAGCTCCAGCTCAGCTAGAGCTATCTGCAGCCTGCGCTCCTCCTCACGAAGACACACGACCTGTGCAAAACACAAAGCGTCATAACGGTCACATTCTTAGCTGAAGGTCAAGTGAATAAAGAAATATTTCAATTTACTTGTAAAGTGCATCTCACAATAACATGCTGTAACAAAATCACATAATTACACAAGTCTTCGCCTTTCCCTAATGTGTTAAACAGCTAAACTTACTTCTATTAAATGGCAGCGTGAATATGGAAATAATGTGAGAAAACGTGTTGTTAAAACAGTGTCTACATTTGCCAAAACAGAGTAAATGTGACCACACAGGCTAAAAGCTAATGTGTGGCTGTGATAAAAACAGACATGCAAGTGTTGTTATTGTTTAACAGGGATTCGGTGCTGCAATACGATGCTTTGCCAACTGATAATAGTTTGCACGTCTTTGAATAAAACTCCCCACCATGAACAAGTACACTTAAGTGTCACCCTATAACTTCACAAACAAGATCATTTGAGGAAACTCAGACGGTGTCTGACCTTATCAAAGTATTTACAAAGCAGAGCTCTAGTTTCAGAGGCAGACAGGTAGGCGAGTTTGGCCATCAGGTTCATCTCCCATTGGGTGAGCATGCTGCCTGACGCCCGCAGCTGCCTCTGTCTCTGGGTGATCGCCTCGTTTTTGTACTCGATAGCAGCATCCAGAGCCTCGATGGCCTCGTCCAGCTGGAACAGTGTTCGTTCTTCCTGATGTTTAACAGAGGACAGTGCAGCTTTAAAAATTGTTATTTGAACATCATGCAAACAATGTTGTTTTTGAGTTTTATACCAAGAGTTTGAGAATACTAACATTCTACGTAACACAAATGTGGTTATGATATTCTAATTCTAGAGTTCTTAAACTTTAACAGCATTTAAAAGCAAATGTGCATGATTTTTCTGTTAAATTTATCAATTCCAACTGCCTAAAGCAAGGGTGTCCAATCCTGCTCCTGGAGGGCCACTGTCCTGCAGAGTTTAGCTCCAACCCCGATTAAACACACCTGAACCAGCTAATCACTGCAGGACAGTGGTACTCCAGGACCCCTGATCTTAAGTTTGCAGACTGGTTTGGACTTTAAGCAACAACAATCGACTCCTCCAGACTGCAAATAGGTGCAAAAATCAGGGCAGTCACATACTTTATTCCACCCTAAAGTTAGCTAGGACATTCTAAATCTGGCATATTAAACATCAAACACAGATGAGGAGATACTGAGTTTGGAAACTGAATAAATATGAAATGACAAATTCATGTTTCTTCGTATACTTCAATGTGTGTTTTACGCTGTGATTTGAGTGCTGCAAGTGCAAGGTGATTCACACTTGGATGATTTGCAGATTCAAAGATAAACTTGCACAGCATTCAAGACTTTTTGTGCACAGTTGTACATCCGTGAAGTGTATTTAGCATTTGTGAAACATTTTATGAATATACTTTTTGTCCACATTAATTAGGTTTTACGCATGTGAATATGGCTACACGCGTGCATCATTTCTTTTGCATAAAGTATTATTGAGAAAAATCTGCTTCCATAGCATTCTTGTATTTTACAGTAGCGAGACACAAAAAACTAGTCCATAGAATTTTAATGATGCAAAACAAATCTGGATAAGAGTTTCAACATTTCTAAAATGCGTAGAAATCCCAAAACTCTACATTCTAATGAATTAAAACAATGTTAGCTGGGAAATTCTAACACTGTGTCTACACCGGACGATAAAAAAGACACTAAATAATGATTTTGTTTACACTGGATACTGCTGATGCACTGTTCTGTTTCTGACATAACTCCAAATGCTTGTGCTACTTCTGACGTGAAGTTGTAATGGTCACTTTGTCATGTCCAGTAGAACATCTCAAGCTTTTGTTGTGTGTCTTGTAAAGACACGGTGCAGTTGTGAAAGTTAAAGACTAAGTTAAGATTTTCACCTCAGGAGAGAGCAGGTCGCCCTGTCTCAGTTTGTCGTCCAGCTCCACCCTCTGTTTGAAAAGCAGGTCCTTCTCCTGCCGGAGGTTGGAGATCTCCTCTCTGATCTGCTCGGAGTCCTGAGCACTGCTACTGCGCAGCAGACCATTCCTCTCAGTCAGCTCCCGTTCCAGAGACTCGATTCGGCTCGACAAGGTCAACAGGTCTTTACTAAGAGCCTACAGAGAAAACAGACCATACCACAACATGTAAAGACTCATAATACAGTGGATAATGGGACAAAGCAAAGCCACAATGTTTTACAGACTTGACTAGAGCGAAGCTTTTTGGATTCCAGGCCACTGCGTTCCATGAGCAAGGCCTCCTTTTTGGCCAAGATCTGTTCTCTCTTGGTCAGCTCTCCTTCCAGGTCTTCAAGTCCACGTCGTTGTTCCAGAACCTTCTCCATTTCCTCATCAAGCCAGCGTTTCTGCTCCTCTATCTTCTGCTCAACCACAGATCATTTGAATGCGATTATTTACAAATTAAATATATGCTCAATAAGTTTGGAATTTATTCATCAGATGCTTTTATCCAAAGTAGAACTGAATTCAAGGTTTACATTTGAACTATATGTTAATTCCCTGGGAACATGACCTTGGAAAGAGCCAATGCATTGCTCCAAGATAAATAACACAAAGCACATACCAATACCAGGCTGAGAGGGAATTTGGGCAGCAAACTGAACATGTTGAAACAAGCTACTGAAACCTACCCTCAGCCACAAGGAAACGATAATACAAGTCTTTCAAACGTCAGTCAAACTATTAAACACTACGGCTGAGCAAACAGATCTCAAAATAATATTTTATTGCTGGGTAATAGCTGCGGGAGGGGTTTGATGAAAAGGAGCAGGATTTCGTTTTTCTGTCTCAACCCACCTGCTGTTCCTCTAGCGATACGAGCGAGCCGTTACTTCCACTTCTCCTCTGGCGCTGGAAGGCAGCGATTTCCTCCGTCTTAATCCTCAGAATTTTCTGCTGCTGTTCGTTCTTTATCTCCAGCTCCTTTGAGAAAGAGAAAGAGGCTGTTTGGTAAATTATTCTCCATTGAACGACAAGAATAACTGAGAGGCTGAGGTTTCGCTGTAGATTATTGTTCAGAATACAGAAACGCAGATGACTAATGCTGGCCCTTACAGAACAGAACACAGTTTCCCGAAAGAAAACAACAACTGATGAACACGCCAAAAAAAACACATTAAATGTGTCATTTCTGCAACAGTAGCAGCACCATACAAATAAAGACGTGATCTGAAGCAAACAAGACAGACAAATAGCTACATTTCATATTTTATGCGAGCACATTTTAATGTTTTATATTTTATACACTACTGTTCAAAAGTGCAATGCTTCTGAGAGAAGTCTCTTATGCTCACCAAGGCTCCATTTATTTGCTCAAAAATACAGTAAAACTATTTTAAACAACAGCTTTCTATTTCAATATATTTTTTAATTTAATTTATTCTTGTGATGTATTCTTTGATAAATAGGAATTCAACAGAACAGCATTTTTTTAAATAGAAATATTTTATAACCGTATACATTTTCTGATTAATTTAATGCATCCTTGCTGAAAAAAATACATTTCCATCTGACCTAAACATTTAATCAAGTGTATACAGTATTAATTATATCAAGAAAAACAGCAACCACTGCCTCTGTCTGGAAACAATCATTATTTCTGCAATTCCACTGCTGGTGAAGCATAAATTACACACTGCACTTATAATTGATTTCTCTCAGGCTCTGTTTCACACCTGCACTGGTAAAAGACTGAACGCATCACTCGGCTCACCTTGACTCGGTGCTTTCCTTTCTGCATCTCACTCTCCAGCCGTCTCTTCTGCTGGCTCTCCTCTCGCAGGCGGCGCTGCAGAAGGTCCTGCTGCTGCTTCATGTTCTGCACGTTCCTCTCGAGTTCCTGCACGCGCCGCTCGCTCTGAGCAGACAGGGAGGCCAGCTGCGCAGTGTCCCGCTGCTTCTGCTTCAACAACTGAAAGCACAGCACAGTGAAGAGCTACATATATACTGCCAGAATCTAGTTTTACATTCAACTTGTATTGCCACAATCCACAAAATAAGTATTAGAAATTGATACAGTTCATAAATATTAACTAAAAAAGGAGCATTTCTTAATTGTTTCGATTTTGTTCTTCAAAGATTCTTCACAAATGATAACTAAACCTAAAAATGGCTATTTTAATAAATATTAAGCAAATTATGGCAAGAGTAAGGTCTGTTTCAAATGTCATTTAAGTAATTTTATTTGGTCAATTCATGCTGTGGTATTCAAAATACTGAAATTTTGGTGTGGTGACAACCATAAAACCGTTCTAGAGAAACGCCACTCAAATGGGATTTCCATAATGATGGCTTTCGGCAAGTGAAAGCTGCCAGACACAGACCTGAACTTTGCTCTGCGCAGCTGCGATTTTCCTCCTGCACTCCTGAGCTTTGGAGCGGTCAGCAGCGTCACGGCCGCCCTGAACCTCCAGGTCCTGCAGCTGCTTCTGTGCCTCTGTGAGCTCCGCACGGGCCTGCTCCGCCTCGGCTTCCAGCTCAGAGATCTTACGACTGTACTGCCTGTTCATGGCCTGGGCGTCTTTACCTAGAGAAAGAGAGGACAGGATCATTTTAGAGAACAGGAAGATTTGTAAACCACAGGAAAAAAAACACTGATAATTATAAACTCATAACTTGGGGTCAGTAAGATCAAAATTGAGAGTAAAAGACATTTTTTTAATTATTTTAAATAAATGCTGTTCTTTTGAACTTTCTATTCATCAAAGAATCCTGGAAAAATATGAAGCAATACAACTGTTTTCAACATTAATAATAATAAGAAAAATGAGCAGCAAATCAGCATATCAGAATGATTTCTGAAGGGTCATGTGACACTGAAGACTGGAGTAATGATGCTGAAAATTCAGCTTTGCATCACAGAAATAATAAAAAATATATATGTAAAAATTTGAACTATGTTTTTCACTGTTGTTAAGTGTCACAACTGCTGAAGGTTCCTGATTGCACAGCACAAAGACTCGACTAATCGATGATGAAACTTGTGGTCAATAATTTTCATTATCCATTATTAAAGTTTTTATTGATTAGTTGCACACTAGTAGGGCAAAAAAGTGCTGCAGGTATGATGTAATTTTGTAAGCATTACTCTGGGACAAAAAAACCAACAGGATCTTTCCACTGATCTCTACATTGCTGAAAATAAACTCTGTGACCAACAAAGGTTTATGATCCTTATATGTTTTTTCTTAAATGTAATCTCCACAAATTAACACAACTTCTATGAATTTTGAAGCCTAAACACATTTAAAAATAAAAAGCTAATGTCAGGCTGAAAACCACCGTCACATGATTTCACTGTCAACACCACTAAGCTTCCACCTACTCTTTCAATCTTTAGTTAAAATTAGAATAATCATTTAAAATAGTTAGAATAGTCTGCAAGCGAATGAGTATTAACACCAGCAACAACCAGTCTATGAAAGTGATCTCAATGTTCCAAATAGTCATTCTAAAATGAATCTAAAATGATCTTTATTTGTATGTTTCCTGAGATGAGTACCTTTTCTCCGCTCGCTTCTCGCATTGACCATTCGAAGTGTCCGGTCCCGATAAATATACACATATACAGAATTGCAGTATTTAAGTGTTCACGCAAACATGATCCGTTACGTTTTAAGTGAACATTTAAGGAACTGTTGGGAAAAACATCTAATGTGTAACCAGGGCTCTAGACTCATTCTTCCCACTGGTCACACTTTTGCGACTAACGACAGTTGGTCTCATGAGCACATAAATTGGTCGCACTTTCTTTTTTATACAACATTTCATTAATAAATGCATGCTGATGAACTTTTATCATAGTTTATAGCTATATGGTAATGAAAGTGTTCAACATTCAACCCATTCTTTTTCATCAGTATTATTTGGGTCATCATCTGCGTGCACCTTCGCACTGATGCAGTGAGTATAGGCTTTACCCACGAAGCGCTAGTGCTGAAAGTGCCTCTCTTCACGTGATCAGTGAAATTGACTCTTGCTACAATGTGCGCGGCTCTGCAGCGTGCGCTGTATGAAGCAGACGCTTTGGAGCAGCGCAGACAATGCACTCGCACAAGTGCGATCACGTCACATTTTTACTAGCACACTCAAAAAATGGTCGCAGTCTAGAGCCTTGGTAACATTATATTGAATCTGTGCAGTACAGTCGGTCTAAATAATAATGAAGTAAAAGATGCAGCGTTGCTAGGTGATTTTACTTTGGAACCCTTCAGAAAACTTTAATAACATTTTTCTCATAATAGCTAACTCTATCGATTTCAAACAGGTGTAGCTCAGTCATTTTTAATCACATCGAAGGTCCTTTTAATGGAGAATGTCAAAACAGAAATAACTCATTTTTGATAATTTGCTCATTGTGACTCATTTTGCCAGCACAGGTCACATATATTAACTGCTCTTCCAATGGAGATTAATGTAATTATCATAAAAGGTGCACATAAATATTTTCAGGTATTTGAGTCAGTACTCCGATACTTTAGAACACACTTTTTTCTTTGCTTTGTTTTAACACCGCCTTACATATTTTAGTACTGGTACTTCTGAGCAGGTTCTCTCAACAGCCTCACCTGTCTTGACCAGCTCTTTAACGAGTTCCTCCTTCATGCGGATGGTGATGGAGAGCTCTCTGATCTTCTGCTGTGCCTGTAAAAGCCCTCTCTCGGAGCAGAACTCGCCTTCAAAACCTCTCACGCTCTCCCACACCGAGCTCTCGACAATGCTGCTGTTAGCTGGAGAATCCAACACAACAACTCAAAGCTAACTGACTGAATATTGGAAAGAAACGAATGTAGGCCGGTGCTCTTCCGTCAAACGTTTTCAAGGATGTTTAACTCACATGTGCGTCTGGTGCATTGTAGACCCAGAGGATGGCCGAGTCCAAACGTCTGAGACAGGGTTGCCCTGGTCCCAGCACAAGACCCTTGGAGCAATGGAGCATCTTTCTTTGACCAGCTTTCATTGATGGATCTGTCAAGAATGATGGCAATGCTGAATCAATTAGTCATTCATACTCACTGAACCTTCTCAATAGAACTAGATTAATATCCATTTTACATACTTCCGTTTATCTCTGGTGGTTTGAAAATGTCCATCTTCATCTCGGTTCACTCCTTTCCCAGAGGTTTCATAGTGAGTGTTTCCTTGTCCGCTGTTCCACTGGGTCTGGTCTGAAAATGAGCCGTTGTCTACTGACACACACGTTTCAACCTAAAAACAGTTCACATAAAGGTGAAAACTACATATTCCACACAGAGCCCATAGAAAGCACAAGATATTCCCTATTCATTTTTCTCCTCACGGATTTAAACAAATATTTAGTCAATATTTTTCAGTCTTTAACCAAACCAGAAAGCTCAAACAATAATTAACAATATAAAAATTTAGATTTGAAAAGTTTGGGATTGTTAGGGAACCGAATCGACTGTTAAATATCTGACACACATATATCACCACACATCATTTGTAACAATTTCACCAATAATAATGCTAGTGAACTATATTATTTGGCAGAAAAATATTATGTAATTTATTCCTGTGATGCAAAGCTGAATTTTAAGCATCATTACTCCAGTCTTCAGTGTCACATGATCCTTCAGAAATCATTCTAATATGCTGATTTGTTTCTTAAGAAACATTTATGATTAATGTTGAAAACAGTTGTGCTGTTTCCTATTTCTGAAGGAGCATTTGTTTGAATAAGTTTTTTTTGAAACAGTGGAAAAGCTGTTTGCTGTCACTTGATCTCTTGATTTAAAGGGGCCACATGATGTTGCTAAAAAAACATTATTGTGTGTATTTGGTGTAATGCAATGTGTTTACACAGTTTAAGGCTCAAAAAACATTATTTTCCACATACCGTACGTTATTGTTACTCCTCTATGCCCCACCTTTCTGAAACGTGTCGATTTTTACAAAGCTCATCCTTTTGAAAAAATGCGGTGTGCTCTGATTGGCCAGCTATCCAGTGCATTGTGATTGGCTGAATACCTCAAGCGTGTGACGGAAATGTTACACCCCTTATCATATTAGGAAACACACAACAATACTACAGCGAGAATAAAAGCTATGCCTTCTTTCTTTGCGGAAACATTTGGGCGGTGTTTTGCAAATCTTCCAACACAGTGATGTAGACATGTGGGGGCGTGTTTAAATAAGACTTTTTAGGAAGGCGTGGATGAGTCTTGACTTTGATATAGAATATCTCTTTGGATTTGGGACTATAGTCTTTGCATACTGCTTTTAACACTCCAAAGACTAATTAAAATGTGAAATTTAAGGTGGCCTAGAGAGCTCAACGCGCTGCAACTTCAGAAAACACATGCAAATAGAAAAAGCACCAGCAAATCAAGAAAAAAATTCATCATTTTGACAGCAGATGGTGCAAATGCTCACAACACAAACAAATAAAGAAACACACTGCAAATGCTCACAACACAACCAAATAAATTTTATTTGCAGCGCCTTTCTTTGTTGGTTGTGTTGTGAGCATTTGCAGCATATGTGTTGTCAAATTGATGAAAGTGTTTTCTTAATTTGCAGGTGTTTTTTCTATTTGAAGCGCGTTGAGCTCTCTCATTTAATGGGTCCGTGCTGAATAAAAGTATTAATTTATTTAAAAAAACATACTGATCCAAAACTTTTGAACAGTAGCTGTATAAACATAATCTTGACTAGGGTTGTACAACGTAAACTAAATCAGAGAAGTTACTGTAAATGCTGGTTGTTGAGTGTTTCTGTTTTATCCCTCTTTTAAAATTGAAACTAATAAAAATATAATGTCATATCTAGCTAGGTAAACGTAAAATTCATCAAGGTGCTTTTTCACTGCTGTTTTAGCTGCTTTTTTTGTGTGTGTTTGTGGTCGAGGATGCTATGAGGCAAATCAAAACATCAATTACCTGCCTGGCGAAGCTTCTGCCCACATCACTGTCGCAGGGTGGAGTGAGGCAGCCGGCGGTGTCTGATGTTTGCTGTAGTGAGTTGATAGGAGCCGTGTGAGGTCTCTGTTTCAGGTGGAGCAGCTCCACTCCTCCAGGCTGGGCTAACAGACTGTGAAGCTCCACTATTAGATCCTGCTGCTCCTGTAGCTTATCGCTCTAGGAAAGAAAGAAAACGACATCCAGTTACAACCAGGTGAAAATACAACAGATGTCCCCGGTGTTGCTTTAAGTCTTGTGTGCATTGCATCATTGTTGTGCACCATTTAGAATTTGAAGGAGATGGATAGATAGATTTGATATTAGTTTAAGATTTTCATCTAATATTTATTTTTTAAAGCTTTATTTGAATGAACGAAAATTATTTTAATGGTTTTAGTTAACAATTAGATAGATAGATAGATAGATAGATAGATAGATAGATAGATAGATAGATAGATAGATAGATATGACTGGAATTCAATAGAAATGACAGACACCTGCCATAAACACAGATATTATTAGTGTTCAAATAATTACTACAACATGGTCTCTCTTAATTTGAGTGTTTTTGCAAGAGCATCTTCATTATATCATTCAGCGTTTCAAAAACAGAAAAACGTGTCTATTGGGCATGTTGAAGAACTGAACAATTGAGCTGCGCTCAGATCAATCATCTATTTATAGACCTGCTTGTTTAGCTTTGTTGTCTGCTTTTATGGCTGTGGGTAAAATATTGTCTGTAAACTATACAAAGACAGACACAGCTGAATGATGTGCAAATGAATGTGACAATGCATGGGCTACTTAGAGATTTTTTTAAGACAGCTAAGCAATTTCACAGCACCATCTTTTGTAAACATACAGGGTTCTCAGACATTTTAGATTCATTAGGAGAAAATGTACCATCACTCCCTTAAGCCGGGCTTACACTGTGCAATTTTTTTAAAAGTCCTTTAGGATTGTACTAGTCAGACTGTACGAACATAATTGATAATGTCACACTATGGGATCGCAGTTATCATTAATGTCAGACTGTACGACAGTCAAGAAGAGTTAAAAACAGGTGCGTGCAAGAAAACTTGTCCGGAGTTTTACATGATCAACCCATACACGTTCAGTGACTGGGAACTGCGTTGCATGCGGCAATACCGGCGTATTTAAGAAGAATAGTGTATGCAGCTCTACACACCCGCATGAAAACAGCGGCACAACCAGTGTTTATATAGAAAAAGCAACATATCAGATGAATTCGTGAGCCGAGGACGGGAGCGCCGGAGTTTGAGACTGATAGAATAATTATCTAGAATTAATTCTGCTCAAAGCTCATCTTGAAAAACAGACACAGTTTGACATTCATCGTAGGAGATGTCACACTGCAGGATAGTGAGCCAAATCTTCTGACAGGTGAAATTTGATCGCAACAGCCATTAATCGGCTGTCGGTGAACATGTCAAACCAGCGATCAAAGACGACAGATTTTAGCCTAGGATTATAGAAATATTTTAGGATTTTCAAAATTTGTCTCAGACGACCAAATCGTGAATCGTATGAGCCGGGCTTTAGGAAACACTTTCACAAAAGTGTCTGGTCATTAAATGACCAGGTTATAAAATATAATGTTATAAAGGTACACTATTGTTGACTAAATTTCAGTAAGAGTTTTTTTTCTGGGGAACAAAACTAAAATTCAGTAAGGACATATTAAATTGATCAAAAATGTCAGTAAAGTCATTTACAATGTTAAAAAAATGATTTATTTCAAATAAATGCAGTCTTGGTGAGAATAAGAATCTTGCCAACCCAAAACTATTAGTAATTTTCTACATTTATAATGTTAATAACTTTGGAAACATCACTGTGTTTGTTTGTTTGTTTAACGACATTCCAGCTTCTGTGGCTATTTTTATGGCGAGAAATATTATAGCTGAATTATATCATGTTTTTATAATTTATTTTTTACTAAAAACTCCAAAACTGTATTTGGCTTAGCTGTTAAAATTGGATAGAAAATTATATTTCCAACATTGGGACTAATTTCATATAGTTTATTCATTGTATATAGATCCCACTCTGTTTCATTACTGTCTGTGGAAAGGATTCATCGAGAGAACCTAATTAAAGCAGAACCTAATTAGACCCATTTTTTATTTGCTATAGAAACAGTTTTTCCAAGACTTTTGAGAATGTATTAATTTCCAACTCCAAATGAAATATAGCATAATTAAAGCTTCATTCAAAAGCACATCTTTGATAGAGACTTCAATTCTCTCACCTGTTGTTTGTATTGTTCCATAGCATCTTCCAGAGCAGCTAAGAAATCTGTGTTTTCTTGCTCTAGTCGCTGTATCCGGGCTTGCAGCTGGGAAATGTAGTCCTCACGGTCTCCGCTCCAATCCTCTTTCACATGTTCATGTCCCTTTGGCATAAATAAATCCGACTGCCGTGAGAATTACGCAGATAATCACATCATGACATCTGAGCATCTCTGAAATTAATGCTTGAGAAATAATGACCTGACAGGATACATTATTGCCTTTTTATGATGAATTGCTAAACATAAAATATTCATATTTGAAAATGGATCTGGCTGCAGCCAACCTGGTTGTTCAGTGCCGCCCGCCCTCTTTTCAGCACGGTGCTGTCCTCGGTAGAGCTGCTCTCAATGCCGCTGTCCGGCCCCGATGCGGAGGTCAAACAGCTGCGTTCCTCCTCAACGGCGCAAAGCCACTCTTTCACCCGCAGGAGCTGACCTGCATTCAGAGATCCTTCACCCTGCAGCTCCATCAAAAGCCTGTAGGCCGAGTCCGTGCAAGTCCTATAGTGTGCGCTCTCTGCTTGCAGTTTCGTCACGTCCAGTTCAAAGGGCCGAAGTCTTTTCTCGGGGTCGGAGCGAGCGATTATGCGGGTTTCAGAGCGCTGGCGGTTCTCAAGAGCTCGTCTTAGCGCTTTGATCTGAAGTTCAAGGCCCTCGATGCGGTCTGGTTCCCCCCGGCAGTTGACTGTGGCCCGGTTCTGGATGTTACGAGCCCGCTTGGCGTAGTTGAGTGTGTTTAGACTCTCATCAAAGTCTGAGGATGAAGGGCTTATGCAGGCAATCATGAGGGTTTTGGCGTTGCCTCCAAGAGAGTCCTTCAGGATCCTGACAACAAGATGGAACACAGATTAACATCTTAAAAGCCTTTAAACTATATCAAGCTGATGTTACACATTCCCTCTTTCCAGAACTTGACTACAAAAACACCAATGAGAGCATTTCAATCAGAGATGGAAAGGGTAAAATAGCATTTTCACTCTACAAACTAACAATATATACACTACTATTCAAAAGATGGCGGTCAGTAAGATTCGTTTATGTTTTTGAAATAAGTATGTTATGCTTATCCAGACTGAATTTATTTGATCAAAACTACAGTAAAAACAGAAATATTATTAGCATTTAAAATTAAGTTTTCTATTTTAATATTTTAAAATGTAATGTACTCCTGAGAATCTTAAGCATCATTACTACAGTCTTCAGTTTCACAAGATCCTTCAGAAATTATTCTAATATGTGACCCTCGACCACAAAAACAGTTTTAAGTAAAAGGATTTTACATAATCTGAAAGCTGGATAAATAAGATTCCCATTGATGTATGGTTTGTTATGATAGGATAATATTTGGCAGAGATACAAATATTTGAAAATCTGGAATCTGAGGGTGCAAAAAAAAACCAAATATTGAGAAAATCGCCTTTAAAGTTGTCCAAATTAAGTTCTTAGCACTGTATTTTACTAATCCAAAATTAAGTTTTGATATATTTATGGCAGGAAATCTTCACGGAACATGATCTTTAATTAATATCCTAATGATTTTTGGCTAAATAAATTGATAATTTTGACCCATACAATGTATTTTTGGATATTGCTACAAATATACCCGTGCTACTTAAGACAGGTTTTATGGTCCAGGTTCACATATGCTGATTTAATACTCAAGAAATAGTTCCTATTACTATCTATGATAAAAATCTGTTTTGCTGCGTAATAATTTTGTGAACAATAATAATTGTTTTCAGGATTCTTTGATCCTTTTAAAAGTAGTGCAGTTACTCAGAACATCATAGTAATACACATTTTAAAATATATTAAAATAGAGAACAGTTATTTTAAATAAATATTAATGTTTATTTTTTAAACAAATAAATGCAGCCTTGGTGAGCATGAGAGAAGTCTTTCAAAAACAAAAAAATATTACCAACCCAAAATGTTTGAAAAAGAAGATTTTTTAATTCCTAAATAAAAAGTCAGCAGAACTTGGTTTTAGCATCTAAGGCTATTTTATCTGTAAAAACAATGTAGAACGATTACACAAAAATAAAAAGATATAATTGAAATACAGAAAGACAAGATTTACTTTCTGTTGACACTTCACTAAAATCACTCATCTAAAATAATGTTTGCTTTTAAGAGTAAGCAATAGCAATAGTGGTTCTTGCTTTAGCAAACACTACTAGTCATTAGGGCTAGATCTCCTTGAAATTATACTGTAATCATCAGCATTTTTAAAGAAATGAGTACAATTACCTGGTGATTTTGGAATCCCTGTATGGGATGTGTGTGCCTTTTCTTCTGGGGTCCCCAAGTGCTCCAATGACATTTCCAAGAGCCAGAAGTCCACTGTTGATCTGAATGCTCTCCTTGAGCCGTTCACCAGTGTTGCCGGTTTTGAGGATGCGCTCTGATCCAGCCAAGTCCACAAAATGAAATTTGGAAGAGAGGATCTGCGCTGTCCCGGCCGCTGCTCGAGAACCTCCGCGCCTCTGTTCCATGAGCACCGTGAAGATGGTGTGAGAGCGACTGGAGTGGGGGTTCATCTGGGTGGCCCCGGTGTGACGGGCCGTCTTTCCTGACTCCAAGAGACTCAGCACTTCATCAAGTCCCTCCACTTCACATTCCTTCACACCGCAAAGCACTGTGGGTAAACACAAAAGATGCCTTTCTTTTTCTGAACAGTCACATACAACAAAAGACTTTCTGAAAACTTCCTGATTAGTCATCTTGTCTAGACAGTCAGTTATGAAGAATCAAAACACCAAGTACATAAAAAACAGACATTAAAGAGAAATAAAACAGGAGAAGCATCAAAACTTAAAATGACTGAATAATAGACAGACGCTGTCAGGATTTTGTCAACTTATGAGCAGCTGACATGATTTTAACTTACCTGCAGTAATTACTCAAAATAAAACTATTTTATAACTATTCTTAATAAAAAAAGCTATATTATATTTACAAATAATACATTTTAAACAATAAATACTTAATTATTACACATGGAGTTTTTTAAAGTCATTAATTGACAAACCACAGAACAGATTTTCAGAGTTTGTGACATTTATGGTCAGTAAGTTTATTTTAAAGAAATTAATACTTTCATGCAGCAAAGATGCATTACATTGATCAAAAGTGAAAGTAAATTTAATGTTACAAAAGATTTTAAATAAATTCTGATTTTCTATTCACCAAAGAAATAAAAAAATGTACACAAAAATATGAAGCAGCACGGTTGATTTTAACATTGATAATAATACATGTGTCTTGAGCACTAAATCAGCGTATTATAATGATTTCTGAAGGATCATGTGACTCTGAAGACTGGAGTAATGATGCTGAAAATTCACAGGAAAACAATTACATTTTAAAATCTATTATAGATAACAGTCATTTTAAATTACTGTTTTGATGTATTTGATGACTTCTATAAAACATCACAAAAATCATACCAAATGGTAGTATTTAGCACATTCCTACTTGTTCTATACTGGAGGAGAAGTTTGTTTTCCCTCACAAACTTACCTATGTTGCCCTTTTCATCCTCTCGAATATTTATGTCTTTACTGGCCGTCTCAACTTCCAAAAGGTCTCTGAAGACCTCTTTGTAAACCTCCATGTACGACACGCGGACGGAGAAGTCAATGAGGTCATTCTCGTCCAGCAGTTTGAAGATTTCAGCCACGGCTCTGGGAATGATGCCCTGTTCGTCATCCCTAAAAGCGGCTGCAGCCAGAAAACCAACAGCAGGTTAATGAATAACTCTATGAGGCAGAATGCTAAAACACAAGATGTCAGATTGCAAGTGGAGCGGTGGCAAATGAACCGGGGGAGGTGTTGCTGGCAGCACACACGTGCAAACTCGTGGAAGCATTTTAACAAGACTTTACTAGCCTCGTGAATCATGTCTGGTCTAGATGAAGCACAATTAATAATCGCTGAAAGGAACTGAACTCAGGCATGCTTTTGATCTGTTTACTCAACACATCAGCTGTCACAATACTCAATACACATCCTATGAAAGAAAAGCATTGCACTTCTATACATTGATGAATTTTAAAACACTGTAACGCAGTGTTTTACTTATTATGTATGATAATGAATATAGAAAAACAATGTATTAATGTAAAGCAATCTGTATTGTGTAAAGCTCTGGGTGGGCTATCTGACGATTTAAGATAAAGATATTAACACGGATAAATGAGAAAGTGAAGAGTGCAAAGTGGTTAAAGGACTTATTAAAATCGAATCGACAGGCAGTTTCTGAGCTTGCCTAAACAGACAAAAACACACACAAATAAAATGCCTGCCTTGGTGAGTATTTACGTAAACACATTTGATTGGGAGAAATCTTAAAGTGACAGCAGTCTAATAAACTAGCTGCTGTCTGTCATTAATGCTAATCAAACAACCGAAGAGAACCAGAAAATCACTCAGTGCTCATCATTATTAAAAATCAATGTAGATTTAATTCATGCGGTGTTATATTTGACATTTGATCAGTGGCGGCTGGTCAATAGGAGGCGCCGCCCCCCCTTCAAGTTAGCCTCCTTTAACATGTTAACAATAAGTAAAAAATATATCGCAAATATTAACTAAATAAAATAATTTAGTCATAGTATTCTACTGTTAGTTATATTATAATTTATTGAAAATCTAAACTATATTTCTGTTATATTTGTGTGCGGGGCGCCGGACTAATGAGTGTGTATGTAGGTACACAAACTTTTCGAAAGCATGTGATTTGAGGCTAAGCTCTAATTGGCTTGTTTCAAATTGTCCTTGGGGCGCAGGCTCTGCGAACCCTCCCACTTTTGTTATATATTTTGAATCAATATTGTTTTTATATGTTTGGCCTCATGTGATTGGACCGTTCTCAACGACTCTCATTCCACTCGTAAGTTGACAGAAAGGTACTAATTAATGTGGAAGCAAGCGCAATATAGAATAGAAATAGAAAATTCGGTTTTATCTTTACAAAAATACCCGTTCACAAGGCGTTCGGACGAAGAAAAAAAAGGATCAAGGAGCTTGGACCAGATCACCCGTACTTTCAGTTTATTTGTTTGTGCCCCCCCCCCCAATTTTTTTAGCACCAGCCACCACTGCATTTGATTACTTTATACATTTGATATAGTATTTCTAGTCTGAATAAGCTACTGTGAGACAGACCTACCTGTAAAAAAACACTGATTATTTAATTTGTATATTTGTTCTATTGCTTGTCATTTGTTTCTTTGTTCCGACTACTAAACTTGTCTTCAATAAGCCTGAAACTTTGTACTTATATTAGTTGGAAAAAATAATGTGATAAGATTGTGGTCTTTCCTAAAAAAAAAATATAATATGATATTTTTGCCATATCGCACTCACCTATAGAGCTATATAAATAAATGTTTTGACGTCTGTATAAAAGACTTACAAATGTTAGCTTCTCCAACGGTGTAGGTTTTTCCCGAGCCTGTCTGCCCATAGGCGAAAACCGTGGCATTGAAACCATGAAAGAAGGCCTCGATGAGGGGTTGAACACACTCTGTGTACACATCCTCCTGCGCAGAGTTATCCTCAAACACAAAGTCACAGTGGAAGTGGCGGTCATTGCCCAGGGTGACCCTCTTCTCCTCTGGGTCTGCAGTGATGCAGCTCTCATGGCTGTGCAAAATCTCTTTGGGCAGCAGCGGACGCACCCGGACTGCCACCTGTACAGCCGTTTCCTCCAGCTTACTTTGGCCGGCTCCTTTGGGAGACATTGCTGAGCTGATTAGCGGTCCTTCATTACTTTTGTGGGGCTGTGATACCGCTTCCTATGGTCACTGAATGGAATACAGAGCAGTTATAGATAGACAGAGTATAGGGCAAAACATCTCAGACACATTCAAAGTCTGCAAAAATACAGCTCTAATGTACCATGCTAATGCTAATATAAGGAATTTTCTGCATTGATTTTTCATATTTTGAATTATGCATTAAATTGTGTTGTGTTTTAGGGTTAAATGAAATGTCCATAAACTATACTGGTAATTTTCTGCCAGGACATTTTCAGCTTTCGTAAGGATTTTATTCTTACAGTGCAGAGACCTATCAAATAACCTCTAGGTCAGTGATAAGCAACTTCAGTCCTGCAGAGTTTAGCTCCAACCCTAATCAACACACCTGAAGAAGCGAATCAATGTCTACAAGATCACTGGAAAGTTACAGGCAGGTGTGTTTGATTAGGGTTGGAGCTAAACTCTGCAGGACCGAAGTTGTCTATCCCTGCTCTAGGTCAACAAAAATGAATAAGAATAATGAATATAAAACTAAAAAGTAACTTTACAAAGGAAGAGTAAAAACAGAAAACATACAAATAGGAATCATAAGCAACATTTCTATTCTACTACAAATATAAAAATTATAACTGATAAATAACTGCAAATAAAAAAAATGTATAGTTGTTAATATTACAATTTGTCATCTGTTCTGTTAACAAAAGGCAACCAAACCAACCCAAGGTGAACACCACAATAGACCTAAATAAAAACAAAAAGGTATTTTTCAAGATATTATAAAAACAATAAGTACACAAATTTACTTGCAAAAATAAAAAGGTAAAGCGATCTTATGGAAAACTAAAACCAACTGAATATTAAACATCTGATTGAATATTGAACAGAAAGTTCTAGCAGTGTCTGCTGGTATTTATTTTAAACTATTTTGAAAATTGTTCTTAATTGACTATTAACTGAGACTGAAGTTTTCATCACAGCAGGACTAGTGAACTTACGATATTTATATCCGTTTATATATCTTTCCGTTATACACTCACATTTAAACATGTTACATGTTACATGCCAGCTGCTCTTCTGTATTAAACACGCAGTGGACACAAAACATTAAATCGACATGGTTTAAATGATGGTATGGTATTTGAGAGGGTCTAATATTTTTTGGATTAATGCTGTTGAATAATTTTGTAACAGTGCATCTTTTGTAACTGACGAAACATTGATTTCGGTCGACGTTACATTGCGCCGAAAACAAACGATGAAAAACAAGTATTCAGACGATCACAGACTGTAAGACAACAATCACAAACTCCGAGGAAATACACAACTCACGTTATATGACAATTACACCAATATGATACAGCAATAACAAACTACGCACGAGACAATAAACTATAAACCACTAAATCAATGCTCGCAGCCACAAAAAGCGCTAGTTAAGTTTAAATCCGATCGAAGAAAAACATGCACGAGTAAATAAGTTTTTCCAAAACACTTTTGCAGCCAAACAAATGACAACAATAACGAGATGCAGAAAGTCTCGGTGAGTTCAGAACTGCAGAGGAACGTGATGAACTCTCCTAAAGTCAGATTAGCCGAGCCGCTACGAAGGTTAGCCGCTAGCAACCTCTTTAAAAAGTTTAAATCTCTCAAACGCTCGTGACACACAATAAACACAAAGCTCAGAAAACCACGCACGCGTTTATTCGCCTCAGCACGCGCGCTCTGAAACCGCTTCTGTCACGTTAAGTTTTGAGTGGTTCTTCATAACTTCCAAACTTACTGTTGTTTCGGAGTCCATCAATCTGAGTCCGCAGGGCACATCCCATTCCCATTCCCAGAGCCCATTCCCATTCCCTGGATCCAGACCAGCCCACGAGCGCGGAGGATGCAGTGATGTCATTCAGGCGGCTTCCCAAACGCCTGAGCAAAATCTGACCTGTAGCTTGTTTGTTTGGTTTTTGTTGTAATATTTTGACTTAACTAACGAGAAATTATCTTTATTATTTTAAAACGAACCGTTAACAAGTATTATTGTGTTTGGACTTGCTATATGGATGATTAAAAAAAGAAAGAAAGAAAATAATTGTTTTTGTTTGCAACTGTATGTGATTTATAGCCACACACTTGTATCTTTATTCTTATAGGGGAGACTGGGGCTATAGTTGTCAGTCACAGTTTATAGGCTACTGCTATTTTGTTTTATGCAAATATAAGTTTATATTTGAAAGTCAATTTCTTTAGAAAAAAACACGAACACGTGAATTTGTCCTATAATATATGGGGTAAGTTGTCACAGGGAACCAGTCTATTCTACGCCCATCAGCAATATTATCATAAAACACATTGAACTCACCCTTCCTTAACATAAGGTCTGCCATGACTGATTTTATGGTTTTCATTTTTGCCTCCAATAGCTTCAGCAAAAAAAAAAGGCTGATTTAAATATAAAACACTCATAGAGAAAACATATCTGTGTAATCAGACTTTTGACTTAAAACCTTATAATTATAGACTATGTCCTCGGTGTATGGCCTCAGTCTATTTTTAGTGTTAGGAAATGAATGGCTTTCATAACTGTATGAAAGACATTTTATCTTACATCTTGTAGAAACACATCTTTTAATGTATTTGTGCATACAACTTTTCATAGTCTCAGTTTTCATTAAACAACTTTCAATGGCAAATGCACAAGAAAGAGACATTTATTTTATTGATTTATTAGGTTTTATTGATTTATTTATACTAAGTGTGAGTGAATATCACATTATTTACAGTAAAAACAATAATTAGGATGCCAGTTTTTACACATGTTCTCTGAATGCTGGGTAATCACCATAAACATTTGGGATGTTTAATCAAGGTCAGCATCGGTGTCATCTTTATAGCTGGGAAGTGATGACCGGTCACTGGCCGAGAGGATTCTGGTCACTGAGGCAGACTGGGACTTGTTGTCGCTACCGGTGACATCACAACAACAAAATCACTAGTCTTCCATGGCGCCCAAAATATGTGAATGTGAAGAATTTATGCACAACATTTACCTTGACCTGTCATTGTAAAAAAAAAAACATGCATTATAACAATTAAACTTCTGGTCATATTTTAACAGTTGCAATTTGTCATGATGAATAATGACAATAACTAAAGATATTTAAATGTTAAAAACTAACATATAAATATGAATACATTAAAAATAAAAACTATAAAACAAATAGAATTGGAACAGTTCATCAGAAAGACTGGAGATCCAAAGAAAAGACCAGAAAGCCAATAAAACCCTTGTTTAATATAAAGTGACTTGAAGACATGTTCAGAAAAAAATGTCTGGAGTTAATAATGTCAAGCCATTGAATCCCTGCCCTTTCCAGACGCAGTCTCTGCTGTCCATATCCACAGGTTATCAACAGACTCATTACTCAAGCCTCTTACACGGATTCTTTATTAGATTTCAATGTTGGCTCCCAGTTTAAATGTGGATGCACAGGAGCTGCCCTCATAAAACATTTACCGGCGCTCAAACAGTTATGCTGCATAACTTTGACTCTCGATTGGAGGTTTAAAAAAAGCTCTATTGGACAGAACCCCATCTATTTGTACATACATCAAAAAAGCAAGATCTCACTGGGATGAAATAGTTGAGATTGTAACCAAAGACAGATCCATTCTGTACATCCGCATGCGTTCAGGCATTCACCAAAGGTCCTGTCTCATGATAAAAGGTCTCTTTTACTGTGAGCTATCCAATCAACCTCTTAGCGGATATAATGGTTGAATAGTAATGCATTATTAAAATCTTAAGAAATCATGTCCTCTAGTTGCAAAGAGGGTCTTACATTTTGTACAATTTCCACTGAAGCATTGTGGGTAAAAGTGGGTGTAGTGGTTAGCGTGTCCTTGTGTGGTTTGAATGGACACACATGGTCATAATAATCACTTGTGCTTGACTTGCCCCTCATGAAGCATTTTCACAGGCGCTCTGAAATGAGGGGCAAACAATGTGAACAGAAATATTGTTCTGAGAAACTGTGCCCACCTTTGAAATAAACAACCGGACTACCATCTCCAAAAGAATAACTTCATTATTCAGAATACAACTCTCTAGAGCCACTTATGTTACTGTGAGTGACAGGTGTAAGAACAGGGAGAGAATTCACAGATCATATTTTACAGAGAATATTCAACGCTGTACACAAAGTGAATTCATTTTTTTTATGGTTGCCTTGTGTTTTTGTGATTTAAAATGTGCTAAATGAATATTGAGAAATGGGTTATGCATTGTAAAACATGATTTTTTTCAAAGTTGTAAACAAAACAAAGATTATTGGAGCACGTTGTGCAAGAAAATATTATTTCAGTCTTTCTACTTCAAACTTTCATGTTTTATTCAATGCATCTCTTGCGGTTTCTTTGTGATTATTTGCAAACTTGACAAGCAATATTTGAGTGAGTAAATCATGCACCATTTCGTTCAGTGCATAAACAATATTTTATATACTTGTGCTTATTTTTTTGTTTATCATAAGACATGCATGTCTGTTTTAGATTTTGCTAATTATTAAATGCTTTTGTTTTCTGAACTGAATTCTACACACACCAAAATGTACTTCACCGTAATTTTATTCAAAAAAAAATAATAATAATGTTATTTAACATTACTGAACCAACCTAAATATATTAGGTACTCCATAAAACTACATTTAAAGGTACGATTATGTAGAAATAGCCCTTTAACGTAACAATGACAAGGTACCACATACTCTGTTCTGATTTAACCAAACTTTAAGCAAAGGCAAATAAATAAGTTCTGTGCAAGAAAAAATTATTATCATTCAGTTGAAGTTGCATATATTGTAATAGCATTTACTTAAAAACTATGTCTGTAAGGTGAAGCAGAATTCTCTGACGGCTATAATTTAATTATGATGCCTCGTCAAGCAAGCTTGTTACTCACAGAGTGTGACAGGAAGGTCTAATATTCTTCTTTTACTCATTAATTTCCTCCTCACTGAACACTGAACTAAAATGCTTGGCAAAATATTAGACATGTTTGAGTCTCTTCTTTCTTCTACCCCAGGCTGCTCCTTGACTGACAGAGAAACACCTCAGATATACTCCAGTAACACGCTGGACGGTCTTGTTTGGTTGGTTGTTTTAACAGGAGGCTGTCAGAGCTCTAGAGAAACCAATCAGAGCTTGATCATGCAATAAAACCTCATATAGTCAATTATGAGGATGTATAATGAGAACACATCTAGATATCATTGTTGGCGTAATGTTGCCCATCATAAACAAACTGACCGATTCAAAGCTGATCCTCTGTGTTTGTATCGTTATGAAGCAAACAGCACCGACCCGATCCAGAATCAAAAAGCATTTTCATATTCTCAAACATATGTTATAATGCCAGTAAATAAATGTTTACATGCTGATCAAACATGCAATATCAGACAGATTAATCTACTATTTGAAAACAATTGGTAACACTTTATAATAAAGTTTTATTCGTTAAAATTAGTCAACATGAGCAATATTTATGAATACATTATAAAATGTAAAAGGTTGCATATGTTAACATTAATGCACTCTGAACTAACATGAACATGTTTTATTAAAAGCTGTAAAAATACACTGTTCATGGTAGTTAATGCATTGATATTAACAAATGAGACCTTGATGTAAGTGTTACCAAATGATTTTAACAGTAGACTGATGATTTTTTTTTTAAGTACGTTCAGAAACAAACAAGTACGAAGTAACATTTCAAAAATCACAGATATAATGATACCAATACCTGAATAAATCCTGTGAATACTCATAAAGGGGAAATATCAGGTATTAACATCTAAACATTCATATTTGTCAAGCATTGTTTAGTCTATTTATACCTAAAACTAAATCTTTGGTTCTGCTTTCCACAAAATAAATGAATTGCATGCAATCATTCCAAATATATATTAGTAACACTTTACAATGAGGCTTCATGTATTAACAGTAGCTAACTACCTTAATTAGCTTGTACTTATAATGTATTCATCAGTTCATGTCAACATATACTAAATTAATTACAACTAATTTAAAATAAAAACCTGCATCTGTTAATATTTCTTAATGGATCGGAGCGAACATGAACAAACAATTGTTTTTAATATTCAGTAACATTAACACATATGAAGAAATCCTGTACTTTATAGGTCATATGTTAAAGTTGAATAATGAGACTTTATTGTAAAGTGTTACACGTATATAAAAGGTTGTCTATTAAAAAGCAAAAGGGAAACAGTGTTCTTCTGCAGCATCCGTTTTATAACCTGGGGGGGATGTAGGATGCTTTTGAAAATCATTTTCAAATTCACAAATAATTACAAAAGAGATGGCAAGCAACACGCTGAATGAAATGTGACATTTTGAAATAGAAAGACTTAAATAGTATTTTCTTATAAAATGTACTCCAATAGCTTTGGTTTTATGTTTATTTTGTATTTTATTTGACTGCAACAACCACCATATATAGGTTTTGGTTTCATGTCTCATCGTTCCTCTTTTCTCAGACGAGCTCTGTTCTCTGTCGTATTGCATGAGTCATATTGAATACCTTCATCTGCTGAGGAGAGGTGAGAACGGTTCTCCTCATCTGGGTGTCACCTTTGCTACGAGACTCGTATGAGCAGGTTCTTCTACGACACGTCTCCTCATTAAGCCCTCTTGCTGCGTAACACGCCAGATCTGACCCTGAAATACACCCCGTGACACCAGCATGATCACATTATATGACAATTTTGCCAGTTAACCTTATTTAGTGTTCTAACCCTATTTATCGTTTGCATAGTTTTTCATTTGCCTTTAACACTGAGATGAAGCCCAGGAAGGCGCAGACCAGACGTGGCAGTTAATTGACCGGCCCATCTTTGTCATTAGATTACAAACGTTGCCAAAATGTAGGCTATAACGATGATTTATTTGGACTGGTTACGGTCACAGATAAAGATTTATATCCTGTTTTATCTCTTAAATATTTTCTGCATCTTGAAGCAAAAATGTTGCTATTGAAATCCAATAAGAGATAGTAGCACAAGGCACCAAGGACTTCTAACAGTCATTACATGCTCTTGTAAGCCTGCTATTTTTTATAACAAGAAGTCAGCAGTGCTACCAGCACCTGCGTCCATGAAACACTAGATCAAATACTGTCCTTGCTCCCTGATGCCTGTAGGGACTATAGGGCAAGCTTAGGTTCTCCTCCAGGCCTGATTGTAATGTCACATCAAATGTGTCTCTATTTGTGCACATTCTATCAAGTTTTGATCTTTTTTTATAAGGCCACGTGGGGCTTCAAAAGGCCTGCTCCTTCAAAAGCAGGTCCCCTTCAAAGTTGTGTGTACATTCACGCCAATGGCATACGTGAACCCAGCCATTTTCAAATCACTTATCGGTCCAGTTGGTGTCACGTTGACTGAATGGCATGCAAAATATATGATGCACGGCATTTGATGTGACGATAACAGAAATGCATGAAGGCATACAAGCACATTTTGCGGTTAGGCGATTATGGCAATTCAAATTACCAACAAAACATAAGCATGCATGCATGCTGTACAAATTTGCAAGCTGCACCAACAGCCTATTTTGCATTTATAAATGCACCAACATCTTCTAATTCAGAAAACATTGCATATTAAAATAGCATATTTTTACATTGTTATTGGTTTGATTTATTATTGTACTATGAACATACACAAGGCCGGTTGGATCACACTTGAACAGAGCATTTAAACAAAAAATATATTATATTCACAGTAGGGCCTTCACAAGCCGAACTGACACTTGAACATAGAGCTAAACAAAGCAAAATGATGACGTTCATGCACAGAACGTGTATGCAAAAACTCCCTCGCACAATGCAAAATAAATATATGTACAAACACGAATCTTCTGCAAATGATCAAAATAAAAACACGAGCACAAGCAAAGCATAATAATAATTAGTATTTCAGATTTCAATCTATGTGGAACAACAAGCAGTATGTGAAAACACAAAGACAGAATCACTCAATCTGTGCAATGGGAGAGACAGGCGTGGAGTCAAACAGGATGATAACACTGAAATATTAAACACGTATTTACAATCAACAGGTCTCAAATAGTTCCACTGAAATCTTCCTAAAATAAAGAACGAGCAGAGGAAGAAATAACATTGAGCTATAGATCTCGATTAAGGCTGCTCCTGCTGGAAAATATTCCACATTGTTTCTCTTGACGACATAAAAAAAATAAAGCCTGAAACAAACGTTAAATGTTATTAAGGATTGAAACTACCTGTTGCTTCGTCCAGTGCGGTCTGTGGCACTCACTCCCAAGCCAACACACACAGATGACATTTGATCAACATGGATATTAAACTGAGAGCATGTGAAAGCTACACACTGTGAAAACGACGTCTTGCTCCCCAGCAGCGGCTCAGACGCTCTCCGGCATGAACAGCGTTTCTGCGCCGTTGTCTTCGCTCTCTCTAATGTCTCGGCGTCTGTCGGCGTCGTTCAGCTCCATGTGTTGTGAACTGCTCCAGTTTTCATCCTGCTGGAGCTTCTTAAAGGCGAGGTCCGTTTCACCGACAGGTGGCCCGTCAATTTCACCGACGTCGATGACGTCAACGCGATTGGAACGAGGAGAAAACCGAACGCGCGTGACGTCACCCTAAATATGTTATTTGTTACGTGTGTGTATAATAATAATAATATATATATATATATATAATGAGAATGAATGAGAAGAGAATGAGCTTTATTGCCAGGTATGTTTACACATACGAGGAATTTGTTATAGTGATAGAAGCTCCACAGTGCAACAGAAAGACAGTAACAGGACAGGACACAGATAATAAAATAATAATATACAAATATACAAAATAGGCAATGTACAAAAAAAGAAATGAAAAAAAATACAGCACAAAACACAACATATAATATAGACAATTATGTATGTACAGGTATGATATGTGCAAATTTGAAATGTAAATAAGTATGTGTGATGAATAAATGATGTACAATAGTGTTGTATGTTCCATGTTTAATGTCGTGTTCATGAGATGGATTGCCTGAGGGAAGAACCTGTTCCTGTGTCTGGTCGTTCTGGTGCTCAGAGCTCTGTAGCGTCGACCAGAGGGGAGTGTGCTGGATGTGAGGGGTTCAGAGTGATTTCTCCAACCCTTTTCCTCACTCTGGATGAGTATAGTTCCTGGAGAGTGGGGAGGGTTTGTACCAATGTGGCATATCGGCATAGAAAATCGCAACTTTTCATTTTCCGTCGGTCTTAGTACACAATATAACTACAGAAGAGTCAAGCTTCAAATAGGAAAAATCCTTTTGGTCATTTTTGAGCAAGATGCTAATGGTCTGAAAATCCGATTCAATGATCTATGCTAAGCTGCTAAAAGTGCTCCCACCAGACCCGGATATCGGCTGAATGGATTCAAAAATGGTAAAACTCAACTTTTTAACTCTACGGGAGTTGTAAAATTAGCCTATTTCCAATAAAAAGTGGAGTGTTCCTTTAAGACTGCACCAGACAGCCAGCTCCTTAACCTCCTGTCTGTAAGCAGACTCGTCACCGTCCTGAATGAGGCCGATCAGTGTGGTGCCGTCTGCTAACTGACAGAGGGGTCTTTAGATGTGCAGTGGTTCGTGTCCAGGGAGAAGAGCAGTGGGGAGAGAACACAGCCCTGAGGAGCTCCAGTGCTGATCGTACGGGTGCTGGATGTGTATTGTAGCTTCACTAGTGCTGTCTGTCTGTCAGGATGCTGGTGATCCACTGACAGATGAGGTGGGGACACAACAAAAACCTCAAATGTATACAAGTATGCAATGACGGAAAAGCTAAAATACAAGTTTTTATTTAAATTTATTAAAATTTGTACATTACATTTTTCTTATATTGTTATGATAGCATGTTTTCTTTTTTTTGTATTTTATTTTTCTTATTCTTTTAAAGTGATTTGAGATGTAACTTTTAAAGCTGCTATAGAAAAGAAAGTTTTATAATAATATTAAAGTTCATTAATAATAATACAAATAATAATTATTATTATTGTTAGTTTTGGTTTGTTTATTTCTTTGGTCAATATGAAATACCTAGTTTGCATTGTTTTGATGACTTTACTATTATTCTAAAATGCAGAACATTTGTGTATACAATATATAGGCTAGTAAAATATTTTATATTATATTACAAATGCAAATTATAATTTATATAATATATAAATAATAATATCCTTTATAATGAGAGCACTTGGTGGATTGAAGTGTATTGAGTTTTCTTACATTTTTTCCCATGACATATTAAACTTACATTAATAATAAAACATTAACAAACATTATTAACTTTAATGTATATTAAACTGTTAATTATATTATACACTAAATGTATTTTTCCATATAGAATAAAAAATATATATATATATATATAAAATGTAAATACACATTTAAAAAAATATTTCAATTTATAAAAGAAATAGATACAAATAGATTAAAAATATATATATATATAAAATAAATATATAAAAATTGATAAAAATATATAAATATATAAAATAAATATATAAAAATTGATTACAAATATATAAATATATAAAAGAAATAGATACAAATTGATTAAAAATAGATAAATATATAACAGAAAATCCTTTTCTTGGACTCTGGGATGTAATAAAAATATTTTTAGATAAAAACAAATCTGGTATTATTTCTGGGCCACAAAGTGGACATCTAACATAGTCCAACTGTGTGCAAAAAAACACTTACCAACAAATTACATCCCTGAGCACTAATTGAGCAATCAGGTTTGTATTATTGCTCATTAATTTTAATATCATTAATTCCATCAAGCACTTCAAGAAGTGTTCAGTAAGTTCGCTCAAGTATTCTTGCTCTAGAAATACACACTTTAATCTACCACTGTAATCCACTAATTACCTTCATGCCCCTAAAGGTTTTTCACTTACATCCCATTCATTTCATCCAAGCCCGGAGAAGTTCTTTCAACTCTCCTTGTAAAAAAGAAGCATTCCTGTAAATATAAATGAAATGATGCAGTATTTTTAAAAACGAGTTATAATAAGCATCTGAAGCTGAATGAACACACGGCCAAGGTTGAAGGCTGTTGTGCGGGCTAAGACATCCATTCACCCTGAACGAATGCAGAACTGACACGCAGGTCACAGCAAACACACAAAAAAGAGAGAATAGAAAGCTTATTCTGAAACGCTTGCTGGAAATATAAGGAAAGAGCTCAACAGCTCACATTATGTCCTGTACTCATATATACACAACCCGTGTCCACACACATATTTAGTCCTGTTAACAAAATTCAGCACAGAGCACAAGGGCAGTCCCCCGCTCGCATCGGGGCTCCCCTCCCCTTCCTGTTTCCCCTTTTGTTTGCTTCCTAGAAGTAACCATAGCAACCAGCATCATAAAGCAACCAGTACTTTGAGAAATGTTTACAAGTGACTGTCAGGATATACTGTCATATATAACCATAGATGTGTCTCACACGTATAGGGAAAAACAGAAGCAACAAATTACATCAACAGTTGTCAAAGTGATACGGCACCGGAGCCCTCGTTGGTCTGTGCCGCATAATAAAGCATTAAAAATAGGGACTGCAAAAGATTATGTGCAATAATTGTATGTAAACACACATTTGAAGAGGGAACTACAAGTGCTGTCCCTGCGAGTCTGCTTGGAGTAGATCAAGCGATGCAACAATTCATGCAGCCGTCATGTTCCTAAGCAACAGAGACCTGTCATTTTGATGGATAATCATCCAAGCAATCCCTCGCTGGATCTTTTAGACAAACCAAATGCTGCATGCGGAGCGCTTGTTCTGCTGCTGCCAATTTACTGAACTGCTGTGTGCAGGATTCTGCCGCTCATTTACTCAAGTTTGTATTTGTATTTTTGGGCATGGGAACAGGGACTTGGAACTTGGTGCTGGTGCTCTTTAACAAAACTGAAGGACCTTGAAACTGAGGATCATAATTCATCTACATTGATGAATATCTACATTATGAATTCATCTACATTTCTAACATAATGATTTTGAGACTTTTGAAAATAAAATAAAATATGAAAATACTTAGTAAAATGTTTCTGCGCTGTCTGGAGCACGCTTTCAAGAATTTCACTCACCAAGGCACACGTGCCGTTTTGACAATGAAAGTCATTTGATTAGATTATTTGATTTGATTTAAATTCTTTTTAATATCTTTACTCAATTACATTCTGAATATTCTGTCTATTTCTAACAGTGTATAGTGATATGATTTTGGGACATTTGAAATTCACATAACTAATTCAAATCCATCTACATTTCTAACAGAATATAGTGATATACATTTTGGGGACATGTGAATTTGAATTGAAATTGAATGAATTTCTAATAAAAAAATCTAAATAATAAATATATATATATATATATATATATATATATATGAAAACCATTAGTAAATTCTTTGTTGATATTTCTGAAACTCGTTCTCAGTTACATTCCATCTACATTTTTAAAGTATAGTGACAATGATTTCTGGACAATTAAAAGTTCTTGCAAAATAAATTATAAAATAAAATAAATAAAGCCATTCGAAAATTCTTTGTGCTATTTTTGAAAACCACACTCAATTAGGTTCTGAATCCATCTACATTTCTAACAGAGTATAGTGATAATGATTTTGGGATATTTTAAAATTCTTGTAAAAAGAAATCAAATCAAATCAAATATTTGTAGACCGTTAGTAACTTTGTAGACATTTCCGAAAGTCATGCTCAGTTACATTCCACATAATTTTGAACAGAGTATAATTATAATGATTAGGACGTTTAAAATTCTTACAAAATTCAAAAACAAAACAACAAAAAGTTGTAAATCATTAGAAAATTCTTTGTGGATATTTTTGAAAACCACACTCAATTAGGTTCTGAATCCATCTACATTTCTAAAAGAATATATAATGATTATCATTTTGAGACGTGAAATTCTCATAAAATATAAAAGTTCTAAAAATATCTGTAAACCATTAGGAAATTGTTTGTGAATATGTCTGAAAATGACCCTCATCCGCCTAATACACGAGTCTACATTAGACCAAAGATGTTTTTCTGTCTACAAATCAAAAAGCAAGAGAGCTAAGGACAGTAGCTAAAAGCTGCTCATTAATATGATGCTTCAACAATTAGCACTTGTCTCAGGGTTTTATATATGCTTCATAATATCGTCTCATTATGCTTTGTGCTGCCGTATAGGTTGGCTACTGTAAACCCCAGCGGCTCTCCAATCTTCCCTGCTCTTCGGCTTTAGAACAAAGGTGCTATTCAGTGCAGCAGGACAGGTAAGAGCACCCAAATGGAGCTCAAGTGGGCACTAGGCTTCTTGACTAAATAGCCAATGAGCATTCTAATCTTCCATTCTCTGCCTCCTATTCCATTTTGATAATGTACCATCGCCAGCCGCTGCTAAAAGCCTGAGCGAGGAGAGGGGGGGTATTACAGGACATTTTTGGATGAAAACAAAACACGAAAGAGGTCGTCTTCAAGACGCTTCTGTGGAGCCGGTGCGGGCATATTACACTTCAACATTTTCTAAAGGGCAGCGCATTAAGACCAGCTCCTGTGGTCCAAAAATGCCACAAAATCAGGCAAATATTCAGCAATGCACATATCACGCTTCTTCTAACGTCTTCTCTTTTTTTACTTTTCTGCTCCCCCCCGCCGCCCATGTCCACAGCCTGCCATTACAGAAAATTACAACTTATATGTCCACATTCTTGGAAGTGGATAATTGGACGGAGGCCCATTATCAAGCACTCAAGCCATGCATGGAGCTTTCTTGCTTTTAATACTCTTACTTGTTCCTACTTACATTTTTGGCTTTAAGAAATATGAATACTGTAAAAGAGAACAAGAAAAAAAATGTCAGTCGAAATGATGTCTCCAACAGCAAGAGTTCATGAGTCATGGGATTTAATTTAGTCTTTTTTTGGGTGAAACTTACTGCATTAGTCCACCGAGCTCAAATCTGACAAGAGTCAGTGAAGTCAAGTCATTCCTCTGATTTCATGAATCTCACAAAACATGGCCACATTCCACTCCATTTTGAGTGATTACTTGCATTTTGAGAATCAATTGTTATGAAAAGAATTCAAAAATGTTTATGGTCATAAAAGAGGGATAATGATTTTGGGAGATTTAAAATGGAAAGGAAAGAAAAGAGACATTTAAACATTTTCTAAATCCACCTTTACATATATAACAGTAGTGTAATTCTTGTAAATTAAATAAAATAAAATGCTAAAACATTTGTAATTCGTCAACATTTCTAACAGAATACAGTGCTAATAATTTAGGGGCATCTTACATTCTTGTTAAATAAAATAAAACAAATATTAAATTGATTCTTTGTGCATCTTTCTGAAAATCACACTCAGTTACATCAATTCTAACAATGACAATGATTTGGGGACATTTACATTTTTTCTAATAAAATAGGATATCTTTAATAAAAATGTATTTTTATTAATATTGATTCTGAGGTAAAATATGCCAGATATTTCTCTGACAGGTTTTTGTGAGATTAACCCATGCACAATAGAATCACGGTGCCAACATGTATAAGAGAACTCACAATGGCCGCTGAACCTGGACTAAATGGCAAAACAGGTTTTTTTTGGCCCTGTTAAAGGATGTTTAGATAGGTCCACATATCTGGGTTCTTGGTCCGATTATTGCCATGACCAAATAAGGAACTTGGGTGTGGTGTTTGACCCAGAGCTGAAATTTGACAAGCAGGTTAATGCTGTAGTAAAGAGTTGTTTTTTTTCAGATTAGGTCTATTGCTCGACTAAAGCATATTCTGTCAAGAAAGGACCTAGAGAAGGTTATTAATGCTTTTGTTTTGTCTCGTCTGGACTATTGCAATGTGTTGTATGTGGAGTCCTGCCAGACCAATATTTCACGCTTTCAATTGGTTCAGAATGCAGCAGCTAGGCTGCTAGTGGGTGCTAAGAAAAGTCATCATATCTCTCCTATTTTAGCTTCTCTCAAATGGTTACCAGTGAACTACAGGATAAAATATAAAACTCTTTTATTTGTTTTTAAAGCAGTGCATGGGATGGCTCCTGCTTACGTGTCTGAGCTCATTGTTGTTCGTCAAGCACCTAGGTCTCTAAGATCCAATAATAAGTTATTGCTTACTGTCCCTCGTACTCATTTAAAGTTAAAAGGGGATCGGGCCTTTGCTGTTGCAGGGCCAAAGCTCTGGAATAGTCTTCCTCAGACACTCAGAGAGGTTTCAACTTTGAATGTTTTTAAAGTTGAAGTCAAAAACTACCTCTTGTCCTTAGCCTTTGAGAGTGTGGGCTAGTTTTTGCTGTTTTAGTTGAATGTGTGTTGTTTAAATTTTGGATTTTAATGAGTGTTTCTTGATTGTACAGCACTTTGGTCTGCAGGTGCAGTTGTAAAGTGCTCTATAAATAAAGTGAAATGAAATGAAAATGAAAACAATAAAAGCAAGAATAATCCATACAGTGCTGTACAAAATTGCACAATGCACATGTCAACTGAGAGGCTGTAGGGCCATAAGGTGCAAAATGACGCTAGTTACAGAACAGAATTAGGGGTTTGGGAAGTATAGGTGCATAGGAGGAGGTCTACCTGAAAGGTGGGTTGTCACATGGAGTTGTTGAGTAGCCTGACAGCTTGTGGGAAGTCGGTTAAATGAGGAGACGGTGTTCACAACAGGGTTACAGAACGTGCAAGTGCTCAAAAGATTCGGATAAATCCTTCCAGATACAATATGTGTGCGGCTTTCATACCGTATGATTACCTCCTTTAAATAAGTCTTCAATTATACAGAAAATGCACATTATGATTGCAAAATCTATGCAGATATCCAGCGGCGTATGAAAGTGTGCACTACTAATATGTGCAAATGGATGCCTGAGTAGCTCTCATTATATGGTTCCCAGGGTTACCTGGGTCTAGGTCATGTATGCTTCCAAATCCATCTGCAATATTTACCACCAGTTTAACCCTTGACCTTGAAGGAACCTTAAGTGAAGGCGAAACAGCATTTGAGTTAAATATCCATTTCAAGAGAATGCCACATTATAACAGATTATCCTCTAGTACATAAACAGCAGCTGCTGAATATGTATATAGAATTTTTTTTTTCGAATTATTATGTTTCCATTCCATCCTGTGACACATGGATGTGAAAACCGGAGAAATTCCTGGTGGAAGTTATCATTTCAGTGTAATCAATTCAATGCTTTGTCACAATAGGGAAAGGTGAGATTTGTGTGGTACTTTAATTAGACGCAAATTGTATCTTGAAGTAATTGCTTAATAACCCATTAAAACTCTCAGCGATTTCCAAGTGCATTTGTTGATTTGAGGACAATGTGGTTTAAAATGCAACCCATGGTTCAAAATAATCACGTTTTAAGTCTTGCATGACAAAACGGTCATGTTGTGTTTAACGAAGACTTCATTATTTGCTTTGTTCACAATACTGAAATAACAACATTTAACTAAACATATTTTCTGAGCTGGTGCTTGCTAATACAATTTTCACTATTTTTGTGGACAAGAAATGTGAACAAACCCCTAAGCATACGAATTAAACTGGCACAACTAGTCAAATTAAGCAGCAAGTTAAATGTGGATTTTATTTTAAAAGTACAAAAATCGAGTTAAAGCTAAAAATTTTTTTTTTTCATAAATGATGAATTTTGCAACATTAAAGGCCCATAAGGAAGATAACTCGGGTAACTCAAGAGTTCACACCACGGCTAAAGGAATGACGCAGAAAAACAATATGGTTGGAGTTACTTTCAAATCAATTTTCCAACGAAATACAAAGTTCAAGGTCCTTTGAACAAGAGTTTATCCCTGAAGATTTACAAAGAGGTGACATCAAAAACTTGTGGCAATTCCAAAAAGTTAACACATTTGTTAATGTTTTAACTAAAAAACAACACAGAATAACTAGTTTCATTACTCGCAGCTCTACCGATGTTGTTATCTTTTGACTTGCCCATGCAGACTTCAATACTTTGGAAAAAGAAATATACAACTCCGCACCCGTATTAATGAACATCGTAGGTCTATATGTAGAGGTGGTCTAAAATCTCCACACTTTAAGGATTTAAATCACCCTGCTCATACTTTAGTTGTTTGTGGAATTGACCCAATTTTTCCATCTCGTAGGTATCCCAACACTAATCAAAGACTCATACAATGTGAAAGCTGGAATTTTCAAGTTAAAACTGAACAACCTTTGGATCTTAATAAAACCCTAAATATTTCCTGCTTTCTTTAGAGCAGGGGTCTCAAACTCAAATCCTGGAGGCCACAACCCTGCAGAGTTTACCCTAATTAAACACACCTGATCCAGCGAATCACGTCCTTCAGGCTTATTTGGAAACCTCTTGGTTTGTGTGCTGGAACTAAACTCTGCAGGACTGTGGGGTTCAACACCCCTGCTTTAAAAGCTTGATAACTAATGTTTGAAACTGTAGCACTGAAGATAGTCCAGCCAGGACTGAAACATTTGCCTTGTTGTTTGTGTGTGTAAGTCACTTTTATTGTCTTGTGCACTTTAGTTTTTGTTGCCACCTCTGTCAATCTTCAGGAATAAACTCAAAAGTCCAGAGGACCTTGAACTTTGCATTTTGTTTGGTGTGTGGGTTTTTTGCCTTTGTTTTTTGTGTTTTTCTTCGATTGACTGAATCTACACATCCGATTACAAACATTATTTTTGCTCTATGTAATTGGTGCAGAATTTATTCATATTTTTTAAAACATTGACAGCCGTTCACAATCCATTATTCTCTAAAGAGCTTGAGCAGGTGACAGAATCACAGTGTGTGCTAAAGACAAACAGAATGTGATTGTCCATTGGAGTGGATGCTAATATAGTTATCATTATAATTAGAGAACCAAACCAAATCTACATGCGGTTTATTAGAAGCACGTAGGTGGACTCTTTCCACTTGGTAACCACCTAGAAACACATCAAAATCACATTTTAGCAGCCGAATTGCAACACCCTAACATTGTGGCAATGAGTTCTGTGTGTGCATTTTCCCCAAAAATTCCCAGAAAGATAGTAAAGACATTGTTAAAATAGTCCGTGACAGAAAACAGCAAGTGTCCTACATGATCAAAGCACAGAAAGATAGTAAAGACATTGTTAAAATAGTCCGTGACAAAAACAGGCTCCTGTGTCAGCAGCACCACACGCATACGTCGTGCTGAATAATGTTTCTTTTTTTTTGTGCACAAAGTGTATTCTCGTAGCTTCATAACATTACGCTTGAGCCACTGATGTCACATGGGCTATTTTATTGACGTTCTTACTAGCTTTCTGGGCCTTGAATGTGGTAGTTGCAGTCTATGCAGGTTCAGAAAGCTCTCGGATTTCACAAAACAATATCTTAATTTGTGTTCAAGATGAACGAAGGTCGTATGGGTTTGGAAAGAGCTAATTAATGACAGAATTTTCATTTTTGGGTGAACTATACTTTCAAAGGCTGTTCACATCAAGAACGATAACTATAATGATAACAATACATATTTTATTTGTAAATCATTGATGTAAAAGAATAGCAGAGTGCAGTCCACACCACACTCTAACGATCATCGTTGGCATCACTTTCAAAACGAGCTCTTACAGTTGATGAGATGTAAAAACAAACCCATCAGAATCTACTGGACTCTGGAGCATTCAAAGCAGACGACAGAACTGCAGTGTTGCCAAATCCGCGGTGCTCCCGCGAAACTGGGCTACTTTAACACTGTTGCAGTGTGTTGTGGTTGTTTTGCATGTCCGTGGTCTCCACCTCGTCTTTCACATTCAAGAGCGGGCGCGGCCATTTGTAAATGTAATGGGTCTGGCTTCCGGTCTCATCCCAGGTATTTTTAGCTGTACAAAACAGCTGGTTTTGCTTCTTGATATTGTAAACTGGTGTGTCTTACCATATTATTTTGATGCATTATCTTAATTATGAACACAATGGTTTGTAGTGCAAACAGTTTTACCTTTCACTGCAATCCAATCTTCCCAGGCGGCTTATGAACTGGAAGCCAAACACATTAGCCTGCCAGAAAACAGCTGCCCCTGATATTCCCTGATTTTATTACAATTTAACGAATGTCTGACCGTGTCGACATAAACTGGGGACACAAATTTGAAAATTTATGATTTTATGAAACACGAATGTGTCCTTGAAAAACAACCTTCTTCTGATATGAGATATTATTAAGTGTTTATTTTGATCAAACAAGCTCATTTTCGTCATTATTATATTTTTATAGCATATGAAACCCTTCTCTGTGGACACACTGTTTAAGGTGTGGTGAGAAGCCAGTGAATGTCATAGATTTTAATAATACAACTAGAATGTACATTTCCAGAAGAAAATGTGAAATGGTGCTTGCAGTGGCAAAAAACACCACCCGGTTGCTAGGGTAATGTACATGATTGAATACGAGCCAACAACCATGTCTGTACGATGTTCTGGTGCTGAGATATGGCTTATTCATGGTTTTAGTAGAAACATGGAGTTCGGCTTTTTTGACTCATACAGTTTATGGGATGATATTTAAAGACTAGTTGACAGTCTATCTAGGGTGTTCTGGGTGGTTGCTAGGGCTGCCATAGGCGGTTGCTAGGGTGTTCTGGACGCCGTTGCTGCGGTTGCTAGGGTGTTCTGGGTGGTTGCTAGGCGGTTGCTAGGGTGTTCTTGGTGGTTGCTAGGCGGTTGCTAGGGTGCTCTGGGTGGTTGCTAGCTGTTGCTAGGATTTCTGGGTGGTTGCTAGGGCGTTGCCAGGCAGTTGCTAGGGTGCTCTAGGTGGTTGCTCAGGCGGTTGCTCCAGGTGGTTGCTAGGCTTGCTAGGGTGTTCTGGGTGGTTGCTAGGGTATTGCTAGGCGGTTGCTAGGGTGTTCTGGGTGGTTGCTAGGGCGTTGCTAGGTGGTTGCTAGGATGTTCTGGGTGGTTGCTAGGGTGTTCTGGGTGGTTGCTAGGGTGTTCTGGGTGGTTGCTAGGGTGTTGCTAGGTGGTTGCTAGGGTGTTCTGGGTGGTTGCTAGGCGTTGCTAGGGTGTTCTGGGTGGTTGCTAGGTGGTTGCTAGGGTGTTCTGGGTGGTTGCTAGGGCGTTGCTAGGCGGTTGCTAGGGTAATCTGGGTGGTTGCTATGGTGTTACTAGGTGGTTGGTAGTTGTCACAGATGGTTACTATGGAGTTTGTAGCATTTTATTGGCATGATTTAGCACTTAGCTAAGCGCTATTAGCATGTAGCTATTCACTGCTAGCATGTGTAGCATGTAGCAAGTCCTGTTTGCTAGCATGAGTCAAAAGAGCCAACCCCCATCTCTATATATGATGTTCTGATGCAGAGATATTGGTCTTGCAAAACGGTTGCTAGGGTACTCTGTTTGGTTGCTAGGAGGAGGCTTGGCAGCTGCCAATCATGAAGCTCCAAAGTCAGTGTGAATGTATAAACCAACCCCATCTCTATACGATGTTCTGATGCAGAGATATAGGTCTTGCAAAACGGTTGCTAGGGTACTCTGTTTGGTTGCTAGGGAGTGGCTTGGCAGCTAGCAATCACGATACTCCAAAGGCATCTTGTCAGTATGAATGATATAAACCAACTCCCACGCCTCTGTGACATTCAGAATGGAAGATATTCCTCTGTGAATTTTGGTTGCTAAGGTGCTCGACAATGGTTGCTAGGGCGTGGCCAGTGAGTGTTGAGGTGATTCAGGATTGGCTGCTTGCTGCCCCGATGCAAACGAGCCCACCTTCATGTTTCTATGACACTTCTATCCTGAGATATCCCTTTGATCTCTTTCAATGGAAGTCTATGGGACGTGTTGCTAAGGTGCTCTAAATGGTTGCTAGGGGCGTGGCTTGATAGCTTCACAATGATCCTGAGATGCTGATTGGTCGTCTGAGTCAAATGAGCCCGCCCCCTTGTCTCTATGACACTGTGATCCAGAGTTATGTTCAATTGAAAAGCGGTTTCTATGGTGTAGGACGGCCCACCCCAGAGGTGCAACTTTTACCCCATTTTGAGGTATGGTCTTACAGAGCCTGCCAGCCTCTTCAAATGTGGCAAATTTCACATTTCTGTGAAATCCACTCTCTGAGCGTCAAAGTTTTTCGCAATGTTAAGTCTATGCTTTTGGGCGCTTATTTCGCCCTGGTGCGAACAACGATCGCCAACATCGCACTCGATCGCTTATAAAGTCATAGCACACCATTCTGATTAGGCCGCACGTTTTGACACCTCATTCATGGCTCTGTGACAAAACTGCGGAGGAGAAAATAAAAAGTGGAATTTGGAAATGGCGAATAACACTAATGTTGCCTTGCCATCATATGGCAAGCACCATTAATTAAACTAAAAGTGATGCTTGTGTTAAAAACATGCTGTTATTAATTCCTCATAACAATTACAATTCAAATATTTACATTTTTAACCTAATGGCAGTTACAATTGCTGGACTTGTTTTGTAGTTATTGGTGTGAACGGACCGTAACACTGTTATTTTCCTGTTTATTACAGCAAAGCTTCTTTGAAACAATCTGTATTGTATAACGTGCTATATAAATAAATGTCTCAAAACCTTTAAATACCACAATCCATATAACAAAGACTTCCCAATTGATTGAGATGTAAAACATGTTTGAACAAATCACTTCAGCAAAGACCAGGAATGCTTTCTCTTACAAAAATCACACATACTGCAGGCAAACCATTTAACTCTATATTCAATCAACCTTGTTGGCTCCGGTTTCTAATCACTGCCCACAAAATCCCAGCAGGGGTTGTCAGGTTCCACGGCAGAGCCTCCACCGGATGCACAGGCTATCTGAGGACATCTGAGATGCTCGGCCATCTGGGTTAAACGCTGGTAGAGTCACGCTTTGTCGTCGATGAGCCGTGTTTTGTGGTGACTCTGACGCTCGGTGTGAAAGGAGACTGGGAAAAGGACAGCTGTTGCTGGAGAGCCATAGGAAAACGCTCCCTGCATAAAGCACCAAACCAGTTTTCTACCATGAGATGTTTCGGTTCTAAAATAGAATCCTTCAGATTTAAAACTCTAAGACTGAACCGCAGCCGTCCAGCAAGCTTATACATGGACATTAACATGTCTGGGAATAATTTGCTATTGTAATTTATGTCTTTTTTCCAGTCCTCGAGCTATAGCGCGCACTAAAGCTAGTATAAAAGCAGATGTGCGTTGCAGGCCTGACCTTGGTTGCTATGGGTACTAGGGACAGACTTATATTCAACCGCCTGCCTGAGTTCCTGCTAATTGCCGTTGTCATAGCAACGAAGCACCTGATGTAATGGTAGGAAAGGGCAATAATCTTACAAGGGTCCATTTATTTATAGGGAGCTATTCCACCCTGTGCCCGTCAACTTGGAAAACGGACTCACATTAAATGCGAACATATCGAACAATAATGTTTATAATAAAAAACATGTTCGGGAGCACACATAGGGTAATAATTTTGTGCAATTTCCTGAAACAAACAGCCGGTCACATGTTTCTGTTTTTACACTTAAATTCATCAGAAAAATGTAGTTGGATCTTAAAGTCTGGCACCACAAGTGAAAACGCTTCTACTTTTATTTTATTTTCTACAAAATCAGAATAACAATATAAGTGAAAAGTTGATTTTAAAATGTTTTATTGTATGTAAAAATGTATATGTATTTTTTTGTACATTTATGACAGCAACGATCAAGCTGCATGAACACAAGTTCAAATCCTGATGATCTGTGTTATGATCACATTGTTTATTTCTAGGTTTAATTTAGTTTTTGAATCCCAAGGTTGCATTTTAAATGACGCAGCCATGCTTGAAAGCTGTACATGCATTAATAATAACGAAAACAGACATGAGTGACACCTTCACACTTTAATAATTATCAAAAATAACATAACATACATAGCACTGCTGTTGTGAAAAAGGAAAAAAAGCATTACTCTCGAACAGCGTTGACCTGAATAATTGAGCATTCAACCTCTATATTCAGACTGGATGGTCGATGATAATGCAGAGGTTCATGGGGTTTCTTCCTCCTCACATCCTTCGTGCTTTACGAGGGCGACAGCCATTGTGTGGCACTGGGGTGTTGTCGGTGATGGAAACAACCTCCAGTCCTCCCATCGTTAACCCTTTAATGGCAGACTACACACAGGGGAGCAAAATCAATGTAGGCCAAGTCAACTACGAGATACAGTTCACAACAACACTCTCTCTCTACAAGAGACATGCATGACTCCAACGAAATGAGCCCTAATACTCTTGAATGTTATACACTCGTTAAAGATGTTGATTTGGACAAAAATAAAATGCATGTAATATTTTTATTAGGGGTGCACAATATATCTGAACTATATTCAGAGGATATTACAGGGATTTTTTAATCTTTGCGGTTGTCTAATTCTCACTTGAAGTTCAACACAAAGGAATAGTTCAACCATAAATTTCTATTTGGTGAAAATGTAGGCATCCAAGATTTAGTTTCTTCATTGGAACAGCTCACCAATGGATCATCTGCAGTGAATGGGTGCCGTCAGAATGAGAGTCCAAACAGCTGATAAAACCACAAGTAATTACACCACTCCAGTCCATCAATTAACATTATTGTGACATGAAAAGATGCACGTTTGTAAGAAACAAATCCATCCTTTTAGGCATTTTAAACTGTTGTTTCCGGCTACAGTGCATGCCCTCTGATTACAATTTTGCCTTCTCCTATATAAAAAAGTCGTCTTGTCTGAACCAGGAGAGAAATGTGCACAGATCAAGCACAATTTACAATCTAAAACAGTTCTAAACAAATGTCTGCTGATTCTGTTGTGAGAGGACTAACTTTTTGTTTTACTGGAGGAAGCATTATTATGGACTATAGACGGGTATTTTGGTTTAGTAATGGTTTAAAGTTAAAACGTCTTAGTGATGGATTTATGGATTTGTTTCAACAAACATGCAGCTTTTCACTTAACAAGACAGTAATTGATGGACTGGGGTCGTGTGGATTATTGTGATGTTTTTATCAGCTGTTTGGATTCTCATTCTGACGGCACCCATTCACTGCAGATGATCCATTGCGGAGCAAGGTATGTAATGCTAAACTCTGTAAATCTGTTCTGATGAAAAAGCAAACTCATCTATATCCTAGATGGCTCAGAGTACATTTGAAAAAAAGAAATATGTTATGATGCCTTAATTCACTTTTAGCATTTAAAAGGATTAATTTCAATTTAACATGATTACATAGATAATTAAATAAAATAGTCTATAATATTACCTGCCATTTACCAGCAACTACATTCAAATCTGTAAAATCAGAGCATCCCAGATTCCTATCAAACTCCTGCCCAACTATCCAAATCTACATCTATTCTTCTACAACAAGACGTATTTACCCTGCTTGCCTATTTAGTACTTTGATTCAAATAAAGTAGCACTGCAGTTGGTGGCTTTGCATTGATTTATTTATGCCCAACCACCATCTGCTTAAAAGCAACTTAGTCTGGAAGCTTCTGACTGTGAATAAACCGAGGGTAGGTAAGAGTAATGCAAGTCTTAAAAGCCCCCTGTTGCCTGCAGCTCTGGAGGGGCTCATTAGATTCTCACCCAGCATTAATGTCCTCCCACCCGGCTCAGAGTAAGAGCATGCAGACCGCCGCTGAGCACACAGAACTCATCGGTCAGTTTCAGAGTATTGATTGAATAGTGAGCACACATAACTGTTGCTGTACCATACAGGCACATACAGAGAATAATGAATAATCACTTCAGCCACTGACTCTACTGAAAGAATCAGGAAAAGAAACTGGATGAAAATGCAGGAGGTATAAAAACATACAATCAACAATTTTACGTTTTTCTAAGAAAACTTGACTGCCTGTGCAAAAGTTGCCACCGTGATGTCCCTATGCAGTTCCTGGGTGGTGTCATAAATCACAAACAATTTTTATTTAACTCTGTACAAAATACTGGTTACAATGGAGCTTGTTTTCTGATGTGTCTTGTGATTGGTGGATATCAAACCATCTGTTTTGATTTGGGTTGCAAGTTTAAACTTGCTATTTGTTTGCATTTAGGTGTTTTTGTCTTCATTTGTCATTGTTTAGTCCTGATGAAATCCTGTGTGCAGAAATGCGTTGGCACAATAAAGGACTGATTTTCTATCGCTCCTTTTTATTCTTTGATTTCTACACTCCACAAGATTTGCTGGTTTTGTAAGAACCTTTTTGTTTTTTCCACACACCTCGCTGGTTTTGTGAAGTTGCACCAGAATAACCTCAGAAGATTTCTGGGTGGATGGGCAATACAAGTCAAAAAGAAGTCCTACTCTAAATCTCAATGATATTCTGACCTCTAAATATGGCTTAGGCCCCCCCATAGATTTTTTGTCATTTAAATTTAGTCACACAAGTCTAAAAGGTAACAGCACACATCAAACAGGGCAGAAAAGGTGATGTGATGTTTGTTTTTTGTTTGTTCGCACCCCTGAACCTGTTTTTACTGATTTACACATCTGTGCACCTCAAGCTGCAAACAGAACCTCTAATTCCCATTTGCACGCCGCACAAATGTGTTTAGCATCACTTCCACTATATTCGCCCTTTGTTTGTTCTCTTATTAGTGGTGTTTGTTAAGGCATATACTCAGCCTCAGGATCTGAACAAACAAACACAAGAACAAATAATCAAAACATTGTCTAACACCATTTGTGCTTTGTTGAAAAGAGTGGCATTACGATCGTCACCTTGCACGATTAACTGGGTGGAAAGAAAATCTCGTACACATACACTACTGTTCAGAAGTTTACGGTCAGTAAGATTTCTTTTTTTTAAAGAAATTCATACTTTTATTCTGCATGAATGCATTAAATTGTTCGAAAATGACAGTAAGGACATTTATAACGTTACAAAAGATTTCTATTCTAAACTAATGCTGTTCTTTTGAACTTTCTTTTCAAAGAGGGTCTGCACAAATTACTCAGCACAACATTGAAAAAGATAAGAAACGAAGAGCTCAGATGCAAAAGTCTCTAAGTGCCGTTTGAAATTTTCCTCCAAAATTAGCATTTCTCCTCAGCCTCCTATGTTTATGTTCAATTATTTCACTTTAATGGCAATGAAAATGACCAATCCCTTGCCATTACAGTGAAATGACTGAATCTACACATAGTCTGATAAAAACGCAGATTTTATAAGAATTTCAAAGGGCACCTAGAGGCTTTTGCATTGTAATAATTTGACTATATTTACTGCATTTCTGATCAAATAAACACAGCCTTGGTGAACATAAGAAACTTGCGTGTATATTGAAGGAGGAACACGAGTCTTATCTATGGACTAGAATTTCATAAAGACTTGAAAGTTGGCTCTTTTGACCACAAAGTCACAAACCCAAAAAAAAACCACTACTTTTGTATTCATTATTAGTTCTACATATTTTCTTTCTTTTATTCAATAGCTGCCTGCTCCCTCTACGCATTTTCTAGCTTTCTTGCTCTTTTTCGCTATTGTGTACATGAATAAGAGGTGAACAACAATATAGAGAATCTTAAACCCTTGAATTACAAACATTTGAATTATTACTATTTTGCTCTTGCATTCTTTTACCTTTCACGACTGTGACATTTTTGGTATTTACTGCCTAGTTTATTAGAAAACAGCAACACAGTATTGGTCTCAACTGAGAGTGGAGGAACACTATGATGCCGACAGCTGGACAGATTTAAGACGCCCCGTATGCATTCAAATGTGCACAGGTTCACTTTGGTTTTCTCAGTTACAGATGAGCTGTCATATGAAAGTCCAACTACAATCGTGTAGAATCAACAGATGGATAAATGGAAAATGTCAAAATAAAAAATTATATCATAGTTCCCAGGAAATTCTCACCAACAATGTAATTTAATCTACAAGGAACTGTGGATTTTTCAGAGCTTTTTAAATTCTGTAAATCTTTGGCTTCGGTAAGATACTCACCAAGCGCCCTGGACCGAGTCCTTTCACCAGCACACGGACGTAAGTGACCCCCTTCGCCCTCGCCTTCTGCTCGAGACAAACATACATACATTTAGAACATTTAGCATAATAAAAACTAATGAATCACTGAGGAAACACAAAATTGCAGAGCCTAGAATCTGAGGTCTGTCCGAAAGGACTAATTTAGATCATAACGCTTGTGTCCATACAGCAAATGAATGGTTATCAGTGTGAAGTCATATACTGATTATACAGCCTGCTGTGACTCAGGGTTGTCATTAGACCCTTCACGACACACGCTCATGAAATTACAAACAAATAGCGTGGAAGTAACCGAAGAGACGTATAAACATGAAACCGAAGATTTGAAATGCTATTTTTAATTTTTCTATTTCTCCTGGCCAGTCATATTATCATTATAAACACTGAAACAGTCACCGCTGATAATCTCAAACCTGAGGACACATACACGCACATAAGGCCGTCATATAATATATATATATATTTCATAAGTTCTCTATATTTAATTTTATGTTTTGACCGACCCGGTTTCTAACATTATATTTTATGTCTGTTCTGAAAGAATTATTCAGCATGACTTTAAAACCCATCAAACACAATCTAAAGAAGGGTACTTGAACAATTAAACAGGGTGTGGTTAGTGACTAAAAGAAATGTGCTGCCATCAAGTGGACAACCTCTAAATGACAGACACAAAAAGATGCACAACTGCAATTAGAGGTATTAATAATAATTTTGATGGAAATGCCTGATATATTTCTCTCTACTAGACAGTTCAAATTAAATCATATATGGTTTATGCTTTGACAACTATACATTTGTTTAATCTATTGCACTCAGGATAAGTTTTTTTTTATTAAGCAAAATGTCTTAAACATTCCTCGACATATTCTATTTCCAATAAAATCAATATGATTTCATATGAAATCCTTATATTTTGTCCATCTTACGGCAGCGGCTGAAATCCCGGCGGTCTGTGCTGCAATGGGAGTGGATTTCTTCACATTCTTGAAACCCTCTGATCCACACGAGGTTCGGATCATGTACTGGCCCAGACAATCAGTGACGTGGATATGTGTGCTTGAGCAAGAAATGATGGACAAAAGACAGTTATCTATATATATAAACATGCAGTATTTATATAGCACATACTATGGGCATCTATAGTCCCTAAATACACCAAGAAAACACTGTAAAATCATTTCAAATGAGCATCTAAACTAAACAAAATGATGTACAGTAGGAAATGTTATTCAACAAAAGCACTTTGACCAGCACAACAGATGGATAAAAGACTAGAATAGTTAAGAGATGAAATATGCTTATGCTATAGCTGCATGCACAAAGCAAAAAAAAACTATCATCAAACTATATCTGAACTAATTCCATTTTGATTTGTCAATCCCAACAATTAAATGTTTTGTCAACCAACTTACTTATTATATGTGGCTTTTATGTGTGCTATTGGTAATTCTTCAAACTTCTTGCTGTCCCATGTCAGGGAGCTCTCCTCACCCGGAAATGGAGGGAAGAGACTACATAAGGAAAATAATAAGCAACAACAATAACAAACATTTTTACAATTCAATCTGATTTACAACTTCAATGTATTATTATATCGATCTATGTATCGATCTATCTGTCTCTCTGTCTGTCTGTCTATCCATCTGTCTGTCTGTCATCTGTGTCTGTCTCTCTCTCTCTGTCTGTCTGTCTGTCTGTATCTGTCTGTCCATCCATCTATCCATCCATCCATCTAGAGAGAGAGAGATACTTTATATAGATAGAGATAGTGTATTATAAATGATAACTATTACTATCAATGTCAAAAACAGTTTTGGCTATTTATTTTATTTTTTGCAGAAACTGTGATACACTTTCACTCAAAGGTTTAGGGTTTTAAAGAAATGCATACTTTTATTCATCATGGATGCATTCAATTGAATACAATTGACAGTAAAGACATCTATAACGTAACAATGTAACATTTTTAAATAATTGCTGTCCTTTCGACTTGCTATTCATGAAAGAATCCTAAAATGTATCACAATCCATTTATTATTTAAAATCTCTGGTTTTGATTTATGTGATAATTTACATCCTAAGAACTGATAAAAGATTTGGGAGATCCGGTGTTAAAACTATATTTGAAAGCAGGAGTGTGTCACTGTTTCGGGTCATACTCTTTCAGTCTTTTGGCAGGGGCTGATGTCTTCTTGGTTTCCTCTGGTTTGGCATCAGTCTCTTGTAATCGGATGGCACTGCTTGACAGCCCCACATTTCCGCCACTGCAGGAGACAACAATCAATTAGGTCCTTTAGTAACAAAACACATCCAGAGTGTGCAAAGCTGGCTTTTAGACACATATGGTGATGATTTGAAGAAGCTCAAATACAAAACATTTTATCTTGTGTTATTTCATAGTTTTGATTATTGCTCTATTACTGTAAAATGTGGAAAAAGGCAGTAATAAAGAATGAGTATGCGTCTCCAAACTAGTCACTGATAGTAAATATGATACTTAGGAGGTATGTCAAAGAACCCCGCTGTATAATCATGTTAAATGGGGAGAAAAACAGTTTTAGTGTGGTACATGTCCAGAAACCATGGTTTCACAACGATGCAATGTCAAAAAGCCATATTGATGTCATGTGCCTTTAAAAATTATATTAAGTCATGTCCAAAAAAATGGCATAACCGCTGTAGTATGGAACCATAATCAACAGCACATCTGATAAAGTGGTAACGTTATTTGTGTAACACAACTGTTAATTTAATGTTTTGTGTTGACGCTATGTTTAAGTCAACATAAGCTACTTACATTATCCGTCCAGATGAATTCAAGGGCTCCAAAAGCTGCTGACACGAACCTCGAATGAGGCTATATAACCTAAGATACATAGTGTGTGTTTAAATCACGCAGTTTATTCACAAACACACACACATGACTTAATCTAGCTTGGCGGACATTGACGGTCATGTACAGTGTGTTTAATGGGAACATTACAATCATGCTATTTTTCGGAGGGGTGTTTTATTTATATCTTAGACGCCAACGTATCGAATGTGACGTAAAATATTTAGTATTAGGTTAACTGTAGTAATAATTGATAATATAACTATAGTATTTCTTGACTTTCTTTAAATGATCTTTGTGAATACCGCCAAATCTTTTTTCTCCTAAACTAGTTCCCCCTATTTTCGAAATAGTCGCGTCTATTTCACAAACTCCGCAAAGCACTACGGGAACACGTGCGGTCAAGATGGCGGCGCCCTTCACTAGAGTTTATCGACCATTATGGAGAATAATAACTACAACTACATTAAACAAAGGCGTACGAAATGTTTCGTCCACTAGACAACAGTGGTCTGCGCAAAATGTAAAAACTGCGGGTGTCGCGTCTCCGTGGGCGCTGCATGGAGCCGTTTGTCTGCAGCGGCTTCCTGTGGTGTCTCAAGACAGGAGCCCTATTGAGGAGGAGTTCATGGAGCTTATGCGCCAGGTATGAAAGAGTATTTTACATGAAATATATAATGTGATCCTGGACCACAAAACCAGTCATAAGGGTCCATTTTTTCTTTTCGAAATTGAAATTGATGCATAATATAAATGCTGAATAAATGTGCTAGCTAGCTTCTATTGATGTATGGTTTGTAAAGGATAGGACAATATTTGGCAGAAATATTTGAAAATCTGGAATCTGAGGGTGCAAAAAAAATTCTAAATATTGAGAAAATTGCCTTTAAAGCTGTCCAAATGAAGTCATTAGCTATGCATATTACTAATAAAAAATGAGGCCAAAGTTCGGATGTGTTTATGGTAAGACATTTACAAAATCTCTTGATAGAACATTATCTTTACTTAATATCCTAAGGAGTTTTTTGGAATAAAAGAAAAATAGATAATTTTGACCCATACAATGTATTTTTTGGCTATTGCTACAAATACAGGTACATCAAAAAAAAAAAAAATAGAATACCATGAAAAAGGTCAATATTTTTTTGTCACTCATTTCAGAAAATGAAACCCATATATTTTATAGATTCATTAGACATAGAGTGAAATATTTCAAGCCTTTATTTCTTGAAATGTTGATGATTATGGCTTACAGATAATGAAAACCCCAAATTCCGTGTCTCAGAAAAGTAGAATATTACTTAAGATCAATAAAAAAAAGTATATTTTAGAAATGTCAGGCTTCTGAAAAGTATGTACATTTCTATGCACTCAATACATGGTTGGGCCTCATTTTGCATGAATTACTGCATCAATGCGGCGTGGCATGGAGGTGATCAGCCTGTCGCACTGCTCAGGTGTAATGAAGCCCAGGTCATCTGCATTGTTGGGTCTGGTGTCTCTCATCTTCCTCTTGACAATACTCCATAGATTCTCTGGGGTTCAGGTCAGGCGAGATTGCTGGCCAATCAAGCACAGTAACACTATGGTCATTGAACCAGCTTTTGGTACCTTTGGCAGTGTGGGCAGGTGCCATGTCCTGCTGGGAAATGAAATCAGCATCTCCTTAAAGCTTGTCAGCAGAAGGAAGCATGAAGTGCTCTAAAATGTCCTGATAGATGGCTGTGTTGACTGTGTACTTCAGAAAACACAGTGGACCAACACCAGCAGATGACATGGCAGCCCAAATCATCACCGACTGTGGAAACTTCACACTGGACTTCAAGCAACATTGATTCTGTGCTTCTCCACTCTTCCTCCAGACTCTGGGACCTTGATTTCCAAATGAAATACAACATTTACTTTTATCTGAAAAGAGGACTTTGGACCAAGTCAGCAGTGTTCCCCATTATTGTGGTTTCAAAGAACAAGAGATACCCGGAATTTATACTTTATGGAAGGTCATTTATAGAAACTCATATGTAAATATTCTAATATTTTGAGATACTGATTTTTACCTCCATTAGCTGTTAGCTCTAATCATCAAAATTAAAACAAAAAATATTTGAAGTGTTTTACTTTACATGTAATGAATCTAAAATATATGAAAGTTTCACTTTTTGAAATAAGTTACAAGAAAAAAGAAAAAATGTCACCATATTCTCATTTTTTAGATGTACCTGTACTTACGACTGGTTTTGTTGTCCAGGGTCACTAATATTATAATTATTTTAAATACACCATGCTCATATAATGTTTTCAGACAATGTATTTGGTTACATACACCATTTAAAATGCTGCCCATCCATTAATCTGCTCGCTATGAGCCTCCTATCAGACACATCTCACAGGATTGCTTACTGTTTCAGATGGAGTTAGAGAGAAGTCTGCTTTCGGACCATGAGCTGAGGCTCCTGGAGGACGCTGCACGGATGAGCCGGAAACAAGAAGAGGATTATGATTCAGATGAAGAGGAGGAGGATTATAGAGACAAAGAAATTGTCACAGCCCAAGATCTGGAAGATATTTGGGAACAGACACTCAAGCAATATCAACCAGCTCCGAGGTCACATGGTGAGCATTATATCGGCAGTGATAGTGTCTGTTTAGTAAGTTTGAAAAATCTGATTCATTCATTGCCTTTGATGTTTTTAAGACATGTTGAATGTACACACATCACAGGTGTTGCTGAGAAAGGCGTGAGTTCTTCAGAGCGTTGTTTAGCAGACAGCCTGATCTTGCTGGTGCAGAAGGATGTTGGCAGTGAAAAGCTTTGGCTCCTGCCTCAGATACAATGGCAGACGGGAGAGACACTTCGACAGACGGCCGAACGTGCTCTTGCAAGTCTTCCAGGTACATACAAATTTGTCTATTTTGTTTATTTATTTATACATGTGTGTATTTTATTCACATATCTTAATTTTTATTATCTGTGCTGTTGTCTCTGTTTACTGGAAGCTTATTCTGTCACCAAAATAAAATCCTTGTGTGTGCAAACATATTTGTCAATAAAGCTCTGTCTGATTTTTATTCTTATATTGTAATATCCGTTTAGACGGCTTCAGGTAGGTCAGTTTGAACTGGAGAGTTGATAATCAAACATTTTAATAAGCTGACAATTAATGATTACAGTTTTAACACCGAATCACAAGCAGGGCAAGCATTTTTTTTAATGAAACATAATTACATTTTTTGTTTAAAGAAAAAATCAGTGCCGTTTTTAGGACTTTGTGGCTGAATACAAATCTTTATTCAGTCTGAGGGTGATGATATGACAAGGCTGTAATTCTCAAATCGAAAGGGCTGCGGGTTAAATGATTACGCTGGTTATTATTAAGCTAATTTGTCTTCTTCTGTAGTTGCTGACCTAAAGGCCACTTTTCTTGGCAATGCACCCAGTGGATTTTACAAATATAAATACCCAAAGGACATTCAGAAAGAGGGCAGTGTTGGAGCCAAGGTGTTCTTTTCAAAGCGAGTACCTGAAACAAGTCAGACGCTTCATTATGGCTCTGTGATATGGGAAGACATGGACATGATGGAGAATATGTTGGAAAATAGACCGCAAAGTTTATGCTTTTCATCTTTTTGGACTATGATTCCTAGAGTTTGGAGCGTATTCCATCAGATGATGGCAACAAACAATATACGTGAGGTTCAGATTGTTGTATAGATGTTATACAGTATGTTCCATACGCTATATCGTCACCTGCCATGTATTTGTTTATATATCCTGCTTGTAAACGGAAACTTCTGAAAATGAATGCAATATTAAAAAGGTCCAGTTTTTGACTTTATAGCATGTGATCTCATCTTTTTAAGTATTTTTTTAAATGTAGCATGAAATCATTTTTCTAGCAGGATGGTAGTTATATTGTTTAATATTCCTCTACTTCACTGTCACTTCTTTGTGAATGTATGTTGTCCTCTAAAATACCACCACTTGAGGGCAGTAGATAGACAAAGAATGGAGGACAGACCATCCAACGGGAACTTCTCCCCCCTTCTCGAAAACACAAAGGAAATCCAATTATGCTTTTGGCCCGTATATTTCTGTCTTGTCAAATTTAAATGCCTTGTACTTGGGGTTTCTCTTATGCACTTATGTCTCTCTTGCTCAGTTGTCAAATAGTCATTGACTTTTGTGCTGTGCTGGTGGCACTTGGGATTAGTAATACTATGAATTATTTAGGCACCTTGATTATGTAGGTCTCTAAAAATTGGCTGTAGACAGTCATTTCTGCCAGCATTTTGGGATTTGGAGGAGAAATGAATTCAAAATTCCTCATAAATAATGCAGCTGTGGGCTTTGCGGTGGGAGACTTTTTTTAAAGAACACATACTAAAGAAAGGCCCGTTTTCATAAGGTTCAGTGATATATGACTTCTTTAGAAAAACCTCAACGATCCTAAAAATAGGCTTTATTTTCTTTATCCAAAAATTCTTTATTTTTGTTTAGGGGTAAAATATGACCCACATATTTCTTGACAGTTTTTGTGAGATGAAGTGTCAATGCAAGCTGTACACTCCCTATATATATATTTTCATGTTTAATGCTTTGCATTCACCCCAATTAAGTATGAGCAGTTTGTGGGTCACTGGTGACTGCAATGCTTTGCCATTCTTCTTTCAAAACCGTGAACTGCATGTTTCTTTCTGCACTTTTCAAGCCTATCTATAAATCAATTGGATTGACTGCTCTAGCTACTCCAGGACATGAACATTAACAACATCTATTTAGATTTGGACTAGGAATATTATTTTGTGTCAGTGAAAACTTGCAACAAAATGAACATTCAATAATTATTTACATAAGTATTCACCCCCTTCAAATCAGAATCAAGGAGATGACAGCGATTTCAGACTTGCATTTATGTGGCAACTGCAGTGTTTCTCCATTGAAACTTTCAAAACAGCATGCTTCTTCCAGCAAAACAAATATTGTTTCAAGTCATATCATAGGAGACTTGTGGTTTTCCTGCAGGATTTTTCTGTATTTTTTTTCTTACCCTCACATGCCTTCAAGGTCTTGTTCTAGAGAAGCATCCCAACAGCATGATACTGCCATGCTTCACAAAATATGCTGTATTTAACTGACGTGTGTTTAGTTTGATGGCTAAAATGCTTTATTTTGGTCTCTTCAGATGACAAAGCTCTCTTTCAGCTGGTCTTGGTGACCTCCCTCACTAGTGTCCTCCACGGTCACTCGGTTTTTGAGGACAGCCAGCTCGAGGTAGATTTACAGCACTGCCATGCTCTTTCCGTTACTTAATTATTGATTTAACTATACTCCAAGGGATATTCAATGACTTCTTGAAGTCTTCTTGTAGCCGTTCCCTGACTTGCGCTTGTCAATTACGTTTCCACTGAATTACTTGAAGGGTTTTGTCTTAATGATGTAAGTTCTGCCACAATATTGACTCACCAGAAGTTTTAGCTTCCAGATAGAGTTGCTTTTATACAATCAGCTGAAACTCTGACTTTGACTATTGATTTATTTATGTCATATTAAGGGGAATGAATACTTATGAAATGAATTAGTTTGTATTTTATACTCCGTATTATTTGAAATGCCTTTACAGGGAGTTTTTCTGTTGATCAGTGTCAAAAAGGCCTAAAGAAGTCCAGTGTGATTCATTGCTGTAAAGCCACTAAACATGAAAAAGTATTTTATAAGCACTGTATCTCAAGTCTGCCATTAATCCAGATATTGGCATATTGTTCTGTTTTATTAGTTCAGGTATACATACAGTGCTCTCTGCACCTAAGCATACTCAAGACGCTAGTGTCTAAACTAATAACAGTGAGAATAAAGAACATTATGCATGTTTGCTGCAAAGACATTTCGACCCAAATCCCATTTCAAATTAAATTGGTCACATTTATCCCATAAACACATTTTACCTCAACAGCTTAATTTATAATTGAAGGTTAAAACGGGGGCCCAGAGGTCTTCAGAGACCTCTAAATGGAGCCGGGAAAGCAATAAATGGGTGCGAGCACGAACCTTCCCTGCCTTTAAAGACCTCAGCGCTGAGCTCAGCTGTATGAGAGCAGGTGAGGTTATTGAGGGGATGTACAAACATTAGCTGATCAGCATGTTTTGTCCTCGCTCACGTCTCACATCTCTATCACGGTGCTGTGTCATGTCTGAGAGGATTAAACAGATGATATTAGAATTGATATTTCCTCTGCACTTTTTCTATCCTGTTTGTTTGTTTGTTGTTAGACACCAAATCCCATTTCAAATTAAAGTTAATGACTGCCCCTAAAATACAAAGCCTGGATTCGATCAACCATTTATAAAAAGAGAGCAATGCTAAATCTTTCCCGATGAAGAAGTTTAACTCAGTTAACTTTATACTGTTTCCATTTGCTTGCTTTTTTAATCCAGAAAAGACAGTTTAATTGAACAAGCAAAGACTCTACTGGTCTATAAAACTTATTAAAACTTAACATTATATGCTTATCTCAGAGCCAAGGAGACCAAGGAATTCCAGAAGAGAAGATACCTCTATACTTACAATATAAAAGCAGCTATTTATTTTCATGTCAAGACTCATTTATACCGTGTGAGAAGTGAAATGCAACTTGTTTACATAAATAATTCACCTTCTGTGACATATTGTCAGCGCACGTAAGTCAAAACAAATCTAAACTATATTTTTATCAATTACTATAAAATCATACATTTATATTAAGATTTTGTTTCTACACACAATTAGGCGTGATGAAAACCATTTTGATTGCTACATCATTGTTGTCTAAGATTTAAAGAAATATATATTTTCCATAGAACTAGGTTTATTTTACATAAAATTATATATACATATATTTTACATAACATTATAAATTTTGTATAATTTAATATAATAGTAATATAGCAATAGTTAAAAAAAACAGTGTTGGGTTTCAAAATTTAATGCGATGACTTCTACAGTCAACATTTTTTTCCTTCTCAAATTTCCCGCAGGTCCTTTAGCACCCTCTTGTGGTCCCTGGATCCAATTTGAAATACCTCTGGTTCTCTGGTAAAACTCAAATGAATTTCATTAATGTGTAGAACTCATTTCTAGAGCAAACTTACACTACTAAAGAAGAACTATACAGTACTTGGGATTTACTTGCGAAAAATTAGTCAAATCGAAAATAAATGGTTGGCTTGACATTTCAGTGACAAAGTGACATAAAAATAGAGTCATTACACCATTGAGAAAAATCTGACACTGAAAAAACAACATAAAATGTGTCATTGAATATGGGTTCCTTGAGCACAAAGCAAATTTTCATCAGGTGTCATCACCAGTTATAGTCAGTGATGTGTTGTTTTTCATACCTGGCCGTAGGTCAGCTCTTAAACACTGTGATGCACTTTTGTGAGTGCGCTTCTTTGAAAAGTCATTACATTTGTGAGAAACCAAGATGGGTATGACCCCCTTGGCAAAAAAGAGCTTCTGGAAATTGCCCCATCCATCATAATTACACCTATTGGGCAGCAGTAAGGAAGACGGGGGGAAGTGAGCCCCTTTCCTGACCTGGTACGGATCCGGAGAATGGGAAGACTGAAATTGAGCTGAAATCCCTTTGGGGGTAATGGAGGGATTAGATTAGGAATGTTTGAAGAAGTCCCGGTTAAGGCTAGAACTGGATTTTACAATGGTTTTGGGATTTTTTTAACATTGTGTATTATCTATCTCCATAGCATCATCTGATGTTCTTGATTGATACACTATCAACAATTTACGAGGTAATTATCTCCCTCTCAAGCTTCTATCAAGACAATCTAACCATGATGGCAGAAGCTATTTTTGTGTTGGTAAATTTAAAATGTTTGTATCTGAAATGGCTGAAACAGTGTCAGTGAATTGCAGGACTTTGTTAAAACAGAGTGAATCACAATAGAAAGTGAAAGCAGTTGCTCCACACCGGCCTGCCAAATGAAGCAATTACATTTGTATTTGTTTGTTGTGTTTAAATTAAGCCATAGAAGCCAGGAAAAGGCAGAGGGTCTTCAATCGATTAACATGTAACAATTCACATTACCATTTAAAAACACTGTGGTGCCACACAAAATATGTAATTAGTGAGGAACATATGGCTGCATCATGCACGACTTTGTTTGGCTGAACTTACCGTATTCCATTCCTCCACAGAAACAAGTATATCTGTAAAGTTTATGCACACTTTTTGGGGAGCCAAACACATTCAACTAACACAAGACAGCATTTTTAGGTAATGTGAATTTCATAATTGAATTTCACTTTTGCATTTGACTTAATAATAGATTTCAAAATTCACTCCATTTGGAATTTAATATCTTGCTTTATCAGAACAAAGTACACTTGGAAGTGCACAACTGTGAAATCTCAAAGGAAGAAACACTAAAACAATTACTTTACTGTCAAAACGATATCAGAACAGATTTCCAGAAATGTATCATTACATCACTTGCTTACCAGTGGAAGCTCTGCAGTGAATGGGTGCCGTCAGAATGAGAGTCCAAACAGCTGATAAAAACGTCTCATGTGGATTCCTTGTGGATTGTTGTGATGTTTTTATCAATTATTTGAACTCTCATTTGTGACGGCACCCATTCACTGCAGAGGATCCATCAGTGAGCAAATGATGAAATGCTAAATTCCTCCAAATCTGTTCAGATGAAGAAACAAACTCATCTATAGCCCGAGGGTGAGTGTTTGCAACAAATTGTAATTTATTGGTGAACTATTAATTATTCTTTTTTTTCAGTTGATATAACTACATTTTATAGTTATATCTGCTTTTTTTTATTATTTAACAATATTTGTTAAACAACAACTGACAATGCCATGCACTGTTTTGTAGTTTCAGCTTACTCCAGAACATACACTTAACATACACACTGCGTTAGAAAAACCAATGCATTCATGCTCTGATACCTGAATGTTTTCTAAGGCGGTCTGTCCAATCAGGCAATGTTAAGACATAGGGTTCCTTTAGTGCAAGTAGTAGGACAATGTACTAGTAAGAGCACGTTCCCAGGGAATGCATGAACTGATACACTGAATACTTGGAATGCAATGTAAGTTGTTTTGGATAACAGTGTGTGCTAAATATAAATGTAAATGTAACAGCAAGATAGCGGGACTTAAGAGCATGAACTTACACGCAATGCAAAATATATATGTTTGGATGAATTTCCTCATAAATGCGGTGAGAACTCAAACACAGCACCATAAAAATGACCCAAAAGAACCAAAACCTTTGCTAACATATTCAAATAATATCTTGATACACAATCCACAAAGAGGTTGACAACAAACAGAAATAGTAAAAACAGCAAAACATGAATAACAAACTATATTCTACAATATATTCAGTGCACGCTGGGAAATCAAGTAGTACAATTTACAGTGATTAAATCATTATATTTAGTAAAACCACTTTAAATGTACCTGTGACTCAACTCAAGTTGAAACTCCCTTAACTAATAAAGTTGACAAAAAATTCCAGAAATTAGTACAACCATTATACATTTTATTCACACTGATATGCCTTCGACATATAACCAACATTTCCTGAAAATGCTAATACATGCACTCCTACTCCTAATTATTAATGCATGAAAAAGAGTAAAAACTTGAACTTTAATTTGCAATACGGTTGCCCGTAAAAAAAAAAGCTATATTTAATTTAAACTAACTTTATGTCCTCCCACACACCCATCAGATTTCCAAATAAGCACATTTGTAAAGATGCGCACACATTTCCCTTGTAAATGAGGCTAAATAAAGAGATATGGAGAGTGGTTGCATGCTTTCCTGTGTTGTTTGTGTTGGTTCACTAAGACTTAAATCAATCATCAGATAAAGAAAAATCTTCTCACCTCAGGTGCATACGATGTATTACATCATGCCTTACCTCAAATAACTGAGCCATTAACAAAAGTATCATGCACTGTAATCCATAATTTGACAGCCTCAGTGGATTAATGAAAACAATTGGCCTTGCTGTTTAAACCCTCAAATGCTTTTATGAATTTGAATGCATTTTTCTGGTCAGGATGATATAATGAGTATTCAATATGGTCCATTAGACATCAAAGCACACAAGGTTTGCAACCTATGCAACATTTTCAGTTGTGAGAAGTGATTTGTTACAATAGTGCACCACTGAAATGAAACCAAATCACGTGCAGCCTCTTTAAAGGTGTGATTACCCAACTACCATCGCATTGTTGTCATAAGTCAGTAAACATTGGAACAAGAAACAGCCAAAGCAATTTCACAGGTTAATTGAAAGTTTACTGACATTGCAATTGTATGTCCAGTTCTAGTTTTAATCACCTCCAATATCTACTGTGATGACACTAATAGCTTTTCACTCCAATATCATCTTCTCCCTAAGGATTATCAGAGTCCTTGAGAAATCCACTCTCACTAGAAGGAGATCACATAATTAGATCTGACTGTCTTAATGCATTCATGATATAGATGGCGTGAGGTGTTAAAAACATGTGCACATAATCACTGATTGTGCTCCTTGGTGCCTTTTTAAATGGTTTATTTGCTTTTGTGCTCTTGTTTTCTGCCTCTTCCCATATGGCGGTATTGATTAGGTGGCATTTGTGAGTCAATAGATCACTATAGATTTGAATGATTGCCGTGGCTCTCTTAGCCGCTGCTCCATCACGTCGCTTGAAACCGCGGGGCCTTGTTTCTAGGTGACATGGAATCAATATGCACTTCACAGCTTTCCAGAACAGTTCGTTTGTCATCAGTCAGTTCGGTTGGTGTGAAAGCGGTATTTCAAGATTGTGGAATAAGAAATGTTGGAACTGGTACGAACAGCAGTTCATCCTAAATTATAGAAAAGTGATATTACTGATTTTGTATCATTTGTATCTTTGCTCCCTCCTGGTTACACTTATGTATAACGGTATATTTCTCACAGCTCCTTGAGCATGAATACATCTGCATTCACTCTTTAATTTTATGCACTACCTCATATCACTGCAGATAGATTAATAATATAGTCCCAATATAATATGGACAATCTCTTTCTGGCAGATTGTCATTTGGCAACACTGGATTGGCGCTCCTCCTGTTATGTGTCAGCTTTTCCTGAGGCCTATATATCTTGACAAGCTAATGATCCAATTATGGGTCTGTCTCAAAAATCTACAGTTTTTTTTAAACTCCAGATTCTGTCAATCACAGAATGATCTTCTATGGCTTTAAAATAACTGTTCACCCAAAAATAAACATTTGCTGACAATATCCTCACTGTTAGGCCATGTTAGATGAGTTTGTTTCTTCATCAAAACAGATTTGGAGAAATGTAGCATTACATTACTTGTTCATCAATGGACCATGTACAGTGAATGGGTGCCATCAGAATGAGAGTCCAAACAGCTGACAAAAACATCACAATAATCCACAAGTAATCTGGTGGGGGTTGAGGAGATCCCTCTTCTATGTAAAGCGCTTTGAGTACCCCCAGAAAAGCTCTATATTAATGTAACAAATTATTAATCCACACGACTCCAGTTCCAATCACTTCCAGCTCAATTATCCATAATCCAAATCTCCAATGAAAAAAATCCATCCCATATTGTCCTCTCACATCAAACAAGTCCTCTCACAGATAAATCAAGAGGATTACTTGTGGACTATTGTTTTGTTTTATCCGCTGATTGAACTGTTTGAACGTTCATTTTGACGGCACCCATTCACTGCAGAGGATCCATTGGTGAGCAAGTTATGTAATACTAAATTTCTACAAATATATGAAGAAACAAACTCATTACATATTGGATGGCCTAAGGACTTTTTAGCACATTTTCACTATTAGTTCATCTGTTCCTTTAATGTACTTACTAATATAATGATACTTTTAATTAGCAGTGCTTTCTAAGTCAAACATCACCTTAAGGTAACCTGCAGCCCAAATTTTAAATATTAAACTTAATCTCACACCAATTCTGGACATGAATTGTACCTCAATGTGTTTTTTTAATGAAAGGTGTGCTATTAATAATCTGTGTGATTTTACAATTTAGCAACTACTCTTACACTAAGAGTAATTCCCAGAAACATGTTGCATAAGTAAGCAAGCACCATTCAAATTTTCTCCAGAAATTATACCAATCCATTTGCTTCCTGAGCAGATAGTCTAACTGATAAAGATTCATAATGGGACACTTTTCTTCAAGGGAATAATTCTGATTATAGCTAATGTGATTAATGTAAGTGTTTTATTTCAGCTAACAGATAATCTAATGGATGTAAAACTAACCAAGATCCTGCAAATGATCCATAGCAAACTGACCCAGCAGCAACAGACTCAAACATCCCAAATGTCTGGATGAGTGGTAGCTTGACATCACCCTCTGTCTGTTTAAGATGACCGAGGCAAACCTACAGCCAGGGGAAATTATGCAAATGTTATATTCACATAAGTGGAACTTGTCATATCTGAATGTCAATGCTGATGTATTACCTACTGAGAATTTGAACATGATCATGCTATGAATCCAGATGGTACATTGTATTACTGTTTAATGAATGTTCTATTTGGATTATTATTTAAATCTCAATGTCTGGCTTCATAATTCCTGCAGAGATATTTTTTATGATTCACTCTCACTTTAGCAGAGAGGCAAAATGATCGGCATACATTAGAATGACAGTTGATTTATTTTACATTCTAGGTCTACACTAAAAAATGCTGGGTTGCTTTTTCAACCCAAATGCTGGGTTGAGACTGCTGGGTAAGGGCGTTGGGTTGTTTTAAAATGAAGCGATTTTCTCGGTGAATTTAAACTGCTTTAGGGTGCTTTTCCCAAAAACAACTGTCGCAAGTTACATCGTTACTTATTGAGTTCAGCTCAACTTGAGATCACAGAGAGTTAATGACGCTATTGCGAAGCTCATCCTTAATCGATATCTGAATGAATCGTTTGATAATTTAAAAAGATTCGACTCGATGAATGATTCGCTGATTCTAACAATGGACATTACTAGATATAAATGGCAATTATGTGGCAATGCTATTTTGTTGTTAATCACCGGCTCGTGGCCTAATGGATAAGGTGTCTGACTTTCGGATCAGAAGATTGCAGGTTCGAGTTCTGCAGGGGTCGTTGTATAGAGGATCAATTGAACCATTCGCCTATCTACCTCTCACCAAATATCAGGAGCGTTTCACTCTAATGCTGGGTACACACTAAAAGATTTTTAAGATCTTCAAAATGTGAGACCACACACATGAGGACAACAAAAATCCTAGATTTAACCGTTTTAGCTCATATTATGCCTTTCAGTACATCCTATTTCCCCCATGTCAGTATCTATTTTCCTTCTCATGTTGTAATTCTAAAGGTAGCACTTGAGAAAAAACACCTTTCATCACGACAACTACTAACAGATTGAGTGTTTTTTTTCTAACACTCTATTCACTGTCAAGTGAGTATAAACCCACCAATGTAACTTGCAAGTATGCTACAATTTTGTGGACATGTGTAAGTGTATTCTTGTGATTTTACTACATTTGCATTGATCCTGTGTTGACTACTGTTGTGTTGTTGTTTTTGGTATGTCCTTGGACATTTGTAGTTCAGTTAATTTCTTCATTAACTTCTTCAGTTTCTAAATGTACAAATATTGTGTCATTCACATGAAATTTGTGCACAATTGTGTCTAGCTTTATGTAACAATGGAGTGATTCGCTGTTGAAGATATTTAGAACCATACAGGATTTAATATTTGTATATAGTTTATTACACAAACATTATTAACATATCTTATCTTTGTTGTTGTTCAGAACAACGTCTGCTTTGGACTCCACCATAAATCTAAACTGCAGCATAAATATTCTTGTCTCCTCAAATAAATAACCACAAATTGATGTCGTGGCAATGCAATATATTTCTAATCAACTTAATGCCTCTCTTTAAAGTAGAAAAACACCAACTCAGCATTTTAGTGAACATTAGACTTACCAAAACACATTAGAGAGGGGAAGATTAACTTACTACAAATATATTTCACCTACCGTAACCTAATAGACCTACTGATGCAGTCAATATCATGCAAAACACTCACATTAATGGGTTTGATCAGATTGAAAAATGCTGATAAGGGCTGTTTTGGTTACTGGAAACCATTTGTCTCTAGAATAATTCGAGAGCTACGATCATTAGTGTGAAAACGTGTCTCATAATTGTATTAAACAAGACGCCCTCCATATAAAGGCTTCCAATTTTGTGTATGACAAAGGGCTTATGTGAGATCCTCAGGTTTGTCTCTGTACCTGCGTGGATAGATGTATTGCTCTGTTAGGTGTTTGTATGGCCTCTGGTGGCAAACTGGACCCTAGAAAAGAGATGCTCTGAAAAGAAAAATTCAGCAATACTCTTGCTGATATTAAATATTTTTACATATTTTATGAGACAATTGTGGTTAGTAGAACAATTAAGCAGATTAAGGTTTACAATAGAGGATGCAGATTTCCTACACCACAAAAGACTGTCAAAAAGTTGCTGCACATTGTAGTTTTGGTTATATTATTAGTCATTTGTCTTCAGTAGCTTATTTTTTTGTCCATTACAATACAGTTTAGAAAAGTTCAGTAGCCTTGGAAAAACTGATATTATTAAGGGTGTTCAGAGAAAATGCCTACAACACAGTTTTGTACTTAATCTATCACTGTTACTGTTGGCCGGTTAGGGGTTTGTGTTATGGAACATGAGTGATACATAAATGGACATGGTGATTAATTGTGTGGCTTGTTGAGAAGAGGTGTGATATTACTTTCAAGTGGCCTGAATTTCACCTCATATGAAAAAAAGACTTGAATTGAAGGAAGAGACATATCTAGCCCTCATTCTGACCCTCAGAGGGTTTTCTTTTTCCTGAAAAAACGATATCGCATTGGACAAAACCTACTGCTCACAACAACTGGTTTTGTTCTATCTTTTTATCAGCTTGTTTTCTTTTAATTAACACAGGTTTTGATTTTATTTTTGGAAGTGATTGATCATAGGCTTCTCTGATCTGAGCTTATGCATCTCAGTTTTTGTAAACATTGCCAAAAAAAACAAATATATATATATATTTGCAAACTGAGGTGCATATAATCTCAGATAAATGAGGCCTATCAATCAGTTCCAAAATGAAAACAAGACCTGTTCTAACTGAAGGAAATAAAAGTTGATTGAATCCAAGGTTTGGTGATAACAGCCTAATAAGAGATTCACATAATGAGATATTATTCAGTATGCTACTGGAGCACTTTCCATTGCCACCAGTTATAAATGTCAATGTGGCAGGAGAAGTACTTTTATTGTGCATCATTTTATTTACATATTACATCTATATCACAAAAACTATTGGGTCCTTCAAATTTCTATATGGTCATCTAAATGTGGCTTCATTATCAAATTGTAGAATTTTCAATGGACAAAATATATTGCCCATCCTCATTATTTATTTTTGTCTTTCTTATGAAAATGCAGAATGCAAAACATCTTCAGAATGCTAAAAAAGTTTCTGTAATTTGGTTGATTTGACACAGAATTACTCTTTTGTTATTTAGGTAAATTACGTTAAACTAAATGTGTTAGTGATGTTAAATTATAATTTGCATTGCCATTGCACAAGATAAACCTCAACAGATTGAGTATAATGACATTTACATGTACATGTAATCATTTATTCTTATTTATTTTTAGTGGCTGATGACGTCTTGCACATTTATGGGAAATACCTTACTTCTGCATTTAAAAATTAAGGTGGATAATTCACACACTGTCTGTGGGTCTTTTTGTCTTTGGCATGAAATCAGCACTCACAACTTAAAAAATCAAATCAAATAAATCTGTATCTGATAAAGTCTATGAGCCATTAAGATCGTGTAATTCTGGGGTGTCGAGCTGTGAATGACTCAGTCCCTGAAAATGTTCACTGTACTCTTGTAGTCACCATCTATCTTTCTCAAGACTTTGGGATGAGCAAACAGTTTAAACTGTCATCTTACTGTACTGTCATCTATCATCTCATGTCTTAATGTTACAGACCAGCACAACTCAACCTTCACTGTCTCTTAGATAATGACAAGCCATGAGTTTTCTTGCTGGAAAGGCTTTTGATAAATGACAGCCCCAGTGAATGTACTTTATAAGTCTTTTTTAATAATTACTTCATCATGATGCACTTACAGGACACTTTGTTGTTTTATGAATTAATTTAGCACAGTGCATGCATGTAATATTATAATCATTTCCTCATCTCTACTCTTTGTGGTTTAGTTGGCTAATAAAATGTCATATAAAATGATATGTATTTGAACAACCATAATGCCCTCACTAATAGGTACAGTGCTTTACAAGCATAATCCACAGAGATAACTGTTAGTACAGCTATCAGCCTTTAATTAAACACTAGGTGAGCACCATAAAATAGATTCCTTTGGTTTCTTCATCTTCAATAATTTACATTTAATCACATCTTTCATGTATGTGCATTGTAAATAATGGCTGCCTTGATGGAAATGCACACAAACTTGAGCCTAAAGGAGAGAATTAGAGTCTGATCTGTGTAATCATGTTTAATGCTTAGTGACCTCATATCTATAAAATGTCATGTCTGGTGTTTGTGTAGATAATAGGTGGTGAAATCAGGCTCGGGTTTAAATTCTGCTCCATAGACACAGCAGAATACTGTTTGTTGTTGCATATGTCTGCTGTCCATCATACCAGGATCAGTTCAGAAGACGTTTGATATTAATCTTTATTAAAGAATTACCTTACTTGAAATCCAACCAACCTTTCTCGCAGCAGACATACGCCTTGTCTTTTTAGTGAAATAAACAGAGAATTACTGATTCTAGGCATTGCCTGTGGATCAAAGCTAATGAATGAATTGAATAGAGAGAATTTGATTTGATAGTTCTACCTTTTGTTGAAGCTCTGAATTATAATTAAATCACAGCTCTGTAATGCTCTAGTTGCCCTTAAATCCCCTCTGCGCACCCATTTTAAAGTAACAATTAATCAGAATAATATTCAAATATGAAACATCTAAAATGATCTCAAAACAAATGTCATTTTTATCTATTTGATCTCTGTCATGTTGGTTAAAAGTGTATATGAATGACAGATTCTTGTCAGACTCCGTTACTGGAAGCTATCATATAAGATTTGATCATGGCTGTGAGCCAGTAATGACATTTAAAACTTTACTGAATTGAATGATTCAATCATTAAAAAGTGTCATGAACATTACTTCATTAAAGTCAAGTTAAAGGCCATTCCTGACTTACCCGTTGACAAGATATTTTGGTAGAAGTGCTACATGACAAAAGAAAAAGCCCTGAAAATGAATAAGTTCAGTCTTTAGTTTTAACAAAAGCCTGAATCTTTCAAAAGTCTGCCAGATGATGCAAAATGGCATGGTTTGCGTCATCCAATAGATTCAGCTGACAAATAAACAGGGACATCTGGGTGCAAAGCTGGTTAAAAATGAGCAAACTGGGGCAGCAGATTTCCTTTGTGTTTAATCCAATTTATTTAACAAATATATTTTCTTTGCTTCAACCATTTGAATAAGCAAAAATAACTTTAGTTCAACATCACATTTGTGACCCTGGACCACAAAACCAGTCATAAGGGTCCATTTCTTTAAATTGAGATTTATACATCATTTGAAAGCTGAATAAATAAACTTTCCATTCCCGTACCGTTGATGTACGGTTTGTTATGATAGGACAATATTTGTCTGAGATACAACTATTTAACAATCTGGAATATGAGGGTGCAAAACAAAACAAATCTAAATATTGAAAAAAATTGCCTTTAAAGTTGTCCAAATTAAGTTCTGAGCAATTTATATTACTAATCAAAAATTACGTTTTGATATATTCACGGTAATACATTTACAAAATATCTTCATGGAACATGATCTTTACTTAATGTCCTTATGATTTTTGGCATAAAAGAAAAATCTATAATTTTGCCCCATACAATGTATTTTTAAGACTGCTTTTCCAACAAGCAGAATCCCGGTCCAATATTATGCTCTTATTTGAAGTATTTGTTTTGCACACATTAATTAATTAATAAATACAGTCGCCTACACAATGATGTCTTGTATTAAATTTAATGTAATGATTTCATATATATTTCATATTTTTAAGCTATTACTATTGCACTGGACATATGTTTCATATAAGCTACCCAAAGAGGGCATATGAGAGTGAAGGAAGATGTAAAAATATTACAGTTGCCCTCTGTTTCCTCAGTTGGTCATTAGATATTTAGCCGAGTAAGGTGTACCTGTGAGTTCAGAGATATGCTAATCTTCTCATGGTCTACATGGCATATAAAGTATTCAGTATTTCTCCCCTGATTTCTGTCTGCTCAGCACATTTCCATTCAGTGCTTTGACTCTTAAGAACTGCAGTTTTCCTTCAATCAGGCGTTTCCCACACTGATGTGACCTTAACCTGCATAAAGTAATGCTTTATACTCTATAGGCTCTGTCTTGCATAAGATGTTTCCTCTATATGTCTGTCTGAAACAAAAAAAGCATAGTGATACCAAACATGTAGATGCACTTGTTCTGAAATGATATTCTCTGTTAATAAACTTCACCAGATAATCAGGGTACAGATAGAGCCATGCTGTATTACACAGTTCATATTTGCTGTATTTCTCAGCAAGTGAATCGCATTTTAGACTCACTTCTGGAGACATCACAAATGGACTGGAGTGGCTGCTTCCGCTCTTTTATGTCAGTTGATTGTATCTTCATGGCAAATGGAGTGACAATATTTCCCTTTCATCATCGTGGCCTGAGCGACAGGAAGTTGCTCAATACATGGCTTTGCCGGCTGACGCATTTTCACAGTAACGGAGCAGAACTGAAAGGTGTCCTTGGAGGTGTCTTGAAGACGGTTCGTGAGTGTCAGGGGAAAAGTCGGCAGCGCTCTGGGACTATACTTGTTGACTGTCAAGGTCTCTGATACACCTGTGAAATTAAACACAAGCCTGGGCGTCTGACTCATCTATGTACAAGCCAGAGCATTCGCTCCGTTAATCAACGACTAAAAATGAGCTCAGAGTACATTTGTCGTACAAAGCAGTACGTCCGTGTTAATGATTATGTGTGTGTGTGTACAAGGGAACCAGGGTTCAAATCCTGACCTTTCTTTCTTTCTTTCTTTCTTTCTTTCTTTTCTTTTTTCTTTCTCTCTCTCTTCTTTTCTTTCTTTTCTTTCTTTCTCTCTTTCTCTTTCTCTTTCTCTTTTCTCTTTCTTTCTCTCTCTCTCTCTCTCTCTCTCTCTCTCTCTCTCTCTCTCTCTCTCTCTCTCTCTCTCTCTCAGATCTTCACTGGAGAATCACACTGAACATGCTAACAGGACTAATCATTGTTATGATATAAGAGTATAGATGACTGCATATGGTTATGAATTACAATTGTGAAGCACAGTGATGATGGTGTTGAACATCAGGTCTGAATATTGCGGCTGCCATAGTGATAATTAACAAGACTACTATATCAAATTATGATAATTTAACATTATTAATAGGTCCAACAAATAATAGATAGACAAATTAAATACATGTCCTGTGTAACATGTACCGTGAGAGTGCAGTAATTATAATATTTCCCAGCATGCACATTTGCTCACCCACATAATACAGAAGTAATTGTGATAACATTTCCACTTTTATGATAAAACTACATACAGTGATTTGAAAAGCTGTGAGATGCTGCTTTTATTCAATGATTAAATAGGTGTAATTTGTATAGAGACCAGGGCAAGTTGTCAAAAGGCTTTCAGTAACCATAAAGTATGTGTATCTGAATTAATTAATATTACCAAAAAAATAAATAAATATAAAATAGAACCATATATTAAATATAATATGCATATAAATGATATTATGTATATATTCAGTATCCTAAATAATTCAAATTTCTCCAAATTGCTTCTGCTGCTGTAAATGGATAAAGCAATACAATCACAAAAGCTTAAAATAAAATAAAATAATCAGCTAGTTGAGGCAATTTCGTGTAATATTGTATACAGTTTTTACCAACAGAGAGGTTTAAACTAATTTGTATGTTATCTTTTTTCTGTTTAATGTTGTGTACTATTTTACCATGGAAAATGTATATTTATATTGTGCAGAAAAGCACAGTAAATAGACTATAAATTCTATTTATTATCAGTTTTACCATTGCGATGACCTATATACCGTGACATTATGCTATGCATGTTGTCATTATGCTTTAATGAACTGTAACATTTTACCTGTGGAACATGGTGGAAATGGCTTTTTGCCTTCATACTCCCCATGTCAATTATTGGAGTGGATATAAATGCATACTAATGCGTAAACATGTTTTGCAGCTTAATGGTCCAGCTAAGTTCACGGTGGGTAATGTGGTTATGTATAATTGAAACATCATAATGCATCATTATGCAGATATGGAAGATTGAGATTTGAGATATTTTCCTTTCTGTGTCTCTCCCTCTGTCTTTACCTTTACTAAAGTGCAAGAGTTGAGAAAGGTGACAGAAAACATCATTCACACATGGTCTCCAAGCTAACGCAGATGCTCTCACCTTTATCACCCCTCACACACACACACACACACACACACACACACACACACACACACACACACACACACACACACACACACACACACACACACACACAGACACACACACACACACACACACACACACACACACCTTGTCTTTCTTGTACTGCTGTTGATCAGCAGCATCTCCTCTCTCTGCCATTGTGTGACACACACAAAAACTGAGACGGCACTTTCATCCCACATTATTCCCCCTTACTGACAAAAAACACCTGCGCTTGATGTTCTTCAATACGTGTCTCACAGAACATGAAATAGGGATGGTAAATAACTATTTATTCAGCTCTCTCTAATTTTTTTTCACACCATCTTCACTGGCAACAGCATCATGATAGTAGACATCATTTTTATAGGCATCATTTGGAAGATTAATATTAATAAAGGTAGTAAGAAGAACTACATTTTAGTTTTATTTTGTTTTGTTTTGTTTGCTCATGTAGAACTTGCCAACACAATGCAAGTCTATGGGATTTTAAGTCTGTGGGATTTTAAGTCTGTGGGATTTTAAGTCTGTGGGATTTTAAGTCTGTGGGATTTTAAGTCTGTGGGATTTTAAGTCTGGGATTTTAAGTCTGGGATTTTAAGTCTGTGGGATTTTAAGTCTGTGGGATTTTAAGTCTGTGGATTTTAAGTCTGTGGATTTTAAGTCTGTGGGATTTTAAGTCTATGGGATTTTAAGTCTGTGGGATTTTAAGTCTGTGGGATTTTAAGTCTGTGGGATTTTAAGTCTGTGGGATTTTAAGTCTGTGGGATTTTAAGTCTATGGGATTTTAAATCTATGGGATTTTAAGTCTGTGGGATTTTAAGTCTGTGGGATTTTAAGTCTACGGGATTTTGGTGGCAATTGGGATTTGTAAGATTTTTTTTAATTCATTTTCAAATAAGTCAATTATTCAAGTCAAGTCAGCTATTGAGAAAATAAATATTTTCTATTTTAGATGGCAAGACTGAATTTTCAGCATTCTTCCGTGTCACAAGATCCTTCAGAAATCATTCTAATACGCTGATTTCTTATTATTATCAATGCTGAAAACAGCGTAATATTTTTGTGGCGTTTTATTTCAGAATTTGTTGAGGACTAATGTCCAAAAGAATAGCATTTGTATGAAATACAAATTTGTATGAAATACATGAAATCTGTATATTTTTTTGTAACAATTTAAAAGTCTTTACTTTCATCCTTGCTGAATTAAAATATTAATTTCTTATGAATGGAAGTGTGAATGTTACGACAACCCAAATCTAATAGATGTAAATTGCCATTGCTTCACCTAAAAAAGTAACAGCACACCTTAACTGAAAACCCCCACACATTTTGGGGTATTTTAGATGGTTGGACGAACATTAAAAAGCAAAAAGGAGTTAGCATATCCATCAGTTTGACACGCCATGCAGTTCCACTGATAAAAGCACAGATTAAGATAATGAATATGCGAAATGACATGACCAGAAACCTTTGATTAGTGTTAATGTCTCTGGAGCATTGCACTGCTCTCCGCTCCGTGAGCTGGACGCCTGCCCTCTTGGCGAACCGCCTCGATTGCCCAACTCAAAGTCTCCGGCCCAAAGTTCAAATCCACCTTGGAGCTACCCCATTAATTATTCTAAATTAATTATGGCATAATCATCACAAAATCGTGCTGGCTTATGACTGAAAACTGGGGTACCTTGTAGTCTTAATTCACAGGGGAATCTTAAAGGAATAGGCCGTGCTATTTTCTGTCTGATGAATTCTCTTTGCATTGCCTTTTCAAGCTGCACAGCCTCCGGCTTCACAGCTCACATTTATAATATAACTTACAGCAGATCAACTATTCTAGGAGAGGAGAAAGCACTTCTCAGATCTGTTGTTGTTGATGTTCAATCTCTGGTATTTTGGAACAAATTCATCTTTCCCTTGGCTATTATTAGTAATGCATTATTTGGCTCAGTGTTTGTTCTGTATGTTAGTAAGTTATATTTCTGTTCTTTTAGCATAGTGCTATTCATCCTTTGTCATGTTAATGTAATATTTAAAGATTTGCTTCAAGGACATTTCTGGTACTTGAGTCTGTAATTCTGGGATGCACTGTCATTAGGGATGCACAGTATACCGTGTATTGGTCCTTGTCATAAATATTTGTTATCAACTGAATTAGGTATACCTATTTCCCCTATTTTTTGTGTTTAAAATTACCTTTAACTTTTAATAACAGTGTTAAAATGATAGTTCACTTAAAAATGTTAAATCCATTTTCACATTGTACATTATAACTATACATAATGAACATACTGTACATTATACATACCCCACATCCTAGTACATTGTAAGTATGTCTAATAGTACACTGAGTATATGTATGTGTATTCTGCACATTGTCTTCTGTATAAGTCTGTAAGTATGTACCGTCTATATGTAAATTCTCTCACCAAGACACATGTGCTGTGGTCATGTTACAATAAAAGTGATTTGATTTGATCTCTACATCTTATTCTATTCTATTCCTATTCTAATATATAGCACAACTGTACATACAATTTATTTCATTTTCAATGTCTTTTTCTACTTTAGTTTATTTATATTTACATGTGTATTTTTATTCTCATTGTATTTTGTATAGTCTCTGTGTTGTTGTTGTCTCTGTGCACTGGAAGCTTGTGACATTAAAACTAATTCCTCCTCGGCAATAACACTTTTTCTGACTTATTACATCTGATAACGTTGCAAAGTTTTAATTCACTTGTAAAATTTTTTTATATTATTGTTTTTTTCAGTTTTCTGCATTAAATGTTTAATTAATATGTTAATTTCCATTTATTTGTAATAGTTTGTCAAATTTACTAGCAATTTTTATGTTCAAATGGTTCGAACACCATATTTTTCAGTGTATAATAACAATAATAATAATAAAAGATTAGCATAACCCTGCCGGCTAGAATGTTTTTGTTTGCAAGCATCTCAATCATCAAAAAGTTTAAAACGTCCTTTTATGTAAGAGTTTTCAAAGATTATACAAGCTTATTAAGGATTAAGAGCACGACCAACTTTTGTTTGTTATTTTGTTGTTTGTGAACATATCATTAATGTCTGAGTCATCCACTTGAAACAAAATCAAAATGCATCCCATCACACTGTTACTAATGAACATTGGGCTGATCTCATGATGCAATTAAATGTCTGAATTGCTGATGATGTATGAAATGTCTGAATTTTTGACAATGTAATAATGAGTAATGTGCTGTTGTTGGACAGCTTTTGAAGTTTTGAGAGTTTTTCTACCTTTCAACTCGCTCTTTCTTGCTTGTCCTTGAACTGTATTTTCAGACAAGATCAAACAACCATCGGGATCCAGGATAAAGGTTCGTCTTGAGTGTCTTTGATGTGAGAAGAAATAATGAAACTAATGGCACCTTTCCTTGTGTAAGCATAGAATTAAAAATAATATTCCTTACTTGCATAGCAAACTCAACCTGCCTCAGGATGTTTCGGTCCTGCTTACTGTTTTTGGGAGGAAGAAATCTAATTTAATCATGACCACATAATGCATGAATATTAATTTGTGATTTGTTTTTATTTGTGGCAAGCTTATGGTTAATTTGGGGCAAAAGGTTTCAGAGAAGTTGCCTTCGGGGTTTGCCAGAATACGTCTGTAAAGGAAAAAGCTACATATGAAAAAATTGTGTCATTTCTGGGTGAGGCTGTATTCATGTTCAATTAACTTCAGATTGTTTTAAATGACACGTATCTAAAATCATTTGAAAACTGACTCAGATGCTGTTTTTAAATGCCATTTGCCTCCTCCTGGGATGCTGTGTATTGTGTTTCTCTCTCGACATCCTCACTGTGAGAAGGGCAACAAATTAAGTCTAACTTTTTCATTGTGACAAAGCTTGTAGGTGACCTTTAGTTGACATGAATGTCGCCAGGTGCTCATACCACAGCTTTACCACAGAGAAGTACCACAGCTTTCTATTTATTACCCTTAACCGGGCCTTCTTTTAATTAACCGTTTAGCCTGACAGAATTTAATTGGTGGTTTATGAAGATAAAAAACAGCTAATGTACACGACTGTATTTTGAACAGATTTTTAAGATCCTCTTCATTGCATACAAAACCTGTAATGAGCAAAGACCAAACTATATTGTAAACTCATGAATTACATTCCATCAAGAACATTGTTTTTATGTATTGGAGGTTCCCAGCAACAGACAAAAATCAATGGTAATTCAGCTTTTGTGAATTAGGGAATAATTGCCAATGGATAGGGAAGCTAGTTCGCTAAATCAAGTGTATTATTATTATTACGATTTAAAAAAATATTTAATACATTTTATATTAAATAAAACATACCATAAAATTGTGAAATTCTGTTACTATTTAAAACAATTATTTTCCATTTGAATGTAATTTCAAAAATCATTCATTTCTATGATGGCAAAGCTTATCATTATCATGCATCATTACTCCAGTCTTCAGTGTCACATGATCCTTCAGAAATCATTCTAATATGCTGATTTGCTTCTCAAGAAACATTTATTATCAATGTTGAAATGCTACATAATGTTTTTGTCGAACCCATACAACTTTTGCAGCATTCTTTGATGAATAGAAAGTAAAAAAATATATATATTCGAAATATAAATCTTTTAGAACATTATAAATGTCTTTATTGTCACCTTTGATCAATTTGATACATCCTTGTAGAATAAAACATATTGTATTATTGAAATTCATTCTTATACTCTTACTGACCCTAAACTTTTGAAAGGCACTTTATGTATTATAGGCTACTTAAAAAGAAAAAGAAAGAAAGACCAATTGTACATGCTCAAGAATATAATCTGATTTATACATGAAAGCATTATTTGTAAAATTTGTTGCATAAAGACTAATATTTTAGCAAACAAAGCTCTGCCTTTCTCTCTGTAACACTGCTGTTTCATTGTTTCATCACAATTCATCTTGCGCCAGAGTACTTCAGAGTGCCGTCTGGCTGAACAAAAGGGATGTTATATCATTTCTTATCACAGACACTGGTACGGTGACCTGAAAATCTCTGTCGCTCTGTCTCTCCTAACATTTGATAAATCCATTTTAATTAAAAGGGACAGAGAAAAGGTCCCCTGATACTATCTCTCTCTCTCTCTCTCTCTCTCTCTCTCTCTCTCTCACTCACTCACTCACTCTCTCCCCATTCACTCACTCACTCACTCTCTCTCTCACTCACTCACTCACTCTCTCCCCATTCACTCACTCACTCACTCACTCGCCACCACTCACTCACTCTCCCCATTCACTCACTCACTCACTCTCTCCCCATTCACTCACTCACTCACTCACTCACTCACTCACTCACTCACTCACTCACTCACTCACTCACTCACCACTCACTCTCTCCCCATTCACTCACTCACTCACTCTCTCCCCATTCACTCACTCACTCACTCACTCACCACTCACCACCACTCACTCACTCACTCACTCACTCTCCCCATTCACACCACTCACTCACTCACTCTCTCCCCATTCACTCACTCACTCACCACCACTCACTCACTCACTCACTCACTCACTCACTCACTCACTCATTCACCACTCACTCACTCACTCACCACTCACCACCACCACCACTCACTCACTCACTCACTCACTCACTCCCATTCACTCACCACTCACTCACTCTCTCCCCATTCACTCACTCACTCACTCACTCACTCACTCACTCACCACCACTCACTCACTCACTCACTCACTCACCACTCACTCACTCATTCACTCACTCACCACTCACTCCACTCCGCCGCTCACCGCCCCACCACTCACTCACTCACTCACTCACTCTCCCCATTCACTCACTCACTCACTCACTCTCTCCCCATTCACTCACTCACTCACTCACTCACTCACTCACTCACTCACTCACTCACTCACTCACTCACTCCCCATTCACTCACTCACTCACTCACTCACTCACTCACTCACTCACTCACTCACTCACTCACTCAGCAGCATGAGAGCATTAGTTTTGGTTGTTTTATTAAACTGCTGCCGTGATGACAAAGGGCGACGAGCCCTCTTTGGTATTGTCTTGCTTGACCATCTGATAAATATGGAGGCACTGATTAAACACTGAGAGATGTACTTGATGATCTAAGGGCACTATGACAGAGACTCGTCTCCCATCGGCAACCTGCTGGGAAAGTGAGCGTTTGATGAAGTTCCTGGTGGAGAACTTCATAATGGCATGTGTAATCCCTCAAAAGTTGCCTCTGCCTGACTCATGGGGATTTTGGATTCTATAGAACAGCACCTCCCTCCAAATAAATCCATGCATTTGATGTAATACAAGGCAAAGCGCTACTCTAATGGATGTTTGATGAAAGTGGGTTTTGTTACGAAGTTCTGAAGTTTTTTTTCAGAGAGCACGTCTCATCTAAAATAGCGCTCTATCTTTTTTTGGCACCTGTGAATGAGACAAGAACAAAAGCCGATCAAAGTTCTTAGGGCAAACAAAAGCTCACCTCTGAAATGAGTTCAACAAACCGAATTAACACATTCTGTGCACGTCGAGGGCTTCAACAGTTCTGCGTCCACAGTGATCTTGTAATAATCTACCTGCAGAGCCAGTTTGATTCCTATTAGCACATCACATATGTACCTTGTGCTGCACATAACCCTTTCCATGAAGAGCGAACAAAATCAGGCTTCTTTTTCAACAGCTTTAGCCTTTAGAATGCATTGTTTGTTCATGTGCTTTTTCTTTTCTCTATACACGGTTGTGCTTTTTTCAGGAACCTTGGTGACATGTTTAAATAATTGTGCTGCCATATAGAAAGGTTCCCGTTAATGTCATTTTCTGGGGTCACAAATTTATGGAATATTACATAATTTGCAATCAAGGACATTTGAACTTTATCAGCTTGTGTGCAAAAACAAAAAACAAGACAAAAATCAATCAATAATAACGGCATAGTTTATTATTTAGCATTTGCATTTATTTGATTTTAATCATCATTTTTAAATGCATTTTGCCCAAATGTAGAACAAATCTCACTGTGAAAACAATTCAATTTTATTCAGTTAAAAAGTATGAACATGGTTAAAATGTTCTGTGGACAAATAACTTTTCAGTTTAAATGTGTAAGATCGAAATAAATTGGATTTATTAATGAAAACTATATGAATATTTAAAACATATTACGTTTATTAGTTAGTTAGTTACTATTACAGACAGGGTTTACAGATATATTTCCTTATCTGTTTTAACACATATGCATCACATTAAGTAGTTTGTGTAAAAGTATATCTAAATGGATACATATTTTGTAAGAAATGTAAATTTAAAACAAGTATGCATATTTTTTATGAAATTTTAATTTTACTAAATATATTATATAAATATTTAAAAAGGTGGGTTAGGTGAATGGGTAGTAGTACAGATGTTACATGTGTAGCTATTTTTCATGTTATGTAAATTTTATACTAATAATTCATCTTACATTATCTCTCTGAAGAATATAGAATTTATGTCTTTTAAATAATTTATGGGACATCTATTTGAATCTAATTTGTGTAAAATGCCACATAACAAATAATACTTACAAAACATATTGTCTGCTTGTTCAATCAACATTTGAATTACAGTTCAACTAAAATCAAATCAATGAATGTCTCGATTATTAAAAGGCTAAGTCTTTGTTAGCTTTATACCATGTCATTTTCCAAATCCATTACATGTTGATAAAGGAACATATAGCTGCCTTTTTACCTGCGGCTTACAATCTGGAGCATTACTGATGGAGAAGATCAAAAATATTGATTAGATAACCTCTCAGTCCAGAGAGGATGGCAGTTTAAAATGACAGTCAGTCCTCAAACAGGTGATTAGGGAGGATAATGTGTAAGCCGTAAGACTGCCACATTAAATACAGAAGAAATAATATATGGCAGCATTTATGTTCACAGAAAGACAAAGCTGTATATGTGTCTTACGATCAGCAGGGGTCTGACAGATAGGAAATAAAAGGCAGGAGGGGAATTACCTGCTAAACTGCTAAAAGCAGTTAACATTCGATGTGAAAAAGATGTAAAAAGATCTATCTATCATCTATCAATCTGTCCATCTGTCTATCCATCATGGAGTTTGATCACCCATACTATAAAATATTGTAGGATTTGTTTGTTAAAGAAGAATTCAAATTCTCACAATTTTTTACAATAATCTTTGCACTAATAACAGAACCTTGATGTCATTTTTCAAAACTCTAGACACAAAACTCAAAACAGTCATTATTTGTGACACAGGCTGTCCACTGTTCAAAACTTTGCATATTGCGTTCATATCTTTACAGTTTTTCTCAATAGCTTTGGCACATTTTTCGAAACCGTCTTAACATTCTCTAAACCGTGAGTGCAAATGTCACAACTGTTTGCTGGATCTTCAGAACTTTATTGCATGTCTGCAAAATGTAGTTACTCACCCAAAACAATTCATTCATGCTTCAAAACCTAGTTATTGTGTCGGTAATTTGGCCAAGGCCACAACAATATAAAGTATATTTGTCATCGTGTGAGCCACACTGGTCAAAATGTTTAGTTGTTTTTTTCACCATAACAGTCAACCATGTAAATTATGGTTTTATAAAAAAATATATATATTTGTTGAAAATAGTCAATATTGCATAGAAAAAAAGGTATATGAACATTTATATTTATACAGTACATTTATGTGTGTACGAATGTATTACATGTAAAGTGAAATCTTGCCTGTCCAATTACTGTACATTTCCTATTTCTTATGTTACTACAAATACACAAAAATACAAAATAACTACAAAATAACATCCATTAAAAACATTCTGGTGATTCTTGGTGGACATCCTGTCGCTCTTCTTGGTCAGGCCAAAGATTTTCATCAAGATCACATCTGATGTTTTCCATTGCCATGCACCGGCGAAAAAATCTCCTTGAATGCCACACCCATTCAGATCTTTCGGATGAGACGTTAAACCGAGGTCCTGAATCTCTGTGGTCATTAACAATCCCATGCCATTTTTCGTATAGAGTAGGGGTGTAACACCGGTGTCCTGGCCAAATCCCCTCCACTGGCCCTTGTCAATCATGGCCTCCTAATAATCCCCATCCACTTGATTGGCTCTATGACTCTCCTCTCCACCTGTAGCTGGTGTGTGGTGAGAGCATACAGATTGTCTCTATGACTCTCTCTCTCCACCTGTAGCTGGTGTGTGGTGAGCGCATACACTTGATTGGCTCTACTCTCTCTCTCCTCTCCACCTGTAGCTGGTGTGTGGTGAGAGCATACACTTGATTGGCTCTATGACTCTCTCTCCTCTCCACCTATGTAGCTGGTGTGTGGTGAGCGCATACACTTGATTGTCTCTATGACTCTCTCCTCTCCACCTGTAGCTGGTGTGTGGTGAGCGCATACACTTGATTGTCTCTATGACTCTCTCTCCTCTCCACCTGTAGCTGGTGTGTGGTGAGCGCATACACTTGATTGTCTCTATGACTCTCTCTCCTCTCCACCTGTAGCTGGTGTGTGGTGAGCGCATACACTTGATTGGCTCTATGACTCTCTCCTCTCCACCTGTAGCTGGTGTGTGGTGAGCGCACTGGTGCCGTTGTCCTGTGGCAGCCGTCGCATCATCCAAGTGGATGCTACACACTGGTGGTGGTTGAGGAGAGACCCCCCCCCACATGATTGTAAAGCGCTTTGGGTGTACAATAATACACAATAAAGTGCTATATAAATGCATCATTCATTCATTCATTCATTTACATTTGCAATTTGCTCAAATCAATAAGAAATTCCAATCTGATGTGAACAAGAAGCTAATTGTTCAGAGATCTGAACTTATTGTTTTGAAAAAAAAATCATTCAAGAATTGAGCCAAAGCAATTGAGGAAAACTGTAAAGAAGCCTTGCATTTGCAGAAGCATTGGTTCAAAATACCAATTTATTATGAAATATCATCGGAACATTACTTTAGATCACCCACACACAAGATACTCAAAGTTTCACTGTTTATTTGTTAGTACAATCATTAAATATAGTTGTTCAAAACATATGATGAAGCTTTCATTATGGTTCTACACATTCATGCATTATTGTAATAGACTAGAGAGAAAAGTTCAGACACCGGAATATTAATCAAAATTTTAAAGCTATTGATGGAATAATCAAAAGGTTTAAAAAGAACAAAAACTTTAGATAAAAAGAAGATAAAACTACAGTAAGCCTACAGTAAAATGTCAACTAGAGTGTCCCTCACATGTTTTTATCAACCCTGTCTTGTGGATTTAGCCTCAGGTTCTCATCCACATCATAATGGATAATGGATTTCATTAGCTAAAGATCTTGGAAAAATTCTTCTGGTATAGCAAATACAGGCCTGACATTGGACATTGCAGGCATCATCTATGGCCTGGAGAGGAGGAGCTTGTTTGTGAGGAGCCTATTGAAAATCTTCCATTTCTATGTGGAGAAAAACTCTTCAGTCACGTTACAGTGAGGAAAGAGGAGTAAGGGCTAAAAACAAGGTGATAAACTGTGTATGGGCCTGAAACCGTGATTGCTCTCAGTGCTGTCATTATGAATTCTGTGCCCATTGCACTGATTTTGCTATGGGGTCCTCTCAAAATCCCATTCAGTGGGGGGTGGACAGGCCCCCCAGAGATCATCGTTCTGGGTCCCTTCTCAAGCGCTAAAACTCTCCTCCATCTCTTGGCCTGCCTCATCCAAACACATGAATGGTTTTCATCAGCTTCCAGCTCTATCACTCTCTAAAAAGACATTTACTGTAGGAAAAACAAATACTGATAGTAATGATACAGAATTTTGGGGATTTGTTTCATCTCCCAACAACAGGTGTCTTGAAACTGATCATACCTGAACATACTCAGTCCTCAGTTGCTTAACTTTTTAATTTTGTTCAAAATTTCCCATAAAACTATGCTTCAAGAGTAATGCAACCATTATTCTGAGCAGTTGTGGCAATTGATGGTTAGATTATTATAATGAAATAAATAAACACTCAATTCAGATGAAATGTGTGAGCTGCATTTTCAAATAGTAATACTTTGATGTTAAGTTGTGTCATTTTCAACCGGTGATTTTAGTTCAATGAACAAAAGATCTTTGGCTCATGTGTCTTGTATCCAAGCATTTGGAAAAAGTGTTAATTGTTTTGAAAAATGACACGAAGGTTCTGTTATTAGTGCAAAAATGATTGTAAAAACTGTAATAGTATAAAAGGTTGGCCAAATAGCTGTACTGTACACATGCAACATAACACAACATAAATTTCTCATTTACGCTCTAGCACATCATATTACTTTTCTGAGGGTTTTCTTTGAGCAGGACTCTAATAAGCATCACTAAAATATTTTCACAAATGAAGGCACTCACTGCTCTTGGCATCCAGTTAGGAGGAATGTTGTCCTGAAACAACTGTACACACGCTGTAATTAAATATCCTAAATTGGATTGAATTCTGGGCTAAAATGTGCTGTTGAGTAATACTTAAAGAATTAAATGACAGCTAAATGTGGGCTAGTTTTGGCTGCTCACACCTCAAGCACCTAAATACATTTTTTACTCGTTTGTTTGTTTGTGAGGTCATTCACAGGACATCTTAAATGTTACTCAAATGGGACAGACACACTCATAAAACACCCTCCTCTGGTATGCTCATTATATCAACAAATTTAATGATGATATTATATTTTTCCTTATTTGTATTACCATTTATCTTGTCACTTTCTACAGTCACTGTTCAATGAAAGTGTCAAAACTTAATGTGCAATCAATATAAACAATTACATGCTTGCATCTTTCTGTATACTTCATTTAGTACAGCTCACTATTATTTTATGATTCATTCAGAGGGTAAATCAAGCATGAGATAATGGTCAATGTAGAGCCACATCCATGGTGTGAGCTTTGAATGATCAGCTTTATGCACAATTCAGCATCTAAAATCATATTAAGACATATTAAACAAAGACATTTTGTATTGTTTTATCAAAACTTGAATGTACGTGAACTTGAGAAGACATTGAGAATTATCTTTCTTGTGTTATCAAAATAATAAGATCCATTTGCATACAAGGCACTGCTAAAGTCAGACCCTGATAATATCTGTGATCATTATCCAGCCACATTCAATATTTAGGTGGTTAAGATCTTGTAATCAGCTCCTTTTATTCATCCCTCGTTCTCGAGGAATACCCCTCACTATCAGGGCCTCTCCATCGCTCAATGTTTTAAAATCAGATTTAAAAACTCATTTTTACACGGTGGGGGTTGAGGAGATCCCCCCTTCCATGTAAAGCGCTTTGAGTACCCAGAAAAGTGCTATATACATGTAATTAATTTACATTTACATTTATGCATTTAGCAGACGCTTTTATCCAAAGCGACTTACAGAGCATTCAGGCTATAACTATAACATAATAATTATTACAATTAATTATTAATTATTGTAAAGCACATTGGAGAAACGACAGTTGTGTTAAAGTTGTGCTCTATAAATAAAGTTTGACTTGACTATCTGTTTAAGCTGAACAAGCCCATAATAAACCAATCCAAACAATTTAAAGGCATATGTGTCGTTTAAAACCTTTATGACTATTTAAGTTGATGATCAGCTTCATGGTACCAACAAAGCCAGATTGGAGTGGTTTGGATTTGTCAACTCAAAACTTATCCTATAACTCTGAATTTGTTAATCTACAATCATGGTACAGGCCTCTGGGCATGGCAACCCATCAAAAGCGCGCTTTTTAAAGCAGCCTTCCAAACATAAACAAACCACGACGACTCTTTTGACGGCGTATAAGTGTATGCTTAGGGTTGAAAAAAATCTGTTCAGACTGTAAAAGTCGTGTAATGTATTCCAGCATTTAGTTAAAATCGTCTTTGGACGTTCATAAAAGCAGACACCAAACACGCGATATGTAGGCTACCAAGGTGTCAACCATTGCAATTTTGAGAGTGATTTATGTTCTGTTCGTTCACACACAAACGATAATTTAGGGGGTTCACTCCCGTATTTAAATACAGTTGTCACTCATGAAACATTACAGTGTGTACCTGGCCTGTAAGGGGTGGGATGCTATGATATGCTGACAGGATTTAATGCTGAAGTGAAAGTGAGTCCTGCCCTTGTTTCAGCAGTCGGTTTGACAGCTCCTCATAATTACCCTCGGGCACTCTGTCACCTCAGGTGTGGCTAAAAACCTGAAGTATTACACTACGCAGTCTCCTGTTTATTCCTCATCTGCAATGATGCTGTACATGACACGTACACCTCTTGCCTTGTAAAGGTGATCACAATATTGCATTAACCACTATGAACCGCAATAATTCATTTCAGCTGTTTTTATTCTAAATATAGTGAGTTCAATTTACACTGAAGCCTTTGCATGAAACATTTTCACCCTGTTTTGAATGATCTGGAATTAGGCTTGACTGGATCAAAATAATGTCAGTTGATTGTTGTCAGGCCATAATAACAAAGGCATCTTTATTGTTAAGCTATACCATGTGAGAAAATTACATTAAATATGATTAAAATACAGAATGCACAAAAATCATATGTATTCCAGTGAATGTCACAAAGATAATGTCACACTCAAAATTAAAAGGAAAAAGTTTTGCGCAAAGAAAATAAGATTTATTGATCAATTGCGTGGCATTGCAGCTATATTTTAATGGGGTTCAAGCACCCCCCTCCCAATTCTTGTTGATGCAGTGATTTTGTATTGTTTTTTTCTCAGTGGTGGTTCTCATTAGTTTCTCATTACTGTAATATAGTAACTCTTACTGTATTACAGAAAAAGTACTGAAATACAATGATTTAATGAAAAATAAATGAAAGAATCAAGTTATATTTATTTATTTATACAACGAGAACTGGGGCAACATTTTTATGATACAGATTTTTGATATTTATTTTTGTATTATTTATTTGATTGTAGTTAGTACTCATACATATTTATGCATTGTGATATAATATAATATGATCTGATATGATATAACATATAACATAACATATAACATATATAATATAATATAATATAATATAATATAATATAATATAATATAATATAATATAATATAATATAATATAATATAATATAATATAATATAATACTCCCCAAATCAACAATAAATCAGATGAGTGCTGGTCGCAGCTGCAGAAGCCTGTTTTCCAGAACACAAAAACGTCTTTGTGTAAGAGTGTACTTCAGTTGCTTGTGCGGCTTATTTTTGTACCTGGTTGTTTTTGCATTGATTGCTCTGAATTACTTCTTGGAAGGCAGTGCTTAAAAGATGTAATGATCATGGTGAGAGGGTCACTGATGGCCTTGCCTGTCCTTTTCTGGGATTGTAACAATAAAGAGCAGGCCACAACCAGCGATTCTTCCAGCTGGACAGGGGATGCACTTTAGTCAAGCTGTGGTTTTCAGACCAGCATCAGGGGTGTCAATGGATTCGATTTGTAAAAACAATCCATCACAGCGTGTGACATGTTTAATTTAACAGAACAGTTCACCCAAAAATGAAAATTCAGTCATCATTTACTCACTCTCAAATTGTTCCAAACCTGTACGTATGAACACAAAATAATATTTTCTGAAGAATGTTAGTAACCAAACAGTTGCTGGTCCCCATTCACTTCCTATAGTATTTTTCCATACTGTGGAATTCAATGGGGACCAGCAACTGGAAAAAGAAGAAGAAAAAATCAGTACAAAACAAATACAAATTCTAGGATGTCAAGATGCTGTAACTTGAAATGCGAGACAATACTGACCACACCATTCAGTGAATGAGCTCTCAGCCGTGAAAGCTAATTTTAGTGGGTCAAGTACTGCAATACTTGGAGGGCAACCCAGAATACATTTCCATAACTGTTTATATGAAATGTGCAAGACGGGTATGTTTACGCTTGTTGTATTTCACTGATGTCATCGTGCATTTAAAAAACAAGCCTCTCTGGGTTTAAAATGTATTCAAATATGCATTTTCCTTATCGACTTGTTTGTTTTGCTTGCTGTGCGTTTACATACAGTCTTGAGTAAGCGAGGAAAACCCAAACAATGTTACAATTAGCCCCGTTCTCTTCTCTGTGCTCACAGAAATCAATTAGCACTCATCTGACATACATTAACACATGCTTAATAGGATGTGTTGAACATTATGTATTAAATCAAATGTATTTTAATTCATTATTTTGATGTACCCTATGACTTCATTATAAATAATGAGCTTGCAGGCTGCATGAAATTTCAAGAATTTCACTATATAGATAATAGCAACTAGAATATATTACAGTGACTTTTGTTGATGAAACTCAATGAAATCAGATTGATTCAGTCACATGTGAATAAAGACTGTTCATTTGTATGGAAGCTACAACACAAAGCACATTTTTAGGTTAAAGGACAACAATTTGGACAGTAATTCAGACTCTTAATCTATAAAATAAAAATAAAAATGTTCACAGTAATGCACTGCAATGAAAGCCTGGGTATTATTATTATTATTATTTTAAATACTATTGATTTCCACATGTGTAAAAATAATAATAATTATGACATTTTTACTGCGTAAATCTTTAGGGTTTTGGCTTATTAAAAATCTACAGGTTCTTAATGCCTAAAGTAAGGTAAGTCAATAGGTGGTCTATTGAAGGATTTTCTGCTAAATGTAAGACAACAAAATTCACGAAACCGCAAAAAAACAAACAAAACCTTGTTTTTGCTGACAGTTATTGTAATTAATTTGATATTTGCTAAATATATAGATCACAACATCCTGACTTTTATGAAAAATACCCTTTTCCTGAGAAACACTTTGAAGTGTGCATTTATGAATTTATGAGTTTTCAAATTACAGTTTGGATCTCGTTTGAGTTTTATGAATTATATAAAATTATCATGGTATTTACATTTTTCTTTGAGGGTGTCTGAAACCCAAATAAGCTATATAAGGAAATCTTATGGTAACTTCCTCATGTGACAACTAGCCCAGTTTTCCCTACTGACAAATCAATTATCAGCACAGTGTGCATACTAAAACCATGACACAAAGTCACCGAGAGAAATCAACGGCAAATCACTAATGAAACCGGAATAAACGACAGTCATTTTAAAGCAATTCATTTTTTATTCTGCGCAGTGGTCTTACATAAAAGCCGTTGTTGGTCGGGAATCTGATTCCTCCTCCTCCTCTTGCAGGTGTCAGTCTTAATTCTGTCCAGTAGGTGGGACTTTGTGCTCGTCATCCGGAGCATCGCCGCTTTCAGCAGTACTTTCCCCGGCTTGGATACTGAGAGCATCTCTATGATGGACTGTGGAGCGGAAAGTCGAGGCGAGTTGTGGCATCTGCACTTGTTCTTTTGATTAGGCGACCAGATCACGAGCCCAACCTCGTATGATGTTCCCAGGCGCGCGCTCTCTTATGTAGCCAACGCGTTTAGACATTTTAACACTCATATCTTCATCAGCGATCTTCATCATCACTATCCTCATCAGCTCTGGAAGACGTCGAGTCGTTTTGGACCCAAAAGTCATGGATGTATGGTTCTGTTCAGCGGTCCCAGTGTTCACCTGGAGGCTTCTCTTTCTTTCAAGCATCTTCCAGGGTTATTGGAGCTCCATGCTCGATTGTCCACTAACATGCAGCTGTTCGCCCATTGAGATCTATTGCAATAAGTCCGACAGTGGAAATTTCTTCCCTTTACTTGCTCTACAAGATCCGGCGAGCAATGGCAGTACCAATAATGACATTGAAGAGCTCTTCAGGAACATCACGACCATGTAAGTGTGCTTCTGTGCGTCCCTCTCCTACTGCGCAAAATGTTGATATATATAAATATATATTTCACCGCGACTTCCTCATATAGTCAAACTTGGGGTTTATATCAAATGCGCACCGTTAGATAAACTTTTATGTTGTATTATATGCTTTTCAAAACTAATTCGATGATTTAGAGATTTTCAATCTCAGTAAAGACACCAAAAAATGCCCCCTCCCCCGTTTTATTTAACAGCGTTTCAGTATATTGTCAAACATATCGATGATGCCAGTTTTGCTGGTGATAATTTTATGTCGTGCTTCTGCATTCATTAATGTTCAAAGCGAGCAAGAACCTGTTTGCGATCTCATTGATTTAATCAATGCAACCAAGTCTGTTTTTTCATGTTATTGAAATAAACTTCCTTAAGGAAATGCTCATTTGAAATCACTGCAAGCTTAGACATTGAAATTAGTAGCTTATTACCCCTATTGTCTCTACCCCTATTGCTCGAAATGGATTGTCTGTAGGTGCTCATTAATATTCAGGTCTAAACATAAATCCCGTTTTCGTGACATTTATATTATAGAAGTGATTGCAGTGATAATGTAACGCTGTTAATGAATGATTTGAAGAGAGCAGCTGTGCACCAACAGGTTACAGAGATTTCTTTCATTCAGTACTCTGGACAGCTCCTACAAACCGCGTGATTCAATTTACAGTCAAACTTACATATTCATATAAAATATGAGAGTGATCTATCTGGTTATCTTGCTGTCACTCTGTTTCCATCTGTCTGTTTGTCCATTTCATGGCTGGCTGTATACCGTGTTATGACAGTGTTTTTTAGTGAACACATGATTTATTTACTCTCAGACTCAGAAAATGGAGGGGATCCGTCAAAGTTTCAGTTTTTCAGGCAAAGTGTCTGTCCTTCGTGTGTGGAATTCTGTATACGAGCTGGTTTGTCTTACTCACTGAAGGTTTTTAACCAAAATCTTTACATTTGGAGTTTAGTTAAGTTTGGTCTGAGGCTAAATGGGTGTATTTAATGTATATTTGTAAGTTACCTAATGCGTGAAAAAAAATCTTCAAATTTGATCATTGACTGAGTCTGAGACTGAATGGATTTATTTAGCATAATTCACATTTGTAATGCATCTATTGCAAAGCAAGCAGTCTTCTCTAAATTTAGGCTACGTGATGCATCTTTGGATTTTAGTCTGGGTTTAGGTTTAGTCTGTATTTAGTATTATAATATTACATATATAGTGCAATTGAAGCAAGCATGCATATGAAATGCATTGCAATAGCATTAAGACTTACTACAAGCACATCATCAAGTTTGCATGAGGCCGTTTTTGTGTTAAGTAGGTCAGGACTGCCATTTGAGAATTAAAAGAGCATCAGGGTTTGGCTCTTTACTGGGAAGAAGCGTAACTATAATGGCACTGACACTGTCTCTTCCCTGCAGCCACTGATATCCATGCAGTGCTGGATCCAAGTTGTCCTTTAAAGGAAATCTGTGCTCAAAATTGTGTGTCTCTCTTGAAATGGCTGTAATAGGGATTTTTGTTGGGGAAGCTGATTGTAGATCAGTGTAAGCGGGCTACTCTGAGCCATCTGCGGGGGCTCTTCTTGTACTGAGGAATATAAATGAAGCACCTTCCAAGGCAACAATCAAAAGACGCATTGATAACCTGTGGGAGCAAAGGAGATTCAAAAAGGAAGTGCTTGAGATCTGGAAACGAGGTTCGGGTTGAGCTGTTCGAGCTTTTGAAGTTTGTTTCTAAGGTGATTGTATTTTAATTAGCTTATGATGAATCATGGAGACAAATGATAGTGTTCGACATATTGTGCCGTACAGAGAGAAACTCCCACAAAAAGGTAGCCAGAGGCTGGATAGCAGTCTTCTTCATTATTTCATTTATAAATAAAACTTAAATCAATTTGCTAAATGTTGGAATTTCCCCCCAAAATTATAGTGTATTGAATAATAGTGATCTAATGACAATTCAGGCCCTTATACAGGGGCATCTCAATAGACTTGGGTCTGGCTCATATTTCAAATCAGATCAAAAATCAAAAAGTTTATTAAATAACTTTATTTATATTCATTTACAAATAAATGTATCAAAATAATAATAAAATAAATAAATAATTATAATTCTCATTATTGTAATGTTAATGTATATATTAATGTGTATTTATCAAGGCAGTATTTAAACAATATGGCAAATATTAAAACTATATTACTATATTACAGTAATGAGAATCTAATGAGAATCACAGCTGAGAATAATGATAATTACAACAAATAGCCCCAAAAGTAAAACATCCAGACACATTATGGTAATGATAATTTTGAGGGAAATGTGCTTAATTCCTCTGCTCATAATGTCACAATGCAAAAAATAAAAAAACTTAATGGTCCTAAAAAAGGCTTTTATTTTCCTTTAATATTACATTGAAATGTAACTGTTCGAGATTTGCATACCAATTTTCACTTGAATACTAAAATGGCTTGTTTAAAAAGTGATAATACATGTAAAATAACATGCGCTATTCCATCCATTCATATTAAATTATAACAAATGAATGAATAAGATCCATTATTCCTGATTATTGTGCTAGATTGTGCGTTTTGAGCTCATTTCTCCATCCTAGTCTGGTCTCTGAACACGCTCACTAAATGGGTGATGGGAAAGAGTTTAAGAAGAGGACAATGCCTTGGTGCTCTATAGAAATAGTGAGGATTTTGTTTTGAACAGAGCTTATAGAGCCCTTTAAATTCAGATTTTTTTTATTATAATCAGCAAATGTATCCCACAATGTAATGTAATAAAGAGTTGATTTACGCTGCTGCTGCTTTAATTGGAAATGTGCCCATGTCAAGCTCTGTCTGTGTGTTAATGGTGAGGTTTTTAGGTCAAAATGAGCACTATTCTTTATAATTAGAGAGTCTTCCGATAGCTAAAGTTCATCTGAAGGAGCTGCAGTGCTTAATGCAGCATAATGCATAATTATGTTGTATGATATGGATATAGAGAGCAGATCAAAACTAGACCCAGAGCTTCTGTTCAATTTGAGCCAGTTTAAACGGACATAACATTTTACTTGATCCAGCGCCAATTCTTGAGGCAAAACATGTCATCATTTTACTTGTCATTCATTTTGAAAATGCCAATATTTTTACTGATTGATGACGTTGTTAAAAAGAACATTATTTTGTGTATTTGGTGTAATGCAATGTGTTTATGTGGTTTAAGGTAAACAAACACATTATTTTCCACATACTGTACATTATTGTTGCTCCTCTAAGCCCCGCCTTTCTGAAACACGTTGATTTTTACAAAGCTCATCGTTCTGAGCAGCGAGGTGTGCTCTGATTGGCCAGCTATCCAGTGCGTTGTGATTGGCCGAACACCTCAAGCATGTAACGGAAATGTTACGCCCTCTTACCGTATTGTGATGCCGTGTCCTGGCGCGATGAGACAAAAACAATAAAACCCATTATAAACGAGGCATTTGTTGCATTCAGTAAAGGACATAATTACTGATTATAATGACTTATACTGTCGTTTTATGCATTGCATTGCGCCGCATAAACATAACCATGTCTGCATTTCTGTTTGTTGAAACGGCAAACAACAAGCGCTACTCTACACTGCTCAAAATTTGTGTTTGAATAGTCTTTAAATATCGAAACGTACTTACAGGCTGTGAGTCAGAAGCACCGTTCACAGCCATTCATAACGTTCACATCTTCCAGGTTCAGGAAATAGTCCTCCGTAAAATGTGCTGCACACACTCGAATATTTGGGTTGAACTGTTCTGGAACAGTGTTGTGAATACAACTTAACCACTGATTTCTAGTTGTGTCCTCATTTGGAAGCCCAAACAAAGTACTTTCGCTTTCGCAACGAAACCCAGCATCTTCAGGACATGGCGCCGGCGGCAGCAACAATACTACAGCGAGAATAAAAATCACACCCTCTTTCATTGCATATATGTTTGTGTGGTGTTTGCAAATCCTCCCACATCGTGACGTAGACATGTGGGGGTGTGTTTGAATGAGCGTTTTAGGGGGGCGTGGCAGAGTCTTAACTTTTGTAATGAATATCTCTTTTGGTTTGAGACTTTAATCTTTGCAACTTTACAGATCTCATATATGCACACACAGCTTGTAACACTCCAAAGACAAAGGATAACATGATATCACATCATATGACCCCTTTAAAACCGCAGTGCACCAAAGACAGTCTCAAAATTGTGATTTTGAAGCCACCGTTTCCTATTGTCACAAACATGTGACCTATTCCATCTACTTACAGTTTGGGGCTTTTCATATCAGTAGCAAAGTGCTTCTACCTAAGGATGTTGATTTTTCAAAGAATGGGAACATGGTTTGTGAACATAAGCAACACTGTTTGTAGTAAAGCTAAAGGCTAATGTTAACAATACCGTTACGTGTCCGCCTGTATAATTCACTCTTCCTCTTCTTCTCTGAAATCAGTTTCTGCTTCAAACATATTTGGATGAATTAATCAATATTGGCATTTGCCATTGTACAACGTTTTCTATTTCGGGTTAACTGATTGAAAATGGATCCGGTAGTCCAAGTTAGGGTCTAATTAAGGCATTTTAATGGTACAAACATTAAAATATGTAAATGTGATAATCAAAGAAGAGTTTTAAGGGATTAAATTAATGACTGCAGGGGGACTTGAATTAGAGATAAAATGAATGTGTTCCTGTGGCTCAGTGGTAGAGCATTGCAATAGCAGCACAAAAGGTTGTGGGTTCAATTCCCAGGGAACACATGTACTGACAAAACATGTATAGTCTGAATGCACTGTTAGTCGCTTTGGATAAAAGCATCTGTAAAATGTAAACACAAATGTTTCATTTAATTTTGTCTAAAGAAACAGTTTGAAATAATTTCCATCATAGCTTCCCTTCTATGTCCTGTTTTGTCCCACGTCTCAAGAATCAGTGCAGATGAGGGTAGAGAGAGAAAAAAACATGACAATTTTCAAATTAAATGAGCTAAATATCTCATTACAAAGATCACATCATGAAAAAAATGACATTGTAGCTGTAGGAAATTAAATGGGAGGCACACATCTCACATTAGTGATTTTTATCCTTGGTGTGTTTCTCAAGGCGGTAAAAAACAAATCTACTTACAGTATAGTTTAATGGCAGCAGCAGCAGTATGACAGAGGCAGCGATGCCACGATGACACTCTTTTCGACGCTGCACAGACTTCATCTGCCACCACAAGACTCGACTTTCAAGACGGCATTATTCCACCATGAAATATTGAACACTTTGAATCCATGAACAAAATTCCTTTGATCCTCCTTTTTCTAGGTCACGTAAAATCCTACATGCCACAAATTCCTTACCAACACAACTATTTTTAGATCCAATTTAATTAACATTTTCTCTCTTTGAAAGCCTAATTTGTGCACATTATGCTAGTAATGATTGCATTTTAAGCTAATAGGGTAAAGACCTAGGCTGCAAAGTTTTGGATGCAGTGCACAAGACAGTATATTACAAAATGCATCGTGGTCCTACCTGCTGCATAACATGCTTGAATAGATTCCAGCTGCCGTTTGACAGAACCTCAGACGTATAGGTTCATATAATATCATGAAATGAAATCTGTCAGACATTCATGCGTGCCTTCTTTCATTCAAGAATAGAAGCTGTGTAGATATGGAGATTGAAATTGAAATATGCCAGGACGATTTTAAATGGAAAATGTCCTATCGTATTAAAAGTATGTAGGGTTCTTGTCATGTGTGAGATTCTCCAAGGGCTTGGAATATGTGAGAAATAGATGTATGAAAGCGTCTCAGAATCCGATTTGACATATATTACATGAAAAGACTGCTGTCACTGACTTTGAGTTTATAAACGTCTCTATTATTATAATCCAGCTTCAGGGACCGTACTTTCATTACTTGTCTGTTATGTGTCTGTACCCTAGTAAAAAAATGTATATATTTAAAATACATTTGCTTCATACTAAGTATAGTTAAGTTCTATTAACATATTTACTGACAGATAACTCGAGACTTAAGGTCATCGCACACTGAGTCCGAAATGTTTGCATGCGTTTTTGTATTCCTCATCCTTTCCTATCAAAATGCATGCTACGGATGCAAAAATGCAGAAAATCGAACCTGATCCAAATTTTTTATGACGGACGAAAGTTAATGTCATGACACGTGAGGTCGTATTTATTTTTCAACGTGCCAAAATTTCAGATGAAAATTTTGAAGTGGGCAGAGACCTTTACTGTTATAAAAGTTATAATTAAACTTTATTTAACACACTACTTGTACACAATGCACATTTCTTAATATTAAGTCTAAAATGTTTTTAATGTCACTTTTGAAGAGAATTGAATGATCTTTAAATAATGGTCTTTAAACGCAAAATATTTAAAGTGTACCTGAAGTATACTTGCAATAGTTCCACTTTAGCACAATCAACTATACTAAGCATATCTTTAATTGTATTTCAGCACCACTTCTGCACAAATTAAAGTGTATTAAGTACAAAACGAGTTGTTCCAATTTAGTAGACTTTAAGTATACCAGTTTAGTACACTAAAAGTACAATTGCAGGGCATTTTATTAAGTACATACTTAGCATGAAATAAATGCATTTAAGTATATTTATTTTTCACTAGGGTATACATACTGACTGTTTTAAAACCTGTTCACTTCACCTTTAAGGCAGCATCCTAAATATAATAGAACCTTGTAAGTAACTAATTTGAAACACTTTACAAAACAAGCAACTTAAGATATCCTCACACTTAAGTGCACAGGAGACTCAAAATATATTGTAATTTCTCTCTCTCTCTCTGTGTGTAAAATTCAGGAACATTTTGCATTGCCTTCACTGGGAAGGAAACAAGCCTCAGAAGTTAAACATAAAGCATCTTGGGAGGCATCATGATTATCTATCTACTTGTTGGAACAGACTTCGTGTCTGTAGCATGCCCGTAAAATGCTGTCTAGGTAGGCAGCTCACTAAATTTACAAAGTCATTGTGGGTCTTTACATGGAATCTGATCTTTTTTTTCTGTTTTGATGATGGATTTCAATTTTTTTATATTTTATTTTTTATTTGCAACCAATTATAAAACTTCCCTGGCTGGCTACATGGTTAGTCAGGCTTGGCACAGTTTTTTGATCATTATTTTACTGTCGACAGCGGGGCCATTAATGTTAAAAGCACCCATTTTGGGGCAAAAACCTTTGAAATAAGTCATTTATCTGTTGATTACAGAAGCTTTATATGTGTTTCCCCTCGATTTAGCTCAAAAGGATCAGTGTTAGCAGGCATAATGAAAAGAAAAGGATCAAATCTTACAGAAAGCTGCTTTTATGTGTCCCACAGGGACCACAATAGAAACACAACACTTCCAAACCACTATTTCGCAGTCGGCCTGCATGATTTCTCACAATGCATATCCGTCCTTACTTTATCTGAATCAGAATGTAGTTAGTTAGCACTTGTTGTATGCGTGGGGAACTAGAGGAAGTTAGTGTACACTTGTGCGTGAACACACACTATGTTTGCTGTCCCAGCCGGTGGGCTGCACATTATGATCAACAGCATGTATGTACCCGGACACCAGATGGAAGGTGCTTTAAACAAACTTTATTTTCACAGCCGAAAGTTTCCCAGATTTGCATGCTGTATGGTGCTTTGGGCTTCTTGCCAGTACAAAAGAGAACAGTGATCCAGTATTTTATTTAAAAGCTTCTCGTACAACAATGTGCTGCTAGAATGCTCATCAGGGGATATGGCATGTATTGCTCAACTCAAGACAAGACATATTGAGTGCACAAAAGAAAGAGCTACATGATATAGTACTAGAAGGCTCGTTGACAGGCGTACCTGCTCCGACGCCCTGCTGATGTTTTGCACCACGGAATCAAGCAAGCCTTTGACAGCAGTATTTTATTTTTTAATGTGGTGGCCAGTGAAAATCTAGGGGTGACACCCATCCAATAAAGACTGCAGCATCAGTGCTAAGTTTAAAGCTTCAGTGGTAAGTTTAAAATATTTACATGTAATCTGTCAATGAGTCATTATAAAACTTGGAACTATTTTACGTTGGTAGATTAGTCTCTACACTCTTAAAAATAAAGGTGCTATAATACAAAAATCACTTTTATAAGGTGTTTGAACACAGTTGTGTGGCCTCAGTGTGTTGATAACAACCAGTCTGTAATGGTAAAAATCCACCCACTCATTTTTGTATAATCTGAAAAATAATAAACAGTGTCTCAGCACGAGCTGTTTCAGATTCTCCGTCTGTTCACGTCACCGAGGGGAAAAAGTCCCACCCATTTGTGACGCTGCCCTATAGACACAGCCCTGAGTGAGAAGCTGCGGTCCGCCTCCATAACTGATTACTTGCTGTAGCTGCTGAATATATTTATGGATAGTCTAATGTCTATATGCTTGCCATAATTCCAGCGCCAAAGAGTTTTTTCAAGTGTTGTGTTTTGGGATGCACTAATGAACATAGTCTCATAGTCTCCTTTCATCTGAGCGGAGGACACTGAGGTCACGTTTCATTGTCTGAGGAAATGTCCTGGAAAAAATCGGTAAAGTCCCCAATACGTGTACGAATCAGTACCAACACTTTGTGTGTGAATGTTAGCTCCAGACAAACTTAGGAGGAGCTTCTTCCCCCATCAGGCTCCTAAACTAAAACTCAGTCTCATAACATCAACATGATTCATTTAATAATCACTAAGATATTCATTATTCTCCACCATCCATATTTCTGCTATATATATACCCTGTTCAACCTGTTTGCAAATTCTTCTTGCATATTCCTGCTTATATTATTATTTATTAAGTCTACAGTATACTATTCTGCACATTATTTTATTGCACATTTTATTTTATATTTTCTTTTCTATTTTTCTTCTTTTTATTTTCTACTTCATTTTTTCATACCTATATTTATGTATATTCTCTTGTGTTTGTGTTACATATAATTGCACTTTCCATGGAGCTTACCTGACTTACATTTCACAGCTGATTATATTCTGTATAATTGTGTATGTGACAATAAAAATCTTGAATCTTGAAGTAAGTATCTCGTTAGTTTTCCAAATTGCCCTTCTGAAAGAGCTTCTAGGTACTCTGTAAGGCTAATGATGCTAAAGCTACCATTGCCTCTGTCTGTTTTCACTGGTGCTGTCTTCATGAATCATGATTGTGAATAGGAATGTGGTAGTTAAAAGTTGCATATGAAAGCAATGTTAGTCGATCGCTTGAGTTTGTTGAGCTAATAATCACGAGTGGGACTTATAAAGTTTGTGATAGCATGCCATAGTGATGTTAAATATGACACTGAAGCTTCAAAGCATGCATCGAGTAAGCAGCGCAATTTCTCACGAAGCTGTGTGCCGGAGCGTGTATTGTTTTCAGAGAATCACGTGATCAACGAAAAACGAAGCCTCACTTTCTGTCCAATCACGTGCGCGTGTCGGAATGTTCGAAACCCCAGCTCTTAACTTTACGAGCAAGTTTTCATTCAGAAAAAAATATAAATTTGGCATATGCAATTCATGTCAATTCTTCTATTACATCATATTGATATTCATATTGGCATTTAATGCCACAATTTAATGAGTCAATTATTTTATCAGAGAGAGAAATTCAACACACACACACACACACACACACACACACACACACACACACACACACACACACACACACACACACACACACACACACACACACACACACACACACACACACACACACTGTTAGGCTTGTGCGTAACAGTCAATATATTAATTTGGTGTCTTTCACTGGCTTTTGGCTGCTGTATTTTTTATTAACCACCAGATGGCGCAATTTTTGACACTCGCAAAGCTTTGAAGCTTTTCCCGAAACAGTCAGAGGAAAGCCTCAGTGCTTCATGATGCTTCATTTACCCATCACTAGCATGCCATATCATGAGACCTGCTATGTTGTTATTTTTATCCTGTGCTCCTCGTCTGTGTAATTCATAAACACTAATGTATTATGCACAGTACAATAAGATGACTGACTTTGAAACAGAGTACGTTTCTGTAAAGATAACAGGCTTGTAGTAATCGTGGAATGTTTATTTGCAAAGGCTAGCACTGCTAATGTGGAGCTGAGCTCTTGAAGCTCCGCCCTCTTCTTCGGTAGCACCCAGCTTATTTTCATTTAAAGCAACAAACTCATTATAAGAGTATTTGGGCTCATACCCTAAAAGTGGCAATTTTTTACTAAATTATAGCTATAAAACATTATCTGTCAGGCATTTTGAGCTAAAACCTCACATACACACTCTGGGGACATCAGAGACGTATTTTACATCTTGTAAAAAGGAGCATAATAGGTCCTCTTTAAAAGGTTCTTCACAGCGATGCCATAGATAGAAGAAACATTCAGTCAAAGGTTCTGTAAAGAACCACATCTTTCTTAGCTTTTTATAATCTGAAGAACATTCTTTCGCCACAAATAACCTTTTGTGAAACAGAAAGGTTCTTCAGATGTTTAAGGTTCTTTATGGAACCATTTAGACAAAAAAGGTTCTTCTAATATTTGGCATTGTACAGCAACTTTATATTTAAGAGTATATTGTTTGTTATCGCTAAAGGCCAGTTATTGTTTTTTTTCTATTTCTGATAAACCAAAGATGAAGCCGAAGCTGGTTTTGATCTAATTGTTTGAATGAATGATTCAATGACTCACTCATAAAGAAACTCACTTGGTAGTTTAGAAGCTATGGTTTTGAATAAGTCATTAACATCAATGATTCAATGATTCACTCATAAATCATAGTCCTCTAGTAGGCAAAAATCTGTGTGTAAAAATGAATTCCCAGTATTCATAAAACAGTAGGTGAAAAGTACCTGGATGACCTACTATTATTATCCCATGAGGCCACACAATAATGTGATGATATCTGACTAACCAGATTAATGTATCATATTTTAAATATTGAACATTTTAATTTTCATTTACTTTTCATTAATAAACACAAATGTACTAAGACATTTGTCAACATGATTTGTCTTCTCTCAGAAAAGAAATTGCTACTGATAGAGAATTTGTAAATGGCAGTGAAGTGATGCTATTGGTGCAGTAGGTCACATGACAATGACAACATGACAAATGTAGCAGGTCTGCGTCCAGATACATTCATCCAATATAGAATATACTTTTTAAATGATCGCAATATAATTACAACAGAAGTACCTATTCAGATGCAATTTCATTTGATTTGTCTCTGACTGAATCTTTACAGAACAGCTCAAAGAGTCACTTCTGGCCACCTACTGGTTTATGAATGTAAACTGTGGAAGGAATCACCAAAATCCACCACCGAAGCAGATACTGGCACTTATGTTTAATGTAGATCTAATGTTTAGAAACAGATAAACACTTTTGCAATTAGCATTTAAAGTATAAACTATGTGTTTTATAATAAGAAAAACACGAGTTGTCAGCTTGCTTTAACACCATACTATAATTATTATTACAAATAATAATAAAATAAATACATATAAAAGTGCATCTTCATGCTTGTACTCATTTATATTAAATTAGCTGGACACATTTTTACAATTACATTTTTGTATTTGTACATTATAAATCCCATGCTGTTGGGTCCCTAGGAAATTCTTTGCGTCCTGTGTTGAGGTTTGGATCTGGTGAAACATGAAGCAATATTAGTAATGTAATTCAGTGCAATAAGGCAGTGCTCATTATACATATTACCCCCCGGCACACACACACACACACACACACACACACACACACACACACACACACACACACACACACACACACACACACACACACACACACACACACAGAGAGTCTTAATCTCCCCCTTACACATACTCAACATAATAGACAAAATATGCCAAGAAAACTTATAAAACTCATTTACCCCTAAACAATAATTATTTCAGCCCAGTTTGTGACTGTAATCTTGTTACCTATGAAGGCATTCTCTCCTGTCTGTTCAAAGACAGTGGAAACAGGTTCTGTTCTCTGTTTCTGTCTCTTATCTGCTGTGCTCACTGCTCACTGTCTCCTGTGTCACACTCTGTGCTTCACAATGACTTCCTCTCCTGTCAGCCTCTTCCTCACCTTGCCTTCCTCTGCCTCAAGTAAGCTATAGTCTTCTTGTATACAGCTGTATACAGTACAGATACACTAACTTTCAAAAGGTTTGGTGTCAGTAAGACATTTTTAACAGAAATTAATAATTTAATTCAGGCAAGATGCATTAAATCCATGATCGAGAATACCATTGTTTTCTTTAAAGTATTAAGCAGCACAAAAGTTTTCAGCATTTATAATAATAAGAAATGCTTTTTGAGTAACAAATCAGCTTTAGAATGATTTCTGAAGGATAATGTGACACTGAAGACTGGAATATCTGACAAAATATGTGACACTGAACCACAAAACCAGTTTTAAGTCGCTGGGGTATATTTGTAGCAATAGCCAACAATACATTGTATGGGTCAAAATTATCAATTTTTCTTTAATGCCAAAAAATCATTAGGATATTAAGTAAAGATCATGTTCCATGAAGATATTTTATAAATTTCTTACCATAAATATATCAAAACTGAACTTTTGATTAGTTATTGCTAAGAATTTAGCAATTTAGCAATTTAGCGACTTGCTGAAGTTGAGCATCAGAACGGGGAAGAAAGGGATTTAAGTGACTTTGAACGTGGAATGGTTGTTGGTGTCAGACGGGCTAGTCTGAGTATTTCATAAACTACTGATCTACTGGGATTTTCACGCACAACCATCTCTAGGGTTTACAGAGAATGGTCCGAAAAAGAGAAAATATCCAGTGAGCGGCAGTTGTGTGGATGAAAATGCCTTGTTGATGTCAGAGGTCAGAGGAGAATGGGCAGACTGGTTAGAGATGATAGAAAGACAACAGTAACTCAAATAACCACTCGTTACAACCAAGATATGCAGAATACCATCTCTGAACACACAACACGTCGAACCCTGAAGCAGATGGGCTCCAGCAGCAGAAGACCACACCGGGTGCCGCTCCTGTCAGATAAGAACAGGACACGGAGGATACAATTCACACCGGCTCACCAAAATTGGACAATAGAAGATCGTAAAAACGTTGCCTGGTCTGATGAGTCTCGATTTCTGCTGCAACATTCAGAAGATAGAGTCAGAATTTGGCATAAAGAACATGAAAGCATCGATCCATCCTGTCTTGTCTCAACGGTTCAGGCTGGTGGTGGTGGTGTAATGGTGAGGGGGATATTTTCTTGGCACGCTTTGGTCCCCTTAGTACCAATTGAGCATAGTTTAAACGCCACAGCCGACCTGAGTATTGTTGCTGACCATGTCCATCCCTTTATGACTACAGTGTACCCATCTTCTGATGACTATCAAATCATCTCAGACTGGTTTCTTGAACATGACAATGAGTTCACTTTACTCAAATGGCCTCCACAGTCACCAGATCTCGTCATTTTAAATCCTCAGCCAGAAATGCTGTTGAGTCGATGACCATCGCTGTATTTTCTTGCTATATTTCTCTCAACAGAGAGCAAAAATTTGGCGTGTTTTTCCCAGATAAGTACGGGAAATCAAAATCACCTGCTATTCTGTGTTAAGGAAGTCATCTCATGCAGGTTTTCCAAACAAAACTCGCTGCAGCCTTTGGCATGGCAAGTGACATTGGTGTCCCAAACACCAGAAAGATATTGGCGTCCATGCCGCTTTTGCTGCTCTGTGTCTAATGCTTTCTGCCTCATGGGACCTAATTATGCTCATTTTCATTTTGGCAGAAGCTCAGGAGTGGATGGAGGGTAGAGATGTGCAGAATGTAGATACAGCTCAGAAGGGGTTTTGTTGTGCCTATATTTAGACTGCCAGTTCTGGCCATGGACCATGAAGCTGCAATGCATTGCACACAGTTAATCTGAGGCACACTGATACACAGGCTAAATACATGTCTGCCTAGACGTGGTTAGTTAGGGAAAGTAAAGTCTTATGTGCATTAGCTTCAATAATATGCCAGCAGCACTTTGGCTCAGAAATACTTCATATGGAGGAAATCTCCTTTGAGAATGTGTAATTGCTGTTTTTTTTGCTGGTCAGAGTCAGATATTTTAACACTTTTGGAATAAGAATAGTTCACTACAAAATGAAAGTTTTTGACTCACCTTTATGTCATTCAAAAGCTGAATGACCTTGCTTTTACTTCCATGGAAAACAAAATGAAAAAGTGTTTTTAACGGTGAGTAAAGAGTAAACAGAATTCTCTTTTTGGGTCAATTACCTGTTTAAAGGAATAGTAAAGACAAATTAAAATCTCCTGAAAATGTACTTATCCATAGCCATCTAAGATGTAGATGAGTGTGTTTCTTCATCAGAACAGATTTGGAGAAATTATCATTACATCACTTGTTCACCAATGGATCCTCTAAAGTAAATGGGTGCCGTCAGAATGAGAGTCCAAACGCCTGATAAATAATTCCACACAACTCTAGTCTGTCAATTCATGTCTTGTTAGGTGAAAAGCTGTGTTTGTGAAAAATAAATTCATAATTAATACATCTTCTACTTTAAACTAGTGTTTCAGTCTAAAATAGTTAGGTTTTGCTTTCTCCAGTGAAAACATTGTCATATCTGAATCAGGAGAGAGATCTGCACAGATCAAGCATACTCTGGCCAGAAGTGATGGATTATGTTAAAATGCCTTAATTATAGATTTGCTTCTTACAAATAGACATTAATTGGAGTTTCGTGGATTACATGTTGATTATTGTGATTTTTTGTCAGCTGTTTGTCTCTCATTCTGACGGCACCCATTCACTGCAGAGAATCCATTGATGAGCTAATGATGTAATTATAATTTCTCCAAATCTGTTCTGATGAAGAAACAAACATCTATATATTGGATGGTCTGAGGGAAGAGTACATTTTCAGAAAATGTTCACTTTCGTTAAAAATATTACTTTAATGATGGAGCTTTTATCACGAAGTCAGGGGTCAGCCAGATCTTATTTATGATCTCATTAATGTTTTCTTTAAAATTGACCATGTCCTTTAAGAAGAGAGCTCAGATTTGTCAGGTGTAAAAATCTGTTCTAAATAAATGACATGAAAACATTTTTCTGATATGAAGATGTCAAGCATGTTGAAAGGCATTGCTGATAGGTGTAGTGAATATGGAGACATTTGCACGTTTTGAAAGGTCACTGCTAAATGGAGACAATAATTGCCCTGTGTATGTATACTAGAGGTGAGACATTATCGTGATTTTACCTCTATTGAACACCTTTTCCCGAGGAAGTCAGACCAATTGATCAGAAAGCTCAATATTTCAATACTTTTAGAAGTCTAAAGTGAGCAAAGCAGTCAATACGCATTTCACTAATTTCCAGTTTTCGATTCTCCGCTGCAGTATCTCATTTAGTCCTCGCTGTCTCACAATGTATCTGCCTAACAAGCGCTGGGGAAGCTCGTTTCAAAAAGTGTATTTTGTTAAGCAAATCATAATTTTAAGCATTAAAACTATAGGCTTGTTAGGTCCTAATGTTGTTTTATAACTAAAATATGCTCACCAAAGCTACAATTTAATCAGAGCCATATTTTTATTTAATCTCAATTTACTTGAACAAGTATACTACATGCAACAAAACACACTCATTTATGTTAGTAAGCCTAGATAATATAAGGAGTGAAGTCATTTCTGTGAGCCATCTTTGTGAAGCTGTTCATTTAACTGTCCAAATGAACCAATTCACTAGAATGAAAGCTCAATATCAGAGAACACTTGAGTGTTTACTTCGTTCATTTTCTTCAGTTTGACGCATTGTGGCCTATTTGTGCACCTGTTACGAACATTTATATCCCACCAGTCACAGAGATGTGTATAGAACAATAATTGGCGTAAACTTTTATACATCCTTTGCCATTTCAACTATAAATCGGACATACTTTTATAATTATGGTTTCTTTACACAATTTCATATTGCTGTTAAAAAAATACAAACCTTTTTTAACATTCACTGCAAGTGTTCAGTTTTATTGATGTTTTGACATTGCACTGTTTGCACTGTTGTTTTACTTTTTCAAAAGTACATTTTGTATTGAGCTCCTTTTTGATACCTCAAATGATTTGGCTTGTTCAAGAGAGATTTTCTATTATTTTTCCTATAAAGCAGTATCCCCCCCCCCGACAACAATTCATTTGGGGGACATTTCCATACATGATTAATCTGAGGAAGGAGCTATGCTTTGTTGACCACCCTGAACACCACACAGTAGCAAACACCTAGTAAGTATCCAAAACACCCTGGCAACATGCTGACAGCCAGTCTGAGAGCCTTAGGAAGCACATAGCATGACCTGGCAACCCTCTACAAAACCCTAGCACTTGGAAGGATAAACACCACTCACATTTTCTTCAGAAATTGTAAGTGCAATTGCTTGTAATTACAGCTGTACTTCATTTAGAAAGAAATATCCTGCATACTCTAACTGGCATGTAACAAATGCTAACAAACCTCAAAAGTGCTGTCTCACATAAGGCCACATATATTTCCAGCGTTTAAAATGCAAATCAGCATCCAGGCACCTACGAGTGATTCATAGCTTGTTAGCGGTAAAGGTGAGGCATGTTGTATTTATACACTGGAAAGTAAATCCTGGGTTGAAACCTGAAATCAGCAACAGATGGAGGCCAGCTGTAATTTCATCGACTAAATCCATTAGAAATTAGGTACGTTGTACACCTGTCTCCGAGTAATTACATTTATTCAGCTGATATGTGGGTGTAGAAGGAACGCCGGTGAAGAGTAAACAGTATGTTTACCAACTCTAGCAGTCATGTTGAAATATATTGTACTTTTCTACAGATATGGTTGCTTGCTATTAAAGTATTTGAAATCATTTCAATGGTTGAATTCATAATTGTGCTCGCCAGCGTTCTTTATTCTTGGAGTGGAAGTGCAAGATAATGGAAAGACTCGGTTTCTGGCTTTTTAAGGTTCTTTACTCAAAGCCTGACTCTGAGATGAAAAGGAAGGTGTCGATCAATGCCTGAAGAGCACACCTGAGACAATCTGTTTTATTAAACGTTCTTCCGTTTAGCTCTATGTAGTTGTGCCATAGATCATTTAAACAAAGTCATTAATCATGCCCAAGCATGGGTTTTGGGAACAATGGAGAGACTAGAGAGAAGATTATGTGAAACAGCCATGAACTTGCACACAGCCTGAGAGAGGCTTTTCATCAGATGCTGAAATGAAATGTGCTCAGAGCATTCGACTGATATTTGAATGATTCACATGGTTTAGGATGTGCAGCTGTATAAACATGGTTGAGGGGAAGTCGTGGCCTAATGGTTAGAAAGTCAGACTCGTAACCCAAAGGTTATGAGTTCGAGTCTCAGGTCCAGCAGGGATTGTCGGTGGCAGGAGTGGACAACCAGCGCTCTCCTCACCTCAATACCACGACTGAGGTTCCCTTGAGCAAGGCACTGCTCCCCGGGCGCTGCAGCATAAATGACTGCCCACTGCTCTGGGGTGTGTTCACTTGGGATGGGTTAAATGTGTTCCTGTGGCTCAGTGGTAGAGCATTGCGTTAGCAACGCAAAAGGTTGTGGGTTCAATTCCCAGGAACACACATACTGATAAAAAAATGTATATTCTCAATGCACCGTAAGTTGCTTTGGATAAAAGCGTCTGCTAAATGCATAAATGTAAATGCAGAGAATGTAGGGGCAATCGTTTGTATATTATTTGTGAAAAATGATTTTACCAAAAGAGATTATTATTTTAATATTATAATGATATAATTGATAATTTATTGATTAGAAAAACTATCCTGCATACTCTAACTGCCATGTAACAAATGCTAATAAAATATTAAGAACTATTTAAGAAATATTTACATGTATGTATGTATGTATGCATGTGTGTTATATACTAGGGGTCGACATGTGTTTTTCAGGGCCGATACCGATATTATTACAGATCAAGTAGACCGATAACCGATATTTTGAACCGATATACGTGTCTGGTGTAAAATGAAATATGAATGCCAAAATTAATAATAACAAGAGCTCTGACAAAAAACGTTCTTTAAATGCTTTTAAACATGTCTTTAATTCTGAAAACTGTTAATAACAACTACATTAAATAAACAGTAATATTAATAATAACATAAGTACAGAGATCACCCAGAAGCATTCTGTAAACATTTTGTAAAACTTAAAGTAAAGCTTTTATGTGTGTGATTATTCTCAAAACAAAGTTGTAATAATTGTTGTATTATGTATTCGATAATAGTAATATATTTCTAAACCGAACTTTATTTTGACAGGTTGCCATGAGGACCTTTTAAGTTTCTGTAGCCTATGTATATATGATATGACGATCGTTTTACTCAAATGAGACGGTCAAATGCTCATCAAGTGACTCTCCAGCAGTTCTGGGATGTTGTTCATGTATTTATGTCCTCATTTAGTGAGCGGCAGGCGCTGAAGTCAGAAAGATTCTGGTATGTATGTGCAGTAAATGAAAGCACATCTGTGTCATTCATTAACAGAGATGCAGAACATGCAGGACTCATATTTAAATAGTGTTTTTGCAGTTTAATATTTATAGATACTAGTCCATAGCGAGTCGATTTAAGTGTACTGACCTACTTTTGATTAATTCATCCAAACTTGTGGCACATTGGACATTCCAGCTCTATCAGTCCATTATGTGACTGCATTCCACTGATTCCGCCCGCACGCCATGGCATCATAGGTTATATTGAGGTGTTTTGCAACTTCAGCAAGCGTGCTGCTGCTTTGAGAGACAACTGATGCGTGATCACTGGCGCAGCTCCAGTTATGTGCTCTCGTGTGAGACTGCTTTCAGTTTTCCAGCGTTGATTGTCGGATTGATCTACATATCAGATGGCGGGCAGAGTTGCTCTCAGAGATTGAGAGATCGCCTCACTCTCAGAGTGTTGAGCTCAGACAGGCTGCATCGAGCCAAATAGCGATTTAAACATTACATAGTTTCACCTGTATTATTTATTCACCAATAAATAATGTCACCTGATAAATAGTATGTTTGTATAAAAAAAAAAAAAATTATAAATCAGTTTTTAAAATGGTTATGTCGATAATCGTAAAATGTAATATGTGATATTCATTGTGTGATATACATAGACATATTCATATTTATATATTATGTAAACACTTTTATTTTGGATACAGATAATCACGATTAATCAATTTTAAAGACCTAAAATAAATAAATAACAGCGCTGCTGTCAAATGATTAATCGCGATTAATCGCATCTAAAATAAAAGTTTTTGTTTATAAAATATGAGTGTGTATTGTGTATAATTATTATGTATATATAAATACAAACATATGTATGTATATATTTAAGAAAAATATGTTATTTTTATGTTAAATATATTTACATATCATATAAAATATAATAATATAAATATACGAATGCATATTTATGTAAATATTTTTCAAAATATATACTGTATGTGTGTGAATTTATATATACATAATAAAAAAACACAGTACACATACATTTATTATGTAAACAAACACTTTTATTTTGAAGTGATGTCCGATTAGCATATTAAATCACTTAACTAAAAGGTACCATTTTTTACCATTAGATTAGATTAATGTCAAACACATAAACTTTGTCCATTAATTACTACGATTCTGGATAGTCACATGATGACCAATGTAAAATCTGCCTTCTGAAGCAAAACCACCGATCCTCGTCTGGTTTTAGGCATGGTTCAGTGGTGGTTGAAGCCGATCCTCAGTCAAAGCTCTTTGGGGAAATTAGTGACCTGAAGATGCTGTATAAAACCAATGGGCAGTAAAGGAGCAAGGCCTCTGCTGTATTACATTAACTGCAGTGCGACTCATTTGTAAAGTGTCACTCTCTCCACTGATGTAAACAGAAACATTAAATCTACCTGATGTGCTGTGCTGGACTGTGCTTCTAGGGGCTGGTGGCATTTTCAGGTGTGTGTGTGTGGATCTAGAAGCGTGTTTGCTTCTGTGTGTGCTTGTGGTCTGTCAGCGGCACATCTGTGATTTCTCCTGCTTGGAACACTTCTGTCCAGATTGTGTTTGTTTTAGCTGGCAGATAAGAAGCCTGTGGAATAGGAAATAAAGGCAGTGCCGCCGCAAGCCCTGGCAATAGCTGATTTAAATGCAAACATGTTTTCAAGCAGATTCTGACACTGATAATGGTGTTTCTGTGACACAGTAGGGAGAGCAGGGATAATTGTAATAATTTATATTATTTTCTCTTGGATATTTGGATTTATTCAGAAAGGATTTATTATCAATGCGATTGAACTCAATCGACACCCTTTGACTTTTTTTACCATAATTTTGTTTTGCATTTAAATGCCTTTTTAAAAAGTGTTCATATCTATTGATGTTTTGACATTAAGACTGACAAAGAAAAACAAGATTTTAAAATCTCATGTACACGTTTTTCTTGCATGGCTGGGATTTTATAATGTGCTCATTTATGTTTATCAGCATATTTTGTGGATGTAAACACATGTATTATCGCTAATACTCAGGGTAAGTTGTTTGAACAAACCTCTACCATGTTTTAAACTTTTGCACATAATTCATCCTGCACCATTTGTGCTACGGAAATGAGTGATACGTCAAATCATGTGGGTTGTTCAGGAGAGGTGTTTTATTACTTTTCAAAAAGATCAGACTGCAATTTCTCCTGGTGGACAATAAATGGGAGAGAAAAAAAATCCTACAGACTGTCACTGAAGGAGGAACTTTTTCTTTTCAGTTGGATTTATTCAGAAAATGTATATAGCCCAAAGCATTGAAAACTTAAATAAAATACACAAAGGACCAAGTTATATTTATAAAACAAATGCTGTCTAAATGTAAAGGAAATTGAAAATCTCTATAATGTGAATGACTATATTTATAATATACACTATTGTTCGAAAGCTTGGAGTCAGTAAAATAATTTTGAAATTAGTCTCTTATATGCTCAAGGCTGTATTTATTTGATAATACAGTAAAAACAGTAATATTGTGAAATATTATTACAATTAAAAATAAAACATTTCTATTTGAATGCATTTCAAAATAAAATGTATTCCTGTGATGCAAATCTGAATTTCAGCACAATTTCTCCAGTCTTCAGTGTCTCATGATTCTTCAGAAATCATAATAATAACCTGATTGGCTTGTAAAGAATAGTTTTTTTATTATCAATGTTGAAAATGGTTTATAATGCTTAATAATAATAAATACAAAACATGTTTTTCAGGATATAATGAATAAATGCAAAAGAACAGCCTTTATTTGAAATATATATTTTTAAATACAAGAATATTTTATGTCATATTTGATCACTTGATCAACTGACTGAACAACATTTAATTTGAATGATCCTACACTGCAAATAAAATGATTTGGGGGGACGAGGTGGAGGTTTAAATGAAGCTTGCACATGATAGGGCTATAATGAGAGCACTGTGTGTTGTATTACGGACTGTACATTCACTGAGTGCTACAGTGAGTGATGCTCTCTCATATACAAGTCGACGTATGTCTCTGGTTGTTCTACACAGTTTACATGATAATTATCTTTGTGCTCCCTACATGTTCTATGAATTTGACCTTACAGTCTAGGGAGAAACAAATTGTTTTGCTAAATATTTCAAGGTGTGGTTTGCACATAATCGCACCCTTAGGCTATCTGCCTAACCAACACACCAATGCCTCCGAGACGAATGTTTCACAAGCACTCGCTGAACTATGATACATTTTTCAAAACTCCAGGGACCTTCCATTGGGTTCCTGCCCCGGCCATCAAGCGGAAAAACACATATCCCCTGCTTGAATAAATTGGTGGCGTTTTCAATATTTCCTCTTTTTCTTTTGCAGACACATAGAGAACTGGACAGGATTGCAGATTCTTAAGGATGTTGATATGGAACTGTACACGGGACTCCAGAGACTGTGAGTATTAAAAGAACCGATCCTATACTGGTGATTATGTGTTTTACACTAAAGCCTGGTGTACGCTGAATGATTTAGGCAGTCGAACCCTTCCTTTAATCTCAGGGTAAAGCATTACTGACATTTGCGTAAGGGATTGCTCATGTTTATGTGATATGATTTCAGTTTTGTTTGTCAATGAGGATGTCAAAATGTGAGATGATTGATCACACATTCAATGCTGTCAATCGTGACTAAAGTCCTGAGATCTATATCACTCAGTCTGACAGCTGATTTCACACAGTCTCCAGAGGCATTTACCCAAAGTGTGCAGTGGGTTAATACATTTATATTGTGATATTATGAATTTTGTGATCGGAAATCTTTATTATCTTTAATATGAAGATAATAGATATATTTACGATTTCTATTCAAAAGTTCGGGCTCAGTAAGATATTTCTCTTATCAAGAATACAATCAAAAGCAGTAATATTGTGAATTATTATTACAATTATTTTAAAATAAAAAATATTTAATTTTAATATATTTTATTTTGTGACCATTGCAACAGTTTTCACTGTCACATTATCCTTCAGAAATCATTCTTATATGCTAATTTGGTACTCAAGAAAAATGTATTATTATTATTATTGGTTGAAATTGTTTGTACGTAACATGAAGAAGTTTTTTTTTATTCAGGATTCTTTGATGAATAAAGAGTTTAAAGAAAAGTATTTATTTGAAATATTTAATTAGCTATTTATTCTCATTTGTAATTAAATAAAAGTATTTCCTTAAAAAAAAAAAATATCTTACTGACCCCAAAACATGTAGTTAAAATTGTTTTCTAAAACTCACCTTTCCTAAGAACTTATGTTACTTATATTCGAATAATTTAAACTTATTGTGACATTTTTATAACAATGATTCACTGTGCCAAATGCTGCCATTACAAAGCATTTTAGAGAACAATTTATTTTCTCCAAAAATTCAAAGAGTAGGTTTATTAGGGACCAATATCAAACTGGTAATCTTTTGAGGAAAGTTATTTCTAATGCAATTACATAAAATAACACATTGCTCATCTGTTCTTTATTTCAGAAAATATAACCAGTTCTAACATCAGTGAAACATAGTTAAAATATTTCACATAGTTAAAAGTATATATATATATATATAAGGCACATAGATGAAAAGGTCTAGTGGGAGGAAACAGACTAGACCATCTGCTGTGGATCCAGACCTCCCACAGAGTTTCATCACTCAGATGAGCTTCCCTTCACCTCTGTCAAGCCCTCGCATCTTTCTCACCCTCTCTTCATCGTATCCTCAAGACAGAGTTTCCCCCTCCACTCTCCTTGATCCCTTAGTAAGGAAGCCAAGTGGACTATTCCAGCTTCCTATTTGCATTTTTCTCATTATCATTGCTCTGTCTTCTGCTGATGGTGGGCTCTCCTGGTCCATCCCACGCCTGGAAACAGCTCTGACCTCTAGGCCTCTAAATTACCCTCTGAGGTTCCACTAAAGGTCATCAGCTTCCGCATGTGTTGAGCTCTGCGCTTCACAACTTTTTTTAAGCACAAATACTGGAGATAGCTACATTACACAATCAAACACATAAATGCAGGAATTGTTTGTGGATGTTTGGTGTATCTGTGGAATAGTTTAGTTGAGTTATACAACATCTCAGTCCACCTCTAGGGTTTTGATGAGTAAGCTGGTAGTTTTGTGCACTGATATTATGTTGATTTAACAATGAAGAGGTGCAATACAAACTTATTTCAAATGTTCTAACCTAAGACTATGTCTGTCCACCCAGACATCTGACCATCTATCAATCTATCCATCCGTCTGTCTATTCACTTGTCTGTCTGTCTGTCTGTCTGTTCGTCTGTCCGTCCGTTCCTCCGTCTGTCTGTCTGTCTGTCTGTCTGTTCGTCCGTTCCTCTGTCTGTCTGTCTGTCTGTCTGTCTGTTCGTCTGTCCGTCCGTCCGTTCCTCCGTCTGTCTGTCTGTCTGTCTGTCTGTCTGTCTGTTAAATCCGTTCCTCTGTCTGTCTGTCTGTCTGCCTGTCTGTCTGTCTGTCTGTCTGTCTGTCTGTCTGTCTGTCTGTCTGTCTGTCTGTCTGTCTGTCTGTCTGTCTGTCTGTCTGTCTGTCTGTCTGTCTGTCTGTCTGTCTGTCTGTCTGTCTGTCTGTCTGTCTGTCTGTCTGTCTGTTTATCTGTCTGTCTGTCTATCTATCTATCTATCTATCTATCTATCTATCTATCTATCTATCTATCTATCTGTCTATCTGTCTATCTGTCTATCTGTCTGTCTGTCTGTCTGTCTGTCTGTCTGTCTGTCTGTCTGTCTGTCTGTCTGTCTGTCTGTCTGTCAGTCTGTCTGTCTGTTCGTCCGTTCCTCTGTCTGTCTGTCTGTCTGTCTGTCTGTCTGTCTATTCGTCCGTTCCTCTGTCTGTCTGTCTGTCTGTCTGTCTGTCTGTCTGTCTGTCTGTCTGTTTATCTGTCTGTCTGTCTATCTATCTATCTATCTATCTATCTATCTATCTATCTATCTATCTATCTATCTATCTGTCTGTCTGTCTGTCTGTCTGTCTGTCTGTCTGTCTGTCTGTCTGTCTGTCTGTCTGTCTGTCTGTCTGTCTGTCTGTCTGTCTGTCTGTCTGTCTCTCTCTGTCTGTCTGTCTGTCTGTCTGTCTGTCTGTCTGTCTGTCTGTCTGTTTATCTGTCCGTCCGTCCGTCCGTCCATCTATTCAACTGTCTTTCTATGTATCCGCCATTTGTCTCTCCATCTGTATATTCATCTTTCCATCTGTCTGTCTATCCATCCATCTATCCATACATTCACATACAATATCTATCAATCCATCTAAACCAAGACTTAAAGGAATAGTTTACTTGAAGATGAAAATTCTGTCACTCTTAGGCCTATACTTGTTTCAAACATATGAGCTCAGTTCTTCTGTAGAGTACAAAAATGTATTTATTTTGTTGTTTGGAAATATAATTTGTTCCCAAAATATGAATTTTGTGTTCCACGGTTCCTTGAATGTATGTAAATGATGATAGTATTTTATTTTTGGCTGAACTATCCGTTAAACCTTGTATAGATATTGATGTATTCAAAGCACACAAGGTCTGAAAAACATTTGAAGTGCTAGCTTTTTTGAGCATTTAAAAAATTCAGCCAAACTTTGCCAAACTTTTCTAGTTCAAACATTGGTAGAGACCACCGACCTGCTCGTAGGGAGTTCAGTAGCACACACAGAAGCACCATTGCAGCAGCGCCGGCATGAAATATCTGCCTACACTCGTAATCCCACCCCCACAAGTTCACACGTGTCACGTGAAGGACCATCGGGAGGGTTTCATAATAAGGCCTCTTGCATTTGTTTTCAGGCTTTTAAGAGCTGAATGGTTAAGAGGAGAAATGGTATAAACACAGCCAACATCCTCCTTACATCTACATAACAGAGACGGATAATTGTATTCCTAGAAATAGTTATAGCTATAGAGCCATCATCATAATAAAACTAATTCTGTACTGATTACTGTTCACCGGATAAGGGTGTTGTGACTGTAATCACTTTTTGCATTAAATTTCTGTAATGAAAAGGATGCAGTCATTACCAATTAATGCCACGGAGACTGTGTTCAGAGTCTTTAGGACGCACAATTCATTCCAGCTGCCGCTGCGGCTCAGTGCTGTGAAATTGGGGACCCTGATGATACCATTATTCTAATGACACTCTCTGAAGAGATGGGAAAGATGGTGAACTGAGATTGCTTCTGCAGTTTATCATCATAAACGTTGTATATCAAGCCGCAAGGCTCTAATGAACTGTTGGCTTCCTCAGGTTTGAATGATCGACTTGCAATGCCAGGTGCAAATGACCAACAACAGGGCTGTGTGGAGGCTGAAATAAATGTTGGTGGTCTCACCTTGGGAAATTAATTTGCCCTCTTCATTGCTGGATTGATGCTGCTCGTTTATGGCAAGCCAATGACACCTGTCATTCAGAGATTTTTGAGAGGAACTGTGCATTTTTCATATGTGACCCGTGCTGTCACAATTAGTCGGAATGCGCACGGCCTCATTTTGAGTGAAAAAGGTTGACTTTGTTCGTATTTGAGGTTTTCACAAAAAATAGTATATTAAGCCCTCGTCTAGCGATCTCAATGCTACAAATAAAAATTAAACTAAAAGTATCTTTATTTGTATGTTTTCTGAGAGGAGTACCTTTTCTCCGCTCGCTTCTCGTGCTGACAGTAAAAAGAAAAGAGGGAATCACTCACTGCTTTTGTAGTTTTAATAATCAATTTATTTGTAATGAACACACTTTTTTAAAAAAAAATTAAATTTTACTATTTGTTTTTTTACTTGAATGCTTATGTTTAGATAAAAAAATTAAAAAGTAATACACTACACTTTCTTTCTTATGTTATTTTTTTGCATCGGTTCTTATTTATAACAACAAAAATTAAAATAAAATAGCTATATTGTGATAATTAATCTAGTAATGCTTATTAAGAAAAGAAGTAGGGGAAAAGATGTAATGTTGCTTTGGAACCTTCAGAAAACGTGAAATCAGTTTTTCTCTTAATTTACTTTGCTGACTCCTTCGACTTCAAACGGGTGTAGCTCAGTTATTTTTCACTTTGAAGGTCTTTTAACGGGGAATAGGAAAATGAAAATAAAAATAACTCATTTTTGGAAATGTGATAATTGTGACTCATTATGCCAGCACAGGTCACATATGATAGTCTCTCTTTCTCTTTTCAGGACAATAATAAACTGCAGTTTACGGACAATCCAGGCACGTGCATTTGTGCAGAACCCTCACCTGCGCTACATGTGAGTAAAATGTCTTTAAAGTATGTTTTTGTCATTCTCTGAATGAATCTTTTAAGTGAATGAATCATTCCTGTTCGCTTCCATGCACTTGTAAACAGTGGCTAATGATGAGCAACTTACATTTAGTGCTCTGAGTATATTACTTGTCAATAGCTGGTGTAATGATACAGTGGACAGAAAGAGTCAGTGAACGAGTCTAAGATTAATCCCAGCTTTTAGTCTTCTAATGTTTTTAATCATTAAGGTAGTTCAATCACTAATCAACTTGATTCGTTTTTACTTGATGTTTTCAACCTCCCAGAAATGTCATGCCTATCAACCAATCATAACCATAAAATCAGAAGGCAATTACTGGTTAGACACGCCATAAAAAATATTTTATGAAAGTATAATTTTAGTCTTTCTACTTCAAAATGTCATGTTTAATTAAATGTGTTATTTGCCATTTCATTGTAATTAATTGTGAATTTACTAGCAATTCCTGAGAGAAAATTGTGGTAACACTGTTATGTAATGCATTATAAAAGTAGTTTTAATGCATTAATTTAGTCTTGTAACACCTAATAGTGCATTGTATGATCTCAATAATAATTGCATTAACAAGTGCAATATATTATAATACTCATCTATTCATTGTTACAGCTTTAGAAAATATAATAAGTCACAAAAAGGCACATTACAACCATACGTTCAAATATCATAATGCATTTTAACTTTGGTTATAATCATTTGTGAAAAGATATGCATTACAATGCCTTAGCAATGCCTTAATAATGTGTGTGTGTGTGTGTGTGTGTGTGTGTGTGTGTGTGTGTGTGTGTATGTGTATGTGTATAGCCTTGGAACTGTCTAGAGCTGCAGTTGTAATTTGTAAAAAATACAGTTTAATTACAATTTATTTACTTTTATATCTTATTGAAAGTCTATTTTGACCCCTATAGAAATTATTATACATTTTTTTTACTTCCATAATATTTGAGGGAGGGGGCACAACAATATACTTCTGCTTAGGCACCCATTTGGCCAGCAGCGGCCCTGGATGTTTACACACTACCTCCGAAACTTCATTCACATCATGAAGCATTTTGATAGGAAAGGATGGAGAATACAAAAAAACACATACGAACATTTTGGAGTCAGTGTGCAAGGACCTTAAGTTAAGTGCAGTACAACTGAGATGTTAGACCTCCTTGACCGTCTCCAATAAGTTTGAGTTTCTCTTGATAACAAAACATATAGCATTCAGTGGATGAATACATCTTTCTCTCTCTGTCTCTCTCTATAATTAAAAATAAAGGTTTCAAAAGAGGGGTTCTCAGCAATGCCATAGAAGAACCATTTTTGATTTCCACAAAGAATCTTACAGTAAACAGTTCTTAAAATATATATTCTTAGTCTTAAGAACATTTTAATAATCTAAAGAATGTTTTTGCACTATTAAGAACATTGTATACCTTTATGTTAGAGATGCTTAATGGAACCATCAATGCTAATGTGAAATAACACGTAATGTGAAATAGATACATTTTTTATTTTGCATAAAGAAAATTAAGCCTATTTTATTACTGATCAAATATTAAATTTTTATGAAGCCATTGGCAATCCCTAAATTTTTCTTTTTGACCTTTTATGAAAGAATTCGCAATAACAAGAATATATAAGTAATTTATTTCAAATATCTGGCACCCATTTAATTTTTTTTAACTGATAGCACACTCCTTACTCTCAACTGAATTTCCATCACAATGAATTCCCCAGCTCCCAAAGAAACCCGCTTGTTAATTCCACACATTGACTTGAATGAACCTTTTGGTTTTTATGCGTCCTAAACGTCCTGTGTTTTAAATGGCGGAGCGCAGTCTGGGTGGCCAGACGTTGTGTCTCCACAGCCCACATATCAACAGGAGCCTAATAAATGTGAAGGACCCACTGTAGGGAAAGAGGAAAGGTCATATCCTCTTGGGAGGGCGGACAGTCTCTCCCTCATTAAGTGTTTCTCCTCTACGTGATTCTCCTTACCCCAAATGTCACTTTCTTCTCCAAACCCCTCCTCTGACATCCCATTCAATTAGGGCCAGATATTATGTGTTCATCTGAACATGACTCAGATCGGCACAAGTATATTTCTAACAAAATGACTTCACTGTAGGGTTGAGGGATCTTCTGTGTGAAATACAGCTGGACATATTGTAATATTATAATAGTCTAAATGCTTTTTGTTGGTCATATTTTTCATATTTAATCATACTATACTTACTATACTGTCCTTTTCTACAAATATGGCGTATGTGAAGTATACATCCAGGTTTGTGATACAACGGCATTGCTATGCAGTACAGGGAACATTTTTTGTGAATATTACTATTTTAGGTTGTTTTTTGTTTTTTTGAGTTTGTTTTAGCTTTTTTAATGCACAATATATTATTTAAATAAGTGCTTGTTGATGTTTCATTCATGTGGAAATACAAACTGAATTTAGAAAAATGTATTGCATATATTCAGTGAACCTGAAATGACTTTTTCTCAGTTTCAAGTTTCTTTCACTTTAGCTATAAACATGCATTTTAATCATGTTTAAGTTTGGATTTAACACGTTGGCTATACAGTTCTCTCTGAACTAATTATCATGCACTGCACGTGCTGTCATGTAAAGCACTTTGGAGCCAATGACACAAATGCCAAGTAAATATACTTGGACAAAGAACAGTTACGGTGCATGCAGTTAATGGGACAGTAAGATGCATTAGCTGCCTTAGAAAGATGATTAGCCGACATATTCTATATATAACATGCATTACGGAATATTAAAAGTCAAACAAAGAAGGGGGTTAGGTTGCAAGGACAGCAAAGGAAACCAAAAATACCTCAATCCCATTTCCAGATTTTGATCCTGATGAATTTGTACAGGATAAAAAAGTGCCTTATATATCAGTGGATATAAAAGAAGGATATCGTGTCATTTTTATAATTTTATGCATGATGTGCTATAATAGCTATTCATGGTAGGACTACTAGTAGGCTGAAGAAAAGCAATGCTATTAGAGCAACGGTGTCATATAACAATTTCATTAAGCTTTATATATTTATATGTGTGACTATAAATAAAATGACCTCAAAATCAGTGCTTTCAAGTTGAGTTATTTTTAGTATTAAACCCCTGAGACCGCACTGATCTTAAGAGCTTCTGCCCAGTGAAGCCTGATTTCTTTTTGTGGTCTTACTGATTTGTTGTTTCTTCTGGCAGATCACTTTACTCCATCCCAACACTTATGTGGACTCACCAGAGAATGACATAACTGCTTTTTTTGGCCCTAAATGTTTTAGTCAGACTAGTCAGACTCCATTTGGCAGATGCAGCATGTATTGTTCATCGAGACAACGGTGGCGGTAAAATGGTCTATTCTTATTGCATTTATTTACAGTTAGTGTCCATGCATGTTACAGTGAATTTCTCAAACGTGAGCTGCTATTTTCTCAAACAACACAGCCGTGAATGATATAAAGTGATATCATGGAGAGTTTTCTTTAAAATGTATGGACACTTAGGGCTCCATCATTAGTTCAAGACTGAAAGCTGCAATGGCCGTGAACACTCTTTGTTTCCAGTGACTGGTGCACCAACTAACTCCCAGAAGTCACCTATCGCATGCCGATCAGATTGGAACTGGCGGTTTTGCAGCATCTAACCATCTTTTCCGTTTACTGCCATCTGGCAAGCGCTTCAGGAGCATGATGGCAAAGACTGAGAGACTGAGGAGGAGCTTCTTCCCTCAGGCCATCAGGCTCCTTAAAACAAACCCAGTTTCATAAACATAAAAAAAAAAAAAACCCGTTTGCACATCCCTCTCATCCCTCCTGTCGTTTGCACATCCCTCTCAGCTCTCCTGTTTATAGTACTATTTATTAAGTCCCATATACTGTTTTTGCACATCCTACTGTTTTGCACTTTTCTTTATTCTACTGCACATTTTACATTTTACATTTTATTTCTTTTTTTACCTATATATATGCTCTTGTGTGGTGTTACTTTTATATATTTTTTTTATTCTTTGCACTGTCCACTGAGCGGACCTGATTTGACCTACATTTCACTTTTGATTATACCGTGTATAATTTATTATGTGACAAATAAAGAAACCTTGACCTTGACCTTGATCATGCCTTTTTTGTGCAAAATGTGCGTGAGATGTCCAATGAACAGATTGTAAGCTGCCCACAGATTTGGATGTCACTAAGTAGGAAGATTTTAGAGGCTGTGAAAGCTTTGCAAACATCCCCGTAAGATATGCAAAACACACAGCATTTAGCCTTTGCGGGTGATAAGCTAATAGCTGTGATTGGACACAGAGCAGGAATTCCGAGCGGTCTGTCCACTAACGTGATACTCTGCTTTGATTAATTGCTGCTTTTGCTAAAGGTTGAATGTTACACCCTTTTATTTGTTACACCGCTTGGTATAAGCACTCCGTCTTTCTTTGTGGTTTCAAAACATTAAAGGCATTATACAGTATCATATATTTATTTAAATAAATTAAAAATAAATTTGTAAAGATTCAGTTTACATTGTTAAGGCCATTGAAAAGGAAAACAAATAGGGATATCAAAAGATTAAAATCATCAACGTCATTCATTTTACTTTTTAATCTTGTATTTAATACTGTGCCTTTTTAATGAAAAAATGAAAAGTGTCAAGAGTTGTCTGACTTCATTTTTGTTAAATGTCCCATCTGCATTTCATTCCATGAATAACTTATCCGTTAGGAAGTACTTCATCATTTACTGATAAACGGCAGAATGTCTTGGGATCTTCTGCATCTTACGTGGCGCTTCTTCATGAAAATCAATGAAATGTTCTGCTGTGACTTTGTGGAACAGTTTTCAAATATTGAATCATTAGTCTGAGAATCGATGTATACTGTATTTTATTATTGACGGTCTGCCCTGCTTGTCCTGCGTCGTTTGGGATACCAGCTGAAAGGTGCTTTCTGCCATGTTTTGCACCTATATTTTGTTGTCAATCAGCAGCAGCACAAACTTTCTTTTCATTTATTCTGAAAAATATTTATTTTTGCTCATGATGTGAACATATTATATGGGTTTTATGTAGTTTTTCATGAAACAGCCCTTTGTTTTGGGGGAATTGTTCTAACCCTCAGACCGTCCAAGATGTAGATGAGTTTCTTTCTTCATCAGAACAGATTGAGAGGAATTTAGCATTACATCACTTGCTCTCCAGTGGATCCTCTGCAGTGAATGGGTGCCGTCAGAATGAGAGTCCAAACAGCTGATAGAAACATAATCCACGAGTAATCCACACGGCTCCAGTCCATCAATTAGAATCTTATGAAGTGAAAAACTGTGTTTTTAATAAATAAATACTCCATTAAGGCCTTCATTTAACTTCAAACCCTCACTCCCGTTAAAATAAAAGTCCAATATCAATAATATTGTTTTCACTTTTCTCGATCAAGAGAGAAATACGCATTCAAGCACAATGAAAATAGTCCAAAACAGGTCTGAATAAAACATGTTGGTGGATTTGGAGACAGCAGTGGATATACTTGTTTTTTTGCTGGAGGACTGGTTAGTATATATTATAGACTCATATTTAGGCTGGAAGCTAAAATGTCTTAATGATGGATTTGTTTCTTACAAACACGCATCTTTTCACATTACAAGATATTAATTGATTGACTTGAGTGTACTTGTGGATTATTGTGATGTGTTAATCAGCTGTTTGGACTCTCATTCTGACGGCACCCATTCACTGCAGAGCATCCATTGCTGAGCAAGTGATGTAATGCTAAATTTCTCCATCTGTTCCAATAAAGAAACAAACCTACTGACGTCTTGGATGGCCTGAGGGTGAATGCATTTTCACCAAATGTGTATAGCTGGTATGCGTGGTCGTATCTTAAGGTTTTTTTCCGACCTGCTGCATTCACAATGAGCCTTTATTATAATAAAAATAGTATTTAATAAATAGTACATTATATTATATAATTTTTTTATCATAAGAGCATAGTTCTCCTTTACCAGGTAGCTTTCATGCTGGAATCTGTCAGTGGAAGCCAAAGATGATCTGTAGTGAGTCACTATAATTGCAATATGGCAGATATACGACACACAATTCATATTGTTTTCTCTGCGGGCTTAAACTAATATAATTTTCCCCCTCAAGATTTCTGTCTTCTAAATAAGATTAGGACGTATTGATCCACCCCAGCTCACGTGCTTCGCTCAGTCAGCAGCTTGGATTTTGACAGACAGTTACGGGCTCTGGGCCTGACACCATGTGTACACAGATAAAGACAGCCTCTCCAAGCCGCTGTCACTTATTCCAGTCCGAAGCGTTTATCACAGCCGCAAGCTCAAGCTCATCACTGTCGGCTCAAACTCCGGGGGATTGTGGGAAGATGTCTTTCATTCACACCCTGTCCACTCACCGTTGGGGTCATCTTGTTTTAGCCTGCTTTCTCAACGACAGCTAATGGTTAATTCTGCAGCACAGAACATGTTTCATCCCAAACGATGGAAAAAAGAAAGTTTGTTGGTGTACTCAACATTGTTCGGTCTCAGTTGGGCGGCCTGTTTAACATAATTGCAGAAAAATGTGAACAAAAACTGAACTCACGGTGACTTTTATTCAAGTTGTTGTTTCTGAGATGTTTCAGGCAGTGAGCTAAGTTGTTTACATGACTGGTTCAGTGCTGCAAATTTGCACATATAATTTTTATTTCCATTTTAGTTTTTTCCTGCAGTAACTGTGAGTTTTCCTGTATATAAGAAACAATCATGCTTTTATCAAATTACAGCCTGCAGATTAGATTTTCCGCCCTTTAATAAAAAAAAATGATCTTAATACAAATGAATGAATTTACACATTTAGTATGGTTGAGTTTAATCTGAAAGTATTGGACATTAATTTGCAGCATGCAGTATTGTAGAAGCGCAGGTTTCATGCACAGTATTATGCTCACGTTTCATGCACAGTATTATGCTCACGCTGTGCATGTATCTGACTGATCTAATTTAAACCCAAAAAGGCCTAACAGGCCAGAGCTCTCCTGTCAGGTTAGGCCTCCAGACAGTAGGACACTGGCGATGCCAAATCTCACTTTTTATTTTTTTGCCATATCGGTCAGCTTGGCAGAGATGAACTGTTACTAAAAGTGGAAACTATGTGGGTAGTGTGATTTCATATCATATCCCACCACTATTCAATCCATACTTTATTGTCCACAGCTGACTTCTAGATATTTAGATATTTCTAAACTTATACATACATGTTTGCCAGACAGTAAGAGCTTAGAGGCCATGAGAAGCCTTTACATTCATTTTTCCTAGAGTGACCATACATCCTGTTTTTCCTAGACATGCTCTGGCCAGAATAAATTACCTAAAATGTCCAGGCTTTGGCTTTTTTCCAGTTGGCATGCTCTATATAGTCCTACATTATATGTATGTGTATTTGCATTGCTTTGACTGTTCTCTTTAGATCCCACCTTCTTGCATGCCACAATTGTTCAAGTATGTAAAATGTCTGCATGCTATTGGTCAAACTACGTTTCAGTCATTACCTTTGGCAGGTATGAAAACAAAGCCAAAACTGGGTCATTTCTGGCAATTTAGAAATCCAGGCCTGGACATGTCTGGGAACATGGTCACTCTAATTTTACCATTATTATTTTACCTAATTCCACTATGATTAAGCCTTAACTGTGGTGAAATCACTTAATATTAATCATAACAATACAAATGTATTGTTCAAAGTAATTGATGACTGTAGAACATTAGCATAACTGTATGTTGTTTACAGGTGCCAAGCAACATAGCATACTATATATATATATATATACGGAACGGGAGATTCGCATCATGGATGTGCAGCCGGCAAACCTGCAGCAACTGCGTGATGCTATCATGTCAATATGGACCAAAATCTCTGAGGAATGTTTCCAACACCTTGTTGAATCTATGCCACGAAGAATTAAGGCAGTTCTGAAGGCAAAAGGGGGTCCAACCCAGTACTAGCAACGTGTACCTAATAAAGTGGCCAGTGATTGTATATCTGTGTGTATACATGTACTCTATATGTACACATGTATGCACACAGTTATTTTGAAAGAAAACATTACTTTTATTAATTTCATTAATGATGCATTAAATTACAAGAAAATTCAAATTCAGATAAATTCAGCTTTTGTGAGCTTTCTATACTTTCTGAATAGGAAGAATAGATAATTTCTAAAGAATTCTGATAAAATATAAATATATATTGCGATTACCAGAACACACTGTTTTAAACATTGATAATAATAAGAAATGACTGGAGTAATGCTGAAAATACAGCTTTGCATCACATAAATAAATTACATTTTAAAAATATATTCAAATAGAAACCAGTGGAACAGTTAAATTGTAATAATATTTCACAATATTACTGTATTCATTGTATTTTGATCAAATAAACAGCCTTGATGAGCATAAGAGTATAGTGATAGGTATCTCTGTCCATACTTCTGGTTAATCTCAATGATATAGTGAGGAAAACCAAACCTCTAGCTGATCGACCAGATCAAGGCAGCCCACTGATTGAGTTTTGCAGGGGCATGCAGCTTTGCTCCAAACACCGTAACCCTGTGCCAGTTCAACATTGCCATCTGCCCCTGTCTCTCAACTCATCAGAGCAGCTGAAGGTGGCGGGCCCAGGTGCCAGGGCACGGCGGCTCTGTGGATGACAGCTTTGAGCTTCTGTGAGGTGCCGGCATTCTGCCAGGCCTGGGCACAGTGACAGTTCAGCATTCATTAGTGCCCCTCACACCTCTGTCGTTCACGGGACCCTCCCTTAAGCTTTGCCCTTATCGGTGCATTTGAAGGTATAAAATAGGGTTGGGCTGTATCACAGTATAGACCAGGCTTTGGTAGAAAATAGTCAACTGCCAGATACCGTTCAAATGTCTAGAATTAATATGATTTTTCTATGTTTTTGAATGATGTCTCTTAATGCTCACCAAGGCTGCATTTATTTGATCAAAATACTGTAAAAATAGCAAAATTGTAAAATATTATTACAGTTTAAAATAGCATTTTTATATTTTAATATATTTTAAAATGTAATTTATTCCTGTGATGCAAAGCTGAATTTTCAGCATCATTACTTAAGTCTTCAGTGTATTTAGTGCCAGTTAATTTAATGCATCCTTGTTGTAAAAAATAAATACAGAGCAAGGCATATTCCAAATAGGAAAAACATTTTAAAGTGACATTTTTTTTCCCTGATAATATAACTATTGTGATGCGTGCCGTGACAGTGATATAAGATGAAAGCTTTTAGTCCAGATTGTGGGAACAATCTATAACATGTACCAGTCCTTGTTAGCATGGCTCATGAATATTAATCAGGTGACATTGGCCCAATTGTATTCCTGTAAAAATATCTAAATATACTTAGAACAAAATACATTTGTGAAAATCGAAATTGTTATAAAAATATTACAGCCTATTTTAGAAAGTATTTTAATTATTTGAATTCTTACCTCATTGGTAAATTGTTTTATGCTTTAAGCATAAACCTCACAATATTATAATTTATGCTTTTAAGCAATTTGCAAATAAACTTGGAAAATAAGTCTTTATGTATAAAATTTTCAGTATGTTTCAGTGTTTTGCATCGATGCTGCTTAAGAAAAGTATTATTATGATTTGCATTGTGGATGTGGAGAGAGGTTTTCAGAGGTTTCTGTTTGGTCTTAAACCTTCAGTGTTTTCATTTACACTTTGGCTAAACAAAACTAAGCTCTTAAATTATAATGACCATTGCACAAAAAGGTGCAGGGGCAAAAAGAAGCCTATTTACACCCAGTTATAAAAGCTGATGCAGCCTTGGTCTTACCGCTCACCACTAGCACCAAACAAGCAGAACACATTTTAGCAAAGTGTTGATTCCTTTGTAGGCCTTTGGGGAAAGTGAACAGGTGACTTTTATAGACAATGTGTGTGATACAGGTGACGGCTGATGACACTCCGAATGGATTTGTGAGTGTAATAGGAGAGCTATTGAAGGAGACCGCAGAGAGGTAGTTTCACCTGCTGTGTGCAGAGACCACCCGGAGGAATTGAAACACAGACGATGCTTTATTTGGTCTGGCTGCAGTAGCAGCAGATCTTTCATGTCCCAAGTGTTTTTGTTCCCCATCCCTCCTCCCCCTGAGTTTATATTTCCTCTCTTTTCAAGCATCCCCTGCCAGGATTATGCCTGAAAGCATGATGTCCCATCTCATGAATCTATTTCCTCTACTCATTGTGCAATCACTGAAACCAGTGTCATCAAAGCCAGACAATCAAAAGGGACAGTATTTGAAAAGCCATTTGTGGGGCAGTGCGCCTCGTGCAATGCAATCCTCTCAGTATTCTAGTTCGGAGACTTGCAATATGTTACATTTAAAGTACCTTTTTTGTTTCCCCTTTTTATTTTTGTGCCACAGAGCGTGCAAACGCTGATGAGATGAGTCGGTTATTTCATGATAGTATACACAGCACTGGTGCATATTACTGATTCGGTCTTTAAAAAAGGCTTTTTTGACAGCAAAGAGCAATTGGACAGCAGTTACACCAAACAAAGCATTAATGGAACCATTTGAAACTATTATTGCACTTGCGTGCCTTTCTATGCAACTTCTCAGTAATTAACGTAAGCGTGTTGACGTGAAAATAACACATTCTGCTAACAACACCCACTTGTGGCTAGGAAAATATTTATAGTGGTTCCTGTTGTTACGTATACGGTTTGAAAACATTTATTCCTTTGAGTGTCTTAATATTAGTGAGTTTGGTGATCCATTGTGATAATTAGGGATGCACCATTCAAGATTTGTCATGGCCGATTCCAAGAACTGAAATTTTTCAAGCAAATGGGCCAATTTCTTTTGTTAAAGCAAGAAACAAGAAAGAATGAAAGAGTACATGAACAAGATGTTTATTTGCTCTAAGCTGAACTGTGCTTAAACAAAAAAAATATCGGTAGTGATTTGAAAGGAAAGGCGACTATCATTTGCATTTTAGTCACAATCCAGATTAATCAGGGATCATCCATAATAAAACAATATTTGGAGCAAAACCTCTGAATACTGTTCACCAACAGTACGAATATTTAGAATTCTCTTCTGCATTTATTTGATCCAAAATACAGCAAAAGCAGTAATATTGTTAAATATTTGTACTTTACTTAATTTAAAATAACTGCTTTCTATTTGAATATATTTTAAATATAAAAGATAATTGATAAAAGATAAAAAGTGAGCAGAAGATAATTCTTTAAAAAGCATAACAAATCTTACTGTTCATAAACTTTTGACTGGTAGTGTATATATTTTAGATTTTAATTAGATGTCACTTTGATGTTTTGTGTTTTGGAATACGAAGTCTTTGAAACTCAAAAACTGCTTTGAAAGAAATGCTGTTCACCCCAAACTGACATAGACAGTCAAGAGGATCTTTAACTATTTCCGATCAGCATAAATTCAAGATTGGAGTGGCCAAACATTTTAGGGCTCGTAAGCTGTGTTTTAGATTTAAAGCAGAGGTATCTGCAGTTATGAATAATAGACATCAGCATGACTCAGCCTCGTGAAGAGAGAGAGAGAGAGAGAGAGAGAGAGAGAGAGAGAGAGAGAGAGAGAGAGAGAGAGAGAGGCAGAGGAAACTGAACAGGGTGCATCTCTGACAACACAGCTCTTAAAAGTGAGCTTTAGCCAAACCAAAACAGACACTGGCAGAACTCCATCTCAGCCCGTGAACCAGAGCTGAGCAATTAAGCTCCTGGTTGGTATTTTTTTCCAAGCATGTCATTCCAGGGATTTTTTTAAATAAAAAGAGACATTTTTATTCCAGTCTTTAAATGTGCACAGCTTAACTCCGTTTATGACTCAATGTGTGCTTACACGGTCAGTAACCTTTTTGTGATGATTGATTGATTTGAGTATCGCCTGCTAGATGTTATAAGGTCGCTGTCTGAGGAAAAAGAGCTCGTCAAATGAATCATAAATTGTGCATAGCTGTGAAAGGTAGCCTACGTACTGTACAACTCAGCTTCCTTTACCTAAAGGTATATTGCATTTCTCATGATTAAAATAATTTAATATATAATTACAAATATTGGTCACTTTATATTAAGATCCGGTTCTTATTATTAACAAATCGTTAACTACGACTTCAGCTCAATAAACTACTAATTTGTTTTTTAATAGTGAGGAAGGTAGTTGTTAAGTTTAGGTATAGGGTAGGATTAAGGATGTATGAATATGGTCATGCAGAATATGTGCATAAGTACTAATAAGCAGCCAATTTGTTAATAATATGCAAGCTAATAAGCAATTAGTCAATTGGTCCCTATACTTAAGTGTTACCAAAATATTATTAAAACTATAAATGGGTATATAAATAATAATAACAAAAATTGATTTTTTGGATTTTTTGACAGACAGACAGACAGACAGACAGACAGAGACAGACAGACAGAGAGAGAGAGACGAGACAGACAGACAGACAGACAGACAGACAGACAGAGAGAGAGAGTGAGAGACGAGACAGACAGACAGACAGACAGACAGACAGACAGACACACAGACAGACAGACAGAGACAGACAGACAGAGAGAGACAGACAGACAGACAGACAGACAGACAGACAGACAGACAGACAGACAGACAGACAGAGACAGACAGACAGAGACAGACAGACAGAGAGAGACAGACAGACAGACAGAGACAGACAGACAGAGAGACAGACAGACAGACAGACAGACATGATTTATCATTCAGGATATATCATTTTATTAATAATTTATTTGGAATTTGCTTATATTTTTATGTTTTCGATTTTACATTTTTATATTATAAGTTGAATGTTTTACTGCTTTTTAAATGTTTATATTTCTATTTATTTCAGTTTTCTTTAATATAATCTCATTTTTATATTTTATTTGTAAACTTTATCTTGATTAACAATTTTTTTAAATCAAAAATAACAACACTGCTGAACACTAAAAGATTTATATAATATTGTATTCAACGTGTGCATACATAGCATAATCATGTGGTATAAAATGTATTTTAAAAATATATAATTTATAATATGTACTAATTTATTTGAACAAATTTTATGACAATTGTAGTCCACAGTCATGGCCTCAGCAGAGTAGTCCACCCCCACATGTGACAATGTGGTTCCTGTTATTAGCACTGAATCACTGGCCTGTCTCTCAATCTCTGATTAAAGAGCAGTATTGAAATCATACCCTCACTGACCCAGACGTAAACAGTTGCTTCAGAAGCGAGAAGCATAATGCCTGTGAGCACATTATGATGATTCATAAACCTCCTCTTTATATCACTGATTGTTGTGAGGCTATACAGTCTCATTTTCCTCTGAATTCTATTGTAGAAGTATATCCTTAGATGTATTTTGCACTGATAAAGTATAATGATGTGCTCAGAGCTTTTAAAATACTGTATAGTGTGTTAATGACCATATTCATGTCACATGATATTTACCTGATATTTAGCAATACATGATCATGGTATTACAATGGTACTCTATACATTTTACATTTGATTTAGCATTTGTTACAGCAATTTTCCATCAAATGACTATGTGACAGTCTGAGATCAATGCTTTTCTGTGAAATGGACAGAAAAATGTATTTTGAATATGTTTGGGAGTGCAGAATTGGAAAATGCAAATGCTCTTTAGGCATGATTATTTCTGTGTCTCTCTCCTAGACTGCTACATTGTTCAGTTTTTCAATACATTCAGTGTGGTTCCTCCACAACTGGTTCCAAATTAATCTATTTGTTAATTCATTAACTACCATCCGCCCTGTTCAATTTGCACTGACATTTTTCTTCACATTGCTGAAAGATGACCTTTTAAAAGAGCAGCTCCTGGAATATGCAGATGCCTCTGCACAAAACACCAAGACATTTAGATGTACATTGAAGGCATTTTGCAGACTCTCCTATCTGGTGAGACTTGCAAAAGTGTTTCAGTTCATTTTAAGAAAACTGCTGCTGTGGTCTACCAACAACAGGGGAGAAAAAGTCTTCATTTGTTTTCTTCACTATTAGTCTTCAGTGTCACATGATTATTCAGAAATCATTATAATATGCTGCTCAAGAAACATCACTATTTATTATTGTTGAAAAATAACAGCATTTATTTGAATAATTTGTAATGTGTTAAAGTCTTTATGGTCAGTTTTGTTCAATTTATTGCATCATTGCTGAATAAAGGAATTATTAAACATAATTTTAATTTAATCTAATTATATGGCAGCCTTGTTTGATCATTCAGGATAAAGCAATCCCAGAATGCATTGCGTCAAATGTCCATTCTGAATGTACTGTATTTCATTTAATACTAAAAACAGTGTACACTTGTATCCACCAGGCTACGTCACCTGACCAGTTGCATTGTTGGGCTTTTTGAACTTGATCCAGGCATCAATAGCAGGTTCATAGCAGAGGAAATACACATGAATATCTGGCCTGGTTTAGGATCAGCTGGGCTCCAGCATTCACCATGTGCTGCAGACATTTTATTACTCATACTGGGCCATCGGCCAACAGTGAGCTGCAGTAATGAAGATGAGACCAGTGTAAAGCCTGTACTGTAGTAAATCTCCTGTCCAACAGACAGAAATAGAGATCAAGTGCTAAGAATTCACAGGTTTGTTATTATCTTAAATGGGTCATATGATGAGCAATCACATTTTCTTTTAGCTTTTGAAATAAATGAGTTTGATGTACTATGAAAATGTACTGTAACTTTCACAACTCAAAACTTATTTCCCAGAAACACTGCTTAATGAAATGAGTCTGCAAAATAAAACTATTCTGAACTCCCACAACTTTCAGATGACCTACAGATGCATTAAAGGAATAGTTCACTTAAATTTGTTTAGTTTCCTGACAATTTAGAGCATCCAGGATGTATATGAGTTTGTCATCAAAACAGGTTTTGAGAAATGTATCTTTAAAACCTGGATTCCGGAAATGTTGGGACGTTTTAAAATTTGAAAAAATGAAAACTAAAAGACTTTCAAATCACATGAGTCGATATTTTATTCACAATAGAACATAGAGAACATAGCAAATGTTTAAACTGAGACATTTTACACTTTAATCCACTAAATGAGCTCATTTCAAATTTGATGCCTGCTACAGGTCTAAAAAAAGTTGGCACGGGGCAACAAAGGGCTGAAAAAGCAAGACATTTTGAAAAGATTCAGCTGAGAGAACATCTAGCAACTAATTAAGTTAATTGATATCAGGTCTGTAACAGGATTAGCTATAAAAAGGTCTTAGAGAGGCAGAGTCTCTCAGAAATAAAGATGAGATGAGCAGAGGCTCTCCAATCAGTGAAAGAGTGCGTAGAAAGATTGTAGAATCCTTTAAAAACAATGTTCCTCGGTCAAATTGCAAAGGCTTTGTAAATATCATCATCTACAGTGCATAACATCAATAAAAGATTCATAGAAACTGGATAAATCTCTGTGCATGAGGGACAAGGCTGAAGACCTTTGTTGCATGCCCGTGGTCTTCGGCCCCTTAGACGACACTGCATCACTCATCGGCATGATTCTGTCATTAACATTACTAAATGGGCTCAGGAATACTTCCAGAAACCACTGTCGGTAAACATAATCTGCCTTGCTGTCTGCAGATGCCAACCAAAGCTCTATCATGCAAAAAGGAAGCCATATGTGGACATGGTCCAGAAGCACCGTCGTGTCCTGTGAGCCAAGGCTCATTTAAAATGGACTGTTTCAAAGTGTAAAAGTGTTCTATGGTCAGACGAGTCTAAATCCGACATTCTTATTGGAAATCACAGACCCTGTGTCCTCCGGGCTGAAGAGAGAGGAAGACCTTCCAGCGTGTTATCAGCATTCAGTTCAAAAGCTAGCATCTCTGATATGCATATGGTATGGGAAGCTTGCATGTTTTGGAAGGCACTTTGAATGCTGAAAGTTATATAAAGATTTTAGAGCAACATATGCTCCCCTCCAGAAAACGTCTATTTCAGGGAAGACCTTGTGTATTTCAGCAGGACAATGCAAAACCACATGCTCATTTTGAGTTTAAACATTTGTTATGTTATCTATGTTCTATTGTGAATAAAATATCAGCTCATGTCATTTGAAATCATTTTAGTTTTCATTTTATTCCAAAAAAAAAAATGTCCCAACATTTACGGGTTTACGAGTTTGAATTCGGGTTGTACATCACTTGCTCACCAATGTATCCTCTGCAGTGAATGGGTGCCATCAGAATGAGAGCCAAACAGCTGATTAAAAAAATCACAATAATCCACCGGTAATCCACAGCAATCCAGTCCATCAATTAACATATTGTGGAGTGAAAAGCTGCATGTTTGGTAGAAACAAATCCATCATTAATACATTAAAACATTACTTCCATCTAAAATACAAGTCCTCTGTTCATAATATCGCTTTCTGAAATCTCACCTGAATCAGAAGAGAAAGATGCACAGATCAAGGACAGTTTATAAGTGAAAACATTTCTAAACAAACATGTCTGTGGCTTTTGAGGACGAGAAGGATGAGAAGCAATGGACTTGTTCTACTGGAGGAAGCAATATTATGGATTATGGACTCATATTTTTGTCCAGAAGCAGAAGTTTAAAGATAAAACGCCTTGATGGATTTGTTTCTTACAAACATGCAGTTTTTCACTTCACAATATGTTAATTGATGGACTGGAGTGGTGTGGATTATTGTGATGTTTTTATCATCTGTTTGGACTCTCATTCTGACGGCACCCATTCACTGGTGAGCAAGTGATGCTATTCCTAACTGTGTGAAGCACCTGTCACTCTGCATATCCTTATCAACAATCCCAATGTTAGAAACGAGCAACTCAATTTATTTTCAACAAAGTGCCTGATCATTTCTGTCTGACTATTCATTTATGCATGGCTTTTGGATTTGGGAGATTTTGAAGATGGTTAAACAATATCCACAACAAAAAGCAAATAGTTTCTTAAAGGCAAAGAAGCAAAAACAGATGAGTCATGGGGCAAAAATGACGTGAATCTCAATCTGAACTTTTCTTCTCTTGGACTATTCTTGGACAAATTAGATACCTCTGTAAATATTTTTCTTTTTCTTCTCAGATGTGACTCTTTAAAAAAGATAATTTCTCTAGAAAAAGAAAAACTTTTTTTTTGCCTGAAAGATTATTTTAGAAATGATCGCTTGCTAACTTGTAATGACATTTTTTTTTAAAGTTGATATTTAGGATAAAATAGTATAATCAGTATAATCAGAGTTGAGTAGATTACTTAATAATTGTAATCCATTACTGATTCCAAATTAAGTGGCAAAAATTGTAGTTAGTTTCATAAGTTTCATAATCCATTACATTACACATTTTAGTTAATAATCAGACTACTTTTTGATTACTTTTAGATTACTTTTGACCTAACTTGTTTATCACATTGATTTAAATATGATAATATTGTACCATATTGATTTAAAAATGCAAATAAAAAGAAAATATATTCCATTTGTTGTTGACATGCATTAAACATGAATTATGTCAAGGTTTCCCAAACTGGGGTTTGTAAAGTAACTGCAGGGGGTTTATGAGTGTACTGAAAAGCTAATGTATTTAAGTAAGTAATATGTAATCAATAAAACAGTAACTGTAGTTTGATTCTGAGTATTTTAAAATGTTAATTTAATCTAATTACAAGTACTTAATTTTTGGATTTACATAATCCAGATTACATGTAATCAGTAACTGCTCTGAGTATCATCATATGATCCTGTGTTGCCATGTCAGGGTGTTTTTTGATAGCACCACAGAGATACCCGAAAAACATTTTAACAGAAAAAGTGCACTTTAATTTGCTTCACCTTTAAGTAACACCCACAAAGATGTGCAATTACATAGATTGACTTATGCAACACATTTTAATAAGACTCCATCAGAAGCTCTCCGTCAGAATCTGAATGGTTGAATTACTATGAGTTTCAAATAAAAAACGGACTAATGCTCAAAGGCCTCAATCAGAGTGTACGCGTGTGTGTTTTTGAGTGTGTGTTGACACTTTAAAGTGCACAGAGGCAACAAACCCCTCCCCCTGCATCAGGCCGCATTAGAGAGCTTGTTGCTATGGCGACTGTCTTTGGCAGCAGCAGTGCTTGTTATAAAACTCATAAGAGTTTCTAATGACCCTGAGAATACGACAGTCGTCTAGTCAAAATAGCTTCTTATAAGACATGCATCTCACTCCAGCCATCTTACAGCTGTGTGTTTCACTAAAGAGCGGATTTCTAGAGAAAAAATACTCTGTGGTTGCTCTGAGGTTGATTAATAGTCCAAGTCAAAAGAGCCCACCAACAAGTGGTTTTGGTCTATCCTTCAGTCTAATTATTTTGGATTGTTTCGTATTTAATCATGCACTTGGGAAAAAATTGTATGTCTTATCTTTATGACACAACTTTCCTCAACGAGCTGCATAATTTGAGCTACCCGTATCACACATAAGACAGACCAGTTACATGATAAATATACAAATAGTAGTATTGTGAAATATTATTTAAAATAGCTTTAAATTTATAATAAACACTGAAATAACTGTTTACTATTTTAATATATTTTTTTAAATGAATACTGTATAAAAAATGGACAGTGTTCTTTATTATAAAATACATTTCTGTATTTATTTTTGTATATTATAGCAAAGCTGGATTATCAGCATCATCACTTCAGTCTTTAGTGTCACATGATTCTTCAGAAATCAATCTAATATGCTGATTTTTTTGCTCAAGAAACATTTCTTTAAAAAAAATCATTGTTGAAAACCATTTATTAATATTTTTTGTGATTATCTTTTCCAGAATGGTTTGATCAATAGAAAGTTTAAAAACAGCAGCATTTATTTGAAAATTATATTTTTAAGATTATAAAAGTCTTTACTGTCACTTTTGATCAATTTAATGCATCCTTGTTGATTACAAATATTAATTCATTTTAAAATATCTTGACCCCAAAATTTTGAACCGTAATATTGATGGTAATTTTACTGGTGCTTATTTTAGGGGGGGGGCAATCCAACCCTCTCCATTGACTTTGTATTGCGGGAAGCTGCCTCCTTGTCATTTCTGACGTACAGTGGGTACTGAAAGTATTCAGACCCCCTTAAATTTTTCACTCTTTGTTATATTGCAGCCATTTGCTAAAATCCTTTAAGTTCATTTTTTTCCTCATTAATGTAAACACAGCACCCCATATTGACAGAAAAACACAGAATTGTTGACATTTTTGCAGATTTATTAAAAAAGAAAAACTGAAATATCACATGGTCCTAAGTATTCAGACCCTTTGCTGAAAAACAAAAACAGAACAATGCCTAGAAGCTGCTATGTGGCAAGATGTCCAGTAAACAAGCTAAAAAATCCAGGACTATGTTTTTATTAGCGTCGACCCCAAAAACTAGCGTTTAAGGACACAAAAGTAGAGCGAAACATGTCATGTTATTCTGAGAACTACGCACACTGGAGGGAAACGTAATTGGCGAGGAGACATTCATTATTTTTAACCATGTAACCACCCCCCCATGTGAACCTGAGAGGAGGAGATATATTGAGAAACTACATTTTATTGGTCTATGTGAAACTACATTTTATTAGTCTATGTCAGTGCCCATTTTCCTTACCTTCCTTTTGTTTGAGAAACAATCCAACTGAATGTCCCAACGTGAAATACCCTGACATCTACAACTATTTGTGTCCTTAAACACTCGTTTTTGGGGGTCGACTGCTTATAAAACACAGTTCTGGGTTTTTAAGCTTGTTCACTGTACACCTTGTCACATAGTAGCTTTTAGGCATTGTTGTTGTTTCTTTTGTTGTAAGTCAGAAATGACATAGAGGCAGCTTCCCGCAGTACAAAGTCAACGGAGAGCATTATCTCTTTTCTGAGGGAAACATAAAGGCTATACGTTCTTCCTTAAATGTATTATTTGATATATTTGAGATAGACAGGAACAGATCTACCAAAAGGTTTCAGACAATGGACAATTTATAACCATATTTTGCACTGAAATCTAATTCAAATGCATTTATAAAAATGATCATATTACCATTTTGCCAAAATATTGATGCTTAATATGATTTAAGTTGAATTCCAGACCCATTCTATGAGGTCCGTTCTATTTTTTCTCCATATCACGGATGTCCATCTTTCTTTATAGCCAGTGGATTTATCTAACGCCCCCCACCACATATCATGCCTTTGGCTTTGTTGGTTAAAAGCCATTTACAAGTCCCAGACCACCTCTTTATATTGAATTAGTTGGCTTTTAAAACCTGCAGTCTTTCATTGCGTCTCCTGAATTTGTAGACTCAAGTTCTCTTCATTGATTTGGCTGAGCGGCCCCTGCAGCTGCTCCTTTTCTCTCGGCTGCTCTTGGCAGTGATGGAGGCTCTCTCTGATTTCCTGTTGCATAAAGTCCTTCTCTCTCATGTTAACTCTTTCGTTAATGCTGTGTTTCACAGAACGTGTTTACTGAATTACACTTTTTCTTGCTTATATTTGCATTATATTGTTCCTTGCTTTTATAAATATTTGTGTCTAATATTTTTTTATCACATTTTGACCAAAAATACAGTACAACAGTAATATTGTGAAATATTATTACAATTAAATGTATCTGTTTTCTATTGTAATATATTTTAAAATGTAATTTATTCCTGTGATGCAAACCTACATTTTCAGCATCATTACTCCAGTCTTCAGGGTCACATGATCTTCAGAAATCATTCTGATATGCTGATTTGCTACTCAAGAAACATTTATTATTTTTTAGCAATGTTAAAAACAGTTACATATTTTTTTTGGAAACTGTGATTCACATTTTGAAGAATTTCTTGATGAACAGAATGTTGAAAAGAACAGCATTTATTTGAAATATAAATGTTAACAACAGTCACTTTTGATCAATTTAATGCATCTGGGCAGAATATAAGTATGAATTTCTCTCAAAACGAAACATCTTACTGACCCCAAACTCTTGAACAGTAAAACCGTTGACTTCATCCATTTGTTTTGGGACTACACGAATCATTAGAGTTTCTTCAACTGAAAATCAAAGCCGGTTTTTAGTTCCCAGCATGCTTTGCGTATGGCTGAATCAGGAGAATGAAAGTGGAAATTAGGTGCTTTTTTATGTCTTTGAGTAAACTTAAAGACATGTAAATGTTTATTATTCACTAATGCCTGACATTTTAAGAGCGTGTCTGCTATATTATGTAATTCTGCTGTTTACCATCGCTGAAGAGTAGAGCTTGTGGTTATGTGGCTCTGAATTAATACTATAATGTATATTATAACTATTAGCTGTGCTAATATTACTGCTTGTTCGTGTGCTATGATAAATATAGGAACTCTACAGAAACATATAACTGAACATTAAACACTTAACAGGTCTTTCTTTTTACTGAAATACAGATTTAAATATACTGAAATCTGCTCAGTTGAATGCATTGAATATAAATAAAAACATACATTTAAAAAATTCTGTCATTATTAAGTTATTCCAAACCTGTAAGAGTTTTGAGTTTTACATCATGATCATGTAATTTCCCCTAAAATAAAGTTATTTACCAGTGTTCATTTGTCTTAAGTTTTTAGAAAAAAAAAGTTAGACAATTTATTATATTTTTAAGGTCAACATGTAATCAAATTGTATGTGCTTCTAGTCATATCTGTGCTTAATTAAGAAGATGTTCTTGAAAATAGAGAAAAAACTTCATAATCTTTCATTAAAATGAACAAATTTGCTTCATCTCTCTCTTTTTCAGCTGATGTCCCAAATCTCAGGAAATATCACATTTTGGGAATAAAATGTTTTGCAAGCCTTATGTTATGTTGATTTTATTGCTTCCTGTGTTCTCAGCTAAATCATAAATTGCTGTTCCTCTTTCTTCTTGTCTCCTTGCACAGAAACCTGTCCAAGAACCCGCTGACGACACTCTCTTGGCAGCTTTTTCAGCACCTTCAGCTGGTCGAACTGTAAGTTCATCCTGCATTAGTTAATAGTATTTCCAAAAGTGAGATAACTGCATGCATTCAATTGCCAAATCTCAGTTTAGAAAACACACCAAGCAAAAACTCTCTCTGCACAGATTTTCTATAAGCAGCACTTGGCTGCTAAATCAGACGCTGAAATCCAGGCTTGATGCGCGATCGCATTTCTGTGTTCATTAGAAATGTTTTCAGCACTTTACTGTTAACTAATTTGTTTGTGCGCCCCCTGCTCCCATCCTCCGATAGACTTAGTCTCTGTCACAGCAAAACATCTCCGGTGATGAAGCAGAGACACTTTTTCCATGTCGCTCGTGCTGGTTAATTAAGACATGGCGGTGAAATGTATTGGTCTTGTCTGCTGGGAGCCTGACCTCATTTTCTTGTTTGTCATGAATATTTGAGCAATCTGCGTGTACATAAAGTGATGAGTTTGTTTATTGATTGTGAGCGACAATGTGGTGTCTTCATGTTGCACTTTAAATGACAAAACAATTCAATTCTTTTGAATTCGACACGTCCCGTCCTCGTTCTTTGTTGTGGCTGAACACGACGTGCATAACCGCTGACATATGTCCTGCTTCATTTTTTATTACGCACATTTTTGTCCTTTCATTTCAGAATGTGTGGGATTTCGGTACCGTGCGCATTGCTGTCTTTTCCTGTCCTCCCTATGTGGATATTGTGGATCATATAAACAATGCATGTAATTTGTCCAAATCTGTCCTCCAGGAAATTAGTTTTACCAGATTCTGATTTGTGTTAACTGTTATGGTGAATTAGGCATATTTAGCAGGTGGGTGCTTTAGGGATCGTTTCAGTACAGTTCAGTGCTAAAATACAGGATAATCTTGATAAACTGGAAGATATTTTAGTACTGAATTTAATAAGTGTTCAATTGCTCCTCTATGTGCTATTAGGAGCCAATATCAAAAGCTAATCCTGGCTCACTAGTGTTTTGTGTAATTTTGTTTAATTATGGCCACTTACAGAAATAACTCTATAAGGAATAATGCATAAATGTCATGGAAATTATAATATTCAGACCTGGAAAAGTTGTGGAAATTAATGAAATCTTGAAGTCATGGAAAGTTCTATAGTCATCGTAAATATTTGTTTTTATTCCAGTTAGCTCTTTTTTTTTTTTTTAATTAAAAACGTTATAAATTATGCTAAGAATCTTTGGGTCAGATTTGCTAACAGCTTGCACTAGGGCAAAACCCTCTTTAGTCAATAAAAGCTTTAATAAAATATTTATTTAATAAAATACAATTTTATACAGTATACTGTCTGGATTTACTAAAGACATGCTGTGTAAGGGCTTTGGACACAGATATTTTTGCAACTGACCTTTTTTGCATCTCCATTTCTAGGAGTTTTCATTTTAGACGCAAAATAATGGGAATAATCTTGAATAGTTGGAATAAACGTGATTTACTAAGATTTGTGCTAGTCAGCGTATTTGTGCCAGTCTTAAACGCCATTATTAAACAGAATTTTAGGCCGTTTTGTATTGTTACAGTGTTGGTAGTATAAGTAAATGAACTATAAGTAATGTTTATCATTTTTCCGTGAGACATGCACCAAGATGTTTATTTAGATCTATGTTTATTTGTCAGCCGAAGTCCACCAGATGACACAAACCTTTCATCCAGTGGACTTTTGACATCTTCTAGGGCTTTTATGAAAACTACAGATCATACTTCTGCATGTTTGTATTCCTGCTCATGAATAGTCTGATCAAGCCCGGTGCATCATAGGTGTTGAAGTTTTCCTACCCTTTCTCACCACAGCCCTTTTTCTGCTATATCTACTCATGCAGCACTTATTTACAAAAAAATCAATGATTTCTACTGCATAGACAGCCAACTTGTAGTGTACATAATACCTTTGCATCAAACATTTCCAAACAGTGATGGTACCGACAGCCAGAAAGAAATTAGCGATATAAAATTAAACAGGACATAAATGCAGCTTTTAAGTTTGCAATGTTAAATGGATTGTTATTAGACAATAATTCTAGACAATGAAGGGATGATTCAGCCCAAAATGAAAACTCTGTCATCGTTTGCTCACCCTCATGTTGTTCCAAACCTGTATGACTGTATTACTTTCTTCTGTGAAGCATAAAAGAAGACATTTGAATTTTGTTTTCTCCATACAATGGAAGTTAAAGGGCTCCAATGTTGTTTGGACCCCAAAAGTTTGTTCGTGTCCCGCAGCAGAAAGAAAGTCATACTTGTGGAACAACAAGAGAGTGAGAAAACGATGACAGATTTTTGTTGTATTTTTTGGTTGGACTATTTCTTTAAATGTCTGAAAATATGTGCATGATTTGTCATTTTAAAATGATGTTTCAGAGTTCAATCCGAGCATGTAACCAATCGTAATGTTCTTGCTGTCCTGTATTATCTGAAATTGACTTGGTGATACATTCACCACTGGCATGACGTGTCATCAAAATGATTGATCATATGGTTAAACTGCACTTAAAATGAAAATGGAAGAATGCATTGCAATAAATCCGACAAAGTCATTGTCTTCAAGGACACCTAGTACACAAACATTTGCAGACATACTTCATCAGCATAAGTTCTGAGTGTCTCTGTCAGATCATAGCTACAGCCTGGTGTTTTGACAAAATTTAATATGACTCTTGGGTTGAAATTATAGTTCCTTTTATTGAAATAAATAAATAAAAAAGCATATATGATAGAAAATATGAATTTACTTGTTTTTTCACTCACAAGAGCCATCCTTTCAGCAAAACAGTCATTACAGCCAATTAGATTCAAAATGCAAAAAGTAAAATAGAGACAAATTTTCACTAATGTAGCAATAAGAAAACAAATATTTATCAAGATGTGTGTGTGTGTGTGTGTGTGTATCATTTTAGATTAAATGGATGTATGGCTGAATGGTGAAAAGAAAACGCAAAAAGCATTGGAAAGAACAATCGGAAAATCGACATTTATTTCCGCTGAATATACTTTGAAAACAAACTAATTTGAACTTCACTGAACAAATTGCATGTATTATGGAGATAAACGGTGTAGATTGGTATCAGTTATGTTGCTGTGGTGCTGTAATAATGGTGTAATCTTCAAAGCTAGATGAGATTCACGGGCATTATTGATTTTCAGACCCAGTGAATCCATCCTAACAGTCATTGTAATATAATATCAGCCTGAGGGTTTGGAAAAGAATTGAGAATATAGACTTTATCCGTTAGGACAGCGGTTCTCAACTGGTGGGACATAGATCTGTTGGGGTCATGCATGGCAGAAGAAACCATGAAAATACTGAAATGCAGAGAACAAACATCACATTTTAAACATGTTTTCTTTACTTTTAAACAATGTTGGTATTGTTTTGGGTCGTCACTTAATGTCCAATGTAAAATCTGGATTCTGTAGCGAAACCAGACCCACTGCTTTAAAGCACCACAAAGTTTTATTTTGTTCTTCAAAAAGAAAATGATCCCATTACATTCTGAAGCATTTCTATGCATCTTACAATTTCATTTCTCAATAGCTTTCAGGTGCACACGCACAACTAAACCTCATCAGCGTGCATAATCATGTTATGGTCTGTCAATCACCGTTGATGATAGTCAGGCCCCCCCGGTGGCTGCTGCTGGGTTATTCCTGGCAGTGTAAATTATGTCTGAGTTTAAGCTCAAAGCACGTGTAATTACTTATAAAACAAAACGCATCTTTTTTTGTTGCTGTTGATAGACTTTCTTAGTTTACCTCATGAACAAACTCTTTCACATATCTGACCGAATTAGATTGAAATAATTTCGGTGTCTCTGTCTGTCAGCTCATTCCACGAGTCACAGATGCGTTTGTTCTTGCGGGTGTCCTGACTCCTGGAGGTTTGCAGAAAGGGATTTGCAAAATAATGAAGGGCTCTGAAAACATACAGTAGCGTATTTTCTAACCCGAGCATACAGATTAATGGACTAAAGTTTCACGCTGAGATCAAAGCCTGTGGGTAATGATATACAGTTCATCACATTGTGAGCGCCTCATCTCTCTTTTCATTCAGCCACTGCGACAAAGAGAAATGTTGTATTGTTCCAGTAATCAATGTCCGCTCACCAAGTACAGCTTTGTATGTTATCACATTCTTATTTGTCAGCATATATGCACTTCATGTAAGAGTTCGTTCATTTTAGAAAATATTTTTTGTACATATAAATGATATTTCTTATATAATGTAACATCATTCTTGACATGACCGAATGTTTCTATGCAAATCAAATAATGATGCACCCAGGATATTTTTACTAGTTTGGGGTCGGAAATATTCTTTTACAGTGTTTTTCAAAGATGTCTCGTATGCACACCAAGGCTGTATTTACTTGAGTAATAATTAACATTTCAAATAACAGTTTTCTATTTGAATATAGGGTAAGACTTTATTTATATAGTCCACTTTAGACATTCTACTATATGTAAGTAATTCTGCAACTACATGTCAACTAGCAGTCATTAGAGTATTAGTAGACTCTCTGCTTAATATCTTCTAACACTTTATTTTTTATTTGTCCACAACATACATCAACTATGAGAAAGTCGTATGTTTCTCATACGACTATGAGAAATTTAGCAAGTATATGTCTACTTATTCTACTAACCCTAAACCTAACCGATCAGTCTACTCGGAGATTTAGGAGATATGTAGTTGCAAATGAATGAGAATTAGTTGACATGTAGTTACAAAGTTACTTATAGTTAGTAGAATGTCTAAAGTGGAGTATCAAAATAAAGTGTACCCGAATATAGTTTAAAAATGTAATTTATTCATGTGATGCAAAGCTGAATTTTCAGTATCATTATTCCAGTCTTCATTGTTGCATGATCCTTCAGAAATCATTCTAATATGTTGATTTACTGCTCAAGAAACATTTATTAATATTAATATTAATGTTTAAAACAATTGTGCTGTTTAATAATTTTGTGGAAAACCTGATACTTTTTTCAGGATTCTTTGATGAATAGAAAGTTCAAAGATAACCGTATTTACTTAAAATATATATATTTTTAATAATATGAAAGTAAAAACATTATTGACACCAAGTTGATCAGTAGTATGTACTGTATGTATACTTTGTTGCATGAAATTGTATTTTAAGTGTCTTTGGTTTGCAGTTAAAACCTGTTTGTACTCCAGAAGTACAAGAAGTAGTAGAAGCAAGTACTAGAATGCAAATGCTCCTAGCTATGCAAGCTCGATTTCACACGTAGTTGCTTTCTGAAATGCTTTTGAACATAATTCATGCTTCTGCAAAAGTAAGTGTTGTGTTCTGAGGCATTAGTGTAAACTGCCTTCTGTAGGCACTAAAGCAAGCAGCTGTCTGCTGCAGTCACTTCGTTCTTTTCACAATCTTGCAGATAAGTTCAGCTGTCAACTTGTTGAAGCTAGCTATCTGAATATTAAGGCATCTGTTTTAATGGTGACATCTCTCTCTCTCTCTCTCTCACTCTCACCAACATTCACACACACACACACACACACACACACACACACACACACACACACACACACACACACACACACACAAAAGCCGGAATTAAGATGTTGATGTGCTGAGATGTGACCCTCTCTCTCTCTCTCTCTCTCTCTCTCTCTCTCTCTCTCTCACACACACACACACACACACACTGCATTCACAGTTTCTCCTCCGACATGGCTGCATCAACACTGCATCAACACTGCATCAACACTACTGCGGTTACTGAAACCACGCCTTAGGCAAAAACCGTGACGTAGACATTTGGGGGTGTGTTTGAATGAGATGTTTTAGGGGGGGTGTGGCAGAATCTTAACTTTGATAAAGAATATCTCTTTGGTTTTGAGACTTTGCAATTTCAGGGATCTTATCTATGCACGATCAGCTTGTAACACTCCAAAGAGAAAGCAAAACTTAATCGCATCATATGACCCCTTTAATTATAAACGAGCCTGAAATAATAATAATAATTATTAATATATAAATGCACGGTATTCACTGATTGCGATGTGCTCTGAAACCGAGAGCCCGTAGAATGCACAACAGCACCACGTTTTGACTTTGAACATGCAGCACTTATTTATTTGTGAGATCCGATGGATTCAGCTCTGGCAGCTGCGAGGTGAGGCCGGCCTGCACACCCAGCACCTTTACTGCAAGAACGGCGCAAGCAAGATTCGTCTGAGATCAATGAGCATTGCCCAGTGTGGTAAGACATCTTTCTTCATAAATAATACAGCTGTAGGCCAAGCACGCACTACATATTGTTATATACGATTAGATTACTCGTATGAGGCAATATTTATCTCACATTATGATGCAGTATTGGGAGAGTGAGGTAAGATCTGTCAGTTGTATTGCTCTCTTAATGAAGGAAATCAGTTGGGACAGGTAGCAATAAGAGTCCGGAAAAGTTAAATGTACATATAAGGAACAGCTGGAGGACCAATTTGCAACTTATTAGGTCAATTGGCAACATGTTTGGGTATAAAAGAGCCTCTCAGAGTGGCAGTGTCTCTCAGAAGTCAAGATGGGAAGAGGATCACCAATTCCCCAATGCTGCGAAAAATAGTGGAGCAATATCAGAAAGGAGTTTCAGAGAAAAATGCAAAGAGTTTGAAGTTATCATCATCTACAGTGCATAGTATCATCCAAAGATTCAGAGAATCTGGAACAATCTCGTGCGTAAGGGTCATGGCCGGAAAACCATACTGGATGCCTGTGATCTTCGGCCCTTAGACGGCACTGCTGCATCACATACAGGAATGCTACTGTAATGGAAATCACAACATGGGCTCAGGAATACTTCCAGAAAACATTGTCGGTGAACACAATCCATCGTGCCATTACGCTGCTGTCGGCTAAAACTCTATAGGTCAAAAAGAAGCCACATCTAAACATGATCCAGAAGCGCAGGCTTTTCTGGGCCAAGGCTCATTTAAATGGACTGTGGCAAAGTGGAAAACTGTTCTGTGGTCAGAAACTTCCACATCATTGCATTCTGTTTTTATTCACAATTTGTACAGTGTCCCAACTTTTTGGAATCGGGTTTGTAAATTGCCAGTTAAGTTTTCCCCTCAATTATTGTAACTAAGTCATGCATATGTGACCATATTTTATAGATCAGTGTCATTTTAGTAATATTTATAAAGCATTACAGTATTTATTGATATTTTACATTAAATTAATATGAAAACAGATACAAAATATCGGTTTTAATAATTAAATGCTTTTGTCAGTTATATAAATCACTTATTGTATATATTTCTTACATTTTATTTAGGGTTTCAAAAAGATTATAATTTTTGTTCTTCAATTTAAATGTATTTATTTCAGTTAGCTGCCAAGGTAAGGATTCCATGTTTTTGTTTGTTTGTTTTTTTTTTTAAGCTTTATTTTATTTACCAAAAATTATTTTTAAAGGTTTACTCTACCCCAAAATTATAATTCTGTCATTAATCACATACCCCCTTGTCATTCCAAACCCGTAAAAGCTTTGTTCGTCTTCAGAACACAATTTAAGATATGTTGGATGAAACCAGGAGGCTTGTGACTGTCCCATTGACTGAACTTTCTGAATCTTCAGTATTTCAGTCAATTTCAACATGCACCTGGAGAGCCGCAGGCCTGCAGAGTTCAGCTCCAACCCTAATTAAAACTCACCTGCATGTAGCTTTCTAGTAACCCCTCAGACCTTGATTAGCTTGTTCGGGTGTGTTTGATTAGGGTTGAAGCAAAACTCTCCAGGACCAACGTTCACCACCCCTGTACTATATAGTGATGTAGTTAATCAGTTTCTGGAAAATTGAAGAAAAAAACGCAATTTATAATGTGTATATAAAACAGTACATTAAAAAATATCTTTTTTTTTACAGCTAATGACAATGCAAGCTATACTTTACACCAACTGTTATGGTATGAGCAAACAAAAAGTCATGCAATGTAAATTTTGAAAGTTTACATCAAATACCATTCCAGTTAATTAATTACTGATTTACAGTGGTAAAAATGTCTGTTTTAGGAAGCATTTTGGCAGAAACTGTGGTTACTATGGTAAATTGTTGTAAGAGTGTGTTTAAGTAATGCACATAATAGTGATTGTTGTGATCTAGACCTGCCAGATATCAGCGTTGCTCACAGTAACCTGACTGTGCTGGAGGGCGGTAACGTGACGCTCAGCTGTAACGGCTCTGGGTTTCCGGTACCTGAGGTGGACTGGACTGTGAACGGCCTTCACTCCATCAACACGCACCAGGTGAGTGACATTCATCTCACGCCAAACATACCATTTAACCTTATTTTCAGTCTAACCATAGCATAATGTTTCTGGTCTGCCCTCCAGTCGAATGTCTACTGGCCCAACATCCACTCCATCAACCTGACGCTGGTCAACGTGAGCAGAGACGACACGGGTTTGTTCTGACCTGCATCTCTGAGAATGTGGTCGGGATGACCAACGTTCCCTTCAGCTGGCTGTGCTATGTACGTATATAGTGTTTATTACAGGTCGTCATGTCTCATACTTAATGGGGTTTGCTATTGCTCATAAAGCAGTGATACATGATACAATTATGCAGCTTGGTGAGAAAAGATATGTTAGTACTTTCAGCAATCAGAAGCCAGATTTACAAAAAATAAATACACAATTCCTAAGAAGAAAAATCTTCCTGTTGGTTTAAGATTCTAAAGACAAAACTTTGAATACCTAAGAATAATTTGAATTCCTAAAAAGAATATTCCTTTTCACATTTTCCATATAATGTTTTTTTTGAGGATTAAAAAATAACACTAGCTACCTGTAATATAAATGACTATTACTATGGATGTGCACAAGTACTCTAAAGTGACATCAGTGATCATTAATGTATTGTAAACATTGATTGGTCATGATTATGTGTGATGCAATTTTCCCCCCTGATTCTGAAATTCAGTACCTCAACAAAATGACTTCAATATAGGGACCTAGTTTTTAAGTTTATACAAATTAAACAACAATTAAAATCACAATCAAAAAGTCATTTTCTTCTTAATGATATAAAATAAGTGGTTCAAAAGAAAACATTTAACATTTGCTGCAGAACGTGTAATGCTTTCAGCTTTAGGAAACACATTGAAAGTATTCATTTATCCACTGCAAAACAAACTTGAAAGTTTTTGCCATTTAATCTGCAACCTGTAATTGCAGCAGGTGTGCGAAGAATAGCTTCATTTTACAGACAAAATGAGAGGTCAAAATATCAGCAGTGTTTTCTGAATCTGCAGCAGCACAGCAAAAATATGATATATTTCTGCCAAGTTAAGAGTTTGTGAACTTTATACAAAGAGTATGTGTGCTTCAAATATATAGAGACACATGACTGTTGTGTATCCCTCGCTGACTGCACATGCAACACGAATACAGTGCAAAGCTGTGCAGTTAGTTAATGAATCACTCAAATGATTCGTTTTATTAAATCACTCCACCTGACTGGCAAATCTGACTGAATCAAACAATACTCATTTTTAAGGTTTATGAAACTCAAACTATTATTTGGTATGATAATGTATTTTACTTTGGTTTTAGGGTTTAGGTGTTTAAAAAGTAAAAGTATGTAAAAACAAAAAAAAACAAACGGTGAATAATTGTTATTCATGCCATTTTATTTAACACAGTCTGCGAATCCTTATTCAGATGTCACCTTAAAAATACATTTACTTATGTTGCAAATTTTAACGCATATAACACCCTGCTCTCTTAAGAAGAAATAACTGTACGGACACGTTTAAAATAGAACAAGGTACTAAATTAATTGATACAGCAATTAACAGCTCTGAACCTGTAAGTATTGTGTTAATTTAATCAGAGAGTGCGCGTGTGTTTAGGGAAGGCGTAAGGTTGTGATGCATACATAAAAATAGACCTGCACTGCACCGTGTTAAGCTGGGTTAAACAGGTATAAGATGAGAATTAGCCAGAGGCAGGATTGTATCTGAAACATCTCTGCAACTTTTCTACGTTTTAATAGGAATGGAGGACTTATCTCGCTGATGGCATTAATGTTTTAGGATTCAGATATGATCTGACACTCAGGCGTCATTATGCTCATTAAACAGCACATGATTTTAAGACAGTGTGTAGATGAAAAGCATTACATTTTATCACTCTGCTGAGTAATGACTTTGACGTTAATTTGAAATGACATTGGCAAGATATGCAGGCGCTGAGTGGAAAAACTGTCAAGTTTGGTTTTGATAACCAAGTACAGGGTCTTGTCTTTATTAAGTAAGAGTGAGTAATGAATTCTGATGGCTTATAAAACCTTTATATAGCTAATTATATTATATTTAGGTTTTTATCCTTTGGTGTCCAATTAAATAAATATTGTATATTATTATACATAATATATATAAAACTTTATATTTATATAGATATATACACTCACTGGCCACTTTATTAGGTGCACATTGCTAGAACCGGTTTGGACCCCCTTTTGCCTTCAGAACTGCCTTAATTCTTCGTGGCATAGATTCAACAAGGTGTTGGAAACATTCCTCAGAGATTTTGGTCCATATTGTCATGATAGCATCACGCAGTTGCTGCAGATTTGTCGACTGCACATCCATGATGTGAATCTCCCGTTCCACCACATCCCAAAGGTGCTCTATTGGATTGAGATCTGGTGACTGTGGAGGCCATTTGAGTAAAGTGAACTCATTATCATGTTCAAGAAACCAGTCTGAGATGATTTGAGCTTTGTGACATGGTGCATTATTCTGCTGGAAGTAGTCATCAGAAGATGGGTGCACTGTAGTCATAAAGGGATGGACATGGTCAGCAACAATACTCAGGTAGACTGTGGCGTTTAAACGATGCTCAATTGGTACTAAGAGACCCAAAGTGTGTCAAGAAAATATCCCCCACACCATTACACCATCACCACCAGCCTGAACCGTTGAGACAATGCAGGATGATCCATGCTTTCATGTTCTTTACGCCAAATTCTGACCCTACATCTGAATGTCGCAGCAGAAATCGAGACTGTGTGTGTCCCAGTCTGGTCTTCTGCTGCTGAAGCCCATCTGCTTCAGGGTTCGACGTGTTGTGTGTTCAGAGATGGTATTCTGCATACCTTGGTTGTAACGAGTGGTTATTTGAGTTACTGTTGTCTTTCTATCATCTCTAACCAGTCTGCCCATTCTCCTCTGACCTCAACAAGGCATTTTCGTCCACACAACTGCCGCCACTGGATATTTTCTCTTTCGGGACCATTCTCTGTAAACCCTAGAGATGGTTGTGCGTAAAAAATCCCAGTAGATCAGCATTTTTTTAAATACACACATATAACAAATTGTAATAAAAGGAATGCAATAATTTACAAATCTCATAAACTTATATTTTATTCACAATAGAATATAGATAACATATCAAATGTTGAAAGTGAGACATTTTGAAATGTCATGCCAAATATTGGCTCATTTTGATTTCATGAGAGCTACACATTCCAAAAAGTTGGGACAGGTAGCAATAAGAGGCCGGAAAAGTTAAATGTACATATAAGGAACAGTTGGAGGACCAATTTGCAACTTATTAGGTCAATTGGCAACATGTTTGGGTATAAAATATAGCCTCTCAGAGTCAGTGTCTCAGAAGTCAAGATGGGAAGAGGATCACCATATTCCCCAATGCTTAAAAAATTGTGAGCAATATCAGAAAGGAGTTTCTCAGAGAAAAAATGCAAAGAGTTTGAATTTATCATCATCTACAGTGCATAATATCATCCAAAGATTCAAATAATTTTATGGAACAATTTATGGGGTCAAGCCATTGAAAGACCATACTGGATGCTATAATGTCAGAACAGACAGCACTGCATCACATACAGGACAGCATGGAAATCAGCAACATGGGCTCAGGAATACTTGAGAAAACATTGTCGGTGAACACAATCGGTTTCGCCCTGTTCCAAAACTCTATAGGTCAAAAATAAGCTATATCTAAACATGATCCAGGATTTAGCATTTTCTCTGGGCCAAGGCTCATTTAAAATGGACTGTGGCAAAGTGGAAAACTGTTCTGTGGTCAGAAATCAAAATTTGAAGTTCTTTTCTTCTGGAAAACTGGGATTGCAGCCATGTCATCCGGACTAAATGACAAGGACAACCCAAGTGAGAGCAGACAGGCCGAGAGAAGGGTTGCATCTCTGATGGTATGATTGCATGACATGGGCATCTGTTTTGGATGGCACCATCAATGCTGAGGTATATCCAAGCTCTAGAACAACATATGCTCCCATCCAGACGTCACTTTCAGGAAGACCTTGCATTTTCCAACATGACAATGCCAGACCACATACTGCATCAATTACAACATCATGGCACGTGTCGGACAAGACGTTTGCAGACTGTTATAAAAGAAGAGGGATGCCACACAGTGGTAAACATGGCCTTGACAGCAACTTTTTGAGATGTGTTGATGCCATGAAATTTAAAATCAACTTATTTTTCCCTTAAAATTATACATTTTCTCAGTTTAAACATTTGATATGTCATCTATGTTGTATTCTGAATAAAACCCCATTGTTAAGAAACTTCCACATCATTGCATTCTGAGCCTTTTTAACTTACAATTTGTACAGTGTCCCAACTTTTTGGAATCGGGTTTGTATATATATGTGTGTGTATGTGTGTGTGTGTGTGTGTAAACATTAAATATACAAAATGTATAATAAACTAAATTTATTTAGTTATTGTATATGAATTTGAACAAACATACATTTTAAAATATAAATATTACATATCTGTATATAAATGTATTTTACCTTTTGTAATTAGTATATATTTATATATTAAAAATGTGTGTATGAAATATGGATGAATAAAATATATTTATTTAATTTAGATAATTAATATTTGACAAATTAATTCAATTATATTTGATATATAAACTAAAGTTTAAAATATGCATGTAAATATACACAGTACACACACATTTATTATGTATACACACATTTTATTTTGATGATCAATCATAATTACATTAAATATTTCATGTAATTGTATTAATGGTAGCAATTGTAGACCAGTTCTTGACTATAATGTCAGAACACACAGATGTGATTTCTTTATCTGACAGCATGGACAATCAGCACTAGAGATATCCATTATTCTGAGAACCATCACAACTGCTGCTATGTGTACATACCGGTACAAGGTTTGGCCCTGTTCCACTGAGCCGCATTAATAATGCTAATGAAAAGTGCACCAGTTGGATTTTAGCATTCCGATCAAAAGCTCTGGAATTTGAGACACACATGTGAAATGCACATCCCTCCCGTTCTCTTTCTCTCTTCTGGTGGGATTGCAGCAGGGCTCTCTAAATGACAGGCCTCATGCAGCAGTGAGAGCAGACAGGCCGAGAGCAAGGGTGCTGCTGCATGCTGATTCTAAAACACATGTCATCTGTTTAGGCGGGATGTGTGCCGAGCTGCTCTACAGGAGGGATATATCTCTCGTCTAGTCTCATCAGTCAGCCAAGCACAAATCACTTCGGCGAGAGAAGGCAGCTGACAATAATGATGCCTTCTCATTTGAATGACAAACAAACGCACAGTGTCGGACAAGACGTTTGCATGCGGTTTACCTTTGAATAGTGTATAATAATATACGGTCTGTGACAGCAAGATTACGAGCTGTCCCTCCGTCAATTTATGCTCTGTCCGTTTTTCATCGAAGACCCAATTTATGAACATAAAGTGCATATTAACATAATAGTGGACCTTCTTTTGACTTGACAATAACCCCATTGTTAAGAAGTCTTTGCATTTCACAAAAAGTAAGTCTTTGAGCCTTTAACTTACAATAAAGGAATGAAAATGTATCATAATTTAATCATTCTTATTGGTCCTTACACTGGCTTCCATGTTGTGTAGGATTGATTTTCTTCTATCTGTGAAACATAAAATGAGATGTTAGTCAGAAGAAAGCCAGGCAAAGACTGTACTCATCTGCTGAATATAAGAGGAAATTCAGGTCTCACCAGATCATCCTGACGTTCTATTCAGGGCCATAGAAAGTGTTCTGACTCAGTGCATCCTCAGTGTGAGCTATAATACCACAAATCAGGCAGCTGGAACCAGCTCTACAGAGAGTCAGATGCGCTTAAAACATTGAGCGCATCTCAGGGTCTGCTCTCCTCTCTATTTAGCAGGACATCTACCTCAAACGCTGTAAAAGCAGAGCTGCTAAAATCCTCAAGGACTGAATCACCCGGTAACCATCTTTTCCATTTACTGCCATCTGGCAAGCGCTTCAGGAGCATTTTAAAAAAACTGAGAGACTGAAGAGGAGTTTCTGGCCATCAGGCTCCTAAACTCAGTCTCATAACATCATAACATCTACAGGACTCAATTTAATAAACTGTAAACATATCCATTATTCTCCATCATCCACACTGCTGCTATGTGTACATACTGCCAACCTATTTGCACATTCTCTTGCACATCCGTGTTTATATTAATATGTATTAATCCACAGTATACTGTATTGCACATTTTATCTCATTGCACATCTTACTCCTTATTTTATTTCATTATTTGTTCCTATTTTCATTCTCACCTATATTTATATATATATATTCTCTTGTGTTATGTTTCATTGTTTTATTGCTTTTTTTTTTTGTATTTTATTTTTTTTTTTATTTTTTTTTCACTTTCCATTGAGCGGACCTGTCCTGACTTACATTTCACTACTGATTATACCCTGTATGATTGTGTATGTGACAAATAATAAAGAACCTTGAACCCTAGTCTGAATGTCTGATATTCGGTTCTCCATACAAGGAAAGGGAATAGAGATTTGTATTTCCAAGCACATTAGGGCTCTATTCACACCGCACCTAATTCTGATCTGTTTAAATCGGACATTTAGGACTATCTGTACACACGATCATTTTGCAGATAATGAAATTAGATCCGTTTCTTGCCATAGTGTTGATTCCAGAAACACGAGAGTCGTTGAAGAGAACAGAAATCTGGAAATTTGACCTCTGCTCATGCTCAAATTATATATCTGTGCTATTTCTTTATATTTTCTTTTATTATTATTCAAACAATAAACTAGGTTTGACCCATTTTTCAGCAATAATATTTTAATCATTAATAATATTTTAATAGTATTATCTCATCTTGTGTGCATACTTGTCTTTTTCAAATACAATGAATGATGATGCAACATTATCTCACCCATATTTTGACATTTTATTTTCACAGAAGTTATGCCAGTAAGCATTTTAAATGCAATTGTTTGTGAAACCATGTATATAAAATCAATTTAATTTGATACGGACACTAATATATGATGTCTCATCTTTTACACAAACAATAGAAATATATTTGTATATATATTTGTACGTTATACATTATTACAGTTGAGGTTTGGTAAGATTCGATAAATGGCAAAAAGAACAACTAAATTAATTACATCTATTAGATGGTAGATTGGATGCCTTGTTTGTAGTGTTCTTCCGATGGGAAATCTGTGTACATCAGCCATTCTGTCCTGTATCTCTTACAGAAAAGCCTCCATCTTCCTATAAATCCTGAGTTTTTCTTTCCTCTAACAGTTCCGCCAGTAATCCTGAAGCTGGACGAGCCGGAGCGGCGGCATCACACCTGCATTGAGTTCACTGTGAGGGGCTTTCCCCATCCCACACTGCGCTGGTTCCTCAAGGGCCGCGAGATCCTGCAGAGCGGATATATCCGTATGGAGATGGATTACTACCAAGATTACTTGGAAGGCTGCTTGACTTTTCAGAACCCAACGCATTACGACAATGGAAACTACACCCTAGTCGCCTCTAACTCTCTCGGGTCAGTCACCAAAACTGTCTACGGCTATTTCCTTGAGCCGCCGTTCATTGAGGATGATGGTAAGTTATTTAACAGCTTATTTACTCTTGTAGCCTGCAGGGATGACTTTGATGATATTTATTGGGATTACTCTAAATTGTATTTTATATATATGTGTGTGTGTGTGTGTGTGTGTGTGTGTGTGTGTGTGTGTGTGTGTGTGTGTGTGTGTGTGTGTGTGTGTGTGTGTGTGTGGTTATATATATACAAAACTATATGATACTACATATTATATATGAAGTTTGAGGTCGGTACGATTATTTTAATGTTGTTGAAAGAAGCCTCTTATGCTAACCAAGGCTGCATTTATTTGTAATATTGTGAAATATTATTATGATTTCAAGTAACTGTTTTCTATTTTAATATATTTTAAAATGTAATTTATTCCTGAGATGCACAGCTGAATTTTCATCATCATTACTCCAGTCTTCAGTGTCTCATGATCCTTCAGAAATCATCACAACTGATTTACTTCTCAAGAAACATTTCTTAATATTATCAATGTTACAGTTGTGCTGCTAAATCTGTGTAAACCATGATACATTTCGTTTTTCAGGATTCTTTGATGAATACAATGTTCAAAAGAAAAGCTTTTATTAAAAATATTTGATTCATAATTTGAATACATCCTTGCAGTATAAAAGTATTATTTTTCAAACACAAAAAGTCTTACTGACCTCAAACCTTTGAACGGTAGTGTATCTTTTACACTTTATATACTTTAAAATGGTTTCAATTTTTAATCTAATAGAATTTACTTTTGTTTCCTCTTACGCTGCTCTTTTAGGAATAATGGAGTACAGTAAGTGCCTCTCTCTTTTTGATCAAAAAAATACAGACATAAATAGATATTAAAGATATAAGTCACATCTGTGTTCAACATTGACGAATATGATAAAACAACATCATCTTTAAAGGCAGAACTTCATAATAATAGCTCCTCTGTAGTGCACCAAGAACGCACAGAGCATAGCACACTTATCATCCCATGCTTGAAATCTTCCTCAGTATCTGTAAAAGAGGACACCCCTAATGACTCTGTACAGAGGTAGATTGAAGAATAGCCCTTATGAATTGCAGAACATGTTTGGCACGTATACGAGCTCTATGCATTAAGAGTTCAGGATGGTGTAATTGTTTTCGAGTCCAGCGGAGGACGGCTCGTGCTTTGGGTGCGTGATGCAGCAATATGTGAGCCCTGCTGCACATCTACCCTTATGACTCAATTAAATGGCAATTCCTCTCTGACACCTGTGAACAAGCCACGCACAGGTTCAGACAAAAGCCCAACCAAAACAGTTTACAGTGTGGCTCTCACGGCAGCATCATAAACGTACAAGTCATGAAGTGAAACTGAAAATAGACATATCTAGTAAGGAACAGAAGGAATTCAATATATAGGGCAGAGCTGAGCTAGTTCTCATGGGGAAAGTTGTCACAGGGCTCAATACTTATTGTTTTTTATTCTGATATTATGAAATTTGGCATCACACTAGCATACATTAGGACTCAAATATTTTTATTTACAATACATACACATTTCATGTTAGGGTCAGTTGTCTTAATTTTGTTGTTGGTTAGTGGTTGTCACATTATTTGATATGCTGTTATTTTATACAATTTATTACTTATAATATCTATTGGGGGGAAAACAATGGTTTATTTTTTATTTACTTATTTATTTGTTTGTTTGGCTAGATTTTTTTCCTCTGAGAAATAAAGGTGAAAATGTTGTTTAGCTTTGTTGTAGCCAAGGATGAACATTAAGTAGATATTAAAAGTAGTAAAAAAAAAGTATGACAACTAGAGTTTTGCAGTATTTATAGTATTTATTAATTATTTTATGTTTTAGAGATTTTGTTATGTGCTGGGTTTTTATACAGTGAAAGTGATGTGACATATGACCAAGTATCGTGACCCATACTCGGAATTTGTGCTCTGCGTTTAATCCATCCAGTGCACACACACACACACACACACACACCGTGAACACACACCCGGAGCAGTGGACAGCCATTCATGCTGCGGCGCCCGGGGAGCTGTTGGGGGTTCGGTGTCTTGCTCAAGGGCACCTCAGTCGTGGTATTGAAGGTGGAGAGAGTGCTGGACATTCAATCCCCCACCTACAATCCCTGCCGGACTGAGACTCGAACCCGCAACCTTTGGATTACGAGTCCAACACTCTAACCATTAGGCCACAACTTCCCTTATTTATTTTTCTTTTTAATCATTTTAGTACTAAAACTTAAACTTTTTAATTTGGTTGCCAATGCAACTTTTCTCACTTTTCATTTTTTTTTCTAAGTTTTTATTTAAAATTGACATTTCCGGATTATTGCAATTAACAAAAATATTTGTATTAGTTTTAGGTATCAACAACAACACTCATCATTTGGCCTCCTTTAATCGAGCAACGTCTTTTCTATTTCCTGTAGCTCCAACACCTGAAGATGAGGCGAAGAGTCCTGAAGAAGATTCATTCGGAGTAAGATGTTCTTTCTGTCTAAAAAAATCAAAAGACTGAAGTTCTTTAAATTCAATTGACTGCTTTATTGCTTTTTTCCTGTAGATGTCGATTGCTGTTTGTCTGGCTGGCTTTGGCTGCGTCTTCCTCATTGTGATTTTCGTCCTCATCAACAAATACAGCAGACGCAACAAATTTGGGATAAAAGGTATGACTAGAGTATTTTGCTGCATTATCTTAAAGGGGTTATATGATGCTATTTTAATGAATGAATGAATGATGCATTTATACAGTGCTTTATTTTGTATTGTTGTACACCCAAAGCACTTTACAATCATGTGTGTGTGTGTGTGTGTGTGTGTGTGGGGGGTCTCTACTCAACCACCACCAGTGTGCAGCATCCACTTGGATGATTATTATTTGGTGTATTTGGTGTAACAGAATATGTTGGCATGCTTTAATGTTCAAAAAACATTATATTTCACATACTGTACATTATTGTAGGTCCTCTATGCCCGCTTCTCTCAAACACTTCGTTTTCTAAAGTCCCTCCTTCTGACAAGCACAGTCCGCTCTGATTGGCCAACTGACTTGGTGCATTGTGATTGGCCGAACACCACAAGCCGCGCTGGAAATGTAACGCCCCTTTCCATAATCGTGAGGTTCAGCTTTCAAAGTAAATATAAAGACAGTCAATAATGTCCTTAGTTTTAGCATCAGTTCAAGCCGAGAGGGGAACAGAGTCACGTGACAGACACAGTGATGAAACTCGTATGTGTTTCAAGCCGCAATTAAGACCCTGACTTTCTCTCTCTCTCTCTCTCTCTCGCTCTCTCTCTCTCTCTCTCTCTCTCTCACACACACACACACACAAAACGCGTTACTCTACACTGTGCTAAACTCTGCATTTGAACAGTCAGTAGCAAATACTTGAACTAATAACAAAACATACTTACAGCCGCTGATTCAGAAGCACCAGATTGTCACAGCAAAGTCGGAATTGACCCTTTATTTTAGAAATAACCTTCGTGCACAGCCAGCCGTGTACTCTCCTAGGTTCACAAAACGGTTGTGCTGTTCTGTTGTAAACAAATCTTAACAATGATTCCTAAATACATCTACTTTCAGAAGACCAAATAAAGTACTTTTGTTTATATGCCAAATCATTAGGATATTAAGTAAAGATCATGTTCCATGGATATATTTAGTAGATTTCTTAACGTAAATATATCTAAACTTCATTTTTGATAAGTAATATGCATTGATAAGAACTTCAGTTGGACAACTTTAAAGGCGAATTTCTCAATATTTTGATTTTTTTGCACCCTCAGATACCAGATTTTCAAATAGTTGCATCTCAGCCAAATATTGCCGCTCCTAATATACCATACATCAATGGGAAGCTTATTTATTCAGCTTCCAGATGATGTATAAATCTCAATTTCTAAAAATGTACACTTAAGACTGGTTTTGTGGTCCTGGGTCACATGTGGAGGCGTGTTAGAATGAGCCGTTTCAGCCCGGTCTGGATCAGCCTTCTCTGTTAGATAGAATAAACCCTTTTGTGAGAGACTTTGAGCTTTATAACTCTGCAGATCGTATAAATGCACAAACAGCTTCAAAACACACTAAAGAAAAGGAAAACAAGAAATCGCATCATATAGCAAGAAGGCAACTTCTTGCTCCATATTTTCAGGGAAGTCAATGGATATCTGGCTGGATGGGAATTGATTGACTTGTGAAAAATGATCTCTTTATGACAGGTGGCTGGATGGGAGAAAATATATTTTGATAAAAGACAACAAACATTTGTGTCTTAATGTGTATTTAAGTAAAAAAGGTCAATTTTGATCTCATGTTAACTTTATTTTATTCCCAGTGAAAAAAGCAAAACTACCTTAATTCTCTTCATCCTTTCTTGAAGCAACACAATAGATTTCCTCAGTCTTTCAGCTGTCCATCATCTCGCAGGACTCGGTAACATAATAGGAGTTATCGGCTTTGGTTTTAGGCTATGTTTAGAGCCTGCTTTTGGTCTGGCGCATCATGAGTCAGATAGGGTTGGGTTTGTGCTCTGTAGGTTTGTGTGAATAGAATTTGAGTTGAATGCATCCTCCAGTCCCAGACCTTGGGGAGGCTTTCTTTGGTTAGCCTGACTTCCTCTGCTAATATTAAGGTTTATATCACTGTGGAGCCTGTGCTTTCAGAGATACAGTTTTATATTCAATCCTACGTTTGTAGAAGAGGTGGGCAGTACCAAAAAAACAAAAACATATGACGATATGAGTCATTTTAGATCACGGCAACTGTATATATATATTGCTGAGATTCAATGGATGAGATTGTTTCCATTTAAATGACCACGAGTTCATACCTATTTTTGGATAATCCAGTGATTAAATACTTAACAAACGAAAGGTACTTTTCCTTTTAACTCAAGTGTTACATAATGTAAAGCTGGTGTTGCATTGATGCCAATGATATTATTTATATTAATCATACCATTGACCATATAAAATATGTTTAATATATTAAGTTATAAATATTATCACCCAGAGTTCACCCATTTACTCACCTTCAGGTCCTTTCAAACCTGGCATCACTGCAAAATCAGTGGAGTTAAAAGCATAAAACAGTCAAAGTAATATTATAAAGTATTGTTCAGACTCTAAATTCTGATTGGATGAGTTGTATTCAAAGTTACTGTAAAGAGCCAATACACTATGATTTTTAAAATATTCTCTTATGGTAGGCTGTATTTATTTGATCAAAAATATTGTAAATCTGTAATATTGTGACATATTACTATAGTTTAAAATAACATTTTTGTATTATTATTTTAATACATTTTATGCATTTTCAGCATAATTACTCCAGTCTTCAGTGTCACATGATCCTTCAAAAATAATTTTTATATGCTGATTTGCTGCTCAAGAAACATTTCTGATTATTATCATAATTAAAAACCACCTGTGCTGCTTAATATTTTTGTGAAAATCATGATATATGTTTATAATAATTATTTTTTTAACATTGTGAAAATCTTTATTGCACTTTTGATCAATTTAATGCATCCTTGTTGAATATATATTGACTATATATATATATATATATATATATATATTATCTTAATTAACAATATGTCTATATCCTTGCTAAATAAAAGTATCCTTTTTCAGTAAAAAATCTTACTGATTGTAAAACTTTGGGTAAAAATCAATAGAGGGAAATAACGTTAGCATATTCATAATTTAAGCTTATTATCAAGTTTTCCCTCTAACTTTCTTGAATTTTGGCAACTTTTGACAACTAAACTCCACCTCATATTTCAGTCCATTATAAGTTATTCCTAGTTATGTTATGAGCAATGATAATTGTGAAATTGTAAATTGCAAATATCAAATTTTACAATTTCAAGTAATAAATGTAATCATTTAAACAATAAAACAATAATGGTAAACGTAAATTGGTTAAATAAAATGACTGTAGTTTCTGGTTTGAACTGTAATTTCATTTATAATAAATCAAATTGTACATTATTTGATCCTAGACATTACATTTGTATGAATTGTTTCTATTAACCTTTGCATGCTTCTTGTTATGAATTGAATAAATGGAAATTATTGCTGAAACGTCCAAACTGTTTGAATCTTCTAAATTTCCAAAAGTCAAATCTAAACATTTGACAAAAACTCCAAATAAAAAGTGTTTCTACTCCATCCCAGTTATTTACCTGAGACTGCCATCTTATCCCAGCGTTATCCTCATTTCACCCAGTCTTTAAATAATGACTGTGTGTCCGAGGCAATATGTCAAAGAGGAAACAAATGACAGAAAATGATCTTTTGTTTCCCATCCCCATTACAGACCTCACATCCATCTTTGCTTTCCAAAGACTGCTCTCCTAAACCAACATAAACACACTGAGTTTATGCATTACCCCCGTGACCCAACAACCCTTGCTCTTTTTTCTTATATGTGTCATCAAATTAAAACACTCTCTCACTTTGTTGTGACAGTCCTGCGAGAGACAGAAAATATAGGCTCCGTTCACTCATTATATCTCACGATCGCTGGCAAGGTTGAAGAGGCATAAAAGGATTGACACTCAAAGCGTGACGTCAATACGAGCCCTTTTCAGCATACTGGCCTTCCCACAATACACCACTTGTGCTGTTTTTCTCTTCAAATCAGCTGGAGGTCTTAGGCAGCCATTACCTCAGATTGAGCTGTATTGGATTTTTGCCTCTCTCAATCATTCTGGAGCCTTTTTGCCGTTGGAGTTTGATCACAGACTATTTTAGGGCAGGCAGTACAATCTGATTTCGTGTGTGTGTGTGTGTGTGTGTGTGTGTGTGTGTGTGTGTGTGTGTTTCGTTTTCTGTGTTTGGACCTTTAGTTTGCTATTAAATCATCAAATCATGAACAGAGGTTGTGCCGCGCAGCGTCCGACTGATTTTACTTGCCTTTCAAGTTGTTCAGGCTAATGTTAAAGCTTCATAAGTTGCCCCAGTCTTCATTTTGGTGTTTGGTTGTAATTGTGGGTAAAAATCAAAAGAGAGAACTTATGTTTGCATATTTTTAATTTAAGCTCATTATCAAGTTTTTCCTCTTCTTGAGCATTTGTATACTCTCTTGTATACTAATATAATCTGCAATAATAAATGGATTAGTCCGACAGTGATTATTTCTCAAGGTGAAAGCATACACTTTTGTTTAGTTGGTTTCTGTAACATGGCTATATTACAACATTTTAGCAAATAAGTAAAGCATTGTTATGCATAGACTATCTTTTGCTGCCATTGTAGTGATCAAATTGAACAAATCTTGGCCCTATTGTACTTAGTAGTGCTCAAAAAGGCTTAGTTTCTCCTTTTCTTATAAGATGCTATTTGACAATGTTTGTGTTTGTGAAACTACAGCGATAAAAAACGTCTCAGGTTACGTATGTAACCATGGTTCCCCGAGTGGGGAACGAGACACTGCGTCCCCTAGGGGTCGCTACGGGGAACGCCCTCAGCGTGACTCGGTCTGAAGATACATATGAAAAAACACCACCTGTTGGCCGGCGACAGCCCATGACGTCACTACCGGCGTACCACAATATAAGTGCCGCCGGGAGGATACATCATCAGCTTCTTCGTCTGAAGCTTGCGTCCGAAGCATGGCTCAAAGCCCAGGGGACGCAGTGTCTCGTTCCCCACTGGGGAACCATGGTTACATACGTAACCTGAGACGTTCCCCTTCATGGGAACTCGAACTGCGCCCCTAGGGGTCGCTACGGGAACGTTATACCCACTTCACCATGCTGAGGGAATGCAAGCCAATTTCGCAAAAAGGCAGCACTAAGCCAACTATACCCGGCTTAAGGAAGTTTCCGGGACGGCTGATGCTGTCAGTGATATTATCCCCTTCGCCAAAGGCCCGAGCTGCGTACCCTAGTACTTACCTGTTAGGCGCGGGATTACCGGGCCTAGGGTAGAGCTCAAGGTCTTGGAATCAGAAAAGATTCCTTCAGGGGATATGGCCAGGCACCTGGCTCACCAGGTCCTGGCCGATCACTCAGGGTTACCACCTGCTCTCCCAAGCTTACTGAGGAACTGTCTCAACAGACCTCTTGGTAGTGTACACCCCTTTCCCTTTTTGGACCCAACATATATGGGACAGGGGAGCGGGGCCCAAGGCACAAACCGGGCTTTAACCAGCTCAAAAAGGGCACGAAGCAGTGCGGCGTAACCCTACCCTTACGGGATTTTTAGAAAGAACGCAGAATCTTTAATGTGCGGACTTACCACTAAGTGGATTTTAGAAAAGTGCCCAAAGTCTTGCGGTGCACTTATTAGAACGCTCTATGCCTTGGAGCGGAGAACTACTCATTCCTCGGAGTGAGAGGGAACTCAGACGCTCAGAAGGGAGCGGCACGCTCATAGATGACCCTCTGGTTGAGGGAGCAATGCTGGCTCGACCAACAGGCGAGCGACTCATCACAGAGCTCTGGGGGCGGAGAAACTCGGACGCCAGACGGGAGCGGCATGCTCATAGGTGACCCTCTGGTTGAGGGGAGCAGTGCTAGCTCTACCGACGGCGAGCTCTGAGAGCGGAGAACTCATTCCTCGGAATGAGAGGAACTCAGCTACCAATGAGGAGCTCTAGAGCGGAGAACTCACTCCTCAGAGTGAGACCTATAACGAGCTCTGGAGAGTGGAGAACTCATTCCTCAGAATGAGAAGGCACTCCGCCGCTCAGAAGGGAGCGGCAAGCCCCATCATGAGCTCTGGAGAGCGGGAACTCATTCCTCAGATCCAGACCATCAGTAAGGCAGTTCGAGAATACAGAACCTGCCTGAAGTCATCATAAGTCCACCTGACTGCAGTTCTAGTTGGGAACTCATTCCTCAGAATGAGAGCCTATAATGCTACCTATATCGAGCTCTGGAGAGCGGAGAACTCATTCCTCAGAATGAGAAGGAACTCAGACGCTCAGCAGGGAGCGGCATGCTCATAGATAACCCTCTATAGTGAGGGGAGCAATGCTAGCTCGACCAGCACGGAGAGCGACCTATCACAGAGCTCTGAGGAGCGGAGAACTCATTCCTCAGAATGAGTGGGAATGAGTGGGAACTCAGACGCTCCGCAGGGAGCGGCATGCTCAAAGGTGACCCTCTAACGAGGGGAGCAATGCTGGCTCTACCTATAACGAGCTCTGGAGAGTGGAGAACTCATTCCTCAGAATGAAAAGACACTCAGCCGCTCAGAAGGGAGCGGCATACTCATAGGTAACCCTCTTATCGTGAGGGGAGTAATACTGGCTCTACCCTTGCAGTGGTGACCAGAATGACTGAAGATCCAGGAGGATCCGCAGAAACCTCCGAGGGGACTCACGTCCAGACCATCAGTAAGGCAGTTTGAGAATACAGAACCTGCCTGAAGTCATCATAAGTCCACCTGACTGCAGTTCTTAGTTGGGAACTCATTCCTCAGAATGAGAGCCTATAATGCTACCTATATCGAGCTCTGGAGAGCGGAGAACTCATTCCTCAGAATGAGAAGGAACTCAGACGCTCAGCAGGGAGCGGCATGCTCATAGATAACCCTCTATAGTGAGGGGAGCAATGCTAGCTCGACCAGCACGGAGAGCGACCTATCACAGAGCTCTGAGGAGCGGAGAACTCATTCCTCAGAATGAGAGGAACTCCGCCACAAGGGAGCGCCTAGGCAGGAAACTTCCACCTAACCTCGGTCGGTGGAGTTTACGGTGGTTACAGGGGAATTAGAGAGGAATGAGAGGGCTTGCCTCTCTGACCCACGCCTGTCTCACCCTAGCCGCAGGAGGGGAGGGCATGAGTCGCGAGACTAGCCTTCTAAGCCCATCTCTGATCCTCAGACCGAGATGGGTTAGGACCCCTGGTTGTTCGGGCTCAGACCTGGACCTTATCCAGGACTTTTAGCAGGTCAGTCTGGTACGCCTTCGTGTGCAACGAAGCGACGGTCTGACCTGCTGCTGCATATGCCCTGCCATTTAAGCGAGATTCAGGGGCTTAGATGGCCAGGAGGGAGCCTTGAGAGAGGATGTCTCGCCATAGAGAGATAAGCTAGTTATCATCTCTTGCACAGGGGCATCCTCATAGCCATTTTCACGCATCCCCTCAGTGTCAGCATAACTAGTATGCTGAAACCTATGAATACGAGAAAAAAAAACTAGCTTTCCCACTCCTTCTCAACCTCCACATCGAGATTTATGAAGAAAGGAAGGCTCACTCGAGCTGGGGGTTATTTAAATTTATTTTTATAATCCATAACCTCCAAAACTCGTTCATATGCAGCGGAGCACTAGCTGCTGCATCTAATGATGTCAGAAAGATCGCATCATCACAATCCAGCAGCTCACTCGCTCGGCCGACGCCGCGGGGCGGTCCCTTTCCAGCTTATCGGCCACCACCAACTGCGAACCCCACGATTTCATTCGCCTCCGTGCCTCGGCAACGGTGGGTCTTGAATCGCGGGAAGCAGACGGCTGCCCCTCTTTCCTCGAAAAGAGGGACAGGCGAGAGCTGAGCTTCCTCACAGAGAGCCGCTCACAATGCACGCAAAACCGCCCCTCAAGGACATCGCGTGCGTGCTCCATGCCCAAACAAAAGACGCAACAGTCGTGTGTGTCATCGGGTGTCAAATAACGAGGACACGGATCCACACACTTCCTAAACGCCTTGCTAGTGCTCGCCATAGTAGAGTTAGAAAACTGTACTCTTACCAGATTCACTCTGCACGCTTCAAACAAACCAGTCAGTGAAGACGAAAAAGCTGATGATGTATCCTCCGGCGGCACTTATATTGTGGTACGCGGTAGTGACGTCATGGGCTGTCGCCGGCCAACAGGTGGTGTTTTTTCATATGTATCTTCAGACCGAGTCACGCTGAGGGCGTTCCCCGTAGCGACCCCTAGGGGACGCAGTTCGAGTTCCCATGAAGGGGAACACATATTTTGCAGATAACTGATATTTTATAAAGCAACTACTGTTCAAATAAGGCCTAAATGCCTAATTATTGTTAGTGCAAGGAGCGTCTTGATCATATCCTGTCTCATCTTTTATGTAAAAGTGCATAAATTCAAAAATTGAGCTTTTGGTCATATTATATATATGGCATAATTTCCTGATTCTGTGGAGGGAAACTTCTTTTAATCAGTTCCTGTCCGCTCTCAATCAAAATGCCAAAATGAAAACAGATAATTGATTTGCATTACCGAGAAGAAAGTACACAGGAAATGTTGATTTCAAGCATTTCTCTTTGCAACATTTCCATTGGGGATATTTAAGAAGTCTTATTAAATTCATTTCCATATAATGCATTCATTTCCTGCCAGGAGAGGATGTTTTAAGAGAGCCTCAGGCTTGTGTCTTATCCTATGGTCATTATTTTATCTGAATTATAATCCGACATTTTGTCCTGCCTCGGATCTGTAATATAATCAGTTTGATTCATCCCTGCATGATTTAAAAGTGACATTACAGAGACACTTTATTACCAAAAGTATTGGGTCACCCCCTTCTAATGAAAGGTTTGACTACTTTAGTCATTTTCATGAGTACAAATCTTAATATTTAAGCACATGGTGATGAGTTTTTGTCTCAAGGTCTGTATTTAAAGTCACACAGAGGTGTTCAGCTGGGATTAGACCAGTCAAGTTCTTCCACACTGACTGAATCATCATTTCTCTTTGATTCTTGTCTTATACACAGAGACACTGTCATGATAGAATAGAAAAGGGTCCAAACTGTTTCTATAAAATTAGAAGCACACAATTCCCTAGAATATCATTATATGCTTAAACATTATATGCTTAAACATTAAGATTTGTACTCATGGAAATTACTAAAGTAGTCAAACATGTTTATTAAAAGGGGGTGACCCAATACTTTTGGCAATACAGTGTATATTGGGTCTTATACATGCATGTAGTGTATCAAAAATCTTGATACATAAAATGTAAATGTACTTTTTTCCTAAAATAAAAAATATGTATTTTTGTACATTTATTAAAAATGAATATTTAAATTGTACGTATATTTTATTTTAGATTATTTTTAGAAATTGAACAACACAACTACCCTACAATAAGTCTTTTCATAAATTATTCATATGAAATATAAAGCTATATTTCATTTAAAAAACAATGTAAAAGCTTGCTTTGTGCATACAATTTCTTCATGCACTCTACAGTTTTTGTAGAGTATAAGGGTATATTTGCAGACTGTGAGGTTGCGCTCATATGTAGATGTTTCTGTCGGGTATTATGATAATTACTAGCTGTGGGTCTGCGCTACTGCATTTAGAATAATCCGGATTCATCAGGATATGATGTTGTGCTCTAAGGCTTCTGTTTCTAATAAAAAATAACTCCCTCCACAAAAAATATAATAAAAAAAGACTAAAATAAACTACATACCTCACTTTCTCATTGCACTGCAGTGCAGACCAAGAAGCTTTGACGTTTGTATTCACTTTATTGAGCCAAGAGCTCAGTCTGTCATGTTTACATATATTTTCTTTATTTGAATGTGTAGGTCAGAGTTCAACAAACCTAAATGTTGAAAGGAGTATGCAGCAAAAGACAAAACGTCTGCATGTGTTTGAATGGAAGTGCAATGTAATTATTTGAGGATACACCTGTTGTGAATCTGGCAGACATTTTGAGTGATAATATTTTCACCATTCAAAAACAATAAAAACAGTCATTCATAATTCATAACAATTCAATAATTAAGAAATATTATTACTATTCTAAGTAATGGTTTTCTATCTGAATATATTTTAAATTGTGCTTTATTTCTGTGATCAAAGCTGAATGTTCAGCATCATTACACCAGTCTTCAGTGTCTCATGACCCTTCAGAAATCATTCTAATATGAATAACACTTGAAAACAAGGCTGCAACTTTATAATCTCAAATCCTACAGTGACTCTGAAAATGTGGACAATTTTACTTCCAGCCAGCTTGAGTCTGCATGATTAATGGATAAATAGAGCATTCTGTACTTGAAAAAGCAGAACAGTAACCATGCATGACCTCTTAGGGCTTCCGTACAACAGAAAAACATATTGATTTTACATATCTTTTTTGCTAAGATGTAAGTACTCGTTCTTATATGCTGACTTGCTACTTAAGAAATGTATTATTATCAATGTTGAAAACCGCTGTGCTGCTCAATAGCTTTGTGGAAACAATTTTTCAGATTTGATAGAAAGTTAAAAAGAACAGCATTAATTTCACATAAAAATATTTTGTAACATAATACAAAAATCTTTACCGTCACTTTTAAACTGCTGAACGCATCATTTCTGAACACATTAATTCATTATTTTGAAAAAAAACATGTAATACCCCCAAACATTTTAACGATATTCTAATTTATAGTATGCTTGGTCACACCAGACATCTTAAATGGCATGAGAGCTGCTTTTTGCCAAATATTAGGGAGGAAGTCTCTATGAGATATGACTCATGATGGTAACATCACTAACTGCATGTGACAGGGTTTATTTTAGCTTCACCGCGAAAACCCTCCCCTTTGCCTTCCTCCAAGCTCTTTGCCCTGATAGCTCACCTGCCTATTAAGATCCTATCATTGCTGTCACAAGGGCTTAAACCTTCCTCGGCTACATTACTGCAATAAACCAAGGGTTGTTTAGCACACATCATCAAACCCAAAGATTTTAACGCCTGACTGACTCACCTTGCCCCAGCCAATGAAGCAGTCAATGGAGCCACATAGAACAACAGCTCACATGTGAAAACACCCGCCTACATGTCTGCAGCAACCCTGACACACAGTTTCTTTGACAGACGACCATGTACAAAGACACACTGAAGCTGTCGCTGATAAGAAACAATGACTGTTTTCTGATGTCAAAATCACAGCAAGGAATGCCGCCTTTTTTCCTCCTCCTCCAAAGTGGAACAGGGTCATTCAGCTCCATTTTTCAATTTTGAAAAGCACTTCACTCTATTATGATTAGGGTTTGAAAGGATACTTTCCCCATTGAATTAATGCACTGTGCGGTTTCAAACATATTCCTGCTCTACCAGCGACCGAACGAGTGCCTGTAATCACATCATTTTGGTAATAAAAGTGAACATATACCCCTCTTGAGATAGAAAACACCTCTGTTCTAAAAGATCCTTCCTCATCTCATATTTTATCATTGTTTCAGGTTCATTTGTTGCTTAAGTGCTCCCCAGCTCTTGCACAGTGCCAGTATGAACCCATTATGCCTGACTGTAGCAGTATTTGGTATTGTAAGTGGTGTTTGCAAAAGCATTTGAACAAACCTGAAAAAGTATTCAACTTTGATGCATAACTCATCCTGCACTGTTTGCACTACAGACATGAATGACACCTCAAATCGTGTGGCTCAGTGAGATCTTTTTTAAGGGATCAGACTTGCATTGTTTTGCGGACTATAAACAGATGAAACCCCACAGAATTACACAGAATAAGTCATTTGAGCCATATCTAAAGACCAAAATAGAGACCAACTTTTGAAATGGATTGTAGACAACCAATTAGAACACTAGTCATCATGGAGGAGAGTTTTTATGCTAAGGGTTGTACAAAAATCAGCCAACAGGCATTTGAATTCGAATCATAGAAAGAGGAATTTACTGAACCCTGTCTATCCATCCATCTATTGGTTTGTTCATCTATCCATTTTTCTGTCCATCTAACCATCCAATCCATTCATCCATCAGTCCATTACATCAATCCATCAATACATCCACCAATTTGTCCATTCATTCATCCATCCATCTGTCCACTGTTCCATCCATCCAGTTGTCCATCTGTCCATCTATTTGTGCATCTATCCATCTGTCCATCCATCCATTTATCTAATCATCTATTCATTCCTCTATCCATTTGGTCATCCATCCATCTGTCTATCCATCTATCCAAACATTCAGTCCCTCCATACATTCATCCATCCATCCAATCTATCATTCCATCCATACATCCAGCTATTTTTCCATCCATCCATACATCTGTCAACTGTTCCAGCTATCCAATCGTCCATCTGTCCATCTATTTGTGCATCCATCCATACTTTCATTCCATCCATCCATCCATCCATAAAATTTGATATTCATCTTTGAAATTTAAATTGCAATTGTGTGTACTATTTGCAACCTCAATTCAAATTCAACTGAAGTTAAGGAGTTTACAAGGCATGTCAATTTGGAAATACACACTACAATAGTATTTTTTTTTTATAGTATATCCTTTTATCAGTAATATATTTGTATAACCTATGGATAAACTATGCTTCTCTGTGACTGAGCTGCTTTTTTCCAACATAAGTACTACATAGTAAAAACACTTAACCTCTCAATGCTGTTCACCAGACAGATATTGCCCATCTCAACTCTATTATATAGGGAATAGGGGACATTGATAAACGCTGTTCTCTCCCTCTTAAGGCTGTATGAAATGGAGATGAAGGTGTGTGTCATGCAGAGATGAGGGGTCATTATCAGCAGTGATAAAGGCAGTGCACTAAATCAATTTCATGCCAGTGAAATGGCTCAGTCCCTCTTGCCGTAACACCATTAAACATGATAGAAGCTGACGTGGTCTGGACGTGCTTTGATAATGATTGGGGTGAGCACACATAGACTATACAAAAACAGTTTGTGTGCAGTTAATTGTGAACTGGTGAGATGGAAATGTTCTGGAACATTCAGTCCAGGGTCAGAATTCTCATTACAGGTGTGAGGTTTATTCTGGGCTTGTGTTTGTAGATCATTCTAGGTGAGGAGCAGAAATCTTCAGCTAAAACTTGGCCGAGAAGAGAAATATGCTCCAGAATGAGATATGAATGTTTGGTTATTATGCGTGTTGTTTTAAAAAGTTTGACTATGTAATGTTTTATCATAATACAATAGCTCATTCTGACTATCCATTTTAGTCACCTTAAATCAATGGCTTCATTCTGGTATGTAACGCCCCCTTTTCATGATTAAACAAAATACTTTTAGATGCAGTACAGCACAAATTGATCTGTAAAATGTTATGGATTATAAATCAGTAAAGATGCTAAAATATATTGTTAACTATTATTACAGTAAAATTTTAATATTTTGAAATATTATTAAAATATAAAATAACTTTTGTTTTATATATTTAAAAAAATAATACATTTATTCCTGTAAATAAAGCTGAATGTTTAGCTGTAATTACACCAGTCACGTGTCACATGATCCTTTAGAAATTACTCAAACATGCTGATTTGCTGCTCAAAAAGACATTAAATATTATAATCAATAAGATAACCGCTAAATATTTTAGTTGAAACAGTAAACATTTTTTTTCAGGATTCTGTTGAAAATTGAAAAGAGCAGCATTTATTCAAAATAGAAATAGTTTGAAACATTCTAAATCAATTTAATGTGACCTTGCTGGATAAATGTATAAATTAAAAAATAATGTAAATAAAAAAGTAACACAGTTGTCCGAGCTTATTCAAAATGTCAGTATTTTATTCAGTAAAAAGTTTCCATTTAAGTATATGTATGTTCAGTATGTACGTGCATTTATCCCGATTCTGATTATCCACACTCTATACTAGTCTTCCAAAGACTTTCTGTCTGACCTGTGCAATACACTTTTGAAACGCGGGGACATTTTGTGCATTAACTTTAGCGGAACTGTCATCTATAATAGGCAATTTCTGTGATCGTCATGGTGTGTTGTCACGGTTGTCACAGGAGAGGAGGATACAATAGTGAAGAGTGCTGTAGGGATGGAGAAATCATTTCTTTTCCACACCAAATCAAGACTGTGTTTCTCCCTCACCCGTGTTCTGCATCTATTGATAGATCACTTAATTTAATGGAGGATCCAGAATGCTCATAACATCAATGATGTGAGCTGTCGCGGTGCAGAATCCAGAGTCTGCGTTAGTGTACAGTACACATCTCATGCCTTTGTGTTTCGTGAAGGAAATACCAGCGCTTGCTTGGCAGCAAAGATTATATGCAGTATATGGATAAACAGATAGATAAATAGACAAATATGTGACAGAAACAAGACCAAGTGCAGTTCAGAATGCAGATATTACAATGTCACCACTGTTGGTTACACTTTCAAACTTCTTTACTTTCTTCAAAATACATGGTTTATACTAATTAAATATAGACAGCACACCTGAGGCTAAAATTATAAGTTATATTTATAATTATATGTTTGAATAGAGTTTGTATGTTAACATGGTTCAGGCTGACTTTCAAAGTTTCAAACAAAGGTAAATAAATACAGTTTCATTGCAAGCAGTGTAATTATACAATGCAATGCCACTTTGATGTCGATTTTTACATAAGAACTTTTTGTCTGGACTTTTTTTGCACTGACATGATATTCAGCAAAAAAAAGTAAAATTAACTTGTTTTTGTTGTTGAATGGAAGCCCTATGGGGTCATGCATTGTTATTGTTAACATCACACAAAACGTTTAATTTATCTGTCAAACATCGGTCTATAAGCATGCAGACTCAAGCTGGCTGGAAATACAATTGTCCACATGTTCAGAGTCACTGTAGGGTCTGCAATGATACAGTTGTAGCCTTGTTTTCAAGTGCCATTAATATTAGAATGATTTCTGAAGGACATGAGACACTGAAGACTGGTGTAATGATGCTGAAAATTCAGCTTGCACCACAGGAATACATTTAAAAAATATTAAAACAGTTATTTAGAATTATAATTGCAATAATTATAATTATAGTTGCACAATATTATATTTTTAATGCATTTTTTATCAAATAAAAACAGCTTTCTTGAGCATAACCGACTATTTTCAAAAACATTTACAAACTTTTACCAACTCAACATTTTTGAATGGAAGTGTACATGTGCTGCACCTCAAAATTATTTTGGTTCCTTGAAGTTGTTTGAAGGAACCAAAACGAATAATGCAGGGCCTCTTAGGGATTTCTGTAATTTCCTGCATTAATTAATGACTGTAAAATTAGTCATCACCCAATAGGCCGAAGTTTAGATGAGCGTTCGCTTCTAAAAGGGTTCTGTTCTCATGTCACAGCTTTTCTAACTTAATCTGTCTTAGTGCTGCTTTTCTGCTCCAGTGGGAACAAATGCAGCCAATTTTTACTCATTGAGCATGATAATTAGCAACAATTGTAAAAGTAATTTCCCAGATTAAGAAAACTCAACAGAGCAAAGCATGTCTATTAGCTTAAAGCCGGGTGCACACTGCATGATTCTTGCCATGATTTTGTCTGAGACTAAATTTGCAGGTTGCATAGTGTGACATGCTCACAAACGGCTGATTAATTGCCTTTGTGCTGAATCTTGTACAATCTGAGAAGTGTTAAGCGTAAAGGATGGTAAAAAAATTACGCAGTGAGCACCTGGTTTAAAATAATAATGAGGCATATGGTGACTCTTCTTGGAAAAGGAGTTAATTGAATAGTCAGTTAAAGGAGTAGTTCAGCCAAAAATGATCATTTGCTGAAAATCTACTCACTTTCAAGCCATCTAAAATGTAGATAATTTTGTATCTTCATCAGAACAGATTTGGATAAATATATCATTGCATCACCTGCTCACCAATGGATCCTCTGCAGTGAATGGGTGCCGTCAGAATGAGAGTCCAAACAGCTGATAAAAACATCACAATAATCAACAAATATCAACAAATAGAGTCCTCTGTCCATCATTTTGGGTGAACTACTCATTTAAGGCCATCTGACCCATCAGTAAGACATAAATGTTAAATGTATTTTTTCCATAGAGGATTTTGTGTTGGCTAAAGACAAGAAGGTTGCTGGTTTGAGCCCTAGATGATCAGATCCATGACGTATGACCAATCTGTCTTTGAGTAAGGCACTTAACAATAGTTTCTCCAAGGGAATTGTTGCTGTGGTAAATGTAATGTAGGTTGCTTTGGATAAAAGTATTCACTAAATTAAAATAAATCTCTAAATCTGTCATTTTTCAGTCACCAGGGTTAAATTTTGGTCCCACCTGACAGGACAATTTGCACAATTTATGGCGTATTGTGATAATATTGCATAGTGGGATCCTTGGCAACTCCCAAACTCGAATGTTTTCCTTATTTTCTTTTCAGCATATTTAGGATCTCTGTTGAAGGCATGCGAGGAGTCACGTATCTCATTAGTCAAAGACAGTCATCCACCCAGTCGATCTGCTTGAGGAACACTTGTAGCCTTTCACTGTACATCTCAAAAACACTGTATGCCATGTCCTGATACCAGCGTCATCCCTCAGAGAACGCGTCATGTTCACTGTAGATGAGTAGGCGAATGCAAATCAGTCTTATTTCCAGCGCTCTAGTGTTTGTTAAACAGCACAGAAATCACTGCGCTCTCAGAATCACACACCCTGAAAACAGTCTATAATCATTTTAATCCCAGATGTGGGAGGAAGCTGCTTCTTTAAAGATCACAATTTGCTTTGAAAAAATGTCAGCACACATGGTATGTTTGAAAACGTGAAGCACTCATCTTCCTCTTATATTAATCAAACAAAAGGAATATTCTTACTGTCAGCCTTTTTCTTCTTTTGCCCTCGACCTTTACCAGTGAGATGCTAACAGTTAAAAGGATCAATTAAATACTACTTTATGTAACATACTATCTATATCTGTATCTATAGAGAGATAGGGAGTGAGAGAGAGAGAGTATAAAATATATTTAATTTTATATACATATATATATATATATATATATATAATATACAAACACACACACACATACATACATACCTGTATGAATAAAAACTTTGGATCAACTGCAGTTGTTCATATAATTATTAGGACTGTCAATTGAACCCATTATGCCATTTACCCCAAAATTCAAGGCATGAGGCCAAAAAATGCCTCTTTATGGGTTTTGGTCTTATATTTATATCATATGATATTATACTTCTGCAATATCACATGAGCAAGAGTACCATTTTCCCGAATATCTGCATGGTTGCATATGTGATACCAAATTTTATACAACAGTCTACTAAACAAAAAATTATATTCTGTTACATTTAGACACAATATTGTCTGTTTTCCCTCAATTTCACCAATAAAAACACAGCAAAACTGTTGAGTCATTCCGAGTAACACACGGTGCTGTTTCATTATAGAATTAATCCAATTGTTTTAATGAATTGGTTGATCTGTTCATAAAGACAGTCACTTGCTTCTTCTTGGATAAATTAGCTGTTTCAACAAATCGGTTGAATGAATGACTGAATGATTTGCTTATTAAGACAGTGACTTTAGTTTCATATTTAGAGTATAATTTCATTTTTTTACATTTCATAATTCAACATTTAGATAAAAATATGAATGCCCATTTAAACTCATTAATTTTATAACATTATTATGCAGTTCTACTGGCAGTGTAAATGCATTGATGTAAATGTTTGAATGCATTTACATGTTAATTTAAATTGCAGTGTAAATGCTTCTGAAAAAATGGCCCAAAAATGATGTCCCACTGTAGCCTTAAAAGTTTATGTGTATTAAATTCTATACAGAATTAAAATGTTTATTTCTCATGTCTATTATGTGCTATGTGGCTGGTGTGTGGTGAGCGCACTGGCGTTGTTGTCCTGTGGCAGCCGTCACATCATCCAAGTGGATGCTGCACACTGGTGGTGGTTGTGTAGAGACCCCCCCCCACCCACATGATTGTAAAGCGCTTTGGGTGTACAGCAATACACAATAAAGCACTGTATAAATGCATCATTCATTCATTCATTCAAAAATCCACTCCATATTTGAGTGTGCTTTGCTCATCATGTTATCATGTGTCACATTGTTAAGCACTTTGGTCAACCATGGTTATTTTTAAATGTGCTATATAAATCAAATTGAACTGAATTGAACGGAACATTGTTAGCTTAACAGCATACACTCAAACTCAACCATAAGTGTTTTAAGAAATGCTATTTGTTTGCCATGACCGTGAAGAGGGTTGATACCTATGTAGAGCACTTCAAACCAGTAAATTATGTCTATGACGTTAGTATGCTGTCTTAGAAGGTAACAGCCCAATTAGACAACACAGAGCAGGTTTGGTAAAGAGCTATTGTAAATCTGTCTTCCTGCTGGAACAAGAGAGATATGTCAAGAGCTCTTCTGAACGGAAGTGATATATTCAGGTGATCATATACAGTATAGCTGTGTTTTCTAGTTGGCAGGATTTAATGGACAACGTGGTCCAAGCAAACATCAGTTTGAAATTGATTTAAAAAACAATGGTAATCATATATACGTCAATCATATTATGTATTACTTGTCCCATTTGGTCTTCACTTTGAGTGACAATCTAATTACCCCCTCTGGGACACGGGCTTTCTGGAAATCACTTAGAGAAAAACCATGAATCATGTTGCATCCTCAAGAACTTGATGAATCAGACCAGTGCTGGTTAGCGTCTGCAGAATGGCAGCAACTTTAAGTGGCACAAAAAGCTACCCACTTATGTCAATCACAGGCATTAACAGAGCGTCTTTCTGAGGACTAATACAGCAATCACAGATGGACATCCGTGAGATATGGATATTTATTTTGATTCAAATATAACAAAACGACTTCAAGGGCAGCATCGGAAAATAAAAAAGGGTTGGAACTTCAAAAACGTTGCTATCTTTCAGCAGCACACTGATTGCTGGAGGATATTCTGCCTCGTGTAAGAAATAAACTGAAAGGGTTATGGACAGAATTTATTGAAATCCTAACAAGAGCTGTTTGCTTTCTCTCAAACAGTGATAAGCCTCAGGCAGCATTCAGTGCTGCAAAGCCCCCTCATCGAGTATTTATATGACATCTGAAAGAGCAGGAATTAAGAAAACACAGTGTGAATGTTTGATAACTGTAGAAATGATTTAAATGCATCGGATGCTCTCTCTTTGACTAAAGCATAACATTGAAGTTTGTCATTAGTGCTGTTTAGAATAGAAGTGCCACTTTGCATTAATGTGTTATCCTTAAACAGGTCATGTCGTGAAGAATGCTTTTTCTTGATGCTTTGGAACTAAACTGTTTGATGTAACAATTAATTAGTAAACCTGGCTATGCAAGAAACCACGGCTAACATTTTCAAGGGCATTTATCCCAAAATCAAAAGAAGAATCAAGAAAAAATTATTAAATATTAATAATGCGTTAACACGAGTTGTTAATTTTAACGGCACTGATTTTATTAATGCGCGATTAACGCAGCGTGTATTTTCTGTTTGACCCATGGCCCAACCCGTAGTTGGAAAAATGGAGATGCACAGTGTTGCCAACTTAGCAACATTGCAGACACCTTAGTGACCTTTTTTCCTATAAAAAAGCACCCAAACATTATTTCGTTTCTGAGAATCGCCGATATTGCTATGAAGTGCTGTTTTGCTGTCCAAGCAGGCACATCTATCCAAGCACTTTGCACATATCTTATATCCTAACATTTATCACAGTGGTAACTCTAAGGTCTCTCTCTCTCTCTCTCTCTCTCTCTCTCTCTCTCTCTCTCTCTCTCTCTCTCTCTCTCTCTCTCTCTCTCTCTCTCTGATTTGTTTAGCGCTTGGCAAGAGGGTTGATTTGTAGGTTAAACCAGATATTATGTTGCTTCTCTAATTTTACTTAGCAAGTATAGCCCAATAGACACATCAAAGCTATTGTCTTTATATTTCTGCATTTAATATTCATCAGATGACTGCTCGATTATCTGGATTTTGTCAGATTAACATCTTGGACAGGAGAGCTGGTTTATGGACAATGGGTCCAAACATCAGTCAATATTTCACATTCATTACATTGTCTGACAACAGAAACAGTAAAATATATCAATGAAAACTGTTTTATTGAGAATTTAGCTGCATCAAAATACAGTATGTGGGCACAGAGGCAAATAAATGCAATAATAAATAATATAGGATATGTAAATTTTGCATGTTCAGAAGAAGAGCTGCCCTGTCATGCAAACATTTAAACAGGTTTGTGTCAGTAGATTGCTCAGTGCAAAGAAAGAGAAGTAATGGGAACCTGGTATTTCTTTTTTTTTTCATGTGTCTAAAAGACATGAACAATAGGGTTGTAACGATTCATTGTTTTGTATCGATATATCGATACGATGCATCGATGCCACGCGAAAAATATTGATATCTGTAGTATAAAAAGTCACCTTTATTTGGGCACTGTCCACATTTTCACATAATGTCCGTCTATGCATTACCGTCAATGCTGCATTCTCATTCAATCTCACGTATCAGGACTCGATATAAGGACCACCCTAAGGCTCAATGCGAGCATAAAAGACACTCGGGATTGTTGGAGTAACAGTCGAGCGCTGTGTGAGTTCTCTCAAACGCATCTGCGCAGCATCAGTGCTGCGTCACAGTATAGTCTGCGTGGATACTGAATTTAGATCTCCTCCATTTTTTTGTGCATGGATGAATAAATACAGACAAAACTACATCGATATGCATATATTGGCTAATATCCTTGTAAACAGTCGTTTAATCATAGCATATATCTTAATGTAAAGAGTGGAGAAAGAAAAGGCATGTTTATCATCAGTATATTAAATATGTGCTTTCATTCTTAAAGTGAAACTAATAAACTAATAAGAAACCAATAAATTCAAGAAAATTCAATCCCAAAACTGCTCCTAAATAACCTTTGTAATATCAAAACTATTCATTTATACAGTGAAGACTATGCAGTTATTTTACATTATTTTGATTATTACATTTTTTCTTTTGACCATGTATGTATTTTAGACTGATCTGAAAAACCTGAAAAGCACTGTTTGTTGAACTTGTGTCTTTGTTCTATTGTATTTATTTTTGCTATTGCTTGTAATTTGGGACTATTTGGTTATCTGTAGAAAAGATGTTTAGCACTGAGCCCATAGTAGCATTTTTAGATTTATGTTCAAGTTATATATTTTGGTTGCATTTGTGAGTTAATAAAAATGTAGATGGTTGATTTGATTATCAAATGGCAACTCTGATAATCCACTATATATCGTACTCGAATCTAAATGAAATATTTGTTTTGAGGTATCGGCAAATATTGTATCGCTGGGCACTGTAATGAGAATCGATATCTTATCGAATCATATTAACCATCCGATTTACACCCCTAATTAACAAGTTCTTTGAAAAACATCTATAACTTTTGAAACATACATGAACATAATGACACAATTAACAAGAGACAGAGGTCAGACAGAGCACATGGCCAATGAGAAACACAACAAAACGTCCGTGGGTGTGACTGTGTGTGTGTGTGTGTGTGATGTGTGTGTGTGTGTGTGTGTTCTAGAGAGTGTGGTCGGGATCAGGGACTCCAGCGGCCATGGCTGTGTGTGTTACAGTGACCCTGTTGGCCGAGGCACATTCTTCCCCAAAATGTCCTGGAGAGCTACATGTTATTGATAATTACGTAAGGTTCTCTGGGTAAAAAATTAAATGCATGAATATATTTATTTCTCCCAGTCAAAATGGCAACTCTGGTAATCCACTATAAAAAGCTACACGAATCTAAATGAAATATTTGCCTTTGAGCAAAAACAGTGTTGACAGGGGAATCCCTGTGCTCTAGGCACTGTAACAGGGTCACAGACACAACAAGAAAACAAAAATGCTTTTATATTTAACAAGTCTTGAAATATTAAATTGTTTTGCACATTCTCTCGTTTTGTCCTCGATTTGAGCTTGTTTGTTCCTGTGAACTTGTCGCTTTGTTCTTGGGATGGGATTAACACAGCTGCATTATGATTTAAGAGCAAAATATATTCCAAGGGCCCCTACGTGTTTGTTTGTGTGTGTGTGTGTGTGTGTGTGTGTGTTTTGTCTTTAATGAACCGCTTGGAATACCCGAGGAATTCTATCTAGAATTAACTGAAGAGCTAAAAAGAAATGCTGATTTGATATATGTTACGTAACCATCTGCGGCACGACTTGAGGAGAATCAGACAATAATTACATTCTTGCCTCCAGCACTGTGTCAGATTGAGCCCATTATGCTAACCCGTATTTTGGGTGACAGTGGCTTACCTCTGTGATTATCTGTACTGCACATTTAAGATTAGCTGGTGTGTATTTCAGCTTTCTGTTTGCCACGGTATTTGCAGATGTATTTCCTAAACTCTCTGTCTCTCTCTCTCTCTCTCTCTCTCTCTCTCTCTCTCTCCTCTCTCTCTCTCTCTCTCTCTCTCTCTCTCTCTCTCTCTCTCTCTCTCTCTCTCTCTCTCTCTCTCTCTCTCTCTCTCTCTCTCTCTCTCTCTCTCTCTCTCTCTCTCTCTCTCTCTCTCTCTCTCTCTCTCTCTCTCTCTCTCTCTCTCTCTCTATCTCTCTCTCTGAAGAATATTCTCTGAAATATTCCCCACAAAATTAGTATAAGAGGAATGAAATATCTTGACTTCATTATTGACTGGTGATTGTGTTCTTGACTAATTGAATAACCTGTATGGGATTGGTTAAAATAAAAAAGGCTTTGTTTTTATTGCCAGGTTCTTTCGACAGTCAGTTTCTCATAGAAGTTTGCATTGATTACCATAATAGCCAACAATAAAATGCACACTCAAGTTAATACAGCCCATAAAACAGAGATTGCTTATCGATACGTCTTAACCATTAACAAAAGGTATGGTCATGTTTAGTATGCAGTTTGTATACTGCACAGTATACACTGTATAATGCTTTCTATTTGGTAAAAGTAGTATGTGAAATAGAATGTGTTGCACATGAATGTTTCAAATAGTAGTATACTACATTTATCACATAACCATGTTTAATTTAGCGAGTGGGATCAAAATTATATTTTAGAAATAAAAACTATTGTGGTTTATTTACTTATTTATTTATTTTATTTAAAAAAAAGCTTGTTTACACCTTGGGAAAAATTAAATTAAATTAAATTAAAAAGTTATTTGTCGCTTTTTTATCTGCTAAATACCCTGTACAACCTGTTTGCACATTCTTCTTGCACATTCCTGCTTATATTATTATTTATTATTCAGTCTACAGTATACTGTCCTGCACTTTGCACATTTTATTCTCTTTAATTTTTATTCCTTTTTTTATTTTTTACTTCATTTTTTTCATACCTATATTTATGTATATTCTCTTGTGCTTGTGTTACATATAATTGCACTTTCCATGGAGCTTACCTGACTAACATTTCACTGCTGGTTATATTCTGTATAATTGTGTATCTGACGAAAACAAATCTTGAATCTTGAGATAGATGATAGAATTAAGAGAAAAAAAAGCCAGATTTACAACTAATAAAGTCAGATTTGTAAGTAATAAACTCAAAATTCTGAGAAAAAAATAGCAAGAAATGTAATATATAAACTCACAAATCTGAGAGGTAAAAAACAGAATTATAAGATAAAGTTAGAATTTTAAGATATAAACTCACAAAAACCTTACTGATTGGAGTGTTTTTGAGGCTGCTGCAAATGATCTGGACGAGCTCACAGAGACTGTAACATCGTATATATCAGTTTCTGTGAGGACATGTGCATTCCTACCAGGACTCATTTAACCTACAACAATGACAAACCGTGGTTCACTGCAAAACTCAGCCAAAGAAGATGATTACAGGAAGGGGGATAAAGTCTTGAATAACCAGGCCAAATACACACAGGAAAAGGAGATCAGAGTGGCAAAGAGGAATTATTCAGGCAAGCTAAGGAACAAAGGAACAAATTCTCTTCCAGTGATACTGCTTCAGTGTGGAAAGGTATGAAAGACATCACCAGTTAGAAGACACCATCCCCCAGCACTGTGGAGAATCAACAACTGGCAGACCATCTGAATGAGTTTTATTGCAGGTTTGAAAAAACACCATTCACACCTCCTGCAACCCCCCTCTCTGCCACACCTGCACTTGTACTGCAGATAAGTGAAGAAGACATCCACAAGTTCTTCAGAATGAACAAGAGAAGGAAGGCACCAGGCCCAGACGGTGTGACACCAGCCTGCCTGAAAACCTGTGCTGACCCCCATCTCCACACAGATCTTCAACAGATCACTGGAGCTCCTGAAGTTTGCAGACGACACCACACTGATCGGCCTCATCCAGGGCGGTGACGAGTCTGCTTACAGACAGGAGGTTAAGGAGCTGGCTGTGCAGTTTTAACAACCTGGAGCTTAACACGCTCAAAACAGTGGAGATGATCGTGGACTTCAGGAGAAGCCCCCCTGCTCTCCCCCCACTCACCATCATGAACAGCACTGTGACTGCAGTGGAGTCATTCAGGTTCCCGGGCATCACCATCTCCCAGGACCTGAAGTGGGACAATCACATAGACTCCATTGTGAAAAAGGCCCAGCAGAGGTTGTGCTTCTTTCGCCAGCTGAGGAAGTTCAACCTGCCACAGGAACTGCTGAAACAGTTCTACTCTGCCATCATTGAATCCGTCCTCTGCACATTAATAACTGTCTGGTTCAGCTCAGCTACCAAATCTGACCTCAGAAGACTACGGAGGGTAGTCCGGACTGCTGAGCGAATCATTGATACAAACCTCCCCACTCTCCAAGAACTGTATTTATCCAGAGTGAGCAAAGGGCTGGAAAAATCACTCTAACCCCTCAAATCCAGCACACTCCTTCTTTGAACTGTTACCGTCTGGTGGACGCTACAGAGCTCTGAGCACCAGAACGACCAGACACAGAAACAGTTTCTTCCCTCAGGCAATCCATCTCATGAACACTTGACATTAAACATGGAACACACAACACATCATTTATTCATCACATACTTATTTTTCATTTCAAATTTGCACATATCAGACCTGTACACCATAATTGTCTATATTATATATTGTGTTTTTGCTTAACAAATTCCTCGTATGTGTAAACATACCTGGCCAATAAAGTTCATTCTCTTCTCATTCTTTCTCACAATTCAGAGAAAAAAATGTCAGAATTGTGAAATAAAAGCTCACAATTTAATATAAACTCACAGTTCAAATATAAACAAGCTCACAGCTGTGAGATAAAAGCTGCAATTTAAGCAATATAAACATTCAGAGAAAAATAAGAGTTATAAATGTAAGATATAAACTCACAATTCTGAGGTGAAAAATATATAAAGTAAGAATTTTGAGATATAAAATCAAGCTCACAATCGCCAGAAATATAAATAAGCTCACAATTGTGAGAAATAAGTGAGAACTGTGAGATAGAAAGTCACAATTACCTTTAAAAAAAGTGAGATGTAAAATTTGGAATATAAAAATAACAAAAATTTTATTCTGAGTATCTAAATTTTTTCTCAGAATTGATAAATTACTTTTTTATATTATTTGTATTCTGTGGCAGAAATAAGTTACCAAAGATATCTATACAACCTTAAACAGTTTCCGTTATTAGATCATTTGCAGCAATTGGAATGAGTATGTTTGCAACATTTAGTCTACATGCAGCCTGCAGTGTCCTCTCATTTGAGTGCAGTATGAAGTGCTGCGCTAGCACTTAAACAGTCCAAATCTGTTTTGTGTGCATCTGGGCCTTTTGGATGTGGCTCGTTGAACAGTTTTCTTTGCACTGTTGGATCAGTGAAGTCATTGGGCCGCGCAGTAGCCTGATCGATAGCAGTCTTACTGTCAGTATCTGAATGATCACATGTTTCTGTGCGCTCCCTGCGACTCAGTAATAAAAGATAAATATTTAATGGCCCCTGCTCAATCGTGGCCCACCACCGACTGCCCAGGATGATGCAATGTTATCAATTTTTATCACACCTCCCCTGTTTAAATGGCTGGAGTTTGACTGATGAAAGCAGCTCTTTATTTTTTCATTGCACTTCGGTTCAGGAGATTGTGTGCTAGTGTAGACTAGGAATCAAGCTGGGCCAATGCTTGCTTTGCTGTTCTAATGTATATGATGCCTTGGTAAAATGTTGAATTAAACATGTTTAGTAGTTAAACATGTAGTAGTTGTTTTCTTGTCCAGCTGTCCACATTTCCACTAAGATTCAGTTTTTAAGTCGATTCAAAACAGTCACAGACTGTTCTTTTGTTTTCCCTTGTAACATATTGTTCGACAACTTTTTTAATTGATTATTTATGCTATTTATTTATTTATTGATTATATATTTATTTATTTGTTGATTTATTTACATATTGTTATTTTATTTAATTGTATTTATTTATGTATTTTTGTTTTGCTTTAGAAACGATTAATTCCGTTTTGATAAATATAGGTATCTAACTGTTACAAACACATTGTCGGGATTGTGTGTTTTGCTCCCCATGTGTTCGCTGTGACCCAGTTTCTCCTGTCTGATTGTGTTCATGTGATCCAGGTGTGTCTCGTCATTTATCTTAATAGTCCTGTCTTTATCAGCCCCAGTCCATTCAGTCAGTGTTTGTCGGTCCTTGATTGTCTTCCTGAGTGTCTTCCTTGCCTGAGCTCCCTGTCTACCTGTGGAATATTAAAATCATTCGTTTTGTGAATCCTCGTCTCCGTGCTTCCCTGAGATTCGTGACACATATCTGGGTCATATTTAAAAATAAAAATAAAAAATGTTTTTAAAGAAATTAAGCCTTATTGTTTCTTAGTGCCCTTAATAATTGTATGACAAATAAACATTTTTTCTAATTACTGTACTATTCAATTAGATATTCCTATTAACATTCAATAATTACTATCAAAAATGTATTATTCTTGCATAGTATGTATGTAGTATTCATGGTAGTATTTTTATACTGGTTTTCTTAAATGTATGCTAATTTCATGCTGAGTAATGAGAATCTGATCAGTTAGCACATATAATAATTGTAAATACAATAAAAAATACAATAAAATTATATAAAAACAATTAAGCAAAATAAATTAATTAATACAACATCCAGATCTAATATATCTAATATGTTTAGGGGAAATGTGTAAAATTCTAATGAAAAATGTCACAAAATTCTTAAAACATAATTTACTTAATCCAGTTAATCAATATTTAAATACATTTATAAATTTTTCAGGGCAAAATGACCTTGACATTTTGTGAGATTCAGCTTAACATCAGTGGCTCAAGACAAAATAAGCTAGTATGATGTGTTTGGTAGATTGAGCATTTTTGTAGAATAAAATATGCTCAAGCTTTTCTCACAGAGCCGTTTAAACAATCATAAATAAAATAAATGATCGGCCCAGAGGAGTCATACATTTCATATTGCCTGCTTTGTGAAGGACCATCAATAATGGTGGTCTGTATCCCTCAGAGTGAGATTTGACTAGGAGCACCAAGAGTTACACTCAAATGTTTAATATTGAACTCTCAGATTTACTTTGTGCCAACAAGCATTATTTCTTACTAGCACCCTAAATGTCAAACTCAAAAGACGTGTGGTTTACTTTTACCTACGTGTTCTGTCATGAGCTCCTGAGTAGAGGCTTCACCAGTTCAGAGAACTGCAGAAGATTGTAAATCTTTAATATTTAAATTTAAAACAAGTAGTTAGTAGATGCTCTTCTCCAGAATACACATAAGAAACTGTTTATAAACAGAGGGACTAAAGCTAAAACCTTATGCCTTATTCAAAGCCTAATAAATTCAACAGGAATAAACAAGCCATGTCACTTGTGCACATCACTTTTAGTCGTGCCCGTGGCTCTGCTGTTATGGCAAGACTTCACACACCTTAACCTAGGGATGTATTTGCGGGGGTTACACCTACAAGTCTGGGCAATGCTCCATAACCCTGAGACAGTCAAGGTGAGAAAAAAATGTTTTTAGGTCTCTTCAACTGCTACTGACACAAGAGTTGGTGAGATTTATTGATTCAATGTAAAATTATTATTTCTGATGTTAGCCTTCAAAATTCACCGGATTTGACAGACTCACCTTCAAGACAGCATTTGAAAGCATCTTGGGCACAAAGACTTAAGCGGCATTTGAAGATTTCTTAATTTGGCCAATTTGCATGATGTGTATCCTTCACGGAGAGGGCAAAGCAAAATGGATCTTTTTTAGCTATGGTAACTTATGTAGATTAGGGTTTTAATACAATATGTAATATAAATATATTTCAATCTTATTAAAAAGTGACTATTTTATTTCTTATGTGTGTGCATAGAGAACTGCAAGAATGACAGCCTCACTCCGATTTGGAACTGATTCATCATGTTTGATGTCATTTAAATAACTATCACCACCCATGTTTGTGTTTTTACAAAACAGATATTAGTACTTTGATAGGTTTGTACTGCATATTAAAATTAGAAAAGTCAATACTTTTTTACTCTCCATTTTAGTTAAATCTATAATACCTTAAATGTTGCTAGCATATATTTTATGGTAACCACAGCTGCTGTTTAATCTTCACAGACATTTTGATACTTATACGTTTTGTTTTACAAGATCATATTCATAAATTAGCACAGCTTTGAGTCATTTGGAGCATAATTACAATCACTAGAAGTAAAATGCTGTAAACAACAGCAGATAAATGACTTCAGTGTCACCAACACCACTAAAAATGTTCAATCTTCAATTAAAATCAACAATTTATGAAGTTTGTGTTGAAATAGTTTGCAATAGCTCGATTATGAACATAACACGGCTGTGAATTTGCCTGTCCTCAACAAGCTCTGTAGCCCAATTTATTCACTTGCCACCTTTTTTAAGAAACGTAAAAGCTAAAATCACGAGTGGGGTATTACTGATATATTCATGTTGTGGAATAAAACTGAAATGAAAATACCATGATCTTATTTCAGACATTTAACAAAAAACATATTTGAAAGACCCACTGGCATCAGGACGATGAAGCAGCAAGGCAGCTCACTGGGTTTTGAAACAGAGCTATAGAGATATTCATTAGAAAAGCTGGTTATTCAGACAAATGGGAATCATTTTCACATTAGGAAAACAGAATTTCACATCAAACATTAACCGACAAGAGCTCAGCTTGGAATGAATTCAGTGATATAATGCTCATTAGGTGGGTTTACAGATATCTGTCCAAGTCTGACGCATACAAACATATTTTAGACATCTGAGGAGACAGAGAAACAGTATTCAGTACTTCTGTCACTCTGTTGATCATTTGTTTGGTTGGCCATCTTTAAACCAGTCCCTGAGTGTGCTTGTGAACAAACGGCTGTTTTGAAGAGTCCTGTTTGAGGTGGGCTTGTTGAAAATGATATGTTTACCAGCAGTAACACCCTCCTTCCTTCCCAATTCCCCAATTCAGCTCAAAGGCTTTCCCTCAGGTGGCAAATTTAGATGATTTTAAACCAATGTCAGTTTGACTTTGAATAAATAAGTAAACTTGATGAAAGAGTTGTTGACGTCTTTGTAGTCTTTTGAAGGTTTAATGTTGTGAAATGAGCCAACTGTTGTTAAGTCATCCCATTTAGCTAATGTTTAAAGTCTAATGTTTGGCTCCTTACAAAGACGGTAATCAGTGTTTGATTTGGATCAAAGCCATCTTTGTTTTTTTCAATGCATCAAAATAACATTCAATCTGGTGTAGGTTTATCATTACTTTGTGCTTGCTCTACAGGCCCAGTGGCAGTTATCAGCGGCGAGGAAGACTCTGCAAGCCCTCTTCATCATGTCAACCATGGTATCGTCACACCCTGCTCTCTCGACGCAGGACCTGACGCCGTCGTAATCGGCATGAGTCGCATTCCCGTCATCGAGAACCCGCAGTACTTTCGACATGGATTCAACTGCACCAAGCCGACCACTTGTGAGTACAACCGCATTTGCAGAAATTCTACACAGTTTGTAATGAACTGAACAACTAATTGTTAATGATGTATTTAAATGGGTATCGGATTTGTGTCTCTTTTCTGCATGCACGGTGCAAGAAAACACAGTGAACCAGGTACGATTTGACTCATTAGTGTAACCAGATCTTGCTGTAAAAAATAGCAAATAAGAACAAGGCCTTAATAAACTTAAATCCAAATGTGTTATCTTGGAAATAAGCCACATACCAAAATATTGCGACCTGTGCCTGCCTACTTTATTAACTCCATAAACTGGATTGTTTTATGAAGCCAAAATCAAACAACAAACCCGAAGAGGCTGAAAAAGTGTTGCTTATAATAAGTGGACATGGCAACCCTTCAAGAGCACGCTCTGCCAAGCAACCTTCCAAACATAAACAAAACATGACGGCTCTGTCGACGACGGTTTAATTACAATCTCTCAGCATAATGAGTCTTTGGTCACTGTAATATTACCAAAAATAAGATGCCAAAGTGGTTACCTTGGTGTCAATCATCGCAACTTCAAAGTGAGTTTTGTTCTGTACACACACAAACCTGGAGTTCACTCCTGACACAAGATTTATATTTCAAATAATTCTGTTCTTTTGAATTTTCTATTCAAATGTATCAGTTTCCTCTTAAGCTGCATTACTGTTTTCAACATTGATATGGAAATGTTTCTACAGCACTAAATCAGTATTTTAGAAGGATTTCTGAGGCATAACGTGACACTGAAGACTGGAGGAATGCTGCTGGAAATTCATCTAAAATTACATTTTAAAATAGTAGAACATCTTTTAATTGTAATAAGCATAGTTCATGAAGGATAAAATAATACACCACCGTTTTTGCTCATTATACTGTTTCACTCAGGAATACTTACGTAAACGGACGTAAAATGTTTATGAATATTGAATTTAACTCTAGTGACACTAGGTGGTGCTTCTAATGGAAGCCGCATGAATTCTACACATAAAAAAATACTGCCTCATGGCCACATATCACATATTTCAAAAATAATATATTTAAATGGTGATGGAAATAATCTCTGTGTTTATGAATGTTCGCTACTCTAGACTTTTTAACTAGCCTGCAGTATATCCTCATCATATTGCACAGTAGATGGGTCACTGTGAAGATGTGTGAATAAGCACAATAGAGTTAAAAATAGATGTCTTTTGGATACACATAGCTTGCACTTATTGCAGAGTGCATAGAAACAAATGACATCTCCATTGTTTGTATAAATGGTCAGGAATGTAAATGCAGAGCTCCTGCTAAGATTTATCAGATCATTTATATATTTATTTGCTATTTTGGGGTCCGTTGTGACTAAAGCCTTCCAAATGACTTTTCTGGAGCAAATGGTGTCTTAGTTCAGACCTTTAATGAAATTACTTGTGACTTTACATAAGTGTTTTTGTTAGCCAGTTTTAAAAGCTAAAAGGGGCCCTGATTGATTTATAGCACATAGTATGGGATATATGGAGACACAGACTTGCACACATCAACACACACAGACTATTTATATTCCAGGCACAAAACAGTGGTCTATTCACTGGGTGAACTGACGGCTATGGAAAGGAATCCAACGGCAGAGGACAATCACATTTTGCCCTCATGAATAAATTAACTCTTTATGCATAATGGATGGCATAAAATCTTTATGGCTGTAGATACATAACCATCATGGCTTGCCCACATCTGATGAGTGTGTGATATTTAAATGACAGTTAGCTGCTTAAGAGAGGGTATATTTTTAATTCTCGGGCTCTGGGCTACTAGAAAGCATTTTATGTGCAAGCTGTAGTAAGCTGAATCATTTATATAAAGATACACCTTATAAAAATGGTCCAAGGTTCAGCTCATGATTTTTTTATAGATAGAACATAAACTAGTAGAGCGAGGAGTGTGGGTTGGGTTTCAGACCAGTTTCACCCAGTTAACAGATGACATTTTTAGAAATCTAATCACAATCCAAATCCATTAAGAATACAATAGACTGATTGTGAATTTTTCATTGTGATATGTATCATATTATCATTATAACAGGGTTTCTACTGGTCTTAAAAGTCTTTAAATCAAAGCAGAAAGCCTTAAATTCATGTAATCATATGCAAAAAAAAGTGATTGAAAAAAATAAAAGAATATCTTATTTATAGTTTTTTTTCTCAATTCAAATATCTAAATAATCTTAAATACATTTTTATTAATTCAATAATTCAATAAATATGACAGATATTTGCAACAAGACTTCATATGTCATTTTGCATGTCATTTTGCAGAAATATCTTGATTTAAGAATATTTAGAAATGTACATTGTAAAACAAGATATTAATAAAGAACATCACTTCTTTGCAGTGTGATCGAAAGTAAAAGTTATTTCTGCATTCCTTTTTTGGGAGCAGAGATATTTAAGCCTTGAGCTTTTGTATTTGTAAAATGAATTGAGTGAAATGAATGAATAATGGAGATTGTGTTTTAAAGTGCTAAGTATTGCTAATACAACACATTGTGTGCTCCCTAGACATTTACATTTAGAAAACATATTGATATTGTGTTCCCTTCAACTTATTCCTTAAACTTGGTCTTAGAAAAATCTTACATTTACCTCCATAAAACCTGTAATATCTAATATAATGCTTTTATATATATATATTTAAACATATTTAGATTTTATTTACATGAAGTAATACTTTATACTGCAAAATTTCAACAAGTCATACAAAATATATGTATTATTGTATTCTTTTACTGTAATATTTTAATCAGAATCTAATGGGAACTCAAAAGTAAAATCTGAACGGATTATGGTAATTTGTAGGAAAATGGCTTTCATTTCCGTTGATGTCACAATTCAAGAAAAAAAAGGTCAATTTTATCCTAAAATAGGCTTAATTCTTTATATGAAATATGCTAAATGTGAAATTTCCCTATAAGAGTTTTTACAGCAATTTTGACAAATCAATCATATAACTTTGATTATGTTTTATCTGTAGACTGCTGCAGTAGGTGTATTTGAAAGGAAGCTGTTGCACGGATTCAAGTCAGCGAGTCCCTTGAGCCATGACATGCTGACTCTTCAGGAATCCTTAAGATGACTGACTCACACGAGCTATTCTGCTATTACAATTGATGTGCTGAATTCACTTTCCTTTTCACCCCATGCAAGATCAACTACACAGCACCTCAGATGGTGTAGCACCAATAACACCAAGTAGAGTTTAGCTACACCTATAGCCATATACAATATAGATATACAAATATATAGATATAAAAGAATATATATTTTAGCCACATAGATAACTAAACATATGATTGTTAATATAGCACATTTATTTCAGAAGAGCAAGGGAAATTGTTTATTCTCTCTCTGTGAGATGGCTCTTTAATTTCTTAAATTATTAATCATGAAATATTTTCCGCTGGGATTTGTGGCATAAGTCATGGGAAATACAGCGGCTGGATCACATGCAATAGACTGAGGATCATTATTCAGGTAGCAGTATTCCTAGAGGAAGTGAGTGCACTTGCATTTACAATGAGCTCCGGTGAGTACAAAGGCTATAAATATACGATCCTGACTGTGCATTGCAAATATGGATGATTTTGAGCAGGGCTGTGTCTGGCACATTTATCAGATTGTCAGATTATGTACCTCCAATAAAACAAAATGTCATAAATGATCCATCCGTACATAAACAAAACAAATAAATACATTTTTATGTCTCTTATGTTTTATATTGCTAACACTGATAATTACAAGAACCATTATTAATAATTTAGCACCAAATCAGCATATTAGAGTGATTTCTGGAGGATCATGTGACACTGAAGACTGGAGTAAGGATGCTGAAAATTACAGCTTTGCATCGCAGAAATAAATTGACATTTTAAAATATATTAAGATAGACAATAGATATTTTAAATTCTGCATAATAATATTAAAAGTCATACTAGCATACATAGCCACAGCTTAATGCATTCCAAAAGTCACATATGAATGTGTAGCAAGAGCCAAACTGCAATTATATAAACAGTATGTTAGATATGAAAACAATGACTTTCCATTTTAAATAACCCATCTTAAAGATACAGTTGAGAAAAGCAATTATTTTATCCAGCAATACCCGTTCATTTCTCTCACTTCATCAGGTTGGTGATAATGACTGCTGATATTTGTATCCTGCAGTGACCGTGTGTTGCCTCCTGTTCACATTGAACTGCTCGGGACGTTTAGATAAGACATGTCCATGCTGATGTCTCCTGTGTGCACCTTCATTGTTCTGGACACAATTACTTCGATTGCATTGTTTCAAGGTAACATTTGATGACAAGCTGAATTTCTCAGGCTTGAGAGTGAGAAGACAAAGGCATGCGCTCAGAAAAGGGCATTGTAAATGAATGCAGGACAGGTTTAATGGAGCTCTGAATGTGCACACCTTCACAAAGATTATGATTCAGTCCATCTATTGTTGCTGCTCATAATTAGACTACCATCTCATCAAAACATCTAACTGAAGGTGGACACAGACACAAACCAAGTGCTTGATAACAATAGATCAGCCATATATTGTTTTCTGGGGGTTTTTTGCATGATGATTAATTTTGGATTATTTTGTGTTTTATTAATACATTCCTTTTCTAGTTGAACGTTTGTGAATTTCAGTGCATTTTAATTAAGGCCTATACTTTCTTAATTTAATTTTTTTTCTAGCTGAAAACTATTTGTGAATTTCTTAGAATTTCAGTTCAGTTTAATTATACTTTCTTAAATTCAAACACACATCTTATTTTTATTTATACATTCCTTTTCTAGCTGAAAATAACACTTGTTGCATTTATAGGTTTCTTTGAATTCATTTCATATTGATTCTACTACTTCCTCAAATTCAAATTGACAATTTATTTATACATTTATTTTCTAATTCAAAATGACATTATATTTGTGTATTTATTTGAATTTTGGTTCATTTTAATTCTACTTCATTAAGATTCAAAATTGTTTTATTTATTAATTTAAATGTAATTCAAAAGGCATTCAATGCAGTTCTGAATACTGAATATTCCCAGGGAACACATGTACTGACAAAAAACATGTATAGCCCGAATGCACTGTAAGTCGCTTTGGATAAAAGCGTCTGATAAATGCATAAATGTAAATATTGTACAAACCCATTCTTAATCACTTAACCTCTACAAACCTTCCCTGTTCACCCTTCACCAGAACAAGCCAAATTGTTGATTATGTAAATGTGAGCAGTCATATGTGTTCAAGTCTATAACGATACAGTGATGCTTTCAGAAGAAGCTTGTTTTGCATGTTAAATGAATGGTCTGCGTGAACTGGAGGAATTCCTTTCTTGATTGCTTCAGTAAGAATGAACAGCATTATTTGTAATCATAGATGTGTGCTGCAGTAAACGCACCTGCCTGTGCTCTCCTAATTCCAGCCTTCAGGAGCTGATACAGGTTCGGCCAGGGTGAGGAATAAATAAATGACGGTGAGTCTCAGGATAGTGCCTTTCTAATTCAAAGTCTTTCCACAAACGGATTGGAGTGAATAAGCAGCGGGGAGCTGGGCTTTACCGGTTGGGTGGGAAGCTGAAGGTTAAGTTAACCCATCCCAGACCCTTTCGGCAGGTGCACATGTAATTGTTCACTCAGAGGACGGGGCAAACCCAGTGGACCACTTAATGGAACAACAGGTGAATATAAATGAGGTTTTGGGGACAGGAAGGTGCTCCAGACTCGACCTGATCCTGCCTCAATCTGCTAGAGCCGTGCTGCTCGAGTCTCTGAGCGTCAGTGATGATTGTAGCACTTGATACTGGACGTGTGTCAGGGGCTCCAGTGTCTCTGATCAGTAAGATGTGTTGCCTTATGGCAAGGTGCCATACTTTTATTAACAGAGTGTACAGACTGTGTACAGACTGTGGCTCAGTGGTAGAGCATTGCGTTAGCAGCGCAAAGGTTGTGGGTTCAATTCCCAGGGAACACATACTGAAAAAAAATGTATAGCCTGAAATTAGTAAGTCGCTTTGGATAAAAGCGTCTGCTAAATGCATAAAAATGTAATGTAAATGTACACTTTTATGAAACACTTTCAAGTTAAGTGTTTTTAATAAAATATTTAATTTATTGACAAACTGTCAATAGAAAAGAGCTTGAAGCAAGATTAAATTCAGTATAACTTTTTCTATAAGTGCATCTATAAATGTGGTTTTATAATTAGTTATTATATATAAAGATATGATTCATTATAATGTGGATTATAAATATTTAAATAAACAATTAACTTGAAACCTAAGCGTTTCATAAATGTACTATCCTGGAAAATATATATAATGCATTACAATGTAAATTATGAATATTGTGATAAATTGACTTGAAACCAGTTTTGAAATGTTTTATTAAAAAATTAATAAAAATAATTGTAATTACAAACATTTATTGGAGCCCTTATGACAAGGCGGGCTAAATATAACCTTGCTTCAAGCTGTTTTATTGACAGTTTATGAACATGTTTTATAAAAGTATTTGTAATCCATATTTTAATGCATCGAATATTGTTCCATAATAATTGTAAAATTACATTTATTGCATACCACATTTGAATACTAATCTAGTAATGCAACAACATCTACATTAGTACCTTAAATGTCCATATTAACATCTAATACCCAGAACATACTGATTTAATAAAACAGATAAGTGCAGGACTATTTATGATCTTTTATTGCGAAACATGTTGTTTTGCCTCAGAGTAGCAGCTTTGACTCCAACTTAATAATAATCCACAATGTCTTTGTGCTTTGCTTCACCGTAGCAACCACAAGTTGACGCAATACAACAAATCATAGCAGTTTGGACACACACAGAGCAAATGGTTATTATTGATCTGACAGCAGTATAACAGGATATATGAAGTATGTTTACACCATGTGTGTCAATACTAGCCCGTGGTGTCAGTTGATTGATTCAATTAGAAATGATTTCTACAATACTGTTTAGCTTTATTAATGAAATCTTTGGTAGAGGCTAATAAGCAGACGTGTTCATTTGAAGTTCAAGATTAGATAAAGGAAAAGAGAGTCTGTTTATGTTTGTGTAGAGTCATATTTGTAGCCTTTTTTCTTGCATTGTTTTGTGGTAAAGCATTTTTGCTTTTAAGCTACTTTAAATTCACACAAATAATTGGAAATGACAATGAACATTGATGGCAAAGCATTACAAGTCCCAGGTGAGTTCCCAACAGATGGCAAAAAGAGACCTTTTACAATTGACTCTCATTTGCATCACACTCGTTTTGTTTTGAAAAAGAGAACGCAGGAAATATCCAGCTGTGACTGTGAGCAGCGATTCTAGAACACCATCTGCACAGGAACTGACCTTTTACAACAATGAGAACAACTCATGATTGAAGCCTTTATTTACACTTGTACACATATGCGTAAACAACACGCACAACGGGCGCATGCAGATAACCGTCACTCATATCTCATTTGGCTCGGGTTTACACTCATTTTTGCCACCTGTTCCTGAGGGACATTGTCTCTTATGATGATTTTATTTGGATAATTGAATACCTGGACCTTTCTCGTTATTGTATTTTCATATATTATGGAAGTTGATGAGATTCACTGACAGTGCTTATTGTTTTTATTTCATTAAAATAAATAAATAAATAATTCCAAACCAATATGCTATTTTCTGTGGAAAAACAAGGCATGTTGTAAAACAATTCATAGTGAACACATCTACAAAAATATTCAAATTCTTCTGCCACACGATGTATTGATATTGTTATCTAAACCCTTTAAAGTCAGAATTTATTAAATAAAATAAATATAAAATAAAATAAAATATAAATATTAGATGAAAAAGAATATTAGAAATGTTGCCTTGGCTGTTTTAATATCACCCAGAGACTATTATAGTTTTATTAATATTTCAAATATCTTATATTTTCTGTTTTCATTTTAGTTTTAGAGACCATTTTTAATGTCTATATAGTTTTTATACATTTTTATTTCAGTTTAATTCATTTTTGTTTATTATATTAATACTATGGGAACTAATTGGAAAGTAAGTTTAAGATGAAGTACTAAAATAAAAAAATAAAAATAATGCTAAATAAACTAAAACTAATAAAAGTGACAAAAGCAGATAAAATAAAAAAAATAAAAAAAAATTACAATTAATCTGAAAATGTAAACGCTAATTAAAAATATAAAGAAATACAATAAAATACCTATAATATCAATTCTAAATTAACACTATTCCTATAAAACAGTACCATTTTACAATCCAGTCTCATTTTGCTGCATCACTGTGAACTGATGACCTTGAGATACAAAACACAAAAATGTAATAACCGTTATGGTTTTCTCTTTCAGATGTGCAGCATATTAAACGGAGGGACATTGTTCTGAAGAGAGAGCTGGGCGAGGGAGCTTTCGGAAAGGTGTTTCTGGCCGAATGTTACAACCTCAGCCCCACCAAAGATAAGATGCTGGTGGCTGTGAAGGTGAGGCGTGTTTTAGCGGTTAAAAGCACCTTCTTCTGGCTTTGCTTTGACTTCTCTCAGAATAGATGCACTTCTCCTGTGCACTCCGTTCCATTACCAGGAATGTGCATTATGAAAGTAAAGCACATTCCTGCTCTCATTTCACACAATATAAAAAAGTTTGGGGCAAAATGTACAACTTTTTGCACTTTATAGGCTTTACTTTTAACTAGGTTAAAGGTACACCCATTTCTGTTGCACCAACATTTCACAATCCAGTCAATTTCCAACAGAGCATCACCCTACTGTACATCTTGTTCTTGTTGAATCCAAAATAACTGAATGCAGTTTTGTGTTCTTACTGGTTCTTAATAGAATGACAGAAGGTGTGTGTGTGTGTGTGTGTGCATGTTTATGTGGTTTATGAGGACACAAATTTGTATAATGACATGGGTATGACATAGGTATTACAAGGAGAAGGTGATTTATGAGGACATTTTCAGTGTCCCCATAATTTAAAACGCTTATAAATCATACAGAGTGAGTTTTTGAGGGAAAATAGAAATGCACCGTCTCCAGTGAGGGCTAAGTTTAGGTGTAGGGTAGGTGTGGGGCAATAGCACATACAGCTTGTACAGTATAAAAACCATTACGCCTATGGAAAGTCCCCGTAAACCATAAAAACCAACATGTGTGTGTGTGTGTGTGTGTGTGTGTGTGTATGTGGTGACGAAATCTTCTTTACTTTATCACAAACAATTTTTGTGTCCAATGTAAAATATGGGTGCTTTTGAAAAACCAGTTAAGAATTGGTCTAGAACTATTTTCTTAGGCCAATAACATAATTTAACCATTGGAAAGCACTCTCCACATATTGGTTTTCCACTTGATGTCCAATGTAAAATATGGGTCCTTTTCTCCCACATTGAGAACAGGTCTAGAACGACATCTTAAGGCCAATATTGTCACTTAAGCATTGGAAAGCACTCTCCTCATCTGAACTTCCTCCTGTAATCCAATGTACCTCCTCACCAGAGCGATTGAAACTATTACATCATAAAGATAACTGAAGATGCTGTGAAAAAACTCCAGTGTCATGAGGATATCTTATGAACCTGGGGTTGTCAGGCCAGCTGCCCCGGCAGGACGCTGCAACAGAAAGACAGCGCGTACGGGACTGTGTTGAGTGGCATGGAGCTAACACTTCCCCAGACGGAAATGAGCGCTTCACCATCTGTGTCATATACGCCACTCTCTGTCGATGCCTCCCTCTGCCTGTGTCTGGGAGATCAGGGGAATTCTGTAATTAAAATCAAATTGCATCATGAGCCATTCAGGCTAAGTTATCATTTAATTGGTAGGAGCAGGACTCACAATGAAAAGGCTAGAATGCGCTTTGGAGTGCCTGGGAAGATTAAATGGTTGTGTTTTTGTTATACTATAAATTCTTTAGTTAGGATACCCATCTTACACAGTTGCCTGGGATTGAGAGATGTACAGTAAAAGCGTTATCACATTTCTATGTGCATGGTAAAAATATTATCAAATCAAATGTATCTAGGTCTAAAAAGGAGTGTTTCCCAGAATGCGAGATGTAATTTGTCAGATGGGAAATGTAATGCATGTAATGTTAGATTAAGTTGTGTCAGAAAACACAATTACAAATACTCTTGCAGACTGTGGAAAATTGTTATAATACGTTCTTCTGCCATTCTATAAAGCCATGAAACTGCGTTGTCTGTCCTGATAACTGCATAACTGCAAGTTTGACACCAGGATGCATGAACGAATGTTGCAACTTTCAGTTTTACTGAAACTATTCATAATTATTTATGTTAATTAAAATACAGCAGAAATAAAATAAAATATTTATGTTAGATAAACTAAAAAAAACAAGGAAAATAGAAATGTTGCCTTGGTAACTAATTGAAATAAAGTTACAAGTTTAATCTGAAGTACTAAAATTACTAAAAATAAAACTAAAATATAAATACAACTAAAGCTACATATACAGTAAATATTTTCAAAATGAATAAAAATTACAAAAGCACATAAAAAAAACTTCAACTTGAAGTAAAAATTTAAATGAATGACATACTGAAAAATGTATCATCAAATTTCTTGTGTGCCTGCTGAAAATGTTCTGTAAAAACAAAAATGTGTGAGACCACTTGGTATGTCTGTGTGAATGTATGAATAAATGTAAACATAATACATTCAATTAAAGGAAAATATTTGTATTAAAAAAAATATATATCTACCATACTGATAACCGCTTCGAGCAAATGCAATTATAAATGTTGATGCAAAATGTTGAAAAAAATAAAAATAAACAAATGCTGCCCAATAAGATATTCTGATTTATTATCTGTTTATATTCATTGTTTTATTTTAAAACTCCCCAATTAACTTTAACATGACACACTTATGCAAGTTTGCGTCACTGCACCACTTTTCATTTGAGAATTCATGCTATGGCCCTTTGCTGTACCTTTTTGTCTCATTTCAGTTTATGGCAGACATCCTGAAATGCAATTATGCATATTAGTTTAACCTCCATCTCATTTCTCCTTGCTTAGAGGACGACTTCAGTAAAAACGTGGCATCTCGCTCTCCACCGTGCATTTGTTCTTGTCTGTACATCTCCTACCTAGAGTGAACATGCTTTCTGTTTCTCAGACTCTCAAAGATCCCACCCTGACTGCCAGAAAAGACTTTCAACGGGAGGCCGAGCTCCTCACCAACCTCCAGCACGATCACATTGTGAAGTTCTACGGCGTGTGTGTGGACGGTGACCCTCTCATCATGGTTTTTGAGTACATGAAGCATGGAGACCTCAATAAGTTTTTGAGGTATTTTTATTGGGATTTCAGTGGGAATTATACAGCACAGGCTCCTTGGAAAAACATGCCTCCAAAAATGTTCCTATAAATGCATTCACTGCAGTTTTCAGCTGAAATGAATACTAGAGATAGTAAAACAACTTTTATTATTTTTCTAACAAATTATAATTATAAGGACAGGTTATTGATTAAGAAAATATGTTATGACCTCAAAATGTTTGTACTATAGCACATGATTTGTAAACTAATACCTTTTGATGTTTGCATCACATATGTATGGCTCTTTTATATACACTGACCAAAATTATAAACGCAACACTTTTGTTTTTGCTCCCATTTTTCATGAGCCGAACTCAAAGATCTAAGACTTTTTCTTTGTACACAAAAGGCCTATTTCTCTCAAATATTGTTCACAAATCAGTCTAAATCTGTGTTAGTGAACACTTCTCCTTTGCCGAGATAATCCATCCACCTCACATGTGTGGCATATCAAGATGCTGATTAGACAGCATGATTATTGCACAGGTGTGTCTTAGGCTGGCCACAATAAAAGGCCACTCTAAAATGTGCAGTTGTATCACACAGCACAATGCCACAGATGCTGCACGTTTTGAGGGAGCGTGCAATTGGCATGCTGACTACAGGAATGTCCACCAGAGCTGTTTAAATATAATTTAATATGTTTAATTTCACAATTTCAAATATGAGACACAAGGTTACTGCTCAAATCAATCAATTATGATTGTGTGTTTGTGTTTACTGAATGAGAACATGGTTAAACAAACCTGTGCAAAATGATGACTTTTGTTTAGAGTTTTTCAGAAAACACTGAGCAAATTGGAACGTGTTTGCAAACAGGTGAAATGTGTTAAACGTTTTATTTTTTAACTGTACGAATGGTTTGGACAATTGGGCCAAATGAATCAGTTATAGTGTTATCAATCGTTAAAAACTGTAATACAGTGGATAGAGCCAACCCAAAGGAGAATTGTATTGCTCAGAGGTAGCTCTGTAGACTTAATTGAGTTTTTTTTTTTACTTTGTCTAAAACTTGTCTTAAAATACTTTAGGATAAATAAAAATGGACACAAAGAATTGTGCTTAATATCATAGCCAAGGCGATTCAAACATTACTGAGATCTCTTCTGAAGATATACGACTTTTTGTTCTCCATTTCATGTCATCGCTGTTTAGCAGAAGTAATTCAGATATTAAAGAGATCTGAACGATTTACTGATGGGAAGTAGTGGTATATAATTTAAAATGTTTAATTTCACCATTTCAAATATGAGACACAAGGTTACTGCTCAAATCAATCAATTATGAAGTTTCATTTCGATGCTGTTTCTGTGGACAGCTGCTCATGTAGGCATTGGATATTAAAACAGACACAAGATTCTATTTCAAAATGGCAGCTCATGTTTGAACTTCATTGTATGCACGTTGCAAGGTGGGTTCAGGACATGTGAATTGTTATTTGCAGGGGAGAACTGTGAAAATATAAAGGCAGATAGAGTGCTGGAGTGAGATGATTGTCTTGTGGGAGCAAAGTGATGGGTGATGATAATAAATTATTCTTTTGTATAGTGAGATGATTTTTTCTTACACTTATGCAGATGGCCGGACTTGCATTTAGAAAAAATAATGATGAAATTCTTTTTAGAAAAGCTGCAATGATACAAGTCTGGATAATTTTCATGGACAGCAAAAGGATTTTGGCAGCAGACTCTAGTTAAGCTTCATGCAGATGATATGTGATTTGAATGAAAGAGATTTAGAGAACTTAAGGTAAAGCATATTAGTCAAGTCAGAGTACATCATTTGAAGAATAGTGCACAATAGTGTACTGCCTTGTTTTTCAGCAGCCTTGGTTAGGATTTTTCTCCATTCATTTACTCCATAGACATATTCTTCAGTAGTTTTAAGTTATAAACTAACCAACAGCTGAATCCTAACTTATGGTTTGGTTTGGTTCATGACTCACAAGCCTTGCTTGGAGGTAAAAGTAAAAACATAAGAGAAGTGAAAAACATAAAAGTATTTGAAATGGCAACGCTTATGTACAAGGTAAATGTCAAATCATAAATAATGATATAAAACTAATGACTAAGTTGTTGATTATACACTAACATTAAAAAGTTTGAGAGTTTTTTTTTTAAATCAACTTTTATTCAGCAAGGATGCATTAATAAAAAATGGCAGTAAAGAAATGATATTTAAAATCAATGCTATTCTTTTTAACCTGTTATTCATCAAAGAATCCTGAAAAAATAAGTCTTACTGCTTCCACAATATACGTGCCACTATGTACCTTTCTGCAACTGCGCAATTTCATATCTTACTGCATGTTTGACATCAGTTTCAAAGTTGTCCAGAGAGCGGTGCTAAAACACGTGACCATGGTACATGTTGGTACAGGCACGTATTGCTGAACACGTCCAATTCGTGACCGTGGCACATGTTGCTGATTTTGAGTTCGTATTGTGGTTATTTAGAATTGAAATATCTGGGGAGTGTTGCTAAAAGTTAATGCTCTATCGTGTTGGAAATATCGCCTACACCAAACCCACCCCTAAACCTACCTGATAGTGTTAACAAATACAAAGTGATATTGAAACACATTTGTTGATGTAGCTGTGCTATTTTAACTTCCTTGTATGATTAGAGCGGTTTTTGTTGATGTTTTCAACATTGACATTTTAAAAATCTTACCGATCTGTTTTAATGGTAACTGGTTGGTAAATCTATCTTCAAATTATGGGTATTGTAGTTCCTCATTGGGAATTTGGCAATTAAATACATATTTAGCAAAATAACAAAAATCACTCTGACTTAAGTGGCTTCACCAGAACTACCTCTTGCAAAATCAAATCCTTTAAACAGAATTGTTAAAAATCAAGTTCTAAATGGAGAAAATGAATGGGACTCTTTATTTTATTCAGGACCCAGCCTGTTGCATTTTAAAGCAGCGCTGCTGCTGGGATTGTTAGCTCTCTGATTGTTAGCTCTTCAACATAGAGTTGAAGAGCACGCTGCTGAAGAGGCACTGACCAGGAGAGATGCACACATTACAGTCGAGCCCTTTTGAACAGCCACCTTATGCAAATGCTGTCGCAATCAGACAAAAATCATTTTCCCTGAGTGAAGAGAAAATCGAAAAAGTTAACTGAATAGGTGATTTTATTTCACCAGGCAGTTGAAGTCAAAGCACATCTTTCCTTGCCTTGAATTACTCACTTCAAATTAGACATTTTTACAGCATTAAATCATTAGAGGGGGATTATTTTATGGGGCAATATGGCGGTGCGTTTGAACACTTCGATCCTGTGCCCTTTTACATTGATCCATAATCAATTTTCCCGGCTCGGTTCCTAAACGCAAGTAATTGCAAACCTGGACGAAGCTCAGCAGTGAAGGACAATTACTGCCAAGACTAACAAGTGTAACCAACATGCGTTTCTCTCCACGTTTCAGAGCCCACGGTCCGGACGCCATGATCCTCGTGGATGGCCAACCGATGCAGTCTAACGGGGAACTTGGTCTCTCGCAGATGCTTCATATCGCTACACAGATAGCGGCAGGCATGGTCTACCTGTCCTCCCAGCATTTTGTGCACCGTGACCTGGCCACCCGCAACTGCCTCGTGGGTAACGGCCTGCTCGTGAAAATTGGAGACTTTGGGATGTCCAGAGACATCTACAACTCAGATTACTATCGAGTAAGTATCACAATAGCTTAAAGGGGTCATCGGATGCAAAATTCACTTTACAAGTTGTTTGAACATAAATTTTTGTTGGAAGTGTGTGTACACATCCATCCTATAATGATAAAAATCCACCCAGTGGTTTTTAAATCCCTATTTTAAAATCCCCTTTCTAAAATCAGGCTGTTCTGAGAGCCCTGTCAGAATGGTGTAGTTCTGTACAGACCCCTCCCACGATAGTTGATTGACAAGTCATCGTACCTTAGACCCGCCCTGAGTGAGCTGTCATCAGTCCACCACTGTGTCGTCACCCGTGCAGGGGAAGAAAAGATGTCTCCAATTAAGCGATTGAAGTGTTTAGTTTTTGGATGTAATAATGAATATAGCAGTCGTCGTTTACTCCCGACATCTGAGCGACTGAGCAGAGGATTAATGTTACTTTCATTTTGAAGGGAATGTGCCGATCCCCGATCTACATAAATACATCTATGTTTGCCCGAATCGTTCGTGATCCAGCTTTATCTACAGAAGAAGTGAGTATAAGGGTTTTTATGGATCTTTGCAAATCGCCTTTCCTAATAATGTGCTAGTTAGCCAGTTTCACGGCTGAAGTTTAGTATGCTCCATAGATATATATACATATACCTAGATTCCTCATTAAGCAATCCGTAATTTTTGGAACAGTCTGCAAATCTTTAAGCGCATTGACTGTCTGCGTACAACAGCAAGTTATACGCTTTGTATATCTTTGAATATTCATTGATTATTATGATGACAGCTAGATGGCTGATGCGTCAACGTATCTGTAGCGGTTGAATAGGGAATCTACACATATCTATGGTCTGCTCGTCACTCCACGGGAGAGAGGGGTGGGGTCAGCAGAGCTCATTAGCATTTAAAGCAGCATGGACTAGAACAGCGTGCTGAAAACAGAGCTGATTTTGATAGGGTAAAGAAGTTGTTTTTTACACTACCATTGAGAAATTTTAACCAAAGTATGTTTTTCGTTAAGACCCCAAAGAATCATATCAACTTGTGTAAAATGGGCATCCGATGACCCTTTTAAATATAATTTACTAATTTATTTGCTGTCAAAAACCATCATTGTAGGTACATGTATTTCTATCTGAACTTCTGGACTGAAATTATAGGAATGTTCTGGGTTATTGTCAGTATTTGTGGCTTAATGTCAATTAATACAGAGAATAATGTATATTTAATTAAAACATTTCAGGTTTTAAGTAAAAACTAAAAAACATCTCCCAGTAAGGCACTGTCAATTGAAGTAAAACAGACTATTTATGTGAATGAAAACATGTATTTCACCCTAATGATATTTCAAAACCTAGGACCTTTTTCTTTCTTTTAAGTATTTTTGATCATGAAATGAAAGTTACTGGAGTCCAATTTTATTATGAAACCTATTGACTTTACCTAATTTGGTGTTCACAATCAAAAATGACCAGCCTGTTAAAAACTGCTTGTAAATCTCTCATTTTGCTATATTAATCACCAATCTTGGATTCAATATTTTGTCAACTTGATTTTATTTCAATTAACACAGATTTGCATTTCTTTTTAGAACTTATTAATTGTAGACTTCATTGATATTAGCTTATTGTTAGGTGAAAAAGTATCATTTATGGACAAATTTGGCAAAACTGACTCAAAAATGTAAGTGCATAAGCTCAAATCTATCTCAAGCCTATGATCACTCCGTTCCAATAAGTGTATCATGGTGCGAAAAAAATCTTGATATAAAAAAAATGATCAACATTTTGGAAATTGAAATATCCTCTCCAGGTCAAAATGACCAGAAAAAAAAAATAACAACTTATTTTCCATTTACAATCCCAATCCAAAAAAAATCAAATATAATTTTCCTTTATTTGTTCTAACAATAGCAACCTATTAGATCGAGTTAAATGCCAAAGACAGCAAAATATTCCACTGAGAAATTGGATTGTGGAGTTAGTCTTTAACGTTAGCCGCACATGCACACGCTTACACATTCTGCAATATTGACAAAGCAGAGAGATTACGAAATTATTACCGCATTGGACACCTACACTGTGTCAAGTGATTATAAATAGAGGATCCTGCCAAGCACGTAATCCACACATGGCGAGTCATATTGACGTTTGTTGTCCTCTGGGGCTCGAGCGTCTGGCCACAGGAATGGAGCATGACTGGAAGAGAGATTGAGGTACTGTCATCAGTGACCAATTCAACCGCCTTCGTCAAGACGTTATAAGTGGCACATCGACGTCCTGTCACCTAATAGCCTGCCGAGTATCTTTTTGCATGAGATGTTTTTGATAACTCTGTTTAGAGCCTCCGATGGTTGTACAGAAAACGGATTCAGGGAAAAGCACAGCACAGGCTCGATCCCTCAAACACGCTAAGATTGTCTTAGATGTCTTCTTGGGTTTTCTTCACCACAAATAGCTGATTACATGCTATAAACAAGTGAAATGTACAGGTCACCCTGTCATTTTGATTCTGAACACCCTGTAAATAAACCACTCATGACATTAAATGTCATCACATCGACAAGATTTTCTTTCTAAACTCTCTAAAGGTCCATTTTTACTTGAAATTCGGCCAACTGTTTTAAACGGTTGAAGAAATCCGTTATCGGTCATGGATGCATGAATCTGCTTCCCCTGTTACTATAAGTATAAAAGCGTAAATGCCCAGAGAGTAGCTCTAGTGAAGCTGTAATCCATTCTCCACCATGCTGCTTTGCTCTTCATACACATAATCCAATCTAGCTCTCAACCACTGAGCCACAGACCAGCCGATAATCCAGTTTACAGACTACCAAAATAAAGCAAAAACCATGTTGCCGTCTTCCTGAATCCCACATCATGCTGACAGAATGGAAATAAGGTCACTCAGCAGAGAGACTCTTCATTCTCTGCTTTCAAACTTTTATTGTCTAATGGGCTTATCAATTTTCAAACCGCTAAGATAATTGCTCCAGTCTCAACCACAAAGCCCAAGGTGATGCGGTGGATAGTGGTTTGAATGATTGCTTAACCAATTTTAGTTGCTCGTCTTAATGAGGGATTTGAAAGTAATTTACATTATTAAAGGGCCGGGACGTGTGTGAGTCTATTATTAAGATCACTGTTACTCAGCTCGTTTAAATTAGCAATTAGCAATTCACATGAATATATCCATTAACTCTAATACCATTTGAACTACAAATTAAGGTGTGAGGTCACCATGTGCTATAACATACAGCACAACGATAGATCGATATGCATCAACACATCCATTCACATTTGAATTTAACAGTCAGCCACCATGCAAGACACTTTTTTCAGGTTTTATAGATACAACTTTCTGATTACAAGAGCTGACAGAACATATTGATGTGTTTAATTAGCTACACTTTCAGATGTATTTGTTAGTAAAATACATTTTGATTTTGTTTCAAACAAATATAATAATCTAATATCACAAATGATCTGGTTTCTCAGCAGGGGTACTGCAGTGAACTGATATGAGAAGCATCTGCAATGTATAATACAGCTTTTTATTTCCCTACATCCCTCCCTGGGATACTGAATTAAAAAGTCTCCAGCCTTCTTTTCTTAAAAGAGAACATATTAGTGATCATATAAGAAACATGGCCATGATTACTGTGTAGTTACTGTATAACAGGACGTTCTTTCATGCAGTACATTGTAAATGTTTTTAAATATGTAATGTAGACATGTCTGCATTGAGTCAGAATGAGTATAGTGTGTGCTAAGCAAGTCCATGTCCAACCACAGTACACAAGTGTGATTTCACACGTCATTGTTTTATGAGACGTGTCAGTACACAATTCAAAATGTATTGCAATCATGTCTCGCTGCAGAAGGGTTTGAAGATATTAGGACATTTCTGTTTGCCCCTTCATTTTGCATCATCTCCCAACTTTCACTTGCAATAAGAGCAGCTAAAATACAGTTTACAGAACACAGGTTGAAAAGGTTTGTGAAAAGATATTGACTATGTGCAGCAGACAGTAGTCACAGGAACTTGGCTAATTTCTTACGTGGAGGTAGACATCCATTAGTCTGCTCTCTGCCAGCCGGAAGTAGGATCAATGTAACGGCACACAACAGAGGGAATAGTAATTACAAAGAGAATTTCACGCTGAGCTGGAAGGGCTCCAGCAACACCCGGCAGTCCCTTGGACATTTCATGCTGGCACAACATGATGAATGAAGTGGAATTGACGTGAATAAGAAATAGATTTGCAAATAAGCCATTTTAATCGAGCTGAGTGCATGCACAATTAATGCATGATTGTTTGGTCAATTTGGCTCAACTAGTGGAGGAACAAATCATTAGTATTATTAAAGTGAATAAAATGTATATTTGTGTTTGTTTTAATTATTTGTTACATCATCACACTCACAGCGTTTTACAGAGTGGATCAGGATAATCAATGTGTTATGTATTGTTTTTCAATCTAATTCTAATATATACGAATCCCATTAAGAGTCCCACATGTGGTGTGAAGAATCTTTATATCTGTTGCTTTCATTAAGGACCTCTCTGATGGTCTGTCAGCTATCGATGAAGAAAACAGTAATGTAAAAGAACAGCAGCCTAGTTGGTTGGGAAGCTTGTAATATTTTTAATCAAAGTTATGACATTATTACATTTGTATGCATTTTAGGACACACCAAAATCAAATATAAATATTTTTTATAGGGTTTGGATCACAGCTTCTCTCCAAGTACCATTTGTACAATTTGGCACATAAAAATATAAAATTTGCCAAAAGGTAAAATTAAATGTTAGCACAAAATGCTCTCAATTTTGAAATGTATGAAGAAAGTAAATCCAAATGATTTATTTTATTTAAACATGATGTATATTGCAGAGTGTTAAAAGACATGTGTTTGCAAACACCTCTGTTTAGTAGTTTGGGGCTTGTTAGGATTTATCAAGGCTACATTTATTTCATAAAAAATACAGTACAAATTTATATTGAGAAATAATACAATTTTAAATAACTTTTTATATTTGAATACATTTTAAAATGTAACTTTTTCCTGTGATGTAAAGCTGTATTTCGACACTGCACAGTCTTCAGGGTCACATGATCCTTCAGAAATCATTCTAATATACTGATTTGCTGCTCAAGACACATTTCTTATTATTATTATCAGTGTTAAACATAGCTGTGCTGCCTAATATTTTTGTGGTAACAGTGATTTTGTTTTCCAGGATATTCTGATAAATAGAAAGTTTGAAGGAAAAGCATTCATTATTATTTTTTAAACAATTTAAAAGTCTGTACTGTCCTTTTTGTTCAATTTAATGCAGCCTTGGTGAATAGAAGTATTAAGTTATTTTGTTGTTGTTGTTTTAATTACTGAACCCAAATGTTTGAATGGTATATACATCCATTATTGTTGGTGCACATGGTCTTTCATGCCCTCAATTGGCTCTATGTATCACGCAGTGTCTCTTTCCTCCTCGACAGTGAGTGCTCTGCTTGAACTTACTGAAACTACACACTGAAACATGATTTCAGCAAGCACATACTGTATGATCTCTCCTTTAACACAATAAAGTCTATGTAGTTACTTGCATTACAGTTCATCAGAATCAGTGGATTTATGTTTGAATTGCAGCTCCAAAATCTTTTAAACTTTTTTTTCATAGAAAATGTATGTGATGCTCTTTTTTGTTCAAAGTCATCCTCTGAAAACAGTTAAAGCACATGAGCCCCCAGAGCACACTGATTACGCAATTCACAACTTTCACAGCTTGAGTACTGCTGCAAAACACATCAATGTCAACCTTAACATTTCTCATTTTTGAAATATTTCTAATATTTGAAATGAATTGCTGCATAAAAATGTAGTACACTGTGACACTCCCTATGCTGGTGTCAAGCTAGATCAAAACTGTTGCATTGTATCTTGTCGGTTCATCAAAAGAGCCTTTCAAACCATTTAGAGCTCAACTAGTAGACTAGTTAGCTTGTTTATAGAGAGGGAAATATCATCCATGCCACATTAGTTGTTTGTGAGCAATGCTTGACGTGTAATCTTTCCTGTAGGTGGGAGGTCACACCATGCTGCCCATACGCTGGATGCCTCCGGAGAGCATCATGTACAGGAAGTTCTCCACCGAGAGCGATGTATGGAGCTTCGGAGTCATTTTGTGGGAGATCTTCACCTATGGGAAACAGCCATGGTTTCAGTTATCCAATAATGAGGTAAATGTTCCCAAAATGAGATGGAGCCATCGTTAGAACATCAGTGTGAATATGACATTTTTAGAATGAGAGTGTGATCTCTACAGGCGAGGTGTAATGCTGTCAGAGATCAGGATAGAAGCGTACATCTTGCCACACACACACACATTTCGACTGGAAAACCTAGTGAGCTGTCTAACTAGACAGTATTTTAAGGCATGATATGTGCACTGACATGGGGGCTGTTAAAAAAGTTAGAAAAGAGCCAAAGAATGAATTGTATACTCAGAAAAAGTTCAAAGGCAGAATTGTACATTCCTTTTTTGTGGATTTGTCAGTCCCATTTTGCATTATGACACATTTGTATACATCACATTTGTAATACTTAACATAAGCTGATTCTTTTATTCAGCAAGGATTCAATAAATTGATCAGAAAATGACTGTAAAGACATTTATAATGTTCCACAAAAACAAACCAAAAGAAAATACAAGAATCCTTGGAGGAATAAATGATTTCCATAAACATTAAGTAGCACAACCTTTTCAACATTGATAATAACAATAAATGTTGCTGAATATTTAGCTTTGCATTGCAGTAATAAACTAAGTTTTAAAATATATTTAACAAAAATTAAATTAAAAATTCTAAAATATAGAAGTTGAAATATGAAATATACAGCCTTATTTTTTTACCTACTTCACATTTTTGAGTGGTAGTGTATACGTGTGCAATGTATTTTTATGCGTAATAGTTTAGATAAGAATGCTAATACTAATCAATTGGGAGTTTACTGCGAGTGAATTTTGGTAATGGGACTTCACCATTATTTTAACTAACGTTGCTGTATCAGGTTGGTCATAGTGTGCAACGTAACTTATATTTGAGTGAAATAGCATAAAAAAGTAAACACACCAACTCTAAATCAATTGCACACATTTGCTCATTTCTGTCTCTCTCTTTTTTGCAGGTCATTGACTGCATTACCCAAGGTCGGGTTCTAGACAGGCCTCGCCTGTGTCCTAAGGAGGTGTACGACCTCATGTTAGGCTGCTGGCAAAGAGAGCCGCAACAACGACTGAACATCAAAGACATTCAGAAAGTCCTTTACGCTCTGGGAAAAGCCACGCCTGTCTACTTGGACATCCTAGGCTGAGACTGGTGCGACGTCTCTCACCAGAATCCAACACAATCCAGGAATAACCAAACAAGCCCTTTTCCCCGCGTCGGCGCTCCACTGTACAAACACCAACACGTCGGAGATGGACTTTAAGTGCCTGCAACACTTTTTTTCAATACACTGCGTATACAGAAAAAAGTTAAAAATATTTAAAACAAACTTTTACATTTTGTTTACAGTATATAGTGTACAGAATTATTCTACAAAGACAAAAAAAAATCCTAAAAAGTGATGGCGAAAGCAGAATGTTGCCTTCTGTGTGGCGCACTGTGTTTGAGAAATGATGATTTTCAATGTTTCATTTTATAAGCATATATACACACACACATATATGAATATATTTTTATTTATTTTCTTTCATTTTGAAGGTAAAGTATGGGTGCCTGTCATGTTTAGTGCTGTTGATATATTATCTTTTCGAGACGGCTGCTCTTTGGTTCTGCTCTGCTTTAACAGGTGGGATTTTGTGAGGAAAGACTTATTAGGTTTGGATTATTTTGCCGATGCGGCAGTCAGCATCCTTTTCTCTTATTTTTCTCTTCCTGCAACTTTGATTTGATAATATACAGCTCTCGAGCGGGCAACTTGGAACCTAGAATACTAAAGCATTGATATATTTTCATCGTACGTGATTGTATATACTGTAAATTGATATTCTTGTCAACCTGTTAACTTATTTTTTTTGTGTGTGTTTTGATTTCTTTTTCGATAAAAGAGTTCTTTTGTGACGTACTCTTTAGAAAGGGTCAGCCAGGAGAGAACATAAATATCACACAGTATCTTAAAATGAGCACTTGGCGGATCATTAATAATACAGGGTCTCTTATATTGTCGGAGGGAAAACGCATCACGGCCGAGTCCAGTCTGTAACCATGCTGCCGTACTTTTCTGATCACCAAAACTGAATGTGGTAAAACTAGAACTAAGCTGCAGGTTCGATGTCACCGAGATCCTAAAATGACACCTGTTTGAATCGATGTTTCGCAATCTTCATAGCGTTTGATAAATATCAATGCCATCGCATCTAAAGTTAACGATTTCATGTTGTCTGTAGCTAAACAGTTCTATGTTATTCCAGGGGCCGTTTCTCTGAGATGTTTGTTGATATGACACCAAATCTTTTTGACGTCAGGATTTCGGTGTCAGGATTCTCTTGCCTCTTTGCAGAGCCACTGATATTTGAAAACGACATATTAAAATGTATGTTTAGATTAAATATTAAATAAATATCAGAAACTTGTCAAATCAAGTCTTTCCTGTCCGTTGTGTTTAGGCTGTCCATTGTTGGTAATGGGTAGCATAACCTAGTTTTGACTCTAGCTGTCATGAAATTCAATGTTACGGCTGGATATGCCCTGTCTTTTGCTCTTGAGGCAAAGCAGAGTGAAATCTAATAGATTTTGGCCACCATAAGCATTTTAACATCAGTGCCAAACACTGTAGTGACTTGCTGGCTAGCAATTAACTGAAGAAAAAGCCTTTGGGTCCTAACATATTTTAATGTGGCAGTTTCTTTGAAATATATTTAGTAATATAATTCCTTGTAATAAAACAGTCTTTTAAAAATATGTTGAATGGGCAAATCATGTCATGTATTCAGCAGTACATTTGTTTTATGTAGAAACAGGCCGTATGCAATGGCTGCATGGCTGTCAGGCTTGACAATTAACCATAATCACATCAATAAACCATTAAATGTCAAATATGCTCATACACTTGTGATGGAAAAATTGTATGCTGTAAATGTAATGTTGCAGATTATGCAATTACCATATTTCATTATATATGTGTCAACACATTTGATACCTATTCGCAATCCAGGCAATTTAACACGTGTAATGCATCTAATTTAAGAATGTATAGGTCATATTTCACTCAATATTTACAAAATAAATAGTGTTATATTTAGTTATATTTAGATCCCCCTCGCCTTAGTTGCCCAAAGTCTGTAAAAATAATTTTCTGGTTCTGAATTAATTTGAGCATCACCGTTTCGACTGGGCAACTAGAGATTATTGTATCATTTCTCACACATGATGACTGTATGGCTTTTAAAGTGAAAGCATTTGATACTCTACCCTGACTAGAACTCTGTATATATGAACCACTCAAGTCTTGCTAGATGTGATTGCTTCAGGCAGATGAAGATGTTCCCTGTCAATGGTGTTATCATAATGACGGGGGATTTTCAGGGAACACTGTGAAACCCAGCTGTTTCAGTATCAGTGTTAAATCCCTTAAGGCTGCACAGACTGAGAACTAAACCCACATTCCCTATTGCCTTCATAAACGCAACACAAATGTGCACTGCAATACATCAGAGTTATTATTCTGCTTTATTAGAACACTCTAGATTATAATTCATGGAATCATGACAGGTATGAAGCCAGTATTATAGCACAGAGGCATACAATATATTAAGATTAAAATTAAATTAAATGAACTCAAAATAATACTAATCAATAAAAAATGACACCACTGCCAAATTACCAAGACCTCTAAATGTAACCACTTTTCCAGCTCACTTCAAATATCCAGAAAGCCTTTCCTCATTCTCCATTATAACTGATTGCCCTCTTTAGCTAAAATAGAACTATAATGTGATTAAAATCATATAATCCTTGAGGAGTTGAAAAGCTTTTCTACACCAAAAAAAATCAATTGATTTCAGTCACATCTGAGTGAGTTTCTCAGACTGGGCTAGCAGACAGTGGGGTGAGATCTCTAAATTCTACATATTGTATAGTAAAGTGCCAGAATACATGATCTGACTCTTAAAATGAAATGGTCGTTTTTGGATGTTATTTGCTGTGTCTTTATGAAAATCCTATTTCACATGTTAAAAAATGAGTATGAAGATATTACAATGGGAAGAAAGAGCACACATATGAAATAGATAAGCTATTTTCATACATTTAAAAAAAAAAAGACTTGGGGCCTCATTTATAAAATGTTGTGCAGAAACCATCCTAAATTTGGTCTCTCAAATATGCATATGTGTAATTCATAGAATAAATGTATGCACAGAAAACACACGTACACCTCTCTTTCAGATGTGAAATCTGAATCTCAAATGATCTTGAACTTGCGCGCAGCTGAACTGTTCCAGTCATCATCCAAATCCTTTCATTTAGAACAGCGAGCAGCAAGAGCTTACATTTCCAAAAACCTGCAGTACTCCCTCAAGACAAAGTTTGTCTGCTCAGACCCTGATGTGATGATAAGCACTTCTCTACGTCAAAGGCAGGTTTTACTAATATGAGTGTTGGCGTGGATTTAAGTGTACGCACACTCCGAGATCAAATCTGAGCGTTATAAATGAGACCCTTTTTTTTACCTTGGAAAGGAATGCTGTCAAAGTGTCCTATTATAAAATCACAAGCCATTTATGCAGACCAGATTATAGCTTTGACTTGTGCCAGTATATAACCTCCTAGCAACCACTCTGAAATCCCTAACAACCACACAGAAACCAAATCAAAACCACGTTTAAGAAGACCTTAGTCTATCCACAACACTCCAAGACTTTACCGATGTATACCTACACCAGCGATACTCAAATCTGGCTCGCGAGATCCACTTTCCTGCAGAGTTTAGCTCTAACCCTGATCAAACTCACCTACCTGTGATTTTCTAATGACCCTGAAGACATTGATTAGCATGCTCAGGTGTGTTTGATTATGGTTAGAGCTAAACTCTGCAGGAAAGTGGATCTCGTGAACCAGACTTGAGTATCACTGATCTACACAGTCAAGCTCATGTTTTCTTCAAACAGTAAAAGATAGATAATCTGAATTATATGCTTGTCATCATAGTCAAAAACATTCTGAATCAAAAGCGATGAAGGAAAAGACAATATAAAAAAAAGGTATCTGACAAACCAAATATTTTTTCTAATAAGTTTGTCAAAACCTGACTGATACATCAAAGGCAATGAAAACAAAAAGTCTCCCAAGAGAGCGACCCTATTTAGAAACACTATATCTAGATTAGTGATGACATAATATTATGAATTATTGCACGCAGTTTAACCATAAACAAGTGTTACATTTATTCAGTGTAACTCTGACTCCAGTTTTTGAACTGGAAAATAAAGAAGAGGGACAAGAATCTAGGAATTTTCTTCTAATCAAGCCAAGCAAATCCAGTGACTGATCCAAACATGGAAAGCGGGAAAGGAGTCACGTTGGGGAGCTGTACGTGCTCGTGATGCTTGGTCATGTCACCCCAGAGCAATATCCAATTCCAGCGACAGGTGTTGACACCTAGATTAACCTTGGTTTGCAAAGAGCCAGGCTGCCGAGAGCTTATTAGAATGCACTGGGGATGAGAGCTCCACTCCTCAGGGGCTTTGCCTGCTGTGTGTGTCTGACAGCTCGACTACATGTCTGCTGTGTGAGTGTGTACCATCTAAAAAGAGGCAACATCGCATTACTGCACACACACCTTTCAACCCGGTTTCTACTGCAGGTGGAACTCCTTTCACGTCCATGCTTTCGATCACACTTACATTTGATTGAGCTAAAAATAAACCAACCCTCCACATTGCAAGTAAATCACTCACATATGCGAATAAATAATATCTATAGTTAGCCATTGTCTAATAAAGTGTTAGATTTCACTTACCAGTGTTTGAGGGTAAGAATAAGTTCAGTACAGATATATTTTCAAGCCAGTTTAAGCAAACATGATTAAGCTTTGTTTGTCAAAAATGTAGTTGTTAGTCTTTCAGATCATATTATACACACTGTATATATATATATATATATATACCCATATAAATATAAATAGTGGCAAGCAGAGTTAGGTATGTTAATCTAAAAAATTATTGATAACTAGCTATTAATTGCATCTTCACCAGTGTAATTAGATTACTAAACGAATTGCTGTTTTTAGGTTACCCTCTCTAGGTTACATTGAAAACATAAATTTTAATAATAGATATTAAATTTTGATTTTACATCCACTTTTGTTTTATATAGAATTGTTCTATAGTCTATAAAGTACTTAATACAATTACATCAGATAAATAAAACACCGGATAAAAAAATAAGAGTAATCACATTTTCAAGGGAAAAGTAATTAAATTACAGGAATTAATTAATTAGTATTGCATTACTCTCACACTAGCACTGGTGGCAAGTAAACGAACAAAAAACTTTTCCTAGCCAATGGTGATTCTATTGCCAAGGTGTGTGTAGAGGGATGTAAATTCTAACTGTATCTCTAATTTTATCATTGCTCCTTTACTAAATTATACATTTATTTATAAAATGCTCAATTTACTTGTGAATAGTCACCAATGGCCTTTTGTGTTTTCACACTGTTTGTGATGTTTTCACACAAGATTCACTAAATGATGTTGTGAAAGCAGTTTGCACAACACAGTTCCTGATGTTGCCGGTCAGTTCTTAGTCACTCGGCTCATTAAAATGGTGAAAGTATGGATATATGCCTGGATATCACCCTCTTCCCCATCACTTTGGTCTTCTGATGAATTACTACTGCCATGATCAATAGAAAACATAAACATTACATTTAATTTACCGCCTGCTTACTGTGGGCAGCAATATGATGCAAATTGCGCCAGACAAATAGCTAGAGTTCTGTGAATGAGACACGATAATGAGCCTAATTTACATAAGATCCGTGTTTGTGCTGAAAAGAATGACAATGACTTCATTTAAATTCTATTTTAGCACATTTAGCACCATTTAGCATGTCACAGCCATGAATTGTGATTTGCTACTTGCTATTGATAGCCAGCGACCAGAAGGGATTGAGATTTTTCCAGTCAGTTTGGCCCGCTGGCCCCTGCTGATATAGATTTGAATTTTACTTGTCATTTTTCAGAATTGACAAGCAACGCATTGAATTAAATGTGAAACTTCAAAGTAATAAATGGAATTTCTTTGTGAAAAGAACTTCTATTACATTTGTTTTATTTGCAGCCTCAAAAACATTAAAAAAAAGAGAATTTTTCTCCATTAGCCATGTCTTTTGACAAAATAAATATATAAATAAATATGATTTTAAAATGTGTTCACAAACAGGTCTGACAGGTTTTGCTGCATCCTCGCTCTGGACAACGAAGTAGCACAGCTTAATTCAGATGGAAATATAATGATTAGTTGTCAGGCGGATGCATGGTGCCCTTTACATCTGAACTCCACAAACTATTTCTACAAAGTGTGTATCACTTAATCTGCCTTTTGATCAGAGCGGAAACCTTCCAGTCATTTCATGTAAAAGTTCTTCATGGCTATTACTGACTTCTTTCCATCAATTAAACATCCAGCTGAATTACATGCATAAAAGCAGCACTTTCTTTTTTCTCTGTTATAATGCTTTTATGTTTGCTTTTGCTTTCTTAGTTGATAAATTATTATGCTGTAACATATCTAACTGACAGATTTCGGATAACTTCCAAAGCTGCAAAACCATGTGCAGCACTATTTTATCAAATTTCAAAAGGCTTCGTAATACTAAATAACCACAATACATTATAACAAAAAGTACATCAATAATTCATTCGTTTCAGTAAATGAATCAAAGTTTGATGACATTTCTAACACTTTCAATGTTCATTGCTTCATAAGAATTATGAGCGATAATAATGGTCCCTTAACAAGCACAACAAACAATGTTTTTTTAAAGATATTATAAAGTAGGATTATTATAAAGTGCATTTGAAATATCCTCAGATGTTTTGCTCCTAAATATGATTCTCACATCCTGTTCTAATAGCTCAAGCCTTCAATGAAAAACTGAACCATATCTTAAAATGCAAAATAATCTTTGAATAATTATTTCTAAATAAAAAATATATGCATGGCAGCTTTATTACATCCTTAACAGTAACTGCTGTGCTCTTTAAATGTACACACACTTATCTGAATGTATTTCATTTATATTTAAAGCATTTAGCTGGTGCTCTTATTCGGAACAGCTTACATAAAGTGCTTTATATTTAATGTGAAATTGAGCTCATGTCCCCAGAGTATTATAATACTCTAATATTCGAATACTGTGTTCCTGTGGCTCAGTGGTAGAGCATTGCATTAGCAGCGCAAAGGTTGTGGGTTCGATTCCCAGGGAACACATGTACTGACAAAAAAATGTATAACCTAAATGCACAAGTCGCTTTGGATAAAAGCGTCTGCTAAATGCATAAATGTAAATGTAATAGATATCTGTCAGAGATCAGAATCCTTGCTGTGCAACCTCAATGCTGTTACATTTACTTATTTACACTCAGTTTAGTGAATAATTTACATGCTATTTTTATGCATTCCCACAATCAGTATACACATACATTCAAACCTGACTAATTGCATCCAACTCCAAGCTTTTCAAGCGGCCAATTGTGTGCTTTATAGAAGCCCTGAATGCAGAGTATCTCGCAGGCATGCATAGCAGATTGATCAATGTGCCTGTCACATCCCTGCCTGCACGGATCTATGTTTCTTAATCTAATTAGCTGGGCTTGACTTTATGTTGCCTGTCAATCGCAGGACACCGTGTGAAGGTCAAGCAGATAGACAAGCATGTAAGCAACTGCTGTATTTACCTATGAAACATATATTCACATTTATTATGTGTGTTAACATTCTGATGTATACATTGGATCTTGTCTTCTTCCTTACAAGACTAAGATTCTTGTTTTAAAGGGATGCTGTTTTTAACATTTAAAATGATCAAATCAGGGCATCAGTCTATACCCAGCATATTTTCCCAATTGAACCACCATTCGAATGTGATAAAATTACAGGGTAACACTTTATTTTAAGGTGTCATAATACAGAGTAATTACCTTATTAAGTAGCTGTTGTACTTGCATGAAACTAAATGTACTTACCATGTAACTAAGTTATGGAACAGCCTGTAATTAGTTTGTAAATTATGCAGATGTAATAGGCAGATACTGTTACACATATGTAACAAGGTTCAAGGTTTTTTTATTCGTCACATACTCAATTATACAGGATATAATCAGTTGTGAAATGTAAGGCCAAGTCTGTTACACAGCTACTTGTACATAAGTACAATTTTGATACACTTTATTTTGAGTACCTTATGTCTGTGTACTTACATTTTTAATTACGTTGTATTAAGTCTATAACACATATGTAAAATTTTGGTTACATAAGTATCTATTGTTACATATGTGAAACAGTAGCTGCCTATTGCATCTACATAATTATAAACTGTAATTACAGGCTGTTCCATACCTTAGTTAGATGGTAAGAACATTTTGTTCCATGTAAGTACAACGGCTATTACTAAGTACTTAACTAGGTACTACTATGTGGGTAAGTGCTATGTATTATGGACACCTTACAAAATAATGTTACCAATGACAGAAAAAAATATTATACAATGATTTGGGGGGGTCCACTAACATTTTGGTAGTAAAACAGTTTTCACTCAGAAATTGCTAATTCATTTCAAATAATTACAAAGAAACTGTAAGTAACACTGAATTAAAAAAAAATAAGTAGAGAGATATAAAATATACTCCAATAATATATTTTATTTTACATTGTATCGAGGAATTCAGGCCACCTAGAGATTCAATCAGATTTAAGGATGGACTCTTTTGAATAGCAACCAACCAGAAATACTTAACAACCACCTACGACTTCCATAACAACCGCATAGCTACACCTTGCCAACCATACAAATCTATGTTGGCAATTAATCACAACACCCTAGCATTGTGGCGACATGGTTTTAACTGGCAAACACAACTTACGTTTCCTTTATAAAATCTAAAAATGTGTTACTTCTTATTTGCTTTCTGGCAAAATGATCTGTTTTGAAAGAAAAATCGTTCACATACTTGACTGACTCCAGCAGCCAAACCACGCACCTGACAATGGCGTCTGGCTTCACAAAAAACGGCTTACTTCCGCGTTAAAAAATAAGGTGGATAACATCACTAATCATTAATACATTTGTATGAACTTACCTTCAAACTGTGGAAATACAAACGGAATACAGAAGACAATAAACGCAGCACTGAAAAGGGGCTGAGCTATAAGGTATAATCATAAATATGCAGGAAGTTTACATGAAGCAAAAATATTATTATTATTTTTTTTTGCCAGTGAAATAATATTTAAACAATATTTTACAGTCTTGCCAGTGTTGGCTAATATTTCAGCTGTTAATACACTACAGATATTTTAAAGTTGGATGTTATGTGATTTACCGTGAAAACACCCCAAAAATAAAATAACTGTCCTAATTGTCATTTATAAAATATCCCAAAATCCAAGTCCTGCCTTTGCTTTTCTCACGTCTGTTACTGGGTGCACCTTAAATCATTAAAACATGTAAAAATTGATTTAAATTTGACAAGATTATTCTTTCACAAGTAAGTCCTACTATGCAATAATTCCAATTCATCTATAATTATCTCACCCCTTTGCATCCCTGATTAATTGTAAGTTCATTACTGTACTTTATTCTGACATACATAATGGTGTATCTATGAAATGTGATACTAAATATCCACCATATTACAAACTAACTCTGTCCCCATTTGAATCGTCTTATGTTTCGAATGCACAAATGAATAAGAATGCTGTACAAAGTCAGCAGTTTCTTGCACACCCACTTCTGCGCTAGTGAGTATGACAACGCGTCTTTCAATGCACCAAAGCCCTTTCAAGCATTCCCTTGGATTTCTGTCAAAGCACTGTCTCTTTGACAAACAGAGCAGGGCGGCATGCCACAAAGGTTGTTTGGATAACAGAGCAACATCTGATTCCCGTAGATTTTCTCTGTAGCTCACTGTCTGAGCTGTCAGAGGCGGTGAGACGAGTGGATGGGACGCTTCAGCAGGCAGAGGACTCTCACCTTGAAACTCGAAGGGTCAGTATGCAGCGCTGTTATAACGCAACATTAGATGCACTCTTTCACATACACATGCGGTTCCGCTCATAAGTCACTTTCATTGGAGCTACTGTGGGGTTAAAATAAGGACTTGGAGCTAAAGCACTTTTTCGTGTTCTTTCTCCGAGAGAAACCTGAATAAATGAAACAGGCACGAAGACAATTCTGCTAATGAAAATGCCGCTTTTCTATTTTCATCTGAGCATGAATAGTAATAATACGGGGAGCTGCAAATGCATGTTAGCAGTGGAGGTGAGCTAACTTGGCCTTTTAGTACTGAGGTGTGAAGTGACTAAAGGTAACTGCAGTCTAGAGAAGACAAAAAAAAAACTTTGAGAAACTTAAAGACTTTGATCATGCCTTTTATCATGAATTGCCGTGATAATGCATTGTTCATGCATTGCATCATTTTGATCATGTTGATATCAAACAGTCATATAACCTGTCAGAGCCATGACCTAGTGCTTAGAGTATGCTGAGAATACATTTCCATGACTTTCACATGATGTCATCATAAAGCAGTGAGTTTATAATAGAGACGATCTCCAGGGATCAGAGTTTGGCTGATTACAGTACAGTGGTCCTGGAAGATGCCATGCCTACACTATATGGGGGCAAAAGCAGATTTTTTAATTTGAAGCAGCATGCTGAATATATGGCAAGTATTTCATTATATAGTAAATGTTTTGATAAGGCCCATTTTTTTAGAAGGCTCTTAACAGTTAAATATGTTTCCCAGTCTGCTGTTTTTCACATCACAGCTCACTAAAATTGCTAGTGAAGAGGCGCCATCTGTCAATCTTTGTCATTATGTGACTAGTTACATGGCATAATTATGTTGCATCCTTACTGATGTTTCCAATTTATGTGTAGAATTGAGGAATAAACTTTGCTTCATTTATTTTATCGTTGCAATCAGATACATTCCCTTTGCGAGAATTTAAGTTATCTATATCCTTTTATGAAATGGGATTTAAACTTTTCTCTGAGACACATATCTTTATTTTTCTGACAGTAACCCTGCTGTTGAACTTATTGTTACATTTCTTTGTTTTGCATTGCAAAATTTGACCGAAAACTAGTCAGTATCTGGTGTAACCTCCATTTGCCTCACGCAGTGCAACACATCTCCTTCACATAGAGTTGATCAGGTTGTTGATTGTGAAATGTTGGTCCATTCCTCTTCAGTGGCTGTGTGGAGTTACTGGATATTGACTGGAACTGGAACACGCTGTCGTATACGCCAATCCAGAGCATCCCAAACATGCTCAATGGGTGACATGTCCAGTGAGTATGCTGGCCATGCAAGAACTGGGATGTTTTCAGCTTCCAGGAATTGTGTACAGATCCTTGCAGCATGGGGCCGTGCATTATCATGGAGCAACATGAGGTGATGGTCGTGGATGAATGGCACAACAATCAGCCTCAGGATCTCATCACGGTATCTCTGTGCATTCAAAATGCCATCAATAAAATGCACCTGTGTTCTTTGTACATAACATACGCCTGCCCATACCATAACCCCACCGCCACCATGGGCCACTCGATTTCACAACGTTGACATCAGCAAACCGCTCACCCACACGATGCCATAATGCTGTCTGCCATCTGCCCTGTACAGTGAAAACCAGGATTCATCCATGAAGAGAACACCTCTCCAAAGTGCCAGACGCCATCGAATGTGAGCATTTGACCACTCAAGTCGGCTATGACGATGAACTGTAGTCAGGCAGAGACCCCGATGAGGATGACGAGCATGTAGATGAGTTTCCCTGGGACAGTTTCTGACAGTTCATGTAGAAATTAGCTCTGGTGGAAATTCCTGCAGTCAGTGTGCCAATTGCATGCTCTCTCAAAACTTGCGACATCTGTGACATTGTGCTGAGTGATCTCGGCAAAGGAGAAGTGCTCACTAACACAGATTTAGACAGATTTGTTAACAATATTTGAGAGAAATAGGCCTTTTGTGTACATAGAAAAAGTCTTAGATCTTTCAGTTCAGCTCATGGAAAATCGGGGCAAAAACAAAAGTGTTGCGTTTATAATTTTGTTCAGTGTATTCAAAGCTTGGAAACAAAACAGATACTTATATAAATCTCTTACTACAACCAGTTCACTGTTTCGGAAGCTGAATTTTCTTATGCAAAAGCACTTTTTTTAAAGCAAATGTGTTGCCATGTGATGACATAAAACCTCAAACATGCTGCATTATGCCTGATATTAATGCATTATTGTCATGTGTTGCCCATCAGTATTCAGAAGAGCACACCTGACCGACTCTTTTAATTAAACCTGCGCTTGAATCCTTTGCACATATCAGTCATCAGTTACCACCCAATCGGTCACCTCAGCCACCTTACACTGTAACTAATTGACTAAATGCCTTCATGCCAAACAAGTTCCCAACCAATTGACCTGTGGTGGATTAATAAGTGATTACATTTTTCCCACTAATTTCACACCGAGATGAGCACAAGATTAATGAAAGTGTATTTGTTGGCTTAATGCTATTTGGATTGGTCATGTCGTGTTCCTGTGTCAAAGAGGCAAGAGAGTAAAATATTAATGTGCTACAAGAGAGAGAACAGCGTAAATGAAGACCATATCTAGATGGGAAGTTTGTGCATTTCTGTGTGAACATTTCTGATGACTCTTACAAGTGATGTATTGGTCAAACAGAGCAAGGACACTATGTAATATGGAGAGGATGAGTAAAAGATTAATTGAGTTTTAGTCTAATCTGATACTTCATTACATCTTAGTCCATCTGATGACTGCAATAATTCTTGTCCCATTCAGAATTGTGAAGGACAAAAAGTATGAAATCCATCAACCCCTTTCACATATTTGATTGTACTGATATCACTATTGATATCAGAGAAGTTGTACGGAGCCTAACTACAAGTTCTTGGACTTATTTTACACAATGTGCAAAAAATGTAGATTTAGCCCCTCTAGTTTTACCCAGGGGTTATGAAACATTTCACATTTTGAATAGTTAACGCTGGGTCATTTTAAACCCCAGGTTAATGGGATTCACACTGCTCATAGGGTTAATAATTCATCCTGGCTATTCATAAGCTAACGTTTCACACTGTATAAGCCTACATATAAGCTTAACACTGACCTAAACACTGCTTTAACTCCAGTTAATTTAGAAGCGGGGTATGCAACAATTTTTCCCAGTTATGAAAACCTGCTCTGGAACAAGTTAGCACAGCTTTTGCAATGTTAACCCCACAATTGCAGTGCAAAACACATACAGTGTTAAAATGTTATGGCTAGATAGTCAATATCATGGATTATATTCACATGTTTTGGACAGTCATGGAAACACCACAGGTTGTATAAACAGTTGTTTCAGCCTTTGAGGAGAAATAAAGATGGACAATGGTGATAGAAAACACGTGAACTGGAGTGAAGAGATACTTACCTTTATAGTCGACTAAAAAACAAAGCCTTCCAAAACTTAGCACAGTCTGTAAGATTAAGATATAATACGAGGATGTCCAATGCTAGAGTCATATTTTCCCAGGGTTTAGGAACATACAGTTTGAAAAGTCAATGAATGGATAGCCAGCATTAATTGTTAACCCAAAGTAAATTATGAGCAGTGTGGAACATAAAGCAAGATAACCCAGGATACCCTTACCCAGTGTTCAGAATAACCCATGGTTAACTATTTCATGTGCAAAGCCCTTTAAAAAAATGATAAACTCACCAATCCTCAGGGGACACTCCTCATCCTCACCAAAATGTTCCTGAAAAGATGAAATACAAAAATGAAATGTCCATCTGCACATGAGACTTATCACTCTCTTTCTTCCTAACATTTTTCACATTTTCTTTTTAAAATGTGTATTTCATCATGTGTGTGTCCATAAATTAACAAAGCTTGTATTTTCATCACATGGAATTTGTTTTTGTCCCCCAAAATTGCATAGAGCTTTAATTGCGATCACTCAAACTTCATGTTGATGGAGAAATAAATGAAAAGAACCAAAGAAAGATTTTCTCAAAGCATATTTTGATCAAACATATTTTGATAAATGTGTTTAATCTTGATATACTCCACGGTTGAATGAGAACATTCTGAACTGAACTAAGCATTCTGAAGGACTTTACAGCTTTAAAAAGTGAAGGTTATTTTTTCTGATAAATTCGTGATCTACAGTTTGTCAATCGCCCAACCAACCAATCAATCAATCAATCAATCAATCTGCCTATGACAATGAAATTGAATAAAAAAGATACAGATAATAGTACATGTTGGTTCAGTTCAGTCAGATATGTCTGAGTGACAATACATACAGGTACACAAAGAGTAACCGTTAATGGTTCTTCAGCCTGTATGTCTTCAATAAGTTATACTAAAGTGGTTGTGTAGCTCAGAATACACGGGCATCTCTCTCATGTGGGTTAAATATATAATTCAAAGCAGATGCACCACAGAGTACATAGTGGGGAAAAAAGTTTTGTGAACTTCATTTCTGTTTTTAAAAAATGCTGTTTTTTTTTTAACTGGGTCAAATCCTGTGGTGTGGTTGTGTAACGGCATGATGTTAGCAGCTTTCATCAAAAGCTGGGTGGGTATTTCTGCATGCTCTAAAACTGTACGATTCAATGGACACCTCGTAAAGAAAATGATTATCAAGAGTTGATGTTAACTAATTATTATGATAATGTGTCTTAAGGGAGTTACTCTAGCAGTATATGCAGGATTCACCTTTCTCGTCGTCTTCATCGGGCCAGAAAATAGATACAGTGGCTCAATACAATATACTAAAGGTCAGACTGAAGATCAAGTCTTTCAAGATTCTAGTTGCTAGAACACATCCCTAATTAATAACTGCATAATCACTTTGACAAATGAATGTAAATTTAAATCAATTTACAGTGTATTAATTGCAGGTATAGTGTCATGGGGTTAAGTGACTGGCTGAAGGGCGTACAGTGTAAATATGATCTCATTTCCTACACTTATTAACCTTAACCTGCTCTTATTAATGAAACCCAGACCCTTAACCATCATTAACCTATGATTTAAGACATAACTTACAGCAAAAGTGGGGCTAAAGCGACACAAATAACAACAATAGAAAATCTAAAAAGATTTTGAATGATCTGACCATACCTTTCTCTTGCCTGTAATAATTGTGCTTCTTACACAAATCTCTTACCCCCTACTGTATGACACAGAGTCATATGGACTGCAATTACAGTACAGTACAGTACAGTGAACTACAGCATCACTCTCATTGTAAGGGAAGACTCTTTAGAATGTTTAATTATGTGCTCAACAGAAGAAGTAAAGTCATACTTACATGAGTGAGACTAATAATAATATATTTTTTTAACTATCTTTTACGTTCTGCATTCCAATCGTTCGTGAATGACAAACTCCATACCCTCAAACAGACTGTGTTTTCACACTACACTGAATCTGCTAAATAAGTCCCAGTGTGTCTTGTTAGCGGTGCAGCACACCTGGAGACATTCCCACAGTGATGAAGGGTAAGCAGAGCACTGCAGAGCCCCACTATGCGGTGACCGCATTGCAATGATTATAATCAACACAGCACATTTTATGCAACCACTTATGTGGTCTGGCAAAGTTACAATACGTAACCTCCATTTTTGTCATTAAGTGATGAAGTAGGTTAAAACATTCAATGATGCTCCTGAAGAAACACGATGCATGACCATTCTGTTTTTTGCTTCAAATTTCGAAATTATACAATCTAATTTATATTATAAACTGCTCATGTTAGATGTATGCATCATCTTTGTTTGGATCATGATTAAAATGCAGTGGTTGCCTCTAATTTTAAATGAAAGTAGCACAAACAAAGCCTTATTTTGTTTATATGAAGAGATTTCACTTATTTGTGTTAGTTAACACAAGCTAGTTTTACAATTTCAATTTAGTTTTATTTACATTATACAGGTGCATCTCAATAAATTACAATGTCGTGAAAAAAAATCATTTATTTCAGTCATTCAACTCAAATTGTGAAACTCGTGTATTAAATCAATTCGATGCACACAGACTGAAGTAGTTTAAGTATTTGGTTATTTTAATTGTGATGATTTTGGCTCATATTTAACAAAAACCCATCGAATCGAATCGTGAGTTCATTGAATCGTTACATCCCTAGACTGCAGTACCCATTTTAACCACTAGCTGTCATTTACATATTACATTCATTACATTACATTATGCAAGCAATATTACATACAGTACTTTCGGCAGCCCAGTAGTGCAGTGGTTCCCAAGCTTTTTATGCCCCCCCACGTACACATATGGAAATCTGAGCCCCCCCAACCCCCCATATTATATTTTATACACGCCCATATATGCAATAATAATACTAATAATTGTTTGTCTCTTAGAAATGCACATTTGACATTGAGTTGACAGTAGTAGTTTGAGTTAGGATACAGATGTACATTTATGTTCACTATCAAAATCAGTAACATCAGTAAAAATTGCAACAACCTCTTTTTTCATATGGTGAATTTTTTTTCTGACTGTTTAAGTTGTATTAAAATGAACCATTGTTTTTCCATAGTAGCATACATTTAACTCATGATAACCAAAGTTAAAACCAAAAAGCAGCAACACAATGGAAACAAACCGCAACACAGCGAAATGAACACAACAAAATTTGATCTTTTCGTTGTGCCGATTTCGTTGTGTTGTGCACTACTGGGCCACCGTACATACTACACCTTTAATTACTCACCCTTCAGATGACACTTTTATTATGCATTGTGAAAACGTTGGCTGTATTTTAATTACTAAAAAAGTGGGCCTAGTCCTTCCGTAGCCTAAACAATTTTTAAAGAAAACCACATCTTTTAAACTTTAAACTGTGGCATGAGGTCACGACTGTTCCCAAACTCCCAAAGAGTGTGAAAAGCAGGTTTGGAGTGCTACTGTCTAAATTTAAATGATAAATCCTTAATGAGATGTCAATTTAGTGCAACAATGTGGTATGCATTTTGAAGTCAACCCTTTAACAAAATCACCCTTCTGACTGGAGTAATATTTTAATTATATATGTCTGTCCTTTTGACAAGCCAGTTTTTTGCAATACCTTTCCCCCTCAGGCCCTGGAGATGACAAGGCCTTCAACTGGCTTTAGGCAATGCTAGAATAAATGACTCTCAGTGGCAGACCGTGAGGTCTTGAGGTCTGTGGAAGCTGGGGTGCATGTAGTTGCGCCAGAATCCTCAACTCTGACTCAGCTGCCATTTTGATCAATAAAGCAATGCCACAGGGTTAGCTAGACACCTGTTTATGTAACTCTACCACAAGATATACCACACGAGGAATCCCTTGAGCTTCCTCCTGCAGCTCATGCTTACTTTTGTCTTCAGTCTGTTCATTGAATTTATTTAATACACGATTTTCACTATTTGAGTTGAATTACTGAAATAAATTAACTTTTTCACGTCATTTTAATTTATTGAGATGCACTTGTATGTTCTTCACATTTATTTTTACAGCTTTATACTTAGCTTTATTCAGACAGGACTAGTTTTCCAAGAGGAGATCAGGTAAATGTATCTTTCACAGACTTACTTTGTGATTTTTTAAAAACAAAAACACAACCTCAGTAAAACTTACAAAGCAAAATTACCTATTGTTTTTAGCCAAACTCTTCTATGGATAAACTGACAATCTTATTCTGCCCACATAGGAATATCTGTGATTGCAGTATATTATTCTTTCATCATGCATCTCATATTTTATTTTTACCTTTGTTGAAAACTGCAACTAAACCTTCCTTGTGGATTTTGACCTTTATTCCAGCTTTCTGTGCAACAGTTGGTGGTCCAGTACTGGCATCCCACTGAAGTAAAAATGTAATATAATGAGCTCCCTAGCAGCATTTGGGTATGATTTCTACCTTTCCTTCACTATTCACACATACATATATAACATACATAAGTCTTATTTATTTTACAGAAATCGTATGTTAATAATTGCAACCTAAACACCATTTGAAAAATGAATCCCATCCAAATAGTGCTTTAGATTGGGCTGTCTGAAGATAGTTTCCAAATGATCCTGTCCAAAAGCGCTTTTCTTCTCTCTCTCTCTCTCACCCACTTCAATCAGGGTGATCAGGCTACCATCCATCTCTCTTAAGCAGCCATACGGCCTTCTCTGTGTCTCTTGCTCCATTTCTCCCTCTCTCTGCCCCTTTCTAAGCTGATATTGTTTGATGTGGTGTGATAAATCATAGTATTCCACAATCGGGTGTAAAGTGATTCGAGTCACAATCAGAAGGTGTGTAATCCATAATGTGTGCCACACACTGTCTCACGGGGGTCAGGTGTGCAGCTAGAGAGAGCTGAAAACTTCATTGCTGAAGTCTGCACATAGACCAGCAGTCATTGCAGCACAAACACATCGCCGGATCACCACAACATCAGTTTTTGTGTACTACTATTCCAATACATTCAATATAACCACCGTCATATCATACTCTTTTCAATCTATAAGATACAATTAAAATGAATAACTGATACAAAATAATATGTTGACTATATAACCACCATCACATCATTTTCGTTTCAACCTATTAGATAGAATTAGAATAATTATGCATTTTGTGCATAAATATTTATTTTCAACAGTATTATGGTTATCAGTTGACAAATTATATTATTAAATGATGTTTAAAGGAGGTTCAAAATCATGCAAAACGCTCAATTTATTGACCACCATTGCATCATTTTCAAACAATAATATACAATAACCATTGACCATTTAGTGCATTGTATTTTAGAAAATAATGTAAAAAAGTGATTAAAAATGTACACTGAAATACATGTTGATATATGATTAATTGCAACTAGTTTGATTAATCGATCAGCATATCATGCAATGTATTCAATTATATATTGTTTTATAATTCTTTATCAAAATGCTAATTTACTATTCCTCTGAAAATACTTATTTTTTATGACGTTGAAGTTTAAAAGACACTTAATATTTTATAATATTATCACTTTGATAGCACTGAAATTGTTGAATGAGAACAAAGGGGGAATTACATAAAGATGGATAATCACAATTGCCTTTTATATAACTTTTATAGTTGAAATCGAAGATGTTTCATAATTAATTAAAAGTTATAATTGATGCATTATTGAAACTGAATAACCATTGAACTAAACTGAGCTGACTATTGTCATTCTAGAGCTGTGTTATAGCTGAAATTGCATTGTTTCATAATTTATCCAATAATAAATCAAATATAATAATAGATTTGAAAACGTAGCGTTAACATTGACCTTCAAGCTCCACGTTCCAGTGAAAAAGCCTCCTCAAAAGTGCCGGTGATGGTGTTTCACGATGGGCGTTCCTTCACAATCCACCACAAACTCACATTCAGGTACAGCTGTATTCCAATATATGAAACAAATTTTCTAATCAACTCCTGGTGGATAAAAGTCATTCATTTCTCACTGATTCTCCTATTTCACTTGGAAACATGTCACATTATGGAAGTTAAATGGGTTGCAAAGGTCAAGTTGACTTGAAAATGAATGGCTAAGAAAACTGGAAATAGGAGAGGAGAGGAAATCACATTCAGTGACTTGTTTACTCACATATTATCTGATGTCATGCTGGTTCAGATTGCTGTCAGACAGTGCCACGGAGTGTGTTTTGTATCACTCAAGTAAGTCAAGTCAATTTAATTTATATGGTGCTTCTCACAATTCACATCGTTTCAAAGCAGCTTTACAGAAAATCAATTTCTATCTAAATATCTTTATATCTTCTTGCCAAAAAAAGTTGCATGTTACCCCTTTATTGGTTATAGAACATAAACCACATGGTTTACATAAACCACATATAACATAAACCACATATAACCTCTCAGAAATATCCCTCTCATTTTATAGTCTCTAGCAACTTAATGAGTCTTGCTTAATACTGACAAGACAATGAGATTTTCTTTAGAAATATGATGTTACATTAGAGTTGTATACATGTAACACTTATGCTTTGTCAACTATCATGTACTTTTGCACGCTTGGAGACAAGAAAAGCAAACCATGCAACAATAAATGTTGCGAGCATGCATGGTTTCGTTGTCAACTACTCATCTGTATGACTTCATGCTACACAGTCTACCACCTCTTTGGCAAGATCCATCAAAATAAAGCGCCGGCACCTCTTTTGACATCTAGAGATGAAGGTAATGTTCTGTCTGTGCCTCCCTTGGAAACGCATGGCATGGTATTATGGGTGATTTGTCATTGTTGGCAGGTGTTTTGTGCAGCACTCAGTGGACCCATAGAGCACCATGTTCTCTGACACACGTCAGGCAGAGCTGCAACGCACAAGTTGTTCTTAGTCTCTTGTTCTGTGTCAGAGCATTTCAAGCACCGTTTCAGGAAATTCTCTCAATGCAATGGCCCCAGAAAATGGTGCCAAGTGAGATGGGAATGTGTCTGTGGTACAGTGGTAGGTTGATCCTTCATGCTTCTCTTGTCTCTTTTGGAGTGAAGAATTCATCTAAACCTTACAGCCGATTCTTTGTTAACAAACAATGGCAGAGGAAAGATTTCAGGTTCTCATTTTGAAATTCAAAAGACATTTACAAAACAATAGTGTTAGTAGTAGTTTCACTTCACAAGGTGTTAATTGATGGATTGGAGTTGTGTGGATTATTTATCATCTGTTTGGACTCTCATTCTGACGTCACTGCAGAGGATCCATTCCATGATGGAATTATTATTTCTCCAAATCTGTTCTGATGAAGAAACAACCTTATCTACATAGTACATTTTCATTTTTGAGTACAATATTCAGTGTTGCCAGATTGGAAATGTCCAAGTATCGTACCAGAAGCTCAAAATTATTGTATTTGGAAGAAAATTATTGCACACGAGTCAAATTTACAGAATACAGACTGCTCGATCTTGCAGGTTTGCACTACACAACATCAGAAAGATCTGGCCCTTTCTGACAGAGCACGCTGCACAACTTCTTGTCCAGGCCCTGGTCATTTCTAGACTGGACTACTGCAATGCTCTTCTGGCTGGACTTCCATCAAACACAATCAAACCTCTACAAATGATTCAGAATACAGCGGCACGACTGGTCTTCAACGAGCCCAAAAGAGCCCATGTTACACCTCTCTTTGTCTCCTTCGAATGGCTACCAGTTGCAGCTCGCATCCAGTTCAAGACACTGATGCTTGCATATAGAACAACCACAGACTCAGCACCCACCTACTTCCACTCACTATTACGAATCTACATCCCCTCCAGAAGCCCCGCCTACTTTCACTCACTATTACGAATCTACATCCCCTCCAGAAGCCCCGCCTACTTCCACTCACTATTACGAATCTACATCCTCCAGAAGCCCGCCTACTTCCACTCACTATTACGAATCTACATCCCTCCAGAAGTCTGAGATCTGCTAGTGAGCGACGCCTCGTGGTACCATCACAGAGAGGCTCAAAATCACTCTCCAGATCATTCTCTTTCACCGTTCCTGGCTGGTGGAATGATTCCTATTCCTTTAATTTGTCGTTTGAATGCAATAACAAATTCAAGCATAAATGTCCAATGTAAAATTTGTGTCATGAAGTAAAACCAAAATACATCACTGTGCATTTTTAAATCCCTTATGCATATTATAATATTTATTCAAAATGAGTGTCACTATTAATTTGAAATCCAAGTGAAGGACAAAAAATTACATACTGTTCGACTTGTAACTTGAAATGTCACGACTTATAACAGCAAATGTATTCACAGTTTTGTCTTTGATATGAATTTGAATTATGCTACCATCTTTTTCTGGATTTAACAAGAGAAATATTTAATTATACTGAGCCTTTTTGCTTAATGAGGATTCATACATTTTGACCCAAACTTTGACCCAAAGTCCCAGTGCTTCCAATTAAGCGTTCGCTTCTGGTTTACACCGTTGAAAATGATGCGTGATGCTACTAATGAGTCATTTGGACAGTTTGCCATTAAAGAAAATATATAAATGAATAAAAAGCCTCACTGATGAATAATATGAATGAGATAACCATTCACTGCCAACGCATCACTTTCGATCTTAATATTTTAATATGGTAATCTATTCTATTTTGGAATAATGCACTTCTGAATACAGTTTATAGCCACGAGAGGCTAAAACACACTAAGCTGCAACACAGTTTAATGAAATGGAAATTTTATTCGTATTTCATTGTGTTGAACTGCATGAAGAGCAGAATACATTTCGTGACCTCTTTAAAGGCAGAATGTAAGATCCCTCGCTGACCTTTGATGTCTTATTAGCAAAGCCTCAAATTCTCTCTCTGATTTGATTCTCTCAATGACATGGCACAGCTTTTCAAAACACAGAGAATTTTATAATGCTGTGAATATATTTAAAAACAGAGACTGTGGAGAATACAACAGGAAAGTATCTGACATGGGAAAATCCTTGAGACTGTTTATGTATGTTTCTTAAGTCATGCACAAGAGAGACTCTACCTTTGTGCTGCACAAAAAGAAAAGCTTACAAACAGTGACCTAATTCCTCATCTTTATTCTGTCTAATTTAGGAAATACGCACAACACTCAAAGCTTATGCAGATTTCCTGATGGCATTGTGATCTACTTTGACATTTCATATTTGTTGTGTAAACATCACTGGACTCGTGGGTATCTGCCTGCACATTTCTGGGGCATTTTCACAAACAAGAACTATAATAATGCATCATCACAGTTTGACACACAAAATCACTGTTGTTGTAATCAGACAAACTAATGTGACGTATTCGTGAGTGAAACTAAATAGTCAACCAGAAAAAAACGTGTAAGGACCATTCCATTGGGAATTGATTAGACTGCAAAAATGGGATGTTTCATATCTGAATATGAGATTGCTGTTGTCTTGTAAAAGGATGAAAAAGGAATCAGTTCATGTTTATTTTAGCCTCTTCCAGCTGGGAACCAAGATGGTGATGGGGAGGTGGAGGATGAAGGTCAAGTTCACCCTTGAGAGCAGCTCATCATATTCTAATGATAATGCTTAACCTGCATTAAATTAATGTGCTAACTGTTATTTCAAAGGTTGTGTTATCCCACACAAAAGCATGAAGGAATGCTTAAATAGCTTTCATTTTCACCACCTACTGTCAGCCAAAAAGTACTGTACATTATTTTGATGCATGATTGCCAAGACAAATATCTTGCTTTGGAATAAAGTGCATTTATGATTCAGGGAGCAGGAAAATCTATTAAGACAGTAAATATGGTAATTTTAGATTTCATTATGACTTTAAAATCTGATGCAAATGATTGGTGTTAGCTGCTCCTGTGTCCAAACAAAGCAGAAGGAGCTCTTGCATTTACGATTGGAAATGGTTTGAAAACGTCTCAGGTTACGTATGTAACCATGGTTCCCCGAGTGGGGAACGAGACACTGCGTCCCCTAGGGGTCGCTACGGGGAACGCCCTCAGCGTGACTCGGTCTGAAGATACATATGTAAAAACACCACCTGTTGGCCGGCGACAGCCCATGACGTCACTACCGGCGTGCCACAATATAAGTGCCGCCGGGAGAATACATCATCAGCTTCTTCGTCTGAAGCTTGCGTCCGAAGCATGGCTCGAATCCTAGGGGACGCAGTGTCTCGTTCCCCACTCGGGGAACCATGGTTACATACGTAACCTGAGACGTTCCCCTTCATGGGAACTCGAACTGCGTCCCCTAGGGGTCGCTACGGGGAACGTTATACCCACTTCACCATGCTGAGGGGAATGCAAGCCAATTTCTCAAAAAAGGCGAGCACTAAGCCAGCTCTACCCGGCTAAGGGAGTTGCCCCTGGGACGGCTGATGCTGTCAGTGATATTATCCCCTTCGGCCAAAGGCCTGAGCTGCATACCCTAGTACTTACCTGTTCTAGGTGCCGGGATTACCGGGCCTAGGGTAGAGCTCAAAGTCTTGGAATCAGAAAAGATTCCTTTAGGGGATATGGCCAGGCACCTGGCTCACTAGGTCCTGGCCGATCACTCAGGGGTTACCACTTGCTCTCAAGCTTACCGAGGGAACTGTCTCAACAGACCTCTTGGTAGCGTACACCCCTTTCTTTTCCTTTTTCTTTTTGGACCCAACATATATGGGACAGGGAGCGGGGCCCAAGCCACAAGCCGGGGCTTTAACCAACTCAAAAGGGCACGAAGCTGTCAGTAACCCTACCCTTCGGGATTTTTAGAAAGAACGCAGAACCTTGATGTGCGGACTTACCACTGAGTGGATTTTAGAAAGTGCCCAAAGTCTCGCGTGTGCACTTATTAGAAGAACGTTCTATGCCCTGGAGCGGAGAACTACTCATTCCTCGGAGTGAGAGGGAACTCAGACGCTCAGAAGGGAGCGGCAAGCTCATAGATGACCCTCTGGTTGAGGGAGCAATGCTGGCTCGACCAACAAGGCGGCGACCTATCACAGAGCTCTGGGGGCGGAGCTCGGACGCTCAGAAGGGAGCGGCATGCTCATAGGTGACCCTCCGGTTGAGGGAGCAGTGCTAGCTCTACCAGCGGCGAGCCCTGGAGGCGGAGAACTCATTCCTCGGAATGAGAGGAACTCAGCTACCAATGAGGAGCTCTAGGAGAACTCACTCCTCAGAGTGAGACCTATAACGAGCTCTGGAGTGGAGAACTCATTCCTCAGAATGAGAGGCACTCCGCCGCTCAGAAGGGAGCGGCAAGCCCAACCATGAGCTCTGGAGGCGGGGAACTCATTCCTCAGAATGAGAGGGACTCCCCGCTCAGCAGGGAGCGGCATGCTCATAGATAACCCTCTATAGTGAGGGGAGCAATGCTAGCTCGACCAGCAAGAGAGATCACAGAGCTCGGAGGAGCGGAGAACTCATTCCTCAGAATGAGAGGGAAACTCAGACGCTCCGCAGGGAGCGGCATGCTCAAAGATGACCCTCTAATGAGGGGAGTAATGCTGGCTCTACCTATAACGAGCTCTGGAGAGCGGAGAACTCATTCCTCAGAATGAGAAGGAACTCAGACACTCAGCAGGGAGCGGCATGCTCATAGATAACCCTCTAACGAGGGGAGCAATGCTAGCTCTACCTATAACGAGCTCTGGAGAGTGGAGAACTCATTCCTCAGAATGAAAAGACACTCCGCTCAGAAGGGAGCGGCATACTCATAGGTAACCCTCTTATCGTGAGGGGAGTAATGCTGGCTCTACCCTTGCAGTGGTGACCAGAATGACTGAAGATCCAGGAGGATCCGCAGAAACCTCCGAGGGGACTCACGTCCAGACCATCAGTAAGGCAGTTCGAGAATACAGAACCTGCCTGAAATCATCATAGGTCCAGCCTGACTGCAGTTCTTAGTTGGGAACTCATTCCTCAGAATGAGAGCCTATAATGCTACCTATATCGAGCTCTGGAGAGCGGAGAACTCATCCTCAGAATGAGAAGGAACTCAGCTCAGCAGGGAGCGGCATGCTCATAGATAACCCTCTATAGTGAGAGGAGCAATGCTAGCTCGACCAGCACGGAGGCGACCTATCACAGAGCTCTGAGGAGCGGAGAACTCATTCCTCAGAATGAGAGGGAACTCCGCCGCTCACAAGGGAGTGCCTCTAGGTGCTTGGCAGGAAACTTCCACCTAACCTCGGTCGGTGGAGTTTACGATGGTTACAGGAATTAGAGAGGAATGAGAGGGCTTGCCTCTCTCTGACCCGCGCCTCTCTCACCCTAGCCGCAGGAGGGGAGGGGCATGAGTCGCGAGACTAGTTTTCTAAGCCCATCTCTGATCCTCAGACCGAGATGGGCTAGGACCCCTGGTTGTTCGGGCTCAGACCTGGACCTTATCCAGGACTTTCAGCAGGTCAGTCTGGTGCGCCTTTGTGTGCAACGGCGGACGGTCTGACCTGCTGCTGCATATGCCCTGCCATTTAAGCGAGATTCAGGGGCTTAGATGGCCAGGAGGGAGCCTTGAGAGAGGATGTCTCGCCACAGAGAGATAAGCTGGTTATCATCTCTTGCACAGGGGCATCCTCATAGCCATTTTCACGCATCCTCAGTGTCAGCATAACTAGTATGCTGAAACCTATGAATCTGAGAAAAATAGCTTTTCCCACTCCTTCTCAACCTCCACATCGAGATTTATGAAGAAAGGAAGGCTCACTCGAGCTGGGGGTTATTTTAGATTTATTTTTATGATCCATAACCTCCAAAAACTCGTTCATATGCAGCGGAGCACTAGCTGCTGCATCTGATGATGTCAGAAAGATCGCATCATCACAATCCAGCAGCTCACTCGTTCTCGGCCGACGCGCGAGGCGGTCCCTTTCCAACACATCGGCCACATCCAACTGCGAACCCCACGATTTCATTCGCCTCCGTGCCTCGGCAGCGGTGGGTCTTGAATCGCGGGAAGCAGCGGCTGCCCTCTTTCCTCGAAAAGAGGGACAGGCGAGAGCTGAGCTTCCTCATAGAGAGCTCACAATGCACGCAAACCGCCCCTCAAGGACATCGCGTGCGTGCTCCATGCCCAAACAAAGGCGCAACAGTCGTGTGTGTCATCGGGTGTCAAATAACGAGGACACGGATCCACACACTTCCTAAACGCCTTGCTAGTGCTCGCCATAGTAGAGTTAGAAAACTGTACTCTTACCAGATTCACTCTGCACGCTTCAAACAAACCAGTCAGTGAAGACGAAAAAGCTGATGATGTATTCTCCCGGCGGCACTTATATTGTGGCACGCCGGTAGTGACGTCATGGGCTGTCGCCGGCCAACAGGTGGTGTTTTTACATATGTATCTTCAGACCGAGTCACGCTGAGGGCGTTCCCCGTAGCGACCCCTAGGGGACGCAGTTCGAGTTCCCATGAAGGGGAACAGCACTGCGGATTTCTCTGGTTTCTATTTTTGAGCCTTATATCTTAAATCTATATCTATTTGGCTGTGATATTCGACGGAGGTGCATTAGTGAAGGGAATTAAACAAGTGGAATGTGTATTATCTGTTTACTTAATACTAACCATCTTTGTTTCTGTCTTCAGATAAGCATACTTTTGTCATTGTTATTCATTACTGTGGAAAAACTGTATATTTCCTTAAAGGTGATGCATGTTATGTTTTTTGCAATACAATAGTTTCTCCTATTTGAGCTTAAAATGCAGAGACTGTGAAACTATATTAAATTGCTCTGTTTGTTTTAAAGCATCTCAACACTGGCTCAAGCAATGGCGCAAGTTTAAGGTGGGATTGTCTGTTTCCTGCACAAATGGGTCCACACTTGTGATTTGAATTATGATATTTGTCATCTTATCTATGTAAAAACGACTATAATATTCTACTTATGGTAAATTAAGTATTTGAAATGACATGCTCAGCTTGGCATACTGTTAGCCTGCTAGCATATTGTGATCTAAAATCTTTTATCACTTGTTAAGAGTTGGTTGATGTTTAGAAATAAATAATAAAATTAGTGGTGGGCCGTTATCGGCGTTAACGTGCTGCGTTAACGTGAGACTCTTATCGGCGATAAAAAAAATATCGCCGTTAATCTATTCTCAAAGTTGGGTTGGGAGCTGGGTCTATACTACGCAAGCTATGATGACTTTCACCCTGATATTTTAGCGCGGATGTATACCTAGCCGAATTGCACTGTAGGGGCGAGAACGAGGTCTTGAACTAGAGGCTCGCAGTCCGTGATGGACAGATTGTTAACGGCTGGTCTATGTGGTAATACAATCGAGCAGGACATCCAAACCAGAGGCGATTCTAGGGTGAGTGGATATCCGGGGCTAAGCCCAAAGATCCAAGATCTGCTATTACTTCATATCGATGATTGGCCAGTTTATATGAAGTTTATTATCAAGTGTATATGTCAGTCAGAAGTACGAGCTTCCGTGGGCGGTTCCTGACGGGAGTAAACTACGGTTCATCATTTTAATGCGCATGAAAACTCAGTGATGATGATGCGTACAGAGCATGGTCATAAAACATTCGGGGCTTTTCTGAAAACATTTCAGAATGTTTCAGCCCCCTTAGCCCACCCCTAGCGCCGCCCCTGATCCAAACGCTCATTCATCATTCATCAACCTCAAATATGGCTTTTCATCTGAAAGATGTATGTAGTAGCAACTTTACATGGCCGCTCAATATGATGTTAACCTAGAGAAATGTGCGCTATTGAAGTGTTTGTGTGGAAGCGCGTTTGCTGCAGGACAGGCTCCGGTGCGCTCACTTGCTCTTAAAATCTCCGTCATTTTTGGTCATACAGATAAAAGTAGCCTAATACATCTTTCGAATCTGTAAAGACTCTACGTTTATTTGTGTGCACTCAGAATAACAACGAAACGTCGAGCTTTTAAGCAAACAGGATGCGCTTTAGGTCTCATGTGAACTTGAGCGAGAAACTTCGAAACTCGAATATATCTAAAAATACAGTACATAGAAAAATATATCTATAGAGAGTGAAATGTCAAAAAAAAAAAATAGAAGACGTGTGTGTTAGCATGGATGATTTACATGAAATTTAATCTGTGCAACACTGTGCATAAGATGGCTTTCAGTTCAATATAATAACAAAAACAACATTTTGGGTTTTATTCAACTAATAAGGTGGGCACGCTGTGATCTGTACTATATTTTTACTGTAATTGACAGTTATCCAAAAAAAAAAAACAACAACACGGGAGTGGGAGGGAATGGGAGTCATTCTTCCGGAGTGGAACAGGATTTTCCTCCAGTTTTTCGTGGATTGGGACGGAAGAGATTAAAGTTTGTGATGCATTTTGGAAACAGGAGATGAGCCCCTGGTCTAATGCGCCACCTGGCTTGAGAAACCCGTTCTCAAAGACTTACTTTTAGTCATTATTTGGGTAGCACACATATTCTGAATGCCTTCGGCAGAATTCAAATGAGCCATTTTAATCTAGATTAATCTAGATTAATTCCAAAATTAATCTAGATTAATCTAGATTAAAAAAATTAATCTATGCCCACCTCTAAATAAAATACACACATACATACAGAATTTTAAACACTAAAATCCCTATAAATGTTTAAAATTTTGATTTAACAGCAACTAAAATTCCACTTTTTTTAGAGAACGTTTTTTTTTTTTTTTGGTGATGCAGACATCTTAGTCATCAGTATATTATATTTAGGTTTGATCGGTTCTATTAGTGTAAATATTAAATTACAATTGACCAATCAGCACTGGTTATTCCAGAGAGCCATGCAATAACTTGTCATCTACCAGCGTATGCATATCAACATAAGTGTTGTTTTTATTTCAATAGACAACATGGATCATATTCAGACAAGGAAAGCCTTATCTTGATTCTCCAGGAGTACCGCATGTATCACACTGAATAATTGAACAATGTGGCTGTTAAGAGTGAAATATTTATGCATTTTCTGCTAAATAAGGGAGGGGTGGATATTGTGATTGAACTCAACACAGAGCATAGAGTTTTCTGTGTTTACGCATGATTGTGATTGTATCGTTTCTGAAAACACGCCTGAGTTCTGATGGGGGTTTAGAAGGGCACTCAAACCAAACTGACTTCAAGTACTCAAACATGTAAAAAGCTCATGTAACCACCTCCACTTTGCATGAACCCGTTTTCCTCTTTCTGCATGTGCTTAATGGGATTGTCATAAAACTGTCAGACCCAAACGGCAAGTCAATAAGCTAATATGCTTGCAAATATTGTGTTTTAACATTAACATCTCATATCACTTCTGTTCACATATATCAAAGCTAAAAGAACAAAAATGCATAAAATCTCATTGAAACACCTACAAATGTGGTGCTCCCTGTCAAACAGGACCGGCCTTTGAAATAACTGCTTATGTATATATTATATTATTACCAAATCTTGGATTTAGTCTTTTTGTCAACTTGTTTTCTTTCAACTAGCACGTTTTGTATTTCATTTTGGAACTCAAGTCTCAAAAATTTGATGCGCCTCAGTTTTTAAGTGAAAAAATAATTATATACATATATTGCCATAATGCAATTATGATGCATTTTATTTTAATAAAATTAACAGGCCTACAACTGGAAATATAAATAGATATAACCAGAATTGCTAATGGAATTCTGGAACCAATTCTAAAGGAATCAAATAGGATCAAACAACGATCTTCTAAGAATCCACATAGTATCCAATAAAATCCTACTGAATAAACTATTTTTCTAGGCTACTATTTTTCGGTTTGAAATATTCCAGAGATACATTTTTGCCTTGACACTAAATGTGAAACAAATGAGTTCAGCCTCCCCAGGAGCAGGAAATGTGCAGCCATGAGGTGTCAAACTGAAGTCAATTGAATTTGGTTGCAAGAGAGCCAAAGATGGAATCATTCCACGAAGATGCATTGACAGAGACAACACTAAATTCAGACCCAGCACGTCCTTATGTTACAGTCCCCATTCATATGCAGGGTTTTATATGATGTAAAATGAAACAGATATCAAAAAGTTGATCAGTGTTATTTTCAGGTCTTGTCATTTTCTGTCCAATTTAGGTGATAAAATGTATTAAATGCATCTGAGAGTATTACACTCTTTAGCTAAAAGCATTAAACTACTGAATCAAAGAACATGCAGAAGGGTATGTGTAGAGCTTGGTGAATTATTAATATTACATCCAGATGTTACAAAAACAATAAATGTCTCCAGTGCATGTATTTTATGTATTAAGATCAAAATAAGTACATTTGAGAAGTTATTTATTAGTTGAAAAACTTGTTCATTGCTTAATTTTACACTTAAAAAATATGTGTAGCATTTGTGAATAACTAAACAAATCCCATGTTGTTAGAAAAACAAGTCATGTGTCTAATGCATGTATGTCTATATATTTAGATAAAAAAAAAACTTCAAGCATTGTTCATCAGGAAAGTAGTTGAAACATGGTTTGTTTGTTTGTTTGTTTGTTTGTTTTTAGCATTGCCATAACATATGAATAATCTTTATATTGTTAGAAATATTTCAACATGAAGACTTACTGGACTGAACTGCAGCAACGTAGGTTTAGTTGATTATCCATGTGCCAATTTTTAGGATATAATGATAAAGGGGTCATTTGATGCTTTTTATATCATTATTTTGTGTATTTGGTGTAAAAGAATATGTTGACATGCTTTAATGTTCAAAAAACACATAATTTTTCAAATACTGTACATTATTGTAGGTCCTCTATGCCCCGCCTCTCTCAAACACGTTGTTTTCTACAAAGTCCCTCCTTCCAACAAGTGCAGTCTGCTCTGATTGGCCAACTGACACAGTGCATTGTGATTGGCCAAACACCACAAGCACGAGTCGGAAAGGTAACGCCCCTTTCCATAATCGCGAGCTTCAGCTTCAGCTTTCACAATGATTAATAATGACCTTAGTTTTAGCATCAGTTCAAGCCGAGAGGGGAACAGAGTCGCGTGACAGACTGTAATAAAGCTCGTATGCGTTTGCACACAAGCCGCGATTAAGACGATTTCTGACATGCTGTACAGTACACGCCGCTCTGATGTGACCGTCTCACACGCATACACAAGCCGCGATTAAGATAGCTGATGTGACGTGACCCTGTCTCTCTCACACATGCACGCACACGCACACACACACACACACACACACACACACACGATGCGCAAAACTCTGCATTTGAACAGTCAATAGCAAATACTTAAACTAATAACAAAACATACAGTCGGCAGTCGCTGATTCAGAAGCGCCAGATTGTCACAGCAAAGTCAGAAATACCTCCTCTCCTAGGTTCACGAAACGGTCGTCCATAAAATGCATTGCTGTTCTGTTGAAAGTAATCTTAATGATTCCTAAATTAATCTACTTTCGGAAGGCCAAATAAAGTTGTTTTACTTTCGCCTAGAAACACACAGCGTCCCCCTGTCATCGCTGCATCAATACTACTGCGGTTACTGAAACCATGCCTTACGCCAGCGGTTCTCAATTCCAGTCCTGCAAGTCCAGACATGCAAAATATGCGGGGGGGAGGGGGAGTGAGGACTGGAATTGAGAACCGCTGCCTTACGCAAATATTTCCACATCGTGACGTAGACATGTGGGGGTGTGTTTGAATGAGACGTTTTAGGGAGGCGTGGCAGAGACTTAACTTTGATAAAGAATATCTCTTTGGTTTTGAGACTTTAGTCTTTGCAACTTCAGGGATCTTATCTTTGCACAATCAGCTTGTGATTGCTCCAAATAGAAAGCAAAACTAGAAATTGCATCATATGATCCCTTTAAAATTTGAGTATTAAATACGACATATCAGGCTCTTGAGGAATGTTTATTTGTTCATCTCTCAATCATCATATGCATTATATGTTCTGCCTCCACTTTACAAACTACAGAGCTTTGATGATAAAACTAAGCATTTTGACATATTATTGGTTGATACAGAGTGAAAACTCATATTAAATGCATTTTATATATCATAGTAGATCTAATTGATTTATAAGCTATCAGAATTTCATCATACTTTTTGGACAGTAAATATCAGAAACTGCACCAAAGTTAATATTTTTGCTGATTTTGGGCCTCTGAGTAAGGCTGAGGTATTTTTCCTTCTCGAGTATGAGCTCCATATCATACTTTATGAGACTGCATCTTTTATACAAACTGCTGACATATCAGGCTTCACAGGGTATATCACCATCTGAGGGATGTTCGAGAGGTCTGGTCAAATTCTCATTTTACAATCCACCTGTAAAGCAAATTATATTAACATACATTCTTTTGTTCTTTTTAAGATTCACGATATTCAAGCCTTCACTAATCCACAAGCCAGCACTTGTGACCCTCCATGTCTTAGGCACATTACTCAGGTTAAACTGTCTGCCCACAGCTCTGGATGGGCGTGAGAGCCGGCTTCAAGCCTGGCTGGAGCCCGCAGCCCCTCGCTGTAGGTGGATCCTGAGGGGCCGTGCCAGGGCGTGGAGGCATGATGAATAACAGATGTTTCCTGATTGGCTGTGCCATTCGTCATACACCTGCCTCGCCTCAGCTGCAGAGAGCGCAACAATATGTCACTGTCACCGGGCGGATGGCCCCAATGCATCACCTCATCTCAGCAACGCTCAGCTCTCCAGATCCTTCTGCTTTCATAGAGTCATATTTCTCCTCCCTGCGCTAAATAAAAGAAAACTGGACAGCTCATGTTTTTCTTTCTTTTTTCACTCAGCATGTTCTTAGCTCAGGGATAAGGTCAAATGGACACAGTAGGTTGGGTTTATAGCATAAGGAGCACTAGGCTGGGACTGCATTGGCAAAGCTGAGTCATGTTCAAACCACCGTGAGAAAGCCTTTGAGCACCCCTCAAAATGCTTTTATTTAACACAGAGTCTAGAATATAAAAAAGCCCTGCACTCAAGAAATGTTCCCAGGCACCAGTGATTCAGCGGTCTATCAGCAGATCTCCGAAAGTGTTATTTGATTTTGGTTATTTGGTATTTGATATGGCGAGTTTTCAAAAAAAAAAATTGCTTATGTGACTTCAATTTCAAAGAACATGATAATGTTCAGTAACATTTTTGTATATATTACCTTATTATTGCACACTTTACTTTAAGGTTCACCACATTATTACACATTATTAACATAACATTATTTAATGCATTAAGATATGATAAAATAACAAACGAAAAAAATTTTACAGCATGTAATCGAGGTAAAATTGTATTTCTACATATACAATTTAAGTTAAATAAGTTAATAGTAAAGTACTATCAGTGAATATGAATTAAGAATCAACATTGGAAAATATTTAGTTTGTTGTTTTTTCAGAACAGGGTTCTATTCAATTCTGTTTTGTTAAATAAAACTATTAAAATCACTTTAGATCATTTAAATAAAGATTACATAGAAATGTAAATAATAGATGGAAACATTTTAACGAAAAATAAACTTTATGAAAAATGACCTTGGTAACTTATTGGGAAAATACGTAGAGTATTTTTACGGTCTCTGAAAAAGTAGCACTGACAAAATATCCAATATAATAAATTGGAATATTAGAAATATATGCATTGTTGTTTTATGATTATTATTGAAGCACTACATTTACTGAAGCTAAAACTGAAATAAAAGTAAAGATAATTAGAAATATATAAAGACTAAAATTTAATTGAAATTAATAATATGAACCTTACTGTAAAGTGTCACTGGTTACATTTATTGTATGGTTAGACATTTGAGTAGCTCAGCCTCTAACTAATAAACTTTGAAGCATAACACCTACTGTGCCATTTATGTTACTGACATACCTCACATCACATGACTTGTACAGGTAGAGAGGTGCGCTATGACTTTTCTAAGTGATTGGATTAGGATTCACTTAGACAGGAAAAAATCCCATTGACTTTCAATTAAGGATAGATCTGGAGGGAGTCTTGTCTATAAATAGGCAGGACCTAGCAACCACCTTGAACACCATAGCAACCACACAACAACAAGCTAACAACCAGAAAACAGAACATCCTATTGTTGTACAAATCTACATTTCATGAACTAATGTGCCATCTCTCATACTGAGCTGCTTAACAAGAATAATGTGTTTCAATGGCCAGCGTGAAGACAAACCTGGCAAATCAATTCACAATCAAAGAAACAAACATGAACAACTCAAAAATAAAATAAAATAAATACCTGCTCAAACCAGAGTGAGCTTTTGCGAGACAAGAGCGAGATCAGAGGGAAATAAAATAAATCATAAAGGGAGAGCCTAGTAGGCTTTGGGTTTTTGAAGTTTTGATCTTTTGATCTTGTATTACTTCTGCTTTTACAATCTATGGATGAAACACTGATCCCTGGCCGTCGTTTGAGGTCACATGATGAATATGCTGATTGTCTGGCATTGTTTCTTCATGCTTTCTTCTATAAGAGAAACCTGGCTGACATTGGGATGTCGAGCCCATTTTAATGGCCACATCTTATGTAAAGTCATGGCCAAAAATATCAGCACCCTTGCAATTCTCTCAGAATTTTTTCCAATTGCAAATATTTTGGTATTCATGTGTTTGTTGTTTTTGTTTGCACTGCAACAACACAACAAAAACAGAGAAGAAAAGTGGAACTTGATAAAATTTCACACAGAACTCAAAAATGGACAGGACAAAATGATTGGCACCTTGTCAAAATTTTAAGAAATAATTGCTTTTCAAGCATGTGATGCTCCTGTCATTTGTATTTAGACACACCTGTGGCAAGTAAAAGGTGTGGGCAATATAATAATCACACTTGCAACCAGTTAAAATGGAGAAAAGTTGACTCAACCTTTGTGTTGTGTGTCACGCTGAGCATGGAGAAAAGAAAAAAAGTGTAAAGAGTTGTCTGTGGATTTTTTTTGAGAGAAAAAATTGTGGGAAGACATGGACAATCTCTAGGCTACAAGTCCATCTCCAAAGATCTTAATGTTCCTGTGTCCACTGTGCACAAGAGGTTTACAGCCCATGGCACTGTAGCTAACCTCCCTGGACGAGGACGGGAGAGTAAAATTAATGAAAAATTACAATGAAGGATTGTTCGAATGGTGGATAAAGATCCCTGATTAACTTCCAAACAAATTCAAGCTGATCTGCAGACACAGGGTACAACAGTGTCAGCTCGCACTATCCGTCTCCATCTGAATGAAAAGGGACGCTATGGTAGGAGAACCAGGAGGACACCACTGCTGACACAAAGGCATAAAAAAGCAAGACTGGAGTTTGCCAAAACTTATGAGACAAAACCACAATCTTTCTGGGAGAACATACTGTGGACGGATGAGACAAAAGTAGAGCTTTTTGGTAAAGGATGTCATGGCACTGTTTACAGAAAAAAACGTGACCTTCAAAGAAAAACACAGTCCCTTCAGTCAAACATGCTGGAGGTTCAAAGATGTTTTGGGATTGCTTTGCTGCTTCTGGCACTGGTTGCCTTGACTGTGTGAACGGTATCATGAAATCTAATGATTACCAAAGAATTGCGGGGTGCAACGTAGTGGCCAGTGTCAGAAAGCTGCGTCTCCACCAGAGGTCATGGGTCTTCAGGACAATGACCCGAAACACACTTCAAAAAGCAGAAAAGGTTACAAACAAAGCGCTGGAGAGTTCTGAAATGGCCAGTAATGAGTCCAGATCTGAATCCCATTGAACACCTTTGGAGAGATCTCAAAACAGCGGTTGGGAGAAGGCATCCTTAAAATCTGAATGACCTGGAGCAGTTTGCAAAAGAACAGTGGTCCAAAATTCATATTCAGCTTTCACAAAACAAAAAAGTCCTCGTTCTGTGTGAATTTACTCATTCCAGACCGTGTAGTATCCATAAACACACTCCTGACCTTTCTGAGCAGAAGTGATCAAAAAGGCCCCTGAACATTTTTACATTTTCTCATGATTAATATCTAAGCATTATAATCTCTCTTTCAGCCATAAAAAAATGAAGAGAATGTGTTTTCTCTTTCCACGTCTTATTCTGAACCTCATATCCAGGCATTATTCATGCTTGAATCCTTAATGCTGTGATACTTGAATGGAGTGGTGCTTTTGTCTGGATCTGATCAGCTCACATCAAACAACAGGCTGCAGGATTACGCGCTCCGCACTTCTTAGACGACTCGGATGAATATTATTAGCACTCAATTGCAGACATTCGTGATGATAACCAAGTTAATGTACTTGAACAGCTTTTCCCCGGGATTGATTTGAAGTATTTTTAGCTATCAAATAACAGACTTTTAGACTGCTTTTACTTGAATGCTATTTTTGTGGCAAATGGTCAGACACAGTGATCAGACTCAATTTTCACAACTGGTAAAATCTCATAAATTTACATTAAAAGAATGCCATAAAATATAGGGGGACCTCAGTCAGCCTATTCATTAACTACAGTAACATTAGCAAGATGAATAATATTCAACATACAGTATATAAACTAAAGTTGATTTCTCACTTTTACAAGCTCTATAAAGGATCCAGGCTAAATATCTAATACTGTATAATAAAAGGGACTATACAGACTTACATAAATTATAAATACTTAGTCAAAAACAATCATTCATCATTCATTTTTAGTGGCAGCACAATCAAAACATTGCTGACAAACTTGCACACAATCTATCACAACTCATCGTATGATTTATAGTTTATACATTTTTGACAAGTACAAGGCCTTTATAGTATAATTCTAAAAATACTCACCTTAAGATTGTCTTTTATTATAAAATCTTTACAGATTTAAGAATCGACTTTATATCAGTTCAAGACGAACTCTTACTGGTCTGAAGCAACTTTTTACTTGATTATTCTTACCACATTTTGCATGTTAAAATGTAAACTACAAAGATTTGATATTAAAAATAAGCATTTTGATATCATACGAAGTCATATTATTGGGAGATATAGAGTGACATCTGATATGTATATGATTTTTATGCAAGTAGTCTGCTATACTGTTATAAAGATCTCATTGATTTACAAGCTATCAGAATTTCATTTTACTTTTCGGCCAAATAAATTGCTCTGAATAAAACAGGTGTTTTTTTCCTGCTCCAGTATGAGCTGCATATTCATACTATAACGTTGTATATATGAGGCATAAAAGCCTGATTTATAAAATAATACTCAATTTTTAATTGTCTAAAGTTTTATTAAATGGTTCCATTAAAAGACTATTATTTTAAATTTCAGGCTTTACAGGGTTAAGAAACTGAAGGTGCAGTTACAACACCTTAGTCCAGCTGGTAGGACTAACTAGCCCATACTAACTAGTCCAGCCAACCCATAATCCTTAGTTCAGTACTTAATTTTTTACTCCAAAGAGTCCATGACTTGCAGTCATTCGTGCTAAGGAATGAAAGGAAGATTTACACTGTATATGTTACAGTTTCCACCCAGTAAAATATTTCAGAACTTACATTCTAGAAAATTGTTTATTAACTGTATATGATTTTTCCAGGTCTTATTAAAAACATACATATTTGGCTTCACTGGCAACCACCCTGAGTGCATTGTGTTCTCAACATAGATTAAAGCAAGATAGATGAAAGCATACATGATTGTTTAGCATGAGCATTTTAAAAGGAGCTTGTACTTGACTCTTATTTTTCTGCAGTAAGGGTTCTTTTACTCTCTGCTCACCTACACTCAGTTTAATATCTGATTGGACACGGTGATATATAAGACAGTGATTGTTAAGTGCTGTATGTGGGTTTGAGATAACGGCGTCCACAGGAGGTGAACCGCTAAAGCGCACTCATTCAGGCTACCACATGAAGAGAAAGCTACATTAAACATGTCTCATTAAGATCTCTGCTGCGATTTAATGCTACTTTATGGACCCACCTGCTCTGTGTTTTAGTGCAGTGTTTGCCCCAAGATACAGAACAAAAAAATATCTTTCAGGAAATTACTTTTATAACACCATCATTTAATCAATAGTTTAGTTAAATGATAAGAAATGTGACTGGTATATATCTGGGACACCAGAATAGCATCATTTAAGGATAATATTTGTTTTTACAAGATACTGATTTAATTTTGCTTAAATCATTGTACACAAATAGTTCATGCTCATTATTCAGTGCTTGAAAAATCATGCTAATTCAAGGACTGACAGATAAGAGCACCTCTTATGACCCATGTTTTTCATCTCCGCTAACAGTTCAAAGGCTGCAATAAAGAAGGCATTTCCATTATTATTAAAAAGCATCATGATATTAATGATAAATTATTTCATTTTTATTCAATAGTTCGTAATTAAATGGAAAATATTCATTTGTTATGGAAATAATATGACACATTTTGTGTGAGTGAATATAACTATAATCCATATACAGAGTTTCTGGAGTTGAAGGTAAAATTACGACTTTAAAACATTTTAAGGAAACATAAAATTTAAGGGATGGATCAATACTTTATTGTCTCAGTAAATGGACATGTCTTGTTTTAAACTTTGAAGAATTGCAATACAAATTTCAACAGATCACAACATATCTTCCAACAGATCTCCAATACTTTTTCATAAAAATATGCTGAAAAATATACAAAAATGCTCTGAATTACTAGATTATGGAAATTAAATTTAAGTGAGTTTATAATTAAAACCAAATGCAGTTTATGAATTTAATACTTTTGCTCTGATTCAAGACCTTTTAGGCCTTAATTTGTAGAAGACCCGCAGAAACTTTGTATACAAAACATGGGGCTGTCAATTTAACATTTAATGATTTAAATACTAAATAATTAATAGTTAAATATTATGTGATTTTGCAATTAAACACATTCCCGACCCAAACTACATTTTTAAAAAGCACCTTAGAAACATTTCACTTGTGGAGGGAAATGCTGAAAAAAAATAATGATCAGAATATTGTCAATTACTTTTACAGCCCTAATAAAAAGTCACCAAAAGCTTCATACTTCGCATCTAAAACTTGGCATGGCATGCTAACTCTATCATGCTGGGAGAAAAACATACAGAGCAGCAAACGAAAGAGCAGTCATGTAAATTATTTATGCACATACTGGCCTCTGCAGCCATACAACCACAAAACCCCAAAGGCAAAAATAAATCTATTTACTATTGGTAAAGAAAATCACATCTACTCTGAAGCAAGAACATTTGCATAGTGACTTAACTGACCGTGTGAATACCCATCTTAATAAATGTGATTCAACTGGGAGTCGTTATACTGCATTGATATGAAATGCACATTTGGCCAAATGCAATAAAGAAATACATTTTTAAAACAAAATCTGCAAGCCCTTAGGAAACAAAAAGTAAACACAACATCTCGTCGCCTCTGAGGAGTGCTGAGAAACTTACAATGAGATTAAAGATTAATCTTCTCTGTCCCTGCATGCTGGAGATGCTTTGGCAACAATTCAGAGTTAACGCACTAACTATTGAGCTCGTTCTGTGTACAGAAGATCTGCAACTCATTTGTAGTCACTGCAGATTGCTGTTATATATGGCATCTCAAGATAAAACCTATTCGAGGAAATGGTTACTATTGAGAATATCTAACAATAAAATAGACTGAATTCATTTGAGAAAGTTCATCTTAATAGAGTCGAGGAGCTTTAATTATGCTCGACCTTAGTACAGCTTTTGATCTAATAGATCACAATATTCGTATTAATCATTTAGAACATGTAGTGGGGCTGAGAGGGACTGTCTTAAAACGGTTTTCATTTGAAGGGACAATCTTTTTCAGTGAGGGTTGGGGAATTGTCATCCTCTTCAGTTTATTTTGGCTGTGGAGTACCTCAGGGCTCCATTTTGAGGCCTATTCTGTTTTCTGTTGCATTTAGGCCTTATTTTTTAAAAACACAGTATGTCTTATCATCTTTATGCTGATGATATTCAGATTTACTTGCCTATTAGATCTGGAGGATCAAGTTCTCATTCATCTTTGTTATTATGTCTTGAGGAATGAATACTCTTCCACCTGACATCAGATCTGTACCATCAGTTGTTGTTTTTTTCAAATCTCGTGTCAAAACATTTGTTTTCTATGGCTTTTAATTGCTGATGATGTAACTTGTTTTAATAGTTTTTCTGTTATTGTTGTTGATTATTATTGTAGTTTTGTTGTGTTGCTGCACAGTCCTTTGGTCTACTTTGTAATGGAAAGGGCTTTATAAATAAAGTAGACATGAGACTTAATATACTACGAACGAAACAGTGACCTGTGCTGGTTTGCAAAGAAGAGTTTACCTATAGAAATCCTATTTCTCAAATCAGGCTGTTCTGAGGTTCCTGTCAGAATTATGTAGTTCTGTACAGCCCCTCCTCCATTTTTATTTTTTATAATTTCTAAATATATATTATGCATGTAAAAACTTTTATTTTGGATGCAATTAATGGTTTGACAGCACTAATTGAAATATTAAGTGTGAAATTGATTTCTATTCACAAAACGTATTTTGTCTGGCCTTCAACAAACACATACATGCATGTGAAACTAAAGAACTCTTCCCATAAGCGGCCACCGTTTGCCAGCTCAGCCTTCAGATCCCGTGCCGATTCTGCTCATTCACCAGAGAGAAGTGAGAGATGAAAGACTCAAACAAGGAGAGGCAGTCAAATATTTATGAAAGCACACATCCCTCTCACAGACAAGAGAGAGAGTGCGAGGTGCCGTCAAGGTGTTTGATCGATGTAATGGAGTCCGTTTAAGAAGCGGTGGGTGCATGGCCGATTCCCTGGAGCAGAGAGAGAGCGAGTTTGATATGATAATGCACCTCGTGCCAGTTCTGTGCACCATATGTCTGTCCTTTCATTGGGGAGATTGGTGCAGATGGTCGGGCTCTCTGCTAATAAGGGGAATAGAGCAGGACGGAAGAAGGGATCCCTGATGCAACACTAATGACAAGCTCACTGACAACACCTTCAGTCTAGAACAGCAGGGTCAACTTGTCCTGCCTTCTTCCCAAAATCACAGAAACCTGTCTTGTTGACCACAGACTGAACTCCTCCTTGATGCTTGAATGATTGCAGTAGAGGTAAAGTGAGTCATTTCTGTGCCAATAGCGTCACCACATGATGGACTCTCTAAAATTATGATTGTTTCCAAACAGGACTCATAAGGGAAGATTGCTTTTATCATTATACCACCAAACAATCTGGTGCCGCATTCACCCACATAAATCTGTGGATATTATTAGATGTGAATGATTGAAAATACAGAAATATTGTTGCATGCTTTTTGGTTCACTAAAAGGAATCATCTCATAATCAATTGTTTGTGAATCAACATTGGTCACACTGCATTTTAATATAGGTCACTAAAAAGAACTGGCTCATATATATTTCTTCGTGAATAACCACTGGTTGTACTACATTTTTTTGATTCACCAACAAGAACCTGCTCATAAGAGTCATTTGTTTGTGAATAGGCATTGGTGACACTGTATTTTATTGATTCACTAAAAAAGAGCTGGCTCATGATTTGGCTCTAGTCTCACTTTGTTATTCACTAAAGCGAACTGACTCAGAGTCATTTGTTCATGAATCATGCTATGCTGGCCACACTGCATGTTATTGGTTCACTAAAAAGAAGAGGCTTATGAGAGTCATTTGTTTGGATATTTGACTAGACTGGTCACGTGGTGTTTTAGATTCCCTAAAAAGAACCAGTTATATATTAAACGTAGCTATATATACACATATAATCAATCATTATTTTAGTTGTAGTTATTTTACATCAAGATAAACCAAATTAAAATGAGATGTTGTCTTGCAACCTGATGAAATTTTATGTTTTTTTATATATATAATTTTATTTCAGTTAACATTTTATTTATTTCAAGCAGCAAACAGTTTTTTATGGTTTTAGTTTTAGTTAACTCACCATGCCTACAGCTTCTAATAATTTCCGCTGTATTTTTAGCAGGAGTGAATGACTGCTTGCTCATATTCAAACCAAGGTCTACACAGCACTGCATCCATTTGAAACGGACCAGCGACTGCATCAATAAACATGATTTCTGTACATTTCTTTACACTCCACCTACTAATAAAAGGATTCAGTATTCAATTCCTTTGAAAGCAGTGAGGTCAGAGGACAGGACATTACTGATGGACAGTTTAGGACCTTAGGGTCTCTGTCCCTTTCATCAGCGTCTCTGCTGATATATCCATGCTTGTTTTCTCACTGTCAGCGGCCATCTGCTGTGCCAAAGTGTAGGCAGTGTTAAGTGATGGCTGTGTGGCAGAGCTGCAGGGAACCTTGGGTAAAGATTCATTCTCTGACTGGCATACAACTCAGTGCTGCCTTTAATACCTGGAGGAGCATTGATTTTACATGCAAAGACCGCATTAATGACCGCATTTGTGTGAATATCAAGAAAGAATAAAGGTTCACCCAAAACTCACTGAATGAATTGCAGAAAAACATCTCTAAACTGTGTGAAAAATAAATATTAGCTGAAAATGTACTCACCGTCAGGCCATCCAAGATTGGACACATAACTTTTCACTTCTCCAGACTATTGTGAGAATACATTTATGCTGACAAACCCCACATTTCCCAGTTTGATTCTGAATATCGAGGGTGTGAGAACCAGTGTAAGTGACATTTCACCAACTTTACAGGAGAGCCAAAAAAAAAAAATTCCATAGTTTGATCTGACTTTGTGCACTGATTTCAATTGTTGTTTATAATACAAATTTGTACACTCATGATGACAGTACTTTTGCCAGTAGAAAGAGCTCATTAAGAGCTTTCATTTGAGATATATATATATATATACACACATTTCACCAAAAATGTCACTTACGCCCTTCTTGTTCTCACACATGTATAGAAATAGATATGTTGTGTCTTTTCTTCTTAGTATCCATTAATGATGACTGATGACTTAAAATCAGGGGTGGCACGGTACATGTATTTGTACCGAACCGTCACGTTACGGACCTTTCGGTTCGGTGCATGATGCCTGACAACTAATACAGGCGATTCACCCCCAATCCAGAAGGGGTAATGCAACGCTGTTTGATAACCGCCAGCAGAAGAATAGCAAATGCCACGAGCTGCGCACTTGTCTTGAAAACAAAGCCCCCTAGACAGTGACCATGTGCTGATTCTGAACGCATCTCTCACATAGACTGACAAAGGAGTATACTTTAAAGCAGGGTTCCTCAAATCTTACCCTGGAGGGCCAATCCACTGCAGAGTTTAGCTCCAACCCTGATCAAAATTAGGGTTACAGCTAAACTCTGCAGGAAAGTGGATCTCATGGGCCAGATTTGAGGATCCCTGCTTTAAAGGCTTTCGCACTCAACTGTTTGTGAAATGGAGCTTTGTGCTCATGTATCCTACTTCTCTCATTCACTGTGCACTGATTTTTGTATTTTATTTTGATAAAGTAGCAACTTTAGCAATGCTGGAACTGATTTGTGTGTGTGTGTGTGTTCGCATGTGACGCGATCACTTGAACTGTTTCCTTATACCAGCAGAATCAACTTTAAACACTTAACTGTTATCATCTTAATAATGCATCACTGTATAAAGGTCTGCTTTTATTTGTGTACACTCACAATGTAATGTATATATGTACTCCAGATTATATATATATATATAAATAATGTAATATATTATTCAGTATTACTACTGTGCTACTCTTTGTTCAAAATAAATGAAAGGAAAACCAGCATACTACTTTTTTTTTTTTCCTGTTGTACCGAAATCGTATCGAACCGTGACCCCCGAACCGAGGTACGTACCGAACCGTGACATTTGTGTACTGTGCCACCCCTACTTAAAATAGAATTGAAACATACTATTTACTCAGGTTTTCAAGCAGTGTTGTATAAAGGAGTTCACATTGAATCACACACATTCTCATTCTCACAGCACTGACTCATTAAACAAGCATTAAACCTGAATAACATAATAAATGGCAATTTATGCTCTTTCTGTTATTTTTATTCAATACTATAATTAACCATTCATGAATATTATTACTCTAATTCACAACCAGATCAAACACACAAGTCATTAAAACATTTATGACGCTTTTATTGGTCCCATTCTTTGTAACTACAATAGATAAACAATTGTAAATTATTTATTTTGTGTTTCAGAGAAGATAAATGCATATGGGTTTGAAGGAACGTCTTAGTAATAAATGTTAGAAGAGTCTGACACGTGCATGCCAAACAGTAATCTTTCCTCATAGTCACACAGGTTGTTTGATGCTGTAATGAGCAGCCAAACATTCCAACTGCATTCTATTTAATTGTATAATTCTATATACTGCTCAAAAACAATAGGGTTTTTACTGTTGTTCACGACTCTCAAGTATTAAACTTCGGCACATAACTCATCCTGTTTACTCTACGGTCAAGAATGATGCTCAACTCAATGAGCTTATAAAGGAGAGGTGTACTTTTACTTTTCTATCTGATTTCTTATTTTTGTCTGGAGCCTGATAAAACGATGGAAAAATCACATATACTGATGGCATGTTCAGACGCTGAGCCCCTCGAGGTCCCAGACATATCCAAGCATGAAAGAAAAAGAAAGATATAGACCAACAGATATTTCTAATAACATGCAGAACATTTGTTTAAGGATTATATTAAAGCAATTATGTTGTGTTAGAAGATTTCTGAAATATTATGTTTACACAAGATTGGTGATTTCTGGCTCACTGCATGAAACTACATTTTCAATTTGAGGAAATAGCCTGTTTTGTGTGTGAAATCTACAGATGCAAACAGATAAAGTGCAATACAATAAACACTTACTTGTGTATTTTGGGTGATTTCCTTCCACTAGTCTGAAAGAAAACAAGTCATGGAAACAATATATAAACATAATGGTTTGCCTGTAGTGTCTTGCCTAAATTCATTCGGACACTGCATACTTACATTGACAGCAATCTAACACCCATTAACTTCAAAACACTATACCTTCAACTCAACTGTTTGTACAAAACATACTCGTATTGAGTTGCCATCGCCTAAACAAAGGCTAAGTGCTGACTAAAATTATAGTTTTTATTTCATTTTGAAGCTGAATTGTATAATGCAGAGCACAATAATATTCTTAATCTGGGCAGAATCTGTTTGGTCATGCGATGATATTATTAAGCTCTTCACAAACACTCGTATGTGTTAGCGCTCCAACTGTTTGGATATGCAGCCAACAGCAACTGGCACCGCAGGGTTCTAATGCGCACAAATCAGACATCAAATGTGTGCTGAAAACTTGGTGTAATGCTTCCAGCTACAGATTCTACAATGAAACTGCATTTTTAGTTTCTCAATAGAGTAAAACCCAACCAGCATCCCTGTGGTGCAGAATGATAAATGTGTAGAAGCACTAGACCTCCATCACACGCGATCCGAAGTAAGAGACGTCAAAGCCTGGTATGATGAGTTTTTTACATTGAATTACATTTTTTTTTTTTTTTTAAGTAGGTAATTTTACTTACAATCACAATAATAGTTTCCTGGAACACTCTGTCTACCAAACCAATAAAAATAAAAAAATGTATCCCAAAAAAATTATATTTTTGAAAGAAGTCTCTTATGCTCACAAAGGGGCATTTATTCAATCAACAATACAGTACAATGTATATATACATATACACAATAAAATATTCTGAAATATTTGTATGAATTAAAATGACTGCTTTCTATTGTAATATATTTTCAAATATAATTTATTCAAATGATGCAAGGCTGAATTTTCAGCATCATTACTCCAGTCTTCAGTATGATCCTTCAGAAATCATGTTATATTTGTTGCTTAAGAAACATTATCATTATTAATGCTGAGAACAGCTGCTTACATTTTTTGTAGATTTTTTTGTAACAGTGTAACAACAGAGCTTATCACTCAATGGCAAAAATATGATTAAATAAGCATACACAATATATATGTGTACACATAAAATTTGGCGACATAAATGCAATCTTAACAATCATTATTCCATCTCTCTCTTTTTTTATTATTATTACCCTTGCATAAATTCGCCTTCCGGGGAAAGAGAGCTGTTTAATCACGCTAATTGCATTACATAGAAAATGGAAAGTTCTTCAGTAGAATCTGCGGTTTATTTGATGTTGTTTTTATTATATTGACATGGTCAAATATTAGAGCAACACTGGGATGGCTTGTTTCTCTGAAAGCTGAATAAGTAGCTAAATGGATGTCTCTATTACATGACAATTGGTTAACATGGATAAGAGATGTGCAAGAATAACTACTGCTACTTTTGCATTTATTTTATCTTCAAGGCAGGCACAAATTACAAATATCCAACATTATGCTGTCACTATGATTTGAGACAAAGCCTGACCCTCGACCTGATGTTTCACTTTGCTTTGCTGTTACACTCATTCAAGAAGCCAAATATCTTACAGCGAGCAAAAAAAGAAAACCCATGAAGAAATATTCAAAAACACATTTTGACATTTCACTTCATAAACTTTGTATTTGCTGCTAAAGGCGTTTTCAGATGTGAGCTGTGTATAATTTAAAACGTATAGTCTTGAGATCCAATGGAAATAATATTCATACATTCATGCCTGTGCAGATATGAAATAATCGCTCATATCCTTCATATGCTGTTTGTAGTTGTAAAATGGCTCTACATAGACCATACATACATAAGTGTTTTCATTTTACGCATGAATGTTATTTTTGCCAATATTTATGAACCTCTGCTGGGTGTGTTGAATATAACTGCTGGGTCATTACTTCTATATCATTAGTGAGTTTCTGGGAAAATCACGTTTGCATCTCAATAACTACCTTTGCATGCACAGCACATATGTGCTTTAAATGTGTAAACGGTAATCCATATGTTACTGGTACTAGCACTGGTTTCTTAATGAAATATTACATGTCTCATTAATTGCATTCATGTGTTTCATTCATGTATTACGGTCACACTAGCTGTGATTCAAACGCCAGCTGAAGTCAAGAGCACCTCGTGGCATCAGAAAAGCACAAGGAATATGACAGATGTCAGAGAAGTTGCCTGGGCAACAGGGATTTTTGTTCTATGATTGATTCACTGCAGTCACCAGCCAGACATTACAAATGAGTCAGAGAAATGAGTCCCCAGGAATTATTAATGCTGACAAATCTATTGACTGCTGCTCAGCTGAGGGGAATGTAGATGAGGAACTGTAAAAACAGCGAGTGGGACTATATCCCTGTGAAAGACTGCACTTACCCACATGCTGCATTTCATCCTCAAGATCACGTTACTCGAGACTTCCCACAATAAAAACCTGTGTGTTTAGTAACTACTAAACACTATTAATCTTTTGACAGCACTATTAAATATATACAATTTTATGTTTGTATATATTTATAGAGTTTTACAGTATTTAATATAATATACTAATTTTACATTAGTTTTCATTTTACACTTCCAGTTTTCATGTTCATTTTAGTTTAGTTTTTTTTTATTTTGCTATGCACTTCTAATTTTTTGCCCTTTTTGTAATATTTCTATTTATCTTTATTTCAGTTTTATTTCACATAGTAATTTTAGGACCATATAACTATGTAATGATAATAATAATTATCATTATCATCATCATCACCATTATTATTATAAAATATGATGTTTATTTTATTTGTACTTTTTAATAAAAAAAATTATAAAAAGATTATAAATAAAGATATATGTATTTAATAAATTTACTTTTATGCATTTGGTGGTGGTACTACTACTACTACTAATAATTAAAAATACTTATTTTTGTTTTATTTAAATTATCAAATTAAAGCAATAAAGAAATATTACTACTGAAATAAGCTTATTTTAGTTATTTGATATTTACCAAGGCTACTTTATTATTTATTTTAAGTTTCTAAGCTGAAGTTTTTCATCTAATGATTATATTTTGTTGTTATTTCAGCTTTATTTCAATGAACAAAAAGAGGAATTTGAATTGCTTGTTTTATTGATCTACAATCAAGGACTTCAGACATGGTGCTTGGATCAGGATGCATCATGGGATCATGGCGTTACCAATTGCTTTTGGTAACCTCTGGTTGTCTAATACCCAAGAACCCATTCTTAATATATGAATAAATATGACATCCGAGGAGAGTTTTGATATCCAGTCAGAGCAGTATTGTGATGAATGCTTAACACTGATCAAACGAGGAATATTCAGCTCCTCACACTGCACACAAGTCAAAGCAAAACGTTTATAGGGGATAATTTCACAGAGCAACACAGGGCAATTCTGCTCCAAACTAATATCGTCATACAATACATCATCTTAGCTCCATAATAGAAATAACCTGAATTCCCCGATTTAATGGGAAGAAAAGTGAAAGCTTTCTGTTGCCAGTGGGAAGCAGAGAGATTGAGTTTGGTAGTAATGAGAGAGTTAGTAAATGAGTCATTTCACCGGCGTTGGAGGAAATCATTTCATAGAGCTAAAACGTGGATTGACTGAAACGGTATCAGACCCCACTCAATACAGCTCTATTGAGAGTTTCAATCAACACGGTTTAAATAGCTTATAAAAGTAATTGCTTAACTAAATCATTTCATTGTAATATTCGGGGAAAGGTTTTGACAGGATTTCTGTTTCTCGGGGGAACAGACATCCTTTTTTCATTGCGAATGGCAAGTGGGTTTGAGGCAGCAGGACTGTTCTAACAGTATTACGGTTTTCAATTAGCGCTATAAAAACTATGATCAATGTTCAGTTTAGGACAAAAATAGAAACCCCTTCTTTTGTCCCCAATTCAATATCATAGGGGTTAGGGTTCAAATTATCTTTAAAAATTTATATATATATATATATATATATATATATATATACACACACATACACACTGGCCACTTTATTAGGTACACATTGCTAGTACCGGTTGGACCCCTTTGCCTTCAGAACTGCCTTAATTCTTCGTGGTATTGATTCAACAAGGTGTTGGAAACATTCCTCAGAGATTTTGGTCCATATTGTCATGATAGCATCACGCAGTTGCTGCAGATTTGTCGACTGCACATCCATGATGTGAATCTCCCGTTCCACCACATCCCAAAGGTGCTCTATTGGATTGAGATCTGGTGACTGTGGAGCCCATTTGAGTAAAGTGAACTCATTGTCATGTTCAAGAAACCAGTCTGAGATGATTTGAGCTTTATGTGATTTGACCCGGTGTGTTCTTCTGCTGCTGGAGCCCATCTGCTTCAGGGTTCGACGTGTTGTGTGTTCAGAGATGGTATTCTGCATACCTTGGTTGTAACGAGTGGTTATTTGAGTTACTGTTGCCTTTCTATCATCTGTAACCAGTCTGCCCATTCTCCTCTGACCTCTGACATCAACAAGACATTTTCGTCCACACAACTGCCGCTCACTGGATATTTTCTCTTTTTCAGATCATTCTCTGTAAACCCTAGAGATGGTTGTGTGTGAAAATCCCAGTAGATCAGCAGTTTATGAAATACTCAGACCAGTCCGTCTGGCAACAACAACCATTCCACGTTCAAAGTCTCTTAAATCCCTTTCTTCCTCATTCTGATGCTCGGATTGAACTTCAGCAAGTCGTCTTCACCACATCTAGATGCCTAAATGCGTTGAGTTGTTGCCATGTGATTGTCTGGTTAGCAATTTGTGTTACCAAGCAATTGAACAGGTGTGTGTGTGTGTGTGTGTGTGTGTGTGTGTGTGTGTGTGTGTGTGTGTGTGTGTGTGTGTGTGTGTGTGTGTGTGTCTCTCAGTGGTAGAGCATTGCGTTAGCAGTGCAAACGGTTCAAAATGGGTTCAATTCCCAGGAACTCACATACTGACAAAAATGTATAGCCTGAATGCACTGTTAGTTGCTTTGGATAAAAGCCTCTGCTAAATGTAAAACAAATATATATTATATATATATAATTTTCATACAGAAATATATTACTATTGCAATAATACTATTGTAAAGTAAAATAAAAACTTAATTTAAATGCATTTGGTAGTTTTTATATATATATATATATATATATATATATATATATATATATATATATATATATAAAATATATAGAATAAAAAAGGTTAATTTACTTTCATGTATTTGTCACTGACAATAATAATAATAGTCAGGAAAATGTATTTACAAAACAGTAAAATAACAACACTACTATTTATGTCCATTTTAATTTCTTTCTTTGCATTCGAACGTTAGAATCATATAGATTTTGATTTATGTATTAATTAATCTATCATTTAAACAAGTATTTAATAAGATACGAAGAATATAATACAACCCTAATACCATAAATGTTGAGACTTTTTTTTAAATTTGAATAAAATGAAAACTAAAAGAATTTCAAATCACATGAGACAATATTTTAAACACAATAGAACACAGATAACAAATGTTTAAACTGAGAAACGTTTACATGTTATGCACAAAATGAGCTCATTTCAAATTTGATGCCTGCTACAGGTCTCAAAATAGTTGGGACGTGGGCATGTTTACCATGGTGTAGCATCTCCTCTTCTTCTCAAAACATTTGGAAGACGTCTGGGCATCGAGGTTATGAGTCTCAAGAGTTTCGGTGTTGGAATTTGGTCTCATTCTTGCCTGAGTGTGTGGTCGTCTTTGATGTAGAGAACATCTAGCCTCTGCCCATCTTTACTTCTGAGAGACTCTGCCTCTATACGACATCTCTTTTATAGCTAATCCTGTTACAGACCTGATGTCAATTAACTTAATTAGTTGCTAGATGTTCTCTCAGCTGAATCTTTTCAAAATGTCTTGCTTTTTCAGCCCTTTGTTGCCCCGTGCCAACTTTTTTAGACCTGTAGCAGGCATCAAATTTGAAACGAGCTCATTTAGTGGATTCAAGTGTAAAATGTCTCAGTTTAAACATTTGTTATGTTCTCTATGTTCTATTGTGAATAAAATATCGGCTCATGTGATTCGAAAGTATTTTAGTTTTCATTTTATTCAAATTTTAAAAACTCCCAACATTTCCAGAATTCAGGTTGTATAATAATAATAATAATAATAATAAAAACAATCGTGCACAGAACAAAGAGTAAAATTACAATACTAATAATATTTATGTCTGTCTGGATTAATTTGCTTTCAAAGGTTAGAACCACAAAACAATTTTCCTTTTGTCACCAAAGTGAGACCTAAGAATAGAATTAGAATTATTATTAACAATTTTATTATAAATCAGGCATACATCCCTAAAAATTATTTGATAATTAAACTGCCAGTCAAATTTGTGTGAAAAAAGACATTTGACTTCAAGAAATCTGAACTGAATCGTCTGAATCATCCCATTTATTCTATAGGCTAAAATAAGCAGCGTACACGGCTGAACTTGTGGAGTGCAGAGATCCACTCAGGCTTGAGGAGTGGAGTTTGGAGAGGTGTTTGTCTTTGACTTTTAATGACAGTGATCAAGCACATAAGCATGACTGGAATTCAGAGAAACACTTACCACCCACTGCCATCAGCTCTATTAAGTCCGGACTAACCCTTTTCTGATTATGCAAATAGGACCTGTAAAGTTTTAATAAATGCAGGTTCATGCGGGCTCCATGTCCCCAAGGACACTTGAGCCAAAGACCAGACTCGAGTGAAAAGCTAGAGAAGGAAGCTCAGCTCCCCCGAGGAAAGTTATGCATCTGCAATTCATTCAAGTAGACCCCACTGTCTCATATTAAGAAAAATGATTTACGCTCATTATAGACTAGAATGTGATATTATACACTCTACGAAATGACAAATGTCTTTATAGTATTACGAATGAAATCCACTCTCTGTAGAAACCAGGGCATGTATACGATATTAAATGCTGCATTTTCGACGTACTGTAAAACAAATAATTTATGTAGAAAAATAATACTTTCCTGTTCTCAAAGCTGAAGTGCGTAATTTATGACCACACCTGTTAAAATACTATTTCATATCTCAGGTTAATATGTAGTCGAGTTAGGCTGATTCCCCAGAAAGGTGCAAACACATGTAGCACTTGCAAAACACTACTTATAATTATATTTAATTATTTACTATGAATTTGGTTGGTAACATTAATAATGTGTGTGCAGAGCAATGTTAAAATTACAATATTAATTAAATTAGAAAACAATGTGATGTACTGTAGCTAGACTGGCTGATTTAATACAAATAAAATCCTGTCCTCAAAGTTGAGTGTAATATATTTATATGCTTGTGAAAAAGTAACAATATTGAGAATCAAGTATTAGTAAGTTATTAGACTGATTCCCCTGAAAAGTGTAAACACTGTGGTGCTTGCAAAACACTATATTTACTGTAATGATTTACTTAAATGCATTTGGCAGGTAATATGTGTGCGGAACAACAGTAAAATTATACATTTACAATTTCCCCCGTTGCCCCCGCGCCAACTTTTTTGAGACCTGTAGCAGGCATCAAATTTGAAACGAGCTCATTTAGTGGATACAAGTGTAACATTTCTCAGTTTAAACATTTGTTATGTTCTCTATGTATTGGGAATAAATATCAGCTCGTGTGATTTGAACGTCTTTTAGTTTTCATTTTATTCCAATTTAAAAACGTCCCAACATTTCTGGAATCCAGGTTGTAATATTAATAAACGGAGCAATTCCAATATCGTCCTCACACCATCGGTGCTCTAATTAAAAATACACATCTGATATACTGAAGCTAAACTGGCTGATTTTGGTTAAATACTTTCCTGACCTCAAAACTGAAGTGTGTAATTTGTTATGATTGTTCAAATACGAAAATGTCTTTGCATATTAATCTGGGAAATGTAGAGTCAACTATGCACAAGTTATTAGGATGCTTCCTCTAACAGTAGTTGTGCAGAAATTCTCAATTTTACCTTAAACGAAATGCACACTTCATCATAAGAAAGAAAGAAAGAAAGAAAGAAAGAAAGAAAGAAAGAAAGAAAGAAAGAAACTGTGAGTGACATCAGAATGCTTTTAGGCCAGCACTGTGCTAATCAAATTATGATATTATCAGTGCACTGATATTGATCAATATTGCTCATATAAAGTTTTTGTTCCACTGGGTAAAAGTAAAAGTCTTGTAAAAAAGGCCTTTCACATGCTGAAATGCAGTTATGTGTTATTTAATGTGTTGCTGGTACAGTGATTTTATGATGACTGATAAACTATTAGGAGAAATCATCTCCATCAGTGATGCAACATTCAAAGTTCATTTCTGAGAATAAACGCTTATCTACGCTACTGACAAGGCTTCTACTTTCAATCATTTGAAGTTATCAAACGTTGTCCACTTTTCTTTTTTAAATCTCACATCCACCACACCTCAAAATAAATAAATAAAAAGGCAAAATATTTGCCAATCTTATAGCCATAGGTTAAATAAATCTAGGTAAGAACTATTTATTTATTTATTTGTTTATTTGAAAATAAATCAATACTTTTATTTAGCATCAAGTTACAGAAAGATTTTCAAACTGTTATAAAACCAAAATGAAAATAAATGCTGTCCTTTTTTTCTATTCATCAAAGAATTCAGAAAAAAGTATCTCTTCCACAAAAATAAATGCTGAAATTTCAGCTTTGCATCAAGTAATAAATTACTTTTATTTATTCAAATCCTCTTAAAAAATGTTGCGTTAGTTCTGTACAGGCCGCTCCCACGAGAGTTGATTGACAAGACTGTCTTACCTTAGACCCGCCCCGAGTAAGGCCCGAGTATACGTCACTTTCCGCGTTCCATTCCGTCTCGCAGAGCTTTCAAAGCATCTCATCCGCCGAGGAGTGCTTTTTCTTGCGCATGCGCTCGACGGTGTCTAGAGTTCTGCAGCAGCAGAGAGCGTGCCGTCGGCACAGCTGACGAGTTCTGCGTTTAGCAAAGCCCCAGCAAAAGTAATTACCGTGAATGTGTCAGGGAAAATAGTAAGGAGATATTTGAATTGTTTACAAAAAAACAACTGTTTTCTTTGTCAGTGTTAATAAAAATAAAAAAGATGAAGATGATGATCCTCCTGACCGGATGTGTCTCACTCGTCCTGGAAAGGGAAGCTGTGGGCTCTTTGATCGCCCCCTGGTGGCTGGCTGCTGTACAGGTCTTAAACCCCGCCTCCTTCATGTAAACGAATGGGAATTCAGTCAAAATAAACAAATAATTACACCTCCAATAAAATTTTCCGAAATATGGTTTTGGTCATTTAAGGTAGTTGTTATCACACTGATATATGTTCAATTGTTCGTTTTGGTGATAATTTAGATTTTAGCTAGTAATTTGATGCTATATAAACGGGGCGTGTCGTTAAGGCTGATTGGGTCCAAACATTTGGGATCCAATGCTCCAAAAATTGTTCTAAATTAACTTAAGAAAAAAAACGAAGCGAAATATAATCACTTTGCCATTACATACAAAACTGAACTATTTTAATAGCTGAAACAGTATAATCTGATTTGGGAGAAGAGGGGGACGTGCTCGGGTCGGACTCGGGCTGGTAATTCTGTTAAGCTGTCCGACATGTGCCTTTTCTAGGGCCTAAATTTGAGGCCTGTGCAGGGAACGCAATGGCGATTTCTACCTAGAGGGGGACACCACGCCCCACCCAAACACAGGAGAGCCCGAGTGAATATGCTGTCCAGGGGGTCCAGAATCCTCAGCAGCGCCCCTGCTCCTGACATCTGGCAGAAGACACAGAGGATTAACCTTACTTTTGTTTTGAAGTGAATGCGCCAATCCTGATAGTGTCACTAATAAATGTAACACTTTTTTTAAACCCAAACTTTTGAAAAGTAGTGGATACAGGACACAATGAAATGATAATTTATTACTTTTTGCTTCACTCAAAATTTCAGCTTGATCCACAATAAATTAGATCATAAGTGATATTTGCTTTTTTTTTTTTTTTGTATTTATTATATTTTTATTTTATACCACAGTGTTGTCTCCTTCATAGCCACACACACACAAAAAGGTTATTAAACTGTAGACGTAGAGAGTGGTTGAAATTTTGGCTCACATTTAACAAAAACCCACCAATTCACTCTCAACAGATTAGAATATGGTGACATGCCAATCAGATAATCAACTCAAAACACCTGCAAAGGTTTCATGAGCCTTCAAAATGGTCTCTCAGTTTGGTTCAGTAGGCTACACAATCACGGGGAAGACTGCCGATCTGACAGTTGTCCAGAAGACAATCATTGACACCTTTCACAAGGAGGGTAAGCCACAAACATTCATTGCCAAAGAAGCTGTTCACAGAGTGCTGTATCCAAGCATGTTAACAGGTCCAAAGTCCTCTTTTCAGATGAGAGTAAGTTTTGTATTTCATTTGGAAACCAAGGTCCTAGAGTCTGGAGGAAGGATGGAGAAGCTCATAGCCCAGGTTTCTTGAAGTCCAGTGTTAAGTTTCCACAGTCTGTGATGATTTGGGATCCAATGTCATCCGCTGGTGTTGGTCCATTGTGTTTTTTGAAAACCAACATCACCGCATCCGTTTACCAAGAAATTGTGGAGCACTTCATGCTTCCTTCTGCTGACCAGCTTTTTAAAGATGCTGATTTCATTTTCCAGCAGGATTTGGCACCTGGTCACACTGCCAAAATCACCAACAGTTGGTTAAGTGACCATGGTGTTGGTGTGCTTGACTGGCCAGCAAACTCACCAGATCTGAACATAGAGAATATATGAGGTATTGTCAAGAGGAAAATGAGAAACAAGAGATCAAAAAATGCAGATGAGCTGAAGGCCACTGTCAAATAAACCTGGGCTTCCAGACCACCTCAGCAGTGCCACAAACTGATCACCTCCATGCCACGCTGAATTGAGGCAGTAATTAAAGCAAAAGGAGCCCCTACCAAGTATTGAGTACATATACAGTAAATGAACATACTTTCCAGAAGGCCAACAATTCACTAACATTTTCTTTTTATTATTAGCCTTATGAATTATTCTAATTTGTTGAGATGATGTGAATTGGTGGGTTTTTGTTAAATGTGAGCCAACATAATCACAATTAAAATAACCAAAGACTTAAACTACTTCAGTCTGTGTGCAATTTATTTAATACACGAGTTTCACAATTTGAGTTGAATCTTTTTCACGACATTCTAATTTGAGATGCACGTGTGTGTGTGTGTGTGTATATATATGCTGTGCTTTTGTGAATATTTTATCGTTTTTTACCTATTTACTGCACAATTACTAAACTAAGCCATACATTGGCTTATGAAAAATAATTTCTTGACGAAAAAAACCACTTAAATGATGACCTATAAAAGGTGTTCCAAATTGGTCCTGGTGCTTTCCTTCTTTTGTCCTCTCTGAAGTCCTGCCGCACGTCATCTTCAATTATTTTCAGTGCAGATGTGAGAGGGGGGTTGCTGGAGGTGTGATTTTTGTCAAAGGTTATAATTTGTTGTTGTTGTCTGGTGTATTTTGAAATGTCTGCTTTTGCAAATTATGTTACATAAATTAGCAGAAATGTGTGTGCGTGTGCGCGCATATGAGAGAATATTCGTTCCAATTTGCATTTGTACTCTAGATCCAGGCCTTTATACAAATGTAAAACATTTCAGATTTATACTGGGGTTTACTACTCTTTTTCACTTGTCTCATTCATTTTCAATGTGGGGTCAATTTGACCCCAAGATCATTAAACTGTAAAAAATTATTTAAAAAATTGTACACCTTCAGAACTACCAAATCAAGTCCATATTTTTTGTGAATGTTTAGATTAAAAATAAAGGAAAACTCCATTGGAATCAGATAGACCCCAAGGACTGATTAAAGATTAAGATTTTTATGCAAGCACAATGCAGTGTTTTACAATGTTAAAGTTTTTCACAGGTTTTTTTTACCTGCATTTTACATAATTACTAGGGATGTCCAGATCCGATCACGTGATCGGAAATCGGGCCCGATCACGTGGTTTCAGACTCGATCGGAATCGGACGTTACCTCCCGATCAGGACTCGGATATATATGTATATATATATTCTCATTATTTTTTAACACATCTATAGTTATGCGGTGGCACAGAGTTAGACCTCTTGACTCCACACAGAAACAGCAACGCTTGCGGCATGACATCACTTTGTTGCAGAGACGCTATTGGTTAAATGCCGGTGTTGTGCCGAAATCTGCACCCCTGCCAGATTATGCATCCCCTCGTTGAAATCGCTACTTGATTGCCTAATCCCAACCCCACCCCTAATCCATCCCCTCCCTCACACACCTACTCCTAAACCTACCAATACTAGGGGGTGCATAATCTGGCAGGGTGCAGAATTCGGCACAACACCTGCAAAGTAGAACACGGAAGCAGCTTGAAGCGGAAAGCGCGAGTATGTCTGCGGTCTGGAGGTATTATAAAGTTGATGACAACAACATTGCCATAGCAAACTGTGAGATATGTAAACTTGGGATTGCAAGAGGTGGAAAGGAAAAGGCTACATTTAACACAACAAACCTGATACGGCACCTCAAAAACAAACACCCGACACAATACAGCGAGTTTACCCAGGCAACCCAGCCGAAGACGAGTCAGCTCACACTGCAGGAGAGTTTGAAGAGGAGAGAAAAAATGCCCCATGACAGCGCGAAGGCGCAGGACATCACAGCCAAGATAGCACAAATGATCGCAATGAGTGACCTTCTTATTTCTTATGCTTATGGAGCACGTAGAATCTCGATTTGAAATGCCGTCTCGTCACTATTTCACCGAGAAAGCTCTGCCAGCCCGTTATTTATTACTTGATTGTTCAAGCTACCTCACAGAAGTGCTCTGTTTGTTAACAGAGTTGTTGAATGTTAAAATAAGGTGAATTAAATAAAAAATAAGGAACATCCTAGATCTGTTTCTTCGCTCTTTATTCTTTTTTTTAATGTATTATAGAAGTATCGGATCGGGACTCGGTATCGGTAGATACTCAAAATCAAATGACTCGGACTCGAGGGCAAAAAAACCTGATCGGGACACCACTAATAATTACTAGTACTATTTCCATTTTTCAAGATCTTTTTTTTTTTTTTGTGTACCAACTGATAAACAAATCGCAGGAACAAGCTACTAACAAGATCATAAATTAACAAATGAGTCAATTATTATTGTTAAATTTAACAATTGCAAATAACAGCTAAATTAATTAATGTGATTTGTGTACTGCTAGGCATCTTAGCTTTCCTCTTTTTGAGTAGTGTAGATGGAAAATGCGTACCTTTTTATCGTTTGAGTAACTTATCAATTTGCTGAAAGTTACCAATGAAATAAAAAAAAATTGCTAAATTTGTTGCTAGGTGCTTTTGGAAGATAGTAGCTAGGGTAGTCTGAAAAATTGCCAAGTTGGCAACACTGCTTGTACTGTTCTTAGACATACATAGTTTTACTCATTAAACCAATAAATACAAATATTTACTTAGAAAATTTGTATTTTGAGAATTTCTAAACTTTGTGGGGAAGCTCACCAACACGCTGACAAACAAACCTCTTCTGACTGCAACTGCCTTCACGAGATCTCGATAAGTTATGTTGAGAATGTGATGTTATTGAATTGATGAAACATTTTCAAGTGGAGAGGTCAAATAGTTCAGTCAACTTGCAACTAGTTGAGACCATAAAAACGTAAATTTAAATTGAATGAACAAATTCAGAAAAATAATTGTTAACAAACCATTGAAACCAAACTGCGATTTTTACAGTATATACTGTATTGACAGTCCATACAGCGAATGAAACCATTGTTAATAAAATATTAAATGGAGATAAACTTGAGTCTACTCACAGGGCTCATGTAATGCTTTTATTAAATGTTACAGTAAACACGTTTGAAATTCAGATAAAGACCAGCCAAACACGGATCACAGATCAGATTCTTGAATATTCGTTTTGATCTCAGTGTAAGTGACACCTTTGTATTGGCCCTTGGTTTCATACTGAAACACACTGCTGTTCTTGCAGGTGATCTTCACTGTGCCAGTGTATGGCAGGTCAAACATGGCTCTGCCGATGGTGATGTTAACATCCACCTTCTTTTTAGGCGGCACTTTTATGGTGTTAGACAGAGTTTCGGTTCTCTCATCCGTTTCTTCCAGACTATAAGTGCGTTCTGTTCCTACACTGAAACTGAATCCTGTAGAAACTTCTAGAACCTTTGGAATGCCTGCCTTCACTTCCATTGTAAATGTTGCCGTGAAGCGGTTACTCATCGACCATGAAGAGGTTTTGGTCACTTTCTTTGAGGTTATGATTGTTTGTGGTTGTTCGACAGAGGAGTCGTTTTCGTAAGTGATGGATTTGATCTCTTCCACGGTCACCTGTGGTATCAGCTGGTTTATTGTGGGATAGTTGACATTGGTGAGAACCGTTGATTGAACTGCATTGAGAAACATGAATCCCATGCAGTCAATATCTGAACCAGATCTTCCTTCAACTCCCAAACAAAACCCAGAGCCGACATCCATGGGATATTCGGTTTTAAGCCCCAGCTCGTCATCTTCGCAAAAAATTGTCCACCCTGGTTGGTCTTAAATTCAATGGCTCCAAGACGCGTTCCTGCTCCGTTCCCCCAGAGGGACAGGGAGGTGAAACACTCACCGGTCTTGAAACTGTACTCTTGATACGGTCCGGATGGATTACCAAAGGTTTCACTTCTGCCATCTGAAAGCCAAACCTTGACAGCCTTCACCTGCCATTCTCCCACCCACACCCAGATCTGCTCGAAGCTGGCACCGTTGTTCTCCCCAGTAAATGAAAATGGAAACCCTCCTCCACCACCAATTATCCGTAGAGTTGTTGGGTAAGGCATCTTTGAAGTAAATAGATCTGAAAGTCATCACAGATCAATATTAACATTAGCAATAAAAAACTATTTAGCATAACACATCCCTCAAGTGAAAAAAAGCATTTTTTAATCGTTTTAAAAACAGTCATTTAGAATTTCTTTTTTATTTTCTTTCTAAAGTATCACCATTAAAAAATATAAATCTATAGACCAGCCTTTTTCTGGAGGCTTACCCGCAGTAAATATTTGTTTTTATTTCTTCCCTATCTAACCCTTCCAGGCTCTCTATTCATTAAACTCAATCAGCGGTATTTACAGACAATATTCACTGTTGGCATGCATCTAGGATTCGGAACATGGTTGGGAAACATGGCTGTCTTGTAATACAAGTTAAAAAAAAGTATAAGAAGCTGTAAACTATGAATTACAACTTAAGAGCTCGTCACTGGAAACATACTTACACTGATGAACTTTTTCTCAAGATCAGCTCCTCTGGTGATAGTCAGAAAACAGAGAGGTGTTTGATCGTACTGCTGCTTAAATAGAGCTCCAAAGAGGGCAGAAGGTACCATTACAAATTATTTATTTTGCTTAGGCAACACCCATTTAATTAACATCTTTTGCATTTCACAACAGGCAGCTATAATGTGGGGACAAGTGGGGCTGCACGTTATATTGCATGCGATTGTCATGCGCATCTCTTCAGTAAAGCCGGTTCTGTGATTAGTATTAAATCTCCATCACCTGTTTTCCAAACCAGTAGATCCGAGCAGCAGTTAATACACAGAACCGTAGAACACCGACAAGCTACGCAATTCACGCTCGTGATCACAGATGACTCGCCTTCGATAATGAACGTGTTATCGTGTAGCTTGTCAGTGAACTACGGCTCTGTGTATTTAATGCCGCTCCATCTGAAAGCAGCTGATGGAGATTTACTGCTAATCACAGAACCGTCTTTACTGACCAGATGCACATGATTATCGCATGCAATATACCGTGCAGCCCTACAAGTGAACACGTTTTGGGGTTCCCATCAAATACGGTGGAACAAAAATATGTTTATTGGCCCTGAGCTTGAGTTTCTTGGCGCTCATATAGACAATATATGAAACATATGCATTTTCAAGCTAGTTGTATAATTAACTTTGGCTATTAATTCAGACTAGTTAGAGCTGCAGATCACCTTGAAGCAGTAACAAACCATTTCCCAAATCAGATGTGAACAGCAGAATACATATATTGTCCCTTTTTTGTTCATTATCTTTTAGTTTCTAAACATTGCCCACTAACCCCCCTAGTAATCTTTATTTTGGGACCTCGGTATTTAGAAAAAATTAATAGGGCTAAATATATATTATTTTTTTTGCTTTGTCCCGAAATGCGACACAAGTCTTTGTAGGGAACATGCTCGTTTTATCGCTTTCTGAAGCGGAGACTCTGGGTTCGTACCATAAGGTAAACTCATATTACGATTATTACATGTAAACACCACATTTACCAGCTTTACGTGGTGAAAGTGAAACTTCAATGATGCATAGTGCTTAAAGCCACGTTTAAATGAATGTTTACGGCCACATGAAGGTGCTTAGTTTACTAAAATAAATTTAATCTTACCATATCCAAAAACTTGCTCACTCTGCTGTTATTTAAAATATTGAATATGCAGCGATATATTTTTAATTCATATTAATCAAGGAATTATTGACTTTTAATGCACCTTATTTCGAAATGTACAGAAACACGTGCTTTCATATGTCCTTCTGTTATGATTATTTCCTTTATTCACTATACTATTTATAACTAATGTCATTTCAGTTTTAGTTTGGCTCTAGTTTTGTATTTATTCCAGTTTATATGAAACGGTTCATGTAGCGTGGATTAAAATTCATATAACGTTACAGTGTAAATCCTTTTCACTGAACGTTAAAAATAAGTTTGAGAAAGTTGTCGGGAGCGCGGTGCTGGTGACGTTGAAGGCGAGCGACTGTGGTGCAGTAGTTTAGCTTGGTCACGTGACAAGAGTGATGCGCGACACTATGATCCAAAAGCGCTATTTTGTTAATAAAAGTTTCATTTAATATAAGCGAGTTTGTCTTTGTTGCTGTTTTTATAAATAAAATAAATAAATAAAACAATGAACCACAACGCATTTGTTTTAAAAGAGAGAAAATACCTAATACAACGAAAGTAATCTATATCCGTCTTATTCATTTTGTTAATAAAAGTTAGATGTTTAATATAGGCCTATGCGAATTTGCCATTGTACTATTTTATGGCTAATGTGTTTTAATTAATAGGCTAATAATGAACCCCAAACTACGTTTTAAAGAAAGGGGAAATCCAAAGACCGTTTATTTATCTGTGATACAATGAAGGTAAAACATATTTCCCTTATTCATATTGTTAATACAAGTTCAAAGTTTAATATAGGCCTAAGTGAATTTGTCATTGTAGGCTATAGCCTTTATTATTATTATTATTAATAACAAAAATTATCCAAACTAAGCATTCGTTTGAAGTAAGGGGAAAATACAAAAACCTTTTATTTATTTATTACAACACCGGCATGTCTTATTTAGTCAGTTAATAAAAGTTTTATGTTTAATATAAGCTACTTGACATTGTATTGCTGATGTGTGTGGAATTCTTTTTTCATTAAGAGTAGCCTAATACTGAATCAACCTTAAGCGTTAATTTTGTACCAAGAATAGGAAAGATCACACGTTAAAGATAAAAATAAGCACGGCGAATGCGAGATTGCGAGACTGGTTGCTGCTGAGGTAAATAGACGCTCTCGATCTTTCTCTGCTGTATCTTAATTGCAATGGCTGTAGAAATGGTCGTTAATTCTTGATTTGGGCACAGAGCAGGTAATAATGTGATCAAAAAGTCATGTTAACAAATGACTCTTTTTATTTAAATATATTAAAACAAATTTTCCCTCTTTTTTTGAGATGGATTGGAATGTTTCCTCAGTTTGGCGAGAGAGAGCGTCAGCCTTGGTGTTCTTGGTGCCTGGCCGGTATGTTACCGTGAACCAAAACCTTGTAAAAATAATGCCCATCTAGCCTGTCGGGGGTTTAAACGCTTAGCTGAGCGTAGATACTCCAGATTTGTATGATCTGTGAGAACGAGGAATGGGTGAGTAGCTCCCTCCAGCCAATGACACCATTCTTCAAGCGCTAATTTCATGGCAAGAAGTTCACAGTCGCCCACGTCGTAATTCCGTTCAGCAGCTGTTAGTTTGCGGGAAAAAAAGGCACACGGATACATCTTTGCTGGTGATCCATGACGTTGAGACAGTATTGCCCCTACCCCCGTGTTTGAAGCATCGATCTCCACAATGAGCTCACGTTCGGGGTCAGGGAGTCAAAGGATGGGTGCGGAAAGTGAACCGAGTCTTGAGTTCATAGAATGCTTGACGTGACTCTGGTGACCAAGTCAATCTAGCAGCGCGACGTTTAGTCATGGTTGTCAGAGGGGCGGCGATCGCACTGAAGTCTCTGGTAAATCGCCTGTAGAAGTTTGCAAATCCGAGAAAGCGTTGCAACTCTTTGATGGTCTGTGGTTGTGGTCATTCCATGAATGCTTTGACCTTCCTTTCGTCCATTGCTACTCCCTCCTGGCTGATGACGTAACTGAGGAACGAGGTGCTGGTCTGATGGAATTCACATTTTTCAGCTTTGGCGTAGAGTTGGTATTGCATGAGGCGCTCCAGAGTGTTTGAATAAATCAGGATGTTGTCAATGTATACAATTACCCATCTGTCGAGCATGTCACAGAAGATGTCATTTATGAACGACCGGAAGACTCACGGACTGTTGGCAAGGCCAAAGGGCATAACCAAGTATTCATAGTGCCCACTAGTGGTCGAAAAGGCCATTTTCCATTCATCTCCCTCTCAGATACGAATCAGGTTGTAGGCATTGCGTAGATCTAGTTTGTTGTAATACTTGGCCCGGCAAAGCTGTTCTAGTGTGGCTGGAACTAGGGGCAATGGATAGCGGAACTTAATGGTGATATCGTTGAGGCAGCGGCAATCAATGCACGGCCGCAAGCCTCCATCCTTTTTCTTTACAAAGAAGAACCTGGCTGAAGAGGGAGAGGGAGAGGTCTGATGAAACAGCTTCATGGCTTCAGATTCTGGTTGTGATAACAGGAAAATTCTACCTTTAAGAGGAGTGGTACTGGGCATTAGGTCAATGGCACAATCGACAGAACGGTGATCAGGAATCTGAGATGCCTTTTTCTTACTGAACGCCTCGGTGAGATCGGAGTACTCTGAGGGCAGGCTTAGATTGTCTGTACTCCGAACAGGCGGGGAAGGTGCATGACTGGAAGCTCGGGGAATCTTTGAGAGACAACGATCGTGGCATGTAGCATCCCATTGAAGAATTTGTCCCTCTCTCTAAGAGATTTGTGGATTATGTGTGTGCAGACAGGGTAATCCAAGAATTATAGAGTGATTGGGTGACGTAGAATCTGATTAATTCAGAGTGCAGGGTTCCTATTTGCAACTTAACTTCTTCTGTGATGTGTAGAACCCTTCCCTCACTGAGAGGGAGGCCTTCTAGTGCCTCCACTGCTAGCGGGGAGTTACAGGGGGTTAGTTTCAATTTATGTTGTAGAGCGAAATCATGTGATACAAAGTTACCAGCTGCCCCACAATCTATCAGAGCAGTCATGGTAATTATCTTGTCTTACATAAATAATTTGACTGGTAACTTAATGCAGAATTTTGATACGAGGATTGCCACTCACTGATCGAAAACTGGAAAATGGACGGACCGGGCAGGATATATTCAGGTGTCTGGCTTGACCACAATAGAGGCACAGTTGGTTCTGCATTCAGCGTTCTCGTTCCTTAGGTGTGAGGTGAGTGAATCCTAGTTGCATGGGCTCGGCTGCGGTGGTGTTTTCTGGCATGTAGCGAGGCGTTGCTCGAGTTGAGCACAGAGAGCGGATCAGATTGTCAATTTGGATGGCGAGATCAATGAACTCTCTCAAACTCTTTCCCTCATCCCGGCAGGCCAGCTCTGATTGAAGCTCTAGATTCAATCCCCTCCGAAACAAGAGCTTTAACGTGTCCTCTACCCATGCAGTCTGAGCCACGAGTGTTCGGAAGAGCAGGGCGTACTCAACGGCCGATTTCCTTCCCTGAAAGAGAGTTAACAGTTGGTCACCCAAGCTTTACCTCTCGGCTGGATGTTCGAAAACATCGCAGAAATGTTGGATGAATGTATCGAGGTGGGAAATGACGAACCATACATCCTCCCGACAGCGGTGACCCACTCCAGCGCCTTTCCGGTGAGTAACGAGCAAACGAAAGCAATGCAGCTTGAGTCTGTGAGATACAACGAGGGTGAACATTGGAGTAGGAAGCCTTTGCATCTGGCAGGTTCACCATAATTTTTGGGAAAGCGAGTCGTGGGCTGATTGGGGGTGTCTGAGCAGGTGGGGAGCTACTGTGAATTGGAGGCTGCTGAGAGGCGACCTCAGGTGATGATATGCTGAGTCCTTGCAGTGCTTTGACCAGCTCCTTGGTTAACGTAGTAAGCTGGTTTAGCTGGTGTTGGTGCATGGCCAGCTGTGAGGCCTGTGCAGTTAGCTCTGTGGATAATCGCACAAGCACTGCTGGATCGCTGTGTTGCAAAGTCTTCTGTTGTGACTAGTTAGAAGCGTTTGGATCCATTTGCAGCTTTTATTAAGAATAATCAGATAATACAGGGTCGAATGCCGGCAAGGCAGAACCGCAGGGGTTAGACAGAGACAGTCGAATACCAGGCGGGAGATCGGGGCAGGCAGCAAGCAAACACAGTCCAGGTGAAACAATCCGAGGTCGGGGCAGGCAGAGACCAATCAGAAGAACAGGAAACGGTTCAAGGTCAAGTACACAGACATTAAACACGGGTATAATGCTCAGAAATGACAGCCAGGGCAAATCAAGACTTCGCAAGGAGTCTCTGTGTGTGAGTGGCTTATATGTGTATGTGTGTGTGTGTAAATGAGGTGCAGGTGTGTATGATCAATCAGTCCCAGGTATGAGGAATGATGGGAAATGAAGTTTGAATGGGAATGGTTAATATGGTTAATGGTTAATAATGGTTAATATTCAGGAGATGGCTCCCTCTGGGGGTGCGAAGGAGGCGGTACAGGAACCTCCTCTTTAACAAGCTCCCTCCCTTTCTATACAATAAATCCATGTGAATATCTGTCTGCAAAATGTATTAATGTAACTTTCCAATCGATAATGATGTCCTTTAGCACATTATTCTGACTGATGATAATAATGGGGTGCTACTGCCAGCCTAACAGGTGCTAGCAGTTTAATACTCAACTAGGTTAATAAAGACAAAACTAGCATATTATAGATGAAACTGACCTGCACTTGAAGCCTTGAACAGGGGTGCATTTCCCAAAAACAACAATGGTCTTAAGTTCCGTCGTTACCAATAGAGTTCAATGGAACTAACGACCATAGTTACATTTCACTGTTTCTTCTGACCATTTCCTCTCCTTCCTCAAGTCCCGCGCATCGACTCTGTTCAAAACCATTTGATGGAGGCAAGGAACAGACATGAAGCTCGGCGCTGCCAGTCCAGACTAACCGATTTATGATTTATTTTCGATTTATTAGGGATTGCCAAAATCGCAAAAGATCACTTTGGCACATTGGGAAGGCAAAAAAACCACACAAAACCACAGGGCAGCGGCCCAAATCAGGTGCCAGGCCACCGGAAACGTACTGTTTACTGGCCTATTGTTCACATTCTCTAAGAAGCCAGAAGCCAGCTGAATCCCTCACACAGAATTGAAGCAATCTAGCAGAAATTCACACATGACTGAGCCAGTTGTAAAAATACCAAAAACGCTCGTTGCCTTTAACCTAACTCTTAGCAGGCTGTAGCAAACATCTAAAAATCATTCATTCAATAAATCTTGATGACATTCAGTGATCCCTGCATGCATGCACTCACTCTCTTCCCTGCAATCTACTTGGACTGTTACCTTAGCAACAGGTCTCACAGCATTGCAACCAACAGTTGGCAACCCGCATCACTGCCATGAAGCTAATGGCCGTAGGCAAACACAGGACGGATTATTTACACACATCAATGCATTAATGATATGAATGTCAGTGCTAATCACAGGCCATCAGCTCACAGATCGGGCTCAATCCTGTTATGCAACACCTTAAAAATATGTTTGAATATGCATGTGCTGTCATGTAAGTAAGCATTTCTAAAGGATAGATGTTTTCAGAAATATGCTCTGGTCAGTGAAAAAATTGACAGGTTAGAAATAGAGCTAAAGTGTGTCGAAACGCTGCTTCATTACAGTTTTTACAATCGCAAGGGCACAGTTCACAATACTAAGGCCATTTTTCAAAACTCTTCATGCAGTCTCCAACATTCGGCTTGGCACAGCAATAAATGTCACGTCCAAAATGCACTAAAACTAACAAAACACTTCATACAGGTCTCAAATCAAGTCATTCTTCCATAACACTAGCAAAAGTTGTCACTAAACACACTTATGAAACAATTACATAAAACACCAACAACATAATATTATGCACTGTCATTTGTAAATAATAATAAGAATATTTTTTAAATAAAGTGACAGCTTTATACTGTTTAGAATTGCAGTAGGGCTATTTCCATCAATGTTGAATTGGCTGGTTAAGGGGATTTACATTTTCTACAGTTAAAGAAAGTCATTATGTGCATCGTAATGTTCTAAGCGGATGTCATTAGAAATGCAAGTAGACGTGAAGATTTTTAAATCATTCATAAATTTGTATGAACTTGCCGTGGAAACAGATGACAGAACTGAAAAGAGGCGGAGCAACATAAGAATACATTTACATTTATGCATTTAGCAGACACTTTTATCCAAAGCGACTTATAGTACATTCAGGTTGCACTTTTTGTCAGTATGTGTTCCCTGGGAATTGAACCCACAACCTTTGCGCCGCTAACGCAATGCTCTACCACTGAGCCACAGGAACTGTGAACAGGAAAATAAATTGTAAAATTTTAACAAATCACTGTCTTTTTGAGTTTTGCTTTGTCTTTTGTATTATAATGTTTTGAAAATAGCATGTAAACATGTCTAAATAGGCTTTTTTTAAGCTGATTTTAGTTATTAGTGAATTCATGTTATTCGAAAGATGAAGCCTAGTCACTGAATGTATTTTGTGCCAAAGCGATGGAAAATTATCCACCACAGTGACCAGACCAAGTATTAAGAAATGGGTCATTGAGCGTAACTTTAAGCTTCGAACATACGAATTTGAGTAATTCGGAGATTGCATCACGTGCGAGTAAACGAGTCATCGTAATTTTTACATTTGCATGAGGTGTCGTTACACACGCTTGGCCTAAGTTTTTGTAGCATTTACATTGTTTTGGCTGGCAGCATGCCCCCAGCCTGTGGATGTTTCTAGCGCTTGGAAAAAGTGAATCGTTGTGGTTCAAGTGACTCAGCAAAGCTTTGTTTCTTTCATTGCTAGATAAAAATGAACCACTGCTAACAGTTAACCAACACAGAAGCTTGTTTTTGATCACAATGACTTCTGAAATGTCCTCAAACAGTATCAAATTGTTTTAGACTGAAACAAACCACAGAACTGACGTTTGTACTGTTGTTTCCTCCTAAATAAAGTCACTTCCGGCATGATTGGGTCTTTTTATATGGAACTTTCAAAATAAAAATTGTTGTTTAAACTTGGAACTCAGATTTGTATTCGGTCACTGTTACACGTTCTTTTAGCTTCAAAGACAGATTTTTCATTGTACCATTAACATTAAACATGACATTACAATGAACCATGAACCAAAAACCTTAATATTGCTTAAATATTAGGCTACTATATTCAAAACAAATCCTTTTTTCCTTACATGTTATCTCGGTAAACATTAAGAAATACCTTGATTTTTCTCAATTAATTAGTCAGAAATGTCCACACCTGCTCAAACTTTAATTCTTCCAAGTTTCCTCTTAATTGTGAAACTGGTTTAAAGTCTTTGAAATTGGGTTCAATATTTTTTCAGTATATTAAAACTTGTGATGAGGGACATGAAAAGTAGAAATGACCCACTTCATATAACAATCTCTGTACATCAATGAGAGGTTAGTAGTGGAGTCATATTGCAAAATGCATGAAGACGACAGATCAAAGTTTCTGCTTGATTCTTTTAAAAGTGGCAATTTCTTAAATAAATACTTTAATCTTTTTAAAAGGAAAAGCTAACCTTGATCGGTTTGTCTGGTGAATTTGAATGAAACATACAATAACCTGCAGTTCAATGGGAATAAAAACACAATACAAGCCAAATAAAATTGCAACAGCTTTTAATGTGAGGAACTATTGTCTTCTTACACAAGGGGGTCACTGATAAATAAAGCCTTACGTCTCACAAAACACATTTGACAAAATAACTCACAAATAAAACAACATTTTCAGAATTGTACATTTAAACATGTTACACAAAATATTTACACAATATTAATCCTTCTTTTAAGCAAGAAAACATATGTACCTAAATGTACAAATGAAACCTTACTTTCAAAACAAAGATTACAAATGAACTTATGCTCCTGAGAAAATGCTGGGTTATATTTTAGTGCACTCCATCATTTCTTTGAGGCTAAGCAACTTAAGTTTACATTTACATGAGACGGCAACAATATACCGCCTGGATTGAGTTTTCCCTGTTTGTTCCTGAGGACGAGTGTCACTGACAGTTCTGTAAGGCCATAGGCACCGTTTTCCTTAAATGACGAACCAATGATTCCCTTTGTGCATGAGAAAAAAATAATAATTCCTGCACTGTGTCTCCTCTAACATCACTGAGAGGTTATGTAAATCCACAGAGGAGCCTTCAATTATAACACGCTTCTCTTCTGCCCCCTCACGGTGTTATCAAGTCAGCGCAGGTGAAAACTGCAACGCAAACCTGCACAAATGAGACTTTAAGAGCGTGTACTGCTTAAAGAAATTTACATGAAAATAATCATCGAACAACAAATAACTCCAAACTAAATCAGGCCAACAGACCGTCTAGCTGAACAAAATCCTGTAGGATTGCGAGGTGAATATTTACGCGTGATGAAATAGGTGGACACTGAGTGCTAAAACAGAGTTTTAATTGTATTTTTATTGATATTTACATATGGTGCTTTTGCTCCATAGGGATGTATAGGTGAGGTACACTAGCCTGCGTGGATGTTTATCTCTTTTCCCTGTCCAGCAGGTTGCTTTAAATATCCCTCAGGGGTCTACAGTTCATACAGTATTTACAGCTCATCCGTCCTGTTAAAGTCTTGAAGAATTCAACACAGGAGGATTAGAGAATATCAAACTAGCATGAAATGTCATGGTATGTTATACAATGGCTCCCAAAAACTGTCCTTAGGGCTTTATCTTTGGAATGCTGATGAAAAATTGATTGTCATTTTCGGGGCAAGGGTAACGTGTGAATGGTGTTAAAGTGCTCGGTGGTATTTCAAAGACGGGTCTTCTTCGAGAAGCTAAAATAGAAAACATGGGGGGAACGGAAAACCACCTCTCTCCCCGAATCTGTTTAAATGTTAAAACCGTGATTACATTTTCAATTGTCTTTCTTGTGCGCAATAAGCCGAAATGATTTTTCAGAATAAACAAAGGTTGACCGATACGGGGAGCAACAATCCCCAGTTTTGTATTTTGAAAGTTTTTAATTTGCAAATGAGTGCAGTAATTCATATTTATATACAATGTACATGTGAACAAGTATTCAAAGATGGGATTTGTCTGATAAACATTTGAAAGCAAATATAAGATTGTATTGTGTAGCGATATGTTGTCTGGAAAAAATCATATCGCATAATGGTTATGGGAATATATATATAAAAAAACCTCATGTTGCATAATGGGAAGATATGTGTGTGTGCATATTCATATATACATAATAAATATACACAGTACACATAAATATATTATGGGAACAAAAACTTTTATTTTGGATGCAATTAATAATTTGACAGCACTATACCATTATGAAACATGAGGTTTTTTGGAATAATAATTACTAACTATTTTCCCAATGATTATTATCATTACTCTGATGGAGCAAACATTATTACAGCAAAAACTACTGTAATAAAACACCATTTAAAAGCAGAAAAACAATTACCGCAGTATAAAAATATTTAACAACTGAAATAATATATTACTACTACTTATACATCACGGTAATGAGAATTTGGGGGCTAAATTGTAATTAAAATAATGTCCCAAAAAACAATTCTAAAATAGTATTGATTTGGATTAGGTCAAATATAATTACTTTTTTTCTTTTGATTTCGGTGTAATGCAACCTGGACACGTTTTGGAAAGATTTATTGTATTGTATAAAGATTGACAAACTTTGAAGAGGGCATTTTGGGTGACTTCCTACATGATTTGATAGAGGGAATGATGTGGACAGAAGGGATGATGGGTAAATCAGCAGAAGAAGATCTCTCCGTCCATTGAAGGCTCTGTCAGGGGCAGCAGATGTGATGCTGGAGACAAAAAACAGCAAGATTTGAGGAGAAAATTCATCTGCACCGAACCACAGTAAATACAGTCATCTTTCTCAGTGTAATAAACACCTGAGATTGATGTATATCACAACTCCGATCAGAAATCATGTAAACGCCTTCCTTCTGGAAATGTGTGACGTTCTGCAACAGAGAACTTGTTACCAATTCCAGTCAGAACGGATACGGCGGTTGTGGTTTGCAGGCTAATTGAATCAATTCGTTATCATTATCTCTATTGAATTAGTGTGTGTGTGTGTGTGTGTGTGTGTGTTCAATGTGCTCACCTGCATCCTGAGGAGGCTGGCTCTTGCTCTTCTTCTTCTTTTTGTCCTTCTTCTCCTTGGATGAAGCCAGCTGGAGCAGTCGTGTGGGGATCTGGTTCGGTCCTTCTAAGCTCGGAGTTTTGCTGCCCAGGGAGAAGAGGCTGCGGCCCTTCTGTTTGGAGTCTATCCTGGACAGAGAGTTCTTCCTGGGGCTGGACGATAACTCGCCCTCCCAGATCTCTCGCTCCATGGAGCTGCTGCTCTGGAGCTTCAGGGAGTCTTCTGATGTGCTGGAGGGCGTGCGCTGAAGCCGAGCCTGTGGAAGAGATTCAAAAACATCATGTTAATGTGTAACACTAATTTGTGTTCTTTAAGTTTTGAACCTGTAATTCATTATAATTTATAATAACATTCAAAACTATTATTTGAAAAGCAGATTTACGCAATTTTACAATTCTGGCATATATTGAATACAGTAAGCCAATAATAATAATTATTATTCATGGTTGATAATATATAAATAACCCATATATTAAAATGATTTACTATTTTGACTAAACAAACTTAAAATAATATTTAATCTTTAAAAAAAAAAAATAACAGTTTTAATAATCAGGCAATAAACTGGTCAAAAGTGTTACTGTGACATTTTTGTAATATTTTTCTCTCACATATATATATTTTTTTTTACAAAACATTTTTCAAGAATTTCCATTTCAAATTTTTTATTTATTTAACAATTATTATTTTTTTTTTATGTACAGCGGTTTCCACAAAATAAATGTTTCTTGATCATCATATCAGAATGTTTTCTGAAGGATGATGTGACACCGAAGACTGGAGTAATAAGACAGAATGCATCACAAAATAAATTACATTTTATATTAATTAAAAACAGTTATTTTAAATTGTAATGATATTTCAAATTTTACTGTTTTTACTGTATTTTTTATCAAATAAATGCAGCCTTGCTGAACAAACTTTTCAAAAACATACAAAATCATTAAGATCTCATACTTTTGAACTGTAGTATATTTTCCCATTATAACATATATTATTATATATTCATTATTTGTTAATCCTTATCAAAATGCATGGTATGAAAAATGTATATTTATTTAAAAAAAAAATGTGCTTTAAAGTAGAAAAACAACAACTAATTGTCCAATAACTGATACAGTACCAATGTATTGTCCATCCCTAATTTGTGATATTTTCTCGCATACATGTATTTATCTTACAATAAAATGTGAACCAGATGCTATTTCAGAAGTCAAACATCTGTCAATGGTTCATTTTAAGTCAAGTTTAAAACTAGACATTACTTAATGCATCCCATTTTATTCAGTCATGCACGAGTCATTTGAGAAATTGGCCTGTCTCAAACTATTCCTGAGGGTGCTTTCACACTAGCACTTTTGCTGCGCACCCGGGTTCGACGGACATCAGAGTTCGGTTCGTTTGGATGTGAACGCTGTCTTCCGACTTCGGTGCATCCGTGAACCTGTACCCGAGTCTGCTTAAAAAGGGTGGTTAGGTACGGTTCGCTGCTGATGTGAACGCAATCGTACCAAATCACAGAAGTGAACCGCCATTAATGCCGTATTATTTGATACAAAATAACTTTCACTCACTTTCCTGACGAGCATGACTGACGTGCTTCAAGCAGAAAGCTGTATGTCTCATTTCTGTTCGCCTTCAGCGTTCTTTAGAGCATTTATAGTACTTTCGTAAGACAATAAGTGTCGTTACGCACTGAAGCGTTGTAAACAAAACGAACGGTTCAAAAATGTAAACATAAAAGTGCAGAGAGCAATCTTATGCATTTTGCTGCCTTCTCCTGCACCGTCACTACTAAGCAACGGGGTAAACATCTGCTGGCTTGATGACGCAAACGAACTACGGTTCAGACCCAAATATGAACACAGTCCAGCGGGAGCAGGGGGATCAATCGAACTCGGGTTCGGACCAGGCAATCGAACCAAGTGTGAAAGCACCCTATTGTGTTGGTATGCTCTCAATGCCAAAGAAAGAAGAATTCTCAATAAAATACTGCATAAAGAAAGATGATAGCCTTCGGATTTCTATTCTGAGTGAATTAATATTGTGAATGAGTTACAGTAATAAGTAATGCACAGAAAATATGGAGGCAAAAAACCTGGTTGAATGTGCAGTTGAAGACTCACTCACCTCCACCTCGCGGAGGTGCTCCACTCTCTCCTCCTCCCTCTGCAGCTGCTCCCTCTCTCTCTCCAGCCTCCTCTGAGCGTCTCTCAGTCTCTCTAGATCCCTCTGATAATTCTCTTTCCTTCCCTGCAGCTCCTGCTGCACCTCCCCCAGCTCCTTGTTCCTCCTGCGCACCTCCTCCTCCTTCACGTGTAGCTGCACCTCCCGGTCCGTCAGCTCCTGCTCCTTCACATCCCACTCCTTTTCCTTGTGCCGCTTCTCTTTGGCGTGGGCGACCTGCTGGCGCTGCAGAGCGGTGGCGTCCTGTCGGTGCCGCTCCAAGCTGCGCTGTTTCTCCTGCTCCACCAGCGAGGGGGGGCGAGAGGAGGAGCGGGACGGGGCGCGCTCGCTCAGGGCCTGACGCTGGTCCTCGATAAAAGTGTCCTGCTGCAGCACTATGGCCTGTAAACAAAATACATATATTAACCATTTAAAACAAGACATGGTATATGCACACATATAGCATGAGGGACAACAACAAAACAAATATTTATTTAAATTATTATATTCAAATACACATTGTGTTTTCATGTTTTATGATGACATTCCATAGGCATAATGGTTTTTATACTGTACAAACTGTATTTTCTATCACCCACCCCTCTCAGGAAAATGTGCATTTTTACTTTCTCAAAAAAAGTCTTTCTGTATGATTTACAAGCTTGTTTCCTCATGGGGACCTAAAAATGTCCCCACAAGGTCAAAATTAACTGGCATTACTATCCTTGTGGGGACATTTGGTCCTCATGAAGTGATAAATCAGCACAGCACACACGCACGCACGCACAGAACCTGATTCTACCAAGTGCGTGTACCATGTTCCTGTATAAACATCTTTGTTGACCCTGGAACAACATTGTTATTAACCAATCAGATTTGAAGAACAAGTTTATCATTTTTATAAGTGTAGGCTTCCAATCAGTGTTTGTTGCTTGTACATCAGTGTCATTCATCTATAATTTCCTCTGATTTTAGGGATTACTCATGGGTAAGATTAGGTTTAGGTGTAGGGAACTGGTCAAGATAATTTTTTTTGATTAAAATGTTGTTCCAGTGTCTACAATAAATGTTGACCCAGGAACACATCTAACTCAGCAAAATCAGGACGTGCCACGCACACGCGCACACATATATATAAAATACATGTGCTTATGCTGAAATAATAGAAATAAGAAATAATAATAAAATAAGAAATAAGAAAGAATTTTAAAATACATATTCAGACTTATCAATCAGAATAAACATCTATAATAGTGAGAACGCATTAAAAAGTAAATGGGTTCTAACTATACAATACATTAATTTATTACATTATATATGTCATTTATTCATTCATTCACAACACACACGTGATTTTTGAAAGAAATTAAATGAAAGATCAAAAGTGACAGTAAATATCTATAATGTTGCAAAAACGCAATTTCATATAAATGCTCTTCTTTTGAACTTTGTTTCAATATTATACAGTACACATCTTCAACATTAATTATAATAAGAAATGTTTCTTGAGCAGCATATCAGTATATCAGGATCTGATATCTGAAGAATAATGTGACACTGAAGACTGGAGTAATGCTGAAAATACTGCTTTGCATCACAAAAATAAATTACATTTTAAAATATATTCAAATAGAAAATGGTTCTTTTTAATTGTAATAATACGTCACAATTACAGTTTTTACTGCATATGTTTTTAAATTTTATTTTTTACATGTCAGTTCAGATTCATTCTTTTATGTTGAGTTTTTTCTATTTCTTGTTTGGAACATCAGCACATACATAATCGACTGTGAAATACACACCTGAAGTGAGCTCAGGAGGTCATGAAGGTGAGTGACACTAGTCAGGATCTGCTGTCAGGAAACACAAGTCATCAAGAAACAAGGTCATTTGTCTCGATCTCAAAAAATCAAGCAAAACGTCATTTAAATGTACATATGATCACCGTCCACAAAATACATACAACTGATTATATCTAACACTTATTTAAGGAATCATGTTCAAAAGGTTTTACAGCACAGTTATCTTACATCAGTTACATGTTACCCAAGTACACTTAAATTCTTTCCCAGTTCTGCAAGCTAAAAGCGTCATCCACAGCCCCAAGGAGTGCTGGAGGATAACACCCTGATAGCTGTCCTGTCTTACCTCACTGTTTCTCTTCAGCGGGAGCAGCAGGCTGGCGTTTCCTCCCTGTGGAGCAGACAAGCAGAGACTGAGTCCAGCTGAGAGTGTTTAATCAGCCCAGCACCAGACAGAGCCCAGCACACCGCTGCTCATTACACACATTACAGAGTCAGCCGATGCTGGGCGCTCCTAATGGATGCTTATTCATTTCCACCCTCGCTGCACTAATGCTACAAAACCTGCCAGGATATTATAACAGCACACGTGGATGTGTGTAGTAAACACTACAAGACACTGGAGGGCAGTGTGACTCAGTTTGGGCCTGTTTATTGGGATACATTGCCTTAATGTTGTTTTAAAATATTTGAATTAATATATGCTGACATACACTGGGGAAACAAGCATTTATAGTTATTGTGTGACTTATTTTGAACAGAAGTACAGCAGTCATTAGAAATTAATAAATAAGAAAAATAAAAATCACACTATTTTGAAGAGTGCCAATTTGAAAATTGTGGCACAATGTGTAACACAAAGAATTTAACATCAGCAAGCATCCAGTTGCATCAACTTAACAAATAGAGAAGCAACAATCCTTCTAAAGTTGGAGATCATTAAAATTAATATACCTGATTAATATCAGGTTACTTTCTTTCACTTTCTAATATTTAGATTAGTTCTTCATATATGTGATTTATATGAATCAATTAAAACAGAAAACGCCTCTGTTCAGACTCAACAGCTTATATAGTGAGACTTCATTGAGATATATATAAAACTCCCGTTCAAAAGTTGGGGTCGGTAATTAATTTTTAGTTGAAAGTATCTTATGCTTAACAAGCATCTATTTGATAAAAAATACAGTAATATGAAATATTATTATAATTTAAAGTAACCTTTCTATTGAAATATATTGTACAATGTAATTTATTTCTGTGATGCAAAGCTGTATTTTCAGCATCATTGCTCCAGTCTTCAGTGTCACATGATCCTTCAGAAATCATTTCATGATGACAATTTGGCACCGAGGAAAAAAAAATTATGTTGAAAACAGTATAATATATATTTATATAACAGTATATAATATTAGTTAATTATTTAATTATTATTTATTATAATTTTAGGATTCTTTGATGAACAGAAACTTCAAAAGAACATCATTAAAAAATGATTCTTCAACATCTTCAGTGTCTTCATTGACACGTTTTATGAAGATAATGCGTGCTTGCTGAATAAATGTATTTGGTCCCTAACTTTTGTGTACAGTATTGTATACATGCATGCGTACATATATTAATTCATACTATAACATCCATATTCATTACATTAATATACTAGAATTATAAATATTCAGATTTACAATGATATACTCAAGACTGAGATCTGAATATTTGAATATATACTGAAACAACTACTCTTATGCAAATATTGAACACAAATTTGAATACTGACTTGGTAATATTGTGTTAGCTTGGACTAAAGCTAATTTCTTATAGGCTTCCTACCTTTTTCAGTACACTGTCAGATCCTGTCCTCCGAAGATCTTCAGCTTCCTCTTTGTCACCATCTACACACACACACACACACTGACTGTGAGCTGGATCGAATCAGTAACTGTGCTTTACAAAGTTTTTGAATGAAACGAAGAAGAAAAGTTGGTTTGTATCCATCAGCTATACTGCCTAAGTAGACACTTGAAGTACATGAAATGTCTCACGTTTGCAGATGTTCATCTGGTGGCTGTCAAACCCTCCAAAGGTCTCGGCTCTGCGTGGCAGACACACGGGTCCCATGTTCCCCGGCGCGCAGGCCACCTGCTGTCCCACCGCCCCTCCCAGACTGCTGTTCACCAGCGCCTGCAACATCTCCACTGCCACACACACACACACACACACACACACGTCACTAACCGCATTACATTAAGTGAGTTACTAGTCCTGGAAGAACATTAGAGCTGGAAATGAGATGTTGCCACAGCTGCCACCAAACACAAATAACTCATAAATAACACATCAGCTTCCAGACAACAGGTGGGGAGCAGCTGAAGACGCTGGTGGCATTTCTTACCCTCTCTGAGAGCGTCCATCATGATGGGTTCCCCCTTGGGGACGTCCTCGTTGCTGGCCCTGAAGAGCATTTTGACCGCCGAAGCCGGGTCGTCGGACGAACCGCTCATCTCACGGAAAAGCTTCATCTTCTCCAGCAGGAGTGATACGATCTGTTCATCTTTCCTCTGGAGCATGTCTAAGACACACAGGAGGTCTTGTTATTTTCAGATTTTTCATAATTAGGTCTTAAACTTCTGCATTTTTATAAAACTAAAAACCTTTTCATTTTTAGGTTTAATTAACTCAAAGACTCATTTGAATGTGACGAGTAAACCACAAAATAAGAGAAAGATAAATAACGGATAAGAATTATGCATCGTCTTTGCTAACTTTATGCAATCTAAAATACTTCATAAGTGATTAATAAGCAAATAACTCTTCTGAATCAGTTCATTTGAATGTCAAACAGACTCAAAAATCTGTCTCAAACTCCAGACTTACTATTTAATGTGGCTTTAATTACTCGACTTTCATTATATATATAGAAAATAGATATAGCTTACTTTTTTATATATTTTTATTCATTCATTTATTAATTTATACTATAAGAAATATATGGTATATAATTTGGGATAATTGCAATAATTTGAGAAAAACCTAATATACATAAACTATGAAAAAAGGGCAAAGTAACACCTAAACGAACAGAAAGAAAGCTGTTCACCTCTCATTTCTTTTGTTTTTGTTTCAAGTAGTTTCCTGTCTTCCTCCGTTTCACTCGGGATCCCCTCATCATCATCCTTTTCTCTGTGAACACACACACACACACACACTTCACTTTATACATTTCCTGGTATTTCCTGAATGATACATCCTACTACACTTGCAATTGTTCTACTTTTTAATTTAATAATTAAACATTGTCATTTTTTTTATAATTTTTAATCCGTAGATTTTAGATAATCAAGATGACTGAATAAGAAAACATAAGCTATTTAGACTATACAAAGATATTATCTCACAGAATATTTCTTAGTATTTTTCGTAGCTTAATGGTTCAAGCTTTAAGTGAGAAAACTAGTTTGTTAATAAACCATTAGATTTATGCTTGGCAAGAAAAAAATATTTGCATTAAAAAAAAGTCCCTTACTATCTCATGCAATTTTGCTTCTCAGATATCTTGTTTTCAGCTTTAGCTATTTCTTCAATCATTTGCAGTGAATGTCCATGATGTAGAGGTAGGGATGTGAATATCTGGTACTCACATTGAGTGCATGGCGTCCTGAATGAGCTGCATCCAGGTGTTGCGCTCCTCTCGGGAACTGGCGTGAACCTCCACCATCTCAGGGTTTGCGGTGCCGGCGGTGATGAGGAAGAGACCGCGCTCCTCGTGGGCCACCTCTCGCACGATCAGCTTCTGCAGGGAGATAACGGTGGCTCGCTGGTCCTGTTGATGAGAGGAGTGACACACAGAATGAGGAGGGCGGAGTGAAGCCGGAAGAATATCCAGAGAGAGAAAGAGAGAGATGGGAAACAGAGGAGGAGAGAAAACCTCAGCGGATTGAACTGAACATCAACACTGTAAAGTGTGTCAGTATATTCAGTCATCTCTAAACCAAAGAATTACATTTAATATACCACCCTATGGCCACTTTCTACAATAAACACACTATTTCCTCAGAACGGGTGTTTCTCCAAATGCAAAACATAGGTCTATTTAGAAATGAATGATGAAACAAAACCAAGTAACAGTGGATGATACTTTGGTTCTCAGTGCATTATGGGACAGAACAAGAAATGTCCTCGATTTCAAAGAAAAAGCTTTGTAAAAACATGAAGAAAGCCGTGAAGAAACATGACCAAAGTGCATTATTAAAAAATATGGTTAACATTTTACAATAAGGTTTCATTTGTTAACATTAGTTAACTACATTAGTTAATATGAATTAAGAATAAACAGTACTTCTACAGCATTTGTTAACCTTCATTCATGCACATTTCAACATATACTAATGCATTTTTAAAATGAGAACTTGTATCTGAGTGACTTCAGTCATTCGGTGTATTAATGATGTCAGTTCTGATAGAGTTGATTTTACACCTACTATCTACTAAAGAAGAGAGCACAAAATCCAATCACTCACCAGAGATGCAAACACATATTTCTGGTCTTTTTCTTGGAGGAACACAAAGACATCTGAAAGCAGCAGTGCGTGGACATCTGAGGATAAAAAGATGCTTCTGTTACAGTAAACATTAAATTCCAAGATATTACATTTAGAACCATTCATGTTATAAAAAAAAATGTAGAGCAATAATCTTATTAATATTATTTATGTGGAAATATGCAATATTGATGATAAAAAAACAACAACAAAGGTTTACACTAAGTGAAAATAGCAGTATTTTCTTAGTGATATTCCATTTACACTAAGCGCAAATAGCTATAGATTATATTTACATTATTTATGTATTGCCAAACCCCATAGTTGTGTGTGATAACACACAATGATAACATACATTAAATATATATATAAGGACATACACAAACATAAATCCAACTATTCATCAATTATCAATGTCCTATCAAATTATAAGGAGTGAAATGCAGATGCATAAATACCAGAGGAATTAAGAGCATGGACAATCCTACAGTAAGTACGGTTCAGAAAACATGTAGACTTAGTTTTAATTGCTCGAAGGCATCTGATATTATAAATCTGATATTATAAATGTTAAGCTGTCTTAAGAAAAAGCATTTAATGGGATTTTTTTCGCAATGCCTCTTAGGTTGTTGTATTATGTTAAAATAGCAGGATTTTCTTTTATTTATACAAATGATTGCAAAAAATGGAAATTACATGCACCTCAGTATTGTAGTGCATTATAAAATGCACTACAAATATATTAAATGGATGCCACTTTATTGAGGCTTTATTTATTTATTTAACCTCTTGATTATTTCCTTCATTTTTATTGAAAATAAATGCCTTTCCGATGTGATATGAGATTTGAAAAGGGAGAAAATATTTTTTTTTTTTGGCAAACGGTGGATTCGAACCTGGGTCAATCGCATAAAAAACACTACGGTACATGCTTTAACATCTATGCCACAGGAGAAGCTGATGTTTGACAGTCATCGTAGTGTTGTGTTCTGCTTACTACCCCAATCACTCGGTGGGCGGAGTTAGTGCAAATAACAAGACGGCCAACAAGACGGGCCATTTACACTTGTTATTTGCATTACAATATCATATCAATGTAAACAGACAGCCAGTAAATAAATAAATAATTACAAATTTTGTGTTTCTTTAATTACTTTTTCCTAAAAAATTATCAGATTTTCTTTTTATTTATAAACATTAATTTAATGGTTTATTCAACTTTTCCCTCAAAAAGCGAAAAATGACATTACAATCACACATTACCACCAACTCTCAGTAATCTCAATCGAAGGCTGATCAAGCACATGATCAGATTTCAGCACAAAGGATCTCTAACACAGATAACAGTCTGAAGAGGTTTCATTTTTTGAAACGGAAGAATCACCCACATATAAAAGTTGTAAAAGTGGACCGTTTTCTTCTATACACAGTTGCAGAAATGATGTCTATCAAGATTTGTACCCTTCAGTCGCCCGGCAGCGTTCTTCAGCTGCAGAGGACCTTCATGGAGAAGCTTGCGGCTGCGCTGCAGATCCTCTCGGGCGAACATCTGGCCGTTCTTCATGCGTGTGATGGACTTGCTGTCCGTACGGCTGTAGATCTCCTTCAACCTTTTCTTCTTCTCATGCTCATTCACTTTACTATCCACTGAAGCAATAATATCTTTCACCAGCTGTAGCACCTGCGTCAAGTCTTCAAAATCCTTCTCGGTCTCTGCACAAACACACAGGTTCATATGAAATTGAATAGTAATAAATTCCTATAAACAATAAACCAGTCCCTGTTTTATTACAGTTTTAGAGTGGCAGGATAAAATCCTCTTGAGAGCTATAAGCTCCTTCTCAAATTGCCCCTGAAAGGATATTTTTTATACTTGACGCTCTAATTCACTTTAAAATCTCTTTGTTGGGAACATGACCAAAAAGCCTTTCAGACTGGCTGTGCAACAGTTGGAAGTGATTTGTGGTAAATGTTGAATGTTTACACGCTGCGTCTCGTGTGTGTGCGGTACTGGGCCCATCCGTAAGATGCATGTTTACTGAGAGTGTATTGGAGCGCTATTTAAACACTGACAGGCGAGTCACTTTGGGGAACTGAGGCATGACTTCGCTTTTTGCCAGCGTCTCTGGCTCAAGTCCAATTTTATAGTGTCTGCTGGTCTCATTTTTGTCTTGTTTTGTTAATCTCATCTTCTGTGTGTTTGTAAATGACACTGAGCACAAACAAAATTGGAGGCGTTCACAACCTTTGAAAGTGGCCAGTGATGTCTCAATCTATCATACAGAATAGTACCAGCAAAAAAATAAGCATTTTCTTCTAGAGTAACCATTTAGCCCAAACACTATTGCTAAGAATTGACTGATTGATTTCTTTAAAAATAAGATTTAAGACTAAAAGGCTTTGTGGTTAGCAGAAGACGCTAGAACCCCTGACAGTGAAATCTCACCTTTGGTGTGCTGCAGGATTCTCTGTAAAAGCACCGGGTACTTTGTTATCCGCTGAGTCACCAGTAAGATGCACTCTGGGATGCCCAGACGCCGGACAACACTGCTGCTCATTTTTTTCTGGAAACAAGAACACATTGAGGATCATTAGGTATCTTCGTGCATTTAGTGGGAAGAATGACCAACACAATAAAGTGAGGCATTTACCCTGATGAATGCCTGGAAGTGTTTGTCTCTGGCGTGCAGCTCCTTGTAGAAGTTCACTGCTTCACTGTGTCGACTGCAAAATCTGCCATAGATTTTCTTCATGCTTTCTGCATTAGAGTCTGAGAACTGAAGCACATCATGTGGCATAAATCAAACCAGGAGCTCGGATAAGAACAATGCATCTTCTTCTGTAGAATCAAACTTAGTAACATTACATTTTTTTAAATCAACCAAACCCCTTTGGCCTTAAATATTTAATTGAAGTATCATCTGAGATTAATACATTTATATTTTAATAATTTAACAACACATTTGCACATTCACAGTTCTTTGATGTTGGTTAATGGTCACATATTTAATGACATTTAAAAAATATTTAATCAGTTACAGTATTATTTTAAATATTTTTTATGTATTAATTACTTATTGTAATATTTATAATTATTACTTTGCATTTTTTAGGATTTAATTTATTTATTTTATCAAATGCTTGAGAAATGCTGTGAAAATAATACATTAATCTATGAAGATATTATTCTATCATTGCTATAACATTTTTATTTTCATCCATTAAACCTGCCATAATAACATCTATAATTTCTACTCAATTTCTACTAAATTTTCCAGTTTTTGGAGTTTCAACTCCATTAGTAAGTAAACTGAAGTGTAATGGACATATGACTGCAGGATGTACATATTGTACAACTTTTACTTTTAAGACAGCAAGTAACTTAAATGTTAAAAAGTATGTTTAAGTAAACTTCAATATAAAATTATGGACTTTTTTAGTATAACACAGTATAACATAACATGTCATGCAGAAGAGTACAGTAAATCAAATTATCACAGCAAAGCAAAGTATAATCCAGTATAGTGTAGTCTAGTGAGGTGCTTCAAAACCAGTCAAAACCCAACATAGTACACACAAGTACACAGTACACAAATAAACAAAAAAGTCCTTACATTTAAACACAGAAATGTATTAATATATATATAAAATCAAATGTTCTCACCTGGCTGACCAGAACATCTCCTATCCTGCTGATCATGAATCCATCCGTCTCTTCCAGCTTGCCTTCCTTCTTCCTCTCTAGCAGAGCGCTGAAGAAGAACGAATGGAGATCCAGGAGATCTTCCAGCATGGGAAACATCTTCTCCACCATCTGGCCCTCCAGCTGGAGATCTGTCAGCAGGCCCTTACTGTACACATCAGACATAATCCGTAGCGTCCGCAGGTGATGCATCTCCGTCTGGATCAGCTCTGGATTGATAAAGGAAGAGGATGTTTAGATCCAGACATCTGGAAAAGCAGCAGTTAGCATACTTGCTGCTTTTGAGTCAGTGAATGAAGATGTAGACTCTTTGAGACTTCCATCTAAAAGTTGGATGCTTTACATGTAAATATCAACACTTTCATAAACAAAAATACATTTAAAAAAAATTAGCTGCCGTGTTATTTTAGTATCATTGAAATACTATTATTATTTTTTTATTAGTTCAATTTTTTTTTTTTTTATTTAGTTATTTAGCAGATGCTTTTATCCAAAGCGACTTACAAGTGAGGACATTATAGAAGCAATCAAAACCAACAAAAGAGCAACAACATGCAAGTGCTATTACAAGTCCTGGTTTTATAAAAAAAATGTGTTGAATTAAGTTTTATTTTAATATAACTAAATTATAAATAATTTAGTTTCATTTTATTATCTTTTAATCTTATTTTAGTGCATAAAATTTAGAACATGAGAAATGTTGCCAGCTGCAATAAAGTAGTAAACATAAAAAATGTATTGTGTGTGTGTGTGTGTGTGTGTGTATATATATATATATATTAGGGGTTGCACGCCACCGACTAATCGACTAGTCGACTTCAGTGCTCTGCCATGATGCTTTCAGCTTGACATGGACTAAGTTGCTGGTCCTATAGAGCAAAATGCAACAAATGACAAATAAATGCATACTCCGAAAGTATGCTCCACAAGACATGTGAAATTATTACTGGATGTTCGAAATCGAATGGGAGAATGCACGTTTTAAACAGCTTATTGCACAGGTATCGCCGTTCTAATCTAATGCGCTGCTGCACTGTAACACACACATAGCTACAGACAGTAACGCACACAATACATCACGCGCAGATCGCGCACACAGAATCATTCAGCGCGGAAATGTATTGTTAACACTGTTCTACATTTACATTTTTACATTTAGTCATTTAGCAGACGCTTTTATCCAAAGCGACTTACAATTGGGGAGTACATAAAGCGATTAATCTTGAAGAGGCAAACATACAGAGGAAGTGCCCCTAACACCAAGTCTCAGGCATTGTTCAAATAAATACAAGCTAGCAAGGGAAGGAGCGAAAGATAAAGAGAAAGATGAAGATTTTGAAAAAGTGAAAGAGTTTTTTTTTTTTTTTTTTTTTATATAGTCAAGTAGAGTTGAAAGAGATGAGTTTTCAGTTGTTGCTTGAAAATTGACAGGGATCCAGTATTCCGGATGGGGAAGATCATTCCACCGCCAGGAACGGTGAAAGAGAATGTTCTGGAGAGTGATTTTGAGCCTCTCTGTGATGGTACCACGAGGCGTCGCTCACTAGCAGATCTCAGGCTTCTGGAGGATGTAGATTCGTAATAGTGAGTGGAAGTAGGTGGGTGCTGAGCCTGTGATTGTTCTATATGCAAGCATCAGTGTCTTGAACTGATGCGAGCTGCAACTGGTAGCCAGTGCAAGGAGACAAAGAGAGGTGTAACATGGGCTCTCTTGGGCTCGTTGAAGACCAGTCGTGCCGCTGCATTCTGAATCATTTGTAGAGGTTTGATTGTGTTTGATGGAAGTCCAGCTAGAAGAGCATTGCAGTAGTCCAGTCTAGAAATGACAAGGGCCTGGACAAGAAGTTGTGCAGCATGCTCTGTCAGAAAGGGCCTGATCTGTCATTTCTTAATAAAATAGATTAGAAACTGAGAAGTTCTAGCATATATTTCTTAATAACTGAATCCCACAACTTCCCTGCTAGTAGAGAGAGACGCTGCCAGGTAGAATTAATTCACACACGCAACCGCTCTCATTAATGCATTCATTCATATGAATGTAATCTTTACTGTAGTTATCTGTATCTGATTTAGAACGAGCAGGAATCTGTGAGAAATATAATGAACCAAAGACTAAAGAACTGAACAAAATAAGCTGTTATAAGAGTAATAGCCATGTGGGCAGCTCTGTGTCATATTTCATAGCTGTGCACAAGTCACAACTCCAGGCTTATTTGTTTATTAATGACATCATCAGCGACTAGTCTACTTCGACTCGAATTTCATGACATAAAAGTCGACTTTAAAAAAAATCAGACGTCGTTCAACCCCTAATACATATATATATATATATATATACACATGTATGTTTTTTGTTGTAGTTAAGTTGTAGTTAACTATAATGACCTTGTTTAGCAGACACTTTACCCTGGACACATTCTGCATTCATTTAGTCAGAGTTTTTAATAAATTTCACAGAACAGCAAATGCCTTTGAACTGAAAATGCATTCAATTCTACCATAGTCTTACCATAAATTACGTCTTGTCTCTTAATGACGTCCTTCTTGAGTTGCTTCAGATATTTCTTATCTACAGTAACGCTCCAGGAGTCAGCTTCCAGTTCCTTAACATCTGCTTCAAAGTCTCCCATCAGCCGGATGTCAACCATCTCAGTTCCTTTAGCAACAAAGAAAATGTTTACTCATGCATTACTGGAAAAATGTATGGGAACAGTTGCACAACTTTAAACTTTCAAAAGCCCTTTCACTGATAGTGAATGACAGGAAACAAGAAAATGACTAAATACAGGCCAGATTCACAACCAGGTTTCCCAGATGAGCATCACATATATGCACTAAACAATTACTTGTTAAAATATCTCAGTTTGGAAGCTCTTTGAAGCTTGTGAGAGAAATATAGCTGCTTACCTTCATCTAGAGACTCATTGGACGCTGTAACCTTGTTGGGTTTGTGGAGGGAGTCAATGGATTGAGACAGATACCGCCTGCTTCTCAGAGGCGTATCGTCAAACCTGCAGGAAGAGGTTGAGGTGCGGTGGATAACAGAAGGCCGGTAAGGTCAAGTATACTACAGACAGATTCACTGTCACAGATTGTAGAGTCAGCGATTCATTTGTATGTTGGGAATGGCATAATACCACACTACTCCTACTAAGTCAGCATTAAACAGTTTATATTATATCAGTATTTATTTATATTATTTGCATACAATTATAGTATTTATCCTTAGCTTGGTTGCTTTTTTTTGGGCTGTGTATAATATATAATTTAATATATTAAAAAGCTCAAAGTTGATATATATAGGTAAATATAAATTGAAAATAAATATGTTGGTGTATGTGTTTATGCACGAACATTGCTATATTGTTGATGGACATGCTTTTCGAGAGGTTGCTGCTGTGGAAGGGCATAATACTGTTGGGTCGTCTGGACGGGACAATCACAGAATGCTCCTCTGGAGAAAAGATAGCAGACCAGGGCCGTTCCCGCAGTGCAGACGCTGCACACAATAACACATGCAACATTAGGATCAGCTGACATAAAAAATAAGAGTATAAAACGAGAAAGAAAACCAACAAACCCACATTTTGTCCGTAGAGTGACGACAGGCATAGTGGTGGACTCGGGTAAAGAAAACTGTGGTTTATGAAGCAGAACAAAGGAAGAGATTTGAAACCGAACACAATGCAAACACTTTTCTTGATGTGTAACAAAGGATGTGGTGCATTTTATACTAAAACAACTCAAACCTTCATTCTGCTTTTGGGACAAAATGGGACGCTTTCTCTACAACTCTTGTGAACTCTCATATTGCAATCTGCAAAAGACATGTCAATAGAAAACATTACTCATTTGCAACTCACTTTAATACAGATGCTACATTCCAGATGCTATACAGCATTACATTTCAGTTTTGCCACCCATGCATAAACACAGCTTGTTCTCTTTGCAGAGATTGCATCTCTATGACCAAACACAAGGTTTTAATATAGATTTAACACAAGTAATTGTGCTTGCTATTCTGGCTCTTGGTCAAAGTGGTACAGACAGTAGGGCTCAGGCGTAGGAATTCCTTCCAGTCAGGAAACTCCAAGCACACAATTTAAATGCCAAGAACATGCCAACAAGCTCTAGAAATACACATCTGTCTTAAAGATCAAGACTCTGACCACATTGATCCTGTCATCAGTTGCTTCCTGGAGAAAGAAATGTTTTCATAAACACAGCAACACTTTCAAACCCAAAAGATAACTAATTATATATGATCTGAATCAACTATACAGCATTTTCGCCTTGTTTATTATTTATACTTACTAAAAATAATATTTCAAAAATTGCATTTACTGTATATTATATTCTTGTATTATTTTTGGTGACTAGTTACTTATTAGCATGCCTATTAATAACATACTGGCTGTTTATTACTTAAGCACACATTCTGCATGACCATATTCTACATCCCTAATCCTACCCAGCACATAAACTTAACAACTACCTTCCTCACTATTAATAAGCAGCACATTAGTAGTGTATTGAGGCAAAGTCATAATTAATGGTTTGTTAATAGTGAGAATTGAACCTTAAAATAAACAGGTTGTGCTATAAAGCTATGGACAGATGCTAAAATAAATTCAATGAGAACTAACAGAAATTTTATACACCTAAATATGCGATTCAAATCTAAAACAAGCAAAGAGAGGGAAAATGATAGAAACAATACAACAAAGGCAGCAGCTCCATGAGGAAGTGAATGATGTTACCAGAACTGCTTCCTATTTCTAAGCAACGAGTCTTTTGAAATACATGACACAATAGTTCAGACCTCTTTAAATCACCGTTCACTTGAAAAACGCTTTCCTTTTCTATTTTCATGCTAATTAGCAAAAAAATATTTCTATTATATATGCATCCTGATTCTATTTTTAATGGTGAATAAAGGTGATGAAAGGATATTCCCACTGAAACTCAGTTTTAGGGAGTAAATAGCTCAAATGGTGTTAAAACCAGGCGTGCAAGCGCTGAAACCCTCAATGATGAAGCGCTTCTTACTTGTGCAGTTGATGGTATCTTTAGTGTTGAGGGTTTTGTTGCATTGCTGGCACAAAGCTGGATGTAGCAAACTTGACGTGCTGAACACATGTCCATTCACTGATTTCTTCTCTCTCTCTTTAGCATCACGGTCTTTCTCCCGATTCTTTTCCTTTTCTTTTTCCTGCGCCAGAAAATAAATAAGAAATATTACAACAGACTACAGCCGTTAACACTTAGTGCTTGAATATGCCGAGCACCGTGATGGCCTTTCATAGCTACTTCACTTTAAACCCATTAACTTCAATTGCTCATCGTTTTCTTTAATGGCATGTCTGCAAAGTAATTTACTGCCACCAACCTTTCTTCCTGCTCTAAAACAAGGTGCTTGTTTGCTATTACTAAAATGTACAGGACTTGAGCACCCCAGATCGGAGCTATAAGAATGCTATGCAAAAAAGGACCTTAGTGGGCACACCTGACAACAACCCTGCTTGTTTGTGCAATATCGTAAAAAATGAAACAAAGGTGCAATGTCATTTCAAACTGAGTGCATGTTCACTGTGATTCAGACAGTCGTGCACAAACATCCTCTCAATTGTTGTCAAGTTCTCCTGTAACAAAGTTCAGCTTCCTACTTGTAAAAACAGGCCTCAAGTTAAGTAGGTGCATAGAAATTACCATTTTTGGGAATAAAAAGTCAAAGTAACAAATATCATCTGGCTTATTTTAAACAGGAAATCTTAATTTCTGTTATGCACCATAAATCACAAACACTACCATCAATGTGGCAGTTGTGGATGAAATGCACTAAAAAGACAATCTCTATGACAAATAAACAGTGAGCAAGTCATTAGATTCCAGTGTTAGGCAACTAAGGAGTTAACCATTTCTGAGGTGAGAAGAGAGAGACACACACACACACACACACACACACACACACACACACGAACACACCAAAAGTAAACAGGGTAAATAATCGCTCTCATCAAGCGAGGCAGTGCCTAAGATAAGGCCTACCTCTTCTCCCTTCAAGCTCCTTATCCTCTGATAGCGGCCCTGCACCTCGCAAAACTTTCTATATAACATTACTGTAGGAGGCCGAGCCTTTGCAAGACTCTCGACCGAGACAAGAAGTTCAGCATCACCTCAGATTCAGGAGGAAGTGATCCAGTTCGAGCTGGGAGGTGCTGTGACTCTTACTTCCTTTTTTATATTGCACTGTCGCTGCTGGTCTCAGAATGGCAAAGTGCTGACGAAATCTGTACATTTTGGTGTAAAAAACACCCTAATGAAAACATTTCTAGCCAATAAGAACAGCTGCAAGCCTTTCAGGGTATAAATTGACTGTTTATAGTGTATTTATCTCCAAAGTTCCTGTATGATGCAGAGGGATTCATTTTAATGTTTCTTTTTGCATGGCACAAAATGTGGAAACATGTGAAACTAGGCCGATAACATCTTGACATCAGAGTCCTGAATGCCTTTTGGGAAGTTTAGAGTTTTAATAGGAGGCCAATTCAGAAATGAATTGGCCTAAAATATAATTTAGAATCCTTTTTTACTTATAAAATATTATTTAAAAAGATTATTACTTTCGTGCACCGCTGCATGTTATGTCTCTGCAGTTGGTAAGTAAAGTACTGGCCCTTTAAACGGGGAAAATGCTGAGCTAACAGTAAAGAATGAAACATTATTGTGCCTCCTCTTCCTGTCTTATTTCCTCTAGTGCTCAGAAAGAATCTGACACGATATACTTCTTCATTCATTTTAGTAAATTCTTGTCTTTCAGTTGATTGACCGGGTGAATATTCGCACCCAGTCATCAGTATGAATAAAACAGATGATGTAATCTACATTCTTGGTAGAGAGGAAATGACTTGGAAAAAAGTTGACCACAAAAGTTGACTTACTCTGGCTTTCTTGTACATTTTGTTCTTCAAGTAGCTGAACGTCCGGCTCACTTTGGTGCTGCTTTTTTCAAAATCTCCTCTTAAAGGTCCAGGTTCCTCCTCTGTGATACTAAAAAACCAAGACATAAAGGAATACATTACTGTGCTTCCAGTGATTCCAGAAATGTCAATATGAAATGAGCCAAAATATTAATGGGCATCTAACCTGTATCCCATTGAGCTGGTGGTACTGGTGAATGACGTCATACCTACAAGCACAACGATGGAGTCAAATTAGCATCACCAACACAAACAGCCTCCATCGCCCCGTGGTAGAGTCTGATTTATATAAACACGCAAAACCGGCTTTTTGCTGAAAGAGTTAGTGCTTGGTCAAGCAATTCAACCAGATTTAAAAGGCCTCGTGGTGCCATGAACATAATACAGTATGTGCAAGACCATTTTAATCATTATAGAGTTTTTGAAACTATATTCGATTTATATAATGAAATCATATTTAGTTACATGTATGGGGAAAACGCTATATTAAATGGTTAATTCACCAAAATATAATAAATAAATAAATAAGTCAATAAATAAAAATACAATAAAAATTAGCTCTCAAGTCCCAAAAACAAGAGCTGGGTGATATAGCAAAAAATATATCTCTCAATATTTTGACAATATCTATACTGTATATATTGATATTTTTACTTTGCCTCTCAAAAAAAATTTAAATGTAATTTTTTGCCCCCCATGAAAAGACATGATCTGGATTGAACAGCTACTGTGAAAAAGTACGTTACACAATTTTCCATAATTTTATATAATCAGCAAAGATATTGTGATAATATGGCTAATATTCGATGTATCGCTGAGCTAAAAGTATTTCATGGACATCTTCTGAAGCTATATGATTAGTGATGCACCAAAATTATTTATTTGTTTTGTTTTTTTAGCAACACTGAAATTAATGTTTGAAATTAAATAAGATGTTGGTCATTACATTTGGGTAATTAGGTAATGAAATGTTTTTTAGGGTGTCATGTTCTCATTAGGTGATAAATTAAACCAGCCTATCAATATTAGCATAATTTTTGGTCAAGTAAAACATCTACACAGCTGACATGTTTACTTGTTGTACCTTAGTTTCAATAAGACATTTTAAAAGCTATGCTTATTTCTTAACACATGGTTTAGTAACCCAAAACAGTTGAAAACGAATCCAGAAAACGTACTGCTCTGTATAAGGGACGGGTCTCAAAGGTGACTAGCATATTTCATCCATCTCTAAATCTACTGTTAATCACAGGACTTCATCTAGGGACGAGATGCTGAGGATCCTACTGCAACTTACTTTGGATATCCTCCTCATCACTAGATGAAGAGCTGACAGTAAACACAGTTTTAGATTTGGAGAGGAGCGGTGAGAGGTTGAAGGTAAAAGAGATCTGCCTCTTTCGCCGAACCCTTCCTATCGCTGGGCGGCCGCATTGGGGATGGAAAAATCAGAGCAAGTACTTATTAAACCAGATGATTTAGGGCCTGAGAAATGGGTGGAGGACAACTAACACAAACCAGATGAAGAAAACTAATTATGTTATACTGGTACCACCTGTACTCGTACAAGCTCTGAATCAAAGAATTCATTAGAAAAATCTGGTTTCCTGATGGAAAAATCTGTTTCTTGCACTGTTATATAATCACTCTATACTGGAAATAAAGTAGCTTTACTCACCATCTATGTCCCGTTGGCTGATGGAAAGCATAGAGACTGATTTTGTGAGGGGGAGAGTCACAGATGGACCGCTGTGTCTGAACTGATGGTACTTCCTCGATTTCTGAAATCACAAACTCAGATGCTCACTCTTAAGACTACTTTTTACACCTAAAGTGCTCTCACGAAAACAGAGCGCTAAGAATTATTCATCGTTTTTTGTTCAGGTTGTTGGCTTTGTGTATTTTAACCCAAATGTCACGATTTGGAGACTCTTTTCTTACCTGTCCACCTGGACTGCTGCATTCTCCCAAATCGGACTCGGGACCTTCTTCTGTGAGAGACATCAGTGAGCCCCTCTCCTCACTCTCCTGCCTCTGAACCCCTCGCTGATCCTGGGATGGACCTCCAGACTCGGGCATCCAACGCTTGCCATCCTCAATCCCTGCTGCAAGACCCTCCAAACTATAACTACAACAGAACACATCAAAAAGAGCTCCATCATGCTAAGAAAGGGAAAAAATAAATAAAAATTAATTAATGAATATTAAATATACTATAATATTACTAAATAATTAATTATTAGTGCTGTCAAATGATTAATCCGTATCCCAAATAAAAGTTTTTGTTTACATAATATATGAGTGTGTACTGTGTTTATTTATTATGTATATATAAATAAAAAACATGCATGTAAATGCATATCTAAGAAAAATATGTTATGTTTATGTATTAAATATATGTATATATATATATAATATAAAATGTAACACTATAAATATATAAATGTTTATACACACGTAAATATTTTCAAAATATATACTGAATGTGTATTTATATATACATAATAAATAAACGGTACACATACATTTATTGTGTAAACAAAAACTTATTTTGGATGCGATTATTCGCAATTAATCACTTGACAGCACTATTAATTATTATGAATTAAAACAACTACATTGTGAAAAATAAAAAATGATACGTTTATAAAAATCGTGTATAAAAACAAACAAATAGAAAGAAAGAAAGACTTTGAGAGCCGCCTTATTTAAAGTGACACAAATAAAAGCAAAGCTGTGCAGAACATACTGTTTTCTAATATTTCCCAAACTATCTGGAGAACCTCGGCCGTTCACACAACCTGCAGCATTGACTGTGTATCTGTCCCTCACTGTTGTTTAAATCACTTCAAAATAAATATGCTCTTCACACGGTTTCTTTTTCACCCAAAAAGCCATACACGTGTCTGTGTGTGGTGAACTACTGACCAACCAGATGCAAAATATGCAAAGCGGATGTTCATATTGCACTACACCCAACACAGATGTATCCACACTAAAAACACATTACAACTTATGTATTATAAAATATAATAACTTTTAGAAAATAATTATGATATGCAGCTACTTAAATACTGAAGTAAAATTAAAGAACTGCTTGGGACATCATCAAAAAGTCCTAAAAGTGCAGTATCAAAACATAGTGCCGTGGTTTGGGTGGTTTGAAACTATGCAAAGTTAACACATTTAGGCTATTTCTTTAAAGTCTAGCATTTGAAAATAGTGAATTTCACCAACAGAAAGACTGCTGGTAGTAGAAGCAATGCCATATAGAAACACAAGCTCAAAGCAGCACAGTGAAGAGCACAACAGCAAACTGAGCAGTGTTTTAGGATGCTAATATATACGAGAGCATGTATTCCACATTCAAACTTCAAAATATATATATATATATATATATATATATATATATATATATAAGATAAAAAATATATATATATATATATATAGTGGCTAGAATTTTTCCAAATGTGGAAATCTGAATTTTAATATCTGAAATTGAATAGTTAAAAAACACTACACTGCACACAAGTGAAAATGTTCTTCTTACTGATCTGACATTTAAAAACGACTTACTGGTGTAACCTACTGTAGTCATGTCAAATCAGTCCTTAAATACTATTTTCAGTGCCACAATCTGAAGCAGGTTTGTTACAAACATCCTCTTACCTGACATTCGGAGCAGTTACGAGAACAACAATATTAGCCATCATGTAAAAACAACAACAAAAACTACTCCAGAAACAGCAGCTCCTGTAAGGATCTCAGCAGCAGCACATCTAACTTTTAAAAGCCATCGTTTCTCTAAGCTTTACCGCGACTGACTGAAGCAGCACAGAATAAGGCCTAAACAAACGCTTCACTTTGCTCTGGCCAACAGGTAATGCAAATGATGATGCAAAAGCGCTTTGTGCTAGTCAGAGGGGTTGGCTCTTCGGTTGGATTTACAGGAAGCTTGCACACGACGCAGTACCTGATGAGTTCTCTAAATTCTTCCAGCTCTCGGCAGGGTTCACTGGGACACCAGCTCAGACTGACCAAAATAAAGGGGGCGCCAGAGGGCACAGACCAGTTAGAGGGGAGGTGGAGTGGGAAAATGAGCATGTATTCAGTAAACGATACTGGATAGATTATTACACTCAAATAGAGCACAACAGCAGGTTCCAGAAGTTACAATCCTGTTTATCTCCTCTATAGAATTAGAAAACAGATTTGATTTAATAGAACTAAAAATATACTAATATATATACAATTATATAATAAAATATATTTAATGTAAACTAAAATAGATTATATTATTTATAATAATATATCATATATAAAAATGTATAAATTATTTAATATAAAAAATAAATGAATAAAAAATAAATACATAGTAAAAAAATTAATAATGATTATATATAAAAACAAATGAATAAATTTTATAAAAACTATTAAATTAATAATAAACTAATATTAGTTACATAAAATAAAGAAAAAATACATTTTTAAATATCAAATATATTTAATATAAAATAAAAAAATATCAAATATATTTAATACATAAAATGTATTCTGAATTCTGAAAAATAAATAAATAAATTAAAAACATTAATTAATTATAAAATAAACTTTAAAATAAATAAATAAATAAATACGGTGTTATTTAACTGTAGGGGGGAGGATAGAGAAATAAATAGCTTTATTAAGTCTGGCAAATATTTATTTATTTTAATACTTTTTTAAACAGAACAAACAATTGGGTTTAATTTGGCAAATTCTCAGTACTGTGATGGAAACGGAAATCACTGTTGCACTCTATAAGGATTTCAGATACAAAAGGACTTCTCAAATAATATAAAAGAAAACAGGATACCTTCTTCTGTACAACACAGGCTTTTCCTCTCCTGTACTGCGTACACAACTGGAAATGAAAAGATGAAGAGAGGGATGAGAGATGACATGGAAATATGAGAAATTCAAACTACTATGACAATAATAAGAGTCTCTGAAAGGTCAAAGTGAAACTAGTAAAGTACAGAATTGCTTCTCAAAAAGAGTGAATGCAAATGAGTAACAGAGGGAAGAGCGAGGTGAGAATGACTGAAAAAGCATGCAAAGGCATGAGAGTGTCACATGATGGAGTGTGAATGACGTCATTCTCAGAGCACGCCATGTTTTGGTGCTAAAGCATTCAGTGTGTACTGAGAGAGAGAGAGAGAGTGAATTCAGTGCATCAAAACCCAAACACACTTCAGGCAGTCGTCTGTGAGAAGATGTACAGTTACATCATATTCGTTTACTATATTGCTATAGCTCTTACAACTGGATTATAAACCCCTTATTTAAAAAGATTTGGTAGCACTTTACTTGTTTACACACACATATACATGTACACTAGCATTCAAAAGTTTGGGGTCAGAAATTTAGTTTAAATAAATTAATAATTCTATTCAGCAAGAATGCATTCAACTGATCAGATGTGATGGTAAAGACATGTATAATGCTACAAGATTTCTATTTCAAATAAATGCTGCTCTTTTGAATTTTCTATTTATAAAAAAAAAAAGTGTGATGTTTCCACAAAAATAATCTATAAATCAATATTTTCAAAATGTATAATTAGAAATGAAAATGTTTGAGCAGCAAATCAGCATATTAGAATAATTTCTAAAGGATCACGTGACACGGAAGACTAGAAATTCAGCATTTCCATCACAGAAATAAATTACATTTTAAACTATTTCAAAATTGAAAACAGGTATTTTAAACTAAAATAATATTTCACTATTTTTGCTGCATTTCTAAACAAATAAATACAGCCTTGGTGAGCATAAGAGACTTGAAAAGCATTGAAAAACTAAATGATAAATAAAATCCCACCAACCCCAAAACTTTTGAATTGTAGTCTGTCTGTATATCCTATATTAGTACCATTAAAAGTCTTGCATTGCAACATTATTACAACTAAACACAGCTCAAACTATTTTTAATTATTAAAAATATTTTTATTAAGAATTATCTTATAATATATTATAATCATTATTAATTAAAGCCAGTACAATAAATACTACTATGATGTTTAAATACACAATTTTCTAAATATTTGATCATATATATTTTAACTAGTACTTAGAATCAGATTTCAGAAAAGCAGAAAATAAGAATGGTCCTCATAAGAAACGTGATCTCAGGTACCTGCGCTGGTTCATCTCTTCTTCCCCTCCCTGGTTCTTCTCAGGACCCCAGCTGTGTCTGCGGAAGGGAGAGAGCGAGCATACGGTGGAGTGGAAGAGAGGCGGGCAGCGGCACCTCCGTTAAGCTGTCTTTGGCCTCCTCTTCCGCCTCCTCTCCGTGCCGCACCTCCTCTGAGCTCTCGGCCGAGGAGCTGGGATGACCGACGCTGGCCGTGTCGTCTGTGGAGGAGCAGGAGACGGACACCTCGCTCGTGCTGTCGCCTCCCCCTACTGCCTCCTGCCCCTGAGCAAGAAACAATCAGACACAAATCAACAAGCAGTCTTCTGTTCAGACAGGTGGAAAATTACTCCGCACAGCAAAGTACAGAACAACAGCACTACTGCAAGTCAGGTAAGTGTGCAACTTAAAAAGCTCAAGCATTTATGCTGCCAAAAATGCTATTGAGGGTATTTAACAAAGTACATAATAATAAAAAACATATCACAGTGTGACAGGGGAAAATATTGTAAAATATTTCATGTTTTTGCAGATACAGTGTTTGCAGTACAGCACTATGTTGATTCTATGCCCAGTGCTATATTAGTATTATTTGTATACCATTATTAAGTTCTAGTCATTTTGTTTTGTGCTTTTGGCATTTTTATTAGTTTAGGTTTTTTATACATTTATTTTTACCTTTAGTTAATTTTTTTAAATTCAGTTCAATCTAGATTTTGTGAACTTATTTAATTCAGTCGCCAAGACAACATTTGCAACATTCGTTAAAGTTTGTTTTAAGTTTTTCATTTAATATTTATAATCTTTGTTAATATCTTTTAATAGTTTTAATTAACAATTACAACACTGATCCTGACCTCGTGGCATGAGTGTTTTTTATATACATTTCAATTTCTATTTACCTTTATATTTATTATTATTATTAATTTAATTGTAATGCAGTTTTGTAATGTTGGTACTTCGTTATTTTACCTCTGTTAGTTTCCAAGGCAACATTGGTATTTTTGTTTTAAATGTTAAGTTCTTTAATTTGACCCTGACCTCATGGCATGAAACAGACTTGCAAAACTAGTTTTTTTTTTGGGGGGTGTATTTCTATTTAGCTTATAATTTATTTTTAATTCACTTTTAGTTTTTTATTGATTTTATTATCTGACTTATTTCAGTCAGCTGCAAAGGCAACATCTCTAATTATCATTAAATATCTTAAGCTGAAATTTTTCATCTAAAAACTATATTTTATTTCAGCTTTATTTAAATAAAAAAAGCATAATTTGTTATAGTTTTAGTAAACAATAAGAAAGTGAACCCTGACCTTGTGACGCTGAACTAGGGGTGTCCTCGACTAGGGATTTTCATAGTTGAATCTGAATGTTCAAATCTTGTCAATATTCGACGGATATTCGAATCATATGTTTGGGGGCGGAGCAAAATACATTATCAAGAGTCAAGTCAGACATTCGACAGCAATTATTACGACATTAACACACAGGGAAAACGTGTAACAGACGCCTCGCAGATACAAACGGGGTAAATAATGTTTTATGTTTTTTATTAAAAGATTGCTAACATTAAACTTCAGCGAAACCCTAAGAATTCACACAAAAAAATGCAATATTATAGCCTTATATAGGCTATATGCTATAGTTATTAATGTTCTGCATTTCTGTTTTGAGCTCCGCGCTGACAATGACCAGTAAAATGAAGCTTATGAGAGCTCTTTTTTAATGAATGGGATTGAACTCATTTCTCTCATACAGAATACGCTTCGTTATTTATGTTCCGGCTTTACAGGCTACCTGCACAAAATGCCAGAGTGCACAAGTGAACATGTCTGCGCGGCTCTGAATGAACTCCTTTTGTGGAGGCGTTCATGCAACAACATGCAGAAACACGGCAGCTAGACTCAAGATGAACAGCGTTTTATTATAATAGTGCTCTCATTATAATGTTATGTATATGACAGTCCGAGTCATAGTCATTAATATTATTGTTGTTTGTCCTGCTCGCGATGAGTGCTGAAGAGATCATCACCGTACTACTACAATGAAGCGCTTTTACTGAAGCGCAACCAAATGCATCTCATACGAGATCAATAATACACTATATATAAAGTGGCCCAAATGTTTGGAAATTACTTGTGCCCTACCTGATCGAGAAACAATCCTGTCTTTCACTCTGTCTGAGTCAATTTAAGTCTTTTTAAAGATCAAATCCCTGCCGGCATGCTCCTGTCTCTGTCACAAAGAATGAAAAGTGAAACTTAAAACTATACGGGTGGTTGGATATATTCATGCATTTTCAAATATTTATTTATAGCTTATTTCTTTTCAGATTATTATTTACAGCATTATCATGACAGGCTGTATTAACTTACGGGGAGGGAACTGGTAGTTCTCTGTGAAATCAGACATTTGAGCACCTCTATAGCCAAAATGGCATGACACCCCGCGAACGTGCCTTATGCTACTTTATCTTTTTTACATGTCCTCATTTGTATATTTGTAATAGTTGTATTTTTATGTATGTATGTATGTATGTATGTATGTATATGTATGCATGTATATACACTATATTGCCAAAAGTATTGGGTCGCCTGCTTCTAATGAAAGGTTTGACTACTTTAGTAATTTCCTTGAGTACAAATCTTAATGTTTAAGCATATAATGATATTGTAGGGAATTGTGTGCTTCTAATTTTATAGCAACAGTTTGGACCCTTTTCTATTCTAACATGACAGTGTCTCTGTGTATAAGACAAGAATCAAAGAGAAATGATGGTCTAATCCCAGCTGAACACCTCTGTGTGACTTTAAATACAGACCTTGAGCCAAAAACTCATCACCAAACACCAATGACTTGTACATTCATTATATGGACAAAAGTACTGGAACACCCCCTTCTTTAGAAGAGAAAAAGACACTTACAAACTGTGGCAACAAAGATGGAAAACATAATTCTTTACTTAAAAATTGTTGCAACAGTTTTGAAGTGTATGAAATGACTGTACCCATATGTCATTAGTGTTTGGTGATGTAAGTATATCTAAACGACCCACTGTAAGTATATCTAAACTGTAAGAGTCCTGTTTACCTCAGACTTGTGTGCATCTCTCAGACTGCTGTCTGTCACTTTAAACTGAAAAAGTATGTCACTGAATCATCAGCAGGATGAAATGAGTCTGCTAGACCGACCAAGACGTCTACACACCAACACACACTCACATACTCCTCATTTTCATCCATCCAGGCATCTTGAGACACACACACACAAACCGTAACCTATGATCCCACACCTAAACTTAAAGCAGTCGTGAGCTTCTTTGGTGTGAGGTTTTGATGAGTCTATTGTGTGGAGCTCTGGTGCTATGAGACAAGGTGAAGAGGATTTGAGCTTCTGACACACTGAGGTTTTTGTCAGCGCTCGGGGGGGATGAAAGCCCTCCATTCACGTGCCCCTGAAACAGCTTCTATTGAGCATGTGTGCGAGGAAGCAGAGGGGGTGGTTTATAAGCGTGTGTGTGTGAGCATGCAAGGGATATAGAGAACTTATAACCACGTGAGCCAGTGGAAAAAAACCCTCTGGTAGATTTTAACATTTAGGTGTCCTAAAAATCACCCAAAAAAACCCCCAGAACTGGCGTCACATCAACACAAAAATAACCAATTCAGCGTGCATCATCGGATATGTATCATAATTCTGAATTTCTTCTCTGCATTATGTGGTTATTAATGTTTTTTAAAAGCAGGGGTTTAAATCTGGGGTCCACAAATGGATCGCAGAAACAATAAAAAAAATTAACTAAATAAAATAAGAAAATGAAATTAAGCTATTAAATTCAATTAAAAATAAATAAATAATTGAATACATACATACAGAAATACATACATTCTGAATTTCCCATTATTACTCATGCATTCTTCATCCTAAAGACTAGTCCAAAGTCATGATATTAATCACAATTATTTTATTCCATTGTTTTATATGCTGTAATGTGAGTAGAAACAAACTATTTTAAATAAAATGCTAGAAATGTGTTTTTAAATATTATTTGGAAAACTTTTTTTTATTTGTATTAATTTACAATTTATATAGTCCTTGTGCTCTATATAAAAAAAAATATTGGTGGACCAGATAAAAAAAAAAAAAAAAAAAAAATTAAATAAATACTTAAGCAGTAAGCAACCACATAACAATGTGGCAAACAACTCAGACTTGTTCAGAAAATGTACAAATCTTTCTCTCACCTTTCTGAAGATGTTGTCCTCTCCGGTGTCAGGACTGAGAAATCCATCTGTATCACTTCCTGAGTCTCGAAATGTGACCGTTTCTGAGTTACAAGTGTGAAACTCTGGATACTGTGAACTCTCTGAAACAAACACACACAGTTTTACACAATGACAGACACATTTACAGCTACTATAAAAAGCTGTGAGCTTAAGATAGCTTGTTTATCCAGTTAAAATCAGTCATATAGTCTCCAAAGAAGTACTCTTACTGAACACCAATGTCCTCTTAAACAAAACATGCAATTTCTTCTTCAGAACAGATCTTTGTACAACAGCACGTGTTCACGACAGCGAAGTCTGACAATCTTGATAGAAAAAGTATCCGAGGCGTCTGTCAGTCCCATACCGTCACATGAGTAACAAAACCACATCACGTGGGAGAGGAAACCATCATGATAAACCTCAACAGAATCCATCACCTAGAAAAATACCCCTGCTTCCCTCCCTCTCTCGCTTTCACTTTCTCCTAGTCTTTCAAAGTGCAACACACTCTCTGTGTACGCTTCGAGGTCGTGAAGAGAGCGACTGTGAAGGCTGGGATCAGCTCTCGGAGATCTGTCACGAGAGTGTGAGCTTTATCAGCTGTCACACCACACACAGGTGGCTCCATGTTTTGGGATGTGAAGGAGGGGTCTCGCTAGGACTGCCACAGCTGCCCTTTCTCTACGCGTGTGTGCTTTCAATGAACCAATGCTGGAGTAAAAGCAATCGTCATTACCTCAGAGAAACAACTGACAACATAAACACAGGTCATGACAGGCCTCTGAGAAGAAAGTCAGCAGTCAGCACATCGTACCTACTGTATATGTAATCCCAGTCATATTAGAGTATTTACAGTATGTTTTTGATATGATTCATTGTAATGTTTTAGATGTTACGTCTCCTGTCCCAGTACTTGGAAACTGTAAACACTGTGGCTCTGCTGTGTTTTTAAACACAGAAATAAAATAAATGTGCAATAAAATAAAACAATGTAAAATAAAAATAAATAAATTGTAAAATAAAACACGTTTTGCATGGTACTGAAAATAAAAAAATATAAAAATACAAAATAATATTATAAATATAACCATGAAACTAGAATGTGATTGTCAAAATGCAAAATGGTGCTTAAAATTAAATTAAATGAAACCAAACTAAATATTTTTGAAGTTAAATAAAAAAAACTGCACTGTGACTAAACTAAAAATGTTGTAAAAAGGTTTGACTTTTCTACTTCCTGCATTGACAAAAACATAGCAGTGATCAGTGATAAGTAATAAAGTTGTGAGTTCAAGTCAATCCAGTCAGAGGAGTCTAACAGGAAAAAGCAGGCTATGGCCACTTATGTTCACAATAGGTAAAAATAAATAAAAAACACTTTCTGTATGGTTGAAACACTTTTCATTAAACAGGAAATCAATCTCTCTTTATAAAACTGCATCATGTTTGTGGTTTGAAAGCATTTCGTTTTCCAGACTAGGCCATTTCCATAACACCAAAACGAGGACACTGCGGCATTTAGTGAGGCAAGAATACACTAATAAAAATAATTTTGTGGTGAAGTAAATACTACAGAAAAACTAAAATGTAATTTCTATATTAAATAATTTAGTTCAGGAAGAATTTAAATAAGAGAGTAAATTCAATATCAGTACTCAATTTAAGCGTGTAGCATTTCAAGTTTGAACTTATAAGTATATTTGACTTGTAATTGTTTGATATTTGTACAAATATTGTTTAAGCAAATATTAACGTCATGATCCCGTTGTTCCCATCATGCACTTGGGCATTAATAAATAATAAGTACTTTTTTTTGCTGTTTGAAATGTGTTTACACGGTTTTGTTTTGCTTTTGTTATTAGGTTAAGTAAATGGCTCTTTTGTGACATCTGGAGTTCATTTTTTACTCAAAAATGACCCATTCATACTCAAACACTATTTACTGATTGTCAACATCATTGTGTATCATGTGTCAAGCATTCAGGTCTCTGTGTTCATTCAGGTAATATATTGAGCCAACTTATTACCTTAAAATGAATAACAATCAATAATTTTGCATACTTACGTACTTGTAACTTAACCACATACTCTGAAGGCTTGTTTTTCAATGCTATGTTGTTTGAGTATAGTTTATAAAATGTGACTGAGTGAAATGTACTTAAGTATTAGAACGGTTAACTTAAAATAATTAAGTAGAAACTACTCATCAAACTCTACCTGGCCACGTTAAAGTGACTAATTTCCTTTACTAATTTTAAATAACTTAGTTAAGTAGATTTACTTAATTCCGTATTTAAATTTTACTTAAAAAATTTGCGTGCAAAAACTTGCCAAATAAAAAGTAAATTTAACTTCAAATGTTTAACTTTTGATTTTCTTATAACTTCTTACTTCACAGCGACACAGTGTGCAAAATCCATGAAAAGTGTCTTTTCTGCTTTTTGATATAAATTCGTGCTCTTTTGTCCATTCCGGATTAAATGAGGTCTGACGTTTCGGCATGTTAAAGTTATTATATGACGTAGCCAGCACATGGAGGCTTGTTTTTTAACCAATGATATATCAGATATTTATTTGACACCGCTTTCAGCCAATCATTTGTTTGACCAGAGATCTTACGGCATTAGACGCTATGCTGCTGTGTCCCAATAAAGATTCTAGAGCGGGTTTTTTTAGGCAGATTCAGCGCAACTCCAAAAAGGAGGACAAATGTGTGTCAAGGTTCAGGGTTTTATTCGTCACATACTCAATTATACAGAATATAATCAGTAGTGAAATGTAAATAACTGGCTTGTCCGTCTTGAGGCTGTGCAGGACGCCGGACAGGGGGGTTATAATCCGGACTGTCCGGCCAAAATCCGGACGTATGGCCACCTTATACCAGACACTGCTGGTGGTATTAAAGGTTGACAGTCTTCAGAGTACACACATGTAAAGATAAACAATACCATCATACTCCTCTACACAAGCACTTGCCATTACCATCACCTGTCCCTTGTGCACCGCACAATTCCTCATACTTCATTAGAAACCTCACAATAAAAAAACAAGCTTTTCCTTCCTCTTCTGAAATGAAAGTAGAAATTAAAGGAGTCTGTGTAGACACGCCAATGTTTACAACGCAAAGTTCCGCCTCTCTGGGAAGCTAGCAACAGAAGTCATTTATATACTGTATAGAAGTCTTAAAGGTACACAAACCAAAACAGCACATTTCATTCTAAGGGTCAGAGAGAGTATTTGTACAAGACACTGTGGATAACATTACTGTATACTGTATACTGCCTACACAGACAGCACCCTAGCTGTTGAGGAAGCACACACGTCACACAAAACACCGCTCATCACATGAAGTACATCAGCGGCGCGACTCACAAATGAATCAGAGAGAAAATTACATTTACATGTTGCCAAGCTTACAACATAAGCTCAGAAACAAAATACAAAATGCATAAAACAGTTGAATATAATTAATAAAGGACTTTTTAAGAAAAACGTTTGTAACACTTTAAAATAAGGTCCCATTAGTTATTGTTAGTTAGTGCGTTAGCTAAAATTAACGAACAATGAGCAGTTTATTTGCTGCAGTGCTTATTAATCTTTGTTTACATATAAAAATACTGTTTATAGGTAGTTCATGTCAGTTCATATACATTAAGTAACATCTGACTAATTTTTATTTTAATAATGTAATAATAAACATTAAAATTAACATTAACTGTGATTACATTTTACATTATTACAATTCAAAATAACAGTTTTCTATGAAGAATATATATAAAAAAAAAGGTATTTATTCCTGTGATGTAAAGCTGTATTTTCAGCATCATTACTCCAGTCTTCAGTGTCACATGATCCTTCAGAAATCATTATAATATGCTGATTTACTGCTCAAGAAATGTTCTCATTATTATCAATGTTAAAAACAGGTTTGCTGCTTAATATTTTTATGGAAACTGTGAAACACTTCCATTCAATAGTCTGGCGTAAGATTTAAAATAAATAAATAATACTTTTATACAGCAAAGATGCTTTAAATTGCATTAAACTGTTTTCAACATTAATAATGAGACATTATTAATAATTAAGTACCAATAATAATTAAGCAGCAAATCAGCATATTATAATGATTTCTGAAGCATCATGTGACACTGAAGACTGGAGTAATGATGCTGAAATTGTTAAGCTAAAATGAACCCTACTAGGTAAATATTAGTATTGATTTACATAACAGACAGCATGATATCAGGTCACAGACGTGTGATCTTACCGGTGGATAAGCTGTGTCTCTTCTGGGAAACACTGGAACACAGTGTGTCTTTGTCTCTGTGGATCTGGGGACAGAAAGAGGAAGATATGGTCTTACGCATGTGACTGTATGAGTGGAAAAAGCTGTCTGACACATTCAAAGCAAATATAAACATCAGACTGCATGAAAAGTGGGATGTTTTTTTGTTTTTCATTGCTGAAAAGGTCAACGTAACTGAAAGGTTTGTAATGAATACATGAAGCAAAAGGAAACCGAAGCAGCAGCTTTGCTCTCATACGCTCCGAGACTGCCGCATATATGAGTTTAGAGCTCAGTCTGTGGTTTGTGGACCCCATAACAGCTGCATCTCACTCATCACAGACCACACACCACCTCACACCGGCCCTGAGGGACGACAGCGGCGTCCAATGCTGAGATGATCCCCACAAACAAACTACTGCTGGCTGGATTCAATCCAATGATAAACCCGGCATATAACACAGATCCAGCTCATATAACACAGATCCAGCTCATATAACACAGATCCAGCTCAAATAAGAGGAGTCTGTTGCAAAATAAATCCATAAGCTAAGAGAAGCTGTCAACTCACTCCCTTAATCCAAAATTAAACTTAATTTGCATAAATAAATAAATAAATAAATAACTGACTTGAGATACTTTGAAATCATTGTTTAAAATGTTTTGAAAACAATCAGTATTTTTTTTTAACATCGTATGCCATAATTTTCAGAAAAATGAGTTATAGCTTGTTGCGGTTTTCTTTTTTGTGAAAACATAACATTTAATGAAAAAAAATTATAGCAAAATAAAAAACAAACAAAAAAATCATTAAAAAAACAATGGTAGCCAGTAGAAAAAAATGAATCCTTATTGTTGAGCTCTTTAAATTAATTAGGGGGGAAAAAATAGTTCTAGGAGACATCTTGAAGTGCCACTTGCAGATTAAGGACCTTGTGAAGTATTTATACATTTATTTTTTGTAAAAAAAATCATTCAAGATTAAAACAAAGAATGTGTTTTTTTGTTTGTTTGCTTATTTATTTATTTATCCCAAATATAAAAATGCATTAAAAAACGATGGTGGTCAGAAGGAAAAATATCCTTAATGTAGAGCTCTTTAAAATATGAATTATGAAAAATAATAAACAGTTCTTCAACCAAGTATGGATCACGTGACACTGACGACTCAAGTAATTATGCTGAAAATTTGGATTGGATTACAGGAATAAATTACATTTTAATATTTATATTAAATTAGAATATATATTATTAAATATATATTGAATTAATTTTAAATAATTTGTTAATTATTAATTTGTCAAAATATTAGTTTTTCTATTGTATTAAAAAAACTGCCCCTAAACCTGTGAACGCTAATGTATATGACCATAACTGTCTTTTGCTGCAGATGTAAAAGCACTGTAGAGGGAATGTGTTTTGCCATTCTTCATTTGCTTTCAGCAAACCCACAGACCAAGCAGTCCTAACACAGGTCACATATAGCGTGGTGCTAAACAGAGTCTCAGCAATCTTGTGTATCTTCTATACCGTACTTCCTTTTTCTAAGTCCAGTTTTAGTGTGCGTTATACTAAAGAGGCCCAATAATGTCATGCCTGCTTGCCTACTATATGTCATCTTTTGATCTGAGGCACTGAAAGGGTGAATACATACAGTCTATTGGAAATGTTTACACAGATCTCAAGTTACGGCCAGGACTGCTACTGAACAGCAACCAGAACAAAGCTCCCACAATAGAAAGCCTGTATTAAATCGACCTGCACCGCTGATGGTTATTCACTCGGCTGGAAAGCACACTGAAAAGCTCTTTCGCCTTTGTTATAACCCAGCTACAGGGTCACGCAGGTGATGCAAGATCGGACGGGGGAGAAAGACAGGGAGGGAATACAGGAGGAAAACGCGAGGAACCAGAGAAATGGCTTCTGATTTGACACAAGAGCAGTTCATGTTTCCATCCTGGCCAGGGACTAATTATGTTCACACCCTCCAAAAACCAAGTGGCCGTGTTAAAGCCATTAACAATGCACAACACTGCATTGATGATCATGTCCATGCCAGGGCTCAGACCGTCCACTGTGTGCCTCTGTGAAGGCAGTGTGTGAGGAGAACACTGTCATCTGTTGTGCTGAACACAAGCCCTGCCTACAGACGGGCCGGAGAACACAAATACACACTCTCTGAGTTCTTCATACAGCAGTTCCCATCGTAGTGTGTGATGATATCACACCGCTGCTGCTGCTGAAAAACCAATAGAGATTAAAGAGATCATAAACAAAAAGAGCTGTATTGTTAAGGCATATGCGGTAGAACTACAGCTGTCAGATTGTGAGTCAGACAGAGGTTTGTTTAATTAGAAAGTGAACGAGATGCTTTCATTGGAGGAATTAATTCTTTCTTCACACTTAAATCAGATTCATTTGTCCAGGGAGGTCAAAGATGGCATGAACAGAGACCATCAAATGTGTGCTTATATACATACATACATATACACATGTAAAATTAACTTTAAAGATTAACATTTCATTTATGAAGGTGACATGAAATAAATAGTTTGTCTCCTAGAAGAAAACAAAGACTGATGAAAATGACATGAAATTACATTTAATATCCATTCACACAAATTACCCATTTTAACTGAAATTTCAGCATCATTACCCCAATCTTAAGTGTCACATGAACCGTCAGAAACCACTTTAAAATGCTGATTTGCATTTGCTTAATATTTTTATGAAAACCAGGATGCTTTTTTTATTCCTTAATGAATGTACAGTTCAAAAGAACAGTATTTATTTATAGAATGTTTGCAACAATGTAAAAGTCTTGCCACTTTTGATCAATTCTATGCATCCTTGCTGGACAAAAGTAATAATTTCTTCCTAACCTAGAACATGTGAGCTCTTATTGTCCTGTTGCATTTAAGAAACAAAAAGCAAGCATGCAGAGCTGTGGTGCAGCAGTTGGCACGACACATTGAGCTTTGGTGCTCATGCAAGCAATTCAGGTTTGAGGCACGTGATGTGTCTAGATCTCGCTCTTCCTCTCGGTCTCTTATCTATCCATCCAATCAAAGAATAACATCAAACACAAATCAGCATGCTTGTCAACCGCTATATTTTGTGATGCTCTCCATAACACAGACCCAAACCCTAAAGTCTGCTCAGAGCCAAACATGGCCCATGTGTGCCTTTCCAGAATCTGGCACCGCTGCCGTTCTCACAGCATATTTGCAGCGCTAGGGGAGAAACCAAAAAGGCAGTGCCAGCAGACTCTGTAGAGCGCCGAGCATTCAGAAGTGTACCCAATAAAAACACATCTGGTTTGAAAACACACAGACTGTGCGCTGGCTCTCGATGCATGCAGCGGGAACAAAAGCTGTAATACAAAAGCAACTGCTTCGGGACTAAAATGTACGGCACGATAAGATGATGTTAATCAGTTAATGGGACATTTTGAGTCTAATTTCTTTGCCTTTCCATTTGTGTTTCCAAGATCTGCATCTTAAACCAGCGCAAAGCTCCAAAATCTCCGGTTTGTGCTGATTGTAAAGATGGTGATTTTTAGTTTGCAGTACAGCGCTATGAAGTCACTTGGCTGGCAGCCAGTTTCCATCATTCTCTCCAGGCTGAGAGCCAAAGGAAACCGTTAGGATTTGAGCAGCGGCTCCCAGACTGTCACCAAACTGAGCCGCCCCTCGACTCACGCAGCTCTCGACCTCCACATGCATGCGCAAACACACGCACACACTCATGCACAAACTCCATTTACAGTCAAAACATTGTATCTGAGCTTTCCCAGAGGCATTTCTCCAACCCGACTGCCATCCAGTCTTCAGGAGTCATTAAGAACGGAAGGCGCTCAAAACCATCAAGAGAAATGCACTGAACGAAAAATGTGCTATGATCAGTCAATGGAACGGCACTTGCTAAATATTTACTTCTAAAATGAAAAATGTGCTAGGATCAGTCAATGGAATGGCACTTGCTAAATATTTTACTTCTAAAATACACTACAGTTCAAAAGTATGGGGTCAGGATCATTTTATATTAAATAGATGAATACATTAAACTGATTAAAAGTGACAAAGGACTTCAAAAACAACAACATTTATTTCAAATAAATGCTGTTTTTTTTGTTTTCCATTTTCCAAAGAATCCTAGGAAATATTGAGCAGCACAACTGTTTTCAACTTTTATAATAATAGTTTATTGAGCAGCAAATCAGCATATTAGAATTATTTCTGAAGGATCTTGTGATGCTGAAGAGTAATGCTGAAAATACAGCTTTGCATCACATAAATAAATTAGATTTTAAAATCTATAACAGTTATTTTAAATTGTAATAATATTTCACAATATTACTGTATATATATTTTTTTCTAATAAAAGCAGCCTTGGAGAGCATAAGAGACTTCTTTAAAAAACATTAAATACATTTTGCCAACCCCGCACTTTTGAGTTGTAGTGTATGAAGTTGGAGTGAAAAACCATAGAAAAGTTAATTTTATTAACTAGGAATTAATCTGACTGTACACATAGACAAAAGGTTGAAAAATAACAGAGACAGTCCTTTTTACAAAGCCAAGTATTGCACTTCTATGAAATGATGTGCAATGTTGAATCATTTACAATAAACCTATGAATTCTGTTTATGCTGACTTCAAATGCACTGATTGAACTGAACTGAATCAAATGACTCAGTGACTATGACCACAGGCATTCAAATTCAAGAGGAAAATGAGTCATGAATTGCCCTGCGAGAGAATATCAGAGATACACAAACGCTTAATGGCAATAACACCGAAGACATAGATCAATAGTCATTGAGAGCTTAAGATTTGATGTTTGGAAGAAATGACATCTGTGCTAATGACTGTTAAGACCGATCAAGCCACACGTCTTCTTCACTGTATGATAAACTGGCAGATCAGCGCTTCAGGGTGTTTGGCTGTTGAACCACATTAAACAGCTGAGAACAAGCTGCACCTTATGTGCACACACAGTTTTGAGTCTGGCATGATGTGTGAATGTCAGATGTCTCAAGAACTAGGAATCAACAAATAAGACATGTCAGAAAGAACAGCTGACTGCAAACGCTACAGACACGGCCGTCATGTTTTGCAGGAGCAGGCGCTTTCTAAGAACTGAAACGACACCTTAGCTGGGAAAAACTTGGAACAACACTGCAAGATATCAATATTATCTGCATAATTAGGAAAGATCATAAATGAGATATCAGTTGCGATCTGTTCTGAAACTCGTGATGTCTAGAAGAAATAGCAGATATATTATAAATGTCTCAAACTCAGCGACTGATGGCAAAGTCTGCAATAAAATGTCAGAAATTTAAAACATAAAATATTTTTCACCAGACTTCCATCAAGGTCTCTGACAAGCGATGCTGTCCACAAAGTTCAAACTTAAAAAGTTCAGACTTAAGTGAAGCATGACAGAGTTTTATAAAAATTTGTATATAAAAATACATATTTTTGCTATTTTATGATATAAAACAATCTATCTATCAGTACATATATACACACACACACACACACGAATGAAAAAGTATTATGCTGTAAAAATAAAACTAAGAACTCAACTGAAACAGATATTATAGGTCATTTGAACGTTTGCTAGTGATTCAAAACCTAGTTTAAATCCTCCAGCTATAACGTCTCAATGCAACAGCACTGAATGTCAACATTTCAGATCTTCTTACCTTGATTAAAACTACATCCAGAGTTCTCTCTCCTTTGGCACACAAACTATACCTCCGCTTGTATCGCTCGTACATCTTTCCAACACGCGTAATTAGAAACTGTGACACTGAACAAAGTTTATTTCCCACATGAGGTCCTGACAAGCACAATCTCCACGGCTCAAGCGCTTGGAAAAATGAGACGCTCCTAATCTCTCACATCTGTGTGAAGGGCCGGCCCCTTTCCCTCGCTCATCCCCCACTCCCCTCTTCTCCCTCTCTCTCTCTCTCACACTCTCTCTCTCTCACACACACACACACACACACACACACACTCTCGCATATGCAAACAGTCCCTTTTCCTCTTTCTTTGCGCCATCCCACTGTACTGGCTCTTTCTCACCCATCTGCACACAGGTCATTCCTGCTATAAAGTACTTTTAATAATCCAAAGTGTCTTAACATTGGATCAAATATTATATTCAGGATATTTTTACACATGCAAATCACATTATTTGGTTTACAATTAGGTGCACATTTATTTAAAATAATATATTTAATTTGGTACGAGAAGGAAAATTGTTCTTCTGCACCTAGTAATATGAAATATGAAAAACATCTTAAGTTTTCATGCATTTCCAATTTTTTTTCTTTTTCTAATCAAAATGTTTCTAAACAAAGCTTTCCTGAGATTATTTAAATTAAAATCAAGTTATACTTAATAACAACACTGACTAAAACTAAAAGCATTAAAGAAAGATTTACGTGAATTGAAATAATAAATATTAACTGAAAAAAAATATTACTTGTTACTTGCAAATGGCAACATTTCTAATTTTCATTTAGTTTAAGTACTACATTTTAAATAGAATAAAACAAATAACTATTAAAATCACAAAACAACACCATTACTAATATTTAAATAAATATTACAATGAAAAAAAAGGAAGAAAAAAAACATTGTTTATAGCTTTTGTTTCTATGTGCTCTTAGTGTTTTGTAACAAACCAAAACTAACAAAAGCCAGTTCCTTAATGACATCATCCTCCAGGAAGTGATGTAATTTGGAACGGAAAACAACAACACTATTCTCTAATAAGTATTATAAATGGATTTGAGGAATTCTGTGGTATTCGTTTCTTTCAGTCTAAAATATTCCCAAAAAAGATCTAAATGAAGTTGACAAATAAGTTAACTGTCACAGCAATGGCTAACTTCAGCTATAATTTCCCGTTAAATGTCTTGGCATTGAGTAAATAATCAAGTTATAATTAACGCGTCTTTTCTTGACCAGAGCATATTTCTGAGCGTCTGCTAGCCTTTTATAGAAAGACCTCCTTATTGGTATTTTTACAAAGTTTAAAAGCACTGCAGAACAAGAAGAACCCACACGGTTGCTTTTCTTTCCCTGCGTCTCAGTCCAGTCCCTGCAGGAAAGCCTGTCCGGTGGGATACGCAGGTAACAGCCCTGATGCCTTTCTGATGGACACCACCATTGAACCATCGTCAAAGCTTTTCAGTGTTTAGCGCACCATGTACAGTACACACAATCCCAAACACACCCTCTGCCCAGAGGAAACGAGGCCGAGCAACACCTACTAGTGATCTCTTCCATCTGCTCATGATCTCCAGAGGATGAAATGAGCAGAAACCGAGGCTCCGTGTGCTGCCAGGATAGGGCTGGTTATAATTAGCAGGAAAAGGCCTTCAGCACTTGTGGTTCACATAAAAGGGTAACCCCAGCCCCCCATTCCCCCAAACGGTTGTAAAGAAGCATGTGGATGAACAGCTGGCCCAGAGGTCACGACATTAAACTGTCAACGTCCAACAGGAGAACGGCCGATCTACCCAAACTACAGCTCGACACACAAAATCATTATGTAACCTGTTACATTGTGCACTACAATGTAAATTAACGTCATTTTGTCAATTGCTTGTTTGAAAACTTTGAACACTATTTTTTTCTAGCTATCTCTACTGTCTCTTCCAGTCCTGAACAAATCCACTTTGCTTCTGGTCTTCACGCCTCATTGCTACCATATCTAGTGTTTCTGTGAACACAGAGACTAAAGCATCTGTTTAACCTTGAATAACAGAAGCACAATCACATTGTGAGTACAGCACTTTAGAGAAACCAACAAAACTGAAGCAGAAAATTATGTCATTTGGCAGAAAACATATGGCTGCACATAAAGTACAATTCAAAAGTTTATGTTTGGCAAGATTTCTTATGTTTTTTGTTTTATTTAAAAAGTCTCATGCTCACCAACGCTGTATTTATTTGATAAAAATACAGTAAAATCAGTAATACTGTGAAATAGTATTACTATCTGAAATAGCTATTCTCTATTTGAATATATTTTATTATGTAATTTATTTCTGTGATGCAGAGCTGCATTTTCAGCATCATAACTCCAGTCTTCAGTGTCACATGATCTTCAGAAATCGTTCTAATATGCTGATTTGATGCTTAAGAAACATTTCTTATTATTATCATGTTTTGAAAACAGTTGCGCTGCTTAATATTTTGTGTAAATATAAAATTTTTGTAATTTTTTATTTATTTAAAATAGAAATCTTTTGTAACATTATTAATGTCTTTAATGCATCCTCAATGAATAAAAGCGTTAATTAAAAACGTTTGAGTGGTAGTGCATCTCTCTTCTTTATTCCAGCACTGGCTCCACATGTACAAAGATATATTACTGCTGGATATTCAGATGTTTATAATAATTCTCAGATCTTTTCATATCTAGCAGGCCTAAAGATGAAAGGGAGGACCACATCTGTTATAACTTATATACGGGCCCGACACCATGGGGACCCGACCAAATTTCTGCAGAGTAACAGGATGTTACGTTATGTTTTCAGAGAAATATCACCCCATTTGGAGCTTGGTACTCAAAATGATTTACTTCAAAGCAACTGTAAATATTGACCCCTTGCTGAATGTTCAGGATCATGACAAAAAAGCATATTTTGCTTAAAAAGAGATTTGAAATCACATTTGTCTTGTTAGGTTTGCTTTGATATAAACTTTTAAAAAATATGTCACATGATCTGAAAAACAGTGAAACGTCCCAGTCAAAATCACCCATTAGCATAAAACAAAGAAGTGACAGAAACAATAATAAATGACTGGCAGCCCTAGTATTTGCAACATAACTATCATGGGATGTTTTTCATGTCACAATATACACCCACAGCATATTTCATAAGTGAAGTAAATTAAATATTTAGTCTGAAAACACTATATTTTTAGTACTAACCACTGGTGCATCTTTTCTGTCTGTGATATCAGGCCACGTTGTCTTCTGAGAGTCCGTCTGATCCTCCAAACTTGCATCTGACTCTGTGAGAGAACATATAACAGATATAAACAATCAAAAGGTCAAATAACAAACAGTACAAACTAAGTACAAAGACTAAATATATTACTATTAATAACATTATTTTAATTCACTCAAGAATGGAATATCGGAGTCATTATTTATTAAATGATTAATGAAGTAAAAACATGTCCTGCACTGTAAAAGCATCAAGCAAACAGGCATGTTTCTGGAAATGAGAAGTCTGGCTATTTCAGTTCAGTTACGTAACTCTGCAAAGACAACAATACTCTTTAAAAACATGGGTGTACCAATGTACTTTTTCGGTCACTGTGAGAACGGAGAAAAAAAGAAGTTCAGGAAATGGATGCTGACCTCGTCTTATTACTTCACTTCCCTGGACATCCCATAATGACATCACCTGTTGCTAAGATACTTTTTGTTATGTACATAAATCATGATGAATACACCCTGCTCGCTCAGGCGTGTGCGTGTCGGAGACGCACAGGCTACATTCAATTATTCTGTTGGATCAGAAAGGTATAATTACTTAATTTTGGTTTATCATGGAAGGCAAGGGGCTCTTGAAGAGACTTGGAAAGCCTGTTATGCAATCACAGTGTAATATTTGATCAGTGATGAAATGAAACATGAATCTTGGCAATGGATTTATAAATTTTTTCTTGCTTCAGACTAGCAAAATGTCATTTTTTGAAGCAGGAAAACTGTTGGAGCAACAATAAATATATATGTCATTAAATGCACATAATACTATATATTTAGGAATATAACTCATGGTTTTATCATCTGAAATGTGCTGCAACTTTATTTTCCAAAACAACCTATATCATGCAATTTACATCAAGCATGCAAAACATGCAAACTGCACATATTTTAGATTTGTGTCAGATGAGAGGAACGTGAGCCCAAGTTTATCACTTTACCCAATTTTGTATAGCTTTGGCATTTATAATAAATGTTTGTAAGAAATACCAATATAATTTATGATGGTCTATGTATTTATCATTCCTGTTCTGTTCGGAATACCATTTAATTTTAAGTTTTTGTTGTGGAGTGACTGGAGTTATAATACATATCTATAATACATATCTATAGCATTTACAATGGTCAAAAACTTTTCATTTTATTTACTGGCATTTCATATTGTTACTGAATAAAATTAAATAATTATTTTCTCTTATAATCAGGTGCAGCTTTTTATTAAAACATCATAAATATTTGACACTTTTTATTGTTCAACTCACCCTTCAGTAGGCCTTCTTCACCCATTGGTTGTACAGCTTCTGTCTCTTGAGACACAGGATCTAAGCTTGCTTGGGCTTGCTCAGGACATATAGAAGAACCTATAATGTCATCCTCATCAAGAGCATTTTGGACATGTATGGCAAGATCTAGATGGTCACTGTGGACCGAAACACCCAACAGATCTTCTCTATTGACTGCCAGGCTTTCCTCCGAGACGCCAAACTCATTTGATGTAGCTAATATGTCTTGAAAGGTCTACTGCTGCTGTGCCCTGCAGGACCTCACTGTTTGAGGTCATATCCTGTCTGGGATCCTGAGAGGAGTCATCTGGGAGATTCACTTTCTCCAAATCTGCAGGAATCGCTGACTCAAGAACTTCCTCCGCTGACGCCGAAGCTTCCCAAACGGATTTTTTCTCCTGATTCCCTTGATCGTTCTCCACCCTCTCAAAGCCAGAACCTAAACGAATCTCTAGATCTTCTAAGGTGTCTTCACTAGTTGCTGAGGAAGATCCAGGTTCTGGACAAAGCTCAGTTTGTAAGACGCTGGAAGAACTTAGTTTCTGTCCATCAAACTCACTTTCTTCAACCATTGCATCTTCAATTGAAATATTATTTTTTTCTACAGGCAACAGCTCCTGGTTTTCTTCATGCAGGGGTAAAACGCTCTCATCTTCAGCCACCGAAGTCCTTGAAGGTGTATCACTAAATTCTTCCTGCGGTTGGTCGCCATCTGTTTCAAAGTATGGCATGTCTAGACTCTCCTGAAACTCCTCATCGGTTTCTTCTTGATCACAGCTTCCTGAAGAGTCAAGCTCTCGCCTTCCTTCCACATTAAACACCATCTTCTCACAAATACCTCCCTCTGACTGGGTTCCTGTGTCAGCAGTTTTATCACAAACATCTTCACAAGCATGCATTTCATTTTCAACCAGATTTTGTAGCGAGCAATCCAGAGGTGTATCTCCATCGGGATTTAGGTCCAGTGGTTTCTTGCTTTCTTCTCGAACTTCCTCTGGATCTAGGAGATCTCCGTACTCATCCTCTTCTTCATCATCAGTCTCAGCACCCTGAGAACAAGATTCAACATCTGAGCTTTCCGGCGTGTCCAAAGACTGAGTGATTCCCATATCTCCTGCCACAACGATGGGGCTACGTTCAGATAGCTCTTTCTCCTCCAAAAAGTTGTGTCCTTTTTCCTGATTTTCCTCCTCTGGTCCCTCAGCACAAACCTGTGTTTTACAGATTAAGTCGTTTGCTTTATCAGTTTCCTCTTTTTGTTTTCCGCAGGAAGAGGTTCTGCTGACTATGCTCTCAGAACCACTCTGCAAACCATCACAACTATCTCCAACGTCACCGGTACCAACTAAACCAGTAGTTGAACGCTTTTCTTGCTCTCTGCAATCAGTCTCACTGTTTTCACAAGAACACGCCCGCTGATCGTCGCTATTGCCATTGTGTAGGAGAGCCGGGTCAGTTTCACAGCTGAGCGAGGGACCTCCGTCACCCTCCCTGATTTGTGAGGGATCCAGGCGGTCATTACGTTCTTCTTTGTTTTCCTCGGTGCTAAAAGGAGTGAACCCTCGTTCTCTCGTATCAAGGGAGCTGAGCGGTGCCTCTTCACAACAGCAATCTCTGGTCAGGCTGTCATCACATTCTTGGGCAATGTGTGGAGAGTCTGAGCTCTGCTGAAAGCAACTCCTCCCTGAACATGAACACAGAACAACAGCTTAAGGGTTTCTCTCCTTCAAGCAATTATCTAACTCTACAGTTATGTCAATGCAATGAATAGCAGATCTACAGCTGTTTGAAAAAAGTTATGGTGTAGGTTGAAATCTGAGGGATATTTCTTGGCAAACAAGTTCTCTTCTGTTGACTGCATAATAGTATGTATTCATTTAGCAGACATTTGTAAAAATCCAAAGCGATTTGCAAAGAGAAGACAACACAGTGATTCATCCTAAAGAGACCGTACTATGAGATGAGAAGTACAAAGTTTCAAGCTGTTCAGAGAAATGATTATATGCATGCATGAATGTTTAATATATATAAATATTTTAGTATGATAAATATATAATTATATTATTAAACAATGATATTACATACACTACCATTCAAAATTTCAATATTTTAAAGAAATGAATACTTGTATTCAGCAAGACCACATCAAATTGATCAGAAGTTACAGTAAAGACACTTATAATCTTAAAAAGAGTATGCATTTCTGTATTCGTTAAAGAATATTGACAAAAATTCATAATTTTAAAAATATTAAGTAGAAGATATTATGCTATTAAATATTTTAAAGCATAGTAATACGAATTGTTTCTTAAAGCTGCAGTCCGTAAGTTTTGCCTCTTTGTCGCCATCTCTGTTTGAAAACCTGGAATTGCAGCTGTTTGGGGAATTATCTTGCTTGCGTGGGGTTGTACTCTGGCACGGCTCCAGAGAGGATGAATCTAATGTTTTGAGGTGAACATGTGTAGCTGTCAGTCACCGCACCGGTGTGAATCCTATACTTATTATCACAGATTCTAGCCTATGTCTTGGAATATATGATTATATATATATATAAACTGATGTTTCCCTTACAGTGTGTCTTTTTTTCAATATATTATTATTATTATCATTATTCATGTTTATACATGCTGTCCTCGTCATGCTAAATAACTCAACTCTGGAAACGTTCATCACAAGAAAAAAGCAAAAACAAATGGACAATGAGCAACAGAGAGTTCAACAGGTACAAAAGGAAGTTTTTTCCACATTTAGACAAACACACCTGACTCACCTTCCCTTGACAATGGCTAAGGATCAGTCTGTACAGTTCCAGGATGTCGGCCTGTAGGTTGGGTGGTGCACCGCCAGGCTCAGTGCCCACAGAGAGGGTGTAGGTGTTCAGAGAGGGGTGGTGCTGCACCACACGACTGCCTGAGGAGGAGAGCTGTCTGAGCGTCTGAGCGCCAGTGTCTGTATCCAAACCCTCCCTAAAACAAAACAAGCCATCAGATGAACAGGATATGCTCAAACCATTCCATTCCAGCTTTAAATGAAATAACACCCTGCTGTCATCAAGACTCAATGTACTGTAATTAAAGTTCTTATGGATGTACTGCTTTGTTTTATTTGTTCAAGAGGCAGTGGAGAATTATACAAATGGAGTTAATATGCAGCTCAATGCTTATTTTCAACTCTTTCGCCAACTCAAAAGTGGTAATAATAAGAGGTAATGGTTCAAATATGGGCCTAGAGCATTGACTAATTCTGGGTGGAGTGATTTTGTCACAGGAAAGCAACTGTCACTGCTGTCTGAAGCAGCATGCAGCAGATGAAAGAATAATACACAATTAGATCGCTTTAATGTCTCAGCAATGAGATTACATGAAGATAATGGAGACTTCCTGCTTCTCAGATGTTCCTTGTGTGGAAAAAAAGCACCAATAATGTTTCTCAATTAGATTTTAAGGTGATTTTAGATGTCTCGAACAATACAGTGCTGGCCAACATTATTAGAACACTAGTATTTCCACAAGCTAAAAATGGTTTTAAGTTTTAAGTAAGGTTATTTCCATCTTTTGCTGTAGTGTGTCAGTAGGAGATATCAGTGTACATTTCCAAACATTTATTTTGTCATTAATTGTAATAATCCAGTGAGATTTTGGATTGCTCCACATAGATATCTGATCATCATCAGTCTGTCTGGAGTGACATGAAGAAACAACAAACTGAGACAGACTAAATCCAGAAGAACTGTGGCAACGTCTTCACGATGCTTCAAGAAACCTGCAAAGCTCCCTGAAAACCTTTGTGCAAGTGCACTGAGGGCAAAAGCTGCTTTAAATGCTCTGTGTGGAGCACTGGCTGTTGTCAGACTCCATGTGCAATCTAAAATTTCACTAGATTATTACAGTTAAAGGCAAAACAAATGTTTGGATATATAAACTGATATTTCCTACTGACACACTGTGTTGATGTGAATAAAAGGCTGTGTATAAAAGCGCATCACTCACTGGCTGAAGAGTTCCAGCAGAGCCGGATGTCCTCGACTCTTAGCGATGACCACCGGTGTGGAGCCCTGTTTATTACACAGGCTGAGGGCCTCTCGGGCCCCTGGCTGCTTGAGGAGGAACCTGGCTACTTTGAGGAGCCCGCGGCGGGCTGCGAAGTGAAGGAGGGTCTCTTGAGGTTCCAGTCCTGAAAGAGAGAAATGAGAGTGTTCAAACAGGCCTCAATCACTGTCTGACCAGACTGATAATCCAGAAATCTGCATTATTTTATATATTTTATCATATAATGAATATTAAATAAACTAACTGACCCAACACTTTCAACTGATAGTGTGTAAGTACAGTATATTGTGCATGCATTTCTTTCTCAATATGTCCTTGTATTTGGACATTGCATAACAAAATATCACACCAGGTTATATTCGTTTTAAAGAAAAAGAGCACAAGCTCAATTTTCAAACATAATAATTCATCATACAAGTTTATTAGACAAGGGCAAATTATTATGATTAAGCAAAGAATAACCAGACCAAAATTAATGTAAATTAATTAAATATTCAAACAGATTTGCCAGCTGTAATTAACATCACACTGTAACTGACCTGAGAACTGTCACATGACCATTATGAACTCAAAGGAACTGCTCTGATTACTTGGAACTTGTTCAATGCCATTTAGGGACGTTTATTTGGCTGAAGATACAAGCTCTGGAATTTCATCCAGTACATTCTCTTCTAAACTAATGATACCCCAAAAAGAATGAAAATAATAGGAGACAAAACAGTCACAGGCCAAGAGTAACTGGAGATAGTTACACAAAACTATTATTAGCTCTCCAAAATCAAGCTGTTCATATTTTTACATTATAATACATCAAATATTAAATTAAATGTTTTTGTAAATTGTTTTTATTTTATTTTATTCATTTTGTAGAGAATTTTTGAAATAAATCAATCAATCACGATCCACGCCAGGGCTGTCCAAACTCTGTCCTGGAGGCCGGTGTCCTGCTGAGTTTAGCTCCAACCCTAATTAAACACACCTGAAGCAGCTAATCAAGCTTTTACTAGGCATGCTAGAAGCTTCCATGCAGGTGTGTTGAGGCAAGCTGGAGTTAAACTCTGCAGGACACCGGACCTCCAGGACCGAGTTTGGACAGCCCTGATGCACTAATGCTATAACGCCCTCTAAAGGATCAACCACATCATAACTACTGTTGAGACAATCCTCCAGTTTGATCATATATAAAGTCCTATTGGACGATGCAAACAGATATAAAACATCTCAAACATTTATTGTTGACAAATTATACTTAAGTAGATATACTTAACTTCTGGAATTAAATGGACTACATTAAAAAACAACTACAGAAGAACAGCCTGGGTCTGCACATGATGCAACAGACGATTACTTAGACCTACAACCCTATTTGAACCCACAACCTTTTGATTTCCAGGCCAGATCTAAGCGCTAGCCTCCACCAAGCTGCACTCACGTGTGTTATTCCCCAGCAGGCTCCAGCCAGGGGGTAGCGTGATATGTTTGAGGGCCAGGGACAGACTCTGGTCCAGCTTTTCACACTCCTGCAGAGGGATCTGATGTTCATCCAGTAGCAGAGCCTCTTCCAGCAGATTCATCTGCCCCACCGCGCTCACCAGGAACTGGGCCATGTCGAAGGCCAGGTCCTGCACGAAGTGTAGGTGCTCGGTAGCCAGAGTATGAAAGTTACCGTCCGGTCCCGCTGAGCACAGGGTGACCAGCACCGACTCACAGCAGTTATGAGCTTCACAGAGAGGAAAAGATCATGACGGCAGTCAAACACAGTCAATACAGTAAGTAATGCTGATGACTAATAAAGGGAAATGTCGAAAGGAAATAGACAGGGGGGTTGGGTGGGAATTGCTGTTGTCAGATATTTGAGCCATTTAGCAGAGCTGTGCTTTGCAATAAAATAAAATTAAAAACATTAAATTAAAAATACACTGGTTAATAATTTAATTAAAATAAAATGTTAAATTAAAATTACAAATAAAAAATAGCTAAGTAAATAATAAAAAATAAAACAAGATTTTTGTGTTATTGTAGTACTGTCAGTACAGGCATAGAATTCATAAATTTACTCTCAACTGTTTTTTTTTTTACACAGTTTATTGTTTAATATTTTATATTAATATTTAGTATTTAGTCAGCTGGTGATGCAATATCTAATTTCTGGCAGATACAAAAACAACAAGTCTTTATTGCAATGCTATAACTGCTGTGGCAGGACCGACCCATATTTACATGTAAAAGCATTTTTCAGAATCCCAAATGTCCTCCTAGTGGTCTGAACTTCTGTTGTTTTTATCCCACTCTCTAAACAGTTCCTCAAATAACGTTCATACCAACTGACATACATTTATTAACACTTAAAATGAAAATCTCTCTCTATGCAACATGACTACATTGTTTCATTGCACATGACTTTGTTACTTATCAGCTACATGACAAAATAGTAAACAGGAAAAATATGATGTAACTTCTATTTCCAGAAGAAATATTTCAGCAATGTGCCATTAACACACTTTACAGCAGAGAAATGCAAGAACAGGATACCAGTTTTAGAAATATTTAACCTCCATAAACATATTTTAGAGTTAAACCGAATGTTAATTAAGAAATAATGTAGACCAAATTTCATCCAAAAAGTGATTAAATATTGCAATGTTACTGCAATTTTATTGCAGTAGGTTATTGCAATTCTTCCCCAAGCCATCACTGTAAATTACTACATACTACTTAATAATTTCACTTTGTAATAATGCTCACCAATGGATCCTCTGCAGTGAATGGGTGCCGTCAGAATGAGAGTCCAAACAGCTGATAAAAAGATCACCATAATCCAAACACGACTAAAAAGTCCATCAATTAACATCTTGTGAAGTGAAAAACTGCACGTTTGTAAGAAACAAATCCAGCACCCATTATTTTAACCATTGCTTCTTGATATAATACGAGTCCTCTTTCTCAATATTCAAGATTTGTATTCGTCACATACACAATTATACAGATCATAAGACATTTTAAGTAATATTTGCATAATATTGCTGCAAAACAAGCAAAAACAGTCAAAAATGGTCCTAACCAAATCGGTTGGAGGAAGCATTATAGATTACGGACTCGTATTTTGGCCGCGTAGCTTTTCAATTCACAAGATGCTAATTAATGGAGTTGTGTGGATTATTGTGATGTTTTTATCAGCAGTTTTGACTCTTATTCTGACGGCACCCATTCACTTCTGAGGATCCATTGGTGAGCAAGTGATGTAATGGTACATTTCTGATGAAGAAACAAACTCATCTACATCTTGGATGGCCTAAGAGTTTCTAAAATTACAGAAATTAAATGTTCATTTTTAGGTGAACTACTGGTATACTTAAGTAAAACTAAATTGTCACACCGACTTCAATGCAATAGCCATATATAAACACAAAAACTAGTTTCACAAGTGCCAAGCACGGTCTCTCCCTGTAATCTCCCTCCATCAGCGGATCATCCTCTTCACTGACTGCTGAGGCATTACACCTGACACTGAACATAATGACTGAAACACAAGACTAAGCATCTCTGCACTCCATGTCATTCATTCATGCTCCATAGAGAGCGGGCAAACAACCCTAAATAAACACTCATATCACTCAAACAATAAAATAAGAAAAGACGTATGCATATAGATATGCCTAAAAACGGCCACAGAAATAGCAGATTCATTTCTCCACTGAACTCTCTCTATGGGACTGAGCTACGCCGCGTTCATTCTGACTCAATCCACCTCCTGAGTCCTTAATAGGATCACCAAGCAAACAGGTTTTGTTGACAGGAACAAGTGCTGCCACCTCTGTTTGGCCGGAGACAAACACAGTCTGCAGTGAGGACTTACATGAGGGTTAATTCATATAACATGATCTTAGATAGCTTAAAACACGGATTATGTACATGGTACATGAGCTAAATGAGTAAACCGTACAGAGCACTCATTTTTCTCTGCCAAAAGACATTTCTTAAAAAGAGGGCAGCATGTTCACCCAATTCATCTTCCCCCAACTGAGTAAACAAAAAAAGTGAAACAGTCCCTAAATACACAGTCAGAAGAACATGGACAGTTAAACATTCATCACTAGAACTCACATTGCATTCCTCAACTTCAATATTTGGCAATAAGTTAATGTGAAACTTAATTTCTTAATTTATCTGAAATAGGGTGACATTTTTCAATGCTAAAATACTTTACCTTGTCCCAGTTTCTGCAAAGAAAACTAGAAGTAATTTATAGCTTGATTTTTTGGTAAAGTGTTTTTAAAATATTGACCCACCAGTCGTACAGCAAGTAGAGATGCACAATATATCAATTATGGGCTGATGTATGCTTCTTTAACAGTATTAGCTGATATTGAATATTTAAAATATTTTATTTTAAGATTAAGCTCATTCATTTATTACTAAATTAAAATAAAAAATAGGGCTTTAAAACATTTTTGAAACCTTTTTTAAAGCACTTCAATATTAAAGTATGAACCTCTTGGAGAGCGATTTCACTTTATAAAATGCATGTTGGCATGAGTTGTATGCATTCAAGTATTTATTCAAGTTTTATTTATATGTGCTTATTTGTATTTTTTTAAACAAACTAGAATAGATTTAGGCCTATAATAGTGCTATTTATAGCAGATCGGCTATATATAAAAAAACACATGATTTCCATATTCGTGCATCCTTAATAATTACTTTGGCTCAGTCCATATGCAGTTTGTAGTGCTAGAGACTAATAGAGCACCAAATTCTATAGCAAACTTTATTCTAGGACAAGCATTTGCATTTTTGTCAGCATATTAGACTTTCCCAAGATATTTTAAAGCATGTCCTGAGATTTTAAGTTAATTCATTTAACAACACATTTGCATGTCAATGGTTCTCTGATGCTGGTCAATGTCGTTTGACATTCAGGCAAACAATTATTTATAATATATTTTGTTTTACCCCTGCAGTTCCCTCACGAACCCCTAATTCGATAAGCTCTGTTTTAAGGATGTGTGTGTAACAAAAATGTCCTACAGAAAAAAGGTTGAGGGTCACGGTTGGGATGCAGTTGGCTATATCTAAGGGTCCAGTAGTGCGCTCACCTGGACACACAGCCTGAAGGGTGGCATGGTTGACCTTCAGTGTGCTGGTAAGATGTCTCTGAGCAGAGCCGGTGAACGACAGGAAGAACTGCACCTCCCCCCGTTCTCCTTCACTGAGCGCCTCATCACAGAGCTGAACTGTTAGCACACACTTGCCCTGACACAGGAAAAGAGAGAATTGTGAAACAAAAAGTTGTGCTTATGAATAAGAATTGCATATATTTGGGGCAAAAGCACAAACAAAATGCCAAACTGATCCAAGTTCCCACCTGTTCCAAAACCTTTTTATTGAATGACATGGTCATATTCAGCATTTTCAACAAACTTGATCATTAATCTACAGTTTTGAAAAAAACAAATGAATAACTTCTACATGATTTATTAGACAGAGGCACTCAATGAATGTGAAAGGTTTGCAAAAAGTATACTTTCCATGCTTTTAAATGGAACCTTTCATATATTTTTAACCCAACAACTCAAAGAGTCAACGCAATGAAAAATAACTGAAGTTGTGGTTACAACAGGATATCTCACTCATGGTGGTCTGCACAGATTAACACAGATAGCAGTGAGCATTTGACAGCATACACCCTGATGTTCTACATGAGAAGCTCCCCTCCTCCTGTCACGCTTTAACAAATTAACTCAAACATCTAGATAAATAATATCCAAACAACACGTTCACAGTTTTGCTCAGTGGCCAATGGAACCACCACTGCAAAATCCATTATGAATTCATACTGTGACTTCACATTTTAGTCATGCATTCTTACAAATAAAGGTTCTAATTAGAATCAACATGTATTTCCTATTTAAATAAGACAATTGCACAGGAAAATATCAAATGGAATTATGAAAAATAAAATCATAAAAAAGCATACTTCTCTATTAAATCGACCAAAGAAAGGGGTATTTATAAAGTGAGACCATGTAACCATGTGACCCGAAGACTGGAGTAATGATGCTGAAAATTCAGCGCTGCATCACATGAATAAATTCAATCTTAAAATATATTTAAATGAAAAACAGTTATTTTAGATTGTAATAATATTGCTGTTTTACTGTATTTTTGATCACACAAATACAAGCCCTGATGAGCACAAGAGACTTCTTTCAAAAACAGCATTAAATCGAAGGATAAAACACTAAAAAAGCCACAAAAGTGCCATTGGGATTGAATGGTGACTTTGAAGAAATACTGTAAAAAGCATCACTGTAACAGTCTTTCATGGTTAAATAATACAGAAACTAATGTGCCGATCTTTTTAAACTTTTAAGAACATAAATCTCCATTGAACCATGACATAATAAACTCAAGAAACCGATAAAGTAGAATTGATAAGCAGAGTGTTCGTTCCTGAACTTAAAGTGCTAGAAAGAAGCATTCAAAACATTGGTTCATGGCAAAGTCCTTTGCGTTACAGCAATAGAAAGGATATGAGTTTCGATGGAGGCTGTACTATATGGTACCATTGACAATCAGATAAGATGTAAGAAATCTGAGCTGCATACTGACTCCTGAAATTATTTCAGGAGAAGATAGATATCTATGGGAATAAAGACACAATAAGGGGTGTCACACATTCTTCTGTGCTCAAAACCGTCCTCTATCACTATCACCATTGTATCCATTCATCTCAGTCCTTTGGATAATCTAATATCATTTCAGCAGTTAATTACAGACATTAACACAAAGATAAGTGTCTTTGAACCCTCGTCGGATTTCACAGCAGTGGAGGGAAAATCCCTTCTCTTTGTTGACTGTACGCTGTACGTCAGATGGGCTTCTTGTGATAGTAACACAATACCAGTCACACATCCTTCCCGCTGCGCGACTCACTTTCTGTTCTTGTAAGGCGCTGACAGTCATATTCCCCTTCGGGATCTAGATTAACCGTATTCCCTAGGAAGCATTCAATCAGGGGTCACCGTTCTCCTGAATGAGAATTGTATTGATGTTTCATGATCTGAAATGACAGCAGACTTTGAGCAGACTGGCGAAGCCAAACTGTTTTAACTGGGTTCTGCTTATATTATTGCAAAAAAATGTACGTGTTAAAATACTTTCTTCTATTTCAGCTTTATGTGCAGAGACAACCATAGGCGAGACATCTGTTAATTGATCTGTTTGAGCATCTTGATTCCTTACATTTTATCTGATTGTCAATCATACCATAGGACATCCTTGTGGTCTATGGAGGGTCAGAGAGCTCTTGGATTTCATAAAATAAAATCTTAATTTGTGTTCCGAAGATGAACGAAGGTCTTACGGGTTTGGAACGACAACAGGGTGAGCAATTAATGACAGAATTTTCATTTTTGGGTGAACTAACCCTTTAAACACACATGATTCTGTCTAGTTTAAAAGAAAATGCATCTCCATCCATAAAAGATTTGACTGAGCAAATAAAGAGAAATGCAAAATAAGCAAAGAGAATACTTACATATAATGGGGCTTGACAAGGACTTAGTTTCATGACTCTAGACACTGAAAAGATAAAAAAACATATGTCAATGCAAATCAGATCAACCAGAATACTGATGCTGCTTTCAGCCCAATTATAAAAGGTTTATAGCTCGATAGGTTTGAGCATGAAAATAGCCTCAGCAACTGTGGAACCAATTCAAATTAGCACCTCTACTGACAATATAACAGCTGTTTGATAAACGGCACTTCAGGCCTAAAAGATATTCATGACTGTGACTCACACCTTCAGTCTCAGTGAGTGCAAGACACGCGAAAATGCACTGCTAACTAACAGACCTGTAATTAGCAAAAAAAGTAATGCATTTAAACGTTTAAGGGAAGAACAAGTTCATGGGTGAATCTCACGAAACATGTCAAAATGATGTCCTGGTCATAATTCACTCCAAAAATGAAAAGAGACAGGACATCCGGATACATTACGTTAATCATTAGTTTGTATGGAAGAGTGCTTCATTTACATGAAAATAATGTCACAAATTAAAAGAAATCTTGGTCCTAAAAGTATAGGCTTAATTTTTCTTCATGCAGAATATGTTTTAGTTTTTTGGACATTTTTAAGCAGCTTCATAGAATATGCAAATTCTTTAATTATCAAACAGTACATGCAATCCATCGGCCATTCATTCTTTCATTGGTTAAAACAGCGCTGCAGCTAAAGAGACAGCTAATAATAGCCATCCTAATCCTATTCTCCTGCACTCAGTTTAATCTAACTTTCCTCTTCACACAACCTTTACCTTTAATATCTGATTTTGCCATTCAAATGACTTTGTTTTCAGCATACGTCTCTGAATTTCGAAAAGAAAAAAAACATATCAGCACATTTAGAGGTGTAATAAGTTTTGGTTTCAGAAAATACACCTTTACAAAATTTTCTTGTGCACTGACTTTTTTTTTTTTGTAAGCATAAATAAATAAAATGTGTAAGGTTTATCCTAAAAACAAGAAAAATTATAATTTGCCAATGTAAGAAATTTCGGTAAAACTTTACAATACGGTTCATTAGTTAATACCAGTTAACTACATTAGTTCACATGAACTAATCTTGACATGAACTTAGTCAGCATTTACTAATGCATTATTAAAATCACAAGTTTTGTTTGTTAACATTAATGCAAAATTTAAAATGTTTAAGAAATTTAATTTAAGAACACATGTATTGGTTTTGCTTCTAAACTAAATTCATCTTGCTCTAAGTCCAAGTAGATAATTAGATATTTTACTGAAAACCAAGACAATGGGTCTCGTTAACCATACTAGACTATACATATTTACTAGAATATTAACTAGCATATTAACGAAACATTGAAACAAGCATTTTCTATAGCTGCTTTGAAACAATATGCATTATTAAAAGCACTATAGAAATGAACTTGAATTGAATGCAAATGAATATGCACAAATTTGCATACAAAATCTGGGTGAGTATTTTTCACACACAATGTATGGTTTATCAATAACTTGTGCACTAGAATACATTTTAAAAAAAAAAAAAATCTAATTGTGGAAAAAAATATTTTTGGGGGAAATTGTGGATACATCTTAAAATATATTTTATCATACATATACATACAGTATATATATGTGTGTGTGTGTGTGTGTGTGCATATATATATATACACACACACATACAGTATGTGTGCGCACATACATACTAGTATAGTGTGTATGTGTGCGCTGTGCAGGTCAAGTACACCATTCTTATCCATACAGAATGAGAGTGAAACACATGGCTGAACCTGAATGCAGTAAAGATGACCAGTGAAACTGCCTTTAAGTTGTCTAACATTTCAATTCTATTCACCTGCTGTAAGATGATATATAAGCTCATACCGTAAATACTTGGTGATGCATGAATTCATCTACATCAAAGGGGAAACATGGCTTCCCTTGGGTGTGGCTCTTCTGGGTCCCTTTCATAATGTTATATTGCACAAAGAGCTTTATTTAAAAGGGGAAGTTGTTTCATCACACACAGGCACTGAAACACTTTGCTGATGTGAACAGAGCAAAGATCAAATATAGATTTCCTCCCAGCTGAAATGGTTAAGGAAACCTCTTTCTCTGACATCTGCATATTCATAATGAACAATACTGACTTCATAAGGACGGAAGGAAATAAGTAGACCTGGAGACAAACTGAGTTTGACCCTAGAGCATGGGCATTATATGAACTGACTGAGGTAAACACGGTTTTCAACACTGATAATAATGAGAAATGTTTCTTTAGCAGCAAATCAGCATATTAGAATGATTTCTGAAGGATCATATGACATTGAAGACAGGAGTAATGGTGATAATTAAACTTTGCATCACATGAATAAATTACATATTAAAATAAATGAAAATAGAAAATAATTAAATTGTGATTGCATTATTTCAAACAGAATAGGAGCTAAGTGTTCCTGTGGCTCAGTGGTTAGAGCATTGCGTTAGCAGCGCAAAGGTTGTGGGTTCGATTCCCAGAGAACACACATACTGACAAAAAAAATGTATAGCCTGAATGCACTAAGTCACTTTGGATAAAAGCGTCAGCTAAATGCATAAATGTAAATGTCAAGTTTGAGCGCAAGAGAATTACTGCATGTTTGACCCTCAAGCGAGGCACTCCATCGCACGATGACACATGAGGACCCTGCAATTAATGTCTTTAAGGCCAAATTACATGCATCTGCAAAATGACAAATTATAATAATTCGATCTGACCTAATAATCAGGGCAGCTTATCTGAATTATGAGATCATTATTATGTGTCAAGCCTCTGAATGGAGTCCCAAGAGGATTATGAAGGCTTTGGGTTTTGGTAAACCTCAGTGATAAGCATAGTGCAATTTCCTATGGACTTTTGTGCGGCAAAATACAGCACAGTCAATGTTTAAAACAGGCAATAACATGTACTAGCCTTGGTCGAGCAGAAATAATCAGGGCTGCATTAGTGCCTCAGGTGTGAAGATTTAATTAGCCGAAGTCTAAAATGTTGCTGAAGTAGCTGCTGTTGTTTTGCTTATAACATAACAAACAAACCCCTTCTCTATATTAAAATGTATTTCAATAACAAATATGCCTGTCTTTTTTTAAACAAAGCAGAGTAATTATGCACACACTATGAGTAATTGTATACAGTATCTCACAGAAGTGAGTACACCCCTCACATTTGTAAATATTTTATTATATCTTTTCATGTGACAACACTGAAGAAATGACACTTTGCTACAATGTAAAATAGTGAGTGTTCAGCTTGTATAGCAGTGTAAATTTGCTGTCCCCTCAAAATAACTCAACACACAGCCATTAATGTCTAAACCGCTGGACACAAAAGTGAGTACACCTCTAAGTGAAAATGCCCAAATTGAGCCCAATTAGCCATTTTCTCTCCCCGGTGTCATGTGACTCGTTAGTGTTACAAGGTCTCAGGTGTGAATGGGGAGCAGGTGTGTTAAATTTGGTGTTATTGCTCTCACTCTCTCATACTGGTCACTGGAAGTTCAACATGGCACCTCGTGACAAATAACTCTCTGAGGATCTTAAAAAGAATAGTTACTCTACATAAAGATGGCGTAGGCTATAAGAAGATTGCCAAGACCCTGAAACTGAGCTGCAGCATGGTGGCCAAGACCATACAGTGGTTTAACAGGACAGGTTCTACTCAGAACAGGCCTCGCCATGGTCAACCAAAGAAGTTGAGTGCATGTGCTCAGCGTCAAATCCAGAGGTTTTGTTTGGGAAATAGACGTATGAGTGCTGCCAGCATTGCTGCAGAGGTTGAAGGGGTGGGGGGTCAGCCTGTCAGTGCTCAGACCATACGTCTGACTATTGGTACCATTGGTCTGTATGGCAGTCGTCCCAGAAGGAAGCCTCTTCTAAAGATGATGCACAAGAAAGCCAGAAAACAGTTTGCTGAAGACAAGCAGACTAAGGACATGGATTACTGGAACCACATCCTGTGGTCTGATGAGACCAAGATAAACTTATTAGGTTCAGATTGTGTCAAGCGTGTGTGGCGGCAACCAGCTGAGGAGTACAAAGACAAGTATGTCTTGCCTACAGTCAAGTATGGTGGTGGGTGTGTCATGGTCTGAGGCTGCATGAGTGCTGCCGGCACTGAGGAGCTACAGTTCATTGAGGGAACCATGAATGCCAACATGTACTGTGACATACTGAAGCAGAGCATGATCCCCTCCCTTCGGAGACTGGGCCACGGGGCAGTATTCAAACATGATAATGATAACACACCTCCAAGACGACCACTGCCTTGCTAAATAAGCTGAGGGTAAAAACAGGCACAAAAAGGCAAAGCTTAATATAAAGTTAAAAATATAATTACATTTAGGTAAGTGGGAAATTAAACTATTTATTGTTCAAGGTGCTGTGTTATTAAAGGAATAGTTCATTCATAAAATTAAAATTTGCTGAAAATATACTCAATATATATATATATACTCAAGATGTAAATGAGTTTGTTTTCCATCAGTGCAAATTTTGAGAAATTTAACATTGCATCATTTGCTCACCAATGGATCTTCAGAATGAGAGTCCAAACAGCTGATAAAAAACATTACAGTAATCCACATGACTTCAGTCAATCCATTGAAAGCTTGTGAAGTGAAAAGTTGTGTGTTTGTAACAAACAAATCCTTTATAAAGATGTTTAACCATCAATTTCAGTGGAAAAGTCCACCTCTTGTTGTCCTCTCATCAGCTGTATTGGTTTCAAACGGTTTTGGACAGTTGATTTGCTTGTATGGTGCATATTTCTCGCCTGATTGTGAAAAGACTACTTTTTCACTGGATAAACAATATTATAGATAGACTTGTGGATGGATGCAATAGTTTAAAGTTAAAACATCTTTATTATGAAATTGTTTCTTATAAGCATGCAGCTATTGGCTTTACAAGACGGCTTGCTTATATCAGCTGTTTGAACTCATTTTGATGGCACCCATTCACTGCAGAGTATCCATTAGTGAGCAAGTGATGTAATGCTACATTTCTCCAAATCTGTTCCAGTTAATAAACTAATTCTTCTAAGTTGGCCATACCACCCCCTCCTTGTATGAATTGCCAAATAAACAGGTTTAGAATTTGTGTAGGGCAGTATTTTTGTGGGTTTCAGGCATTATTCAGAATGGCTAAGAAAGCACTGAAACATACAACATATGACCAAGTTCAATGTGGTCACTTGCCAATTGTGTGAGCAAAAACTTGATCGGACTATAATGAAAATCGTACAGCATCAGGTAAATAGCTGTTTTTGTTGTAGTGTGACGGTGTTGAAGCACATGGAACAGTAACACTCAATAGTGACATCTGATACCGGTGTCCCTCACTGACACCTGATCGTGACAATACTGAGCCTGCTTCATTTTTACATGTTAGAAAAGACTTGGCAAGATCAGCCTGTATAAACATGTTTGGTTTAAATACAACTGGAAAGCACTAAGAAGAAATAAACAGCAATTGTATTCCACTGACTTGAGTATCAAGATTTGCAATTAATTTAAAAAGAGCGATATTATGCCAACAAATAAACCGGAGTCATTAAGAATACAATATTATAAATCACCCTTCTGGGTGTGTAAACAAAGTTTTATTAAATGTCATGAGAAATAAAGCTTGTTTTATTACCCTGACCTGAAAAGATCACACCTTCTGATCAATGCACATTTTGAAGTGGTCCTGATCTACTGCAGTTCAAAAGCTGTGCTGAATTCGTAACTGTTTGTAGTCGAAGTAGTTCTCCAGAGAGCCACATTAGTAATGCTTGAGTGAGTGACTGTGTGTTTTGGGGGAGGGTGTGGAGGTGGAGCTTGATGTTTAACTACTTGGTTTGTTTGAATTTCCATAAACAATGATTGACACTTCAAAGCATGAGGACCACTGTTCTATCCAAGACCATGAGATGAACGTCACAGCTGGAAAACCGCAGCATACCCATTGACAACCATCTGTTTAATCAAGATCTCAACCTGCTAAGACAAGCAGCACTTTTATTCCTCAAACACTACCATTCAGAAGTATGGGGTCAGCAAGATTGTTTTTATAGAAATCTATACTTTTATTCAGCAAGGACACATTCAATTTATCCACTTTCCATTTATCAAAGGATACTAAAATATATTACAGTTTATTGGTATTATTATATTAAAATTATTAACAAAGGATCATGTGACACTGCAACACTATCTAAAGACCAATTCGTACATATTTTACAAGGTGGCTGATTCATATGAATTCATATGACCGTACTCGTACAATTTTGTATGATATGTCCCCAGTGAAAGGTAGGTTTAGGGGCGGGGTTAGGTGTAAGTCAATCATACAAATTCATACGAATTGTGCAACTCGTAAAATACCTACAATTTAGCAAAAATTGTATGAAGTCAGGTTGTACAAATATGTACGAATTAGCCACCTCGTAAAATATGTACGAAATGCCATGAAATCAGGTTAGACACTGAAGACTGGAGCGATGATGCTGAGCTCTTTTATATAATAATAATATCTAGCAAATATTTCTGTATTTTTGATCAAATAAATGCAGCCTTCACCTTTAAAAATAATGGTTCCAAAAGGGAGTTTTTGCAGAGATGCAATAAAAAAAATATACATGTATAAACTTTATTGTCAGACAAAGTTTGAAATGTGTCTTGCATCATAGCATGTTCTTTCACAATTTCTATCAAATAGATCACCAGATTTTACAATCTCACATAAAATAAAAGATTTTGCAATAGACACTACAGAGAAATAAAAACATGATTCCTGGAATTGTGATAGCGTGTTCAATTCTAGGACAGCTTGAAGCACTTTAAAAGTGTGTTTTTGATTAAATCTTGGGACTTTGTAGCACAGATTAGATGATAAAAGTACAAATTCATTATTCAATCAGCACATGATTCGAGTCAGAAACAATGCTATGAGCCAGCCTTATGATAAGATATATACCTTTAATAAGCTGCTCCTCAATCTTTGAGCAAATTTGTATTGTTTTTTTTAAACTAACAGACAAAATCATGATCCCAGACATAAAGAATAGTATTTTCAGGTCCCAAAAGAGCCTTTCAGTAAACAGTTCCTAAAGAACAATGTTTTTCTTAGTGCAAAGAACATTTTAATAATCTAAAGACCCCTTTTCTACTATAAATAACCTTTTGTGCAAAGGAAAGTTTCCACAAATATATTAAAGATTCTTCACAGAACCATAGAAGCCAATAATAAAGATAGTTTATTTTTTATAATTTCTTTCATAAACATTGAAAAATCTTGCCGACCCCAAACATTTAAACAGTAATGTATAATAGTTCCAGATTGTGGTTCACTCAGGCTTCCTCCTGTAGGTACAGCTTTGCACTTCATGTGACATAACTTTAAATCTGAAACATTTAAACTACTGAAAAGCAGCTTTAAAAGAAATTCTAAACTCACTGTCTGCTGCCAATCACACAGCTCAATTTGCTCTTTTACTGGCTCAGAACTCATGCCACAGGTTTATAATACATAAATCTCATATGCATTCCCCTCACATTTTAACAAACTCCTCGGATGACATCTCACCTCAGATCTTGAGAACTCCAAGCTGAGTCCAGCAGAGCTCATAGATCCATTATTTTAGCAGATTACGTGAATCAAACGAACCATAAAGCACACCTGAGTCTTCATGCATCTCCAGTGCATGGCAGGTTAGGTCACAGCGCTGATTAATGCGAGCTAAATGCGGCTTTGTGTTTGGCAGCAGATAAGAGCCGCGTGATGTCATGGGTGGGGGAGGACGAGGAGGCCGTGGCTCAGGTGTCTGTTTCCAAGAGCACTTGATTAACAGAGGCCACTGCTGCACGCTGTGTCTGGTTAATGTTCTCCTACCTGATGCTCTCAAAACCTGCTGTTTGGTCCTGCTCTTTTACTCCCGCAGGGAACGGTTACCCTATTTATGGGTCAACATTTACCTGTTTGCCTTTCTGACGTCACATTTTAATAACTGGAGGAGGAAACCCTGGCAAGAAGCACTAAAAACAACAAACATAACTAATCAATAATAAAAATCGATTGATCAGTCCACCACAGTTTGAGAAAATATAAGCTTCAAGGGAATGTTTTGCACTAGTGGTTTGACTTTCAATTAAAGCAATTCATTTTCATATGATATTACAATACATGAGCCAATTAATTAAATAAAATAAATATACAAACAAACTTGCATCTATAGGTAAGCCTAAGTTTCAGATATAGCTGGTTATAGTTAAACCGCATTATTTTTCAGATAATAGATGAAAATAAGAAAAAACTCAAAAGAAAACCTGATTAAACTTTTTACAAGACTTACATTATGAATACAGTGACTATAATAATCTACAGCTTAGATATTACTGTGCTTTTAAACAGCATTAAACACTTTTTGGGGGGCAATTTTTGACTTTTATTCTGGATTTAAAATGTCACAATTTTAGGTCCTAAAGATATAAGAAGAATAGAACAAAACAAAGAAAAAAGTATTGAAAAATCAACATGCTGCAGTTTTCAGAATGTGTTTGTATGAACACTATCAGTAAATACTAGGTTTTGTGCACCTGTTGACTTGACTTTCGAGTCTAATTTAATTTCCTTATAAATGATAAGCCGCCTGACAGTAAACATGTGGAAATATTAAACCGTTTGCACAGTTAAAAGCACGTCTATAATAATACATGCAGGGTGAATCCAGAAAGTATAACTAGACAAAAGCTGTCAAGCGTTCACACGCCTCTGTGTTTCTCTAAGTAACGTTATGCGTGAAATAAACCACTTACCTCTGAACTAAACTCTTCTACCGCAGTATTTTGCCTTTAGGACACATCAGGGTGCAAATAAACTGGAAACAGGTCAGATGAAATCCACGATCCATGATACTCTCTGAGGAAACATATTAACCGTGATCTTTAACCAGTGGGAGGCAAACGCTGATGACCAAAAAAGTTTCCTTTCAGTTTTTTTCTTCTTCCAAGCGGTGGCCCAGAAATCCGAATCCACCGTTGAGACGCATTGAAATATTAGGCCGTTTCTTTCCTTACTGTAGACGTTTGTACACTAAAAATCATAATCATTTATATTAATTGTTATAAGGAATAACACCTGACAGTCAAACAGAAATCCGCTCCAGTAATCTCTATAAAATGATCACACAAAACACTTAATTCTTTAATCACAATCGACTGTGATTGGTCCATCTTGATCAGCGATGAGAAAATGATCAGGTATCAGGAGACAGTGCGTCAGCAGCGGGTTCAATAATACACTTGAGTAATGAGACTGAGAAACATTGCTATACAGTGAACTGAAAGTATCCAGTAAATAGATAAAATGTCGAAATTATTATTTAGACCAATCGTACCTTGACTAATCACAGACAAGCTCCAGGCCGTCTAAGCCACGCCCTCCTGAATTCATTCGTGAATTAAAGGAAACATCATTTTGATGTGTCTCTTGCTACAGACGTTTCAGGAGTTTGGTTTCTAATACTGGTACATTAGGATCATATTATTGATTATTTTGCCTTATGCACTCGCAATCTAATTTATTTGTTTTGCTTGGGGATGTGAATAACTGAATGTTTTCAATAGGATTTGTCATCAGCAGGTGTTTTATAGTTTATTGTGTCGCCCCCTGGCGATAAACAATAGACTGCATTTCAAAAACTCATAATACTATCTAGACGTGAAAGTCATTTTCTTGCCAAATTGAGGACACAAATAATATTAGAAATAATATGCTTCTAAACAGCCTATATATTCATTCTGTTAATTCTGTTGGCCCAGAATAGTGGTTTTCAAACTTGGGACCCCATAAGGGGTGTAGGGAGTCCGTGAAAATTCATTCATTCATTCATTCATGCATTCATCCATTCATTCATTTTAGGGCTGTCAAAGTTAAAGTGTGCCCTTAAGATATTATTCAAATATATTTATCGTAATTATTTTTTGTTTACATTCACTAAATTAAATTATTTAATTCTCCTTTCTGGTCAAATGTCAATACATGAATTGCTACAATACATTAAATTAATTTGATTATTATTTGTTCTTTTTAAAATATTCTTCTATATTTTCTTTTTTTCTTATAAAAACAAATCTTATTTGTTTTCTGCGAAAAAATAGGAATTCATCTTATGTACTCTTTGAACATTTAAAGTTTTTTTTTTACTTTAAATTTAACTTTTAATTAAAAACAAATATTTTCCAAATAATATTTGAACAAGTTTAGTAAAACCACAATGTAAAAGCTAAATACTATATGTTATATTTATTTTGAAAAAATTGTACTTAGTTAATTATATTACATTTCAAATATTTTTGTTACACAGTATAAATAAATTTTCACACATCCAAATATACGGCTATCAACAGGGTCCCCAAAAGGGGGTCATTAAATTCTGGGTCCTTAAAAAGTTGATCAAATCATATCCAAGATATCTTGCACTAAAACAATGAGAGTCTATAGATGAAACGAAAAACAGTCAAAAAGTGCTTATGTCTGACACTATTAACCCTTTAAAAACAAATAACATTTCCTATTATTTGCATATGTGAAGCATTGCTTGTGTGCATTGTGAATGGACGTCCAGGGGTCTCTGAATAATGAGCTTCATGATCCTCAGTGAACTCCAGTGTGTTCAGAAAGCCCCGGCGACCCTTCTCTCCCCCCAGCTGAGTTCTGCTGTCAGATAAATAAGGAAACACTGAAAGAAAAGACTCTTCTCTGTGTGTTACACTGAACTGCACTTCAGCGCATTTGCAATTGAGTTGGTGGGAAACGTGAAGTGAATTTCAATATCCCGTCTACAGTCCATCACTCCCAGTCTGCCACCAATGAAGAGAGATGGGAAACAAGCTCGACACAATGAAGTACACTGCCAGCTTTGTCCCGTCACAAAAGCTGTTTGTACGTTGAAGGACTGGCTGGAGGAGGAAAGTAGCGGTGGCAGGGTGGGCTGGCAGACTCGACAGCTATGTCAAAGTTGATTCATGCAGAGTTGGGAAGTGTTATGGTTGTTAGGGATGTTGTTGTGTTTTCCACTTTATTGTGCATTTAAATATTGCTTCTGTTGAAGATTTAAAAAGACATGTATAGTTATAAATGATTCAAAGGTTTCAGCTAAACAAATGTAAGCTGTAGAATATCGTTTTTTTTAGTAAACAGTGCCATGTAGTCCCCTTCACTCACTACTGATATAATTAACGATATTATAAGGATATTGAATTTTTTTAATATAACTTATTTTTATTTGATAGATCTGAGTCTGTTTTGTATGTGATGCAAAAATAAATGTTAATGTTAAAGTAAAAGTAAAACATGTCTTATTGAATTTGTTGTTGTCATTTCCCTGTCTTTCTGTTCAATATCAATATTTTGTGATATTCCTCTCTTTAAAAAAATAATTCCTTGATGTTTCTGACATCATATTTAAAGGTGTGTACATTATATTTATTAATTTATTTATTCCAAATACACTACTTTTTTTAATTTATTTTGAAGGACGTCTCTTATGCTAACCAACAAGACATCTTTGTTCAAAAACATAAAATAGTAATATTGTGAAATATTATTACAGTTTAAAATAACTTTTTTTTTATTTGAATCTATTTTAAAATGTAATTTATTTTTCCGTATCATTACTCCAGTCTTCAGTGTCACATGATCCTTCAGAAATAAATAAGGCTTGTTCGACAAATGGAGCACTTCATGTGCACTTGCGGTCTTACAACGGCCGCCACGTGCGCATGTCCGTTAAGTCCACGAGACCGTAGGGTGTCCCATTTCTCATTTTAGCGTTCAGAAGGGTGCTCATGAACACCCCTTTTGGGCCATTATGCACCCTCGATCACAAGTTATGAATATAACTATGGATCTGTGAGACCGAATTATGATTTTCACTATGGTCTAAGTAGAATGATAACCTTCGTTCCGCCTTCTCTCGAAACCTTATGCAAACAAAGTCATGCCCATGAGCCCGGATGCAGAACTCCCGCTCGTATAAAAGCAGGTTTTACTTCCGGCTCGTTCTCTTACCTTGAATGCCCAGAATTGCGAGCGACAAGGATTAGTGACGGTCATCCTTCGGTCTCACAGATCAATAGTTATAGTCATAACTTACGATCTGTTTTGACCTCACTCTGACCGTCAATACGGTCTGAATAGGATGACCTTATACCAAAGGGGTCGCGAGGAACAGAAGGATTCTATTTCTTAAATCTCACTGGGCAACAGACATCAAAACTGCAATGCTCACAGGTGCTGCACGGTTTACATCAATTCTATAAATCTCAATAGTGTACATGATGTAGTAGACCATGACGTTGCCATACAAATATCTCCCACAGAACTCCTTTTAGTGCAGTAGGATCATGGCTCTTCATGAGAGTGGGCTCGTATTCCTGTAGGAACAAAAAACTCCTTTCAGCATAGGTATAAGAAATAACATTGACTACCCACTGACAAATGCTATTTAGACAGCGGCAACCCTTGCCTGGCCTTACTGTAGTAGAAAAAAAGCTGAAGATTAGCTTTCCTCAAGACAATTACATAGTACAATTACATAGTACACAATGGCCTCACTGAACACAGGTTCACAAGTAACTGCTCCTGTTCTGCATGTGAGGAAATGGTTAATATTGAACCAACTCCAGAACCTAAAATGTAACTGGGGCTTAACTTTTGGCAAATGCAGGGTTAGGCTAAGTGACACTCCCATGCCATCTGCCTTCCACCGCTAACAATCTCCACTAACTGAGAGAACACAGAGCTCTCGTATCTGCTTAGCAGAGCAGAGAGCCAAGAGGAAATCCATTAGAGAGACATATTTCAAAATGTTTCCACAATAGGCCCATACTGGTACTTAAGAGAGTTCAATACAAGAGGCAAGTCCAAACTCGATGCCAGCAGAGTCTGGACATAGGTCTCCCTTAGGAAACGTACTTATTAAAGGAAGTAGGCCTAATAGCTGGTCATTGGCCCTTCACAAAATGCTGAAATAGCCAAGACACAACCCTTGTTTGTACTGGCTGTCTTGCCTTGATCCAGTTGAAACTGTAAAAAATAGTTTGAGTTTTTCTGAGTTTTTCTCAGAGATGCTGCACAGGGCCATGCCGAAGTCAGTAGCTACTTAGTCAGCTGGAGACTGCGCAGCGTAGCGACTTCGTCCCACCCTGGTGAATTATATGATACGCTACAGAGGTGCTGCATGAGTTACCATGGACAACCCTTCGCGGAAGTGAGGTGAGAATCTTACTGTTGACATGAAAGTGATGTTCTTGGACACCAGCAGGGCCACCCATATCATGCCAACATCAGGCAGGCCATTGCAGCCTTTGAGGTGTTTTAAACATGTTAAAGGCTGGAGAATTCCTGCAAGGCCAGTGAACATTCTCCCTTAATGTAATGGAAAGTTCAGGTCTGTTCAACATTTCCTGAGAATCTGGATGAAAGACATTAAGGCCTGGTACTGGTAAATTCATCAGTTTGCTCCAAATGGCAAAGTCGTCTGAGCCAGCCATATCTGCCTGTAACAAGACAGCTGATGACATATCCTCACTTACGTCACTTATTTGTGGTGAATGCGCTACCAAAGCCGAATCAATTAACATTTTGGAATCTTGACCTTCCACAAACACTGTTTTCTATAAGGCTGCATTACCCATACGAGCCACAGGCACATCAGCATAAACAGTGAGAAATCAGGCAGTCAGCCTTAGTACACTCCTTACCAGGACAGCATGGATTAGCCAAGACAGTGGCCGGTCCTAATAGCTGTCCATGGTGCTATCGCTTGCTCATCTGGTGGCATATCCCCAAGTCCAGTGTCTACTGATTAACAGGTATTTAATAAATCAAAATACGTGCATGGATAACAGTGTACGTGTAACGGATGTATGCCAGTAAAGGCTATGTGTAAACCTCACTCCCCTGACCTCATAAAGAGGTTAAAATTATTATTGTTTTATTATTATCATTATTGAAAACGGTTGGGCTGTTTAATATTTTATTTTTTTATTTATAATTAATATTTTTTTCATTGTGCTATAAGTATTAAAAACGATATATAAACTGCCAGATATTTTATAAACAACAAGCTATTATTCAATTTCTCAGTTGCTCCTGTCTTTCCGCAAAGAAAAACACTAGATGGCGACTTCCTCTTTCACTGTGGAGCAGATTTGAGGATAAAGTCCATTTCAAAAAGCTTTATTTCTCTGAAGAACATATGTGGAATAAAAGTGTCAGTCAGTGAAATCTCAATGTACGGTTGTGAAACCTTTACATAACTGCAATTATGTATCACTAAGCAAGCATTACCTATTCTAAAGAAATTGACAGCCCCTGACCTCAAAAGAGGCGCTCTAGCGACTGGCGTTCCTTGTTAGAGCGCCCGCCTCCCGCGCTGGAGTCCCGGGTTCACGACCCGCTCGGTGAGTTGGTGCGGACCCGGACCCGTGTCGGGGGGGTTACACTCGCGCTTCTGTCAGTCAGGTGACTGGAACTGCGGTCACGCTCCAATCAGCTTCGACGGTTTTGATTGGGTCAGTTTGGTTGTGACGCGTTACAGTCTTTCCTTCACACCTCCGTTCCCGTAGATCTAGAAAACAAGATCGCCAGAGGAAGACTAACCGAGTAAGACACTAACACAAACAGTCATTCAATGGAAGATAGTTTCCCTTACTTACTTACATTACCATTTACAGGCAGCTGATCACAGTTAATTATTAAATGCAATTTAATTAATAAAAATCTAAGTAAAGTAATAAGGAACATTTAAAATTAATTAATTTTAATTAAATTATAATATGGATTAATAGTGTACTAACTTTTTTAATTATTATTGCAAATTGTACACCGCAAAACAGGGAACAATAACAAAGTTCACCCACCGTCAACATAGAAAATAATAATTACACTCACAACAACAACAATAACAACAATGAGGAAAAACCACATGGATCAAGAAGTAGCCTACATACAGACGTCAAAGAAAATACTTAAATTAAATGAAATTAAATTATGGATTAATAGTGGAAATTTCAATACCTGTGATTCAAAAATGTAAATAAATCAAATTAAATTAGATTAAATTGTATTAGGGATTAATAGTTTAACTTTTTAATATATGTAAGCTAATTCAAAATGTAAATTAAATTAAATTATATTAAATTGGCTCCTGCAGGTTCATTAACTAAAAATTGCAGTTACGTTATAGCCAATGACATAAAACAAACAGCAGTTTTAGCAAAATGATGGATTAATTGGTCACGACGAGACATTAAATGTGGTGTATTATGTGGTCTGCCATTTGACATGGTTTGAGGAGGACCGTGTCAAACCAAGGATTCGTGGAGGTGAAGCTGGTCTTACAGTAGATCAACTGCACACTTAGGAAGTTTAGATGAATTGGTGGGAGGAGAAAGTCAAGAGGCGGAGCAAACAGAGAAAACACAGGGAATATGTGATCTAAAAATAGCCAATGGCTCTGTTGGGGTGGAGCTAATCCTCTTTGCAGCAGAATTACTGGCTGTGGGATTAGGCAGCTTTACTGTGTGCAATACATCTACCCTCTACATACATCTGCTCCCGGAGCAGGCCGTACAAACTAGATCCGAGCATCACCGGAAATGGCCATTTTACTTTAGTGTCGCTGATGTCAGCCTGAGAAGGAAGTGATGTAAGCATCCTTCTGCATGTCATGAAGGAACATTATATGTTAATAAAAAAGTTTTATCAAGCAAAAACATTTCAGGCTATGAAATCTAAAATAAATAAATGCGGCAATTCAAAGGCTACAATCTGTGTTTTATCTAGTCAAATGTATTTAAAGGGCCCTCTTTTCTTACTTTATAACTTCTCAGGGATTGTTTAGCATTAATGGCATCATAAGCATGTGAGGTAAAATCATTAACAGACATGAGTATAACAGTATTCCGCTTCCCTAAACCATACAATAGCATCCGCTTCAGTCTATTGTGGCTTCATGTGTTCTTTAAACTGGACTCTACCATTTGGTCTGGCATCATCAAGTGTAGGGAGAGTCCATCTGGATGAGCCGGTCGACCCATAATCCTCTGGTCTGCCCAACAGCCTCCTGTTAAGGTGACATGTAGGGCTTGCCTTCTGAAACCCTGCCAGGATTTTCCTTTGGATTTTTAAAATTCATATCAAATACCATAACTTAAAGGAATAATAACTCTGGTAAGTTTATTTGATTTCATTTCAATTATAAGGATTTAAAACTGCTTTCAGAGCCATTGCTGTATCTGGTGATGTGAATGCTTCACATTCAACATTAAATGTTTGAAGTCGTACAAATGACAGATCACAATATTTGACTACATCCGTGTGGATCATACAAATCAAATGGAACCATAACCAGAAATTAGAATTATACTTTGTAAGTGTTGCATGCTTGTATTTTGTGGATCTATAAATCTGATGGAAAAGCTTCATGACATGTTGCCTTTGTATACAACAGAATGTTTATTGACTTTTAGTCATTGACATTTTTGGTCCCGTCTGTCCTCCAATGAGATTACAATTATAAAGGGACTGCTCTAAAACGAAAATAGCTTTTGAAAGATGTTAAGTATTTAGTATTTTTTACATTTAGCTTTAAACAAATTGCAGCCTGATATACCATTATATATTTTTTTCAAAAAAATCTAAGAACTTGTAAAATCCTAAAAAACAGAGCCTTGCACAGCTGAATCTGTATATATATATATATATATATACACAAATCCTGGACATCATTCGAGCTTAATAATTGTTTTGTTTTTTTGCTCTTATATTAATAGGATTTATTTTGTATGCACTATGCCTGAGGAAGTTCGGCTGATTGAAATATTGCATATTAAAATATTTTTTTCTATTATTAATTACATTTGAGAGGTATGCAGAATATAAGAAAATACAATGTAACGTATTTATAATATAAAAGTTTTCCAGTTCACCAATTATAAAAAAAACTATTTATTGTATGTTTAATATTACAATAAACAGCAATGTCAGGTAATGACAACAAACAATTAAAACGCCCAAATATATCTGAATGAAGTATGCTGATACAGGGTTAAAGGTGCCTGCTATGAGGCTGCAGGTGGCATGCTTAAGCAAACGTGCCCTTCAGACTTGCCCTCTGTTAGGTCCCTGTGACATCACTAAAGAGCCGCCCACTCCATGTCCATATATGGATATATCACCTGACAGAGAGGAAGTCACAAAAGAATTTAGTGAGAAGATTGTATAAAGAATTAATTATTGATCTCAGTTTAGCTTTCAGAACATATGCATTATGTATATATTATAACATGTACATAATATATATGCACACACATCATATATTACAATTATTATGTATTAGTTTTCAATTTAAAAAAATGTATTTGCTTTATTTCATATCATCTACTGGCAGTCATTTTAATAGTCTGCCAGGACATGTATGAGCATTTTATATGCCCATTGCATGTTATTCAGAATGGATAAATATCATGATCTGATCCCATAACAGTCCCCACAGACCTAACTGCATGCATTAGCAAGGTTTGTTTGAGCGTGTTTTGTCTCAGTACATGTCCAAAGTTACGTAATGCCCATCTGGGGCTGTCAGATCATGATGACCAGGTCGAGACAGGATACTCAGTGAATGTAGATGTGTTCTCTCAGTAATCTCTTTTTCTACTGTTTTTAATGTGTGGGCTAAAGACAACTGTCAGTGCTCGGAGATGAATGACTTGATTTTTGATATGCTGAAAAACATTTTTCCACCAAACCAGTTCAAAATCTGTTTTATTGCTCTCATACTCCAAGCCGTATACTCTATTATGCTCCAAATATTTGATTATTTCATCGCCCTCCAAATTTAATCTGGGCTTCTGGGAATGAACAAAATTCATCTGTTTCTAAGCTGGATTAAATCATAGCTCTCACTTGGAAAGCGGGGGAAAATACGGCACAAGAAAAGCAGTCTGTTTTTATAGTTCTTCGACATTTTGATATTGTCAGTGTCTTGATCCATTGATCCACATGAATATGTGTGTTGTCAAAAGCTGCCACATTGCCATGCGTGCCATTCATTCATCAGTAAATGCACAAATACGTAAGTGTTCAATGTGAAGTACTTTGATTTCAGGCATGTAGTGAGCAGGATGTCTCGTCTCTGGTGTGTTCAGATCAAATGGCTTGTGCTGGATAAAAGAGGGCTTAGAATGAGGTCTAGACTTGATCAATGAGTGCGGGATTACTGTCTTGTATCAGACACTTGCATGGCAGCAGAGACAAGAGGAAGGTGCGATACTAAATGTAAACACACACCTCAATGCGTTATACTATATTTTGGCTAAATGGCACCTAAAAGTATTTGGTCAATGTTTTACCATAAAGTGTCCAATTCTCTATATTGTAAAAATTAAATAAAAAAATGAACAAATAAGAAAGAAAGAAAGAAAGAAAGAAAGAAAGAAAGAATACACTGTTTTTTGTAGCTATATTTGTATTTTGTATTGTGTACTGTAAATAATCAGTGGTCTAACAAGTTTTTGTTAGAATGTGTTAGAATGACATTCCTTTTAAATATAACTTAAAAGTTCATATAAGCTACTTTGTGGCCAGTGCTTGATTCCTTTATGTGATGCTACTGGACTTTCATTGAAAATATAACTGTGTTCAGTGGGTTGTAGCCTACTGTTCAACAGCTGTTTTGATGGGAACCGATAGCCTACTCATTTAGAAACGGTTCCCCTTTTTTAAATACCTGGAACGAATGACGTTTCGTTTCATTTACCATTCTCGAGCATGCATTAAAGGGATAGTTCACCCAAAAATGAAAATGATGCCATCGTTTACTCACCCTCAAGTATTTCCAAACCTGTATGAATGTGTTTGTTCTGCTGAACACAAAGGAAGATATTCTGAAGAATGTGGGAAACAGAGCAGTTCTGGGGCATAGTATTTTTTTTCCCTACTATAGAAGTCAATGGTGCCCCAAAACAGCCTGGTTACAAACTTTCTTCAGAATATCTTCCTTTGTGTTCAGCAGAACAAAGACATTCATAAAGGCTTGAAAATACTTGAGGGTGAGTAAATGATGACAGAATTTTTTTTTTGGTGAACTATCCGTTTAAATAACTACTAATGAATCGGTTCTTTATAGTGAATCAAACATACAAGTCAAACTGTTGATTAATGACTCCCTTCTTTTTGTTCAATTAAACACAGGCTACAGTGCGAGCGGTATAGTGCGATTCTCAAACGAACGATCAATAAGTCAGTTATTTTAGAGTGATTTTCATGCAATTTAATAAGTAGGTTATTTTAGTGAATCTACCACAGACAAAAATATTGTACAAATTCATTACAAGTGTGTAAAAATTAATTTGGAAACAGAAATTAGCATTTGATTTTTTTTCTAGCATCCCATTGAATTGACTGCACATCTGTGTTTCACAGCCTGGTTTTCATACATGTAAAGTTAAATCTATAATCTATTCTTAATAAGGTTGATTAACCTATTTTCCCCCCAATTTATTAACTTTTTCTAATTAATGTTCATTTTCTTTCAGGTGCAGCATGTGGCCTTGTGTAGAATCAACCAAAGGGAACTAACTCATTGACATCTTAAATACTGAGGCCTTAACTTAAATCAGGTGCAATTAATATTTTAAGACCTTTTGGGATTTGTCACCAAAGGCTCAGAGATTTCTGGGGATTATGCTAATTTAGCCATTTTTGTCTTCAAGAATAACAAATTCAAGCCAAAATGGATGACCCTTACCAAAATAATATAAACCAGCAGGGAGAAACGTATCCCACAGAGGGAGGAGAGTACACTTACCCCTATCAGACAGACTACCCCCCTCGGGAGGAGGATGATGCTGCTAGTGATGCCACCGAGGGGCATGATGAAGAGGATCAGATGTATGAGGGCGAGTACCAGGGCATCCCTCATCCGGACGAGATCAAGGAGGCACGGAGAGCCGCCCGGAGGGAGGCCCGCATGAAGGCCAGGACGGCAGCTGAGGTGGAGGAGGAAACGTTGCCTGATCAATACGAGTCCATCATGGAAGACTGCGGTCACGGCCGCTTCCAGTGGACCCTCTTCACGGTGCTGGGTCTGGCCCTGATGTCTGATGGGGTGGAGTGCTTCGTAGTGAGTTTCGCCCTGCCCAGTGCTGAGAAGGACATGTGCCTGTCAAATGCTGACAAGGGCATGCTGGGTGAGTAAAGGAGTGGAAATCAGATTCAGCTGTATTTCTGATCAGACTAGATCAATCTGATAAGTCTTTGTTTGTAAGAAAGCCCAATCGAAGAGTTAGACATATTTTAGTGGTTCGATGTTTTCAGAACTAAAAACTAAATGTGAAGTGAATATAATAGCAAATGTAAATGCTCCTCACGTACAGTACTTTCAATGAATATATTTTCTAGATGTCCCCTAGAATTATATATTAGTCAAATCAGCATCTAGACCTAAACTATTTCTACAGGTGATGATACATAAATAATTTAAAAAGTAAAATGATGTTCCACATTTCACAGATGGTTCCCTGTCTTCCCTATGTAATTACTTCAATTTCAATTATTATTATTAATATTACTATAATTATTTTTTGTACAGTATGATGTTTTAAAGAAACTACTACTTTTTTAATCTAGGATGCATTAAGTCGAAAGCGACAAAGGCATTTAAAGGAAAATTATACAAAAGATTTCTATTTCGAATAAGAATCTTGGAAAATGTTTTTAACTGTTTTCAAAATTGATAGCAAGAAATGTTTCTTGAGCAGTAAATCAGCATATTGCAGTGATTTCTGAAGAATCATGTGACACTGAAGACTAGTAATGATGCTTACAATTCAGCTTTGCATCACATAAATAAATTACATATTAAAATATATTCAGATATAATATATATATATATATATATATATTCCAATAGAAAAGAGACATTTCAAATAAATGCTGTTCTTTTAAACTTTCCATTCATCAAAGTATTTAGAAAAATATTAAGCAGCACAACTATTTTCAACATTTGATAATAATACAAAATATTTCTTAAGCACCAAATCACCATGTTAGGATTAAAATTCAGCTTTAATAATGAATATATTTGTAAATATAATCAAATAGAAAGCAGTTATTTTAAATTGTAATAATATTTAGTAATATTACTGTTTTTACTATATTTTGATAAAGCTATATTAGATCATATGTACGCCCTGAAGCATATCTTCCTGTAATATGTTTTTAAGCCTGTTGGTGACAGAACGACAGCACAGGTCAAATGAGAATGTTTCTTTGATCGCGTGCCGTAGTAAGCGAGAAGCAGGAAAAGTTTCAATCAGGGATGAAAGTAGTCTGCTGTCTAGTACTGTGTGTAATCCACAGGGAGGTTCAAATCCCTGCCACGTGCCTGATAATCACTTATCCCATTCTCTAATTAGCCGTTTGTGTGTGTGTGTGTGTGTGTGTGTGTGTGTGTGTGTGTGTGTGTGTGTGTGTGTGTGTGTGTGTCACTGTGTGTGTGTGTCTGTGTGTGTGTGTGTGTGTGTCTGTGTCTGTGTCTGTGTGTCTGTGTCTGTGTGTGTGTGTGTGTGTGTGTGTGTGTGTGTGTGTGTGTGTGTGTGTGTGTGTGTGTGTGTGAGAGAGAGTAGCAGACCACTGATAAAGGCAAGAGAGACAGAGACATGGTGGGACATTCTGATGCTTTTGTTGAATATTGATTGTGATGATCACAGCTTTGTACATACTTGTAAATACAATAGATCAGGGATATTTCACACAAAATTGTGTGAACTAGATTCATCCTCATATCATTCCAAACCCATATCACATTATTTCTTCTGTGGAACAGAAATGAAAAATAAATAAATAAATTAACTGGAAACTGTTTTTATATTTAGTTTCAAATATTGCTGAAGTATTAATCTTATGATTTGCTGTGTTATTGTTCCTCAGTAGCTGACTGTGTGGCTCTGTGTGTTCAGGTTTAATAGTGTACGTGGGGATGATGATCGGTGCTGTCCTGTGGGGCGGTCTGGCTGATAAACTGGGCAGACGACAGTGTTTGCTCTACGCACTGGCCATCAACAGCATCTTCTCCTTCCTGTCCAGTTTCGCACAGAGCTACGGCTTCTTCATCTTCTTCAGACTCTGCTCAGGAATCGGGTGAGACTCTGAAAGCAGCGGGAAATGATTTTTGCAGAATTTTCAGCATTGTTTGTGCAGACTCAGCTGTAGATTACAGCAATGAGGACATCTCTTACTGTACTAACTTTATGGTCAGATTAAACGATGGTCTCTGATGATCTCCTGCAGGATCGGTGGCTCAATCCCTATTGTGTACACGTACTACGCTGAGTTCCTGCAGATGGATAAGAGAGGAGAACATCTCAGCTGGCTGTGCTTGTTCTGGATGCTTGGGGACTGTACGCTTCCTTCCTCGCATGGGGAATCATCCCACATTATGGTCATTCATCATAAATCATAATTCCTTTCTAATAATGGTTTCTAATAATGGCAATGAAGTAAAAGCACACTTGAAACAAGAATTGAAGTGAGCAAAGAACTGGTATATTCCATTTAATTGAGCCTTTTTTGAATGTTAAGTCCCAATGCAGGACCTTGTAGCGGAATGCAACAGTGTTTAAATCCATAACAATATTACAAGCGGTCTGGAAGTAGTTGGACTCACCAAAACCACTTGTCAAGATCCATGTTGTCATGTTTGTCCTGAGGTTTCTGAGGGTTTGGGTTGTTTTTGGTCGCAGGCTGGGGTTTCAGTATGGGGACAGAGTTCCAGTTCCACAGCTGGAGGGTGTTTGTGCTGGTTTGTTTCCTCCCCTCTGTGGCTGCTCTCGCTGGGCTGGTGTTCATGCCAGAAAGTCCCCGTTTCCTCCTGGAGGTAATATGATAGTGCATGGTTTACTAGTAGGGCACACAGGATTGTATCCTATTTTTTCCACATAAATGTATTTGTTTTTCTCAAAATTCTAAATTTGTATTTAGATTTTTCCTCTCAAGTTCAAAGTTTTATACAAATTTCATATAACTTATTTTAGTTGATGATATCCATTGACACAGTGACACATTATTAACATAATGACAAATCAATAAATCAGAGTAAAAAAGCACAAAAGGCTGTGAACAATGTCCTTTATTCAGATGCCATTATAATGTAAAAGTGCTCAGTACATAATAAAAAAGTGCACATTTAAAGACAAAACTATTTTAATATCACATCATCATTAGTGTTTAAAACAGTAATAAAATAAATGAGCAAATGAAATGTCAATAAAATAAAATATTATATATTAATTTAAGTACATTTTGCTCTGAACAAAGCAGTTGTGCTGCCCAACACTACTTTGAGTTTTATAAAAAGGTTAAAAAAGGTTCTTTATTGGCATCGATGTGTCCATGATGAACCTTGAAGAACCATGAAGAAGGGTCCACGAAGAACCCTTTTTGGTTCCACAAAGATTCTTTCAGTGAACAGTTCTTAAATGGAGCATTTTGAAGAACATTTAAAAAAATGAAAGAAACTTTTTCCACTATAAAGAACCTCTGTGGAACCAAAAAGGGTTCTTCTATGGCCTCGTTGCAAAAACACCTTTGTGAAGCCTTTATGTGTACTGATTGTCAAAATGGCATATTCTAAAAAATATCATATTTTCAAGGCATAAAGTATATTCTATCTGTATAAAATTAGTTCTAATAATAATTGATGCACACCCTTTTAAAAGCTCTGTGCTATATGAAATTCATGGTCTTTTTTGTGAATTTCAGACTGCAAGACACGATGAGGCCTGGATGATCCTGAAGCGGGTCCATGACACCAACTGGAGAGCGAAAGGAGAGCCAGAGAGAGTGTTTCAAGTAAAGATGTCCATTTAAACGACTAAATAACAGCAACGCAGCTCATATCTGTGTCTGTGATGAGTTTACTGAATTGGTGACACCTGATAAATCCTGTTATGTGGCTCAGCTTGCATGGTTTTATCTATGAAATAAATCCCTCTCTTTCAGGTTTCACAGATCAAAATGCCTCAATCACAGGATGACGAGTTCATAGAGATTCAGAGTGAAACTGGCACTGCCTTCCAAAGATTCATGGTCAGACATATGACCCTGGTTAAACAGGTGAGCACCGTTTGAGCTAAAGACCTGAATGATAGCCAAAAGTGTGAGGCTTTTACCTTTCTTTGGGTTCAGAATTACAGTTTTTGTCTGGCAGATGATAAAAGTATTGAAGGCAATAAAAATATTGGCTGTTAGATGTTTGTTTTGCTAAAGTAAATGCAGTGTTTGTTTCCATTGTCCTCCAAAGGTCTTGAAGAACCTGATGTCACTCGCCGCACCTGATCTCAGACTCAATGGTTTGTTCATTGCCATTGTGTGGTTTACGATGGCCTTCAGGTGAGCAGCTCTCGATAGCGGATATAGAGAGCTTCTCGCTGCTTACTTCCTACATCGCCTATCCTAACAGCCAGAGAACCTCATAAATCATTGTTTTGAAATGTTCTACATACTGTAGGCAGTATACATGTGAGAATCAATATCAGTACAGAAGGTGACATAATAGTAATAATAGCAAAATAATGTTTAAAATAACAAAAACTTGGTTAAATGAGTGTTAAAATAAAAAACGAATATGCAAATACATGCAAATATATAAATACTTAAATGTACAAATGTAATACTAACAAAATAAGTTTTAATATTATATTAAAAGTTTTAATACAATATTTAAAAACATATATTAATACAATACTAATACACTACAATTTATGTGCATTTGGGGTCAGTAAGATTTGTTATATTCTTAAAAGTTTTTCATGCTCACCGAGGCTGATTTTATTTGATCACAAATAGTCAAAAACTGTATTTTGTGAAATATTTTTTTACCATCTAAAACAATCATTGTCTATTTTAATATTTAATTGTTTTTATTTTTACTTTAATAGCAAAGCTGAATTTTTTGCAGCTATTACACCAGTCTTCAGTGTCACATGATTTTCAACTTTTTATTAATTATTAGTTTACATACATTTTTTAAACTGATGATTTGCAAAGTCAAAATGACTCCTTTAACAGTAAACAGCATGCAGCATTAATTCATCTTCCCCACACAGCTTTTATGGCCTGGGAGCGTGGTTTCCTGACCAGATCAAGTACCTCCAGTTTGAGGAGTACGAGTCCAACGTCAAGATCTTTCATCGTGAGAAAGTGGAACGCTTTCATTTCAACTTCACTCTGCAAAATCAGGTCCACAAGGAGGGCGAGTATATCCATGACAGGTACATGTATTAATTTACAGGAGTACACATACCCCTCTGTCTTGATATGTGTGACCCTGGAGCACAAAACCAGTCATAAGTAGCACAGGTATATTTGTAGCAATAGCCAACAATACATTGTACGGGTCAAAATTCTCGATTTATCTTTTATGCCAAAAATCATTAGCATATTAAGTAAAGATCCTGTTCCATGAAGATATTTGGTTAATTTTCGATAAGTAATATGCATTGCTTAGAACTTCATTTGGACAACTTTAAAGATGATTTTCTCAACATTTAGATTTTTTTGGCACCCTCAGATTCCAGATTTTAAATAATTGTGCTTCGGCCAAATATTGTCCTATCCTAACAAACCATGCATAAATGGAAAGATGATTTATTCTGATTTCAGATTATGTATCTCAAGTTACACAATTTAACCCTTATGTTTTTTTGGTCCAGGGTCACATATAAAATGTTTTATAGAATAAAGGACTATTGCAGGTAAATTATCCTTCAAAGGTTTGGGTTTGTTGGGATTTAAATAATTATTATTCAAAAGAGCTCTTTTAAGCTCAACAAGGCTGAATTCATCTGATAAAAACAGTAAAACAGTAATATTGTGAAATATTATTACAATAAAAAAACTGTTTTCTATTTGAATATATATTAAAAAATATATATTTTATATAAATGTAATTTATTGTATGTGAATTGGTTGAGCTGTCATTTTTATGTACTTTACATGCAGGTTTATCAACATAGAAATAAGAAACGTGAAGTTTGAGGAATCTCTCTTTGAGAACTGTTATTTTGAGGACATCAGATCAATGGACACCTTCTTTGAGAACTGCACCATCAAACACACAGTCTTCTACAATACTGGTATTCAATGAATACATCTTTTGTGTATATCAACCTTCAGCCCATTAGATTTCTGAATGATTATTTGGGGTTAACTGGTATTTTGTCATGTTTCTTGCAGACCTGTGGGAAGATTCCAAGTTCTTTAACTGTAAGCTGGAAAATACAACATTTCTGCACCCCAAGAGAGGCTGCCATATCAATTTTCAAGAGGAAAATGACATCCTGATCTATCTAGTCAGCTTCCTGGGGAGTTTGTCTGTAATACCGGGCAACATCGTAGCAGGCCTATTAATGGATAAAATAGGACGACTTAAAATTATAGGTGAGTGGATCCACAAACCTGTCATGGCTTTGTCAATAACTTTGAATGTGTTTATAGTATGTGAATGAACTGTGAGTGTGTTTGTTTGCAGGGGGATCCATGTTAGGCTCCGCTGTCTGCACGTTCTTCCTGCTCCTGTGCTTCAGTCAGTGGGCTGTCGTCTTCTTCCAGTGCTTGTTCTTCGCAGCTGGTGCCGCAGCTTGGAACGGCATTGAGGTCGTCACAGTGGAGCTCTATCCAGCCTCAAAAAGGTACAAAAGATCCATTACAAAAAGACATCTCTGATACCAGGCAGATGTGCCTTTAAAAACAGCCTTTGAAAACTTTATTAAAATGGCATTCACTTTTTGAAATACACTGGCGTTCAAAAGGGTTTTTAATGTTTTTGAAAGAAAGCTCTTATGCACACCAAGTCTGCATTTATTTAATCAAATATTATTATTACAAAATATTCATATTATAGAATATTATTACAATTTAAATAACTTTTTCATTTGAATATATTTTCAAATGTCATTTATTCCTGTGATGCAAGGCTGAATTTCCAGCATCATTACTCCAGTCTTCAGTATCTCATGAAATCGGTCTAATATGCTGATTTGCTTCTCAAGAAATATTTATTCTTATCATCAATAGTGAAAACAGTGCTTTTTAATATCTTTATGAATACAGTAATTTTTTCAGGATTACAAAAGTTCTAAAGAACAGCATTTATTAGAAATATAAATATTTTGTAACAATAGAAATTGCTATGTCACTTTTGATCAAATTAATATGTCCTTGCTGAATAAAAGTATAGATTTGTTCATGAAAAATCTTACTGACCTCAAATAGCTGGTAAATGGTAACATAAATCACTGAAAGATTCAGATCATTAAATATCTTTAGATAATATACTACGGTCAACATGTAAAGCATTAAACAAAACTAAATAAATCATATTTATATACAGTAAAATTATAAAAATAACTTCATTAGAATATAGGCCTTATTTATTTGATATATTCACAAAATTGAGGTTTAAGAGACAGAAGCATATTTTATGTTCTGTTAATTTCCATTTTTGCTTTGTTTTTCTATGGTATTTTTTATTATTTTGTGAGGTGTACAGTCCATTTTATATCTTCTATATAGTCTATAGAAGTCTTCTATAGTCTTCTATAAGGTCCCACATTTTCACCCCTACTTTTGAAAACATTTCTGTCCGGAAATTTATAAAGACATTTTTTACTATAATTTGAACAATCCAGATTGAAAACAGTGCAACATATACACTCTTAAAAATAAAGGAGCTTCACAGCGATGCCATAGAAGAACCATTTTTGGTTCCACAAAGCAGCATTCAGTCAAAGGTTCTTTAAAGAACATCTCTTTCTTACCTTTTTATAATCTGAAGAACCTTCTTTCACCACAAAGAACCTTTTGTGAAACGTTCTTCAGATGTTAAAGGTTCTTTATGGAACCATTTAGACAAAAAGGTTCTTCTATGGCAGGGGTAGCAACGTCGGTCCTGGAGTGCCGATGTCCTGCAGAGTTTATCTCCAACGCTGAAAAAACCTCACCTGCCTGTAGCCCTAGTAATTCTGAAGACCTTGATTAGCTTGTTCAGGTGTTTGATTAGAGCTAAACTCTACAGGACAGCGGCACTCCAGGACCGACGTTGCCTACCCTTGTTCTATGGCATCGTGAAGCATCTTTATTTTTAAGAGAGTAAAACTTAAATGCCTCAAAATCTCGCTACATCAAATTAAACATGATGTTGACTCTGAATGAAGCTATGAATTATGTATACTGCTGTACTACTCATCCATCATTTGTGTCCTCAGAGCCACGGCTTTCGGTGTGCTGAATGGCACATGTAAACTGGCAGCTATCATCAGCACTTTCACCTTTGGCAAGTTTATCGGCATCACCAAGATCATCCCCATCTTCCTGTCCTTCTCAGCGCTGGTGTGCGGAGGACTGCTGGCGTTCAAGTTACCTGAGACACGAGAGGTCGTTCTTCAGTGAAAAAGCCAAACTCCTCAAGGCCTCAGCGTTTGGTCCAGCTGGACACTGAATGACTGCTGAACACTGACAGCAAAGAGCTGAAACATGGTGTCATGCTAGAACCACTGTACCGTAGTGTTACAGTCATAGTATTACTTCTTTCAAACTAAAGTTGTAGAGCATATATTTGTTTAAAGTGTTCAGAGAGGCTATATTTTGAGTAAGGAATCCAAAGTTTGGAAATATGGGGAAATATATTTGCAACAATTATACAAAATGATTTAGATGTGAGCATCATTTTCGAATTCCCTTTTTGAAAGTTTAGTTTTTTTGACTAAGTTCAATCTTTAAATGAGATCTTTGCATTTTATTTTATTTAATATTAGGGCTGTCAAACGATTAATCGTGATTAATCGCATACAAAATAAAAGTTTGTTCACATTATAAATGTGTGTATACTGTGTATACATAGTATGTATATATAAATAAAAACACGTATATCTATATATTTAAGAAATATGAACATGTGAATATATTTATGATTATCTATAATTTATATTATCTATAAATATAAATGTTTTATTTATAAAAAAAAAAAATATGCATACTGTAGGTGAGTATTTATATATACATAATTATTATACACAGTACACACACATTTATTATGTGAACACAAACTTTTATTTTGCATGCGATTAATCACGATTAATCGTTTGACAGCAGTATTTAATATGTAAAAATGTAGTTCTTTTAGTTTTTTGGTCACCTTTATCACCAACTTCATCTGCTCACCAGCTTTTGGTCATGCGCTAGTTTTTGTTGTGTTGTATTTGTTAATACTGTGGTCTATGTTTATTTCACATTAGATAATAATATTTTCACTGTGTTTTAACTCTAATGCTCTTGGATTCCCATCTTTTCAATTATTGTTTGTCATGCCTTTTAATTAGAAAATGATACAGAATGGAAATATTGTTTGTATAAGGATAGATATTTTAAAATTTGACTTATGTGAAGTGTGTATAATGCTCGTTTCCTGTGAGAAAGTATGTAGATCATGTGATTTTGGTTTTATTTTTCTGTTTTAAACACGTGTGAATAGTATTACGAAGAAATGTCTCAAAAATAGTCGTTTTAAGAGTTTCTTTATTTCACTTGTGACCACAGAAAAGTGGTTTTAATAGGTCAACACTGCTTACATGCTCCAAAAGGGCCTCCATAACAAGTCTTAATAGCTTTATGTCAAATCTAAAGTCTAAAATATATTCATTTTGTATTTGTTCAAAACATTTCAATAAGAAAAGGTCAAAATATGTTTTTTTGTTTATTTTGGTTTGTGATTGTATAAAAATAAAAAATAAAACATTATTATTTTACTTCTGATTTTCAGTGACTCGTGTTCTTTCTCAGCACAATATATTAAATATAGGAAAGAAAATAAGAAAACCAGTGCTTTGGTCTTATTTTAAGTTCCCATGCTTTTCAGCGAGTTTGTGAACATGGAAAGGCACTTGTAAAAACAAAGCCAGGGCTCACGTGTGAATCCGTCACACCTCTTGTGATGGTCATTTATTTATACAAAGGTGTGAAACAAAATCCAGATAATTCTTTCACCAGATTGACTTGATTATAAGTTGCTGTGCATTCTTGTAAAAGCTAAATATGCTACTCTTCTAATTTTTGTATGTATTTATTTTCTTATATGTTTAAGTTTGTGGCTGCGTAATGTTTTCCTCTTAGCACAGCTTTAGTTATTTGTTTAGAAAACCATCATCAGCATTATTTTTCAGTGATGTCAAACAGTGCATATGCATTGATAGTTTTATTCATGCACGATGTGCTTCTTGTTTTAAATCTACTCTGTGATTAAGTCGGTTGTCACGTTTCATACCAAGGGTGTGAAAGGCATCACTCTGCTAGGTCTATGCCACAGTAAAATTGGAATTTACCCAGTAAAAGTACAGTAACTAAAGTCAAAGCAGGCAACATACAAATTACCAAAGGTACAAATGCATCATGCATGTTTCCACTGCAAAAATAAGCATGAGGAACAGATAATGTAATTGTGTTTCTGTGGGAGTTTGATAGAAGCTTGGAGAGTGGAAAGACACACACAGGTGCCAGCTTCACTCATTCTACTGCAGAAGAGAGGTGCCAAATCTAGCACGCTGCTCATTCACTCTCGCACTACAGAAAGACAGAGAGGCGCCTGGAGGTCACAGCATCGGTCACTGGGGTCAGAGGGGATGCCTTCTCAAGAAGAGGATCTGGAAGATTTCAACATCTGGTTCCATCATATCTGTAAGGGCAAACTAGTCAAAACTATTATTTGTTGGTCTGTATAGCCAGGCTATAATAGCCTACACACTCTCTTCTTCTGCATCTACATTCGAACAGTACGATGCACATTCTACACGGCAACAACACTATCGAATTCTCTAGAATTCCTGCTCTACTCCGACTTGTGTTAAAGGCTCTCCAGCAATTTGAAGGCATTTTCAGAATCAAAATCCAGTGTGAAGAATACAGTCAACAGATGGCATTTAACTCAACAATCGCCCAGAATAATACAGAAACCACAAGCAGCACGCTAACAAGCACACTTTTAATTCTATTTTAAACTGATACGCTGTGGAAGAAAAGTTTCTTAAACAGCCAGTCACTTAAACACATTAAAAAGTCTTATTATCTCCAAACCTTTCTGTTTATTCTGTACATTACACATTCAATATATTACTCGTTACTTGTTTATTAGCATCAGTGGTGCTATGAAGAACCTCAGACATCCGTGGAACCTTCAGAAAATGTTCTTTATAGTCTAAAAAGGTTCTTTAGATTTTTTAAATCTTCTTAAAAATGATTCTTTTAGGAACGGTTCACTGAAAGGTTCTTTAGGGAACCAAAAAAGGTTCTTCTATGACAGCACTGCAGAAACACCCTTTTTGAACTTTTATTTTTAAGAGTGTATGAATATTTTTCTTTTGATAATTTAGATAGTTCTAACTATACACTGATCAATCAATCAGATACAAATTTTATAATATATAAATATATATATTTTTATAAATATAATTTTATATATTTTTGAATAATGTATTGGCCTACTCATTATCACTTTGAATCTCTGAATGTGACCCACTTCACTGAATACAGTGACTATATCGACCACTAAACTGCAAACCTGCTCACCAGTCTGTGTGAATGTCACACCTCAAGTGCAATCTGCTAATGGAGTTTATTAAGCATCATTAAACATCATTAAGGTCAATTATGCTGCTTAGCTCTTTGAAAGACAACCCCATACAGACAGCTGGCAGCAGTTTTGAATTATTGAGCTGAGGATTGGGACTATATGTTATGTATAATTTGCTGTAGGCTGCTTCCACTGATAGTGGGAATCATCAAATGATTAAGCTCAACTGTTTTACCTTACTAGAGATTCAAGATTTTGTATTCGTCACATACACAATTATACAGAATATAATCAGCAGTGAAATGTAAGTCTAAAATGTAGACTAACCTAAATCTAAAAGATATAAAAGTACTATTGAAACATGGTTATTTGATCTAACGTTCAAAGATTTGGGGTCAATGTTTTTTTAATGTTGTTAAAAGTAGTCTCTTATGTTCATCAAGGCTGCATGTATTTGATCGAAAATACAGTAAAAACAGTAATGCTGTGAAAATATTATTAGTTAAAATAACTTTTTGTTTGAACGTATTTTAAAATGTCATTTATTTCTGATACAAAGCTTAATTTTCAACAGCCATTTCTCCAGTGTCTCGTGATCCTTCAGAAATCATTCTTAATAAGCTGATTTGCTGCTCAAGAAACATTTATTCTTTGTTTTGTATAATTTGTAACATTATAAATATCTTTACTGTCATTTTTGAATTATTTAATACATCCTTGCTGAATGAAACTATTAAATTCTTTTTAAATCTTCATTTTTGTGAATTATCAGAGGTGAGTTTCTTAGATCAATTCGAATCGGTTTAAACAGAACCCATGCATTGTTTGGTCAGTTGCACAAGATGAGTTTTCTGGGAGAGTAGCTGCACTGGTTTGTTGTTTTGAAGAGGAGTCAAAATTCACACCTCTGCTCCTGTGGCCTCTCCGAGTCTTTCCCAGACAGATCCAGGCCGAGTCCTGGGGTCTGAGAGACAGAGATGGCTACGGTAGGCCTGCAGAGGTGTCACCTCGCACCTCTGAGTCCAACATATAAACCTCCAGTCTTCATTCACCCGCAGAGTCGCAATATGGAAAGCTCAAGCCACAACCAGCAGAACCAGTGGAGCTGTTCGAGCTCAGAGTCCGAGTTTTACAGCGTTTCCTCTCCAGACATCGTCTCGCCGGATCCATCCATGGACCGGGGCTTCTCCTCGTCCCACGGGGCCCAGCCTGCATGCTCAAAATCAGTCAAACCTGAAGGTGTTGTCAAGAAGAAGCACAGATTAAGGCTGAAGAACCCGAGCGAGCAACGGCAGAACGCCAGTGAGAAGGAGAAGCTGAGGATGAGGGATCTGACCAAAGCTCTCCACCATCTCAGGACCTACCTGCCTCCGTCCGTAGCTCCTGTAGGCCAAACCCTGACCAAGATCGAGACGCTCCGGCTCACCATACGCTACATCTCGTTTCTGTCTGCTCAGCTGGGTCTCAGTGAAGAAGAGCTGAACCACAGGAAGAACAGGAACTCCAGCGGCAGCTCATATTCTCCAGAGATCGTTGGTTATTTTCAGTGCAGGTCTATGGCTGGAGATTGGGTCGAGCAAGGACAGGGTCACTATGATGGACAGTATGAGGGTTGCTCTGGTCATACAGGGCAATGTGATGAGATCAACATGGATCAGTATGGTGGCTCCTCACAGCAGCATTCAACAGAGCAAAACTTCTCTGCAAATGTAGACGGCTTCCTCCAGTCACAGTGTGCTCAAACATCGCAGACATACCAGGTGTGTAAATACTGCTTATGTTTTTTTATAGATGATAAAATAGTTATATATTTTTAATATAATTGTTTAATTATTTAATTATATTTAAATTTAATGTATTAAATATTTATATAATCATATTTATATTTGTTATCTAGTTATACATTTAAATATAATGTATTATATGTATGTATAAATATATATATATATATATATAAATTATAGAATTATTTATACTAAATAGTACAGAAGCAGTAAAATAATCATCATTTGTGTACAGAGTCATCTATTTGTACATTACATTTTAATATTACTTCATTTGTTTTAATGATGTTAATATTTAGATGAACTTTAACTAACTTTAGTCTGAAATCAAAAATAACTGGCAGACCTCCTGCAGTAACGACACTGACCCTCTAGGTGATGCAAGACACCAGGTTGAAGATTATTGGTATAATAAATTCATATTTTATATAGAATAAATTGCTTGATGAAACAAAACATATGATTTTTTGTTTTATTTATCCATGAAACTATCTTCATATATTTAACAAATATATTTTAAAGATATTTACAGATGGCAAAATAATATCTGAATTCAGATAACCAAATATATATGTGTATATATATATATATATATATATATTGATTACTTCTAATGTCCTCATTTGTAAGTTGCTTTGGATAAAAGCATTTGCTAAATTACTAAATGTAATGCAAATGTAATAATGCCACAATCAGTGTCGTTCAATTAACAGTACAACATGAACAAATCAAGCAAACAAACATATTTAAAAGTTCTCTATCCTCTGTTTCAGGTTTATGGCAGAAACTTTGGCTGTCATCTTGTTCCTCAAGCTTACTGGAGCTGACCGTATAAACATCTCCATCACACCCAATGCCAGACTGATGCCTGCTACTGTATTGTGTACAGTAAATGGATGTGGATGGTTGGCTTGTGAAAGCAATACATGTGAATCAAAGTTAATACTGTTATTCTTATCATTTAAGTTATATGTGTTATCCTTGTCTGTCCTATGTAAATACAAAACTATATTTGATACGTATTTATAATAAAACATGTATTATTAAAAAGTGTTTCTCCTTTCCTGCTCTTTTTCTTGTTCTCTGCACTGGTGTTTCAGTCATGTTGACTGCAGTAAAAATATGCAATATTATGTTCATTAAAATATATCTAACAAAAGGGATTTTATATATAAAATGCATTTATTTTTTTGTGAGGTGTTTATCCTGTGCTTTCAGAATCACAGCAAGGAAGACTTGGCGAGTCTAAATAAAATATTACATTAAGCGCCCTCTATTGATCGTCTGACAACATTCACTAACAGTGAATTATACGGCTTTATCATGACCTGTCCTTTGTAATTAGCACAACATTTACATAATATAGTGGTCAGTTATTTTTGTAGATATAAATCAGGTATGGTCAGCTATAACATGACAAAATAATATGTTGTCCCTGTAAATCACTTGTGGTTCAGGTTGCTTACGTTCTACCATCTAAATGTGGGAACTACATGTCCCACAATGCTCCTCGACTACTTCCGGATTCAGGATTACTTGAGTTAAAAAGTACAACCTGCCACCAGATGTCAGTAACGTCCGAGTAAAATACCCTCTAAGCACCTACGCACTAAAAGGTAAAAGATAAACATACTGTAATTGACTGTTGACAACAAAAGAAACGGTGAAAGTTTGTTTTACACGTTAATATAGCTATGGTTGTTGATGGTTGACCGCGTTCATAAGTGAGTTAAGTAACTTAGGCCAGTTATTTGATTTGACCTGTAGCTCATAAGACATACTTTTTAATAAGAGGGTGGATTTATGTCATGATGAACACTTGAACGTGTATTTTGTACGCCTAGAATTAAATCGGTGTAGAAATGTAATCGAGCAATCAGTTTAACGTTAACGTTAGCCGTTGCAGAAGCGAATTTTGAATTTTACGCGGAAAGGATAACGTTACGCGCTGTATAATGGTACAGATATTCAATACTCGTATTAAAATAAATGCAGCACACAATATGACCAAACTTTCGTCGTGACAATCTCGACTCTCAAAGTTTCGTTGTGACGACAGTAAGGTAGAAGTTAAATTCCTGAATTCACTGCCGCAACGTAACTTTGTGACCATGTCAGTCAGTAACTCTGCAAATGCTATCAAAAGTTTCAAGATTTAAAATATGACCAAATAATATCAAACATATTCACATGACTGAAAGCATTTAGCAAGTTCGGTAATGATCGTCATGTTTCTGTTAGACCGTTACCTGACCAATCTGACGCAGTTGTTGAACTTTTTTATATAACGTTAACTGTCAAGAAAGATGTCAGATGTCAAGAAATCTGAATAAAAAAGCTTTCCATTGATGTATGGTTTGTTGGTATAGGACAATATTTGGCTGACTATTGAAAATCTGGAATCTGAGGGTGCAAAAAAATCTAAATATTGAGAAAATCGCCTTTAAAGTTGTCCAAATGAAGTCCTTAGCAATGCATATTTCTAATCAAAAATAACTTTTTATATATATTCACGTTAGGAAATTTACCAAACATCTTCATGGAACATGATCTTTACTTAATATCCTAATGATTTTTGGCATAAAAAAAAATCGATAATTTTGACCCACAGTGTTTGGTTGGCTATTGCTACAAATTAACCTTTGAGATTTAAGACTAGTTTTGTGGTCCAGAGTCACATTTAGTTATAAACTTTTATAAAAAAGCTGTTTATTCATTGTAAATTAAGAGTCTCACGGCTCAGATAAACAAATCTTCTGTCAGACGCAGTTGAAGATAACTGAGAATAACACGTTCCGGTTCATTATCTGCTGTCAGGTGAGATTATCAGTCTGTTAGTGACATTATTTTATTACTGTTTATGGTACTTTTGATCAAATAAATACAGCCTTGGTGATCATTAGAGACATACAAAAACAATCTGGGATTTTACCAATCCCATACGTTTGAACAATGTACGTTTTGGCAATACCAAGGTTTCTGGACCTACAATGTTCTTTCTTTCTGAAGCACCATGTAAACACTATGGTAAACATTCAGTACCATGGTATAACCAAATATCACCATGTGATTATACCACGGTACTGCCAAAGTATTTAATTATAAGAACTAATACAGTTGAACTAATGTTCAGGCTTCCTCAGAAAACAATGAGTGTTAAGAGCAAAAGTAAAGTGTTTGGGCAAAATCAATGGAAACTTGATTTGATTGTTTGTTAGTCTGTAGTTTAATAACTATTCCTAGCGGATCTTTACTGCTTGTTGGACGATATTTCACCCTCATTAGCTGTTTCCACATCTGTTGGCCTGTGTATTGTATTGCCACTAGATTGTCTGTTATGTTCTGATTCAATGAATCTTGTATTTGAATTCAGTAACTTTAAAGCTGCAGAGCTGCGTCATAATAACCAAGCAAATGTGACATTTCCTGGTTGATTTAACTAAAACTATAACCAGAAAGGAAACTACTTTGACCTCTGATCACAGATATTAGTTATTTTGTAAGTTGTAGAGTATTCCATCCACACATGATCCATAAGGTGTGATGTGTATTCAGTCTGTGACAAGTGAAGCCTATTCCTGCTAATGAAGTTCAGCTGACGGTGAAAAGCCTGTTCACACCACAAAGTCTAGCCTCAAGCCTAGTTGTTGAGACCCCCACAATACTCATGCCCTAATGTGAGCGAGCTGCATTTTAAATGCATAGAACAGTTGTGTGTGAATTACAGAATTAGCCCACAAAGTTTATTTTGCCAGCTTGTGAGGGATATTTGATGTGCAAATCCCAATGTCAAATACACACATTCAGCTCTTTCATCTTAGAAGGCAAATACACAATTCAAATGTGTGAATGTGAAACAATCACGTGTTAATCGGCTCATAATCACTTGGGTGTTAAACAAAGTTAGAGGAAATCCCCCAAATTAAAGGGTTAGTTCACCTAAAAAAACCAAATTTCCTTAAAACGGGATGAGTTTGTTTCTTCACTGAAACAGATTTGGAGAAATTTAGCATTACATCACCAGTGGATCCTCTGGGTGCCTTCAAACTGAGTCTAAGCTGATAAAAACATCACAATAATCCATCATTTAAACTTGAAACCCTTGTTTCTGACCAAAATAGTCCTGATCTATATCCACCCATAGTCCATAATAACGCATGCCTCCTGCAGTGAAAAAGTCCATCCCCTGTTGTCCTCTCACATCAAAGTCCACCAACATTTGTATATCTGTTTATAACTGTTTTGGACCGTTTTTAAACAGAGCTTGATTTGTGTATATTTCTCTTCTGATTCAGACAAGACTGGAGAAAGCTGGAGAAAAGCAATATTATAGATAGAGAACATATTTTGTAGCTGGAAGTTGCAAGTTATAAAGTCTTGATGGATTTGTTTCTTACAAACACAGCTTTTCACTTCACAAGATGTTAATTGATGTACTGGAGGGATGTTTTAATCAGCTGTTTGGACTCTCATTCTGACGGCACCCATTCACTTCAGACTCTGAGTATCCACTGGTAAGCAAGTGATGTAATGCTAAATTTCTCCAAATCTCTTCTGATGAAGAATCAAACTCATCTACATCTTGCATGGCCTGAGGATGAGTAAATTATAAGCAAATATTCATTTTTGGATGAACTATTCCATTGAGTCATGTAAGACACCCTCTCATTCTGGTAGTTTAGTTCAGTTTGCCAAATTTCAATGTCATATCTGCAATCTACAGTCACATGTGAGTTCAAATAGTGCTAAAACCAGCATGTCTGACAGGACGAGTGTTTTTCTGGTGAAGTCCATGAGATCTTTCTGAACTAACACCATAAATATTTCAGAGGTGTGACATCACTCCTTTGATTAGGAAATGACACAGTCTTCTTAGTTAAAACTGACATTTAAAATTAAACTATTACATAATTTGGGATCACATTTATTGAGCAAATCGCTGAGAACTTTCGGATAACATTGCAACATAATTTATGTTGATATCTATGTATATGTGTGTCTCTGTTGATGCAGGAGTCAAATTCAACACTTCTGTTTGTGGGAACTGCAGTCACTGATCTCGTCCACCACCATCATCTGCTTCTTCACTACAGGAGCCCTATAAGAAGGTGTCATTTTCAAACCCCTGAGGTCAAAACTTCATGTCTAGCTATGAATGTAATCAGAATGGTGTTAATCATGTTAACATGAAGGAGCGGGTGCGATGTGATTGTGTTTTTATCATGCTCCTCTCCTAATGTTTTTTTGACGGAAACCAGACTCACTGATTAACTAAGTCTTATCTGTAGTTATGGGGATGATTTGGATTTGTTATCTGAGATGCAAACGTCTCTGGCCTGAATCAAACATGTCCTCAGCAGTAAATTAGCATTGGCCTTGAAAAGCCCAGGGCCTCAGGAGTCTGAGATCATTAGGAAAATACACACAAACATAAGAGAAGTTCTTCGTTATGGCTGGTCAGCTTCAGACAAAGTGCAGCGTTGAAGCCATTGGTGCATTTCTCAGAAATACTGCATACGGTTGAATTGTTCTGCACTTAGCCGTTCAACTCTAGCTTTGTACTGGGTAGCTGACAGATAACAATCAAGATTTATGTTCAAATGTATTAATGGAAAGTGCTGTAACTGGTCATTATATGTTTTTCAGTCTTTTTCAATCAAATTTGAGCTTTCTTTCAGTTTATTTAAATAGTATTTTGTTGTGACAAATAAAAAAAACATTTAATTTAAATAATTTTAAAATACTATAGTTGCTCTTCAAGTTTAGTATGTCAAATTGCACGATGTATATGTATATATTCCACGTTAATCTAGTTAAATCTATTTATAAATATGAATTTTGGGTTCAGTAATATTTTTAGTCTCTTATGTTCTACAAGGCAGCATTTATTTTATTTAAAAAAATATATATAATTTAAAATTGTATTAAATTGTTACACTTTAAAATAAGTTTTATAATATATCTATCCGTCCGTCCGTCCGTCCGTCCGTCAGTCTCTCTCTCTCTCTCTGTCTGTCTGTCTCTCTGTCTGTGTCTCTGTCTGTCTGTCTGTCTGTCTGTCTGTCTCTCTCTCTGTCTGTCTGTCTGTCTGTCTGTCTGTCTGTCTCTCTGTCTGTGTCTCTGTCTGTCTGTCTGTCTGTCTGTCTCTCTCTCTGTCTGTCTGTCTGTCTGTCTGTCTGTCTGTCTGTCTGTCTTTCTGTCTCTCTTTCTGTCTGTCTGTCTGTCTGTCTGTCTCTCTCTCTCTCTGTCTGTCTGTCTGTCTGTCTGTATGTCTGTCTGTCTCTCTTTCTGTCTGTCTGTCTCTCACTCTCTCTCTCTGTCTGTCTGTCTGTCTGTCTGTCTCTCTGTCTGTCTGTCTGTCTGTCTGTCTGTCTGTCTGTCTCTCTCTCTATCTGTCTGTCTGTATATCTGTCTCTTATTTAAACTTGCAAGGGTCATGTGCTCAGGCTGTTTCTGGTCCTCACACCTCACATCTGAAGCAGGAGAAGCTGCTCTTTCCCACAGACCCCCTACTTCTGGTGTCACTTCTCCTCTCAAGTACTGACTGGGATCCTCTGAGGTGCCAAATCGCACCTCATGAAGGATATATACAGGAGGAACCCGGTCTACCAGCAACCACAACCTCATTCAGCAGATACCTTCTCAACTCTACAGCCATGGATACCTCCAGCTCTCCTCTTCAGCTCCAAGACAGCGGCACTTTTGTGTTTAACTGTGAGAACCTTCTGGATCAGAGCTACTCTGTATCAGATGCGGGCTACCACAGCGCCTGCAGCAGTCTGTCTCCAGCCTCTTCCATAGATTCCTGCGGCTTCTCCCCTGCAGTTTACCCTTGTGAAGCGGGACAGGACATACCCCAGATCTTCCCACACCAAAGCATCACCACCCAGGAGAAGAACAGGGTCCAGCTGCCCAAGAGAACCGGGCGGCCAAGGTCAAAATTCCCTGGCGTGAAACGGCAAACTGCAAGCGAGCGGGAGAAGCTGAGGATGAGAGATCTGACCAAAGCTCTTCATCACCTCAGGTCGTACCTGCCTCCATCAGTGACTCCTGTCGGAAAAACCTTGACCAAGATCGAGACGCTGCGGCTCACTATCCAGTACATCTCCTGCCTGTCTGCTCAGCTCGAACTCAGTGAAGACGAGACAAACCATGGAGCTCAGGCCGAGGTCAATGCTGCATCAACCATCTTTGACAGCTTCACTGCAACCCCTTCAGTTACTGAAAGTTTACCAGCTCAGCAGTTCCCATCTATGACCTGTTATCAGGTATGTACATGCTGCTTCAACAGTATTTATTCACTATTTTAAATAATAATATTTATAACTAAATATTTAGTAAATGTGTAGTAAATTTAGAGTTTATAGACAATATTGTACTTTAATATTGTAATTTTTGTGTGTGGGTGTGTGTATGTGTGTTTGTTATTTATGTTTTCATAACTTTTTTTAATTAGTTAGATTTAGTCGATTTCCTTGTTAGGCACCTAAAACGTTTTTTTACATTTATTTTTAGTTAAAGTACACATTTTTATGGTTTTAATTTTAGTTTAAAATGTACTTAACTATAATAAACCTGGTTGTTGTGCTGTGTTATATTTGTAAAAGAACTTGTAATAATAATTCAGTTCTTTGTTTAAAAAAATAATAATTAAATAGAAATAAAAATGCTCCTGTTCTTGTTCTTAATTTGATCCGTTCTTTATTTTCCAGACTCAGAATCCAGTCGAAGGTGAATTTCTATCGTTCCCAGCTCAGGATTGTTGTTTTCTCGAGCAACACCATTTCTTCCATGGACAGTGCTGATTAAAGTCTGAATCTGAATGCAAATATTAATTTTGGCAATGTGTGTAAGATAATGAAAATGAAATACTTTATTTTTTTGTATATGTTTGTACAGCTATTTATATTTTTCCGTGTTTAAAAATATAGTAATATTTATGAATTGTACATTTTCTGGCAAATAAAGCCTTGAAAAATCTTACATCGGTTTTGTGAGTTTTGTGTTTAACATTCCATACAAATGATTTCAATATGATGCCCTTTAAACAATGTACACCGTAAAAGAGATCATTAAGCAGCATCCTAACGAGGGACAGCTGTGATGGTCATTCCACGTTGTAATTCACACATTTAAGGAAACACCCCTGCAGAGCGAGCATTAATGTGTGCAGGAGAGTAAACTAACTCTCACAGGTGAGATCCTTTTATACCCCTCAGACTGTAAACAAAGCTCTGTGGGGCTCTTCTTCTGAAATGCAAGGTCCGATGCCTCTTTCAAGCTAAAAAGATAAACTGACGTGTTTCCTGATATCTTAAGTTCTCTTTTATCTTGAGTACCTAGGAAAAGTTCACCCAAAAATGAAAAATTGCTTAAAATTCCTTTGGACCATCCAAGATATGAGTTTGTTTCTTCATCAGAACAGATATAAAGAAATTCAACATTACATCACTTGCTCATCAATTGACACTTTGCGGTGAATGGGTGCCGTCAGAATGAGAGCCAAACAGCTGATAAAAACATCACAATAATTCACAAGTAATTCACACCCCTCCAGTCCATCAATTACTGTCTTGTCAACGGAAAATCTATATTTGTAAGAAACAAATCCACCATTAAGCCTTTTGAACTTTAAACCATCACTTCTGACCAAAATATGAGTCCATAATCCATAATCACGCTTCCTCCATTCTGACGGCACCCATTCACTGCAGAGGATCCATTGGTGAGCTGAGCTTGTGATGTAATGCTACATTTCTTCAAATCTATTCTAAACTCATCTAAATCTTTGATGGCCTGAGGGTGAGTAAAGTTTCAGTAAATTGTATATTTTGGGTGAGCTATTCATTTAAGTATGGTGCCAGTAACAAGGAGACATGATGAGAATCTCATGATCCCATGTCAGTTTGCACAACAACACAAAAAACCCTTGCTGTGACTTTATTAAAGATATTAATAGCACCATTAGTGACGTGTGTGACAGCTGTTCTTCAATGTTCCTTTATAATATGTGGTAAAAGTCTTAAGAGTCTTGAAGGTGACAAGTCTGCAGCTGCTTTCAGAGACCATAATAATGAATCACTTCCTCACACTCCCTTCCTCCCATTTGTGCAGTCTTGTCTACTTCCTCTGTTGAGCCCCTAATGACACAGACGAATTAACCACGTTCCTCTAGTTACAGAAACAACAAGTCCTGTATGTGCTGTTACATCATGGCCTGTGTTACTAAAGGTCCATTCCACTGCGGATGCCATTAGTTCATCTTTCATAAGCAGTATATGCAAACAGGTATTTTCACAAACAAACAAAAAAATAATTAGATTAAAATGACAAACATTTAGATTTGAGGTTGACTTTCATCGAAATAAAATAAGGCAATGAAACTCGTTCTATGAAGAACAATGAAAAAATGATAATTGAATCATGAATGACAGTACAACATAACTGCTGATTATAAACAAAATATATTTGAAATTTATTGCAAAATATTTAAATGCATACAAATATTTTTTTTTTCTGAGCTAAAGAATGACATCAGAATTTAAACAACTATGTAATAAAATACTGTAAAATATTTTGTGATCTAATGTAATAATCAAAGGCACAGAACAGCTGATTATCAAACTTGATTATAAAATGTCTGTATTTTCAAAATAGAAATATATGTAATACTCATGCAAGTATGAACATATTATACACAAACGGTCATAATAAGAGTGTTTATGCTGTCTGTTCGATCAGCCAGTTCATCACTTGTGCTTTGTTTTCAGATATCCATTTCTTTTTGGCTTTTGTTTGTTCAATGGCCTGCTCTATTGCCTGCGTACCCAAACTAAAACTGCTTGCTGCAATGTCCTCTTTAAATCGCTGCAACTGGGATTTGTCAAAGAAACAGAGAGGAAGAAAGGGATAAGTACACATTTTCATGTTTTCTATATATTGTCATATCTACCACACATCAAAAAGGAAAATATAATATAGCATCACAATAATTTGAGCTAATCTTAAACTTAATTAAGGATAAAAAAATATTACATATTTGCTTCTGTTTAAAGTCTGAGGTTACTTCGATTTTTGAGAAATTAATAATTAGGAATCATTTGAAATTGACAATTTTATTCAGCAAAGATTAATCAAATTGATTAAAAGTTACAGTAAAGACATTTAAATGTTACAAATCATTTCTATTTCGAATAAATGCCCTTTTCTATTCAACAAGGAATCCTTGAAAAAATGTCATCGTTTCCAAAAACAATCAACATTGTTTTAAACATTGATAATAATAAAAATGTTACTTGAGCTTTAAAATCATAGGAATAAATTGCATTTTAAATGATATATCAGTAGAAAAGCATTGTTTTTAATTGCAGTAGTACTTCACAATATTACTGTTTTTTAAATAAAATAAACAGTACACAGCCTTGGTGAATATAAGAGACTTTCAAAACATTTGCAAATACAAGCTCTTATTCAAAAAGCACAAACCTGTTGCAGTTCAAATTCAGTGGAAAACTTTTTTGTGACGCCTTGAATCAGTCTTCCAAAAGAGAAGGATCCATCCTCAAATCTATGGAGATCACATGATCGAAGATGTCAGTAGAGAATATAAATATGCATTTAGAAAGAAAGAAGGAAACACAGCACTTACTCCTTAATTAAATGCTCCAAATTTGCTCTGACAAAGTCCCAAACCAGCGGCTGCCCTATTACATTGCCTGCAGTGTACACAATGACGTAGGTAACGTCCTGCTTCCTGATCAGCTTTGGATCTATTGAGTATTTCAGGTACCTTTAGAAAACAGAAGGCAGTTAAATGAGTCTACATTACATGTACGAGACATCCGGTATATAAAATATAAGCTATACTCTCATTCAAAAGTTTGGGTCCGATTTTATTTCTTTAAAGAAAAGTTTATTTGTTCATAAAATACAGTGAAAATATCAATATTGTGAAACATTATTACGATTTAAAATAACCGTTTTCTATTCTAATATATTTTAAAATGTAATGTATTATTCCTGTGATGCAAAGCTGAATTTTCAGCATCATTAATCCAGCATTCAGAAATTATAATACACTGATTTGCTGCTCAAAAAGCATGTATTATTATTATCAATGTTGACAGCAGTCAATACTGCTTAATATTTTTGTGGACACATTTGTTTCAGGATTCTTTGTTTAATAGAAAAGTAAAAAAGCTGAAATGTTAGAACATCTTTGTTACTTTTGATCAATTTAATGCATCTTTACTGAATAAAAGTATTCATATTTGGTATGTTATTTTAAGATGCAGTATACATGACTCACCTGTTTAACAGCCAGGGCTCTTTAGTGCATGATAGACCATATAACAGTTTCCCTGCCTCTGCAGCAATGGTACTGTTCTTGAACATCTTCCATCCGAAATCCCACTCCTCAACACCTCCAGCGGCGATGGCATTACAGTACACAGTGACCTTCAGATTTGGGGGAATTCTTGAGTGAAAAAAATAAAACACAACTGAACCAAACCAGAAAGATCTGAAGTGAACAGTATCTAACATTGCTAGAAAGAACCTAAATGTTTTGAACTGAATTCGGAATTGAACTGAATTAAATTAATTAACTGAACTAAACTAAAATAAGTGATATCAAGAGACTTAAAAATAAAACTGGAACTGAATTGAATTAAACTTCCATAAAATATTTAAAAAGAACGCGAAATAAATGAAATAGCTTGAACTGAATTCTGATTTGAATTTAATAAATATATGAACTGAACTAAATTAAAATCAATGGTATGGATAGACCTAGAAAAAGCTGAACTGGCTTGGACTGAATTCAGAGTGGAACTGAACTGAACTCCCATAAACATAAAAAAGAACTAAAAAGAAGCTAACTGAACTGGCTTGACTTGAATTAAAAGAAACAGATTGAACTATACTAAAATCAAGAACTAAACAAGGGGAGTCCGCTTTTAGGTATTTTGCCGCCCGCAGTTGGAACCAGCTTCCAGAAGAAATCAGATGTGCTAAAACATGAGCCACATTTAAACCCAGACTCAAAACTCATCTGTTTAGCTCTGCATTTGTTGAATGAGCTCTGTGCTGCGTCCCAACTGATTGCACTATGTATAATCATTTTCTATTCTTAACTGTTTTAAATTAATTTATAATCTATTTCATATCTTTTTTATTCCTTGTTTTTATCATTATTATTAGTAGTAGTAGTAGTAGCCTTTATTGTCACTAGTCACAAGTACCAGTGAAATTAGCCATATTAATGTCTATATCACTTCCTTTTATGTAAAACACTTTGAATTACCACTGTGTATGAAGTGTGCTATATAAATTGCATTGCCTAAACTGGCTTGAACCGAATTCCGAGGGGAAATGAATTGAACTTAGCTCCCATAAACAGATTGAAAAGAACTAAAAAGAAGTGAACTAAACTGACTTAAATCAATGGTACAAATAGACGATGAACTGGCTTGAACTGAATTCAGAGTAGAACCGAATCACTGAACTAAATTCAACTGAATTTGCAGAATAAGAATGAAGAAATCGGTCGGACTGAATTCAGACTTCAGGCTTAGAGAAGTGCTTTCCGTACGGGTTTCTGTCAGGGCTCTTCATCCACTGTCTGTACCACATGCTAGTGAGCTCTGAACATCCTTTCACTCCGGTTCTGCAGGCCATTGAAATTGCGTTTATTCGGTTGTATCTATAGAAGTCACACAAATCATACAATATTTCAGTTTCCCTTTCCCATAAATTCCCTTTTATCACAGTGAACATTGTTTATATTGATGATTTATATGCAAAAAACAAAATGAATTAAACTCTCATATGTTATGCAACTTCTCAATAAGGAAAGTTTAAAGAGGTCATATCATATCTTTATCAGTTTTTTTTCCACTGAGGTCCACTTCGTTTTTGCACCCGTAATAACAGTAATAGTTTATGATCATATTTCACCCGTCTCTGAACCTTATAATTAAACGGGCCGGTTCTGCGGTTGCGCCTATATGATTTTAATGTAAACCTCCTCTTTGCATATAAAATGACCTATGGGTTTGCACAAGCTCTGACAGATTTTCCCACACTTCATTCATATTCACCGTATTTGTCGTATGTTTCTGAATAGTATATATTTCCTCATAACCTCAGTGTGGTAAAGTTAATGTGTATATGTGGATGGTCATTTCTTCTTGTGGTCTGTCTGACGTCAGTACAGAACGAGCTGCTTAGTTTCAATAAACAATAATTTTTTACTGATGAGAACGTTTTCATAGTACTTTAACTCTTTTATATCCAAAAATCAACAACCATTTGATTTATCATGATGTGACCCTTTAAAATTTCTTCACAGCAGTGTTATGCTAGTAATAGAATGAAAGCATATAACTGACTGCGGTAACACATTGTGGTGGTACTGAAGTAATGTTTAGAATAAACTGCAAACAAAGTAATCGTGTATTTACTGGTCCGTGTATTTTGCAGGATTCTGAGTCCAGTTTGATGTGATTGTTTTGAAGTGGTCAAAAAGAGGTTGCACCTTTCCCCTCAGGTAAGTCTGGAGGGTTTTAAAGAAATGTATAAATGTTCAAATACATGTCTAATATGTTCTGAATGAGCATTCTCTGTGTACTGGATTGTTTTATTGTAATTTTTATGTATTAGCTGCATGCAATAATAATATTTTTTTGTAATTCGTAAACGAACATACCTGCAAAGGTCCATAGACTTCTGTTCGGTCAAACATGAGGAAAAAGTACTCCAAATTTCTTATGGCAGATTCCCACGGTATGTACTCCTTCTCCTCGTAGAGATACTTGGTTGTTCTCAGAGCCAAGGTTATGTTGATTATCTCTGCCCTGTGAATAATCAGATTCAGATGTTCAATTCTTTTATTATTTACAGCCAGGTCATTTTGTCCATTGATGAAATATCTTTGCAGCGGAGAGCTTACCTCGCCAAATTAAATGCGTCATCGATGATCTGGCCCCTATTAAGAACTGGAATAACCTAAGTGAATAGTGGATAAATTCAAATGTTATATTATGTTATTATTAATAATATGCATATTATATCAAGTTACTAGTAAAAATAATTTATAAATATATATTAGAACAATTCAGAACTACAAAAGTATACAGCAGTATACAGTAACACTATACATTATAAAGATTGTAATACACTGACTCAACATTTGAAGTGGATCAAAAGCTTTCATCAAAATTGTCCTAAAACCTAAAACCAAAATGCGTTCTTGTCTTAGGACAACTTTTATGACATTTTATGATCCACTTCAAATGTTGACTACTATTTAATGAATTTTTGAATAAATGATGCATTTATATAGCACTTTATTGTGTATTGTTGTACACCCAAAGCGCTTTACAATCATGTGGGGAGGTCTTTCCTCAACCACCACCAGTGTGCAGCATCCACTTGGATGATGCGACGGCTGCCACAGGACAATGGCACCAGTGCGCTCACCACACACCAGCTACAGGTGGAGAGAGAGTCATAGAGTCAATCAAGTGGATGGGGATTAATAGGAGGCCATGATTGACAAGGGCCAGTGGTGGGAATTTGGCCAGGACACCGGGGTTACACCCCTACTCTTTACGAGAAGTGTAATGGGATTGTTAATGACCACAGAGAGTCAGGACCTCGGTTTAACGTCTCATCCTAAAGACTGTGCTTTTTGGCAGTATAGTGTCCCCATTTCTATACTGGGGCGTTAGCTGTAATTGAGCACCCCCTGCTGGCCTCACTAACACCTCTTCCAGAAGAAACCTAGTTTTCCCAGGAGGTCTCCCATCCAGGCTCAACCCTGCTTAGCTTTAGTGGGCAACGTCTTGGGCTGCAGGGTGATATGTAGCATGAATTTAATACTATGTGACCAGATAATTTTGGTTATTATTATATGTAACAATATAATTTTGTTTAAGTTTTGCTAAATCGATCATTTTAATGTTCACTTTAAACTGATGGTTATTTGGATTTTGTTCAGGTATGCTACTTTGATGCTCAATGTTTTAAATGAATTTAAAGATAATGAGATACCTACTTTATGATCTGAAGTCAGCTGTGTGAGGATACGTTCCCAGTTCTGGGCATCATAGTTAACCCTGTAGTATCCCGTGACATTCAGGTTGGCCAATAACCAGTCAGTATCAGTCTTCATGGGCTCATATGAAGCTGTTTTGGTAAGCAGCCAGTGCTGGCCCATGTTAATGCCACTCTTCATCCATGTGATTGGCACAAACCATTCATAACTGCAATCATTTTTGAACATACACATTATACTTTAAAAGGACAGGACTCTAATGGCACATTTGCCAGTTGAAACATACTTGTAGTCAGATGGCGTGTCCACTACTGCCTCTGGGTGAATCAGGAAGTGCTGCTGAGTGATATTTCCTGTCCGAGTGTCAATAGTTACTACAGGAAAACCCATCTGAAGAATCCAGCGATTCATAATTTCATTTATTGAGGCTGGGAGCTGGATGCTTGAATCTGCGTCTACAACCTGGAATTTTTTTTTTTTTATATATAATTAAAATGATGGTTAAAAAAATACAAACAAGCTTACACTAATATTAAAGGTTCCCTATCAGTCGGTCACTCTGGACGTCACGTCGGAGGACCGACGAATTGGGATATCGCTTAGAGAGACCAATCCACTTCGAGTGTAAACTAAACGAGCCAATGCACATTGGCATGTGATTATTGCATCCAGCTGCCGCTGATCACAGCGTGAGCATAAATAGGCAGCAGGTGCAGCGCATATTCAGCTTTTCGCCGAGCCGAGCGGTTACATCGTTCTGCTCCTGACTTCTGCTGAACGAGTGAATTCAACGAGTTGAGCACGCTCTTGAAGACTCTCGTGCTGGTGGTACGGCCCTACAGCGGTGGTGGTTCTTCCCATGTCGAGTGGACTGCACACATCAGGCTGCACTACCCCTGTTTGTGTTGCAAATGACCATCTCCCTGTTTGCTTCAGCATGCTAAAAGAGTTTTTCCCTAAAGAGCATTCACGGGTGCGTCTTTTAAAGACGATGTTGCATCTGGCAAACTTGACGTTGCGTCTTTATAAAACGAGTTGGGTTTTGCTTCAGACAACGTGTCACCCGTTTTCTGGATGCGGTCGTTGCCTGGCGCTGGGTGAATGGTCACATTCGCTGCCTCACGTGCCTGGGGCAGCACGCTGAGGTGGCGTGGATGAGTCATCTTCTCACTGTGGATGCTCATCTCGGAGTTGCGGCCAGGCTCCGTTACCTCGACAAAGGGGCGGAGCTGTTGCCTCCGTCTCGATCTAGTTCTCGTCCTGGCTGCAGACAGGCGAGGTCTACTCAGGCGGTAGCACGGCTGGTCTGAGGACTACAGTGGTGGCAAACCCTCAGGGGACCATCGCTCCTCTTGCGCTCCGCAACCAGTTGAGCTGCCAATGGAACGTGCTGGGCCCTCTAAAGGAGCGTACCAGCAGTATCCTTGGTGCTCCTCCCGGCGACCAGATGTCGATCGCTGCATCGGAGGGTGAGCCGGAGCTTCTGGAGAGGAAGATTCGGCTGCGTTGCCGCTCGGCGGTAGCAATGCCTGAGTCGGATCTGGAAGTAGACGGCTATGCTTTCCGGCCACCGGAAGGGTAGGGCTCGAGTGGAGAAAGCCACCGTGTCCCGAACCCCGAGGTTGGACGACTGGTTTCTCGGGTAGCGTGTGCTGGTTCTCAGCGCCCTGCCCCGGTGCCTCTCTCCGGACGTGCATGAGGGGCTTACAGGTCGTGGGCGGCACCTTTACTGCCAGAAACCGACCTGCTAACTCCTCCCTCACCACCCTCAGTGGTGCAGCTAGGTTACGGGGTCCCCCGGTGGAGCGGTCAGTTGCGATGCAAGTGTGTCCCTATACTGTCTCCACCCGGCAGGGCAAACCGTGCCTCCTCTTCCGGGCCTGTAGTACTGCCTGGTCTCATCTGGCGAGGCTTATGTGGCCTGTGGAGGCTGCCTCCACCTAATGCTACGGCGTTACTGCAGGTTCTTTTCAGGCTAAAAGCACTGAGGGACATGCACGGGGTGGTTACGATCCGGAAGTTCTGAGAAGAGCTCCGTCACACCTGACCTCGCGCCACGAGCGAGGTTATGGCACGGTCTCTGGGTCGTGCGATGTCCACACTTGTGGTCCAGGAGCGCCACCTCTGGCTGTGTCTGGTTGACATAGGGACGCCGACAAGTCGGTTCCTCAAGGTTCCTGTATCCCAGACTGGCCTCTTCGGGCGCAGCCGGTAAACTGGCCCAGCAGTTCCCGGCTGCACGGGAGCAGACTGAGGCGATCTAACACTTCCTGCCTCGGCGGGCAGCTGCTGCCTCCACCCGTCCGCGGTTGCAGCGCCCAGCCTGCTTGCCGCCGAGGGCGGCCCCTGCATCCACCCATGCTCCCGCACCGCATCCGCAGCAGCCTCCAAAAGCGGTGCCGTGGAGCTAGGTGTGGGCAGGCCGCCCCGCCCGTCCTGGCCCCCGTCTACTGGCGGTAAGCAGAGGAGCAAGAGGCCTCGGGACGGGCGACCCAGAGAGAGAGGGAACTGCTTCGGGAGAGGGTAAGTGCATCTCTCCCTCCCCCGGAGGAGGGCCGGGTGGATAATCAGTTTTTTCAAAAATCTCGACAGGAAGCGGTTGTTTCTGTCTCTGGGTCCCAAGAGGGCTTGGAGAGTCATGAACAAATCAACTTCGAACCACACTCATCCTCCCTCTCGCCAGCAGGCAGCAGTGGGCGGTTCGAGAGCGTCATCAAAGGCTACTCACGCACCCTCTGCCAAATTATGGAAGCAGGTAAACGCGTGCACCGCACACTCAGACCCCTCCACGGTCCGCCACGGGCCAGGTCCCTGCATTCCACCTCGCTGCCCTACTGCGGGTACGTCGGTGGTCCCGATGGTCCCGCTTGTACGGTGTCTGGGTGCCGGGAGCTGCCCAGCCGCCTCGCTGGCTCCTGAGGACCATCTGACTCGGCTATGCGATTCAGTTCGCCCGGTGTCCTCCCAAGTTCAGGGCATCCACCTCACAGCAGTGAAGGCAGCCGATGCCCATGACTTGTGAGAGGAATCTCTGTCCTACTGGCGAAGGGACGTGATGGTACCGGTCCCTCCAGCCGATATGAAGGCAGGGTTTTCAGCCCTTCATTGTGCCCAAGAAAAGCGGTAGGTTACGACCAATCTTGGGTCTGCGCATCTTGATGCTCAAGATGCTCATGCAGAACCGCGGATGCATCCGTCCCCAAGTTCGGTCTGCAGCATTGACCTGAAGACCCGTACTTCCATGTGTCGATCCTTCCGTGCCACAGGCTGTTCCTGCGGTTTGCGTTCAAGGGCGAGCATATCAGTACAGGTCCTGCCCTTCGGGCTGTCCCTATCGCCCGTGTCTTCACGAAAGTAGCGGAGGCAGCCCTTGTTCCCTTGAGAGATCAGGGCGCATTCTCAACTACCTTGACGACTGGCTCATACTGGCTCAGTCTCAGGATCAGTTATGCGAACACAGGGATTGGTGCTCTCGCACCTCAGCCAGTTGGGCCTTGGTCAACTGGGAAAAAGCAAACTCTTGCCGATGCAGAGGATCTCTTTTCTCGGTATGGAGTTTGGATTCGTCAATCAGACAGCGCCTACCACGCAGGAACGCCATTAGTCGGTGTTGAACTGTTTGAATACAGTTCAAGAACAGGACGCTGCACCACTGAAACAGTTTCAGAGGCTCCTGGGGCATATGGCGGCTGCGGCGGCGGTCACGCCCGCTGGGGCTGCTCCATATGAGACCGCTTCAACACTGGCTCCATGGCCGAGTCCCGAGGTGGGCGTGGCAGAGCGGCACGCTGAGGGTCCAAGTCACTCCAGCCTGCCGCCAAACCTTCACCCCGTGGTCAGACCTTTCATTCCTTTGGGCAGGAGTGCCCCTGGAACAGGTCTCCAGGCACGCTGTGGTTTACACAGACGCCTCCGCCAAGGGCTGGGGGGCCACGTTCAACGGGCATGCAGTGTCAAGGGTTTGGACGGGTCCCCAACTGCACTGGCAACTGCCTAGAGTTGCTGGCAGTACACCTGGCCTTGAACCGTCTCAAGAGACGCCACGAGGCGAGCATGTACTAGTCCGTACGGACAACACGGCGACCGTTGCGCACATCAACCGACAAGGTGGTCTACGCTCCCGTCGCATGTCACAACCGCCCGCCACCTCCTCCTCTGGAGTCGGAAGCATCTGAGGTCGCTTCGCGCCATTCATATCCCGGCTTGCTCAACCGGACAGCCGACGAGCTGTCACGAGCTGCGCTCCCGGAGAATGGAGACTCCATCCCCAGACGGTCCAGCTGATTTGGCGCGTTTTGGACTCGCACAGGTAGACCTGTTCGTCCCTAGAGGCGTCGCATTGCCAGTTGTTCTACTCCTGACCGATGGAACACTCGGCACGGACGCACTGGCACACAGCTGGCGGGGCCTTCGCAAATATGCATTTCCCCAGTGAGCCTTCTCGCACAGACTCTGTGCAAGGTCAGAGAGGAAGAGGAGCAGATCCTGCTCGTGGCACCATACTGGCCTACCAGGACTTGGTTCCCAGAGCTGATGCTCCTCGTGACAGCCCCTCCCTGGCAGATTCCTCTGAGGAAGGATCTACTGACTCAGAGACGGGGCACCTTATGGCACCCGCGTCCAGACCTCTGGAAACTTCATGTCTGGTCCCTAGACGGGACGCGGAGGTTCTAGGTGACCTACCCCAAGAGGTAGTTGACACCATCACTTCGGCGAGAGCACCGTCTACGAGACATGCTTACACCTTGAAGTAGAACCTGTTCGTCGATTGGTGCTCTTCTCACAGAGAAGACCCCCGGAGATGCCCGATCAGAGTCGTGCTATCCTTCTTGCAGCAACCGTTGGAGCGAAGGCTGTCTCCCTCCACCCTCAAGGTCTACGTGGCCGCGATTGCTGCCAACCACGACCCTGTGGAAGGGAAGTCGGTGGGGAAGCATGACTGGGTCGTCAGGTTCCTTAGGGGGGCTAGAAGGCTGAATCCTCCACGCCCCCCCTCTATACCCTCTTGGGACCTGTCCTTAGTGCTTAGAGCACTACAACAGGGCCCGTTTGAGCCCTTGCAGACAGTCGAGCCCAAGTTTCTTTCAATGAAAACTCTGCTCCTGCTTGCACTGGCCTCCATCAAGAGGGTTGGGGACCTGCACGCATTTTCGGTCGACGATTCGTGCCTACAGTTTGGACCGGCGGATTCCCAGATAATCCTGAGGCCCCGGCCCGGCTATGTGCCCAAGGTTCCCACTACTCCATTTAGAGACCAAGTGGTGAGCCTGCAAGCGCTGCCCCCGGAGGAGGCAGACCCAGCCCTGGCTTTGCTTTGTCCCGTCCGAGCATTAAGACATTACGTTGACAGGACGCAAAGCTTCAGGACCTCAGACCAGCTCTTTGTCTGTCACGGAGGATGCCGTCTCCAAGCAGAGGATGGCCCACTGGATAGTGGATGCCATCACCCTGACTTATCAGGCACAGGGTGTGCCTTGCCCGTTCAGGTTGAGATCTCACTCTACGAGAAGTGTAGCGTCCTCCTGGGCGCTGGCTCGTGGCGCCTCACTGACAGATATTTGTAGAGCTGCGGGCTGGGCGACCCCTAACACATTCGCTAGATTCTATAGCCTTCGTGTGGAACCGGTTTCCTCCTGTGTTCTCACCTCAAACGGGTAGAAGCACTGAGGGGCCCCGGTTTCGGGTCGGCTTGCTAAAAACTGCTCCAGAGAGTCCACTGTAGACCCTGTCGAGCTCCTCCATCCCTCGGCAGCTGGACGTGGCGGAGCGTCGGCGCCAGGCCCTCACTCGATGAATCCTTGAGAACCGGTAGAGGGCTGGGTTCCATATGTAGAGACCGTTCGGATCCCATATGTGTATTTCCACGGTTAGCCTTAGAGCCCGTGTTTCCGGCAGACTTCCTGCTACTCCAAGAGGTTACAATCACCTCCAATCTTCCATATGCATCTGACTATTGTCCATATGTGTAACTGCCTCTGAACCTCCCTCGAAGGTAAGGGCTTCCGCAGCGCCTCTGTTCTGAGCTGAACGGGCACGCTTTTCCCAGTGTTATCCAGTCCTACTGAGTGGGTAGTGCCATAGCAACAGTAACGGATCTTCCTATGGGGCCCTAACCTGCGCCAGAAAATAACGGCACAGGAGGCCTCCACGGGACACTGGAAGGGGCAGTATCCGTGGCCTTTTGGTAGGGATCCCAATTGTCGGTCCTCCGGCGTGGACGCCGAGAGTGACCGACTGATAGGGAACGTCTCGTTACGTATGTAACCCTCGTTCCCTGAAGGAGGGAACGGAGACGCCACGCCCCGCCGCCACGGCTCCTGTACCACCGCTGAGCGGCCGGGTCCCCGGCTCGGCTCCTCAGCGAAAACCTGAATATGCGCTGCACCTGCTGCCTATTTATGCTCACGCTGTGATCAGCGGCAGCTGGATGCATAATCGCATGCCAATGTGCATTGGCTCGCTTAGTTTACACTCGAAGTGGATTGGTCTCTCTAAGCGATATCCCAATTGTCGGTCCTCCGACGTGGACGTCTCCGTTCCCTCCTTCAGGGAACGAGGGTTACATACGTAACCGAGACGATTCCATTGCATCAATTTTGAAACTTACTTCCTGCAGTTTTTTCCAAAGATCTGTGTACACAGTGTTGCTGTATGCATTCTCATGCAAATAGTTCTGCGGAAATCATGTACGGGTGTTAGTCTAAGAAAAAGTCACTCTAAAAGTCACTTTAATGCATCATAAAACCTAAAAACCCTTCAGACATACATGAAGTCCTTTGGCAAAGATAGACTCTGTCAGAACTCAGACAGCATTCTCAGTATTGCAGCCCCCTGAAATGACAACAATGTAGCATGAACTAGAACACTGCGATACGACACTGCGTAACAGTGTTATTTCAAGTTGTTTTGGCACATGATGAAAACCTTGCTATACGTGATGGTATCAAATAGCTGATCGATTTGATCCGGAGTGATGACTTCATCCTCTCGTAAAGAAAGCGGGTGGGAGGAAGCAAGCGCGTCGATGTCAAATGCCCTCCGAACCTCTTGCTGCACCATCAGCTCTTTCTTCAGGAGAGAAAAGACTGAGTGAACCCCTCACTTTAATATATTCATAATACTTACACACACACACACGTTTGATTCTGTGAATTGTAGGGACTTTTCATAGACTTCTATTACTTTTATATGGACCAAACTATATGTTTTATCACCTACCTCACAGAAAACATATTTGCATTGTTACATCATTTACTATTTTTCATATTTTGTCCCCTAAAAATTGTCAAATTTTCAGGTTTTACTATCCTTGTGGGGATATCTGGTCCCCACAATGAAGTATAAACAAGTACAGACACACATAAACATATACTGTATATGTACAATTTTAGGGAGTAACTAGTTACATGTAACGGTGTTACGTAATTTAATTCTCAAATAAATGTAACTGTAATCTGTTACAGTTATTGAGAACAAAATATGTAATAAAATTACAGTTGCTTATGAAAATGTTACTGATTGCAACTGTCACATGCTCAGTATGTTTTGAGTTTGTTTTATGTCTCCGCGTGATCCCCCTGTCTGACCTAGTTTTCCCTCGTGTTTGATTGTTCCTCCGTTTCAGCTGGGTTTCATTAATTATCTAGTTTACTCTGATTATTTAGGCCCTGTGTTTCCTAGTGTCTGGTGTCCGGTCTCTATTGTCATTTGCTGTGCTACCCGTTGGTTCCTGTTTACCCTGTGGATTCATAAATAATCTTATTTGTGTTATCTCCCGCGTCTCCTCTCCTTCGTAGCGTGACCTTTACATCTGAACTTTCCCAAATTGCATTGACTGCTCTCAAATATGAGACACCAATGTTTCAGGAGTTTAGAACACATGCTTGTTGGATAGCCTTTTATTTCTATTTGGTTTTATGTATATGCTTTATTTTTTAAGGTTAACTGTTTTTTTTCCAAGGCATTGTTAGATGCCAGTGTTTCTTGTCATAGCTGTGCAAAGAGTTGATTTCAAAATCAGTGTCTATTAAACTGTATCTTATGATTTTACATCTGCATTTAACCTTAGAACAAAAAGTATGAAAGTTGAATTCTACTTTAAGGTTAACCCTGCCTGGCCTGAATGTTTCAAAATGATTAACAGTTAAGAAAAAAAATACTTTAGAAGTAATCAAAAATACTCAAATGTAATCATGTTACATTACTTTAATAAAGTAATTTAAATAGTTACACTACTTATAACATTTTAAACAGGTTAACTTGTAATCTGTAACCTATTACATTTCCAAAGTAACCTTACAAACACTGTGTGTGTGTGTGTGTGTGTATATATATATATATATATATATATATATATATTAGGGCTGTCAAACGGTTAATCGTGATTAAAAATAAAAGTTTTTCTTTGCATAGAATATGTGTTCTGTGTATATTTATTATAACTACACACCCATGCATGTATATATTTAAGAAAAATATGTTATGTTTATATATTAACTAAATTATTCTATAATATAAATTCTATGCATTTAAATATATATATATGTAAATACATGCAAATATTTTTAAAATATATACTGTATGTGTGTGTATTTATATATACATTTATAAATATAGACAGTACACACAAATATATTATGTAAATTAAAAAGTTTATTTTGGATGCGATTAAATGCGATGAATCGTTTGACTGCACTAATATATATATATATATACCAAGCGCAGTGTGACGTCATCTGCGTTAAAGTTAGATGAGTTAACATAAAAGTCGAACATGCTGATTTCTAGTGTAATGTTATTATATTGTGTATTTTATCATATTTGCTACTATATGAACATATAAATTATTTTCAAATGTTACTTGTTGAATATAGTGAATAAAAACTTACAATATTCCAGGTGGGTTCAGCATAATCAGCTCCAAGATATGAAACATAACTTGCAAAACCTTCATTGAGCCACAGGTCGTTCCACCATCTCATGGTCACAAGGTTCCCAAACCACTAGACAATAATTTGACTCGCATAAATGAATTTCATGATTTAAATTAGTTAAAAACACCATTTTTAGACAGAGAGAGATAAGTTCTCCACATACCATGTGTGCAAGTTCATGTGCAATTACAGTGACCACCCATTCTTTATCTTCATTAGAGGACACTTTAGGGTCGTAGAAAAGCGATTGCTCTCTGTATGTGACCAGACCCCAGTTCTCCATGGCTCCAGCAGCGAAATCAGGCAGTGCGATTTGGTCTAGGGAATGGAAAGTATTAGTCTGACTGCTTTTTTTCCGCAATGGCCCAGTATTAATGGATTGAGACACAAAGTTTGGAATGAGTTTGCATGTTTAAACTCTCACCTGATTTGGAAAGGGGGTATGTGGTGTTGTAATAGTTTTCTAAATACTTCAATATAGGGAATGTTACATTAAGGGCATAATCTCCCTGTCCACTTTCAATGGCTTCTCTACGCCCCCATATTCTGATCTAAAAAATAAAATAAAATATTACATTTAGTGGAAATTACAAATTGATAATGTAATACAAATCAATACATTTTTAACTTGTTATCCACATTTAAAATACATTTATAAGAGGAAGAGTGAATATATCTTGATTTCTACCAAAATATTGGCCTCTGGAGGGGATCGTATGTTGGTAAATTCACTGACGACAAAGGCCAACAGATATGTCGACATTTTTGCAGTTGGCTGAAATCTGGTCTGTAAAACCTCTTGATTGTCTATGGTGATGCTTTCATTGCCTAAAGGGAAAATCAGAATGAGTGAAGAATGAATGTGTCCACAGATAGATCCATTCAATATACACTTAGTACAGTTCAGAAGTTGGGGTCTAAATAATTTTTTTTTGTTTTGAAAGAAGTCTGCGATTATGCGGTGTTTAGTCAATCAAAATACAGCAAAAACAGTAATATTGGGAAATATTTGTATAATTTAAAATCACTATTTTCTGTTTAAATATATTTTAAAAAATCAATTAATTCCTGTGATACACAGCTGAATTTTCTGCATCGTTACTCCAGTCTTCAGTCTCAAATGATCCTTGAGAAGTCATTCTAAGCTGATTACCTGTTTAAGAAGCATTTATTATTATTAAAGTTGAAAACAGTTGTATTGCTTAATATTTTTGAGCAAACTACAATGCACTTTTCCCCCAGGATTCTTTAATAAATAGAAAGTTCAAAAGAACAACATTTATTAGATTTTTCCTCAGAATTATAAATGACTTTACTGTCCCTTTTGCTTAATTTAATAATGCATCCTTGAATAAAACTGAACTGCTGAATAATCATTTCTTTAAAAACAACTTTTGATGAGTATATAGAAAAAATAAACATATAAAAAATAACTGTTCAGAATGTTAAATGTAAATTTTGTTAGTGATTATATAACATGCAGTGGAAAATATAAGGCCTCAATAAGTGATTATTGAAGATAATTATTTAAGCCAATTAAAGCTATACCATTATACACCTTTGGGAAAACTTAAATCAAGATAAATAATTGGTAAGGTCTAAACCTAAACTTCTGAAGTCTTTGAGATTGGCAATGCGTCTTCAACTTTAAAAGATTTGTGAGCTCAGAAACTCAGATTGCTATGTATTTACTGTAAAAAGCCTGTGATGTAGATCCTGTGGTTTAAGCCTACTGTTATTTATATATATATATATATATATAATGTCATAAGAGACAGTATGCATCCCATTTAATTTATTTTATTATGCTTAATTTGATCATTGTTGTGAAGTAAATGATAAATCTGTTTGGATAATGTAAAGCTTTTATTACTAAATGAATTGTAATATTAGTAATAGTAGACATTATCATGCCCTCAGAGTATCTATTACACTTGACACTGATGTGATCACTAACCCAGCTCCATGCCATTAGAAAGAGCCCCAGTTCCAGGAGGATGAAGGAGAGTCAGGTGGAAGACGGCCTTCATTGACGGTTCATCAAAGCAGGGGAAAGCGTTTCGGGCGGCAGTGGGCTGCATTTGTGTTGTGGCGACAACTCTGCCAAAGTGAAGTTATCTCGGTTAAGTTAAGTTTGTAGGAACTTCTAGGAAGTAGTAGTACAACTTGCAAAAGTCCTCATAAATGTGTTTAAAAATTCAGTGTGTAATTCAAGGGAAACATTAATTACACCTAGTAATAGATTTACATTATACATGTAAATTTTTGCATTTAGCAGACACTTATATACAATATTCAATAATAATAATTCAATAGTTATAAAAATATCAAGCAGTGGCTTATAGTGTAATACAATAACTATTTGGACTTTTGTTTTAAAAGAAACATTTAAAAGAAAAATAATAATTTAATACAATTTAATTTAATTTAATTATTCAATTCAATTATGCCCTGATATTGTATACTGAGATACATAAAATATTTGTACATTTTAAAATTAATTTCCCATATAACAGTAAAAATTAAATTAACTTAAAAAAATTCCTTAAAGTTGATTAAAACTTAGTGGAAAAAACATAATTTTGTTGTTAAAAAAAGTTGTTTAAAAGGTAATAAAAAAAATGGACATAAATTGTTTGTCAAATTGTCAACCTCCTAATTACATACTGAATTATTGGAGTTATTTAAAAATGATAGTGTTTTATCATAAATTATTTTATATGTATTTCTATAAGATTGTATTATGGTTAATTAATTAGTATTAGTGCTGTCAAACGATAATTGCGATTAATCGCATCCAAAATGAAAGTTTTTGTCTACGTAATATGTGTGTGCACTGTGTATATTTATTATGTATGTATACACATTAATGCAATGTATATTTTGAAAAAACAAAAAGAATATATATATAACAAAAATATTCAACACATTTTCTTCCAGTGACTTTGATTCAGTGTGGAAAGGTATGAAAGTCATCACCAGTTACAAGACACCATCCCCAGCACTCAACAACTGGCAGACGATCTGAATGAGTTCTATTGCAGGTTTGAAAAACACCATTCACACTCCTGCAACCCCCCTCTCCGCCACACCTGCACTGCAGATAAGTGAAGACGACGTGCGCAAGGTCTTCAGAATGAACAAGAGAAGGAAGGCACCAGGCCCAAACGGTGTGACACCAGTCTGTCTGAAATCCTGTGCTGACCAGCTGACCCCCATCTCCACACAGATCGTCAACAGATCACTGGAGCTGTGCGAAGTCTCCTCATGCTTTAAATGCTCCATCATCATCCCCGCCCCAAAGAAACCCCAAATTACTGGACTTAATGACTACAGACCTGTGGCTCTAATGTCTGTGGTCATGAAGTCATTTGAAAGACTGGTTTTGGCTTATCTGAAGGCCTCCACTGGACCCTTATTGGACCCCCTGCAGTTTGCCTACAGAGCAAAGAGGTCTGTGGATGATGCAGTCAATATGGGACTACACTTCATCCTGCAGCATCTGGACAGACCAGGGACTTATATGAGGATCCTGTTTGTAGACATCAGCTCCGCTTTTAACACCATCATGCCACACACCCTTCAGAATAAACTAACACAGCTCTCCGTCCCCACCACCATCTGTCAGTGGATCAACAGCATCCTGACAGACAGGCAGCACTAGTGAGGCTGGGAAATGTTTTGCTATTTTGTACATTGCCTATTTGTATATTATTATTTTATTATCTGTGTCCTGTTCTGTCACTGCCATTCTGTTGCACTGTGGAGTTTCTGTCACTATAACAAATTCCTCGTATGTGTAAATATACCTGGCCAATAAAGCTCATACTCTTATCATTCACATTCTCATATTTATCATGTACAAATATTACATATTTTTCTTAAATATATATACATGCATGTGTGTGTATTTATATATACATAAAAAATAAACACAGTACATACATATATATTATGTAAACGAAAACCTTTAATTTGGATGTGATTAATCGCCATTAATCGTTTGTCATCACTAATTAATTAGTATTTACTTTGATCTTGACTACGAAAGCTGTAAAATGCAAACATTTCAACCCCTTTTTAGTAAAGTAATGCTAGAAGTACATCTTACTTTTTTACACCTTTCTCTGTGTATTCGCTTCTGTAAAATCCTCCTAGGTCATCCGAAAGCTCTCCACGGAATTCCATGTAGAGCCAATAGGATTTTCCAACATGTAGATTTCCTTTCAGCTGAATCACCATGAACTGTGTTTGTGTTTGAAACCAGGTTTTCAGTATGGCCGGAGCGCTCGTCCCTCCCAAACCCATCAGCTTGGCATGGTGCATCTCCGAGGTCAAGGTGAAGTTCAGCTCATTGGAATGAATAAGGATCAGGTCGGTCTCCTTCACGCACATGAACGCAACTCCAGATTTCCCAGTGAAAATGTACATGCCCTGTTCATCCGGCACCAAGCGAGGCCAAAGCGTCACATTGTAGTACTCAGGACGAAGGGCGTCAGGCAGTCTGTACTTGTCCCAGGGCTCGTTTGACGGTGCCGAGGTTCTGTGGGGTGCTGCAGTCGTCACCATGTGGTTCCTGTCTGTAGCATTTACCTCGTTTTTCTGTTTCTCTTGAACATAGACAACTGACAATGCAAAAATGGTGAGCACGGCCCCTGCGCCCAACCCAAATAGCACAAACCCTAAAGGCTTACTAATGTAAAAGCCTTTCCCCATGACCGCAGAGTTAAAATGAAGCTTCAGGAGATGTTGTCAGGAGTTAATCATGGGGCCAGGACAGGATCAAGTCTATGCAGATAGTCATGAAGCGTGTGTGATTAAATAGTGGTGACTGTGATGAATCATGCTGTGGTCATATCCATGCCACTTCTGCGGAAAACAGTTTCACAAGTTCTGCATGTTTGCATAGTTCTCATTTTTAAATCAACAAAACAATGGCAAATATGTCTTTATACTTTGACTTGACTTTGCATGTGACTTTTGTTTGCCAAGTTAAACTGGGACACAGGGCTTATTAGCGATCGCTTTAGGGTAATTACATTACTCTTGAATTCACTGTATACCCCTTCCAAGTTAATATTTCAGCTTCCTGGTGTTTGTGTGGTTATGACAGTGAATTACATAGAAAAACGATCCAGCGGAAGTCCCCAAGAAGCACCGTATCTTCTAATGTATTCTGAGGTTATGTGTTCAGCGTGTCATGATGACAATACGTTCATTCAGAAATGAGGAAGATCAAATACAGACACAGTTACACAGCTTGAAATAATGATTTCAAAACGTTTCTGCTACTTAATTATTTATTTAAGAGAAAAAAGATAGATATACATGTATCTAAAAAGGCCTTAAAAACAGTTACCGCCTAACACCACTACCATTTAAAAGTTTGTGGTCAGTAAAAAGTCTCACCAAGGCTACATTTATTTGATCAAAGATACAGTAAAACTGTGAAATATTACAATTTAAAATAACCATTTTCCACTTTAATATATTATAAAATGTAATGTATTCCTCTGATGGAAAAGCTGAATGTTTAGCAGCTCAGGTAACGTCATGCTGCTTAATATTTTTTGTGGAAAACATCATTTTTTTTCAGAGTATTGGATATAACATTCAGAAGAACAGTAGTTATTTTAAACTTTAGTCTTCACTGTCCCTTTGATTAGTTTATTTCACTTGCTGAATAGAAGTATTAGGGCCAGATTTACTAAACATGGCAAATTAGCGTTAAGAGCACAATTCCATAAAAGCTCCGATGGGACAAGACAGTTATGTGGGTGATTTACTAACAATGTGCACATTAAATAACACAGACGCAGCCAGATCATTTCCATAATAGCAATCAAGAGCAGTGCTCTTTTTTAAATGTAATTTGACGTTAGTAAATCGCATTACTGATTAATTTAATATCTTCCTCCCATAAATTTTGCGTCTGAAAGGAAATGCATATTCAATAAGGTCAGGTGCACAAATAACTGTGTCCATGCCTTTTCAGTGCTAATTCTTCACTGTGTGTCTTTAGTAAATTCTGAAAGTACTACAGTATATTAATGCCAAAGACATTTCTTTAAAAAAACGTACTGACCCCAAACTTTTGAGCGGTAGTGTATGTTCTATTGTTAAGAAAATATGAGTGTGGTTACCCATGCACAATAGTTTTTTGAGTGTGCATAGCTATACGATTGCTTGGGTTTGCTAGGATGCTACTTAGTCATCTCAAAACTCAAAACAACAAAGATTTTCCAGGCCTAAATATGGCTTGGATCACATGTAAGTCTATAGGAAGTCCATTTCATATGCGTAGAAAAGAATAGCAAACGCTCTCCCCAACAACCTGCATGATTTGAGGTATCAATGATGTCCATAGCAGATATTGTGCAGGATAAGTATGAGCAATAACAATAATAATAGTGATGCTTGACTTAGCGGCACCAATAAGTATACACAAATTCTGAAACAGGTTCCCTGCTTTTTCAATACTGAGGGATCCATTGTCAGTGTATTTGTATAGTCTCTTATGTAAATCCATCCTCATTTGTATCCGAGTGATGTGATCTAGTGGATAAATATCAGAGTGCTGTTGTGTCCTTGAGCAAGACATTTCTCAGGTTACTTCAGGAGGGCTGCTCCTTGGGTAAAAACATCCTGCCAAAATGCTGTTAGCATCCATTCATTTTCATTCCATCGGGTTATGGGATGGAGTCATGTGAGGCTGGAGTTGTCCTGCAACACACACACACACACACACACACACACACACACACACCTTAACAGGAATAGTTCACCTAAAAATGAAAATTATGTCATATTGACTCCCATTCATAAGTTTAGGTGTTAGTAAGATCTCTTATGCTCACCAAGGCTGTATTCATAAACAGTTATATTGTTAAATATTACTGATTTTTTTTTTTTTTTTTTAGGTTCAGGATATTTAATATCGCCCTTTTGTGTCTCACAAGAGAAAAATAATACAGGTTTGGACGACATGGGGTTAGAAAGTGATGACAGAATGAATATTTTTGAACTTAAGTGCATCCAGCTGAAATTACTGAAGCAAAACTTGAACTTACTCAGATCTCACGGCGCACAGATGTGAGTTTTACTCTGCTTTTGAGAGGAACCACTGCAGAACCGGTTCCTTGTTCTCCGCCAGCCACTTAATCTTGGCTGTTGTCTTCTCGATGGCCTGCTGCAGCGCTCGAGTTCCCGAGCCGAATCCGGTCTCAGCGTTGTCCTTTTGGAAGCGTTTCAACTGAACAAAGACAGCGAGGATTTAACATTTACGTCAGGTTGTGTCTGATAAGCCTCTCACAGTGCATGCAATAGATGTTTGCTGTGTGGTTGTCAGGTCAAAGGTCATGTACCTGACTGAGTTCAAATGTTGTGCAGAATCTATAGGTGACGTCACTAATCAATCTGGAGAAAGTGAATGATCCAGAGCCGTACCTGTTGAGTAATACCAAAAGTGTGTATTTTTACATAATTGTCTCTTTCTCTCTCTTTGTGTGTGTATTACGGTATTTGGCATACTTACAGTTTGAAGAAATGGTCCCAGTTTGCCCGTATAAAGTCCCATGCCAAAGGTTGGCCAATAATATTACTGGCAATGGACCCAATGGTAGAAGTGGCATCCTGTTTGCGAATCTTTTCTGGCTTCATAGTGTATTCCAGGTACCTTATTAAAACATGAAACCATTCCTAGAGTATTACAACAATGCATCTACACAAACTGTTCAAAAACACATTAGAAATGCAATTCATGACTTACACAATTTCTATAATAAATATGTTTCTGATTTCTGAATTTAAATTCCTTTTGATGTTTGTTTTGTAGGGCTTTAAGTTTAAAATAAATGTGATTCTCTCTTAAAAAGCACAATTAAAAGTCCCACAATTAAAAATATCAGGAACATGACATGACAAGGTCATTTCTGTTCAGGTTTATTAGGTAGAACCCCCAAAAATGTGTTTGTCATTCGAAAGTTTCTAAGAGCTTTAGTGTTAATATAAGTATTTGACATTTTTATGCTTCCCCAGAGCTACCTGTTCAGTAACCAGGGCACTTTGGTGCAGGCCAGAGCCGATCTGAGTTTGACGGCTTCAGCTGCGACTGTGGCCTTCTGGAACATCTGCCAGCCAAAGTCCCACTCTTCTGCACCACCTGCAGCGATGGCGGTACAGTACACCGTCGACCTCAGGTTAGGATGAATCCTGAACGGAATGTTTCTCATTACTTATTTATTTCATCACAAATGCAGCACCAACAATGAACTGATGTTACTATATAAAATAGCTGTTTTAACATGTTTAAAAATATGATTTATTCCCGAATTTTCAGCAGTATTCAGTGTCATATGACCCTTCAGAAATCATTGATGCTGAATATGCTAAAGAAACAATACTTGTTATTATCAATGTTGAAAACAGCTGTGCTTCTTTTTCTTTTTTAGATGAATGTAAAGTTTGAAAGAACAGCATTTATTTGAAATATAATTATTTTTATAGATGTCTTTACTGTCTCTTTTGACCAAATGAATGCATCACTGCTTAATAAATTCTTCAAAAAATCTTAATAAACTCAAACTTTTAAATGGTAGTGTACATTCAATGTGCAATATATATATTTTCATTTTTTAAATATTTGAATTCTACATCAGAGAGGTGTGTCAAAATATTAGAGGTATGTTTCTGGTCTTATTGTGCACAAAATTGGTGCACTGTATTACAATATGTGAACATTGTTCAACTTTTATCAAAATGTAATAATTGGTGTAACTCTGAAATTACTTTCTTTTTCAGATGATGTAACAAATCACACTTTTCGGCCCATCCTTTAAAATCGCCTGCCGGCATTCTGGTCCGTAACATTCACTTTTTACACTCACCAATTTATATATTTTCATATTCAATATCTTGTTTCACTCTGAAACACAGCATCACATTACAGAACAGAAGTAGTGTTTAACATTTAAGTTGAGCTAACTGTACACAAATATGAATCTCAGCACACTCTGAATTGAAAACTATTCTTAAAAAAATCCGGTAATAATTAAATGAATTTGTTCACTGTATAAAGCTAAGTTGCATTTCCTCCGCTGATGTTGAGTGTCAAGCATTTGAAACTTCCCAAAAACACATCATACAACAATCTGAAGAACTGACACTTTAAAGGAACTGGTGTAATGAGTCACTGATCTAAAAATAGCTTGAGACATAGTATACAATCATCCACATAGGATATTGCTTAATGTCCTCTGAGGGTTGCTCTCACGTATTGTTATGAGGATTCTGCATCCATTTTTTGAACCAGCTCCTGGTTAGTTCTCTGCATCCTTCTAGTACTGCAGGCGAGAGACAGCGCAATGATCTGTGTGAACCTGAGGACACAATTAAACATAACTTGATCTATATAAAGCAGATTGAGTCTGGGAAGCATGTGACATGAAAGATTTGTCCTTACTGATCAGTGTGGCCAGAGGGAACGGTTGTCCAGTTTGAGCTGATAGTCCCAAAATATTCAAATACTGGTTTGACTTGTTTCTTAAGATAAGCCTAAAATAAACACAAACAGCAGTCCCTGTAGTCAATCTGTATTAGTTCAGTTTTGATTATAAAATGAGATTTAACCAACCTGCATGGCACCATAAACTTCACTGCGATCAAACAACTGGAAAACATAGTTCAGATTTCGAAGCGCCGCCTCCCATGGAATGTATTCCCGCTCGTGCAAGAGATACTGAGTCGTTCTCAAAGCAAGCGTTATGTTTATAATGGATGCTCTGGAAAAATAAACACACAAACAAATGACAGTTTTTGAATTTTCATGACCTGTTAAATGCTTTTCAATTACTGGATAGATACAAACTTTTCAAAATCACTTTAATTCAGACGGATTTACTCATTAATCATTTAGACTGAATTATGAATCAGTTTAACGGATTCTTAGCAAAGAACTGACTCGATTCACTCACAGATCACACTAATACCATTTGCAAGATGTGTTCCACACAAAAACGATTTCTAGCCGAAGGAATAAATTTGAGCAGTACATAACTAAAATAACTATGAACATGTATATCAGTTTAGTTTATTTTTTGTAATTTGATTCATTCTTATTACTTTCCCAAGCCAAAAAGAAATAGCAGGAACCTATTACCATTCAAAAATATATGGGGTCGGTAAAATGTTTTAGTGACATTCTGCTCACCAGGCTGCATTTGATCAAAACTATAGTTAAATCAGTAATAGTATGACAAATGATTACAGTTTAAAGTAGCTGTTTTCTATTTTAATATGTTTTAAAGTGTAATTCATTCCTGTGTTAGCAAAGCTGATTTTCAGCAGCCATTACTTATTTTTTCAACATGTCTTATCATTATCAATGTTGAAAACAGTTGTACTGCTTAACATTTTTGTGGAAAACGTAATCATTTTTTTGTTTGTTTGTTTCAGGAAGATAAAGAACAGCTTTATTTGCTTTTTTGTAACATACATTTACTTTACAGTCACTTTTGATTCATTTAATGCACCCTAGCTAAATTAAAGTATTAATTTCTACAAAAACTTTTGAGTGGCAGTTTACATGCAATGTGCAATAACTCTCACCTTGCCAGATTAAATGCATCATCCAGAATCTGAGCTCTGTTCACCACAGGTATCACCTATATAAAGAAAAGGCATTAAATATTGTCTATGTGTCTTTTTGGCCCTTTTGAGACATCATTTTCATGCAGGACCTGGTGATCGGACTCTAATTGGCTGAGAAGTCTCTCCCAGTTCCCAAGGTCGTAGTTCACTCTGAAGTATCCCGACACATGGAGGTTGGCCAGCACCCATTCATTTTTGCTGACTTTCATGGGTTTGTGTAGAGCTTAGAGCAGATCAAATAAGGTAATATTTTAAACAGTATCTCCATGCAAGGAGAAAACATTTCATTTGACAACAAGTTCAATACATCAAGTTAAATGAATATATGCATCTTTATACTTGGGCCAGTATATAACCACTCAGCAACAACCACTCAGAAACAAACACTTTCTGTTAGACTTCAGTAAATGTAAAAGCAAATGCATGCACTCAAAGCTTTCTCTAGAGCAGAATAGTTTAGAAAGCTTCACTCCCTTGTCTTCTAAAAACAAGGCTAATTTCCAAATCCATGATTTCATGCATCTCCAACCCCCTGTAGAATAACAAGTAAGATTTGACTCTTTTCCTACTACAGATTGGCCGGATGCCCTTGCGTTGGAGTGCAGAGACACAAAACTTTAAGAACCGAGTGACCTGCGATTTTATTGGCTTGATTTTATTCTATTGCAAGACCTGTTGCAAGATCATGAGGTAGATGAAAAGTATAAAGTGACTTGACAAGGTTTAATGTACCTGATTTCTGTAGAAGCCACAGCTGATCCTGCACCTGGTCTTTCTTCATCCATTTGATGGGTACAAACCATTCATAACTGAGGTTCAACACAGCGGTTAGACTTATAGGGTTTTCACAGGATCTGGAAATGTTATATTACAATGATGATGTTGGACAACATACTTGAATTCAGATTTCCTATCCACCACTGCTTCAGGCTCTAGAAGGAAGTGCTTTTGGCTGACGTTCCCTGTTCGAGTGTCAATAGTGATTACTGGGAAACCCATCTGAAGTATCCAGCGGTTCATGATCTCGTGAACATTATACGGTAGTTTCACTCCTGGAGTTTGATCTACTGCCTGGTAGAGAAGTCAAAATGAACAGGTCCATAATGTTTTACAGTGTTTAATACACCACATATTAGGGCTTGATTTATTTATTTTTTTCAGAACGTTTGACTGATTTACGATTTCATTTTTTTTTTACATTTAACTAGTCTACTTAAAAAAATTGAACATGACTCAAATATCATTTTCTTTATTAAAAGTTAAAGGAAGTTGTATTCAAGTGCAGCACGTGTGAAGTGGATGTAAAACAAATGATCTTCTTAAAAGTGGAAAAACACACATATTGTTTTAAACACAGCTATGGGCACAGCCTGTTTCCGCACCTCAATAAAAAGTGAATGAAGTAATTGCGATTGTTTATCTCGCAGTTCTGATGTTTCAGTTTCACAGTTGTGAGTTTGTATATCGCAATTCTGACTTTATAACTCGCAATTGCAATAAAAAAAGCATTTTCTCCTAAATATACTTTTTTCTCAGAATTGTGAAATATAAAGTCTAATTTTGAAGGAAAAAATAACATTTTCATACAGTTGCGAGTTTATATCTCACAGTTCTGACTTTTTGTTTAGAATTAAGAGATATAAACTTACAATAGCAAATTATAACGTCAAACTCGCAAGATAACTCACAATTATGAGAAAAAAACATCATAATTGCGAGAAATAAGCTGACTTTTTTCTTGCAATTCTGACCTTTTTCTCTCAGTATTGTGTGCCACTCACAATTGTGAGTTTTAAAGTCTAATTTATATTGAAAAATACTATTTTCTTACACCAAAAGCCCTATCATACACCCGGCGCAATGCAGTGCAAGTGTTTTCCCATCGTTAAACTAGCAAAAGTGGACTCAGACATGCCCTGAGTGCACTTGCACCGTGCGCTTTAGACCATGCGCTTAGATTGTTAAAATAGGGCCCCTAATGTTTATACGTTTCTCATAATTCTGACTTTTTTCTCATAATTGTAAAGTCAAATTTGTGAGCTATAAACTCGAAAAAAATTCATAATTGTGAGATATAAACTTTTTTCTTGCAATTCTGACTTTTTCTGAATTGTAAAAAATATACTCACAATTATTAGTTGTAAAGTCCAATTCTAAGGAAAAATACTATTTTCTTACAATTGTGAGTTTATATCTCGCAATTCTTGATAATAAAATAAATAAAATACATTCTTGAAATAATAACTTGCAGTTGCCCAGCTTTACCACATTTAAATCTCAAGCAGTTAAACAGCCCACCTTTTGAAGATGGTCCCAGAGATCTGAATAAACTGAGCTTCCAAAAGCAAACTGCTTCAGATAGTTCTGCGGGACAAGAACAACACAACTGTACTATCAGGTCACGAAATACGGCGTGAAAGTTGCATGAACTCTCGAACTTCTTCAAAAACATGAGAGTAGAGTAAGACTTACACCGAGTCCTTTGGCAAACACCGGCTCTGTCAGGAATTCAGAGAGCATTTTAAGCACCGCAGCTCCCTTTAATGACAAACATATGAAATGCATTTATCTCTGACGTGACTGAAACTACCCTGACTGCTTTACGACTTTATTTGCAACCTCTCGAGAGTGGTCAAGCTGAAACCCAACATAAAGATCCAAAACATTTTAATGTTGTAATCAATACTATTGTTTTTACTATTGCCGGCTGTTTGTTCTAATCTAGGGTGTTCTTAATAGTCGTTATGCTGTTTGCTATCCCGTTTCTGGATTTGTAGATTGTTGTCAGGGTGTTGCTATGTGTTTGCTACAATGTTAAGTATTCAGAATGATGACTAGAGTGTTCTTATTGTTTTTTAGGCATTGTTAAGTTGCTAGTTGTCATGATAATGCAGGAGATTTTGATACCTTGCTGTAGGATATGGTGTTGAACATTTCGCTGATTTCTGAAGGTGTGTTGACCTCTTCCTCCTTTCGGGAGAGGGGGTGAGAGGAAGTCAAGCTGTCCACAGCAAACGCGCTTTGCAGGTCGTACAGAATCATCTGCTCTTTCTGGCGAGGGACAGAGTTGATTATAAATGACATGTTACAAGGTGTGTCTCTTCAATACATTTAGCTGAACAACATGAGACAATACATCATCCTCTCTCAAAGGTGAAGTGTGTAATATCTGCACCACTAGTGGCTGTAAACGAAACTGCCAAAATAATTCATGTGTCCAGGTTTACCAAGTTTGTTTGCTTGTTTTGTTTTGGTTTATTTACCAAAAGCTTGTTTGACTTAATTAATTAATTAATTAATGGATGTTTCAGGTTCATCAAGAACTTGTTAAAGTAAACAGGCACGTTTTATATGTTGCTATTTCTAAATGACCATCAAAGAAACAGCATCCACCAACAGGACTGTCTGCTTCCAACCAACCAAACCTTTGCTTGAACAGACGATGTTTTGAAAGCTTCTACAGATTAGGCTACTTTTAGTTGTTTCTCTTCATTAAATTGGAATAGAGAAAGTACGTACATACTTCAACTTCAAATACAGGCACGTTTTTCTACACTATGTAAGTGCAATGCTGAGTATGTAATAGTGGACATCTTAAAATGATTTTAAATCCTCTGAATGATGTTCGTACCATGTTCCAGGTGGGCTCAGCATAATCAGCGCCCAGATACTCCACGTATGTAGCGAACCCCTCGTTCAGCCAGAGATCATTCCACCATTTCAGCGTCACGAGATTTCCAAACCACTGGAAGACACATAAATCACATGGCAAACGGTGCGAAGCAAAAAGTACTCCGAGTCCCCTTTACTGGGCCTAGACGTACCATGTGAGCCAGCTCGTGAGAAACAACAGTCACAATCCTCTGCTTGTTGCCATTGGCAGACGTCCGCGGATCGTATAGGAGAGCCGTCTCTCTGTAAGTAACAAGACCCCAGTTTTCCATGGCTCCTGAGCTGAAGTCAGGCAATGCAATCTGGTCTAAGAAAACAGGAGGATAACTGCTTATTCTACTGTGCTTTGAGGGGTTTATTTCTGATCACGAATGAAGCTGTTTATACCTGACTTAGAAAGCGGATAGCTAGTGTTGTAATATTTCTCAAAGAACTCCAGTATTGGCTGAGTGATTTTGAGCGCATAGTCGCCTTGCCCGTCTTCAATGGCTTTTTTTCTTGCCCATATTCTTACCTTTGACAAGCCAAACGAACAAGTTTTCAAATAACTTCAAGTCTATACAATATTCCTCTATTGAGTCATCAATAGGTGCAGAGTCCCTACCAAAATTCCCTTCTTGTCTTTAGCATTGATGTACTTGAAATCACTGACAACAAACGCGACGAGATACGTTGACATCTTCTTTGTGGGGCCAAATATCGTTCTGGTTACTGCTCCATCGATGATGACATTTTCTGTTTCTGAGACGGAAAAAAATAGAAATTATAATTAGAGCTATTTCTGAAAATGTTGCAAGTAATTAATGATTTTGAGTTCAAATTATTTACATTTGCATTTATGAATTTTGCATTTACATTTACATTCAGCATTTCCATCATATTAATAAAAAGTACATTTTAAAATATATTACATTTATGAATTTATTCAAAGTGACATTTAAAGGTATAGTCCACCCAAAAATAAAAATAATTTCATTCATATAATTCAAAATCAGACTTTTTGTTCTGTGCGACACGAAATATGATATGTTGATGACCAAATAGTTTGGTTCCCTTTGACTTTCATTATGTGCACAAAAAAATAAATAGAATATGTATATATATACAACTTTACTGTTTGAGCTACAAAAATGCCTTTAATATGCCAGTTAATTGTAGCTAATAGCATAAAAATGTAGTTCTTAAATTAAGATAATTAAAGTACAATACATTTGTCGTGGCATGAAAAATCGTAGAATAGATAGATGTTAAAACTGTTTAGAAGTCAATATATTGAGTAAGTGAATAGGCTAATTCAATATATTAAAGAAGTCCATTTTAATTCCATATAGTTAAACACATGTATCACTGGCCTACAGTCCACAGCATTTTGTTTTGCAATTGAAAAGCATTTTTTAGAGGGATATGTTAGAAATCTTGACATGGTTCAACTAATGGAATACAGAAACGCTGTTTTGATGTGAAATTGGCTCTGCAAGCAAAACATGATTTGAGCCAAAAGTTTGCCTGCTTTTCTCATGTTCAGATAGTCAAGAGAAAATAACTGCTTGGAAAACAAATACAGCTCAAATAAATGCCAACATCAGGAGGACAGATGCTGCCGAATGTCTCACAACCCGCAGACTATGACTCAAAAACCACAAAAGACATGCAAACGAATATGCAAACTTTGCACGAAATGTAGATTAGTCATCATCCCTTTCATGTTGTTCTGAACGCATAACTCTTTCTTCCATGGTTAACGGATGGGAGTTTTTGAATATCCAGCTCTATTTTTTAACCATCCGAAGCAGTACTTTTTGTTGTTGTTGTAAATTGACGCTTTGTTCTCTGAAAAGCGTCCTCTCTGCAGCAGCTCTCAGATCAAATACAGTGTCCACTCATCATTTCTGTAGTCTGTGATACAAGGCTATAATGTGGCTTCAGAAGGCTTGGGATATAGAACACAAGCCTTAGACTTTTTTAAATGATATTTGTATGGTGTTTTATTTTGTGGTCTTTACACACCCAGTTCCCTTTAACTTCCATGATAAAAAAAGAAAACTGAAGTGAAATTCAAGGCCGTTTCTAGATAAGTGCAGACTCTTTTCATTTTTAAATACACTAAAGACTGGCTCAGGAGACCGTTATGGGGCCCGCTTGTGGTCTAAGAGGGAGACAGTAAAATAAAATACATTAAAAAAGCTTAAAATATTTAAGGTATGTAGTATAATTATTTATTGTTCATTTGTTGTAATATTGGTTCATTTGAATCTTAATTTATTGTTTTAAGTTAATGTATTCAAATTTTAAATTTATAATGCTTTTTTAAATATTTAATTTAAGTAAATAAATCAGATGTTTGGAGGGTGAAACTATTGCAAATGTTATAGTAAAATTAGCATGTGACAACAACTGAATCCTGAATCTCCAGTGGGCCTGAGAAGCCGTTGTGCTGCAGCTTGTTTAGAGAAGCACGCACAGATTCACTCTTTCACTGAACACACATACAAGCTAATTAGTCAAGGAACTATAGGCTTTGTGATGATTGTTTGTCTTACTGATTTCTTGGCTGTTTGACAGTGCTGTCGTTCCCAGGTCATGGACGAGAGTGATATGAAACACAGCTTTCATGGCAGGTTCATCGAAACACGGGAACGCTTTTCTAGCGTAAGTGGCCTGCATCTGAGTGATGGCAATAATTCTGCAAAACATAAGAGCAGTTCAAGTGTTGCTGGATCACGAAACGATAAACTCAGATCAATTTCAACAAGTTAAACCCATTTTTTGTGCAGTTGCACTTATAAATACATTGCATTACTTTTTGTTTGTCAGTGGGGTGTCATATTTCTAAATTGAAATGATCTGCAATGTTTTTCTAAGATTGAAAGGAACAACATCGACAAAATGAGTCTTAGTAACACAAGTTACATGTCTTGATTTAATTGTATTATAAAAATATTAAACCAAGTGGCATTTATTTTTTAGCAACTTGTAAGCAAAAGATTTCAGAAAAAAATATGTTTGTTAAATTTTTAAATGATAAAACAATAGATATATTACCATTCAGATGTTTAGTGTTGATTTATAATAGTAATATTGTGAAATATTATTACAATTTAAAATAACTGTTTTATATTTTATATATATTTTAAAATGATGGATAGCTGAATTATCAGTGTCACATGATCTTGTTAATTTGGTGCTCAAGATTTTTTATATATATATAATTATTAATGTTAAAAACAGTTGTGCCTCTCAATATTTTTGTGGAAATCTTAATCCTTTTTTCTGTATTATTTGATGAGCAGAATTTTCAAAAAGCAGCATGAGTTTGAAAAAATATTAATAACATTAATTTTGTCACATTACACATGTGTTCTCTATATTAAAGAATAAATATTTTAAAACCCCCTCAGAGGAAGCCAACCCTCATACAGTATACAGAATTAACCAATTTTTGCCATAAGTGAAATATATTAAGTTTCTACAATATATAAATCTATTGTAGAAACTTAATTTTCTGTAAAGCTGCTTTTGCAACGATTGTATCGTAAAAAGCACTATACAAATAATCTTGAATTGAATTAAAAAGTATTTGAAATTCATTTGTTAAGTATACTACAAATACATCTAAACATATATGTGCTTAATAAAAAATATCCTGCAATTGTATATTTAGGATACTGTATGCTTAAAGTCTGATCAATTTTACCAACTGATTTTATACTTCATGCACTTTATTTGTGCAGAAGTAGAGATGTATATTTGATTGATGGCATGTATACTTCAGATACACTTTAAACATCTTGCATTAAAAGACTGATGTTATTCAAAGATCATGCGGTATTAATAAATATGCATTAAGCTCAAGAAGTACTCCAAATAAGTCTATTTTAATAGATTTGAACTAAACTTTGCATGAAATAAATGTATTTTGAATACATTACTTTAGGGTTTACTGACACCTTTTGTTCGATGTAATGCATCCTTGCAAGTATTTATTTAAAAGAGAATAGTTCTGACCCCAAACTTTTGAACAGTAGTGTATATGCTATTGTAAATGAATGCACATATGAAGTTTCGTGACATTTTCTGCTCGCTGAACATGACGGGAAGTACACCTGTGGTTTTCTGCTAGAACTGACTTCATACATCCACTGATCTTTAAAAGCAGTTGCAGAAAAGGCTCAGAAAGACGAAGTTATTTCAGAGAAATCTCTAGCAGATGTTTCATCTGTTTGCAGATGCCACGTGGTTTGATATTTTGTGTCTAATGGAAGGACGTTCTGACATTTTCAGCTGCTTTAGTATATATATATGTACTTTTTAGGAAACTGTGTTGCTTCCAAAAACAACTTCTCACTTTTTTTCCCCATCTTCCATGTATTCACTCCTGTAGAAACCCTCCAGATCATCAGCGAGCTCTCCGGTGAACTCCGTGTAGAGCCAGTAGGACTTGCCAGGCTTCAGTTGTCCCTCCAGTTGAATCACCAGATACTGTGTTTCCGTCTGAAACCAGGTTGTCTTTATGGCCGGAGCCGTTACCCCGCTCAGCCCCGTGAGTTTTGCATGGTGCCCCTTAAACAGAGTCAAGTTCAGCTCGTTGGAGTGAATTAATATCAGGTCTGTCTTCTTCACACAAGTAAACATCACTCCAGAGATCCCAGTGAAAATATACATCCCATTGGCGTTCCTCACCAAACGGGGCCAAAGAGTCACATTGTAGTACTCTGGAGACAGAGTATCAGGCAGTCTGTATTTGTCCCAGGGTTCGTTGGAAGTCTTCGGGGTGGGAGGTACTGGCGATGTAGTTGTGTTGGTGAATTTTGCTGCATTTTTGGACTTTTCTCGATTATAAACCGCTGATAATGCAATGATGGTCACCAAGGCTATTGCGGCCAGCACCATGGCTGCCGTGGCCAGATTTTTGCTGATGTAATATCCTTTCCCCATTGTTCACTGTGGTTTGAGTTGGGAAATAGGTGGTGTCCTTTATGTGCGTTTTACTTCTTTGCGGTGTTGTTGAGATGATGCTAGCACGACATTGCCTTCAACAAAAACAAATAGATGGTTTCCATCTTCGGTGATATAAATACCTAGAGGAAACAAGTGGAATAGTTCATCCAAACATAAAAATGTCAATATTTACTCATGACATTTCAAATTGAATGCCTTTCTATTACTGTGGAACAAAACAGGAGATATTTTGCAGAACCTCCACGCGGCTCTTTTCCAAACAATAAAAGTGAGACAGCATTATTTTACTATTTATAACATGCTCTTGTTGTATTTATTACTATTTTAAAGTGTTGCTAGATTAGTCGATAGTGAGAATTGGTCAAAAAAAAAAGTGTTGATAAATTAGTCACAAAAGACACGTGTTGCTACACAGTTGAACTTTTTAATGGGATTTTGTCATTTTTATTAATTTTATTTTCTTGTTTCTTATTTGATTTTAGTTTAATTTCACTTCAACATACACGTATTTCATTTAGTTGTCAGGGCAATATTTGTACATTTGTATTTATTATTTATCGGTGCATGCCTTCAGTGGTGTCCTGCATGAATTAATCCACCTCTTAACACCATCATAATGATGCCATGGCTGTAGAAACCATAAATATTTTACAGAAATGCAGTATAACAGGCCATTGCATCACAGACAGGCATCTCATGTCGAGAGAGTATTAATGCTAGTAATGCTATTACTAAAGCAAGAAACCCAATTAACACAATTCAACAAGTTGCCACAGCTGCGCAATGAGCATCATTTCTAGCTGAAGCATTAACACTAATAATATGATAAAAATATAGTCCACCCGATGCTCTTACAGACATGCATTAACTCACACATATTATTAGGCCAGCAGAGAAGGCACTGTTAATTATATTTAATTTTTATAGCATTTATACATATTATTTATATACTGTAAGTATTCATGCAATATTTATTTATATCAATTACACACAAAACAATTTTTTACTCACACACAACTAATGAATGATTTGCAAGCTGTATAGACAACTTTTACAGTAGATTTATAAAACGGTATAATACTGTAGCTCAGAAATGCCCATCTCCATTCACTTTCATTGTATGTCAAAATCTACTAGAAAAAAACTAAAATTAATAACTTTAAAATAAAAAATAGATAAAATAAAATATGTAATAAAATAGTTTTTTTTCCATTTAAATACACAATGTCATATTTAATACACTACATATTCATATTAACCCAAGTTAAACATGGTGTTCAATCAATTGGCTGATAAAATCTGCACTTCTGTTTTGTGGTGAAGAATAAAAAGATTGAACTCTGCTTTAGGTCTAAATAATATTGTGTCCTAGTACATAAAGTCCCATGCTGCACATCTGGAATAATCAAATGCACTAAATCATTGTGTGTGGTTTTCACAGGTGCTTCCTCTTGATACCTGGCCTCGTTTACCGTCTTCCTGTTACCATGTTCTGTGCGTTCAATCAACAATCACATATTAACACTTACAAGCTGTTTATGTGTTAGAAAGCAGAAATATGAGCAAAAGTGAACAGGCTTGTAAGCTTGGACAGATTTGAAGTGCACTCGTAATGGATCACGTCTTTGGTTCAGGATAGAATAAGATGAGATTCACTTTCAGTTAAACCAATGATAACACGAGCAGTCTTTTCAGAAGAAGAAGAATCTGTGTCTCTGTAAGAGGGAAATGTGTGTGAGAGTTCAACATGCAGATGTTTTTGTGTTGGAAAGAAACTGCAGGGGTCGCATAGTGGGGCAACCAAAAATAATCATAACACCAATAAGCTTTGCCATAAAAATGCCATAATTTATTTGATTTGAGTTCTTCAACATAAACATATTTCATGCAGTTGTCAAGGCAACATTTTTATATTTTTATTGATGAATTGTATTTTATTTATTTATATAACATCTTTATATATATATATATATATACTGTGTGTGCGTGCGTGCGTGCGTGCGTGCGTGCGTGCATGCGTGTGTGTATATATTAATATTTAAAATATATATTTTTAATCATTTCTTGATTTCTATTTACATCAAGGTACCTGAAAAGTATATATATATATTATATTGTTAATGCTAAATATATATTCATTATTTCAGATGTTTTGAAATTAATTCTCTCAGAAATTGCTTGTATATTTCACAAGTAATTACAAAGAACTGGCAAATAATACACTGAATTAAAAGTGAAATATTGAATTAGACTGAACAGGTATTTTCGTGTAATCTGAACTCCAGTAATCTTTATTTGATTTACAACTTTATTGTTTTTAACTAGTCCACTAGCTTGATCTGAATATAAACCAGTATGGAAATTCATGCTGGTCTCAACTGATTTGAACAGGTATGCCAAAGCCTTTATTGCATATTATAAATTCATGCAATCATTGATATGAATATTTTGCTCTTACCTTTCAGCTGTAAAACCATTTTGCTTTAACGCCTGTCTGACAGCAATACGCCTTTCGCTCTACTGCGTACGACCATCTCCACCTGGAAGTTGTTTGACGTAAGTAAATATACATAAACTTATTCTCTCCAACCCTCCAAAATATGAAACACCCACACTGCAGTCCAAACCAAAGAAACACATCTGATCTGTTGACCATATGCTAAATCCCTCTGCATGCAGCAGCGCAGGAGCGCAGAGATCGTGCAGCAGTTCTCTCGCTTTTGTAGAAAGACTTCTTCTTAGTTCGTGTGTGAGATAAAAGTCAAATTAAATAAACACACACACACACACATGCTCGACTGACGAACAGAAGAGAGTAGAAGTGCACATACCAGGTATCCACAGGGAAAGTCACAGAAGTGGGAGAGTCGGTGAATATGATGAGGCTGATGGGAAAAACAAACACACACACACACTTCTTCCACTTGGGAGGAGGGGCGAAACGAAGCTCAGATTTTCTCATACACACACACACACACACACACACACACATATGCACACGGACTGTGACTTCTCTAACAAATCTTTGTCAAGGGGAAATATGATCACCCTGAAGCATTTATTGTTCTGTGTTTTCCTAGCTCAAGAGGCTCTGTTATGTTTAATGAGCACAGTTTGAGACCACTGTTGAACCTCTAATGAAGGTACACTGGATATTACAAAAGTGCTTTTCTCAAGAGTAAATTAAGAAATTAAGAGATATTGAGAGTTCTGTCCTGTGGCTATATTGGGTATTTTTTGGCACAAAAATGCAAAATTGAAACAGTCATTATTATACTGTTTATCATCCGTCTGCCATCAGCTATGATCTTGAAAGGTAATTAGGATGTGATTGTATTTTATTAAAGCCCAGTGTTTATCTTCCTTTAGGAAATCATAATCATCAATACATCAAAAACAGACAAAGTGCAATACTTGCTCGACATCAAACCCAAGTATGTACAATTATATACATACTATACATACATATATGTACACAAGCAGCAATTATTTGATCAAAAATACTGTGAAAACACTATTATTGTGAATACTATTATAATCTAAAATACGTGTTTTCTATTTTAATGTCATTTCTTTTGAGTGTAATTTATTTCTGTGATGCAAAGCTGTATTTTAGCATCATTACTTTAACTCTCATTATCACATGATCCTTCAGAAATCATTTTAATATGCTTATTTTCAAGAATATTTTCTTATATTATGAATGTTGAACACAGTTGTGCTGCTTGCAATACTTGTTTTTCAGGATTAGTTAAATAATAGAAAATTCAAAAGAACAGCATTTGTTTGAAATTACTGTCTGTTTTAATCAATTGAATGCATTCTTGCTGAATAAAAGTAATGTAGATTTTGATGAATTGCTAAATGAATAAATGCAAACGTTAAAGAGCACATTTCAAACAGCTTAAATGTTAAAATGCAACAAAGATCAGGGTGGAATTATGGCAAAATATTAACAAGCGTATTGAAATTCATAGAAACTCATCTGTTGTCAGTATGCATGCGAAAGTGTTTTCCCAACATAAACCATCAGCTGAAATGCAGCACACAGGGAATGCCAAGCAGATCAACAGACACAGTCTTGATGGAAATGTTCACAATCATATTGTTTCAGGAGATGATTCAAACGAGTTATGAAAACTTGAACTCTAAATCAGATGGGGATTGTCTGATGAAGTTTTGAAGGGGAATATGTGTCGTTGCACATATTAAAGTGTGGCACCTAATATAGGTTAGAGATTGTATTCTACCTCCATTAGCTGGTGATGGAGTTGTGATAATGTGATATTTCCTGCAAAGAAAAGCAATTTCCTTCAAGTCCTGCTGTTACGTGTGTCAAACTGTAATAACCAAAGAATCACAGGTTTAAAGACACTCTTTAAGTGCTAACATGAAAGTACAGTTTGCATCAAAAGGCAGTACATGCAGATAAATAATACCTAAATATACCTCAGTTTGTGTTTTAGTGATTTTCTTTTAGTAGGTTATGTAGGAAGCACAGTTCATTTTAAGATACCTTGTTTTTGCTTGCTAAACTTTTCCAAACTTTTCCTCATTTCCAAAGTACAGCAAATCATGATCATGTGTACTTAGTAAGAAGAACCATATGTTATGCATTTACAGGCCACTCAGAAAAAAATGAATGAGAGAAGTAATGTGTTTGTTATTTGTTATTTGTAATTTGGCAGTTATTTCAGTGTTGGCATCATATGAGCTCTTCTGAGTGGTTGCATCATCTCCGGTGTTCGGTCATCTCAGATCTGTACAAACTGACAAAAAGGTAAAACCTGAATGCACTGTAAGTCGCTTCGGATAAAAGTGTCTGCTAAATGCATAAATACAATGATTCTCTATATAATGGCAGTACTTTAAATTGGTGCTTTTCACAAACTTATTCAATGTTTTCTGTCATTTCCAAATGCATTTTCCATGCCAGTATATTACTTCAACAGTGTCAGTTTCAGATTTATACAGCTCTTACATTAAAACAAAATATGCTTGGTCACAGTACTTTAATTAGATGGTCTCTTTTATTGGCATTTATTTACCAGAAGTTTTGGACCCCATTTAATTACATTTTGTGAACAAGAAACTTGAAATACTGAAATACTGAACTGTCATACAGGTTTTGGGAAGATTTGAGGATGAGTCAGTGTTATTATAGTAAAATAAATCAAATATAATTAAACCCATAAAAATGTTTAAAATGAAAACCAATTTTTTTTATTAAATATAATATTTTATTTCATTTCTCATTTTTTATAATATAACTCTAAACTAAACAAACTCAAACTAATCAATTCAAATTCAAGAAACCTATAAAAACATTAAAGAACAAATCAAAATGACAAAACAGCAAAATTACTAAATCTTGACTTTTTATGTTTATTTCTGATTTTCGTTTAGTTTAACTTGAAGTACTAAAAGAACTAAAACTAAATAAAATAAAACTAATAAACAATGTATATGGACAAATACAAAAATGATAAAAATGGCAACAACACACAGTATAATGACTAAAAATGTAACTAAAATGAATGTAAAAATAGAAAACAGAAATAAAATCTAGTTAAAATGTTTGCAAAATGTATAGTAGTAGTAGTATAGTAGTATAGTATAGTAGTATTTTTTTATAATTGATACTATAATAACACCAGGATGAATAAATCATGTCAGAATCCCTATCTTTTAGGTTAATGTCTAATGCTTTGCATGCATGACAAATAAAACAATGGCTGTAAATATTTGAACAGAAATGTGCTGATTGTGTCAGAATTGGACAGCATGGTTAAACTGGTTAGTGTTCCTCTAGTTTCACAACCGAATTTAGCCACCGACAGGAAAATAGTACAGTTGGGTCTCTGTGGTTCAGTTCAAATACCTCGGCCTCAAAACACACGAATCTCATTTCCTGTGTGAAAATGAATGCAAGATGCTCATTCGTACTTACAGTACCTCGCCTGACTCTGTTCACCTCCGAGAGCACAGCATATCGTTCTGTCTCTGAACGCTGCAGTTATTGACCGCTGGCACCGTGTGTGTTAGTGTGTGTTATGTAACCTCTTTCACTAAGTGACTTTAGCTTGGGGATTTTTCTCAGAGTTGTGTTTGATCAGAAGGCAGATTGTGAGAAGTTTAGAGAGGCCATAAGACAAACTTCATTTCTGACCTGTCTAAATGAGTGTTCATTGTCTGGTCTTTCAAGCTCTGTTGTTTATTGTGGCGTTCTTTCTCTTGGCTTGTGCACACTAGAGTGAATGACGATGAGTAAGTGCACAGGTTTGCATTTATAAACATGTCTCTGATGTTTTTCATTATTAATGTCCATGGACTGGCATGAATCGAGCTTTGACTCTTGTGAATCATAGAGCAGAGTAGGTGGCATATAATAGCTTGTATACCTTTTACAATAATATAATAATAGGCCTAGTTCAGGGGTCTGCAACCTTCAATGCCAAAAGAGCCATTTTCACCCCTTTCCTACCGAATAAAATCCACTTGGAGCCACAAAATATTTGATGCCCAAATAAAGATGACACGGCATATAGCTAAAGTTTTATATTCAGATGTTACAGGAGTAGCAATCATTTCAGAAGTGAGGGGACAGAAATGTCAAATGTAGTAATAATAATAAATAAGTATTATAATATATATGTATGTATAATTGACAAAAAAAATCTATTTTAGTTGGCTCAGAAATAAAATATACTGCTGGACAATAACCAATAATTTGTCTTCTTATTTTGTATTAATATTTTACTAATGACAATTTATGGTTATGAGTGTACAATCAGTATATACTGCAAACACTTTTTACATTTTTTTCACAGAATAAGGAAGAAAATATATGTGACCCTGGAGCACAAACGCAGTCGTAAGTGTAGCAATAGCCAAAAATATTTACACACAGAGGTTTACACACAGTCCTTACTGGCATACATCCGTTACGTATATTTATATATATACATATATATATATATATATATATACTGCCCGTCCAAAATATAAGCAAATAGGTAAGAGGCTTCCATTGGATAACTACTGCATGGATGATTATGTTTCAGCGGGCAACGAGTTATTTAACCCTAACTGATGCAGTGAGTAGCTTCTCCTTTCTTAAACAACCATGACGGAAGACACATCCTGTGGTTATGAAAAATATGTTAATCTGTTTCAGAAGGGTCCAATTATTGACATGCATCAAGCAAAGAAAACATCTAAGGAGATTGCTGAAACTACTAAAATTGAGTTAAGAACTGTCCAACGCATTATTAAAAACTGGAGGGATATTGGGGAACCAGCATATACATACTAATCTTGATTGATCGTGATCATTTAAACTTTTGGTGAAATCAAATAGTAAAAACAACAGCAGAACTCAAGGCTATGTTTAATAGTGAAAGTAAGAACATTTCCACACGCACGATGTGAAGGGAACTCAAGGGATTGGGACTAAACAGCTGTGTAGCCTTAAGAAAAACATTTATCAGTGAGGCTAATCGGAAAAACAGCTTCAGTTTACCAGGGAGCATAAATATTGGGCTTTGGAGCAATGGAAGAAGGTCATGTGGTCTGATGAGTCCAGATTTACCCCGTTCCAGAGTGATGGTGCTTCAGGGTAAGAAGAGAGGCGGATGAAGTGATGCATACATCATGCATGGTGACGACTCTCACGTCATCAATACAGGATCCTGACGAACATTCATGCAACTCTGGACGGGAATAAATGTTGTAACATTGCAGAAGCTTATCGAAACGATGCCACGGCGAATGCGTGCCTAAAAGCGGTCCAATGAAATATTAGAGTGTGTGACTTATTTTTTGGACGGGCAGTGAATACATATAGGAGTGAGACATATTCAAGGGTTCTTTATTATTCGTCACATACACAATCATACAAGTATAATCAGTAGTGAAATGCAAGTAGAATTGAAGAAAAATACAGCATTTACATGAGGAAAGGGAGGAGAAAAAAATTATCCCCAGACTATGCTCCTTGGGGAGTACAGTGTGAGAACAGGAAAAACACCTCAGCAACACAAAAGCACATACACGACAAAGCCACAGGGAAGTGAATCCGGCCCAGCAAGCAGCCATCTGATCCGCAGCCACTGATCCGCGCTGGTCAGACCCGCTTGACCAGGCCAGCGGATCGAAGCGAACAGAGGCGAATGGTCGAGGGGGCAATGTCTGTAATGTCTGTGGGGAGGAGGAGAGTGTCTCACTGCATTGCACTTCTGGGGTTTTTCCTGCAACAGCCTTGCCAAGGCCACTGTAGGGGAGCCAGAAAAAGATAAGATTGTTTTGTCTTTGGGCGGTAAACATTCCAATTTTGCAGACTACTCTCTGTCCGTTTTTGTCCATTTTGGTCTCATTTTAATAAATTTTCCTTTGTAAAGCCTGTGAACTTCTCCTTGGTAGAATCCATATTGCGATTATAGTTCAGTCTCAATGCTGACCGCTCTTCCCACAGCTTCAATCATACGGGCAGCCTTGTGGGGCTTTGGACAGCTGTTCCGTTTTCTGAATTCTTCGATAACCCAGGGCAGAGCCTAATCCAATCAGCAAAATACCTGTTATCATGGTTCCGAATAGGTAGATATCAATGTCCTCCACGGAAAGAGCCGCCAGACACACGATTCGCCACCTCTCTCCCACGCCATCGTATAGCCGGCTGCGAGCGTTCCGTCAGGGCAGTCAGGTTCCCCGAAAGTTTCGCAATGATAGTGTCAATTGCATTAAGAGACCAGTTAATCCATAATATTTTAGTTTGGAGAGCAGTGCAGAGAGAGTCTCTCACGAGACAAGGGAGCAAAGCAGGGAAGATAAGGGTGAGGACGGGGAGAGAAAGCGACCGCCTCCATTGAGAGCCAGAAGAGAAGAGAACATATTTGAATATAGCTACATTTTTATTTCAAATGTAGGAAGAGGGTTATACACCAGGATGATTATGTTTTTCAAAAAGTTTGTGAATATGTAAATAGCACTATACTGATAGAAATAATTATTTCCTTTTGTTTTCTTTAATTGTATTTATTTATTTAGCTGGAAATATGTAGCTACTTTTATGTTTTAAATTTAGGAGGAGGGTCCTTCAGAGGAGGAGGATCGTCATATTTTAAGTTTGATGGTCCCTCTGTGTATAAATAGTATAGCCTACTATAATCATAGAAATAATAATTTCATTGTGTTGTATTTATGTCATACATAATATTTTTCACACATATAAATAATTAAAACAGCTGGAACTATACCTTAATATTCTAGAAGGGGGATTTCGCAAGAGGATTTTTCAAAATGTTTGAGCTCTCTGTGAATTAAAAATTGTATAAATAAAACAATATATATAACACTTATTTTTCATACCGTATAAGTTTTTCTATATTCATTAAAAATATTTGCAAACAGAAATGTGCAATATAAATGAAACACATATCCAAATAAGGAAGCAGATTTTACACATGTTATTGGCTGATATTCACACAATGGCAAAAAAATGAATACAAAAAATCCGTCATCACACAACATGGCAGGCCATTATGCCTGTCCATATCTCCAGCAAATTCCTTTATTTAGTGAATATCCAAACTAGAGCTCATTCACAGACGGATGCAGTGAAGTGAAGCGCACCTGTCCCGCTGAGAGCTGGTGGGTGGCCTGTTTCAGATCAAGTATTGTACCTCGTTGCACTGATTGCACGGTTCTTAGGCTTTTCATGAGATCTGAGGAGCAACAGCAGGTTCACTTGACCTCCGGTGACCTTTGATACATTACAGGAAGTGTTTAGATAAAGCGCTGTCAAATAGACCCTCGGTCTCAGACGGCACACCCATCTACCGCCCACAGTCTGTTGACCGGCCGTCTGATGTATATTGTACACAAAAAGGGCAAGAGCTTTCTAAAACTTGTAAACTTTAAACTGCAATGCAATTTATGGGAATCGGTCCATCAGAAATGTGTGCATGACGTACTAAGCTGCTACAGTGAACATTTCTGACAAAGAAAGATTTGCAACATAACCTTTTTTAAATATTTAGTTTGAGCCACTAAACAAATAAGTCTCTGTTTTGTGCTCAGGTGTATTTTTGTTAAAATCTCGTTGAATGTTCTTTCTGAACAAACTTTTCCTTCTAGTGTCATAGCTGAAATCCAGTCTGATGAGAGTCTGATAATTCTCCTTACACTTTTAACATTCCTTGTGCATGCTGAATTCATTAATATCATTCTCTGTGCTGTGAAATGTCATTTTTAATTCAAAATTGTGACATTTGGTTGAATGTATTGCTGTGGGGGAAGCCTTTTGTTGAATTCATGACACAATCAAAGTGACTTATTTAAGTGCCTAGAATACAAAAATATGACTTTTAATGAGTTAATATCCAGCTTGTCTGATGGTCAAGTGGTGAGCTTTACTTCACTGCAGCACTGAACACAGCAGCAGCTGTAAAGTCCAAACCTGAAGATAAACGACTACCAGCGCTTCGTGACTTTTGGAAATCAAAGTGAGTGATGATTTCCTTCCGTCGTCGAAAAGAGGGACGAATCTTAAAAAAAATAATAACCACCCAGATATGATTATAAATGCTTTGAAACTCTTTTAATTAAAGTAAACACCCTTAAAACATTATTGCTGAGATTTGTACATAAAATGAGATGAGATTTATAAAAACAAAAATGAGATTTACCAAATATATAACTTGAAATGTAAAGTTACATTAATTTACTATAATGATTTAATGAAGACTATACTACCTTTCTTTCTTTCTTTCTTTCTTTCTTTCTTTCTTTCTTTCAAACACAAATATTAAAGAAGTTTCAAGGCCCTGTAATTTAATATGATTTGATTTAATTATTTATTTATTAATTAAATTAATATGCGTTATTTTTATTTTTAAGAATAGTTTTTGACACACATAATTACAAAACTAAACTAAAATGATGAGAATATATTTTAAACAATATTTTTCATTAGAAGTTGTTAATTATTTTATAAAATAAAGGTAATTTTTCAAAGTATTATTTACTTTAAATATAACTAGCAGTCATCGTTTTATTAACATTATAAACTTTCTATACTGTAGAGTAACTTAATACAAATATTTCTCTCTCTCTCTCTCTCTCTCTCTCTCTCTCTCTCTCTATCTCTCTATCTCTCTCTCTCTCTCTCTATCTCTCTATCTATCTCTCTCTCTATCTATCTATCTATCTATCTATCTATCTATCTATCTATCTATCTATCTCTCTCTCTCTCTCTCTCTCTCTCTCTCTCTCTCTCTCTCTCTCTCTCTCTCTCTCTCTCTCTCTCTCTCTCTCTCTCTCTATCTATCTATCTATCTATCTATCTATATATCTCTCTCTCTCTCTCTCTCTCTCTCTCTCTCTCTATCTCTCTCTCTCTCTCTCTCTCTCTCTCTCTCTCTCTCTCTCTCTCTCTCTCTCTATCTATCTATCTATCTATCTATCTATCTATCTATCTATCTATCTATCTCTCTCTCTCTCTCTATCTATCTATCTATCTATCTATCTATCTATCTATCTATCTATCTATCTATCTATCTATCTATCTATCTATCTATCTATCTATCTATCTATCTATCTATCTATCTATCTATCTATCTATCTCTCTCTCTCTCTCTCTCTCTCTCTCTCTCTCTCTCTCTCTCTCTCTCTCTCTCTCTCTCTCTCTCTCTCTCTCTCTCTCTCTCTCTCTCTCTCTCTCTCTCTCTCTCTCTCTCTCTCTCTCTCTCTCTCTCTCTCTCTCTCTCTCTCTCTCTCTCTCTCTCTCTCTCTCTCTCTCTCTCTCTCTCTCTCTCTCTCTCTACAACAAACTCTCGTTAAATAGTAATTTATTGCATTGGACTAGTAACATAATATCCAATTAGTTCCAGAGTGAAGATTTTTCTAAAGCCTTTTTGGGTTAGAAGAGACTCTATTCCAGTGCTTTGGTTTGTCATCATGCCAGTATTATGAAGCACGCCTAGCTGCAGAGTGAATTGCATTAGTGTAATGCAGTCTGGAGTGTAATACTATGCATCCCCACAACATAATACATAGGCCCATTGGCCCAGCGACTGTACAGTTCATCTTACTAAAAGTGTAGTTTGTGTTTTTGTGAGGGGAACCCTTGATTACGAGCCTCTGATGTTCAGATGACCCACGACTTGTGCAATAACTAAAATAGCAACATGCTGTTAGCCAACAGTCAGTCAGCCTGCTTATATACTTCAGATACGACAGGATTACTTCTTAGCCTTCGTCTGCTCGCTTGATTCCTGGAAAGAAGGGAAAAAACCCTCCCTACAATCATTCTCAAGGAGATTCTTAGTAATGCATTTCATTATACACTCCTTATGGGTCAGCAATAAGGGCCAAAGCTTGCCATTAATCCCGAATTGTGTATTTTTGTTGACTCACGCTAAAAAAAAAAAAGTTCCAAAAAGGAGCTTTCGCAACAGTGCCATATAAGAAGCATTTTAGGTTCCCCAAAGAACTTTTCAGTAAACAGTTCATATATTTCTTAGGTCACACACTGTGTAATGGGAGCGAATCATCTAATTATTGTTCAGTGTTGAAAACAATTCAAAAGATGACACTGAGATGTACATTATAATGATCAAAGATTATCCATTTTTTTGTTTATTATACAGCTCATTACATTTAACCTGCATTATATAAGTGCCAATCTGCATTATCTGTTCAATTTATGATTTTATCTTATTTTAAATGCATTTGGTTTGTTTTTATAACATGTTTGTTTATTGAACCTTGTACACCAACTGTTTGTTTGTAAGCTTGTTTATTTGTTGTCCTATAATTTCTGTCAACTATAGTTGTATATGATCTTATCCGTTTAATGACTTTTGTTGAAAAATTATAATTGTATAATGTGTAATTAAAACCTTGTGATTTACTGTGTCAAATGCTTTCCTTGCATAGACAAACAGCTCCCACCACTATGAAGAACTTCTATGTGATAGAAAGGTTCCCTGAATAATAAAGGTTCTTTGTGAAACCACTGACGTCAATAAACAACATTTATTTTTAGGAGCATGAGGAGATATTTGGATTGAACATATTTTGCACCCCTTTTCCCATCTCATCCCGAATTCCATTCCTCCTCAAAAACAAACAGTGGCTCATTAGCATGTGTGACCCGCTGGTGGTAAACACATTCATTTCCACTTGAGCGCAGAGAGAGAATTAAAGCAAAAAGAGGCGCTCGATGTAGGTGGGCTGTGTGCCGTCTTTATGGGGACGGTTTATGAGGATTTAACAAATGCAAGAGGACAGGCAAAACATTGAGTGGGTGGGGAGATCGGAAGGGCACACTGGTACAGTTTGTGCTCGTTGGAGGCTGGATCGCTGTAGTTGTAGTCTTGGGTGGCCGTGGATGTACAGTCCATTGTTTAATGGGTGTATGTGTGCTCTCTCCCTATAATTTTCGAAATGTGACAAGGGCTTAAATGTGTGTGCCAAGATCGAGTTATTTGTGCCACATTAACACAGTTCTTTTGTGCTCTCCTCTTTGGGCCGAAAGAGCTCTGTAATTATGCTGATAATCAAGACTGTCACAGATTATATACTTACAAGACTTTTCTTGTTTCATTAGATAATGTGTTACATTCCAAACAAACCCTGAACTTGTTGTGCTCAAATGTATCTCCTGTTTGTTTGAAAACGCTCCATCAGCCACAGGGTTATATAATAAAAATAATAATAATAAGGTTCTATTGTATATACCCTTTCTGACGCTCAATAAACACTTTCAATAGGAACATCAGAGATGTGAGAAAACATCAAACAATAATAATAATAAAAACTTCAATTAGCATATACAACATAAGACAAAATAAACAGAAGTTAACTAAGCAAATGATGATCTTCAGTATTGGAAGGCAGTTCATTTTACTATTTAAAAGTTAAGCCTAAAATAATTGCTTTTGGATCATCTCAAAAGAAATAATGTGCTGTGTCTACCTGATATATTCCAAATTTGTGCCCCATTTGTGATCATTGGTATTGTAATCATAGAATATATGTATGTTTATGTTATTATTATTTTGATGGACACTATAATGTGGAGAGTTATTTGAAAATATTCATGATTATGTGTTTTTATTTATTTAATTCTATGCTGATAATCAAGACTGTCACAGATTATACTTTGGCAAAAGGCTTTTCTTGTTTCATTAGAGAAAGGACCACCAACATCCAAACAAACCCTGAACTTGTTGTGCTCTGTATCTCCTGTTTGTTTGAAAACGTACCGTATCAGCCACAGGGTTATATAATAATAATAATAATACGTTTTATTTATATAGCGCCTTTCTAGAGCTCAAGGACACTTTGCAATAAACATCAGAGATGTGAGGAAAACATCAAACAATAATAATAATAAAAACTTCAATTAATATACAACATAAGACAAAATAAACAGAAGTTAACTAAGAAATGATGATCTTCAGTATTGGAAGGCAGTTCATTTTACTATTTAAAAAGTTAAGCCTAAAATAATTGCTTTTGGATCATCTCAAAAGAAATAATGCCGCTGTGTCTACCTGATATATTCTAGAATTTGTGCCCCATTTGTGATCATTGGTATTGTAATCATAGAATATATGTATTTTTATGTTATTATTATTTTGATGGACACTATAATGTGGAGGTTTGAAAATATTCATGATTATGCTGTTTTTTTATTTATTTAATTCATTTTCATTTTGTTTCATTTTAGATGTATTTTAAAATTATTACTTTTACTATTATTGTCACGGACAACATAATGTAGAAGGATGAAATATTCATGATTATGCACATATTTTAAGCACCCGTTTATTTATTGTATGTGTTTTTGATTTTATTTACATTTTATATTAGAATTTAGAATTAATTTTTCAAATGAATATGTGTTTCATTCAAAACATTTTGTTTTGCTTTAGACATTTTTTTATTATTATAATAAATTCAGTTATATTATTTTATATGTTTATATTGTTACATTTACATTTATGCATTTAGCAGACGCTTTTATCCAAAGCGACTTACAATTGCATTCAGGTTATACATTTTCATTAGTATGTGTTCCCTGGGAATCGAACCCACAACCTTTTGCGCTGTTGACGCAATGCTCTACCACTGAGCCACACAGGAACACGATTGTTAATTTAAAATGTATGTACTGTATGTGAATATGCATACATATTTACTTTGCTGGTTCACCTGCTCAAATACTGTCATGGTTAATGTATGTTGTGTGTAACTGTATGTTGTTCTGTGTGTCTTTTCACAGTTTTTATTCTTTGTTTTGTGTTGTGAGAAAAAGTGGTAAGTACCAAATACATTTTTTAAATGGATATGTTATTATTACAGCTAAGGTATTTCACACTTTTCCTCCTGAGAGATGTAAAGGGTTATAGACTTCTGAACCTAATAAAGTGATTCGAAATTAGATTTGTTTTTCACATCTTTATGGTGTATTGTTTTATTGATATACTGTACAATACGGTGTTCAGAGTCGGGGCTAATCTGTCTATACAGGGCATCGCATTTGAATGTGTAAGTGCTTCAGGTCTTCCTTGTTTTTTAATCTTCAATACATTTGCATGACGTGATTTTTCTTGGCTGATATTAATCACTTCATGATAGTCATTTTATGGAAAATCTGGTGAGTGTTGACCGCTGTGGAGCAGCTAAAGAATTCAGCCGCTTCAAAATAAATGCATCTGTTTATTAAATACTTAAAATGTTTTTTTTATTGGATCTCATATTTGACCATTTTTTTCAATCGTCGTATCATAAATTGTATTTGTTTAAATTTTTAAGCACAAAATTCAGATAACGAAAATAAAATGTAAATTATTATAAGCTCTGCCACATCAAATCATGCAAAGATTCTGTTAATTAACTTCTTTTATGTACGTAGATGTGCTAACACACTCAAAAACACTATTGATGTAATGTTTATATTATTATAAAATATATTGTTTTATAAAAAGTGATAGCAGTTTCACTTATTCAATTGCTGATAATGTACTCGCCCTCAGACCATCCAAGATGTAGAGTTTGATTCTTCATCAGAACAGATTTAGAGAAATATATCATTCCATCACTTGTTCACCAGTGGATCCTCTGCAGTGAATGGGTGCCGTCAGAATGAGAGTCCAAACAGCTGATTAAAACATCTCAATAATCCACACCACTCCTGTATTATATTTTAGCCTGAAGCAATGTTTTGAAGTTGAAGCGTATTAATGATGGATTATTTTAAAAACATGCAGCTTTTCACTTCACAAGATGTAAATTGATGGAGTACATATTTAGCAAATGTTCATTTTAGGGTGGACTATTCTTTAAGACTTCTATACCAGGTCAGAAGCACCTACTTAGAGTATGAACATTTTCCTGTGCGATCCTTGTCTAGACACGTAGTGTATGACTAGATGATGTGTCATTCGTTCAGTCTCATGTTTTGCCGTGTCTCAAAGAAAACAGCTCAATGGAACTATTCATTATGATGTTTCAACTCATAATGTGTCAGTGTTACATGCATATAATTTGTAGCAACCCAAAGCAATTGCTTTTGGTTTTGAGTTAATATTGCTTCCAGTAAGTAATCCAAACCTGCTGTTATTTGTGCAATGACTCAGTGATGAAGAACATACTGACATTAATACATACAACCTCATCCAAATCCTGAAAACCAAACCAAGAGCTCTTTACAGGAAATAATGACCAATGTATCTTACATTTAAACTAGATGATATCAATAAATCAACATCTATTAAGAGAGAAATAATTGTATTATAAAGTTTCATTTTGGCTTTTTATTTTAGATTGTTTAAATAATTGATTTCATATTTTGCTGCAATATTTATTGAGTACAACATCACTGTGCTCAACTTTATTTTTGGATGCGTAGATCGATCAGTAACATCACTATCACATTAAGGACCTACACTTGCTGTATCTTCTTAATTAATTAATTTGTTATTTTATTCTGCAACAGAGCAATGACTTCAACATGAACAATTCGTATTATTATTTAGTAAATAGTATTATTTTAAAATCATAATATTACTATTTTATATAAAATATTTTTGTATTTATTATTGCTTAAAAATGCAAAATCATGCTATATGAGTTCGTACTAATTATGGATGAAACCAATGTTATGACACATTATGACATTATATTGCATGAGTGTTTCCCAGCAGCAGAACAGCGTGCTTTGTGAGACTAAATTACAAGTGCTGCATCTGATTCCCAAAAGAGGCAATACACTCGCTGTTTACTGTGTTTGAGACTGTATAGGAACTGTAGGAAAATACATGAACCTGTGATAGTTTCATCTGTGTGAATGTAACATACAGAAATAATGTATTCATTATTATTACTATAAATAATACATAATATTATAAATACATATTTTAAATATTATCTCTTGTAGAAAAAAAACAATATTTTGTGAATGTAATTTAAATAAATGAATATCAAACAAACAAGTAGTTTTAAATAAATCAAATTACAACTTTTTTCAATAAATATATATATATTTTCTTCTGATAAGAGTGCCATTTTTGTAAGAATGTAACCATTTATCATACAAATTACGTATTAGTATAGAAATGCAATAGTAATACTGTTTTATATAATTGGGTATACACTGTAATATATATATATATATATATATATATATATATATTAAAATATTAAATAAAACAAAGAAGAAAATCCTATTTTAAAATTGTAAATTTTTTTGTTCAATCTTTTTCTCCAATGCGTTATTTGCCATTTCTTTCTAATTATTTGTGAAATTTACTTACAACTTCTCAGTAAAAACAAATGTGACTATAATTGTAATAAATAATAAATAGCCTAAATAAATATTTCACTTGACAAGATCCTATGAAGCGCTAGCAATGCATTGCATGCACCACAGAGACACAGCCAGCAGCGCTCAAGTGCTTATTTGGCAACCTCCAAAATCAGATCCTAGTCCTTTTCCGTGTGTGTGATCCAGTCCGGGTTTCCCTCATACCTTTCTCCACCGTAACGTTAGCCTACTATGTGTGTGAGTGCATGAGTGAGATCGAGCCTTGTTTACAGCGTCAATTCAACGGAGAGAGACTACAGGATCTACTCTACATCCTTCACATCTCCTAAATGAACACAGATCCGATCCCTCACACATCAGCTGTGTCCTTCACTGCCCGCGTCTTGAAGGGAAAAATCAAGGTCTGAAATCACAGACTGAAGATGGTGGGAGGCAGAGAGAGACCATTTTAAAGCCTGGACGAATATCATTTGGCATCTTTCTGAGTTTCTCCACCGATTTAAGGCCTTTAAGAACACTGGATGAGAAGTGCTAGGATTCTTGCAACTGATGAAGATCACACACACACATAGGCTCACTAGTCCAGACTGTTTTAGCCAGCGGATCTAAGCGGGTTTCACTGGACTGCAGCTAAAACCAGCCTGCGAGGAGACCTACAACGTGTTTTTACACATTTTCCCACGACATGGAGCATGGAATTGCGGATTATCGAGCCGTTACGTGTTTTTCTGGGTTAATCTCACATATATCGATGAGGAAAAGCTGTCCAAAATAATATTAAACACGGTTAAGCAGCGCGAGAATCAGCGCGGTTGAATCCGCCTCATGGTGAGGGCAAAGCGGGCTGGGGCTGCTGGATAATCTCGCTGGGGTGTCTGGAGGGTCACTAATCCCAGCAAAACCACCACGAAGATGGACAAACTTGGTTTTGTTTGATTATTTCCAGCTGCTGTGTATCTATTTTTTGGTTTTCACCCCCTCCATAAGGAGGCACCAAGCTGGATAAACCAACTTTGATGATATTTTTTGTACTGAGAAGACTTCAAGCATCCTCCACTTTGAAGGGTTGAGCAGTTTCCCCTGCTTGGCTATATTTTAATTACTTTTCTTTAAAAAAAACAAGTGTTTGCCTTGTTTTTTGTACAGGAATGAGGTCTAGCAGACAGAGGCGATATTGGACCTTGTTTTGTGGTCTGGTCCTGGTCCTCTCTACACTTTGTCATGGAGAAAGTAAGTTATTCTAGTGATATGGATGCATTTGGATTAGATCATCATATCAGAAATGATGCTTGTCTAAGAAACCTTCACTTTCATTTGGCTTTCAAAGTGTTTTAAGCTTTCATTTGCGATGTATGGCAGGAAAACTGGCTCAAAATCCAGACCAGCTGTTTTAAAACCAGTTACTTTGCTTTTAATTGCATGTTTTATTCTGCTGTCATTCCCTTTAAATGTTTTTTAAACGAAAAAATGGAAACACGTTATTATGCATCACATGAGTGTCTGTTGAGTGTTTTGACTATGCAAAGTCTAAGAACACAACAAAGTCAAGTTTGGTCATGCTAACACTGCCATTTATAATGAGTAATTTCATAGGCATTTTATCACTGTATCTATCAAATAATGCTAATATTGGATTTTAGTGTGGTGTAATTGTGTTCACAAGTGCCATTATGTGCACCTGTAGGTATAGATCTACATTTAGCAAAGGTATGAAAGTCAAATTTGAGTTATCACCACCATGCTGGCAGCATGGGCGATTTTGGTGACGGTATCTGGTTAATTTAGGTCACAAACCAACAGGTTTTTAATAGACTAAATTAGATATTAAAAGCATTAGTGTAATTTATCCATATTCTAACTTGTCGCTTAGTCCCTAATACATTAATAATACTGATTTCATACTTGGTTTAAAACTCAATGAATATGTCAAGTCCTGGTTTTTAAAGCGTTTTGACCTTCTCATGGTCTCAAGGAATGACTTTACAAGTGTTTGATCTTCGTGAACACAGTTTATGTACAACTTTAGTTGTCTCACAGCTCTAATGTAAATAGAGTACAACGTAGATTTGATAAATCTGTTTCACTTTGACACTGAAGGCTGGAAAGATTTGCCACAGATCATTATCGGTTTTCTTTGGTTAACGTATCCGACAGATAGTATTGATAAGTGTGTTTACAGTTAGTGAGACTTTCAGGGGCGGGCCGGTCACTGTTAGGTTAGTAGGATATGTTGGGACGCTGTGATGTGGCTGCCAGTAAATGAAAGTGATTTTATGACAACACATGTTGGAATAACACTGACGTGCTCGGTGTGGCGGGGCATGTTTGTTTACGTATTACTACGTGTCTCATGTTGATGCTGTGTTGGGTTTGCATGGTTTCTTTGGACTATTAACCAAGGCATGCAAACATACTGGAAATGAGTCATTATTAATATTAGTTTAACCCACATGGGAATGCAAATTGCCTTTGTTTTGCCATGCAGGACTGTCCTTTGTTCTGTAATAACCCTAAAACTGGCCCATACGTATGTGAAAAACATTCAAGATATTTAGTAGGCTATTTATTATTCTGTCTCTTTAAAATCAACAACCCGGGAAGCTCTTACAAAAAAAAAAAAAAGCAATTTTTTCTTCCCTTAATGTTTGACCACCACAAAATTTCCATGTTTCCAAGTAAACTGCAAATAAGTCTCCCAATTCATCTGATTCATCAAGAGAGAGAGAGGAAAAAATCTGTGTTTTTAAAATAGAACATGTAAAAACACCCGCTCTAGCAAAACAGCCTGGGCTCTGTTGATTGGAAGAGTGAGGAGTTTGTGAAGTCTGTGTAATTGGGTTTTACTGTTAACCCCAGCGGTTGCAGGGCAGCGAGGTCGTGAGGCACAGGAGGTTCTCAGTGGAAATCCTAAGTATAACCTGTCTCTCTTGGCAAAGGATGGTTAAAGATTCCCAGTGGTGTATACATGTGGCTCAGGTTAACTGGTTGACTTATCTTGAGAACAAACCATTGGCTTATTTGTTGATCTGCCTTTTTGGTTGATTTAAAGCAGTTTGTGTGTTTCTCTTTATCTTAGAAGGACAGTATTTGTTGAGAGTTAGCTTATGTATGCATGTCAGTGTGAAATTAATTTAGATCATTTTTATTAGGGCTGGGACGATACATCGATTCTGGATCGATTTTGAATCGATTCTGAGATTTTCAGAATGCATCGCTATTCCTCTGGAATCGATTCTGAGCCTAGAATTGAACAGAAGATGGCGCTCCAATCTAGTTTTTATCCGCACACACAAATGTTCATGAAGAAGAGCGCTTGTGCACTCTGCTCAGAATGCTTTTATGACGTGAGGTTAATGTAAACACAGTCCGCTGTGAACACCCTTGTAATTCATTTCAACCTTTTCTAATTTTATGAATGATTCTCTTAGTTTCAAGTGTGTGTAAGGATTTGGAAACAAGCAGCGTACGGCTGTTTCTAAAGCATGCAGCGCCATCTGCTGTTCAAAACTAGGCTCAGAATCGATTCCTGAGGAATCGCGATATGTTCGCAAAATCTCTGAATCGATACCTGAATAATTTCTCGATTGCGATGTGTTGTCCCAGCACTAATTTTTATATTATCTAACATCATGGAATCACATAAATAATTCAGCAATTAAATGGTTAATGTTAATGTTTGTGTTGTTGTGATCACTTGTTGTTGAGGATCATGTCATAAAAAACTTGCTTTTGTAAATTAAATTTCATCGGCCATTTTAAAAACAGATTTGCCGATTAAATTTTTATTGACTCCAAACAAACATACTATTTACAGGTGACATTATTTATTGGTGAATAAATAATATACAGGTGAAACTATGTAATGTTTAAATGCACTATTTTTTGTGTTGAATATGAGCTCAACAATCTCTGAGAGCAATTTAACTAATATGATCTGATATGTAGAGAGTCTGATGTTTGAGTTTAATCAAGTGCATTAAACTGAAGGCTTAAATATTTTTAAGTACATATTAAACCATATTTTATAACTGGAGCTGCCTCAGTGATCACGCATCAGTTGTCTTTCAAAGGTATGCAGCAGATGCAAAACACCATTATATAACATGTGAAATGATGAGTTGAAGCGAATATCAAAGTACTGTCTGACTCTCTGTTAGGTTGTCTTGTTCTGTGGTTCTGTTTGATGAATTAATCAAAAGTAGGTCAGTACACTTAAATCGACTCGTTGTAGAGTCTGAAGTCTATAAATATTAAGCTGCAAAAACACTATTTAAATATGAATCCTTCGTTTCTAAATGATGACATCTCTGTTAATGAATGACACAGGCGTGCGGTTTCATTTACTGCACACACATGGCAGGCTGGAATGCTGGGTTATCATGTAAACATGAGATTTGGAGCCCATCAAATGAGGACATAAAATAGCACATGAACAACATCCCCAGAACTGCTCGCAGAGTCACTTCATGAGCATTTGACCGTCTTCATTTGAGTAAAGATGCTTGTGTTTCATATATACATAGGCTACAGAAACTTAGAAAAGGTCCTCATGGCAACCTGTCAAAATATAAGTTCGGTTTAGGATATTTAAAAAGAATACAACTTCAAACAATTATTACAACTTTTGTTGAGAATAATCAAGATTTAAAGGGTTATAAACTTTTAGGTAATGTTACAGAATGCTTTCACTTAAGATCTATAATTATGTTATTATTATCTTATTAATATTACTGTTTATTTAATGTTGTTGTTATTAACAGTTTTCAGAATTAAAGACATGTTTAAAAGCATTTAAACAACGTTTTTTGTCAGAGCTCTTGTTATTATTAATTTTGGCATTTCATTTTCATGTCATAAAATAAAAATCGGTTCAAAATATCGTGGCACTTTGTCTACTTGATCTGTAATAATGTATCGGTATCGGTTGAAAAACACTTTTCATATGTCTAGTTGTGATCACTTGTTGTTGAGGATCATGTCATAAAAAACTTGCTTTTGTAAATTAAAGGGATTTCACAAAAGACTAAAAGTGGTCCTGATTAAAATGTATTTAATGACTCCAAATTAAAGCAATATTCCCAATATTCTGGAGAAATATATATATGAAGAAACGGCTGTAAAAAATGTAATAAATCCAATTTTGTGTTGAATATTTAAAATTTACCCTTTGTGATTTAACTAATATGATTTTGTATTTTAAAAAGTCTGATGTTTGAGTTTAATTTTTTTTAAGTGCATTAAAACAGCTTAAATATTTTTAAGTACATATTAAACCATATTTTATAAGGATATAAAAATGTAAACATTAATGTATTTGTTATGCATGCCAGATGCTAACAAACATTGGATTTCAACATTGAAATGATGAGTTGAAGCAACTATCAAAGTACTGTCTGACTCTCTGTTAGGTTGTCTTGTTCTGTGGTTCTGTTTTCATATGAAAGCGCTCTGTCGCAATCGGTTTTGTTGTAGAGTCTGAAGTGTTAGGATTTACTAGCTTGGGTTCAAGTTTTTTTCTGCTTCGTTTCTAAATGATGACATCAGTTTATGACCTAATTTCCAAATGCCTCCACTCTGCTTCCTACGAGAGTTCGCAATGGCAGGCTGGAATTGGGTTATCAAATGTAAACATGAGATTTGGAGCACCATCAAAGCAATAAAGATAGCACTGTTTACTCTGCAGTGTGAACATGTTAGAGTCCGCAGACAGGCTGGGTGCTGTCTGTCTTCCAGGGTGGTAAAAGATGCTTGTGTTTGCCATAGTTTAATCAGATTTGATAGTATAATAGATATAATACTCTAATGCATACTTGTTAAAATCAGAATTTAAGGATGGCTTTAAAAGAAAAGGTTACCTTCAAGAGGAAGGAGCAGGCCTTTTCCCTCTGAGAGTGTTATCTAAGATTTAAAGGGTTATAAACTTTTAGGTAATGTTATCTTTTAAAGTTTCACTTAAGATCTATAATTCAAGAGCTCTATAATTATCTTCATTTTTCAGCTCATCCTAAATGTTTTAGGATCTTTCTTTGTGATTAGCTTGTGGACAAATCAGGCCGTGCAGGAAAATAAACAACTTTAATGGGTGGGAAGTGAAAGCAGATATATCCGTCTCAGCATACCTGTCATAAAAATGCGAAAAATTGTCTTCTAAAAGCTCCCTCGTGGCACTTTGTCACTGGCAGAAGAAAAAGTGCGGTTGGGTTGGTTGACACTTTTCATATGTCTGCTTGGGTTACAGTTAGTAAATGGTCAACGTGTTCGATTTGTGTTTTACTTTAGTGCTCGTTCTATATTGTTGTGTAAATTTACTCATCATCAAGTTGTTTAAACCTATATTGACAAAAGAAAATATTTAGAAGAACGTTGGGGTCCAAACAACATTGAACCCCATTGAATTTTATTGTATGGTCCAAAAATTTTATTCACTGAGACATTGAAAATATCACTTTTTGAACACAAACAATATTGGCCCCCATTGAATTTTATTGTATGGTCCAAAGATTTAATTCACTGAGACATTGAAAATATCACTTTTTGAACACAAACAATATTGACCCCCATTGAATTTCAATGTATGGCCACAAAAACAAACTAAAACATTCCAAATTTCTTCTTATGTGTTCCACTGAAGAATGAAAGTCATACAGGTTTGGAACAACACATGAATGAGAGCATTTTGGACTAATTTGATGCGTATGTGAGGGAAACTTGTACAGTCTGTTCAGTGACTGAACAAAGTTCCCTCACATACGCATCAAATTAAATGTCTACCCTGACTATGATTCATAACTGAATAGATTCACTTGAAATTTATTTTAGCCTCCAAATTGTTACGTTTCCATGAATCAAACTATTAATTCAAACATTTAAGGTCAATTTTTTGAGTCATCTCTTGCTACCAAGCTGTGAGTGTTGAGTATTGATTATCATGTGATTATTTCTGTTTTCCTTCTTCCAGTCTGTGGTCCAGGCATTGACATTGGCAATGACATCAGTAATTTCAAGCGGCTGGAGAACTGTACGGTGGTTGAGGGATACCTGCAGATCCTACTCCTTGGAAGCAAAAGCAATAACAACCAGGAGGTCTTTCGCACCCTCAGTTTCCCCAAACTGACCATGATTACGGATTACCTTCTCCTCTTCCGTGTATCCGGGCTGGACAGCCTCAGCACTCTCTTTCCAAACCTTGCTGTGATCCGGGGCCGTAACTTGTTCTACAACTACGCCCTGGTCATATTTGAGTTAACCAGCCTGAAGGACATCGGCCTTTACAATCTGCGTAACATCACGAGGGGTGCGATACGAATCGAGAAGAATCCGGAGCTCTGCTACCTGGATTCTGTGGACTGGTCTCTCATTATGGATGCTGAATATAACATTGATGGAAATAAGCAGTCCAAGGAGTGTGGAGATATTTGCCCGGGAATCATGGAGGACAACCCTCTGTGTATCAAGACTAACTTCAACCGCAATGACAATTACAGATGCTGGACCTCCAACCATTGCCAGAAAGGTAAGTTACTTGGGTGTGTTTAAGTGTTTGCCTGCTTCGTAGGCCAGGATTTGCAGCTGTTGATAACTGATCCACTTTTTAAGACGGCGTGTGTGGTCAATATCATATGTGTTGGATGCTATTTAGGGCCCTACGCTTACTTTTTCTTTTAGTATGGCCCTATGAATTCGCGGAATCCAGTCATAAAAATGGATTAATCAAAAGTAAGTCATCACACTTAAATCAAATCACGATATGGACTAGAAGCTGTAAATATTAAGCCAGAAAAAGTCGATTTAAATATGAATCCTGCATGTTCTGCGCGTCTCTGTATGAATGGAGCAGACGTGCGGTTTTGTTTACTAACGTTACATACACAACGCGCATGACTCTTGTGGTAAATTCACTGTCTGCTGTCTCAATGAGAACATAAATACATGAACAATATCTCTAAAACTGATCTGAGAGTCACTTCACCTGCATTTTACCATTTTCATTCTTGAATAAATAAAAATAGTTTGTATGTATTCAAATAATTAGACATGCTAAAATAGAATTTGGTGACAATAAAACATAACGTGAGACAAAAATAAAACATTTCATACGACCCTCAACATGTAATTTTTATTACTCTTTTAATACATTAATGTTAAATTGTATAAGTTTCATGATTTTAATTAATTAGACATGCTTTTTGATTAATACAATTTAATTTGAGAATAAAAAAAAAAGAGTCCACAATTTTTTACAGAAAAAAACCGGAACCCAGAAAAATGTGAATGGAAAAAACTCAATTTAGAAAAAAATAAAACAGATTTCATAGGGCCCTATTTTAGGAGCGCTTGTGCTTGAGCACGGTCAAAAATGTAGGAGCACCTTCTAATCAATAATCAAAAATTCTATTAAAAAAATTACCTTCCTATTACGAGGTGATATTTAACTCCTTAAAGTGATTTACAGGGAATGTATTTTTTACCTTTCTAATGGCATTTTTCTATCTTTATTAAAAATGTCATCTTTTGTAAAAAAAAATATATATTTATAAGCTTTTAAAAAAATTATTATAACAACAGAATAAGAAGTTACCAATAAAATTAAATCAGTATTTAATAAATAAATGTGTACTACAGAGGTGGCACAGAAGAACACAAAAGTGGCTTACTATGTATTTTCAGACATTTAATGAGGCTCAGAGGTTGCATGAGTGCAATTCAATTCATAATTGCATGTTGAGGTTAATGTTGTAAATATAAAATTTTGAATATATAAATATTAAATGATTTAAATAACAGAAAATATACTTTTGAAATTAAACTCAAACTGCCAGTAGGTGGCAGAAAGTCACTGATTTTATCACTGATTCATTAATTTAATTGATTTGTTTGAACAGCTGATTCATTCAGGAACGAAGCATCTGACTGTCTTTATGAATTGGTAATTTAATCTTACTAGATTCATTTTAAAAATGCAGTTCATTCATAAATGAAACACAGCTGTGTTTGAATGGAGTTGCGCAGCAGCTCAGCTGTGACTTTGGCTGAAACTATTTTCATATATAGCAAAATAAGGCAATAGTGTTGTAGTCAGGCAATATAAGTCACTTAATATTAACTTGTTTAATGAACTGTTGTATTAAATCAATATCAAATTTTCAAGCTGTCACTCTCCTTAGTTCATCGCATCTCACCAAACTCTGTTATAATCAACGCAGCTCTCTGCACTGCACAGTGAATCTCTTATTTACACTCGGTCTACACTTTGTTATAATGAGAGGATATGTCTGATACATTACTCAAAGCTGCAAAAACACGCAAGTACATTAGAAACCTTTGAAGCTCCCTCAGCGTAAACACAAATATGCTGATTGAGTCAGTCGGTTAGGTGCTCCTAAATATTGTTTCATAGTCGCACCCAGTTGTTGGTCGCCCGTAGAGCCCTGCTAGAGTGATGACTAGGGTTGCAAAGGGGACATTTCTGGTAAATTTCCAGAAGATAAAACAAATCCCAGAAAGATTTACAAATTTGAATTCCTTTAAACTGTAGTTGACCTGGGGTGCGTTTCCCATACAAAAACATAACTAGCTGGTTAACTACCATAAGCGGGTGCATCGATGGAGTACTAGCTAGTTTCCCAAAACTTGAATCACTTCATCATTAATGGTGGCATAATAACACAAAAACAGATTCTTTATTCCTCAAAATGAATAAAACCAGTGAAAAGCAAACTCTGAGTGCGATGCAAACCCGCAATAATTAAATGTTACATAACACAAATATCCTTCATGTAATTAATCCCATTTTATTAACCAATGGTTTTGCTGCTGCTGACCTTCGATGATCTAATTCAATGAAAAATATAGATTGTAGCTAATTCTTTTTTGCTCATTTAGCTAAGCTGTTTACTTCTACATGTCGTAAACAGCAAGAAAAGATGCTTATAACCATAGGTTGAAACTATAGTTGCAACCACAAAGCTATGCGATGCAGTTTGCGAATGTTTGTTGGTTTCGGCAAACGCTGAATCATTGAACTGTGTTGATAACAACAAACTTATGACCGTAGTTTGATGATGCTCTTGGGAAATGCTCTCCTGAAAGAGAAATGTACACGTAACAGACAGTTTACACTGATTGCCACTATGGCACCTCTTGTGGTAACGCTGAGAATGCAACTTGCTTTGAGTTATGAATTGCTGCATTTCGCAATACTTCTATATTATGTTTTGTGCACAAATCAAACGGTGCATTTATTCACAAGTTTCTATTGAATTGCGCATTTTGTCTGTCTGTCAGTATTATCCAGGCATCTGTCATCACAAAGCTTTTTTTCTGCTTGTTATCAGTTAAGTAGAGCGGGGTCATCCAGCCTTCATTCTCTATCTGTAGACTTCAAATCTTGGCTGGTTCATGTTTTACAGTAAAGAAGAAAAAGCAAGTTTGCTGCAGGGTGTGTTTGTGTATGTTTGGTTCTTCCTTTGCCTCACGGTCACAATGAAAAATGGAGTCTGGTCTTTGCAGGGAGTTTGCGTTGCGCTAGACTTTGAAGATAATGGCCTCGTCTACAGAAAGGTTTGTGTTGAAATGTCAAATTCCTGACAACAGCATTGAACTGGAATAAAAAAAACAAGCAAATTTGTTAAAGAGATGTAACATTTTTCACCAAAGCTAGTCTTCCACTATTGTGGTCTTTTTGGACCGAAGGATGCTGCAGTGGCAGACAAAGCGCCTCTCTCTAAAGGGAAAATACTTTAGCAGTTCCTCCCTCTTTCCATATAATTACCTTGTTTTCCTTTAACACAGATGTTTCTTCAAGGGCTGGTAGTGGTTTCCAGTCAGTCTGCCTTGCCTTTTTTCTTCCCAGCTCTTTAATTACCCAGTCAGGACTTGTTGTTTACCAGCCTTGTACTTTGCATTTCAGCTACATTTAGAGTAGATAGAGCTTACTGCAAATGTCTGCACACAGGAAAGAGCCCACATCAGATAGACTACTTAACAGTTCACGATGAGTTGAGATGCAAATATGCAGATCTGTTACAGTCATCCTCACGCTGCTGTCAGTAAAAACCCTCAAAACTCAGTGCTAAATGGTTGCTTGAATGTACTGTATGGCCACCAGGGAGTTCTGGACTGGCCCAAAGATGCTTACAGTATACAATATAACTATAATTAGTAGGCATGGGCGATATGGGCTTAAAAATATATCACAATATTTCTGGTATTTATTGCGATAACAAATATCAATGACGATAATTCAGGCAATCCTGTTTCTTTAGAGAAAAGTTGTATCTTTCTTATTTTTACTAGGGATATTATTGGACTGATATCTGAATCTTCCGATAATGGCTTTAAATGTAAATATCGTCATCTGCCCGATATGAAAAATTATGCCGATAAGAGGAATGGGTTAACTCGCATGCGCTCAGGGTGTGCTAGTGATTAGATCGCTCCAGCAGTGTGGCTCATTCTTGAAGCAAAGTTTTGTCTCAATGACGATTAAATTGACTTTTTTGGATCGCTGCATTTAGTCTGTGAAAGCACCTACAGACTGACGGATTTGGTGTGTGATAGAGTAAACAGTAATAGCATGTGCAGCAGTAGCTATGTTTCCATCCAAAGATTACAATTTAACTTGTGCGCAAAACCGGAAAAAAAAACAAGTTGTAATTCTTACTGAAAGTGACACTGCCTCTGTTTTTTCATGTTTAATACCGTAAAGCTGCTTGAATCAAGGCTATCTATTGTATAAAGTAAAATATAAATAAACATGGTTTAATCAGACTTTACTGGAGTACATTACTGAACTGCAGAGCTCATGCAAACATCCACATTGTTGCAATCAGATGCATTAAAAAAAATATGTAAACTGGTGCTTTCATACATTTACATTTAAATCAATGTTTATTGATTTAACAACTATTTTAAATTTCAATAATATTTCATATTACAGTTTTTACTGTATTTTTGATAAAAAATGCAGCCTTGGAAAACATAAGAGACTTGTTTCAAAAACATTAAAACATCTTACTGACCCCAAACTTTTGAACCTGTGAATTGACTCTGAATTGTTCGCTGTGCATATCAAGTTGAACTGTAGACTTTTGAATGTACTGCATGAATGTATGAACTCTTTTATTATGCTTTTCTGTTATTATTTAAGCTTGAAAGCCTCTGTCCTTGTACATTGTAACTGCATGTATAAAATCCCATCATATAATTTCCTTTTGTGTTCCACGGAAATCCAGGTGAACAAATAATAATGATTGATTAGACTTTAAAAGATACTCATCAGGAAGAGATCCGGTAAAAAACGACAATGCAATGCTCCCCACGAACATGTGATTACATAGCAGGAAACCCAAACCCAAACATGACCTTTTCAATACCTTGTTAGCTACTGTTTTATCATGACACTGACCTCAAAGCTGCAAATGACTCACGTATTGGATATTTATCGCAGTAACAGATGCGTCAGTGCAATGTGATGCCTTTTGATGAGGGTGTTTTCCTTTGCAACACCAACTTTGCTGGATCAGGTGAAAGACATTAAATGGGTCATATGATGCTTTTTTTAAAGATCATTATTTTGTGTATTTGGTATGTTGACAACAGAATATGTTGACATGCTTTAATGTTAAAAAACACAATATTTTTTAATACTGTACATTATTTTAGGTCCTCTATGCCCCGCCTCTCTCAAACGCTTCGTTTTCTACTAAGTCCCTCCTTCAGACAAGCAAGGTCTGCTCTGATTGGCCAACTGGCACAGTGCATTGTGATTGGCCCTTTCCATAATCGCGAGCTTCAGCTTTCAAAACTAAAGACCGTTAATAATGTCCTTTAGTTTTAGCATCAGTTCAAGCTCGAAAGAGGAACAGTCACATGGCAGACACAGTTATGATGCTTGTATGTGTTTGCAAACAAGCTGCGATTTAAGACTATTTCTGACGGGCTGTACACTCCGCTGTGATTTGACCACTCACTCACCCACCCACTCACTCACCCACTCACTCACTCACTCACCCACTCACCCACTCACCCGCCCACCCGCCCACTCACTCACTCACCCACTCACTCACTCCTCACTCACTCACTCACTCACCCACTCACTCACTCACTCGCTCACCCACTCACTCGCTCACCCGCCCACTCACCCACTCACCCACTCACTCGCTCACTCGCTCACCCGCTCGCTCACCCGCCCACCCGCCCACTCACCCACTCACCCACCCGCCCACCCGCACTCACCCACTCACTCACTCACTCACTCACTCACTCACCCACTCACCCACTCACTCACTCACCCACTCACCCACTCACTCCTCACACTCACCCACCCACTCACCCACCGACCCACCCGCTCACTCACTCACTCACCCGCTCACTCACCCGTCTTTGCAACTAAAGGGATCTTATCTCTGCACAAAAATCGTTTAACACTCCAAAGAGAAAGCAAAACTTTCTCTTTCTCTTTCTCTTCGCATCATATGACCCCTTTAAAAATGAAGCAAAATGGGTGGAAAATTTGGATAATAATTAAATGTTAAATCTAAATAATCTTTAAGTTTTGGATCACACTACATTGTGTGCATTTTTAGGCTTTGCTGTTGTCTAGAAGGTATATTTGTTTTACAGGTTAAAAGTTAGATATACGATTTTATAAGCCATTTGTGGAAAAAATGTCTAGACCAGAGCGGTAGCTCTGGAATGTGTCTATGAAGATGCAAATAAGGAATTTTGGCTGTCTGGTTTGCTGTGATGTGCTTTGGGACGTCAGTAGAGTTGGACGTCTGCCGTAGGATTTGATGAAGTAGTGAGTTTTTGGAGTGGTTTTTCACAGGTAACAGGTGAATGCTTTCTTTCATCTCTGTGCTGACCACCGTTGGGTGGAGACCAAGTGAAAATGTCACTGAAATGTCAAGCGCTTTAGCCGAATAGATTACAATGTCTTATGACTCAGGATTGGAGATTTCTTCCTTGCTCTGAATACCACATGTTATTAGGTCGTTTTTAATTTGCTGCATTATTGGTTCTCCTTTTTTTCTTTTTCATGCAAACGTTGTCAAAAGGTCTGCATTAATAGCATCCAAGGCATAAAGCGCTGACAGGAAAGAGCACCACAGAAGCAGGTTTGCATAATACATTGTGGCATGTTTTCTTCTATATCTTTAAAAAGAAAACACTTCTGCAGAACTCACTAGGGCTGAACGATTTGAGAAAATAATCTAATTGCGATTTTAAAAAATCACCAATTGCGATTTAACCCTTATGTGCTGTTGGGGACGTTTTCGTCCACTAAGTGCTGTTGAGTGTTAATTTGGCCACAACTTTTTTGTGTTTCAGCAAATGGAATGATTTTGGTGACAAATCTTATTTTAACACATATTTTAGGAAAATGCTTTGAAATTTTTCAAAACTCAACGATGCACCGTGGACAAATTCACTACCCTTTCGTTATGTTCGGGATGAAAACAGCCACTAAATTAGACTTCTATAAAAATGTATCGGATAAATATTTTTTTGCATTTTTTTTGCATAAATCTATTAATCAACCTCAGTACTGTTCAAAACTACTAAAATTAAAAAAAAATCCAGGATTTTTACTCTCTAATTGCCAAGTTCATAAGTGATGTCACTGATTTTGGGGGAAAAAACACACAAAATTACTTATTTTCAATATAAAAAGTGATTGTGGACTGGAATTTTTTTTACTTTTATCACAGTCTTGGGCATGTCCAAGATTAGGAAAAACATTGGCTTTGATGCATTTTTAGTTTTTGAGCAGGATCAGATTTACATTTTTTCTCCCTCATTTACTGTTCGTGGCTGTTTTTGCCCCATTGACTCCCATTATAACGACATTTTTTGATTGCAAAGCCATGACACCATATAATCATGCATTTTTGATTGTTGGTGGTTTTCCCTGTTGGGAAGAGATAAAACTTGTCATTTTACTGTTGATCATGAAGTAGCACAATTAACCCTTTAGATAGGCCTGTGCAAAAAAGCAGTTTTAGCTTTTATATGGAGTTATATGGAGTATAACAGCATATATAGTGTGTTTGTGTGTGTGAGAGAGAGAGAGAGAGTGTGTGAGAGACCTTTGTGCACTTACCTTGATCGCCTGAGAAAATCTAAATATGCACCTCAGCTCTCAGAACTACATGGAGTAAACAAAAACAAAGTAAGTGTATTTATGCACCTGCTGCCTTTTGATGGTGAGAAGTGCAGACTAAATAAAAACAAGATAAGTGGATTTAATACCATCATACCATCCTGCTGGTCATTTGATGGTGAGAAGAGCAGCAAGCAACATGAGAAAGGACTTGACTTGTACCAAAGTTTTAGAAATTATTATGCAGCCTGACCCCTCCAGCGAGCTGCAGTATGTATTGTCACAAACCACAGATTACAACCGCTGCAAGGGAAGTGTCGAAACTCTACACAAGGTATGTGCCATTACTGCACTGGTGAGAGAGATTCAGTCTCCTGCAGCTGTCCCTCTAGACACAAATCCACAGACACCAGCAGGCACCAGCAGCTCAGGAGTGAAAAGGGGAACATGCAAGTGGTGCAGAGGACAAAAAAAAGAACACTCAGCTCTTGCATCTGTTGTGGTGGACACACTTGCAAAGAGCACCAAGTGATATGCTGCAAGTCCTGCTGGAAAGACTGAACATACACACACACACACACACACACACACACACACACACACACAATTCTCACACTAAATACTTAGAATAATTGTTTAGTTCTCCATCCATCCTCAACTCTTGCACCATTGTTCAGTTTATTTGAAGTTGTTGTTGCATTTTGGTTCATAATAAATTATGTTCATAAATCTAATGCAGAGTAGATTGTTTACAGAAAAATTGAAAAGTGTATCACTGAAGGATTTTAAGGTTTTAAACTGGCTTTATACATGGCTCTTTACATCAAGAAAAGACAAGCATTTCACACATAGGCCATCTATACTTCTCACCATCAAAAGGCAGCAGGTGCATAAATACACTTACTTTGTTTTTGTTTACTCCATGTAGTTCTGAGAGCTGAGGTGCATATTTAGATTTTCTCAGACGCATCAAGGTAAGTGCACAAAGGTCACTCTCTCTCTCTCACACACAAACACACACACACACACACACACACATACTATAATATGCTGTTATACTCCATATACAAGCCAGAAACTAAGCTTTTGTTTGCACAGGCCTATCTAAAGGGTTAATGGTGCTACCTGGTGATCAACTGTAAAAATTACAAATTTGACCTCTTCCCAACAGGGAAAACCACCAACAATCAAAAATGCATGATTATATGGGGTCATGGCTTTGCAATCAAAAAATGTCGTTATAATGGAAGTCAATGGGGCAAAAACAGCCACGAACAGTAAATGAGGGAGAAAAAATGTAAATCTGATGCTGCTCAAAAACTAACAATGCATCAAAGCCAATGTTTTTACTAATCTTGGACATGCCCAAGACTGTGATAAAAGTAAAAAAAATTCCAGTCCACAATCACTTTTTATATTGAAAATAAGTAATTTTGTGTGTTTTTTTTCCAAAATCAGTGACATCACTTATGAACTTGGCAATTAAAGGTAAAAATCCTGGATTTTTTAATTTTTTAGTTTTGATCAGGACTGAGGTTGATTAACAGATTTATGCAAAAAAAATGGTAAAAAAATATTTATCAGATCAATTTTTACAGCAGTTAATTTAGTGGATGTTTTCATCCCGAACATAACGAAAGGGTAGTGAATTTGAACAATGCACAAGGGTTAATATGCAATTTTTTTTTTTTTTTAAAGCTCTTCATATTCATTATTAATCAAAGACATGCTTTGTATAGTGTGCAGTGTTGGGCACGTTACTTAAAAAAAAAATTATATTACTAGTTACTTCTCACAAACACTAACCGAGTTACATCGTTATAAAATAAACGAATTACCAGGGAAAGTAACTATTGTTACTTAAAAAAAGTTCAAATATGTCAAATAACTTGGTTGTCCCAATATTAAATATGTTAAATAAATGAAATGGTCACCATTCAGAATAAATTATTATTATAAAACATTACACTAATCTACACTATTTTAATGTTTCTGTGGGACAATGTGAGACACCTATCAAATTCAATTATTTTTGTCAAACATTATACTATGATATTATGATAATTTAGCATTATATGATGATAGAACTTTAGAATAACCATGTATGAATGCATATTTGTCATGTTGTTTGAACTTAGGACTGGTGGTGGTGCTTAAGATATTGTTTGTCATTTAGTGTTTCTAAAAACAAAAGGGGGAAAAAACCTACAAATAATACTAAGATAACAAAACTACCACAAATTCTACTACTAATAACCATATAAAACATACTAAGGATTATTGAGCTGCTGGGTTCATGAATATTAAGCAGGTCGTCACTTCACAAAATCACTTTCACAGACTTTTTCATTAACTGTTCCCATCTGGTGATGACCTGCCTAACTCAATCCGAGCAGCTGAATCCTTACCCATCTTCAAGAAACGGCTAAAAACACATCTCTTCCATCTTTATTTGACCTCTAACTCTAGCACTCTCTATTCTAATTCTATTTTATCTATTCTGTCTTTTTTTTATAAAAAAGACACATTTGACCCTCTATCAATTGCATTTGACCCTCTATCAATTGCATTCTCTAACTGCTAGCTTTTCTTGTAAAACTAACACTAAGGTTCTTTTTTCTATATTCTATATACTCGTTTTCTTAAACACAAAAACTTCCTACATGTACTGCGTTAGGCTAACCAGGACTTGTAATAGCACTTGCATGTTGTTGCTCTTTTGTTGGTTTTGATTTCTTCTATAATGTCCTCATTTGTAAGTCGATTTAGATAAAAGCGTCTGCTAAAGGACTAAATAAATAAATACATATTTTTATATATAATATAAATGTATATACATGTAAATATTTTCAAAATATTCAATGTATGTGTGTATTTATATATACATAATAAATAAACATAGTACACATACATATATAGTAAACTTTTATTTTGGATGCAATTAATCGTGATTTATTGTTTGTCAGCACTATATATATATAAATGTATATAGATATAATATATACATATATAGAGAGACAGCAAATTAATGCGTTTAATGCAGTAACCATTTTTTTTTTTATAGTTTTTTGAGATCTGATTTGAGGTATTCATGTTTTTGTGAGATTAGTTACACAAAGTTTAATAGTTAGTGTTTGTATAAATCTCACACACTTGGTGTAAGTAGCAGTAATAGTAACTCTTGCCTTGGTAAACACCACTTAAAAACTCTCATGTTTGTCAGTGCTTTCTGAACAACTGTCAGTGTTAAAGATCCAACGTTTGTTTTGATTTCAGATGTAGACCTTTAACTACTAGCAATGTGGCTGACTAAGTTACGAGCGCAGTCTGTGTTATCTAGACGAAGAGCGAGCCGCAGCGCCCCGCGGGAGGGAAAGCACTCATCACTTAATGAGCTGCCTCTGAGTGATCTCATCCGCTCCGCACCGCGGCCGGAAACATTCAGGCCCCAACAAACGCTTGGGGGGACTCTCTCAAAACGGCTGACCGGAGAATGGGGGCCTTGTTTTAATTACAGTCCGTTTATCTGCCCACATGTAAAGGCTGGGTTTCTGCCTGGCCAGGCAGCATAATAGTGTGACTTCCTCTTTGTGTTCTGCCTCTCCCACATACTTCATTAACCTCGGCAGACAGTATAACTCTTTCACCGGAGTATTGTGTCTCTGCCAGAGCGGCTCAATGCCGGAGTCACGGTCAAAGACACAGTCTGCCCTTGACAGTATCGCACTGAATGTCTTGGCCGTCATCAAGGTTACATGTTTGTCAAACTTTATTGTGTGATAACAACAGTTTATTTTAGATAAGAATAGCATAAGTGCCAGTTGAGTGGCGTTTGAGTTCTGTAGAATAGCTGCGTGCTGGTGTTCAGTTGACTGCAGATTTATTGCCCCAAAACGAAAATATATGTAAATATATTTTACATAATTTTTACATAAAAAAATATATTTAAAAAAATGCTAATCATGAATAAACTTATGTCTAGAAAATGCAAATGAATTATTTATTAAATACCCCCTAATCATATCAACTATTACAAAACAACAACAAACTCAGTTCATTAGTATAGTATTAGTACAAACTTACTTCATTACTATAATGCAAAAACGAAAAACAATTTATAGTGTAGCGTAGTACATCATGCTAGAACTTGTTGTAATAAAAAATATTGTACAGTTCTGTCCATTATTATATGATTTTCTTTGTCATGTTAATGACATTTTCAGAAGTAAATAATGAAAATATATGAAGTAAAATAAAATATTTTATTAATTGTTTTATTATTATTTATAACATATCATATTTTTTCCTTCTGATTTTGGGGTGAAATATGACATACACTGAAAAGAGAAAAAAAATGACTGCTGTTGTTGCCAGATATTTTATTATAAAATAAGGTAGCAACATTTAAAATCTTACCGATTAAGTTCACATTTAAATTCACAGAGGAAAAAAAACAACCAACTGAATTAATATTAATTTAAAAAAAGTACTAAAATCTGTTTCTTACCTTATAATATACTGACAACCACCTTAAAAACAAGTGTAAAATAAAAGTGATAACTTGAAGTTCATCACAAGTAGCTTTTCCACAAGCTGTGGTAAATATTAATATATAGCAGGTACACAGTGTAATTCACGCACATACAAAATACCATCATGGTAACAAACTTTCACCTAAAACAATGCAATAAATGCAAAAAAAATGAACACCGTAAAACTAATTTACATATATGTATAATATAAAAAACCATACAAAGTTTTTTTTAAGCCGACTCTCTTAATCGGATTCTTGCATGTCCGCTCCGGCACGCTGAAACATCCGCTATCGGACTGTCTGTGTGTGGCGTCGGAGGAGCGAACGGGAAGAGAGGAATCTGTCCCTTTAAGTGGGCATATAATTAGGCAGGAATTCCAGCTGGCTTAGTCACCGCTGTATGGGGAGGATAAAGGGGAAAACCATCGCTCCGAGCTGTTGCAGGGACCACTGGCTCGCTCTATCATTCTGCAAGAATGTGTGTGATAATCGAGGGGGCAGGGGTGGGGTTGCTGTGGTGATAGCAGGGATTGCTTTGCGAGGGCCGTTTGGGGTTGTGTGATTTTGGCACCGCTTGTTTAACCAGTGAGATTCCAGGCTTTTGCCCAAACACGTTAGGAATGACCCAACCTTTGGGCATAAGTGATCGCTTCAAGAAAGACTCATCTTTCCTTTTGTTTGTCGCATGCCTTTTGTTTAGGATAGTGGCTGCTAATGTGATTTTAAACACAACAAATTAAATAAAGCGGAATTCCAAGGTAAATTGCATAAAATCAACAAATAAAGGACCAGAGCCATTTCTAGAGACTACAATATTCTAGAGACTTGTAAGTGGTTTTTTTTTTACTTTGTGTAATATAAACCACTTAGTAACCCTCCACAACTACCTAGCAACCACATAGCACCCTGGTAACCAATAATGTTGCACATTTTTAATACATTTAAATTTGTCCATGCCTTTAGTAGCAATGAAGGTTGTTGAATTAAAATGTTATTACAAACCATTATTAAAAAATTCACCTTTTTAACCTAAAGCTGGATGCAAGTTTAATTTTTCAAATAAATGTAATGAGATAAAACACGTGGACATGTTCACTACCTTTCAAAAGCTTGGGGTGAGTTTTTCTTCTTTTTTTTGAAATGTTTTTGGAAGTTATTTTACACCTGGTTACACTTCTGTCCACACACAGTACTCAAATCAAGCAACGGAAAAATAATAGTTTTTTTTTCCGGCTTTGCATTTAAATAATTTCCGTGCATTTATTTCTCTCCAAACTGGCTGTGTGTCCGTGAGTCTACGCGCTCCTCCCACTTATAACGTGCATTTGAAAAACAGCACATATTTTACATTTGTCTTCCCTTAATGACTTGTAACGCAGAAATATATATCCTCTACTGTAATAAAGGTTGTGTAAATTAGCGATGGATTATAAATATACTTATTTTTATGTATTATGAAAATACCCGAGGTGGTTTTAAGAACACAGACAAACTATACATCGTCACAGTCGAGTGTTTATTGGTCTAATATTTCATCATTCAAAGGCAAATCAATTCTATCTTCTCATTCAGTTACAGCAATAGCTGGATGCTTTTGTCCATAATAATAGGATTTCTGGAGTGGCGTCAGATCTTTTGCTTGTGTATGTATTTTATATGGATTTTCTGCACGAGGGCGCCCTCTGGCTTCCAGTATGAATGAACACATTACATTTGTTTATAGCACTAAACAATGGCCACTCCATAAAATAATACATCTTTACTGTGTTTTTCTGCTGCATTTAGTTTTTGTATTATTTAAATAGCATATATATATATAAACAAACAAACACATTTTAGGCACCCCCCCCCCCTCCAGGTGGTACTCAAAAATATTCTCCAAACTTGGCAGGTCAGTGAGTAGTAGAAATTAGTTTTTTGTTTGCAAGAAAGGAGTAAAATTACAGTATTTACTGTTATAAATGGAAATGTGTTTTGCAGTTCAGAACTGTTGTTATTAAATTAAATTAGCCAAAGCACAATATGAAACAACTTTAACTTATTAAATAAATAAACGTATAGAACTTGGAAATTAGGTAAGGCAGAGGTGCCAGATTTATGTCAGTTGTAAACAAACACTTTTGCACATTTATGGCATCTTACTAAGTTTAACTCTTTCCCATTTTTTTTTGTGACGATTGAGAATTGTTTCCAGATGTCTGACTTGCCTTGCTTTGCTTTTGTCAAGTAAACCGCTGCATTAATTTTCTTCTCAACTTCATGTGTTGACACCATTTCTATTACATTCCAAATCTCACCATTCCCCGCGGGTCTCTCGCAACATTTTCTGACCGCCCACTCCTGCCTGCAGAAAAGGTAAAACCGCCTGCTCCCGCGAGATTTGCGTTGGGTTCCGCGGGTCCCGCGGGAGCCCAAACCCAATGCAGCCCTCTAGTCTGAAAGTTACGTTTGATGTTATAACTTAGGCTTATTTGCTCATAAAAAGATGCAGCCCTTTTACATTTCTAGTGACATTTGAATTGGTGTAAACTGAACGGCCCACTTTGTAGAGAGAATTTCTGTGGATTAGGTTAGCACATCCTCTCCACACTATCTCTGTAGTTTGTTTTTAGACCCTTTCATCCGGCTCGATGATAGAACCGATCCAGCGAGGCTCCTCCACCACATCACCAAGTGCAGGAAGAGGAGTAAACGGAGATCATCTTGTGCGACTGAAGCATATGAAGGGGAAATTAGGCCTTGGGTGGCGAGAGTTTCCTGCAGATTTACAGGGGAGCAGTGATTCATCCCACACACTCAGTGTCTCATTCACAGAAACGCTAGCGTGATGCTGCTTCCTGTTTCGCATGCTGGCTCGGTTGTAGATTACCCGCAGTCAGAGTGTGATGCCAGAACCAGTAAAGTTTTTATATATGTTTGTTTTTTGTCTCTTCTATATTTTACATAGTTTTTTTCCATTTTAGATATTAAGATTGGAGATTCATCTTCTGGATTTCCCCCAAAATGACCATAAATGCTAAATGCTTCCATTCTTTGGGTGATTTCAAATGGAATGATGTTGCTGCAAATGTTGACACATGTCAAAATATTTGTTCTATCAACTCAATTGAACGTTGTGCTTATTCCTGTCTGTAAGGCATTCATCTTTGCTTGTGACGCTGATGTGTTTCCCTTCCCGTCCTGGAGCGGACCGTTAGATTCAATCCAGGGCTTTATTACGCTTGTCAGCGCTGTCCCTAATGGCCACAGGTCGCTGGGAGCGCCCCGCCGAGCTGTCTTCCTGTCTGTCTCTTCTGGAACACCCAGCCTAACTTGTCCGTTAGCTATAACGAATGATTTACAGCGTGTCACTTATTAAAGGTCGCTGGATATTTCTGTGCTGTAACTGTATGTAAGCACTAAAAGAAACCATCTCTGAATCTGAATCTCTACTGGAGATTAATTAGGCCATGTATAAATAAAGTAATAATGATTGGACAAACAGTGACTTTTACCACAGCTTTGGGGTTTTCTCAAGCAAAACAAATTGGAGCGTTTTTAAAGGATGGCAGCAGTAGGATAGAAATGACATATTCCATTAATGGTAGTTTTAGAACAAAATGGTTTGAAATATGTTATTTTTTTTTGTTTATTTGACCATTTTTATTAAACACATTAAAACATTGTTTTAAAATATTGAATAATCATTCAGACTACATTGATTTAAGTCTCTCAAGTCTTATGTACAGCATAATGAAGTAAGTGTAAGTGGTCAATGTAGTACGGCATGAGATATTAATGTCTTGTGGTTCTGTGAGTTTGATTGATTCATAAGTGTTTTTGATTCACTATGAATATTCACTGGGAACCTTTGTTTGGAATTCAGACTCTGCTGGTCATGTTGTTTTCATTTAATTAATTAATTTATTATTCACTTACAAAGCTTCTTATGAAGAGTCATTTGTCAGGAATCAGGTTACACTGGTGTGTATTCGATTCACTTAAAAGAAATGGCTTGCAAGAGTCAATTCTTTGGGATTTCGGCTATGCCATTAATCTTTTATTTTTGTATAATGTATTTGATTTCACTAAAAGGAACTAGCTTATAAAAGTCAGCATTTTAGACTTTGCCGTTATGCTGGATTCATTCAGTCACAAAGTAATGAAGCTCCTCAGAATCAGGCTGCGTTGTTCATGCTTTATGCATTTGATTCACTAAAAAGAACAGGCTCGTGAGTCATTTGTTTGGGAAATATACTGGAATTCATGCTTTTTTAAAATATATTTTTATTTCAGCACAGCCTGGTAATGAAGGCATTATGTAATTAAGAGACTGATTCGGGAAGTAGGTGAGAGTGTGGAAGAGCTGTTCTCAGCCAGGTAAACGGACTAATGTCTGAGCCGAGATATTCCACACGTGAAAGAGAGCAATCATGGCGCTAAGACGGATGTGTGTGAGCAGATATGGCTGCTGTCTTGCTCCAATAATGTCAGAGATTAAAAGAGGATAAGTATGAAGTGTTTTACGGCTTCATCATCAGATAATATGGACTTAGTGCGGGATATTTATAGCAGAGTAGAGCACACGATGTACCTTCAGGCTTATTAAAGACGGTTCCATATGAATGAACTAGCAAGGGCAAACAGCACAGATTACTTGGGGTCACCTAATGTAAATTATTCATTGAGTGTCGGTTTTGAGATTTAGCTACATTTCTTGCACTTCTTGTTGAGGTTCTCCTTGCATTCTTTTAGTGCATGCAATGGATGAGATGACAATATTGATTTCTCAATTTAATCAATCTAAAATAGCAAAATAACACAATTTAACAAGTTATAAAATGACAACAAATATAACCATTAGGCCTAATTTAAAGTAAAAGCTCAGCTACCAAATCTGACTACGGAGGGTAGTCCGGACTGCTGAGCGAATCATTGATAAAACCCTCCCCACTCTCCAAGAACTGTATTTATCCAGAGTGAGAAAAAGGGCTGGAGAAATCACTCTGGACCCCTCACATCCAGCACACTCCCTCTGGCCAACGCTACAGAGCTCTGAGCACCAGAACAACCAGACACAGAAACGGTTTCTTCCCTCAGGCAATCCATCTCATGAACACTTAACATTAAACGTGGAACACAACACACAACACTATTATACCTAATTTATTCATTAAACATAACTTATTTTTCATTTCAAATGTGCAAATATCAGACCTGTACACCATAATTGTCTATATTGTATATTATTGTGTTTTTGTACATTGCCTATTTGTGTATTTGTATATTATTATTTTATTATCTGTGTCCTGTCCTGTTGCTGTCTTTCTGTTGCACTGTGGAGCTTCTATCACTATAACAAATTCCTTGTATGTGTAAACATACCTGGCAATAAAGCTCATTCTCATTCTCTCATTTAGTTCAAGTTAATGTCGCTTCAGGGCAGGAGGCCAGACAGGTCAGGGATTTTCAGAGAATACCTCAAGCCACACATCCTCCTATAGGACCTGAAGATGTGGAAGAACATCTCTTTGCCACCTGTGGAGATGAGCAGCATCCTCGCTGACCCGTGGCTCAGTGTTGTTGTCTGTCCAGCTCAAGAGTGTGTTTATGTGTGTCTGTGCTCAGCACCTCTCCACTCACCCCTGCTAATGTGTTCACTCGACTGATGTGGACACAGTTGATGGAAAGTTACCGAGTTCACTGTTGCGCACTAGTTGCCCTTTCATCTCTGCAACCGGTTTGAAACTCTAGTCTCTTAACCTTGTGCCCTCAAGGCATCAATTAAACCAACGAAGACAAGAAGGTACTTTTTTATGCAACTGTTAAAGTCGGCATGAAACCAGCTTTGACCCCGATTTACCTTAAACACAGTCCTGTTTTACTGCAATTGATTAATCTGAATGAAGGAAAAGCAGTTTGTTTTTATAATCCTCCATCAAAGTGGAATATCTATCTCGAATGACTTTCCTTTTAACTTTTGAATTGGCCATGTCAGATGTTGGTTAACGTTATCCAAAATAAGAGCACAAATTAACTATATTTGTTTTATCAAGTCATTTATTGCTTTATTTATTTGTATTACTTTTATTGATTCATTTATTTATTTTCAATTTCTGCTGGTTTGGTAAATACTATAAATGTAACCTGTATGTAAATTGTAAAATTTCAATTCTATAAATGTAACCATTAAAGTAGCAGTTCACCCCAAAATGTAAACCTTTGTTTAATAATATTGATGAAATTACATTGGACCCTGTTGACTTTCATTGTATGGACAAAAATTACAATAGAATATGTGTTAGTTTATTATTATTACATCTTAACTTTTTCATAATTGTCATATTTATTATTATTATATATCATACATTTATTTCTGTATTATTTATTAATTTACATTTCAATCATACTTGTGTGACGACAGAATAGAATTGCTTGTATCTGCAGCGGTGTGTTCAGACCGTTTGTGCATTCACACCGCCGCCGGCGAGAGCGTCAAAATTCGCCCTGGCCGCCCCGCCAGCAACGCTGTAGAAAGATTCGTGGACGCTCTGACGTAGATCGAATGCTTCATGTATTTAAAGGAGCCGCAAAGCAAACAAGCACGTTGATCTTGTGCAGACTGACCACAGGTAGAATCACAGGTAGACTACCTGAGTCACAGGTAAAAGTTAACCTCATGAAATATTTGTAAAGTAATTGTACTGTAATGTAAAGTAAGAAATCGATAGATGAAACTTAACAATTATAGTTGCATGTTTGCTAACGAAATAAACCAATTAAAAGCCATTTGTGTGGTGTGGCTTTTGTGTTCATGATTAATTTCAACATGCAATTTATAATAAGAGACGTTTACTAGCCTTGGTCTTTAATTAACATTAACATTAATTTGTGCGCGTACATTACAAACTGTCCTGGTTTAAGTGTTACCTTAATTGTTCAAATCTATGTTGTTTTGAGGAAATGAATAGCATTCTCGCTGAAAAACAAAGCTCTAGCGCTAAAATGCTTGGGAACTAATGTGGTCAGGAACCAAAGTTTACAGGACTACGTTCTCTGGAATCCTCTCAAGCGGAGGACTTCTACGTTCTGATTGGTTGCCGCCCAAACGCGTCATAGCTCATTACCATAACGTTGACTTTGATTTTAACTCTCCGCGACGCTCTCATCATCCAAAACGCGCTGCGCTCGCTGCCGGCTCACATTGAAAATGAATGACTTCTGGCCACTTTGACGCTCTCGCCGCCTGCAGTGTGAACGCACAGTTAGTGTTTTCCAGCTCACAATAAAATGAATGCTTTGCATTTGCCTTTGTTGTGATGTTGGAATATTATATCCGTCCATATAGGCCACTGTGTACACTGTACATAATTAGTTGTTCATTTTAAGAAACACAGTATCATGTTTTTCAAACACTGGCTACATGCAGCTGTAGCTGAGTATATATGACACACGTGACCCTCTGTGCTTGCTCTCTTCCTTTGACTTCTTCCTCTCCAGTTCTCACAGCTGCTTCTGAGCAGGTGCTGCAGGTGCTAAAGTTCCCAGACCGCTCTCTGGCACGGAGACTTGCTGGTCGCTCTGACGTGGCAAGATATCACTGAGGCTCTGCATAGCAGAGTGTACTGCCTGCTGCAATAAATCAGAACTTATGTTGTTCTCGCTCCCCATTGATATGACCTTGGGAGAGTCCAGATTTGTTTGTATGAGGCGTTTGCATTTACATTTGCTTATTGACCACTGCAACCAACGTCTGATTATTCATGTCTGGCCAAACAATTCCATGCCTGTTGTTTATTGCTTAGCACCTGGTGTTCTTTCATTGACATTTGAGATGGCCACTAGGTGCTTGTATTAGTTAGTGAATATTCAGTGAGGAAAGGTGAAATGGGGGACATTTTGGCATTTCCTTTAACTTAAAATCACCCAAATGCACCCAAAATCTCATAATTGGGTCAGTGTATTTTGCTTCATGTTGTTCCAAAACTGTTTGGGTTTCTTTTTGTCTGTGGAACATATTTTGAGTCATGTCTCACTGTTAATTTGTCCATACAGTAGATGGTCATCACAACTATTTGGTTAGCGATCTTTCGTATTACCTCACTTGTTCATCAATAGGTCCTCTGCAGTGAATGGGTGCCGTCAGAATGAGAGTCCAAACAGCTAATAAAACATCACAGTAATCCACAAGTTATCCACACGACTCCATCAATTAACATTTTCAGAAGCAAAAAGTTGCATGTTTGTAATAAAAAAAATCTACCATTATAACACCATTGTTCAAGCTAAAGTACATAATATTGCCTTCTCTAGTGAAAAAGTAATTTTATCTGAATCAGGATGGAAAGGGTTCAATTCCCAGGGAACACACATACTGATAAAAATAAAATTATATCCTGAATGGATGTTGGATCTTGGCTTTGGATACAAGCGTCTGCTAAATACATAAATGTAAATGTTTAAAAGCAAAAGCCAGACTAAAACAAATATTTTTGTGGATTTTGATGTTAGAGGACAATTGGAGGAAGCATTTTTATTGATCATGGACATGCATTTTGGACAGAAGTGATGGTTTAAAGTTAAAATGCTATGATGATGGATTTGTTTCTTACAAACAGATTCTCACTTCACAACATTTTAATTGATGAACTGGATTATTATGATGTTTTTATCAGCTGTTTGGACTCTCATTCTGACGGCACCCATTCACTGCAGATGATCCACTGGTGAGCAAGTGATGCAATGCTACATTTCCCCAAATCTGTTCTGATGAAGAATCAAACTCATTTACTCATCTTTGATGGTCTGAGGGTATTAGCACATTTTCAGCAGTTTTTCAGGATTGGACTAACTGTTCCTTTAAAGTCAACGTACAATTAAAAATGATCCCTATTTGCTGTCTTATTACATTTCCTTTTCTTGTTGCATGATTTATTCAAAATGTAATTACTTAATCTAAACTGACATCAACAAACCCTCTATTTTTCATCCCATTGCCATTTTTTCTTGCTAAAAATCCTGTTTTGCTTGAGAAAAACATCATATAATGTAAGGCGAATGTTTGCGAGCGTATTTCACGTTGACTTTAAAGTGTCTTAAGTGGTAGGTTGTAAGTGTGAAGAGTAAATCTGTGCGTGGAGCTGGAAGTCCCCTCTTTCAGATGGTGAGGAGGTGGTATGTGAAACGGCCAGGACGGCATGATTAGCACTTGGCCGTTGAGTGACGAAACCGAACACAATGTTTTACTGGACTGCTCACCGCAAAAGTAAACAAACTCGGGGGCTTTAGGGGGGTCATAACGGTGTGCCCACACCAGACAGATGACCGGTGAAATTCACACGTAGATGCTCTCTTCCAGTAAACACATTTGAGTTTGCAGCTGTGGCTGAAAAAACAAGTTATTGGGAATTACAAACATCACAGAGCTTCTTGGTTGAAAATGAAAATTGAGCTTTTAAAGATGGTACAATTCTTTCCAATGACTGAAGCACTAGGGAAAGAGGAGAAACTCGTGCTGCCCGAGAACTGATGCTGCTCCGTTTTGTGAACACATTCCTGGGATTCGCCAGAGATTCTGGTGTGGTATCAGTGGGTTTTTTGAACATCCATGTTATTTCACAACAGAATGCCTGAGACTTTCTATTACGCATCAGACTTTAATGCTTTGTTTTGTATGTCTCAGTTTAAAAGATCAGGAGCTTGTTTAAATGCTACTGAATGTATAGTACATTAACCCTGTAAAGCCTGACAAGTAATAATTTAATTTATCAGTTTATTAAACCTTTAGACAAAGTTAGCATATTTTCCATTGTTGAGTATCATATTTGAAACATCAGGCTTTTATGGCTTCATATCATATGATATAGAGAGAATATATTCATAGAAAAAAGCTTACAATTTTTATTTAGATGCCCAAATTGAGCCAAAAATATGCAATTTGGTGAAGTAGGTGATATTTATATGGCCTGACAGTAAGATGAAATTCTCATTCTTGAAGCTGAATTTTAATGTGAATTTAGGTAGCAAACAGAATGCAAAAATGCAATTTGAATGTAAGTTATTGAAAATAAATAGCAAATCATATTATATATATAGCTAGAAAAACAAAATGTCAGGACAAACTGAATGTTGGCTTGACAAAGACTTTTGACCCCCCTTGAACTTTGGAGGTTTATAGGTCTTATAGACGGTTGGATGATAGATTGATTCCTCTAATGCACATTTGGTGACATGATGCAGTGACCACCAATGGGAATGCAGGGAATCAAGTTCACATGATCAGAATCAGATTGAGCTTTATTTTCAGGTATGTTTACACACAGGAGGAATTTGTTTTTGTGACAGAAGCTACCGCAGTGCAACAGAATGACAGTGACAGAACAAAACACAGATAATAAGAATAAGAATTCAAAAGAACAAGTACATAAGGAATAACAATCTGGTCTTCTGGTCATGCATTTGGATATTAAAGTTGAGTGTGAATTCTTACTAGTAACCAAAAACGCATATCGTAGTGACTTCCAGCTACTTAATTGCGATTTAGTCTGTGCAATCGTTGCTTTAGTGCTTAGTTATGCGACCGTCTGATTTGTAACTACAGTATAATGGCCTCCCTGCTTTTCATTTCCCTTTAATCAAAGCAATTACAGTCATTTCCAGTTCTCTGCTGCTGTTATCATGCTTATTACATTCAAAATGAGCCACTCTTTGTGTAGCATGTGACAGGTTTAGGACTTCAGATATAATGTGTTTTTGGTGAAAACGAGGAGTTCTCTTTGGCTCTTCACATTACACTGTCAGACTTCATATAATGGGCAATATATTTGGTTATTATGAAAATTGCTGAGGATTCTCAAAGCTTTGGATGTATTGATTTTGCTGATTGGGAATTAGTGGAGGAGTTCATTGTATAACCCTTCTCCTTGGATACCCTCGTCCACTTATTCCTGCTTTTCTGTCTGGTTTTACTCTGGTGTTTGAGAGAAATGGTTTAGGGAGTGCTGGTGCTCTCTCATCTGTCATTTACAGTGAATGTAAGGTCAGTGTGATCTCAGGACTTCAGGAATGCAGCATGTATAGTTGCTGGAGCAGACTGGACTAAACTTGTCTCTCTTTGTTTTCACATATCCTCCCCTTTGAGGTGACGTGCATCATTGCATCTCAAATACGAATGAAATCACAGTCTAATAAATGTGGCTGTAATTGTTATGTTTTCATGGCAACCGTGTATAATAGAGATTCAATTTTGTTTTATGCACATGTATAATATAAATAATTTCATATACAGTAGTTTTGTAATTATATATATATATATATATAAATGTAAATAATGTCTAATTCTATATGTATAAATGCATAAAGATTAAGAGTAGTTCAAAATCTATCCATCTATTTATCAATCTATAAAGCTATCTAAAATCTATCGATCTATCATATTATAAATTATATATATATATATATATATATAGGTGATCTATTGTTATATTTATTATTATATATTTTTTATTATCTTACACTTCTAATATTTTTTTTCATTAATCCTTAGCGTGTTGTTGGGAATATGAAAATGAATGTTGATTTGAAATTAACAATAAAAAAATAATTGGATAATTCAAATGTTTTGAATTAGTGTTTGAATCACAACAGGAAGTTTCAGACTGGAAAAGTTTAAAACACACCCTTTCCATTAACATACTGACTCATACTGTTCTTCAAAAGAACATCCATGTCCTCAATCTTGTTATAGGAGAGTTTTTGAATCCAGTTTTTATGAGTAATATTCCCATATGTCATATCTCAAAACAGAGAGTATTGAACGACAGCCCGGATTCTCTTTAAACTACCTATGTGGTGTGTTTAATTTGTGTTATGATGGTTTTGTTTTGTGTGTGTTCTGAACGCAGTGTTCCACACTGGGACCTCCGTTGAGGAATTCCTTGAATTTACTTGAGTTTGTGTAACCGGAACTCATATTGTGGCTCAGTTATAACAAGCAAGAGTTTGTACTTGAGGATAGTCATTGCTTATGGTGTTTTATGGCTATATGAGCCTGTTGGCCTTCTCTTATAATCCCAGAATCCCATGTTTTCCCGCAGCGGATGCTATACATAACTCCCACAGGAAGTCCCTGACCACTGTACCCTGCTCCAGGCTGCTTTCCCATGAGAATAATGCCCATTAAAAAGCAGCATGTTCTCTCGTGTTTCTTGCACGTTTCGGCTACTTTTGTTTTGCTACTCAAAAGTGAAGAGCATCTACTCTTGACTGTTTGTTTTAATGCATGGCAATGTGTCTTCCTCTCCTGAAGGCAGTAAAGATTGCCTCATATCCTGCGCTGATGGCTCCTTGCTGTTCTCCTCCTGGATAATACCTTGCACAGGCCTTTAAGTGGGATTTATAGCTCTTGCCCATTCTGTAATTACCATCATGAAGCTCTCATGCTCTTTATTAAAACCCCTGTCTCAGGCTCGAGAAGCCTCAGGGAAACACTTAGGTTTAAGTGAAGATCTCTTTGAAGTACTTCAGGAGAGCAGGGCTTATTTTCTGCTTTCTACTTGCACCTGTGACTTACTGCCAACATCTGGGTTCGTACTGTGAGTCCACCGGCTTTGATAGCATCAGCACATCAAGCTGCGTTGGGTTGGCGCTGATTATATAGAACATTTAGCCCATGTGAATCTCATTGTAGATCAGTCATTTAGATAATAATTTTTCATTTGTGGTCGACTACAATAGTTTATTTGTTTGTTTTTTAATAGTGGATGCTGATATCTAGAGTGCAAGGAAGCTTGTTGCTGAAATAATATAATAATATTTAGCATGATGATATGAAACTGAAACAAATTTCAACGTAGAATTGTTTGCTATTTTTATGTTAAATAATGGTTTGTTAAAAATATATTTTTTTTAGTATTTATTTGCTTAGTGATGCACAATCTATAAATCTGTGATTTATTTGTTTATGTATTTTTATTTTATTATTATTTTAAAATTTAATATAATATCATTTATATTTTATTGGAAAAAAGTGCCAATATTCAGCATCCAAGAAACAAGAAGCATCCTTTTATATTAAAGTATTATAGGTTTAGAAAATCAGTCATTTAGAAAACAAACAAAGATTATACAAAATGAAATAAATATTATTATACAAACAACTGTAAACAACTTCTGATAACAGCTCAGCTGATGCTGATATCTAGACTTCAGGGAAGCCTGTTGCTATAATAGTGTTGATATGAAAATAAAATATAAAATTGCATTCATTTAATGAAGAATTGTTTACTATTTTTAATATTGAAAATTAAAATGATAATTTTTTGTATCGTAACAGTTTAAATAGCAATGAATGATAGTTTGTTCACCAGTTTGTTTCTTTTATAATTAGAAAAGATAAAGACATGAATGGTGACCAGGACAGACAGTCAGATGATCCAGTGTGCCTCTGTGTGGCCTTTCTCTTCATAAAGATCACAAAATCACATTCCTAGCACGTTACGACCTTCCTCCCTCTCGGTTCTTTTGGGCGCTCCTAGACTTTACTGGGACGACTCTGCGTTCTCGCGATGGCCTCATACAGGTATGAACTGTTTGTAGTCAGCCTGAGGAATTTGCTAGGAGTGTGTAGTCACGGGTTTGCCAGATAGTGGGCGGAGGGAAGAGGTTATTTGGGTGCTTTGCCGTCTCCCTTCCGCTGCGCTACCCAGAAGCCCCTCACCTTGCTGCTGTGACAAACACTGTGGCCTAGTTTCTCAGCACAAGGCCGAGCTGTGCGGCTTCAGCATGGAGTTCCCACAAAGACCCTGGAACGCCACTCGTTTTCCGGCCTTTTGAAAAAGCTTTTTGTGTTGTTCCTGTTCTGCCGGCCTTCTCGGTAGCCTTGCTTCGCCATCAAAACACACACAGACACACACGCGCGTATATGCGCCGCGCGGCCCGATGTCTGTGCCCCTCACCATAATTAGCAGCTAAAATATTTATACTGCGGCATGAAAGCTCCCATGTGTGTGAATTTGTGAGTCTCTGCTCTGTGCACATAGCGAAAGCCTCATAACTCCAAGCGTGCTCAAACACAGCTGAAAGACACGTCAGTTTGCAGAAGTAACGTCTATGTTAAGTTCAAAGCGTCATCTTAAGTATTAAACTTGCTGGGTTTTAACAGGAAGGATGACCCGTGGTTCATTGGGGCTTTTTTGATGATAGCACTAGTAGCATATCTCACCATAATTAGCAGCTAAAATATTTATACTATGTGTGTGAATTTGTGATAGCTGAAAGACACGTCAGTTTGCAGAAGTAACGTATGTTAAGTTCAAAGTGTCATCTTAAGTATTAAACTTGCTGGGTTTTAACAGGAAGGATGACCCGTGGTTCATTGGGGCTTTTTTGATGATAGCACTAGTAGCATAAGGATAAATGAGATGAAAGTTGCAAATTAGTCAGTAATGTTTTGCCATGTAGGCTATGCCATAATTTTTCAAGCCAACATGTTTTATTATTTGACTGTATATGTTCCTGTTTCATTACAATAACTATATAATTATTGGCTAGTATTACAAAATGTCATCTTAAAGAAAATGTATCATTTGATGGGAAAAAAGAATAAATGACAAATTGTATGTCAGAATAATTTACATTAAATGTCTAATACAAATTTGTGAATCATTGGTTAAAATATAAAACATGAAATGCATGTGTAACATTTATATAATAATATTTTTAAGTGATTATTATATTTTTAAAAAATACATATATATTTTTCTTAAACATATACATGCATGTGTTTGTATTTATATATTCATTATAAATATGCACAGTACACACTCATATATTATGTTAACAAACTTTTATTTTGGATGCGAATAATCGTTTGACAGCACTAATACAATTATACATTTGAATAAAAACTATTTTAAAATCACATTTTTATTTAAAAATCGGAAACACTGTCCTGATCGCGAGTAAAAATATCCCATATACTCCACATGAAAAAGTTCACATCTCCAACTCGCATTACAATTTATGGATGTCAAAATATTTACATTTATGATGATTTTAAATGTATCATTAAATATACATGTAAAACATTTAATAAAAATGTGGGAAATATATATGATCATAAATTTATTAAATAAAATATATTACACATTATTTAAAATAGTGTTCATATTTTTATTAGTTATTGTAATATATATTTTTCCCACATTTACATTTAGTCATTTAGCAGATGCTTTTATCCAAAGCGACTTACAAATGAGGACAGTAGAGGCAATCAAAATCAACAAAAGAGCAATAATAAGTGCTATAACGAGTCTCAGGTAGATGCATTACACGCAGAAAGGTGTTTTTTAAATATAAATAAAAAGTAGATAGATTAGTAAAAGAAAAGGGAACGCTAGTTTTATAGGGTCTTTACATACATTTGTATATCATATATTTATGTTAAAAATGAATGAATTTAATTATACATTTAAATTATAGGAATACATAATTTTCCCAGATACATTTCATGTGTTTTGTTTGAAAAGTAATATTGGAAATTATGAATGTACATATAAAATTACACATTTAAATTCAGAATGATAAAAAAAAATAATAATCTTAGGCCCAAATAACCACCCCAAATAGCCTAGCAACCACTCATAACACCTTAGCAACCTCTTATACTCTAGCAACCACCCCATAGTGGTGCAGATATTGCATGCGTCAAGTGTCTTTTTTCCTGGTTACTTCATTTTGTCCCCTAGATCTGAAAAGGCTTTCTTGTTTTCGTATCCCACTGGCACATCTGTTCCTGTAGGCCTTATAAACTGTCAAGCCTCTTTGGTAGCATTTTACAGGTTTTGTTCTTCCTGAAATGAGAGGTGTAACATAAGGCCCATGCTGTTATCAAAGCATCATTGTTGAATAATATAGAGAGGACTGAAAAGAGTTTTAAGGGGATATGAGATTTAGGCACTCTAGGGTTTTATAACGTTGCGTTCCCAGAAAAGAGCGTGTCCCGTACAACCGCGAAAACATGCTGTGTTTGCTGCCCCCTCCGCTCTGTCCATACATCAGACGTCAGCAGCTGTAGCATAACAGCCATTTTATGAATGAGAGGAAGGCTATGACAAGAGGAGAAACAGAAAGGAGGTCAGATGTGAAGTTACAGCTTGTCACTATTGTCAGAGTCGGGACTGATTGGTTGCCAATCAGTAATGCATTGCCATAATTTCAGCAAATATTTTTATTTATGAATGTGTGTATATAAAGTTAACATATATTACATATAACACACACATATCTATATCTATATTGCTATATTGCTTTAAATAAACAAATATGTTTTTATGAGCCGAATATTCGAATACGAAATTCTTGAAAAATGCCATTTATAATGCCATTAATATATATATTAGGGATGGGCATTTTTCGAATATTCGGCTCATAAAAAAACAAATATTCGTTTATTTAAATGAGGTTTAATGAGAAATAAGTTATTTTTAACTATCAAGTTTTTGTCACTATTTCTGAACAAGCTTATGGTTAGCCGTTACTCAACTATGTCCTACAACAATGTTACGTTGTATCACAAGGTTTTATTTTGGTTGAAAACATGTGTAAACAACAACAGGGAAAATACATAATAAAAGCATTCAAGATCAAGCAGAGCAAATGGAAAAATCAAGCAGATTGTGCCAATTACTGTACAGAATGTAGGCTTCATATACTCGAGTCAGCCTATATTTATTGTGTTTAAATTGTTTCACGTATTAATTCTGAGAGAAACAATAATATCCACATGCTTGAGTGAAAGTTTGTTCCTCAGTCTGATAACAAGAAGAACGCGCTGACAACGATAACGTGTGCTAACAGTTTCTTAGCGCTTTGTGTTAAACCTCTCTCTCTCTCTCTCTCTCTCTCTCTCTCTCTCTCTCTCTCTCTCTCTCGGGAACGTTATATATGTCTGAAGTAGGGTTGGGAATCGTTTGTTTTTTTTTCGGTACCGGTGCCAAATCAATACTTTTAAAATGACTTTAGGTCTGGTGAGTTTGCTGGCCAGTCAAGCACACCAACACCATGGTCATTTAACTAACGTTTGGTGATTTTGGCAGTGTGGCCAGGTGCCAAGTCCTGCTGGAAAATGAAATCAGCATCTTTAAAAAGCTGGTCAGCAGAAGGAAGCATGAAGTGCTCCAAAATGTTTTGTAAACGAGTTGCAGTGACGTTGGTTTTCAAAAAACACAATGGACCAACACCAGCGGGTGACATTGCACCCCAAATCATCACAGATTGTGGAAACTTAACACTGGACTTCAAGCAACTTGGGCTATGAGCTTCTCCACCCTTCCTCCAGACTCTAGGACCTTGGTTTCCAAATGAATTACAAAACTTGCTCTCATCTGAAAAGAGGACTTTGGACCACTGGGCAACAGTCCAGTTCTTCTTCTCCTTAGCCCAGGTAAGACGCTTCTGACGACAACTGTAGCCAAATTCCTCGACACGTCTGTGTGTGGTGCTCTTGATGCCTTGACCCCCTGTCTCAGTCCATTCCTTGTGAAGTTCACCCAAATTCTTGAATTGATTTTGCTTGACAATCCTCATAAGGCTGCGGTTCTCTCGGTTAGTTGTGCATCTTTTTCTTCCACACTTTTTCCTTTCACTCAACTTTCTGTTAACATGCTTGGATACAGCACTCTGTGAACAGCCAGCTTCTTTGGCAATGAATGTTTGTGGCTTACCCTCCTTGTGAAGGGTGTCAATGATTGTCTTCTGGACAACTGTCAGATCAGCAGTCTTCCCATGATTGTGTAGTCTAGTAAACCAAACTGAGAGACCATTTTGAAGGCTCAGGAAACCTTTGCAGGTGTTTTGAGTTAATTAGCTGATTGGCATGTCACCATATTCTAATTTGTTGAGATTAATTTGTTGTGAATTGGTGGGTTTTTGTTAAATGTGAGCCAAAATCATCACAATTAAAAGAACCAAAGACTTAAACTTAATTACTTCAGTCTGTGTGCATTTAATTAGTTATTGAGGTGATATATGTGTGGTTTTAACTGTTTATCATGAAGTAAATGTTTTATACAATGAGGGACCAATGCTTACTAAAAAAAAAAAAAAACCTTGGCCAGAATACATTTTACCATATAAAACTGAGGTTGCTACAATTTTCTTTTACAGATGTTACTGATTTTGATAATGAACAAAAATGTAACTCTGCATCCTAACTCAAGCTACTATCAAATGTGCATTTCTAAGAGACAAAAAAAGTGATATTATTATTTATATTATGAGGAAACCCAAACCTCTTTCTTGTTTTGAAACAATATCACTCATTAGAACATGCAGAAACTAAGAATATTTTTATTTTAGATATTTTTTTAAGGAAAATGAATGGTCTGGTTTCTACAACTTTCACTTTGGAGGAGAAATCTGGCTTTAAACTTGAAAGAAATTAAGATTTGACATTTACCGTGATAATTATCAATATCGACTGATATGAAAAAAAATATTGTGATAATATTTTGGGCCATATTGCCCAGCCCTATATATATATATGTATGTAATATATATTATGTATAATATTTTTTTATATATATGACATAAAGTTAATGCATGTGATTTCTCTTCTAATGAGCAATCAATAGCGTCTGCTCTTTTTGTTTGTTTTTGCTATGGCAGTTTTAGTCTGCGTTTAGTGTTCGGTTATATCTGTGTTGCTGTTCTCCAGCACAGTCAGCCTGTTATGACTTCACACCCTTTATCAAATCATGGCGCCAGTTGAGGACAAACACATCCTTGTTCAGCGTCTATCATCAAAGTCTTTTTGAGGAAATGAACTCAAAACGTGTGTGTGTGTGTGTGTGTGTGATATCCAATGTGTTTTTCTTGCTCGTGGCATTATCAAGTTTTATTTTCAATCAGTGGAATTTGAGCTCCTGCCAAGCGGAACAGAAATGTTTCCGATTTTGATCAATATGGTTAAAAAAGGCCACAGAAGTCAATAGTCTGCTGTGTTGACTGTGTTGTTGACTGTGAAGTTTCTTCTGCTCACCAAGCCTGCATTTATTTGATATTTAATTTATTTGAAAGAACCGCAAAAACGGTAAACATTTAAAAAAATATTTTCACTATTTGAAATAACTGTTTCTATTTGAAAATATTTTAAAATATAATTTAGCTCTGATCACAGGAATAAATTACATTAAAAATATTGGGGTGTAACGGTTCGCAAAATTCAGGGTTTGGTTCGATGCAACACAGTGATGTCACGGTTTGGTATGTTTTCGATACAGGGGTTGCAATTGGTTATATATATATATATGTATATGCAGTGTTTCTTCTCCTTTAGCAAACACATTGAGACAGTAAAGTTTAAATTATCAACAAAGCCCCATGTTTGGCTGGCATCAGTGTGGCATTTAGTGTAAGAGGAAGTGCTCCGTCTGCTCGCCCTGTTGCATCTGTCCCTGTGGTGACAGCATGTGCTTCTACTGTAGTTTGCGTCGTGGATGCCACGTCAGTGTGTCCCACAGCTCCGATCTGTCCACGTGCCAAAAATGAGATTATTAATGACAGCGCCGGGTGGTGTTGCGTGTCTTTTTTCAGGCCTCTTTTGAGGGATGACGGCATCCATTCCTAATGCTCACCCCGGTGATCCGGTCCTCATTGAGTCATTCTGTGCAATAGGAAGAGTTTCAAATGAGCCACACACTATTGAGCTCGGTTACGAGACTCACAATTTCCAGGTTATTCATGATGAGAATATTTTCTGTATAGCTTTATATTTCTAACTCAATAAAAGTTTAGTATTTTTCTGCTGTTGCTGCTCCACACTTGCTCCATTGCGCCCCTAATTGAGGGCAGATATCACTAAAGCTAAGTGGATTTTCAGAGGATGTGCAAACCACACACATGTTGAACACATGCATGTAGCCAAGGAAACAAATGAAAATACTACAGTGTACCTCAGTATATATACACTAGTCAACATGGATTCAAAATCACCATATATATAAAATTGGCTCAGCCTGCACTAATAATGGATTTGATAATATATAGTATAATTTTAATGCATCACGAACTAAAGCTAAAAATGTTTTGTAGTTGTTTAGGTACTTTTGGAATCATGAACACTTCTGTTAGTTTCAGTTTTCCTCAGTTATGTTCATTTTCATTTAATTTTCCATAAAAACATTGAGAATAACGGCCCATATTTTAGCCAATAATAACAAAAAAATGTTTCCAGGCTTTGTTAAAGAAAAGTTGTATAATTTTGGGCTGTTATTTTCCCTTGCACCTTTGTCAGATATGTCTGGCTTTGAAAGGACAGCCATGGCGTATGAAGAATCAGTGTCATGTGTTGTCCTTGTTGATAGTTTGGCATGGTTTTGACTAACGGCTTTGTTCAAATGTAACTAGAGGTCACTGAAGTATTGCACTGGCCTTTAGTTTTTACTCAAGTTCTTATCTTATCGACTCTCACTTTACTGTGTTATGTCTCTTCTGCCAATTCCCTGTAGTGATAAAGAAAGCGAGTCGTGTGAAAGACTGTTCAGTCGGTGCCTGTTAGGCCTGCTTTATTATTTCTGCAGCAATGCCTGGTGGAGCCACCTGCTGTCATGTCTGGCAGCCTTTTGTTAGCGAGGATTGTGGCAGACGCAGGAGACAGACACGATGTCACTGAGGCCTTGTGCTCATCCAATGACTTTCGGAAAGTTTGAAGTTAAAGTCTTATGCTTTAATGCTGATTTCCCTATTTAAGCATGAATGAAACTCTGGGAAATGCAGAGAATTGACCTTTTCTTGCGATTAAATGAGCGTGAGAGCGAAGGGTAGCCTGTTTCCTTTGTGATAGTTTAACTCTGACTCTTTCCAGCCGTGTATGTTTAGCTCAGGCCATTTATTAACCATTTCAGGAATCGTCTGGGTTCAAAACAAGTTTAAGCTCTTTCAGTGGGGTTATTTTGGCATTGCTTGTTGATTGACACAAAAAGTAATGTTGACTTGTTCCTTATTTCCTTTAAAAAAATTAAGCTACTATAAATGGTGCTAAATTTTGTATAATGTATTATTTGAGCTATAAAATTATCATCATTTATATGATCATTAGCAAAACTCTGTATTTAAGCTGCTAACTTATCCTTTTTTAGCGGAAAGTAATTTTTGTGGGATTTAAAAGCAGAAATGTGACGATTATGTTTTTGTAAAAGCTTGTGCATAAATTCCTCTGTTAATCTGAAATGGGAAGATTATTATTTTGTAAAAGCACTTAAGTGCTGTAAAATAGTTTTTGCCATTGTTATGGCCATTTTGGAGTATTTGAAAGCAGAAATATGAATATTATTATAACCATAAAAAGCCCTTACATAAACGCTTGTTAAAACGTGTGAATTTGAGCTGCAAAATTTTCCTCTTTGGTTTAAAAAAAGTATTATTTATTTGTTATTATTATTATTTTATTTGTTATGTGGAAAATTAAAAAGCGGAAATGTCAATATTATTTTATAAAATAGCTTACATAAACTTTTCTGTTAAAACCTATGTATTATTTGAGCTGTAAAATTGTCCATGTTATTTTTACTGTTATTTTAAAAGGGATTTAAAAGCAGAAATGTGCATATTATAATTTTATAAAAATACTGTTTCTGTTAGAAATGCTGTATTTACGCTGTGCATTTTTTTCTTTTTTGCCATTTTTTTTACTTGATGCAGAAATGTCAAGTTTAAAGTTTTTATAAAAATCTTTTGCATCTGTTGAAATGCGTATAATTATTAAATCGTTCTTGTAATTTCTACGGAAATTTGAGAGTATCAGACGTTCTGTTGTCAAGACTACAAAGTTGTAAAATTAGACAACCACACAGAGTTTTTTCCATAGTAAAATTATATTTGAAAGTCTTGTGGCTACTATTGAAACTACTATTAATGCCAATTAAACACTGTAACCTGTTAACACCATATGTTTTTCTTTATAAAGAAAAGGATAAACAAGTCAAAATGTTTTTTTATTTAATTATTTATTTGTTTTGTGGAAATGAACAGCTCTGTCGATTTAAGCTGAACCTGGAATATTCCTTTAAGAATTTCCCAATACTGTTGTATTTATTTATTATCGACCCAGCTGATCTCCGAGCACGTTTATGAGCCATGTTTTGTTGCAGGAGCGTGCAAAGTCTGTCGGAAACTGTACACATTAGTATGATGCAGTGAGTAGAAACGTTGCACAGGTGAGTTCCCACAGTTACCAGAGATGTAGGGATCTGATAGTAGAGGCTGGTGTCCGTAATGTGCCTGGGTGAAATATAGTAGGACACCTTAGATTTCTTCTGTTCTTTGTCCTATACTGTTCACCTCTGGGAGAACGTCCAAAACTGAAAGAGAGCTCCTTCTATTCCCCTTTTGTCTCGGAAAGGTTAGTCATTTAAGCGCGGAACGCCTTCTTTTTTTCTGGCAGTGTAAGGTGTTCTGTTTTCCCTCAAGCATGTCTTTCAACAGAATCAACAAAGGCATGATGTTATGAAGCCTAGGAATGCATTTGAATGTGTTGCCGGTGGGTCCCAGGAGCTCCTAGATTTATTTACTCTGAAACATGAATGAAACGACGGCAGCTTTGTTGTCCCAGAAGTCCGTCGATCCTTTGTAGACGTGTCCCGGCAAGTAGTCGCTGAGTTTTAGTTTTTTTTTCTTGGAAGTTGACATGACGAGCTTATTTGTTGATCAGATAAGCTCGGCGGTCTATAGGATTGCTGACGCTAGTGTGCGCTTTTCTTTGTCTGTGACTGTAGGTGGGCATGGCTGTTTTAGGAAACTTGAACGCTGTGTCAGATTTTGCTTTGCCAGCATGTGTTTTAGCATAAGGGTGAGAGCGGAGACTGAACAGAGAGAGGTATAGATGTTTCCAGTCATGAGACGAGGCCGCAGAAGCCTCACAAACATCGCAGTCCCCCGTGAACGGCCGGAGACATGCTGAGGACGAAAACAAATCAATCCTCTGGGAAATTAAAGTGCCATGTTCACACCTGAGTCATGAGAAGCCTCACAAACATCGCAGTCCCCCGTGAACGGCCGGAGACATGCTGAGGACGAAAACAAATCAATCCTCTGGGAAATTAAAGTGCCATGTTCACACCTGCTGAGTCTGTTAAGTATCAAAGCTCAGACATCGGGGCGTTTCTTCCTGACATCTTCAGAGCCCCTGCTGCTGCCTACTCAATGTGTAAAACATTCGTTTCTGATTTACACGCTTTTTGATTTGGGTTTGGTTTGATATGAAACTAATATTTGGGTAGTTATTGTTATATAGGTAGCACTTATTTTAAAGTCCTTTTTCGCATGTACATATTATGTACTTGCTACAGTAATTATAATAACTGGGTAATAGCAAGGTACTAACACTGAACTTACCCTAAATCTAACCTTAACCCCATGTTACCTTATATTATCCAGTATTATATTAAAAAGTACATGTAGTGCATGTACTGTATAAAGTGAGTAATGTAATTTTCCATTGTAATGTCCATTTTCCAATAGCTTCTAGAATTTTATTAAAAAATATATATAGTTAAAATAAAATATTATATACATAAGTATATTATTACATTGTGTGTGTGTTCAAATAAAATATATACATATATAAAATAAATATGTATATAACATTTATAGTTTAGATATTTCTTTCATTCTCTCTCTCTCTCTCTCACTCACTTTCTCTCTCTCATATATATATATATATATTATTTTTAATTATTGTTGCTATTGAAACTATTGTTGCAGTGAGTTCATCAGAGTCTATCAGGCTTATTAAAATCATAACTGAGTTAGTTTTTTGTCCCATTATTACGTAATGAGTCTGTACTGTATGATTTGATTCACTAAAAATAACTGGTTCTGAAGAGTCATTTAGTCATGAATCAGATTTCACTGGTTGTGCTGTGTTTTTCAATGAAAAGAGTCATTTGTTTGTGAATCAGATTAAAAGAGTCATTTGTACATGAATCAGATTGCTCTTCTGTGCTCTATCATATATTCTTTACTTTACTTTTTAGTCATTTAGCAGACGCTTTTATCCAAAGCGACTTACAAATAAGAAAAAGTAACTAAAACTATGAGTTAAAAGTCTATAAATACTATATATATATACACATTTAAGAAAATGGAGAAATTAAATAAAATGACAAATGCATACAACAACATTTCAAAACTAAACGTTTAAATGAAAACAAAAAATAAAGCTAAAAACATTTCAAAATATTAAAACAACAAAGGTATGAGTATAAAAATGATTCTAACATGACACTAAGCCAAACACCCAAATATATATATATATATATATATATTATTTCATTTCCATGTAGTATGTTGAGTAGTTTATCAGTAATCCTAAAAACAGAACCCTGCCAAACACACATGCTAACAAACAACAACTTCCTTACACATAGTAAGAATGTGGTTATACAAACTAAAACAGAAGTGAAACAAGCAGTACGAAAGAAGATAAATAAAAAGCGATACTTATATTATATATGCTGTCACAAGGCAATTCAAACAACTGTTTTCTTAGCATTATTATAAGTTACACAGCCTTTTTCCTATAACATTGAATTTGGACTACAAGCTTGGGTAAAATATGACCTTTCAATATTTTTGGTTTTATGTTGTATTTTGATGTCCATTCTTTAAATACTTTGCCTAGACGTTTGGCTGATTTGTGCACTGAAGGGTTTACTTTGAAACATTTTTAATTCAGACATTGCTAGTAAATTTGACAAATAATTACAAAGTAACACATTAAATAAAATCTGACATTTTCTTGTGAAATATGCTCCCAAAATCATTTTTACATTAGTTATTCATTATTTCTGATCCCTATCTTGAAATTGTTTGTCCATTAATGGAATTTAGATTTTATTTGTCAGTCAAAAACAACAAAAAATGAGTATTCACGATCCTCGTAGTCCATTTTACTGCTGTAAAAGAAAATTCTCCTCTTCTTGTTTACTCCTAGCATTACACACTCATCAGCTCGCCGTTTTCTGCTCCCATGTCTTGCTGTCTGGCGAAGTACAGTAAGCGCCTGTTCTGTACGTCTTTGTTCGCTGCTATCATTAAACGTGGCAGCGCAGAGGGCCAGTGCCACACCATTGCTCTCCAAACTTGGAGGAATAGAGCAAACATTGTCTTGTCTACCTTACTCAACCGCCGCAGACCACCCCTCCCTCCGCACTCCCTCATAATCTACCTGGCCAAGCTAATCCTCCTGGCCCGGAGCAGACGGCCTGACTCAGTGAGTTCAGGAACAGGACACCTGTCTGGTACAGGGATCAATCCCTGTGATTCAGACCGGCCAAAGCCTGCCGCTGTTTACCGACTGCCACTCGTCCCTCATTGTTATTCCCGTCCTCCACGCTGCAGCCACGTGTGACACCTGCTAAACTCCCATCACCGCTGCTGCTGAGCAAGCACGCTGGTGAAGTGGGTCACTACCTGATTGCCATCAAGTGGAAACACAGAATGAGACTCTAATCTAGTACATCTGATTCCGCTGGTGCTTCATTTGACCAAGTGGAAAGAGTAGGATTTCTCTTGATAGCTTTAGCCCACTGGCGTTGTTCATTCGGTTGGTCATTAGGTCATGAATCAGTATCCAGATTTATCATCGCACTATTTAAACCGGATACTTCAATCCTGTTTGAGCCTCAGGGGCAGCCCTTCTGCTCGCACCTACCGGACTGTATTATGATTCATGCTTTTTTTACTTGAATGGGTTTCAAATCCATTTATGCCTGCTAATTTATATATTATAAATGCACATATATATTATAAATTATATTTGATTCTTATTAGCGGTTTATTATTTTATGGTTTATGATAACCAGTAAATGGCTGATTTAAGTACTATTTTACCAAAATAATTCCAGCATTTTTTATTATTTTCTAATGTTTTATTTTTCCTTTTATTGTTCCTTTATTTTTAAATGATAACAAAAACAATAATAATAATAATAATAGTAGTAATAATAATTATAATTACTATAATTATTTTGTGGTGGTGGTGTTATTTACAAATACGGTTCTATCTATTATATATAATCAATATTATTTATAAAAAATACAGAAATTAAAATCCTGGTATCAATATCTGAAAGGGTGGTATATCTTTGAATGTGATTCAAGTTATTATTATTAAAAATGCTGATTTATCAACTTTATCTGCTCAGTATGTTTTTTACTGTAATCAATTAAGCTTTTCTAATTCAGCATGAGTTTTTTTTACGATTTTATGGTTTATTTGTTTTTTCATCTCTTTTGTAAATTCAAATGATTTTCCAATTTTATTTTATTTTTAATGTATTTATTGATTGATTTAGATAAAATGTGTACTGGATCAAATAAAACTGCACTGGATCATTCATGGATGAATTAGTCTGAAAATCAAACTGCCTTTTTTAACTAGTGAAGGTCATTCTGGACCATTCCTCCCCAATTCTAACCCCTGCTTTATATCCTTACTTAGATAACAGCCCCTCACTCCCTCGTAGATCTCCGTTTATATATGCTACTCAATCGATTTCTTATTAGTCAAATATGCCTGTGGTTTAAGCTATAATAAGAACGAACTTGCTTGAAATAGTGTGTCACTTACTGAATGTTACACATCCACATCTGCTAGTGTTTCAGGGAATGAGCAGCTCAATATAAGATGGATATAGCTGAAGTTTATTTAGAGAGTAATCGCTGTGGGCTGGAGTGCCACTGAGTCTTTTCCACATCATCCGGTCCGACTTTTCCGTCAAGCACGTTTACGCTTTTTATTTGGTGTTACTGGAAATAGATGCTAGAGAAATATTAGCACAAGTATGTTGAATATCGCTTTTAATTGTTTAAATGAGTTATGTGCTATAGTATGTGAAGATGAATTTGACTGATCACCGTTCTCAGTGCAGTTCTATTAGGGTGACTGTACTAGGGTTTAGTCTAGCCTCTTTTGGTTTGTTCCTCCAGGAGCTTAAGACCCTTCATTCCCCCAGCTCTCTCACCTTTCACTGACGACACCACTGGATGGGATTTCATGTTTTTGTGTTGTGCCCCTTCCGAGGGGCCCACCGTCAACTGACCATGTGTTTGATGAGAAAACTAGCCTTACAGCAGAGCACCAGTCTGAGACGTTTTTCATGGTAATATTCTTAGTTCTTCAGCTTTTTATTATCTTGGCATTACTGGACATATATGTTGCACGTGCTACAAAAAAATTGGTCAGTGCGATGAATAAATGTACCACTGTAGCACGCATGCGATACAGTTTTGCATGTTCATAATACAGCTGCTTAATAGTGTGAAGTGATTTCGTTGTTTCGTTTATATATATATATGGATGTAGACTTTTTTGATCTAGTGGTATAATAAAAATCATTATAACAATTTCCAAAGTAATGATATATCTGTAAAATTTGATATCTTTATTATTATTATTGATGATACATTTTTTATATTATTTTATTATGAGTGTTTTCTTACTATACTTTGCAGTATGCAAGGTTTTAACCTCATCATATTCACACATTTTCTACTCAAATTAATAGTTGTAAATTATGATTTCTTTTCTCACGGCACTCTACAGATTTAACAGAGGAAAGAGCAAAATTATACTTGAAAATTGCTTCCAGCTGACATTTACATTTAGTCATTTAGCAGACGCTTTTATCCAAAGCGACTTACAATTGGGCTGACACATTGACTGACACATTTCTATGGTTTTAACCAATTTATATTGTGATAATATAATCATATGCAATCAATGTAATCTTTATGGATTGCAATGTTTTTTTACTGAAACCTGTCTTGTGTATACTGAAGATGACAATTCTGTAGAAACTAGAACTCAACCAGAAATTGCTAGTACATTTCACAAGGAATTGGCAATTAACACTTTGAATTAAACATGACATTTTAAATTAAAATGTAATACGACTTGAAATAGAATTTTCTTGTACTTGGGTTTTTGGTTTTAGGTGCCGATTCAAACATATAAAGTGGAAAGAGCATGTTGCATAAGCCAATTATATTGTGGGCTGAAAGGCATTTGTACTACAGATATTTAATATCTTGTCTTGAAATCAAGTCGCAGATTATAACTAGCAGAAGCAGTAAAGACACACCAAATAACAGTGCTAGAAGCGTGGGCTCTGCGATTTAAAAAGCCGTCGCCACAGGATGGCCTGCACTGCCAGCACCTTTGGCCTCCGTAGAGCACGAAGACCGGAGGAAGCAAAGCAGAGGTGACTGTACGAGCCAAGCTAGCCGGGCATATCCTGCGCCATGCCATCCGAAACATCACAGGACCTCAAATGCCCACGAGTGCGCTGAGCCCTGTATAACGAGGCGAAGAGACACCCACCAGCCTTTCCAGATTCAAACCGCAGACGTGTGACGGGAATACACTTTCAAAAGAGTTACTTATTCCTGTCATTCAGATGCTGTCCTTAATTTATGTCTACATCGCCGTTGGGCTGCGGTCCCGCTTTGAGGCCTGTTTTATTACACGTACAGCACTTTGTTTGATTTCTTTTTTTTTAAAGCTCACAACATTTGCTTTCTTTTTTTTTATGTGTGTGTTGGGTGATCGACATTAGTTCCTTCAGGCTGTCTGGATGAGGACTCTGTTATTAGCGCTAGTCGCTCTCTCCGTGAGTCAATCTTAGTGAATACTATTCATGAAAAGGCCCTTAGAGCAAGTCAGAAACAGCCGCTCTTTTGCAAGGCTCGTGGGGGAAAATGGCCCCTGAACACTTCATGTATTTAGGTCTAAAAATCTGGAAATTGTTAGGCAATGTTATGGTAGACCGTTACCTTGCCAACTGTCTGATTTGTAATAACTGTTCAGCCCTCCATCTGCAAGCTGGGATTGAGTACAGTAAATGTGAAGGTTTCGGGCTTATTAAAACACTTTTACGGGGCCTATTATGTGCGAGCAGACCTGTCTGAGGCGCTCTCATATTGTCAGGTAATACGGCTGTTACTGGTTTCGCCGGATATGTGCAGGAGCCTAATAAGGACGTTAGGGAAAATGTCAGTGACTTTTGACGGGCGAGAACACCAGACGATTTCTCCCACTAAAGTCTAATTGATTCTAGTCATTTGTGTGTTTAATTGTTTGTCCAGCTTCAGCTCTTATAATGTCATCTGATCGTCTTACTGCATTCACATTCAATTGGAATAACCATAATTGCACATTTTCAACCCTGGTAGTAAAGCTGCAGTGTGAGACTGATGGATCTTGTTTTGATCAAGCCCAAGCGTGTTGTGGGTGATGTTTGCCATCTGATATGATGTGAAACTCTATCAGGTGTCAGTCCGGGCATGAGAGCAGTGATGTGAAGCCCCTGCAGCAGCTCTGAACATTAGGATCTGGATTTGTTTCTAATATTGAAGATACATTAGAAGTGTCATCATTTCTAGCGTAACCATAAATGTGTACCCTCATTCATCCTTGATTTTGTTGTTGTTGTTGTTGCATTGTGTGGGTTTTAATAAGCATAATTAATATTAATATGTATTAATTATATGCAAATGCGGATATTTTAGGCTATATATATATATACCTTTTTATTACACTGTTGAGAGAGAAATCACAAATCAAAGAAACATTTTATTATTACATTCACAAAATATGTAAAATAATGATAAATGAAACATTTTCAAACATTATAAATATAAACATGTTTTGGTTCCCTTCACTCCACAACAAATCCTTCAAATTTAATGGTATTCACAACAGGAATGAAAAATATAAGGATAAAAACAACTGTGGTATTCATTATAAACAACATTTATTACTGTATAAACATCAAGCCTGAACAAATATATTTAAAGTGAAACTGAAACTACCATCTTGTATAACATTGAAATAAACTTGAGTACCTCTTTCATTGGCTACAATTCCAAATGTGGAGCTTGACATTAAATGTGCTATATAAGTCGCGTGACTGATCACAGAAAAAAAAAGCTCAAATGTAAAATATATTACGATAGAAAACCGTTATTTTAACATGTAATTTTATTTCATAATGCCACTGTTTTGAATGTACTTTTGATCAAATAAATGCAGCCTTGGTGAATATATATATATATATATACACAAACACTTCAGTTTATACTATATTAATATATAATGGATTTATGAATTTTCCAGAATATTTTAAGGAATCACAATTGAATTTAAAGTTAAATCAATACTTTGGAGTAAATGCATTGTAGAAAGTGTACACAATAGCTGTGAAACAACACATGGACAGAAACCCATTAGACCCAAAATGCATGCAAATCAATTGATTCTGATGAATGAATAGAAATTAATTTACTAAATTAAGAAGCTTGTCATCTGTTTATATTACTATTTATTAAGTCCTCAGTATACTGTTTTGCACATTTTATTTTATTGCACATTTTATTCTTTATTTTATTTTCTTCTTCTTTTATTTTTACCTATATTTATATATATTCTCTTGTTGTTACTTGTTTTTTTTTTGCACTGTCCATTGAGCGGACATGACCTGATTACAATTCACTTCTGATTATCCTGTATAATTGAGTATGTGACGAATAAACAAACCTTGAACCTTGATCTATTGTTCCATTAATAGTTGATCTAGTACACATTGGGTTAAACAGCACAAATGTTTGAAGGGAACTCTATCGCCCCCTTAAGTACCAAGCTTGGCCACATTGATGCACAAACACATTTCAAGTTCATCAAGGTTGTGCACGCAAAGCACTGGCTGTGTATTTACATGACTGTCAAGGGTACGTTTCTGACCTTGTGACTCTGACTCTGAGACGTGTCTCAGTAGGTTTGAACATAACTTGGGTTAATGCTAAATCCTAAATCTTAAAGTCAGGCGTATGCAGTAAAACTGCACATACACACATCGGTGATGTTCACCAGGAAGGAATATAATTTCATCCTCCACAAATTTTCATCACTGTGACCTTGAGGTATTAGATTGAGATGTAATAATCGAGAGATATTCTTGAGACTTGGGAGCCATATTGTTCTCCGTCCCACTGGGGGACAAAAGAATATTTCAGGAAGGATGTCACACACTCTTCTTCTTCTGTGTGTTATCTGCTGCTGTCCTCGCGCACGCTCTCGCTCTAAAGGAGAGCGAGAGGGAACACACTGTGCCAGCGCATGCAACCTGTTTTTCTCTGACATGCTGCTTTGTGGCAGCCAAGATCAGCAGTGATGAAAAGACCTCAGATGAACTTGGAGAGTTTCCTGAATTAATAAGGAAGAGGGGCTGAGGTGACGGTGTTGACTAAAAATAAAAAAGCCTGAGGCATCCTTTCTGTGCCTCGACTGATGCAGGGAATGCTGGGACGGGCCGGGGCGGCTCTTTGAGGGGTCTTCTGTGAGAGCTGGCCTAATCTAACAGGGCTTGGCATTTTCCCTCCACCGCTGATACAGAGCAATTCATTAAAGGAGTAGTTCAGACAAAAACTGTTGAATGTTTCGTTTTTTTTGCGAGATGAAAAACGTGTAAGGCAGAAAGATCTCGCTGCTATGAGTTATTCACTGAAAATCTGTCAATAACGCCTCACATGTTGGTGTTTTCATCAATTAAAGCTATTGTATGGCTTTGAAAGACTCAGACTATAATGCAGAAATTGTGTGGGGAAAAAAGGTTATTATGGTGGTGTAAATTGATTATAGATTTTGATTTTATTTTATTTGACTTTTTGTTTATTATTTGCTGAATATAATCATTGTGTATTTTTATTTTATTTATTTTAATGCACTATTCTATGACTTTTATTTTATTTAGTATTTTGCTTAATTCACAATTTCTGTGACCCATATTAATTGTTTGTTCTTTCTTTCTTTAATCTTTTCTTTTGCTGAATACACAAATATTTGACTATTTTTTATTCAAATTTATTTAGTTATTTGTTTTTATTTTATTGTACTTAATTTTTCTGAATGCACCAATTGTTTTGTTTTAAATATATTTTTTCATGTTTATTGTGGTCTGTTGTACCTTAACAGATTTGAAACAACATGAGGTTGAGCAAACCATGACATCATTTTCAATTTTGTCTGAACTATCCCTGTAATGTCATACATAGAGTACTGAAATGAATGAGCAAGATGTTATGTTTGAAAGATTGCTGGAGAAAATGCGGCTTGTGCGTCTTCAGCGTAATGCAACAAAACAATGTAGATTATGGTTTGGCCGGACGGCAAGATGTTTTGGGTTAGACGTTTCTGTGGTGAGCGCAGAGCGAATGGCTTTAGCAGGGCTAGCCAAAAAAAGTTTTAATTAAAATACTGTGGTTGCAATAAAAAGCTGTGAATCTTTGATCCGTTGTTATGTCAGCATTAGTATTTGTCCTTGTGGAAATTCAAGTACAACGTCAATGTGAAGTACGAGCATTTAGAGGGGGTTTGTTTCGATACAAGTACGCACATGTTAAGTAAATCTGAACAGGAATGCTTCCAACACTGGCTGCTTTTTTGACCATTTACTTTTAGTTTTGCTTTTCATTGTGCTGTATTTTATTCAGTATTGTTTTTTGGGGGGCAAATACAACAATTTTGCAACCTATTTCTTAATGTTTTTTTTTTGCAGTTTTCTTTTGTTTTGAAATGTTCAGAAAATATTTTTTTGTATCTGTTTAGTCATATTTTCCAGTTTTCCTGAGAATATATACAAAACACCATGTGTTGTTGACATGGAAAACTGCACAGCTGGCTATTTCCACAACTGCAAATCAGCTTTGTTGACCAGCATGGTAGGAATCACTCGTGCTCACTAAACATCCCTGCAGCTGGATGCAAAGAAACGATGTGAATGAACACATTGCTTCTCAGGTTCAGATTGAGCCAAGTTATCAAAACCACGCTGAAACTGCATTTCTTATTTTCAGAAGATTAATGTTTCTGTGGAATCTTGTGACACGAGTGTAATTATATCGTAGATGTTGATTGGTAATATTTGAACGATTTTCTTGAAGTCTTTTCTCTGAAATTTCTCTTAAAATATTTCTCATCTCTTAAATGACTTTTTCTCCAGCTATTAAATAGGGAAGCTACAGTATATGCGGTTTTCCAGTCCAGGTTTCTCCAGGTGCTCATATTGGATCAGTTGTTGTGTATGAGAGCAGGCAGTAATCTGATAGTTGATCAGCGCCTGGATGGAGGAAGAACGTCCAAGATTTACTTAGACAGGTGTTCATTGTCATTCACCTGAAGTAAATGAGGGCTATGCAGAATCTATACGCTCCAAAAATGTGAATGCATTAAACCGCTACAACCATCAGGTATGGTTTTGAAACATAACGAGATAGCTATTGGCTGTACTATTCAAAAGTTTGGGATATGTATTTGTTTAAGAAAATAATTTTATTCAGCAAGAATGCATTAAATTGATTGTCCCAGTAAAGATATTTATTATATTACAAAAGATTTCTGTTTCGAATAGTTCTTTTGAACTTTCTATTCATCAAAAAATCCTGAAAAAATGTATCATCGTTTGCACTAAAATATGAAGCAGGACAACAGTTTTTAATGATTTCTGAAGTATCATGTGACACTGAATTCAGCTTTGATCACAGGAATACATTACACAGAAATCTGTTATTTTAAATTGTAATAATTATTCACACCATTACCGTTTTTACTGTATTTTTGATTAAATAAATGCAGTCTTGGTAAGCATAAGACAGCGGTATAAAATATACAGACCCAAACCTTTTGAACATTAGTGTATGTAAAAAAATGTAAAAGGATTCTGTTACGATAGGGATTTAATGTCATTAACAGGATAAAAAGCTGGTTTAGTCAAACTGTTTCACTCGGTTTTTATGTACAATAGCGTGGTGTACTGGTAAAGTACTAGGTTAGCAACTGAAAGACTGTAGACTTAAGTATCAAAAAGAGCTCCTCCATGAATCATCACATTGTGCCCTTGAGAAAATAACATGCACTATACAAAATAAAGTCTAAATTATCTTTTAATAATGTACATAAAAAAATCATCAACTCTCCTATTTTATCAAGTATTTCAGAGCATTGATGTTAAAGGACTGATAGTAGAATCGTCCTCTCTTACTTCCCTAAATAAGGCGCTCAGACAAGGGTGTCTGGTTCTGGTTTGTTTTTTTCTGTATTTAGACTAACTGAGATTCCAGCATGGTGGCCTTGTGAATACTTCACCGTAAGTGTCCTTAGCTGAAGACGGGATATCTCAGTCAGCCGAAATTAGCTGCGTTGTCTTCATTATGACCTGATGAAAGCTAAAACAGCTATTTGCAGTAACTCTAAGCAAAACAGATGAATTCAGTTTTCTGATTTTATTTTTTGTTTTAAAGGAATAGTTCACCCAAAAATTTAAATTATGTAATCATTTACTCACCCTCAAGTTGACGGTAGCCATTGACTTTAATAGTATTTTCCATACTATAGAAGTCAATGGCTACCGTCAACTGTTTGGTTACCAACATTCTTTAGAATATCTTCTTTTGTGTTTAACAGAAGAAAGAAATCAAATCAGGTTTGAAACAACACGAGGGTGAATAATGACAGATTTTTGGGTGTACTGTCCCTTTAAGTTAAATATAGTTATATGAAGCTGAACGTCTGACTCCCTTGTCAAGAATTTGCTCTTTGAACGCTGCTTGTGATCAAGAATAATATATACATAACTCGGATACACATTAAACCTCTGGCTTGGTTTTTAACTTGTGTTTCTGCAAAAGCGTTATCGTTTAACTCTTGTCAGCTGTTTTTATTTACAAGCGTCCTCCAGGATGACTGTTGCATGTACAGCTTGAATGTGTTTTTGCATCCGAAGTCTTTCAGTGGCTTCTCTGAGATATGCGAGTCGTCTCTTCGTGGTCATTTGGAAAGTGAGTTTCCTGGCTTCTAGGCTGTCGTAAGGAGAGATCGGGCAGCTGAGTTTCTCTGTTCTAAATGTAGGCCATTCTTGTGCTAAAGCTGGTGTTTTCCTTGCTGGTGCTCTGACCTGAATCAGTTTTTCCTTTCCCCTGTTACAATGCACTCTTATTTAGAATGATAGCAGAGGACTCTGGTCGAATTATACGTAGTCGGTCGGATGGAAAATGCGGACTGGATTTGTTTGTACAGCGGGGGCTGGGTTTGGCACTTAACACATGCTCTGTATATGTCTATGAGAATGAAGGGGACCGCAGGAAAACTCAATGTTTGTGTGTCTGTAAGCTGACAAATGCATGATTTTATTTATTCAGTGCAATAGTTGCCCCAGTTAAAAAAAAATTCCAGGTGCATTTAATAAACAATATATTGGAGTTATTTTATTTGGAAGAGTGGCAATATTTCCCTCCAAAAAATTATGTATTAACATTATATATGCTGGATTATTTTTCTTACTACTCTATTTAACTCTATTTTAGTTTGTATTCATTTATTTGGAAGGTTATCAGTATTTTTCCCCCAAAATAATTTTTCTGTAGCACGTATGTTGGATTATTCTGTCTGTCTGTCTGTCTTTTTATTTTAGACTTTTTGGAAGGGTTGTAATGTTACTCTCAAAAAGTGATTTTGGTTGGATAACACCCCCCCCCTTTAAGTAAAAAAAAAAAATTCACTTAATTTTTCCTGGAAATTTGTTTGTATAGCGTTGTTGGATTAATTGATTGTTTGTTTGTTTGTTTTATATTAAATTGATTTAGTCTGAACCGGTTCTTTATTGCTTAAACTCCGTTTGTTTTCAGTTCTGATGGTAAATTTGTTCTATACAGTAGCTCTTTTTTTAGCATATGAGAACCGCTGACTGTTTGCATTGTCGTGTACTATACATATGGTATGATTTCCATGCGAAACACTTCAATAGAATTAATACAATTGAACAATTAAGTCTATTGCATATAAAATATAAATTTGTCACATTACTGGCAATGTAGATTTTTTTATATATGTAGTTTTTAATGAGGATTTTGGCAAAGTTCGAGTAGTAGTCTAGTCTTTCTCACCAGCCCAAAGCGTTTAATGGTGATGAGGTCATATGTTTTGATAGTTGCAGTAGTTTTTGGCAGAAGGAAGTGTATAGGTAAAGGAATCCTTTGACTGTGGTGATGTATGTGTCTGTACTTGTTTGTGAACTGTACAGAATTGTATCCTTGGGGCGGTTTGCAGTAACCTTTATCAGTCAAGCTTGAAAGACACTACGGAGGTCGAGAGGAACTAGACAGTAACGGGGCGAGGACGTGTTATCACATGACCCTGACACAGAGCTGCAAACCGCTTGGGGTTAAACCAGGCTTTTAACCTCACAGCCGGGTCAGGGAATTAACCAGCTTTATATCAGCCTGTGTTTGACTTCCTGAATGTTGTAGACTAGTTAATATGCATCTTGAAAGGAGGATCTGAAAGTAGTATGAAAAGCAGATAGGTCTAATTTTACCCATCACCTTCTATTTATCATTTTGTCTTTCTTTTTTAACAGTTCTCTTTTTTTATTAGTCTCAAAAAAAAAGAAAATACTACCACAATATTGCATACAGTACATACACACACATGCACTTAGTCTAAAAATAAAATAAAAAACGACCTACAAAAAAAATTGACATGTTTATTTGCAAAAACAGATAACTGTTTATTTAATTTTCACAAATATGTTTTATGTTTTCATGTTTTATTGTGATAGCTGTATTTTTTTTTTACCTATTCAAAATAACTCAACTGCAGTTTGATTGAGATTAATTGTAATGCACAATGAAAAAATATGATTTGCTAAAGATGGAGTTATCAGTTTTTGCAAATGAACCCCTCATTTATAAAATATAGTTTATTACTCATTTTCATAAAACCTGTTTATGATTTTTTTTTACATTATGATAGTATTTCTTATACAGTATGATTAATGCTACTTACAATTATCAGCTAAACTTAATCTGTTGGGAAAAATCTTTCTGTTTTTAATTTGTATATGTATGTGTGAGATATATATATATACAAACACACACACATGTATATTAAAATTGTTTATATTTAAAATATGATTAATATAATATTACTTATTTATATACTTTTACATTGGGATAGTATTTGTTATACAGTATGTTTAATTTGACATATTTTATAATTTATTTATAATAAAAAATGTTTTTATAATAATTGCTTTACATTTGTAAAAATGATTGGAGAAGTTGTTGTTTTGTAGTCATTGTTTTCTTGAAACAAACCCAGAAATGGTTTCACATCAGTATTTGTCTTCCTGTGTGTTCCCTCCAGTTTGTCCGAAGTGGTGCGGCCAGCGGGCGTGTACGGACTCGGGCGAGTGCTGTCATCCCCAGTGCCTGGGCAGCTGCACTGTGCCCGGCAACGACAGGGCCTGTGCCGCCTGCCAGCACTACTATCACGAGGGCCGCTGCGTGGAGGACTGTCCACTCGGCACGTACAAGTTTGAGGGCTGGCGCTGCATCACCAAGGACTTCTGCTCCAAGGTCCACCTGTCTGATTACGACCGCTTCGTCATCCATGGAGGAGAGTGTATGTCCGACTGCCCGTCCGGCTTCACGCGTGATGAGAACCGCAGGTATCAACATCTTCACTGAAAGTGTGATTGATGAATGGTAGTCATTTTAGTGAAAATGTGTGAATAAAACAGTGAAGAATCAATGTACATTTGTGATTGTGAGTTCTTATTTCTGTTTCTAGATAACTTGAAATGTGTTCGGTTATATTTCCATGCATTTTAGTTTAATTGTCTGACATGAAATTGTTGAACGTGTTCTATTTTGAGCGTATCCTGAATATCCTGTGTTGACAATTAAAAATAAAATCTCTTATTTTTTTGTTTATTAAAGAAAAAAAATTCAGTTAGCAAATAAATCATTAAGCATATAGTGTAAAGGTTGGGGTCAGCAGGATGTATAAATAATTAAATAAGTTCATAAATAATACTTTTATTCAGCAAGAACAAATTAAATTGGTTAAAACTAACAGTAAAGATGTTTTACAGAAGATTTCTATTTCAAATAAATGCTGTTGAACTTTCTATCCATCACAGTGCCCATACAAATATTATGCAACTGTTTTCAGCATTAATAATTACAAGAAATGTTCCTTGAAGTAAATCAGCACATCAGAATGATTTCTGAAGGATCATGTGACACTGAAGACTGAGTAATGATGCTGAAAATACATTACATTTTAAAGTATATAAAACAGTTATTTTAAATTGTAATGATATTCTAGTATTACAGTTTGTTTAGTGTTTTTAGCAAATAAATGCAATCAAAAACATTTGTATAAATGTGCATAAAAATATGTATAATTCTGCTGATTTTCTGAGATACTTTCATCTCTGTCAGCAATTTTGTTGTTTCTTCCCCGGTAATATTGCCATTGTTTTATTTTTGCTTTTATTTGAAAATCACTTATATTTTAGAGCTTTCATTATTTATTGTCATAAATTTCACCCCCTATTTTAAAGATGTGTGATATCTGATAAATATACTTTTTGGTATCTACAGAATTTAGTGTGAAAATACTGCAGATTTAAACTCGCCGTCATTTACAAAGTTCGACACATTAGTCTGTTTCACAGCTCTCTGAATACTTTACAAATAAATCCACTCAGTATTTAAAATACATGTGATTTATTGAATAATAATGGCCTTTACTAAATTGCCAATACTGAGACCGTAGTACTCTAGTTTTAAATTCAGCGATTTTTCCCCATGAACATTGCAGAGAAATCTGACAAAAGTGTTCAGATCCTGTGAAGCAATCAGACTGGCCTAAAATATGTTACCTAGTTAAACTCAAAAATCACACTTCTGATTACCTCAGAACAAATCAATCATGTTCCTTTGTCGGAAAGAGCGAATAAAGTTCAGCAGCACTCAGACTCTAGCTGCAGGTCACATGATAAGGTGAAAGTGAGGTGTTTGGTTCGTCTGTGTTGGTTGGTTTTGTGGTGACGCGTCCTGATCATCTCCCTGTGTGTCTAACAGCATGTTCTGCACTGCCTGTGACGGCCTGTGTGACAAGATCTGTGATGAAAAGGTCATTGACTCGGTGGACGCGGCTCAGTCCCTCAAGGGCTGCACCGTTATCAAAGGCAACCTGCATATCAACATCCGCCGCGGCAGTGAGTACCTGCGGCACCACAGCACCTCAATTAACACCGGAGCGATTGCTTTACACCTGCTGTCTTTTCCTCCGTCTCTCTAGCTAACATCGCCTCGGAGTTGGAGAACTTCCTGGGACTCATCAAGACAGTGACAGGATACATTAAGATACGTTCGTCACATGCCCTGAGCTCTCTTTCCTTCCTCAAGAGCCTCAAAAACATCCATGGAGAGGAACTATGGGAAGAGTAAGATTTGAGTTTGACACTTTCCACCATGTTCTAACACAAAACTGCTCAAAATGATACAAATCACAGCCAGTCAGATGATATATGATGTTTAATGAATAGTTATGAGGGTAGAATTGTGGACCAATGAGATTTTGTGTGGGGCGGGGCTTCCCAGTGCAACAAAACATCATAATTTCAAAACAAGATTTGAACCCTGGAATTTGTTTTTGGAGTTGTTTTTCAGTCATATATTTAACTGTTTATGTTATTAAATGTTTGTCATTATTTAGCAATGAAAGTAGGAGTTACATGTTCAAGAATGGGATTTTTCCATGTTATACAGATTTCCATATTTTCTGACCTGAGAAATATGAAGTAAATTGCGTGGATCTGAAAAAGTTTGTTTATATATTTCTTTACTAATTTGTAAATAATAACAATAATAATTGTTCTAAAAATTGTTGTATTAAGAATTGTACTATATTATTATATTGTTGCATGTTATTATATTATATTATTACATATATTATATAACAATACATATTAGTATAATATAATAACAATAATAATTATCGTTATATTTTGTTATTGCTATGTTATTTTCATATAACAGTAACAATAATTATATAATAATAATAATGACATAATATTATACAAATATTTGTTGTACATTTTTTTTACTTAAATTATTAGAAATAAATTATTATTATTCGTTATTAATTTATTTAGAGTTCTCAATGCAAGTTGTTGTTTTTATTGTATACAAATAATGTTGTTTTATAATTATTTATGTATTTTAAAGTATGTTATTTAATTTGAAAATGTAGTTCCTCAATACACTTCATTTATTAGTTAATTTTATTTTTTTTTACAAAATTATTATTATCATTATATTGTTTTATTGAATGGGAAACCGATTTTCTTCTTTTTTCAGTCCTTAGCTGATCACATGCCTGTTGTTGGTTATAAGGGTGTGTGAATCAGTGAAATGACGTACAGAAATAACGTCAAACGTATTTTCCTTAAACAGAATGGGTCCTGTGCGTCATAGAAGAAATGTGTCATTTAATTCAATCTCTGTTTGTTTACGGTTATCCCATTTTCAAGACAGATCAAAAGAGCCCTCTCTGTGCCATGTTGTTACGAAAGACTAAATTGAGCTCTGGGAACGCTTTTGGAGACAAATATAAACAAACAAGCCCTCCATCCACATATTCAACACTTACAAGTCCGTTCCGTTAACATTCGCTTAAACGTGCATCGCCAAACAAACGTCAGGGCTGTAATATACCCGTCTGATAAATACAACCAATAGAGCATGTGTATTAGACGGACATGACAGCATCTTTAAACCAGTAAGTGTGTGTGTGTGTGTGTGTGTGTGTGTGTGTGTCAGACTAAAGCTTTCAGGTGTGCTGTAGGGTTAAAAGAAACACTTGCTCTTAATGCATGTGAAGTGCTTACATTCCAGCTTTTACTGAAGCTGTTTATCTTTTATGATCATTTACGTCAATGCTTGTGAATCATCAGCGCATATGTCAAGTAATGGCCTCAAATGTACTGCAGCTTCATATACACAGAGTTCAGGTATTTATGAAAGTGACAGTTGCACTGTACTTCTGAATTTACTGCAGTTTATTTTGTGTGTACACAACCGGTATGGTTGCAGTGCTAAATATAGAGATGAAGGTGTGTGTTTTGACTAACAATTCACAATTTGTGACTCTGTTTTCATCTCTCGTCAAAGTAGTAGCTTGGTAAAGTTACGGTCCAGGGAATGCATACCGATAAAAAAAAAAAGGTTCCATGATCACGGAAAAACTGAATATCAGGGAATTTAGAAGTTGTGATTTCCAGGCCTGTAAAAGTCATGAAACCATAATCCTTAAAAAAAAATTTTAAGAAAGAATTCTATAGTAAAACATTTTTTTTTTTCAGGTTAAATATATATTTTTATATTATTAAAAAAAAAATCTCTGTAAAAATAATATTTATTTTGCGATTAGCTCTGAAATCTAGAATTTTCATTCTGTAAGTTTAATATATGATATTTAATTTTTATATTTTCTTATTTCTTTATATCTTATATTTTCTCATGTAAATTTGAATAGTTTTGTTTTTGTATTTTTATTATAGTTTTTTATTTCTATGTAGGTTTTGTTCATTTTTATTATGTTTTAGTACTTCAAGTTAAACAATGAAAATTATTAATTATTTTATTTCAAGTAATGTTTTTGCTTTTAGTTAACTATAATAACCCTACTTACTGTTGCATCTGTCAGATGCTAATATGCCTCCAGTTGGTAATATTTTGATGAATAATTAAGTAGCATAGCTGTGATTTGCTATATCAATCATTACGACACAATATTAGTTTAATTGATTCAATCCTGCTCTTAAATGCAGTGTTTTTTCTGTTTTAGTCACTTATTATTATTGTTATCGTTATGTTGTCTTCAGCATGTATGCCTTTGCTGCCTTGGATAACCAGCATCTCCAGCTTTTGTGGGACTGGTCCCAGCACAATCTCACCATTAACGCTGGAAAACTCTATTTCCGCTTGAACCCCAAACTCTGCATGTCCGAGATCCGCAAAATGTGGGAGAAAACCAGGAATTATGGAGAAGTTTTTGGAAGGAGATTTCCGCAACAATGGAGACCGTGCAAGCTGTAAATATGATTTGTTCTCAGTTTATACAATTATAAATGACGAGTATACACTTTATGTCCATATTAATGTTTCATTTTTATGTTTGTAAATTTGTTTTTTCTTAGGTGGGAGTAAAATCCTTAAGTTCATATCGAATACCACGAGTAGTAATAGAATCAAGTTGACGTGGGATGGTTTTCGACCGCCCAACTCCAGAGACCTTGTCAGTTTTATAGTATACTACAAAGAAGCGTACGTGGTGCTTTTTATTCAGTTTTGTTCATTTATTTAGATGAGCTGTTTTTTGAGCAGCCTTTCTCAATGCCATTAAACGTTCAAGCAGCTTTGTAAATAGTCTTTGTTCTCTTGTAGGCCTTTCCATAACTTTACTGAGTTTGATGGTCAGGATGGCTGTGGATCTGACAGCTGGAGCATGGTTGACGTGGATTTACAGGAGGACCAAACCCAGAACCCGGGTGTTACGCTGTCCATGCTGAAGCCCTGGACTCAGTATGCTATCTTCGTTAAAGCTGTAACGTTAGTCGTGGAGGATAGGGACAAGGACAGGCAGCGTCTTGGGGCGAAGAGTGAAGTGGTATACATTCAGACTAAACCATCAGGTAAGGAACCAGATTCAGGTCAGTCATACATTTAATTGAAGACATGTATTGCATGTTTCCTAATCGGTACTCTTATTCTGCTTTTCTTGAAAAATCCAAACATCCTTTACATAAAACAGGGATGTGATTTTTTCCGTATAAATACGGATTTCCGTATTTTCCATGTGATTCGCGTAGATCTGAGATTTTTTTGTTTTTGGGTGGGTGTGGGTGTGGGTGTGGGTGGTGTTGGTTACTGCATGATGATTGAAATCATGTAAATGGCCTTAAGCTATTACCTAAAATAAACTGTGAAAAGATTATTTTCTAAAACATCATGGACGGAATGATCCTGAGAGCGCTGCACGAGCTCGCGGCGCCATCTGCAGGACAGTTAAAAGCATTCAAATAATTCAAAGCGCCAAACGCGAGTAGATTCAGCGCTGAAACGTGTGACTCGACCCGATTGCTAGTGCTGTCATAAAATTCGTAACAGTTGTGATGTAATTATATAACAGGCTGTTGTCTGACACGCTACATGCCTGCTGTTACAGTACTGTTTTTAGTTTCGAGCCGCTTTAATTTGTATTTGAGAATGCAACATTCGTCATTAAAAACGTCTCACAATCCTTCAGAAATCATTCTAATATGCTGATTTGCTGCTCAAGAAACATTTCTCATTATTATCAATGTTAAAAACAGTTTTGCTGCTTAATATTTTTGTGTAAACAATGATACAACTCAAACATTTGTATAAGATTTAAAAAATAGAGAGAAATTAATAATTGTATTCATTGTGCATGAAAGAGATAGAAAGTGAGTCAATACTGATTTATATGTAATAAATGCATTAATATGCAATTTAATTAATATATTTGATAAATGCAAATAAATGTTGTTCATTAAACTTTATATTTATCAAAATGTTCCATTTTAAGATAATGTGAAAAAACAGACATTCAAAAATAATCTCACAACGTTTCGTAGTCCAGATAATTGATTAAAGGTATTTAAATGACTTAAAGTTTTACTAAATAAGCTGGAAATGAACATTGCTTTTCTCAACTCTTCTCGTCACTTCTGAGCATTTCCCTATGTTCCGGGTATCCCCTGAAACGTCACTATCTCTGCTTTCCAAATATGGTGTTAAACATTGTATAAAACCAATCAAAAGGCTTAGAAATGTACACAAACTGTGACATAAACATTGATCATTTGTCAATGGGAAGCCCCGTTTTGACTGAGTGGCACGCGATTGGTCCAGCCATCCTCCTGTCAGACTAGCAGCGCTCTGTGAGAACAAGCTAGCAGATCTCCTCAGAAAGATAGTTCAATACTGTAGTGCAGTATACTGTGTGTAGTTCTGTTTATTAATTTGAGAAATGTTGCTGTCAAAATAGAGCAAAGTCGCCAAAGCGTTAAACTCACTGGAGGCTTCTAACCTAAGCTCTGCTGCTGGTCAGCAAGAGTGGGTAAGGCTAGTCCGTGATATTTTTGGATCTGGAGACGTGACACGACAGCGATGTCAAAGGTCCTTTGGATGCAGTCTCTAACATACAGACAAAAACTCACTCATTCACTCTCTCACTCAATCACTCTCGCACACGCTTTCTCTCTGTGACTGCGTGTACATGTGCGTGTACGCGTGAGGTGACAGTCAAGGATGTAGACAGACACACACACACACACACACACACACACACACACACACACTCTCTCTCAAGCAAAAATGTAGCACCTCTGTTCAATCTTTCTGATTTTAGTAAATCTTTGTAAAAGTGCCTTTTAAAATATTTATTCAAATAAATACTTTAAAATAATTTGAGCTTCAGCCTGGTTTAATAGCACTTATATATATACAAATGTCTTTGGTCAAATTAAGCTGTAAAATAGTTTATCCCTTTAAATGCAAAGGATTTTGAAAGATATCAGCAAAAAACTTTAAAAGCGATTTTCTCAGGTTTCAATTGGAAAAAGAGGACAGATAACCATAATTCAAATGGGTATATCTTTTAAAAATTTTAAGGTATGCATTTGACTAGGATATCATTTTAAAGCGTATGGTCTCCTCTTTCCATTGCTACCAAAATCTCAGTTTTGAAATCTGGGTCACTGTGACTCGTTTTGCTGGATCAGGTCACATATATCTCTGTCTGTTTCTCTATGTACTCTACTGTTTAAGTCCGTAAGAAAAAAAGTATTAATAGTTTTAATAAGCATATTCATTTATTAAACATATTAAATTGATCAAAAGGACAGTAAAGACATTTACACTTTTACAAAAAACATATTTCAAAGAAATGCTGTTCTTTTGGATTTTCTATTTATCGGAGAATCCTGAAAAAGAAATATCACAAGTTTCCACAAAAACATTATGCACCACAACAGTTTTTTTACATTTATATTTATAAAAAATATTTATTTAGCATCAAATCAGCATATTAGAATGATTTCTGAAGGATCATGTGACATTGAAGACTGGAGTAATGATGCTGAAGATTCAGCTTTGCATCACAGAAATGAATACAATGAAATATTATATTTAAATATTTCACAGTATTACTGTACATGAAGGAAAATCTAACCCTCACCATTATTTTGAATGCTAGTGTGCACATTGTAAAGTTTACTGTGTTTTTAAGCTGATTAAGATCAGGATTTTTAGCAGCGTAGGGTGGATTGAGATCTAGACAAGTAACTCAATGGTTGTCGACTCAAACCCCAGAAGGGATGATTCATGACTTTCCATAGGTTTCTCCAGAGGGATTTACTCTGAAGTAAACATTTGTGCTACTAACTGAATAACTTGTTTTCCCCTTTCCAGCACCCTCAATGCCTGTAGACATTCGTGTGTACTCGAACTCTTCATCAAAGCTGGTGGTGCGGTGGTCTCCACCTGTGTTCCCCAACGGAAACAACACCTACTACCTGCTCCGCTGGAAGCAGCAGGGCGAGGACCGAGAGCTCTACCTGCACAACTACTGCTCTAAAGGTCTGGTCTAAGTTACACCCTCAAACTGAGCACCATTTCCCAACAGAAATTCAGTCTCATGAAACAGTTCAGTGTATTATTGTGGACATCTGAAGTTTCAAGTGAAAATAGATCAAACTTTGTTTAAATGCATAAAGCTTTGCCATAATAAAATAATGTGCACCATATTCAAGCCATTCAACTCTGTCTGTATATTATTAGCGCTGCTCTGAAAGCCTTCTATTACTCATACTTTAATATAATTTGCTTGATTTCTTGCTTTTTGTGGCGCTTTCAGAATTTACATTTTGAGCATAATGAAATAATACCAGATTGTGTGACTACAGGAAAAATGTAACCATGTTTGTTGTTTCTTTACAGAACTGAAGATCCCAATCAGGATTTCAGCCACGGGTTTGACCGAGATTGAGGACACCAAACCCACCAATCCTGAAACAGGGGGGCGGGACAAAGTCTCCTGTTGTCCATGTCCTAAAACAGAGGAGGATCTGAAGCGAATCGAGGAGAACACCTACTACCGCAAAGCCTTTGAGAACTTCCTCCACAATGCCATATTCACCCCCAGGTCAGGAGTATGATTATTACTCTCTCCAAACATAACTCTGTCAGTTTTCACATCACTTTTTAAAAGACATCCGCATTTATTTATTGAAGCCTGTTTCCGCCACTGAATAAAAATGTAACTGAGATTTTATCTCATAATTCAGACTTTTTTTCCTTTCTTTTTCTTTTTATCTCTACTGGAACTTTTTTCTAAGAATTATGAGATATAAACTTACAATTGTGAGTTTATATCTCATAATTCTGATAAAAAAATCAGAATTGCAAGATAAAGTTTTTTCCCAGTGGTGGAAACAGGCTTCCATATTTATTTGATTAAAAATACAATATAACAGTAATGTTGTGAAATATTAAAAAAAATCTGTTATCATAAATCTCTATTAAAACATTACACTCTACTGGTTTTATTTTATTATGAAAAATATAAATGATATGCCAAAAAGGAGAGAGAAAATTGATATAAATAAAATAATTGATCATAATCAACTGTGTTGTTATTTGGTTATAAATACTAAATTATTTTAGTTTTCATTTTCATCATTTTGATATATTAAAAAAATCAAGCCATTATTGCTAATTTTGTAATAAATTTCAATACACTGTTGTTGAGTTTTTGTTCATATTATTGATTTAAAAAAACTGTATCGGCTAATTTATCCGTTATCGGCCAGATTTTCTCATTTATTTATCATTACTTGTAATATCCAATATCAATTATGAATATGTTACTGTTACTTTTCAACTCTTTAACTTGTCCTGGCTGAACAAAACAAATATATTAAACATTTAAATATATATTTATTACTGGACATAAGACCACTTTTATGGTACTTTTGTTACTATAAATTGTACAGAAAAGGGCTCAGGATAGAGTCTGCTGATTTGGAGTGGCATAAGCATTACCTCTTAACTTGGCAACAACTTTAAAATGAATGTCGGAGTTGAAGCCTCGTAGAACATGCGACCTCATTCCCATCCAAGTTCTGAGGCATCAGCCAGTATAAAACATCCATTAAACTTCAAATTAAAACATTTAATAGTCACTAAATCCATGTTAACCTTTCATGATCAAAGATGAAGACTGAAAGGGACTCTTGACGTCTCTGGATGTTAGCATTTGTAATGGCTCTTTTGTTTCTTGTCTGAGAGGTTGTTTTGGAAAGCGTTCCCTCAGTAATTGTTTCCCTCCGCTCCTGGTGCTGGTAATCGTGTGGTACGAGCTCTTGGGTCTGGATCTAAATAGCACAGGAGACCATGAAAAGCAAATGTAAATGACTACATAAGCCACATTTTCTCTCTGATCTCAAAGGTGCAACACATTAAGTGTTCTGTGCTAAAATGAGGAGTGACATCTGTATCCTATTATCATCCATCATCGGGCGGGGTGGCGCATGTGTCCCGCAGAGAGCACCAGAATCATTGTAAACCTGAGCGGGCTTGTATTGAAATCAATGCATCTGTGAATTCAAGTTTCAGGACATCAAAATGGCATTGATTCTCCACCCTGGTCTGCGCTAATCTTGACTAGATTATCCTGCTCTGTCTGGTCCGTTTTCTTTTTTTTTTTTCTTTTGTCATTGCTTGGCTGACGACGAAAGCAGCGGTGCCAGAACTATGTCAGGCAGCTGAGAAGTATGTCTGTACCCGAGCCAGCACAACCTGTTTTTATTGAAAACCGAGATATTGAGGGAAGTGCCTCGAGTTCCCTCGAAGTTCAGGATTCGGAGAGAGCGGGAGGAAGGGGGAACGAGAAGGAGAGGAAATCATATCCATTCAGTTGCCGTTCCCCCTCAAACCGCTCTGCTGCCAGGAAATGCACTGTAATGCCATCTGGAATACCAATGGAATAAAGGGAAGTTCCCCTCCAGCCGGAGAGCACACAGATCAATGAATGCCGCTCTGCAGAAAGAGGATCGGGAGAGAATGTAAAAGCTGTTTCACAGGGATGTGGGAACAGAAGGGACAGAGAAGAAGAGGGAAAGTCACTGGTTTAGAGAGTGGGAATGGCCTGCTAGTGTACGACTTGTGCAGTTTTTAGTGGTACTTGTTAAAAAGGTGTTTGGTAATAATGTAAATTTAGGGATTTCATTTGATACCTTAAATCATGTGGCTTTTTCCAAGTGTTTGGATTTGCAATCAGTAAAGCCACTCAATCAATTAATCAACTAATAAATACTTACTAAAAATAAAATAATCCCAACTGAGATTTTGTTAGTGGCTTTCTTTTAATGCTTTTATACATATAATTAGGTTTTACAAAAACAAAATTATTTCAAATGGATGCTGTTCTTATGAATGTTAAAGAAATAATATGAAAGGTGAAACCGAAACATTTGAAAAGTTTGGGAAAATTAACATTTAATTTTTTTTTTTTGAAAAAAGTATCTTATGCTCACCTATGCTGTTTTTGTAAAAGAAAAATACAGCACAAATGCAGTTTTTTTCCTATCTGAATATATTTTAAAATTGAATTTATGCTGCAAAGCTGAATTTTCAGCATCATTACTCCAGTCTTCATTGTCACATGATCCTTCAGAGATATCCATCTAATATGCTGATTTGCTGCTTCCTTATTATTATCATTGTTGAAAACGGTTGTGCTGCTTAATATTTTTGTGGAAACCTTCATATTTTTTTGGATTCTTTAATTAATACATTTCAAAAGAATCGCATTTATTTGAAATTAAAATCTTTTGTTACACGATACAAATCTTTACGGTTGCTTTTGGTATATTTAATGCATCCTTTCTGAATAAAAAAATATTGTATATAAAAATATTGGTTTCTTTAAAAAAATCATACTGACCCCAAATGTTTGAATGGTGTTAAATGTAAGTTTGTATTATAGGTTTGTATTCCACTCTAAATTTAGGTTTAAATAGTTTGTATTCCTGCGATTAGACAAGACTGTTCGAGCCAGCATATCCAGTCATATACATGTATAGCTTCACATCGCGTCTCTCTGGCCAAGTGCTCTCAGGCAAACTTTACACATCTGTGCTGGTAGAATGTGTTTCCAGCAGGCAGAGGAAGGAATTGCATCTTGTAGGGAGTTGAGTGACAAACCGCTCCAGTGTGTGAGTGATAGCAGGCCGAGGAATGGAGACCAGCTGTGGTGTGTGTGTGTGTGTGTGTGTGTGTGTGTGTGTGTTTTTAAGGATTCAGGGGGATGGAGCCGTTGCCAGATCATCTGAGGACAGGATTCGTGATTGCTTTGGCATGGATGGGAGTAACTTGCTCTCATGAGAGAACAGCCATGTGGTTGTTACCCCACACGTTCACAAATGGGGTTAAAATGGTCTCCCTGATACTGAGGGAAAAAAGCTTCTTTCATATGTCTGCTGTCAATTAGCACAGAAAATGAACTGCATTTAAAATGAAAGTTATCATATAGTTGACCAGAAAAGAGATGTATAATAAGAAGAGATCATGAAAAAATATAGCTGCAGGCAGCGATTCCGGGGCCAAGCCCGTGAAGAGCGGGAAGGTCGGCGCAGAGCGGGAAGAGCAAAGCGGCAGAAACAGAACGTACATGGAAAAAACAGATACGTTCAGAAGTTCAAAACTGAACAGAAATTCAGATGAAAAGGAACAAACATAGGTTTCTGATTCAAGACAAATGCGCACGGAAGATCCGACATCTGGAACAAAAGCAATGTTCGTGCCGCTTCCGGCCAGAGCACCTCTTGCAGCCCGGTCAAAATGGCCGCTACTGTAATGGGAGGAGTCTTAATGTACAAAATTGAATGGGATCAGCATGAAGAGAGTAATCAGGTGTACTAAGTTTTATTTTTCTAGAACAAGGGATTCATGAGTTATTACCATTTTTATGTTGAGTTTTTGAACTGGTGGTGGCGCTAGACAGTTGGTTCTAGAGACCCCAAAGCTGGTCAGATCACTATTCATGGCCATAACTACAAGTGTGCCAAATTTCATCATTTTCCTATGTTCCCTTCATAGGGCTGCCATAGAACCCCATGGGCCAAAAATAATAATATAATAAAACATACAATTACAATAGGGGCTACAGCCCTTTGGGCTTGGCCCCTAATTAGGCCAAACAATATTAATTCTAAGTGAATATTATGTATAACTGAACATGGATTTTATACCATGTATTTTTTACTATGTATAAGTTATCTTTGTATTTTATTTCCTCTACTCTGTATAGTGTGTCCGTTTTAGGAAGGACAATGCTTGTTTTATACAATGTAGGCAGATTAATAATAATAAACTACATATTGTTTTTTACTTATTTTTCCAGTTTACAAAACTGCACATGCATATTAATATTTACAATGGAAGTGTATGGTGAAAGGAATTACACTGGGATTAATGTTATAACAGACAAAATTATATCTACAAAACTTAATAATAATAATTATATTGTTGTTATTATTATTATTAAAGTGCAGCTGCTGATACATTCAACTTCCAATAGACAAAAAGCACATTTTACAAGCTAGGGCACACAATTATCATCTGTGTTCACTATTATCAGAGGTCAATAGTACTGATACTGAAACAATCCTGTATTCATATATTTTGATGTAGTTTTTTAAATGAACATTCCTATAAATGTCTTGAATAAAGTCAGTTTCTGCACAACCAGAACTTGAGCTTGAAGTTGTACAGTGTTACTCCAATTTAGCTCATCTCTTTCCTTCCAGACCTCCCGACAGGCGACGGCGGGATCTGTTTGGTGTGGCCAATGCTACTTCCATCCACACTCTGCTGGCGGGAAACTGGAACCAGTCGGAGGGAAACTTCTCAGATGATGAGCCTCCTAGACAGGAATTTTCCTTTATAGAGAAGAAGGTGATGGAGCGTAGCGCTGAGATCGGCGGCCTGCAGCCCTTCACCGTTTACCGCATCGACGTGCACGCCTGCAACAAAGAGGTTCGGCACTGCAGCGCAGCCGCTTTTATCTTTTCCCGCACCAAAGCGGCAGGTAAGAGCAGGACATCGAAGGTGAAGCACTGTATTCAAAGAGGTCAAAGACAAATCTTCTGGTTTCTTCATTTTCTTGTAGAAAGAGCCGATGACATTCCTAGCCCTGTGACCTGGGAACATCTGGACAGTTCTGTGTTCCTGAAGTGGCCTGAACCGCAAAAACCCAACGGCCTGATCCTGCTGTATGAGATTCAGTACCGTCTTGGAACAGAGGTGACCATTGTATTTTGATCAGGACCATTATTATTAATAATTATAATACTTTGAAACAAACTTCACTGCTTATTTTTCTACCAGTTAATAATAAAAGCTAAACAACCTTACAAAAAAATATAAATTAAGTAGTTTGGCACATCATTTGTTATTAAAATATATATTTAATACTTTATTTTTATTGTGTGTGTGTGTGTGTGTGTGTGTGTGTGTGTGTGTGTGTGTGTGTGAGAGAGATACTGGGTGAATATCTCATGGGTGAAAAGACCTCAGCCAAAAAATGTTTTATATATGTTAGGTTTTTTTACATTGACCAGTATGTTCTTGTAAATCTTTTTCTACAGCCTGAGAAGCACGAGTGTGTATCCCGTCAACATTACAGGGAGCACAAAGGGGTGAAACTCTCCAACTTGGGAGCTGGGAACTATTCTGCCCGTGTGCGGGCTACGTCCCTCGCTGGAAACGGGTCATGGACCGAACCGATAGCTTTCTATGTGAATCAGTTTGACCGTAAGTTTACCATGATTTTCATTCCTTTCAACTTCCAAAATATGATCATTTAGAAATGTGTTGAATTATTGGGTTTTCAAATGTCCTCTTCTTGCACCCTCAAGAATCAAATTATGAGCACTACCTGTACTACATTATCATCCCGATTTTCCTGATTTGTTTCCTCTTCGCTGGAGTGGCTTTCTTCTGTATTAACAAGAGACGGTACCAGTTTTACACATTTACATATTCTCTCATTTTAACAGCATAGGCCCCTACAGACAAAATGCACCAATCTGAGACACTCCAGATATTATAATATAAAAAAACAGGAAATTATCTTGAAAAGTTTCCTTGTTCCACATAATATATTAAGTGCTATCTGCAATCCACAGAAACAATGACAGGCTTGGAAACGGAGTCCTTTACGCGTCTGTTAACCCAGAGTACTTCAGCGCAGCAGAAAGTGAGTATTCAATCAAGGGCAAAATAGACTCGACTTAGCGTTTTCGTAAATATGCAGTAGATTTGTAACTCTTGTACTTTTTTTTTTACAGTGTATGTGCCAGATGAATGGGAAGTGGAGCGAGATAAAATCACCATGTGCCGAGAGCTTGGACAAGGATCCTTTGGTATGGTGTATGAGGGCATCGCCAAAGGTGTCGTCAAAGATGAACCAGAAACCAGGGTGGCCATTAAAACAGTTAACGAAACGGCTAGCTTACACGAGCGCATCGAATTCCTCAATGAAGCCTCTGTTATGAAAGAGTTCAACTGTCACCATGTGGTTAGTCAGAGAACACATGACAAACCTCATCTGATGCTTTAAACATTGGCAGCATTGGTGTAAACTGGTGTAATAATGTTGACTTTGTCGTTTGTGATTGGTTTAGGTGCGTCTGTTGGGGGTAGTTTCTCAGGGTCAGCCCACCCTAGTGATCATGGAGCTGATGACACGAGGAGATCTGAAGAGTTACTTGCGCTCGCTTCGATCTGCTGAGGTGAATACAGGCCTGCATGTGACATCTTCACATCGCTGATTAAACATTTGGCTAATCTGAGTTCCAGCAAGTTAAGAATTGCCACCTTTATGCATAATTGAGCAATTTCCATTAATCAGAATTCATCATTTACGCTTGCATTCACTGCTATGTTCTGTGCCTAAATGGGCCACTCCTTGCAGTTTTAGACTTCAACTCCGAAACCTAGTTTAATCTCTTGATGTGTACTGCATAGTCTGTATCCTATGCGTCACTTCCTGTGGCAGGCTTTAAGATGGTTTAGATCCGATCTCCTATCGCTATCACGTTGTCTATTTAAACGAGGAATCATCTCAGTTAAATCCAATAATGTATTAAGTGCCTCAAGGATCTATCCTAGGCCCTCTGCTATTTTCAATATACATGTTGCCTCTTGGTAATATTATTAGAAGAGATGATACCAACCTCAGAAAATGCCAACCTTCAGACAACATGCTACCACATTTTGCTATAATGGACATCAACTTGAGATAACTATAACCACCAGATAACCACTGATAAGCTATTACTAAATATAATGTATAGTGTTTAATTTTCTGTAAAGCTGCTTTGCAACAATTTGCATCGTGAAAAGCGCTATACAAATAAACTTGAATTGAATGTCCTACATTAAAAATGTGACTGGTTTTAAATGTTCTTCCCATGCACGCATGGGAAACTCCGCTCCAGGTTGATTTCCGTTTGCATGATGCAATGCTTCAGCATGAAATGCACAAGTCTCACTGGGTTTTGGAATAGAGCTACGGCAGTATCATACTCCTCTTCGTTTTCTGTCCTCAGAACACCTCCAGCTTGCCTTTGCCGCCATTGAAGAAGATGATTCAGATGGCGGGAGAGATCGCGGATGGCATGGCTTACCTCAACGCCAACAAATTTGTTCACAGAGACTTGGCAGCAAGGAATTGCATGGTGGCAGAGGATTTTACTGTCAAAATTGGTGGTATGTGTTGAAATGGGGGGAAATATGTGTTTGCTTTTCTTGACTTCCATGTGTTTTACATGTGAAATGTTTTCAAATAGGGACATTTTTTCAGACATACTCGTTTTAGTAGTGGTGCTTTAAACGGAATACATTTTAAGACCGCTTCTCAGAGAGGGTTTAGCATATTTTAGCTGTAAATTATCTCAGTTGGTGGCATTTCAAATTAAATATTGATAATTAGACCGTTATTAATGTAAAAATACTGCATTGACAAATTGCACCTCAGATTGAACTCCTTTTGACATTTTGCACTATTGCTCAATTTCATAACAAAATTAAATACTAAAATGCACTATAAATGCTGTATTAGTTATTGTCCAATTTTATGTATTATTATTATTATTATTTTAATTTTTATATTTAATAGTTTCAATAGTTTTAAAGTTAGCATGAATTAGAATTATATTTGTAAATGCATGTTATTGATCTGTAAACGATTCATTCATGCATGTTTCATGTTTAATTTTTTTTTTCTCTGCAATTTTTATTTAAAATGTCATAACTGGATCTTCCAGGGAAGCAATGCATTCATTCTTCAGTATTTTTGTTTAAACCTGCTTCTTTATTACAATAAATTTCAAGCTCCTGGATCACAATACAGAAGAAAAAGCTCTGTCGCAACATTGAAACTTTAAGATTTGTATTGTTATAACCATTGTGTACTGTAGCTAACAAATTAAAGAGTTTACAGTAAATTATGGCAAACATTTCTAAAGAATTATGTATATGCACATCCCCAATTTTGTATTCCATAATGAACAAGTACAGTAATGAATTTCTGAAATTGCAGTATGTTTTCTTCATTTTGTTTGGCTAAATCTCAAGTAAAACTAAAGAACTTTATTAATTTCACCTCATTTATCCTCAATCTGTAGATTTTGGCATGACACGGGACATTTATGAGACCGATTACTACAGAAAAGGAGGCAAGGGACTGCTTCCTGTGCGCTGGATGTCTCCAGAGTCCCTCAAAGATGGAGTATTTACCATCATGTCTGATGTCTGGTAAGCTTTCATGTGTTCTATAGAGAATCAGTGTGTGCACGATGTTCAAAACATGTAGAGATATGAACTGAGACGTATAGTGCGCAGTATATCAGGGTACATCAATCTAGTCTTTGCAGCTGCAGAGCGACATCTGTATTTTAGCAAAGACCGCCCCAGCGACCACTTCAGATCCTGCGCTAGCTGAACGAGAAATGAAAACCACACTCGCACGGCTCAACACACATTTTCCATTACATGGTGCATACGTTAATGCGGTAAGCAATGAGGAGAAACCTCTTTCCATATACTTCAAATGAAGCTGGCAATCAAGCCTCATCGGCCCTCATATGAGCTAGAAACATTTCCCTCATATGCTAGTCTCATTTGACAAACTTTCAAAGAAAACCTTGGGGAGTCTAGACCGTGCTTTTCCGGAAATGGCAACAGCTGCGTCTGATATGAGCGGCATTCCAGAGCCTCAAGGAATCTTCGTCGATTCGTCCTCCCGTGTCGTGATAAGTATCTGTTTGGACTCGCTGGGAGGTTTACGCTTAAATCTTTTGTTAAGGATCAGAATCAATCACTCCCTGTTCAGGAAGAGGATTGAACTTAATTACAATATGCTCAAGTTTCCTTCCAGGTGTCTGGAGAGTCTGCTCTAACAGTTCACCTTTCATGTCTGTCCAGGGTCACCGTCAGGCCTTGATAATAAGGAATGTCTGGGAAACTTTACAAGGATCAGACATAGGAGTTGTGTTTTGTCAATAATCACAAATGTATCACTGCGAAAAAAAAAATCCTGCAGCAGCGGTTAAAACCAGAATCAGAATATCATGGCTGTTTCTTAAAGGCTAAGTTGTAATTTTTGTTCCACCAAATGGAAGTGCAAAATAATGAATCATTTCAAAATAATGATTAAATTCAGACAGATTTCCTGAACGTTCTTCTGTCTTCTATTTGTCAGACAAACAGACGGTCATGCCCCACATTCATGTCACTGGTTGAAATGGAGAGGTCAAATGGAGCAGCGGCTTTCTTATAGTTGCCGTTGCATGTTAGGTTGGAATCAAAAGGCAAACAGTATAATTGAATTTGTACAAATTGGCCTACATTACGGCTCTGTTCAAAATGATATACCTTTTTATATATGTTTTAAAAATATATAATTATGTACCTTTTAGCAGCATGATGCCGTGTCATGTTTCTTTCATGCACATGCATTGCCATGAGCACAATGAAATAAACATTTTATGTATTTTTATTTTTTGTATATATATTTTTTTTCATTGCTTTTTTAAGAGATTTTTTTGTTGTTCTGTTTTACTTTAGTGTTTTATTTTTATTTTTATTTATTTTTTGCTTTTATTGATTTTTTAATCTAATTTTGTAATTTGTTTTGTTCTGTTTTAGTTTTGTTATTTTTTTTTGCTGACTCCAGCAATCCCTCAACCCTATATAGGATGTAGGATTTGTATCATGTATGGACATTTTTTTGTCAAGGAAATTATATTACTTTAAATGCATATTACATATTAATAGTATGAATGTAAAAAAATCCATGTAACATCACTCAATATTTGATTGAACTAATAAAGGGGACCCCAGAATGCATCGTGACGATCTCAGTGAGAAAGTGAATCCAGTATGGTGAATTGCACAGTGTGGATTACAAAGGAAAATTAATTCAGCACTGTAAAGTACTGATGCAAATAGTTCAGTGCACTTAAATTTTCATTTTATCAAATAAAATGTATAGTAGTATAAAAATCGTTTTATAAAATCAGCTGAGGAATGTCCAGTGTATAACACTGAGCTGCTTCCTAATGTAAAGCTTTTTTAAATCTTTGTAGGCAGTAATAGAGCACAAAGCAGCTCATTAGGTTTTGGAACAGAGCCTGTGATTATCTTCTGCTGCCTTTGAAGCCCTTTTGTATCTAATTTAGATGTCCAACACTTATCTGCAGAAAAATAATAAGAATAAGACCCGAAAGAAAAAGCATTACTTGAGTCAGGCACGACTGAAGGTATTTCTGTTATGTGCTTAATAGCTTTATTATCAACAGACAACATTATATTATAGAATTTGTCTGAGCGGCTGACTCGTTATAATGACAACTTGGTCCCATTTGAACGTTTTAGGTAATTAGAACACACATCACTCACATTCTGTGAAAATATTGATGTTTCTTGAAAAAAACATCTTCAGGGAATAGTTCATTTTTACAAGCGGGAGCTTTCAACTGAACTCACTACAAATGGAAAGAGAAAATCAGCATCTTGTAGACACTATCAGTGTAGATCTTAACTTTTCTCATCTGTTCTCCTCTTGCAGGTCCTTTGGGGTGGTGTTGTGGGAAATAGCCACCCTGTCCGAGCAGCCCTATCAGGGCATGTCCAATGAGCAGGTACTGCGGTTTGTCATGGAGGGAGGACTGCTGGACAAACCCGACAACTGCCCTGACATGCTGTAAGTCATCTCATGCACATCTTTCACTCACATCGTGGTTCTAAATGCAACATTTTGAAAAATTGAAGCTGCTGTTTTCTATTCAGTGAAAGGAGACAGTGGCCCGGGGCTGTCGAGCTCCAAAAAGGATGCAGAACACCATAAAAAATGGTCTATATAACTGATGCACATACTTTAATGTGAGGAACAGACCATAATTCAGTGTCATTTTTCTTGCCGTCTGTCCAAGATTGGTTGCATTGATGTCAAACCTTGATGTGGTCATTTTGAAAGTTCTCCATATGAATATTCATGTTAGGTTTGGAAGGACATGATGGTGAAACATTTTTCATTTTTGGGTGGAATGTGCCCTTTTATAAAGTATAAAGTCTGCCACCTACTGTGTGATTCAGGTGGTAACATCACAAGGCTGAAAACAAGAGTAGACATTAAATATCTGGAATAGCTTGAGAATGAATGGTATTTACCGAAAAGTTTTTGACTTTGGCCATTATTCGTTTTGGATTTTATAACTACCTAGTCTAACCATGTGGGTGCTGGGCTCTAAATTGATGTACAATTTGTTTATCTGTGAGAGTCTCCAAGCTCTGGGTTTTCTTTGGCGCAGTTTGAGTTAGGTTGCGTCTGGCTTCGAGTCCATGTTTTATCTGAAGTGTGAGAGCTGGCAGTGACATACGAGCTCTTAAAGCACTACAGGGATTCCACATTTTTTATAATATAATATTATACCAGGAGGGAGGTGGGTGGGTATGTGTGTGCGTCTTGAGAAGAAAGGGTGCAAAAATAGAAAGCAAGTTTTGGAGATCAGAGGTAACTTATATTACCATATAGCCATTACCATACTACTTATTAGTTGTACGTGTAAAGCATAATTTTTTTGTCAGCCACAGCTTGTGTTTTTAGTTAGTAGTTTAGTTGGATAAAACTAAATTAAAACTTAGGTAAAAAATTATTGCCATAGAGCTAAAAAAAGAACCTAAAATAAAACACCTAATTTTCTTCAACTTAGTAATATTTTTCATAAAAATCTCTCTCTCTATATATATATATATATATATATATGTGTTTGATTTTTCTATCTCCATCTATATTTAGAATGATATATATTCATGTATGTATGCGTGTGTGTGTATATATATCTTTTATATATTTAAAAAATATATAGCTAAAATAAAATATGTAATTGTAATAAACTTTTTTTATATTTTTAATTTAAATAAATCTCTATATAAATATTAGTGCTGTCAAAGTTAATGCATTAACGCAAATTCATTTTAACGGCACTCATTTTTATTAACGCGTGTATATTCTGTTTGATCCGTGGCCCGACACGTAGTTGTATAAATGGAAATGCACAGTGTTGCCGACTTAGCAACATTGCAGACCCCTTTAGTGACTTTTTTCCCCTTCAAAAGGGAAAGAGAGAGAGAGAGAGGTGTGTGCATGCGGCGTGCGCTGGGACAGCAAGATCTCACGCTCGCACGGCAATACGGGCGAATCTGAGAAATATATATACCTATAAATCTGTTTTCTAAACAATAAAAAGTAAGCTTTATAAGCTGTTTTTTTTTTCTCTTTACTCATTAGTGACACCATTTAACAATGATGTTTAGTTTGAGGAGACACAGCAGTTTGCATTTTCTCAGTCCACTGTTCATTGATGGGAAGTGCACAATGGTTTGTGTTGGCTTGTGCCTTATTTTCATCTCAAGGCCGTCTGGTTTTGGGTCTTTGTTGTGGTTGGCCGACGTTTGCCACCTTTTCACACTTTCTGAGAGAAGTGCCGGGAAGGATGAAGTGGTCGTTAAAGCAGGCAGAACAGGAGTGGAGGAGGGCATGCGGGAGGGTTTTGTGCTGGTACACTGCCGCTGCCTCTGTCTTGTGTTTCAAGAGCCAGCGCACGACTGCTGAGACTAACAGTGCCAACGGTCACCCAAATTAAATCTCAAAGGGAAGTCCAGTTATTCGATTCAATTATGTGAAGCGAAGCAATTAGAACAAAGGTTCTCACACATTGAGCCATATTGCTCACGCATCTGAGATTTTTAACCAAAAAAGGCAAAAGCCACTGCCTCCTACTAGAAAAGTATTTGGTCTTTACTCAAAAGTAGATTCTGAAATACTTTGTAACTTTTTACCAAAATAACTTGCTCTGCCTTTTTGCTGCCATCACCAATAATTCATTTTTGAATCCCTCGCTTCGTTTCTCATTTCTAGTATGTAATCCATTCCTGATGCATAAAATCAAGTCCTGCCTTCAATTTTTTCTTTTTACTCATGTCTTGTTTGACAGAGAAGTCAAATGTTGTGTTGACAGAATAGATTGAAGATTGATAGTTTGAGATTGAAGAGTGATATTTCACACACAACATCACCAGCTTTTTATTTTTGCTCTAGTAATAAAAAAAGAAATCAAAGCAGGATCACTTTGATTTCTTTACAAGAAAAACAGAGCGAGTCAGTGCCTTTATATGCTGCATGTGCAGGATTGTTTGCTAATGTTAATGCTATTGCAAGTTATTATTTACATTTCTACAAACAAATTTCCAGTTTTTCCTCATTTGTTCATGTTATTTTGAACTGTATTGAGTTGAAAAAGTTTGCATAACCTTAAGAACTTAATGATACTCATTATTCAAAAATGTATAATTTTTACCTTAAAATGTTTGGAAAGTAAAAAAAAAAGTTTTGCTTTATGGTTACTCAACTTTGCAATTTAACATTCATTTAATCCATTTTTGTTATTTTTTTTTGTTATAATTAATATTTATATTAATGCTGTCAAACGATTAATCGCAATTAATCACATCCAAAATAAAAAAAAATTATTGACGTATTTATGTGTGTTTATATTTATGTATTTATATAAATACACATACATACAGCATATATTTTGAAAATATTTACATGTATTTACGTATATATTTATATTAATATAATTTATATTGTATATAAATATATTTAATATACAAATATACATATTTTTCTTGAAAATATACACATGCATGTGTGTATTTATATATACATAATAAATAAACACAGTACTCACACATATATTATGTAAACAAACACTTTTATTTTGAATGCGATTAATCGCAATTAATCGTTTGACAGCCCTAATTTATATGTAATGTAAACATCATATAATGTATGAAATATATAAATACAATAAAATAAAAAAACTTCTGACTTGCATTTTGAACTCTATTTATCATCATCTTGATGAAAAAATCCATACTCTGTCCTTCCAAAGATTACTGCAGGCTTTAGTCTTGTTCATATGGCACTTTTAACACTGGAGGTGCTAAAATCAGCCCGAAGCTCCCCATCAATGGAAACTTCATTTAGTGCCATGTAGGGATGGGTACCGAAACTCGGTATTTAATCGGTCTCGGGGCTAAATTATAAAAGACCGGAGTATCGATAAGCTCTGACGTTAACGGTTCTGTTATCGGTACTGGAGAAATTAAGAAAACACACATACATTTATTATTGCTATATATATACACATTATCTTGCTAATTATATCCCGCCAGAGTCACCAGCTGTTTTTATATGCAATAATATTCAAACTCTTGTCTATGATGCATTTTTGCTATTCCCAAATCAGAAGCGAGATCGCTCACGTGGAGTTCAGCACGCGCAACATAAGCCCTGTTTATGTTAGAAGAGAGAACTAACCATTAAAACATGCTTACACTTTAGGCCTGTGGCTGTTATATTAAACTGAGTTTATTTAATGTTTTTTTTTAGCTTCTAAAGATTATAGCCGTGTTTCTTCTAACACAACTTCCTTCTCTTCACAGCGGCGCATTCGTTCCTCCGTGACCAAAACTTAACATCAGAATCAGATCAATCGCCTGTCGATTGTTGTAAAATGCCGCCTTTTACAGTTACTAAATTGCTGGACATGTTTGATAATGAAATGTTGGAAGTACAATCCACACGAGAGACGCTGTTCCTCAGGCTGAAGTGTGTGCGTGTGTGTGTGTGTGTGTGTGTGTGTGTGCAGGGGCGCGAAGGTGTTTTATGTAGGGGTGCTGTGGGGTAGTCAATTTCTGCATATAAATATTACGCCAAATAGAAACAGAAAATCGTGCTATAGCCTCACGCACTTTCATGAGATCGTGTTAGACAACAATCAGCTATTTTACAAATGGGAATAGGCTACAATGAATTCATAACAATGTTTTACATTCAAGTTACATTCAAGCTTAAAAACCCTTAAAATGTATAGTGAAAAGTTTTTTTAAAAGCATCTGGAATGCAATAAAGTAATTTTAAAGCTGTTTTTAAAGCATTTGCTGCATGGATTAAAACGATAGGCCAATAAATAATTCACATCAGTCAGACAAAATTGCATTGCAACAAATCCTTTAAATTTCAAGGACAAAGATTTACATACTTTTTTTTTATTGAATACAATTATAAAATAAAACGCAAATTATAATCGGGCCTGTTTTAGGCTTTCCCTTATTTTTATATTTTAGATGGTGAGGTGACGGGAAAAATTACTCGCCATTTCCTCATTGGAGAAATATATGCATCTTAACGGATTACATAGGCTAATGAAGAGTTTTTGCTTTGCTTTGAATTATTTCGTTTTAAAGTAGTATTTTAAAGCTTTCTATAGATATATTTATCATATCTCTGAGCCAGTTTCGAAGGTTGCCGAGTTTCGGTTCATCATTGAAGCCTCTTGTTCAAAACCGGAAGAAAGTGCATTCTCTGTTTTCCTATTTTATAAAAGCACAATGTTGATATTGTGAATGCACACAAATAAAAGTAGACCCTTTACAGTTCAAAATGATATATTACTCTTACCTTTATGAGGAAAAAATCACACGGCGTATTTTAAGTTGTTTTTACTGTAAGAAAAAAATCCTCCATGTCCTGTAAAGCTCGCTTCAGCTTCCACTCTCCACACAAACTGTTGGATATTGCACATTTATATAGGTTAAACATTTAAACTAACACTGTGATATGCTTGAACTGTTTATAGGCCTATCTATCGATTTTATTTTAGTCAAGTCTTGATGATTTGATAAGGCTAAATTAATCAAACATAGGCGATCAACTCTGATGCTGGCCGCTTGGTCGTTGCTTAAAAGAAAAAAACATTTAACGAACAAAAAATGCTCCCAAGGTTTTTCTAAATTAACTTTATGAAGAAAAAAAACGAAACATCGTCTAATCACTTTTCCATTACATACAAAACGGAACTATTTTAGCTATAAGCTGTTTTGGGAGAAGGAAAGACTCATATCGCTGAGAACAAAAAAAAAAGTACATCCATGATATTTCCATGTTCCGCTTTTAAGCCACAACCTACAAATTCTTCAACACAATCATAGCATTCACAAACATAAAAGCAAGCATTGGCAGTGCTGCGTGCGTGATTTGGCAGGATGTGCGCACATCAAATAGCCCTGCATCAGTTTAATAACTTTGATAACTTTAATTCTTACAACTGTTAAATTAATGGGCAAATGGTAAATATGTCGAAGATCACATAGAAATAGATAGCAAAATAGCCAATGTAAACTAAATGTTATAAACATCGGAGCAACCATATACATTTTTAAATTAATCTTTATTATAACAAATTTAGCCTATATATTTTTTTTATTCACAACAGTTTACAGTTGCCCACAGACAAAAAACAGGGGGTGCTGCAGCACCCCCTGTTCCCGCGCCCCTGTGTGTGTGTGTGTGTGTGTGTGTGTGTGTGTGTGTGTGAGTGCGTGTGTGTGTGTGTGTGCGTGTGTGTTTGCTGGCGTGTGTGTGTGTGCATGCGTGGCGCCAAGCTGGCGTCCAAACGATCAAATACACACACAATAAATGGTATATTTGTCAGTTTGTTTAACTTTGTTTCTTTGTTCATGTTCTTACTCTATCTTATCTTATGTATATAAAACACAAAAAAATGCCTGCACACTGCTGCATTTACAAATTGATGTTTTATATTTATTTAACATTTCAGAATATAAAGCCATGTTAATTAAGCTGCTAATCTATCATAGAAATATATATTTCATACATATATGTGTATGTATGTATGTATGTATGTATGTATATATATAAATAACAAAAAGTACCGATAAGAATACCGTTAAAGCACCGGATCGATAAGCAGTATCGATAAAAGTAGTAGTACCGTTAAAACCTTAACGATACCCATCCCTAGTGCCATGCAGGAAAAACAAGCTGGAGGCTCCGAGGGCAGTGAGTCCGGTCTCTCTGTTTCATAGCTGGAGAACCCAAAGTGTCTGTGTCTGTGTCTGTGTCTGTGTCTGTGTCTGTGTCTGTGTGTGTCTGTCTGTCTGTCTGTCTGTCTGTCTGTCTGTCTGTCTGTCTGTCTCTGTCTGTCTGTCTGTCTCTGTCTGTCTCTGTCTGTCTGTCTGTCTCTGTCGTCTGTCTGTCTGTCTGTCTGTCTGTCTGTCTGTCTGTCTGTCTGTCTGTCTGTCTCTGTCTGTCTGTCTGTCTGTCTCTGTCTGTCTCTGTCTGTCTGTCTCTGTCTGTCTGTCTGTCTCTGTCTGTCTGTCTGTCTGTCTGTCTGTCTGTCTGTCTGTCTGTCTGTCTGTCTGTCTGTCTCTGTCTGTCTGTCTGTCTGTCTCTGTCTGTCTGTCTGTCTCTGTCTGTCTCTGTCTGTCTGTCTCTGTCTGTCTGTCTGTCTGTCTGTCTCTGTCTGTCTGTCTGTCTGTCTCTCTGTCTGTCTGTCTGTCTCTCTGTCTCTCTGTCTGTCTCTCTGTCTCTCTGTCTGTCTGTCTGTCTCTCTGTCTCTGTCTGTCTCTCTGTCTGTGTGTGTGTGTCTGTCTGTCTGTCTCTCTGCCTGTCTGTGTGAGAGACGACGAAAATACCACACTTGGATTTGCTGGTGTGAATGTTTGTGTATGTGGTGCACGGTATTTGTAACTGTCAGCTGATGTTTGCGCTAGCTGTGTGTGGGTGTGTAGCCGGCGCTGGTGTTTGTAAGACTAATGGTGTGTGTGAGCTGGCACAGGGATCCCAGTATTTATTTCAGCAGACTCCTCTGGTATTCTTAGCCTGTTTGTGTATAATTAAAATGGTGAACTGGAATGCTCGAGTGTCAGCGAGATCGTACGCTTTTATTTTTCCCCCGTGTAACTGTAGCAGTTCCCCTTCGTCTGCGCTCTCGGGCCTCTTTTCCAGCTCTCTCCAGCTCTGCAGTATGATTTCATCACAGTTGTGTGTTTGCTGTGCAGTAAAGAGGTCACAGCATTCACCATGAGCTCACTGCAGCTGTGTTTAGGATGTAACCGCTGATAGCATGCATGTTTATGTCAGTGATTCGTCACACTGCCACCTGTTGTTCAGTGCTATGGCAAGTAGGCGTAGACGGTGTGAACAAGTTCTTATGAGTAATTTTATTATAATAGCAGTATATATGACAATAATGTCAGCTATACAGTATGTAGTGATCATTGAATTGAATATGTAGTGATAGTAAAATTATGAAGTATTTATAAAGTATTGTTTTCAAATCAATTAATCACAATTAATCGCATCCAAAATAAAAGTTTGTGTTTAAATAATGTGTGTGTATTGCATATATTTATTTGTATGTATGAGTATAGACATACGTTTATATATTTAAGAAATATAATATATATATTTGTATATAAATCATATCTAAATGTGATATTTCTTAAATATATACATGTATGTGTGTGTATTTTTATATTAATTTACATATACACAGTACATACGTATGTAAACACAAACTTTTATTTTGGATGCAATTAATTGCGATTAATCGATTTTACTGCATTAAAGTATACATTTTTATTATGAATCATTTTAAATTAATACAAATTAATAAATACATTAACACATTTTATAATATATATACCGATATTATTTAAAATTGAGACTTGGTCTTTTAAAGACCAAAAATCCCAAATATGGATTTATTGATAATCTGTTACATTAAGTAGTAGTGTATATTGTAATGCCGTTTTAATAAAGTATACATATATATTATTTATAACTATAAAATGAATACAAAATAATTTAAAGTACTTAAGTAATTGAAAATTGAAAAGGACTTTTTTTTAGATGACAAAAAACTGAAAGTTAGATTATTTAAAATGCATAATATAAAGTAGTCTGGTAGTTTTATATTTTGATATTAATAATTTTGAACTTAAAAATTATAATGATTTTAAAATGTGTAGTAACTTGATTTAAAACTGAAAATAACTTTTTTTAACTGATGCAAACCAGAATTAAGATTATTAATAATTGGTTATGTGAAGTAGTGTATATCATATGGTGAATAATTTATATAACTGAATGTTATAATAATTATGATAATTAAATTGTATAAAGGTATTACAGAGAGAGTGATTAAAATAATTTAATCAAATAAAGCAAACCAGGTGAGATATTTAGAAAAACTTTTTATATTAATGAACGATTAGAAAATGAGCCGTTTCAGCTCAAAGCTTGCTGGGTTTTTTCTTGTAACATGACATTACCTAAAAATTAAAACATGTTTGTTGTTTGTGTGTGTCTTTTTTCCCAATTATCTGTTGTTAGAAACATTGTAACTGACTGTAACTCTTCATGTATGTGTTGATGTCTTCTGATAATCTTTAAATGGCCAAATATCAGTCATTAATTTTGACTGGACAACATCTAGTTTTTATGTTTCTCAAGGACCATGTTTCTGAACTTCTCTTTGTGTGTTCTTGTGCGCTTTCAGGTTTGAACTGATGCGCATGTGCTGGCAGTACAACCCCAAAATGCGGCCGTCCTTCCTGGAGATCATCAGCAGCATCAATGACGACCTGGAGGCGGTTTTCAAGGAGATGAGCTTCTTCTACAGCGAGGATAACAAACCTCCGGACATGGAAGAGCTGGACATGGAGAACGTGGGAGCCATGGAGAACGTTCCTCTGGAGCCGTCCTCCACCCTGCAGCCCTTCGCTCCCTCTCTGGCCTCCCCTCAACAGTGCGCCCCTGCGTCCCAGGGCTCCGCCACCCCAGGCGGCTCGTCCTCGCCGCCTTCCTCCCCCAGCTCCACGGACAAGCACCCGCTCCCTGCGTCTGCGGCAAACGGGCCCTCGATGGTTCTCCAGAGCCCGTTTGACGAGACCCAGTCTTACGCTCACATGAACGGGGGCCGTAAGAACAAGCGTGCCTTGCCCCAGTCGTCGGCTTGCTGATCGACGGTTTCCAGACACATCTCTCTCTGTCTGTCAAGCCACTGTGTGGTCTCCTGAGAAGAAATACGAAATTAAGAGACGAGGAAAGACAAAATGGTACAAACTGAGAGTCCAGGCAATCAATCTTTTCAATCATACCTCAACGGACAAAGTTTGGATTTCTTTGTTTTTTGTGTATTTCGATTGAATCGTTGAATTGATTGACATGAACTCATTTGTTATTTCCGCAGACTGGATCACTGACTGAAAAACCATGACCGTCACTCTCGCACTCGATTGGCTGACTGTTTTTGTTACGTTTTATTACTTTTCTAAACTTCCAAAACTGGTTTGAAGGCCTATCAGAGCCAGTAGTGGTACGGTGGCATTATTACGACACGCTCTGCATATCTCTAAGCGAATCCAACAGCGAAGCACTTGTTCTTGTCTTTGTTTCCAAAGACGTGCGTCTAAATTAGAGATGTTTTTTCTTCCGCCCGTCTTAGAAGTTTGTTCCCATGACCCAAATATGTGCAACTTGGTGGAGAAGAAATTCTCAAATCTGCCAAATGTCTTTCTTTTCTTTATGTTGTCAAATTGCCAAAAATGGACTCGCCCTCAGGCCATCCAAGATGCAGATGTTTCTTCATCAGAAAAATTTGGAGAAATTTAGCATTACTTCACTTGCTCACCAATGGAGAAATGCAGCATTGCATCAGTGTCTCAGCAATGGATGCTCTGCAGTGAATGGGTGCCGTCAGAATGAGAGTCCAAACAGCTGATAAAAAAATCACAATCCGCACCACTCCAGTCCATCAGTTCACATCTTGTGAAGTGAAAAGCTGCTTGTTTGTAATAAATAAATCATTAATGTGTCTTAATATCACACTGTTGTATCCGGCTAAAATACAAGTCCGTAATCCGAAACGCTTTCTCCAGGTACTTATGGATTATTATGATGTTCTTATCAGCTGTTTGGACTCTCATTGTGATGGCACCCATTGACTGCAGTGGATCCATTAGTGAGCAAGTGATGCAATGCTCAATGAAGAAACAAACTCATCTACCTGAGGGTGTGTTCATTTTCAGCTAACTTTGGGTGAACTGTTCCTTTAAAAACAATCAAAAGAGAGAGATTTCCCAGATTGCCACTTTTCGGTCTTCTTGCTTGGGGTTAGATGCAAAAGAGTTCAAAACTTACTTCAAAAGTTTAACAGCAGATGCAGAGAAACTTTTAAAGGGATTCGGATTAAAAAAGAAGCTGAAAAGGTTTTAAATTGTCTCTTTGTAGAGTTGAAATATTCACAGCAATTCTCTTGCTTGGTTGTTCAGTCGGGCCACAGAGCGTGTCGCATCGTTTGTCGGTCACTTTTGTACCTTTTTTACAGTTCAGATTGATCATCTATTTGTCTGTGCTAAAGAAAAGCTGCTATTTTGTTATTGTTTTTCTTTTGTGGTTGTGATATATATATATATATATACATTTAAAGAGATTTTTCAGGTGTAATCCTTTGCCTTTCCACTACAGTTCATTTTATGATGCTTATAGTTCTGCGAACGGATAAAAACAGTCGGAGATTCATTCTAACAGTTGAGTTTTGCAATGAAAAGTTGTTTAATCCCTTCTGTTTTGATAGATTCTCTCTCTTTAAAAGCAAAACACACTTTCATCGGTCTTCAAGTCATTAATGGCGGCACCCAGCGACGTGATTCTGTAACAACTCGACACTGTGTCTCATCACATTAATGCGCAACAAATACTCTCAGGTCAAGAATCCTAAAAGTTTCGGTCTCAGACCCCGATGTGTTCTTGTCTCGCTATTCATTCCTCTTTAATCAACAGAGTATTTTTTTTTTTTTGGGCAAATTTTGGATGGATTTCATTGCTTTAACATAGACTCGTCTCATTCTTTACATTGATTGTTCAGCCTTATTTGTGACTGATCCTGCCGCCCTTTGAAGGCCCTGATCTTATAAACTCTGTGTTTCCTTCCTTCCGAGCAGAGCCTGATAAAACATTATACAGATATGATTCAGCATATCTCTATGCAGAAGATGTGTTTGTAACATAGGTCACGATTTAAGAAACCGGTTTGACTTCAAGCGCCAGTTTTTGGGACTTTTTGTTCTTTTTGAAGGATTTTTTCAAAGGAAAAACTGTCACGTTTTCTTTTTTCCCCACCCTGGCCTTTTTTCATTATTTATTTTGATTAATTTTTTTGAGATACATTTATAATCACTGTAAACCCCCTTGATTACATTATAGGTATTTTTATATGCTTTTCCTCATGGGGACTTTTTTCCTTCAGACATTTATCTACCTCACTCTTTTTTTATGTACCTATATATAAAGTACATCTGAACTTTTTCATGAAAAGGACAATATTTCTGCTCTCGGTTTCTGGGTAAAACCTCATAAACGCTACAAACCACGATCTCGGAGTGGAGAAATGACCGAGTAACGGACATTGTGTACGACTAGCTGCTTTCTTTCCTATCGGATCTTGCTTAAATTTGTTTATTATTTATTTGTGAGATTAAAACAAGAACAGGTCTGACAATTGACTCCAAATGTGCTGGAATATTGTTTAATGATGTTTAATTTATCCATCTTTTAACTTGGGGGCAAAGGTCACTAGTTAGACTAATTAGAATGGATTTATTTTTCGGGATATACTGGTTCTGATCTCCTCTCCCTTTCATGTCTCTGAATCCCGCTGTTGGCGTTGTTCTGTTGGAATTGTTTTGTTACGCATTCATTGGAATTTGACTTTTGCATCAGAAACCAAATGTTCATTGACACAAAACCTTTGGGTGTAAACAGATTTACAGTTTTTGCTGCTGTCAGGTGCATCAGATGTGCATTACGAAGAGTTGTCTTTGGTTATATGAATATTTTTGTAATTATTAGAAGAAAAAAATATCAGCACACAAAATAGCAAACAAACCATTGAGTGTAGTTTAAATAAATCAGATGTGATATAAATGTAAATGGTTGGAAAAATGCTGGAATTTTCTTCATGTCATATTTCACAGCAGTTATTGTTCATGCAGATATCGAGCTGATTCAATTGAAATAATATTGTGAAATCCAGAACAAAGATATTCTTGTAAATACCCAGATTTTTTCACTCGAATATAAGGGAAATGTTTATGATTGCGAAGAGTTTTTGGAGAAAAACAACAAAAATGATTATCGAATAGTGCTGCCAATGTTACGTCCTTCCAATGTTGGTCATTTTCTCTGCTTTTTTCATGGTTTTTGTTACTCCCAGATTGTACAAGACACCGTCCTAATGCTCCTCTCTGAGCCGTAACACCCGACCAATGGCTGATTTCTCGATTCCAGATCTGTTAACTATGGGCTGGATATTCTCAGGGCTGAAGTGGGTACCCTGCTGTACCCTGCTGCTGGAAACTGCTGCTCTCCATCATCCCACCTGATGCTCGTTCTGAAGTCCAGACTGTTAAAGTGTGCTCTGTGAGTGTGTGAGGGTCGAGAGGAGAGCATTAGAGGTGTTCCTGGTCTGATGGCGCCATCTAGAACGTGAAGAAGGGTTGTGTTGTGTTCATTTCACTGCGGTGGAGCATGATGTTCGGTTGTTCAGTTGAGACGTGTTGGATATGTATGTGTTGAGGGTATATAAAGAGGGATACAGATACAGAATGGGAGAATGGAGAAAGTTTTGTGGTCCAAGTCTGTTCAAACCTGGCTGTTCTGATTAAAAAAGTCACTTAACTTTATTTGTGGTGTTTTCTTTCTTTTGTGCAAATAGAAAGAAAAATAAATATTCTCCAAGAATATGGAATATTGTATTTATGATGTCACATTGCTCAGATATTGTGAGGTTTACAAAACGAATATTACTGATAATACAGATAAATTGCTTTGTGATTTGTTTTTGTATATTAAGAAGGATGAATAATCATAAAGCAGAACTGTAAACTCTATTCTGGCATTATACTTGATGCATTCGACACACGGCATGTTAATAAATAATATTAGTGTTGTAATTAGATTTAAATTAACATAAGCGTATTTTCACCTGCATTAGGCTACAGGTCTCTTTTTGCATTTCAGTGAATTTATGAATTCATAAAACAGACATGGTTCAAGGCATTTTGTGTTCAAATGTCTCAGAAAGAACTTTCATGTATCGCCAGTGATGTCATGCATGAGGATAATTAAATGAGTCATTTATGTTTACTTTATTAATTAATATGGTAGCAGTAGCTTTTAATAATAACAATGACTTAATGAGCAACTTCCTTTTGTGTCACGGACTCCTGAAAACATCAAATGTATTCAAAAGCAATAACATTTGTTCATAAAGACAAATAAATTCTACATTGAAATAGATTTTTTTTTACATAAAATTATAATTAGTTTTAGGATTTCTATATTTTCTTTTAATATTAACGAAGCTAAACTATTTAAATGGATTCTTTAATTATTCTCTTAAGAAAAAGTAAAACTGCTATTTGTTATATTATATCATATATTACATTATATTATACTTGCTGTGGAATGTGTCGCTGGCGCATTTGGATGCAGGAAAACTACATTTCCCATGATGCCCTGCGCCTGTATCCAGTGACGCGTTTGCTCGCAGACGGAAGGCTAGTGCTGTACAGTGTACACAAACAACTCCAGAGGTTTGCAAGAGGAAATAGTTAATATTTCATCTACTTCAGGGATGCAATGTAAGTTGCGATTTATTATTGATATTCATTGTCATGTTGTGTATTGCATAGGTCAGTTTTATGGTTTGCTAATTCCAAAAAGCAACAATTTGACATTAGTCGATGATTATTAGTGTAGAGACACTCATCATGTGTTAGTACAGTACATCATCCTTATCTGAGCTTATCTCGGTACACACTGTTGTTAGTGTATCGTTATTTTTAATATCTGTCATTACATTATCCTTTAATGTTGCTGGTAAACTTGTTACTTTCATTCTGTACAATACATCTCACCTTTGATTCGCTAAAATCAATAAGGAACAATAGGTTAAGTATTATTACTGCTATTTCTTATCATTATTTGATTGTTTATATTATATTTTTTATATTGTCCTTTTTATTTTAATTACTCTGTATATTTTGTCTTAATTCTTAATTAATATATTTATTTACTTATAATTTAAAGTAAGACATTTGTATGAATCTTTAAGAAATGTTACTTTCAGAATGAAAGGTAGAAGCTGAAAGAGGGGAAAACTCTCGGCCAAAGACGGTTCTTGCAGCCATGGCTTCTGAACTCCATGAAGCGATTTTTATGGCCAAGCAAGAGCGACACAAGAATCTTTTCCTGAACTACAGAAACCTCAACAATTTCCCCGTGGAGCTCCTCAAAGACGAAGGGATGCGGTTCCTGGAGCGTCTCTTCATGAAGAGAAACTCCCTCACAACACTTGTAAGATGATCTCAGTGCCAGTGCTGTTAGTCTTCATTTTAGCTTTGAAATATTATAAGTATATTTTGCATCCTTATACTGTTTTCCTCCTGTCAGCCAGAGAACCTGGCTCAGAAACTTCCCAACCTGATAGAATTGTGAGTATTAATAATCTTTGTTATATTCTTCTTGGTGTTTTAACAATGTTATGTTAGTTGTCAGTGTGTTGCACTACTGTAATATTACTGTTGTCCAATAGAGGTCCCTCAATCTTTAGGAAGTTTTCATACCTACCCATAAACAATAGCTATATGATGTAAATTGGTCGAGTCTGAGTTTGGTCAAATATAATTATTTGTACTACACCTGATGAAAAACAAGATTATGAAACAGTCCTTCAATCTATTTTTCGTTTCATTTAGGTACCTGCACTCAAACAATATTGTGATAATTCCTCAAGGTAATTATCTCATGATTATACAGTATATAGCAGTATTTCTATGTCAGGCACATTATGCATTACATGAGACATAATGTTGTTTTCCAGCAATTGGCAATCTAGTGAAGCTGCAGTCCCTGGACCTGAGTGACAACGCTCTTCAGGTCATCTGTCCAGAGATCGGTCAGCTGCGCTCATTACGACATCTACGATTGGCCAACAATCAGCTGAAATTCCTCCCGCAAGGTGAGTCGCAAACATTTATCTGCATTCATCTAAAAAACTGAGAACGATTGAGCTGTTGCTACTGATTATAGTGATTATTCATTCTGATATGCACAGAAAAGCCTAATAATAAACAAACAAAAAAAGAATTGCTGTATATTTAGTTTTATTGCTTTACCATGCTTAAGAATAAAAAAATTATATTGGCTTGAATACAAATAATTACATGCGGCAATTAAAACAGAAAATAATTTAGTTTTATCCATACATGCATTTATGAACCAGATATATTCCAAACGCTGAAGGAACTTCGAACTGAATTTTATTTGCAGAAGATTATGATATAAATGTAGTTCTGCCTTCCTGCAACGGTGTAATTAATAATGTTCCTAGTTAAACAGCCCATTTAATTCGTAGACATTATCTGTAACACCCCCCCCTGTGTTATTAAGCAGCTTTAACTGCATCAAATCATTTCTCACTCAAAAGCCGAGTATGAGGAAACTGCAGGAGCAGAAGCTTTTAAACCTGCAGTTATTAAGCTTCATTCAGCGAAGACTCTTTGATTTTTCTGCCCAACATGACACTTAAATGTTTCTGAGGAGTAAAACTTCATAAAGAGACTGTGGGGAAATGATTAAGCTCTTTGACACTCTCTTTAAATGCTTTGCTTCAAAACACGCATTTGTTTTATATCAGTCTTTTTATTGCTCTTTTCCATTTTAATTGGGCAGTGTTTCATCTGAAGCCGAGACTGTTCATGGCTTTGATTTATCATATGTGAGTTATTCCAAACTAAGTGTTTTACAGTGAATCGTTCCACCGGTTTCAAGCATATTTAACTAGTGACATGCATTGCACCCATGTGGGAAGGTGTGTTTTTTTTTTTTGTATATATATTTTTGCGTGAACACAATTTTAGTTCCTTTTCAGTGTCACATAAATGACCAGCTCCTGTTTTTGCCAGCAGAGGGTTATATTATCCTGCTTTTACCTGATTGAGATTTTAACAGAAATGTACATGTGCTTGTATTGGTAGAGCTGGGAGATCTCCGAGAGCTGGAGACCCTGGACGTGTCCATGAACCTCCTGAGGACTCTTCCGGAGCGTCTGCACCAGTGTGTGTCCCTGCAGTGCCTGACAGCAGACCGTAACCTGCTGCACTGCCTTCCTCGCCAGCTCTGTCTGCTGCCCAGCCTCAGTGAGCTCTCCATGGCCGCCAACCGCCTGACATCACTGCCCCTGGGTGAGAGGATGTGACTGTGCTGTCAGGAAAGAAAGTAATCTTTACATTTATACAAACGGTCAAGATTTTGGGGGTCAGTAAGATTTTTTATTTGTATGTTTGTTTTTAAAGAAATGTATAGTTTTGTTCAACAAGAATTCATGAAGTTGAAAGTATAGACATTTATTAAATGCAAAAAAAAATCTTTCAAATAAATTCTGTTCTTTTTTAACTTTCTATTTATCAAAGAATTCCAAAAAAAAATCAAAATTGGTAATAATATGAAATGTTTCTTGTAGGGGTGGGCATAGATTAATTTTTTTAATCTAGATTAATCTAGATTAATTTTGAAATTAATCTAGATTAATCTAGATTAAAATGGCTCATTTGAATTCTGCCGAAGGCATTCAGAATATGTGTGCTACCCAAATAATGGCTAAAAGTAAGTCTTTGAGAATGGGTTTCTCAAGCCAGGTGGCGCATTAGACCAGGGGCTCATCTCCTGTTTCCAAAATGCATCACAAACTGCTTGAGAAAGCTGTTCTACTATGATAATTGGTGATGAAAATAAACTATGTTCAATAAGATGTACTTGTGTTTACTAACTGTTTATTCAGTTAAACATGAATTTTGAACTGTAGATACACAAGTCGTGATGAACTGTTTAGTTTCCATTGGGAAGCTTCTTTAAATTTTCCTGAAGCAAACCGGCTTTCATAGCTGCATCCATGTTAACTCACGTCTGATGTGGTAATTTCACAGTAACGTTAGGCATACACACAGGTTGTGACACGGGAGTGAATTCTCAAGTTCACATGAGACCAGCGCATCCTGTTTGCTTAAAAGCAACGCTTCGTTGTTATTCTGAGTGCACACAATAAGCGTAGAGTCTTTACAGATTCGAAAGATGTATTAGGCTACTTTTATCTGTATGACCAAAAATGCGGAGATTTTAAGAGCAAGTGAGCGCGCACCAGGAGCCTGTCCTGCAGCAAGCGCTTCCACACAAACACTTCAATAGCGCACATTTCTCTAGGTTAACATCATATTGAGTGCCATGTAAAGTTGCTACTACATACATCTTTCAGATGAAAAGCCATATTTGAGGTTGATGAATGATAGGTGAGTGTTTGGATGTCCTGCCCGATTGTATTACCACACGACAACCGTTAACAATAATGTCCATCACGGACTGCGAGCCTCTATACAAACGGTCAAGATTTTGGGGGTCAGTAAGATTTTTTATTTGTATGTTTGTTTTAAAGAAATGTATACTTTAAAATATCAGGGTGAAAGTCATCCTAGCTTGAAAGTATAGACATTTATTAACTTTGAGAATAGATTAAATAAATTCTGTTTTTTTTAACTTTCTATTTATCAAAGAATCTCACGTTCAAAATTGGATAATATGACCCACCACTAGTTTCTTGACATCAGAATGATTTCTGAAGGATCATGTGACACTGAAGACTGGAGTAATGATGCAGAAAATACAGCTTTGCATCATGGGAATAATTGACATTTTAAAATATAATAGACAAAAAAAGTTAAATTATTGACAAAATATATTTATTGTATTTTTGATCAAATAAATGCAGCCTCGGTGAGCATAGGAGACTTCTTTTTAAAACCTTTTTTTTAATGCAACTGTTGCATTTAATGCAAATGCAAACCAAAGTTATTCATATTTGAGAGAGGTTTTCTGTTCCTCGCTTTAGACGTCTTGGGATATATTGCACAGACACAGTGAATGATTTGACATCGTTGCTGATATACTGCTGTTTTATATTTCTGTCAGATCTGGGGCGCTCCATGGAGCTGCAGTTTGTCTTCGTGGACAACAACGCTCTTCTGAAGGGACTTCCGTCGTATCTTTATAACAAAGTCATCGGCTGCAGTGGGTGAGTGAGAGAGTTTGGTGTAGAGAAACTCTAAACTTGACATTTAAAAAGATTACTATAAAGTAGAGCTGGTGATGCATTCAAAAAATGAACTAATTCATTGCACATATTTCTGTAATTTATCATGATTAATCACATTTAGCTTTTTAATAGTGTAATCATAAGTATATATTCATCTAAATCTCCAAATTAATGAGGAAACAACATAAAGAAGTGATCATATTAACATTGTTTTTATTTATCATTTATGAACATATACATGAATAGCAATATGATAATATAAAATATGATAACCTTTAATTTAAGTGAACTCAAAACAATATTCACATAAACCAATTATAATAAATAGATGTCAGATTTAGCAGTGGCGTGTGTTTGAGCTTGGTGGTGTTGTGATCTCTGTCTTTGAATGAAAACTGTCAGTTCATTGTCCTGCATTTGAAAGTTTATTTAAATTCACAGAAATTAACATCATTTTTCTCAGCTCATTCATAGGCCAGACATAAATAAATAAATGTATTAAGTGCAAGAGAGTTCTATTTTCTTTTCATTTGTTTTTTTTTAAATGTATGTGACATTATGACAATAATATATCAGCATGCAACAAAGTGGAGCTCGTTGAGATTGCTGTGAGCGACTGGACAAACAGTGCCACAGAAACTAGTGGAAAATGTGTGTCGAGTCTTCGGTCAGACTTTCCATCCATCTCAAAGTAAACAACATTGATTTTTTTCACACATGTAACCCTGCAAGCAGAGCTCACTCTCCCCAGACAGACAACAAAACTCGTGAATATCTTTTAAAGATTCGCTATAGTAAATCTCCCGTCTAGTTCTGTAAACTTGACTTGTTGACTGCTTTCGCTGCATATTTCCCAAGAGAGATCCCACAGCCGAGCAGATTCTGGGCGGAAAAATGCAGGACTTTCCGACATTATAAGTCAATTACAGAAGTATCACAGTTGCTGATTTGGCAGTATAGACAGCTTTTAATGGTAGTTTGTGTGGTAGTTTCCAGGGGTAGATGTAAAAAAGCTGGGTGTAAGCCTTACGCTGGGCTTTGCAAGGTCCAGCTTTACGATAAATAAGAAGCTTTTTAACATGTCTGTGTTCACTTGATGTTATTTATCTGTCTGCATGCACAGATGTGGTCTAGCTGCGCAGATCTCTGACGTGAAGCAGCTCTGTCTGACGCTGGGAGATGTGACTGTTCCTCTGCCTTTTGAAGTGAAGGCCATGGGCTCCGAGACTGACCGTGTGTTGCCTCTGGAGGAGCTGGCGTGCAGAGTCCTACGTGCGGCCCACAACTGGACCAGTAAGGGTAAGAGTCGCAACCAAACCCACAACAAAGCACCAGGTTCCTTCACATTCTCCAGCCTAAGTGTTCTCATGTTCTGCTGTCTTGTGTGCAGATGTGAGTTTCCTGACGCCCTTCCTGTTGCCCAAGAGTCTGCTGGATGTGGTCCGGTGGCCTCTGGGACATTGTCACCGCTGCAGTCAGCCCATGTTCACCATCGTCTACCCTAAACTGTTTCCTCTCAGAGAGACCGCTCTCGCAGGAGTGCACAGGAGGTACTGATCCTTTTTATTCAACATTTTATAAATCTTTATCTGCTTATGATATTATTCAAGGTTTCTTACACACATAATAGTTTAAATGAAGTTTATTTACCATTTTCCATCCTCTTTCTGACACTTTGATTAAGCATCACATTAGATTAAGCAAAGGTCAAGGGAAAGTCATATTTTCTGTCATACACTACCTTTCAAAATTTTGAACTCAGTAAGTTTTGTAAATAAATTAATACTTTTATTCAGCAAGGATGCGTTAAATTGATCAAAAGTGACAGTAAATGCATTTATGATTTTATGATTTATGATGTGCTTCTTTTGAAATTTCTATTCAAAGAATCCCAAAAATAAATTTCACAGTTTCTACAAAAATGTTAATCAGCAAAGTGGTTTTCAACATTAATAATCACCAAATTCTGGAGTAATGATGCTGAAAATTCAGCTTTGCATCACAGAAATAAAATATATTATAATAGAAACTAATAATTTTAAATGTTAATAACATTTCAAAATATTACAGATTGTTAATCAAATACAATGTACATCCAGCCTTGTTGAGCAATAAGGAACTTCTTTTAAAAATATATATATTACTTGAATGGTCCCCTTTAAAAGCACGTGCGTTCTGGGATTGACCTCCTCATATTGTTATGTGCATATTTATTTACAAAAACATCCTCACTTCCACACATTCAAGTTTTCTTACATTCAGAATAATTCTCTCCTGCTTTCTGTCTCTTCTCATTCTCTCTCTCTCTCTCTCTCTCTCTCTCTCTCTCTCTCTCTCACGCTGTTTTCTCTGACCCCTGTCACTTCCTCTATCTCCTCATCTTCCTGTGCGTTTGATTGGTTGAAATGAGCAGCGCTTGCTCCGCTGCCCGTCATATTCCATCTGTAATGCAACGCTGTGGTTTTGGTATCAACATCCAGCAGCGTAACCCAATCATCCTGCTCGACTGCTGCTCTCAGCTACTTCACATGCATTAAGAGATCTAATCCACTCGCCAATTACCTCCTACCCTGAGTGTTCGAGACGCGCGGTGCTCGGTTCACGTGTGTGAAAAAAGGCGATTTGTTTAAGGGAATTCTTCTCCATTTGCCACTTTCACTCCTGTATTACTCTCCGTTTTCAGTCTCAGGTCGTGTGTGTGTGTGTGTGTGTGTGTGTGTGTGTGTGTGTGTGTGTGTGTGTGTGTGTGTGTGTGTGTGTGTGTGGCATGTTTATGTGGTTTATGAGGACACAAATTTGTATAATGACATGGGTATGACATAGGTATTACAAGGAGAAGGTGATTTATGAGGACATTTTCAGTGTCCCCATAATTTAAAACGCTTATAAATCATACAGAGTGAGTTTTTTGGGGGGAAAGTAGAAATGCACCGTCTCCTGTGAGGGCTAAGTTTAGGTGTAGGGTAGGTGTAGGGCAATAGCACATACAGCTTGTACAGTATAAAAACCATTACGCCTATGGAAAGTCCCCATAAACCATAAAAACCAACATGTGTGTGTGTGTGTGTGTGTGTGTGTGTGTGTGTGTGTGTGTGTGTGTGTGCGTGTGTTATGAACTCATACTAGGAAACACTCGCTGTTTCAGTAGCACTTCATCGACCAGCCTTGTGAAAGCATGTATGTTGTGGGAGGAACATGACCTCCTTTATATACGCACACATTAACATGCATATATGTTTTGATTTTAGATATGAAAGCTTGTTCCCTGTGAGATAGTTTAACTTAAGCTGACCATACCAAAATGTACATTAGGTTGCTTTGACTGCTTGTCTTTTTAATACTCCATTATTTGGTTTAAGTAAGGTGATGGCTTGTTGACAAAAGGCATGCTTGTACTTTTTCAAAGAGATTTGGCTTATCATTTTTGCCTGACATAAACAGGTGCAAAAATTATTGGTAAATCAATATATATATCGCCATGGCTATTTGTAATTATTTTAATTATCAGCAATTAGTGTTTGTTGTAATTTACAATTATTAACAATTTCGTTATAATATGATTGATTACCGAATCAAGATGTTTCTATCTAAAGTGTATATCTTATAAAAATACAACTGTTCATTGTTAGTTCTTGTTAGCTCAGGTTCAATAAATAATATTTACAGATATAAGTTTTTTTAATAACATATTTGTGATTTTTTTTTACATTAATATTAATAAAGATTAGTATTTTTCATTGTTAGTTCATGTTAACAAATGGAACCTTCTTATAAAGTGTTACATAAAATTTATATGTATATATATGGTAACACTTTAAAATAGGTTGGATATACATATATAAGATGTTAATATATATTCAACCTTATATCAGCCATCTGAAAATATTGATGAATCCTGTATCGTTGTTGACCACTATCACAAATCTCATAAACTTGCGATGAAGAAAGGACCCGAGTCATATCTCAGAATATCATCAGCAGGGGTTGCATCTAATGTTTTGCTCTTTTAAGTGTTTTTCTAAAAACAAACATAATAATAAATATAACTTCTTCGTTTTTGCATTTTGCTTAACACACATACTTATGTTACACTTCAGATAATACACCTCGATTAATTGCATTCACTTTGATGCAAAGATATTTTGAAAGTTCATATCAAGCGTTTTCCTTCAGATTTTAAGCTCAAACTCAAAATTGCATACAAATGTTTGGAAATGTCGATATGAGTCGATGTTTTTCTTGCTCTTTGTATTTCTCACACAGAACCACTGTGAGTTTCGTAGCGTACTGCTGCTCTAGCCGTTGTCTGAGGACGTTTGACCTGCAGGGCTAACCTCACATCTGCTCATGATGCTTTCATCTTCACGAGGACTTGAAGAATATCACCAGAGACTTTAGGAAGAACTGCTGCCTGTCTGAGCTTCTGAGACGTGACAGATCTTCATCACAGCCATTACTACTTCTGTGTGTAGCAGCAGCTGCTTAATCCTGATTACATTTCACGAATGAATGAAGAAAGCATTTCAATCAATGGCCCATACAAACTGTAAAATATTGTTACGGTTTACTGTAATCAAAAAGGTTTAGGCTTTAATCGGTGGAGGTTTCTTGATAAACGTAACATTTATTCTGTTTTAAAAATTAGCATACTGATATACTTAAACCTGACAAGTTTTAGGTAAGAAATGTATATTTTTGTTTCCATTTGAAGGGAAATAGGCTGTTTTTCAAGATCCCTTTCCTGAAAATATTACTGAAATGTCATGTTCAGATTCATATACTTAACTGTAAAAGTGTCTTTTAAAGATAAATGTTTCATTTCAATCTGAGGCGTAAGTGTTTGTACGCTGTTGGAAGTGACCACCACTCATTAGATCTTTTCAGAGAAAATCAGGTATGTTGTATGTTATGTTTTTTTGGTCAAGTTTTGGAAACAGCCTTTTATAAAGTGCCAATTGACTTTTATGAAAAACATGCCATTGATTGTATTGAAGGCAGCTTCAAGAGATTGTACTATTTTTGTGTGAGATATTTTCAAAAGACTAAGCCTTGTGAATTGTGGAGACACTACACTACATGTCAGTCAGTGTGCATCAGGAAACCATCTCTGTTCAGTATTTACAATATTCTCTTTAATCAAATGTGAGCAAGAGGATGACTTTCTTAAAGGGATAGTTCACCCAAAACAGAATTTTCTTATGATTTACTCACCCTCAAGCTAGGTGTACACGACTTTCTTCTTTCAGACAAATAGAGTTACATTTAAAAAGTCATGGGTCTTCCCAGCTTAATAATAGCAATGAATGGGTGTTGAGATTTTGATGCAAAATAAAGTGCATCCATCCATCATAAAAATACTCCACACAGCCCCAGGGGCTTAATAAAGGCCCTCTGAAGCAAAGCGATGAATTTGTGCAAGACAAATAAGTATATAAACTGTAATGTCTAGCTTACGACAGTTAGCAGAAGCAATAGATGACGGTTTAAAAAGTTTTAAATATGGATATTTTTATTAATACAAACGCATCACTTCGCTTCAGAAGGCCTTTGTGTCAGAGTACTTTTTAAGATGGATGGATGCACTTTATTTTGCTTCTAAATTTCAACCACCATTCACTGCCATTGTAAAGCTTGGCACATTTGTAATACTCCGATTGAATTCGTCTAAAGAAGAAAGTCATATACACCTAGCTTGAGTGTGGGTTAATCAGGGGCTCATTTTTTTTGGGTGAACTATCCCTTTAAGTTAATGTGTGGATGTTACAGTTACAGTTTTAATAAGCCAGGTCTTCTACAGAATTGTCTCTTAAGAGTGTTAGTTCAGCTAAATGTTTTACACGTTACACTGTCATTTCATTAGCACTTATAACTGGAAAACTGTGCTCTTGTTGGAATGTATGGCAATAATAACAATGTTTAAACACGTGTTATTTCTTATTTCAGATGTGTGCTTAAGTTAAATATAATTCATATGGAGCCATTGTGAATGTCTTTATATCGTGAAGCTGCATTTGATGCATCTAATACACAGAATCATAACATCTATAAGTGAGTGTGCTGATTTTCATGACATTGGCAAAAATAGGACAACTGGTGTTTTAACTTAATACCAAAGACGTCTTTGATACTAAGTGAGGTTAGTCAGAGCTGGCATATAGTAGAAGGCTTTTATATGGCATTTATCTTTACACAGAACTTAGAGACACTTTATTAGAGACACTTAGAGACACAATATTGCTTGTGATATTTTTTATGTATATCATCTGGAAATTCTCAGGCAACAGCGTTCAATGAAATGTCCGCTCTGTGTATCTGAGAATTGAAATACGATCTTTAATGTTTTATTGACTATTTTACTCTTTCACTGCTCAAAGCTGAAGAAACGCTTGCATTCGGTCATGTTTGGTATGAAAAGATTTAATAAGATCGTACTGTTTGAAAATTGCAGACTAGAAGCAGATATTCATTTCATACTATTCAGCTCTGACTTCACTGAAAGTGTAACATCCAGGCGTCTGTGTTTAGACATCTCATAAATCACCCTGAATGAAACATGTATTGTAATATATTTTACTGTCTCTGACAATATATATATTCCATGTGAAAGGCCAAACTATGTCTCTTCTGTCTGCTGATCATCTTCTCAATACAAGCTCTGAAAATGATATTTAGTCATATGTAAGAATTTGACTCAAAAGATGATGCACACTTTTAGAAAAAAATGGCTTTATAAAGGTAAAAATGCCCATAAAATGAAAAAATCTATTTAAACTTATTGGATTAATTTCTATTACTGCTGTGAACTGACCATCACACAGAATATGAAGAATATCAAAAACTTCAGGAGTTAGCTGCCCACAGCAGTCCTTAAGATACCAGCACAATAACACACTTTATCGATAAACACACTATTGATACAGAATATGAAGAATATCAAAAACTTCAGGAGTTAGCTGCCCACAGCAGTCCTTAAGATACCAGCACAATAACACACTTTATCGATAAACACACTATTGATAAAATCCCAGAAAATATTGAGATATAATTTGTTGTCAATATTGCACACCCCTAGTACTGATACAAAATGATTTGGACGCCAGTGTAGACTGCTTTTGGCTACTGGTCACTTAAAAATGTAGTAGAGTTGGTGGTGAGTGAAAAGTTAATGTGTTAGTGTGTGTAGCCTACTGAGAGGCGTGTGTGTATAGTGTGTGCATGTGTCTGTGTGAGAGAAGTGAATCAATCAATGTGTGTGTGTGTGTGTGTGTGTGTGTGTGTGTGTGTGTGTGTGTGTGAGAGAGAGAGAGAGAGAGTGTGTGTGTGTGTGTGTGTGTGTGTGTGTGTGTGTGTGTGTGTGTGTGTGTGTGAGAGAGAGTGTGTGTGTGTGTGTGTGTGTGTGTGTGAGAGAGAGAGAGAGAGAGTGTGTGTGTGTGTGTGTGTGTGAGAGAGAGAGAGAGAGTGTGTGTGTGTGTGTGTGTGAGAGAGAGAGAGAGAGAGAGAGAGTGTGTGTGTGAGTGTGTGTGTGTGTGAGAGAGAGAGAGAGTGTGTGTGTGTGTGTGTGTGTGTGTGTGTGTGAGAGAGAGAGAGAGAGAGAGAGAGAGAGAGAGAGAGAGAGAGAGATTGGTGGATTGGAAGGTCTCTGAAGGACACTGGTGGAGGGAGGAGCTGCCTGGGAGCTCTGGGTCATCCAGCAGCGCGTGCAGGAGAGCAGGAATGACTCGGGATAATAATACAGTGTTCATCAATCCTCATCTTTGAATCCATCCCTTCAGTTTACGCTCCTTTTGTCTTTCTCCAACTCTTAAAGCGCCCGGCTGAAGGTAAGAACTCACCTGCTCTGAGATAGCAATGTGGATTAAAACGCTTGTTAGTGAACCGATCAGTCGCGTCAAGAAAGGTCATTTCACGTTGATTTAATGCGCTACTTTATTCCCGTTGATAAATGAAGTTACGCGCAAGTGTGTGACGTCATCAGTGCTCGGCGTTCACGCGCTTTTGTTGAACGCGTCTGTCAGTAATGTTGGGATTTATGAGAAAACACAGAAAGCTACTGCCACTTTGGTTTATAAACTGGATTTATTGAATTGCACTTTAGTCGTATAATAGGGCTATATTCTCGATGTTAGCTATATCTAATACCCGTTTGCTCTAACGTCTCTTTTTTTGAAGTATTTATTTATTTATTTAAATATTATTTGCAGTATTTATCGGCTTTTGTGCCACTTTTGACTCAAAGCCAGACTCAATGCATAGATGCCACTGCATTAGATAAGAACATTTTAATGGCACTAATAATGCATTCATGTGCGTTTATTTATATATTAGTTTTCAAAATGAAGGCAACGAGTATTGTGAAGAAGTGTATTCATGTTTGTACACCTATTCTGAAAACTAATAATCACATTGACAGTTGAATATAAATAAAAAATGTATTTCAAAATGGTTCAGATGAACAGTTATTAAAAATGATTTCAGGTGTGAATTAACTATCCAATGTCCTTTTTGGGACCACTGTATAGTGCATACTGTAATAAATCTTAACATTGGGAGTTTAACAGTGTGTTAATGTTGTTTAATTACCTCATGTATCACAGGCTAATTCACTTCAAGTATTTCTGCTCCCAGATGTTAAACATCTATTCATCAATTTAGGAGTTTTAAGAGACAAGGACCAATGGCATTGATTCTCCTTCTACACACTTTTAGACTGGATTTGACCACTTCAAAATGTCAGTTTACCTAGACTAGCACAGCATTTGCAATCTAGATAGACTTTATAGTTACACTGGCTCTTTAAAACATGCGTGTTGTTTATATGTGTAACTTTATGTTTTTTATGTTTAATCCATTACATTTATTGAACTACTTGTCTAATCTAACATATGCATGTGTTTAATTAATACAATCATACATTTCAGATGTATTTTTTAATTGTCTGTACTTCAGAAGAACGCACTGCATGCTCACATGGGGTCAAATTCAAAAACAGAGCCATAAACCTCTGGCTGCCTTCTGCCTGACCGTCACGCCACATGTTTGAAATGAAATAAATTGACCATCTTTCAGAAATTATACTCGATAAATACAGAAATCGAATATAATTGTCTCTAAATATTAGCTCCCCAGTCTGACTTCCTGCAGTCCCATGAAGCTTGCTTTTGTGAAGTGTAAACAGAAACGTCTGCGCTTTGCCAAATCAAACTGTACATTAGATTTGAGGAAGGAGCACGAGTGCTTTATTAGACTGACTGTTAAGATTCAGTGATCACGGCCAAACCTGAGGGCTTGAGGGTTGGCGCTGTGCCTCTGGGATTGGACTGCCAACTACTCTAGCTGTCTGGCAATGCTTAAAATACAGTATAATACGGGCCACAAGCCATATTGTGTTATTACATCTAGCAAAGGTTTAGAACTATACGGAACAATTTGCACATTATATTTGCAGTAGTCTAAGAAGTCACTCTTTAACGTTTTTAACATTGTTTACATGCTTATCTGGTGTTTTTAATATGCTTCATATGCTTTTCTCCTTAAAACTGCCGTGTACCAAAGACAGTCTCAGAAATGGGGTTTGAAAACCACCCCTGATTCCTGTCGTCACAAACATGTAACCAAACCTCACAACTTGTGGAGTCACTTGGAGGCTTTTCATATCATTAACAAAGCATTTCTACCTAAGGATGTTGATTTTTCAAAGGTCTCTGTCTGAGATGGTTTATCTAACTTTAGCCGTCACTTTATTAGCTCTTTTTTAATGTAGTCAAACCAAAGGCTAATGATATCAATTATCATTATGTGCCCAGCATTGTAAAGAGTGCTATATAAAGTGAATTAGCATTCTGATAGATCGACTTGTACAGCCCTGCATAATTCACTCTTCCTCTTTGGAATCAGTTTCTGCTTCAAACATGGCTGAATTAAACCAAAATGTTACCACTTGTGTAACGTTTACTATTTCAGTTAGCCGAGTGAAAGTGGAGCAGTAGTGTGGAGTGTAGGCGGGGACTAATTTGCATATTCATTATCTGTGTCCCTCCCACGATTGTTTAATTGACCGTTGCGTTTCAGCACAGACTGTTCTGGTGTCTTACCTTAGACCTGCCCTGAGTGAGCTGTCAACAGTCCGTTAAATTATTAAATTACTTATTAATTAAAATGTACAATTATTTTTACCCATTGGTAATTTACAGTTGTACATGGCAACCAACGTCTTTCTTCACCTGTTATAAAATAATTTATATCCAAATCAGTATTTTATGTCTATTTATTTGGTAAAGGAGATCTAATAAGCATGATAATGTACAGTCAGCTGATCGTAATAACAAAACAACCCTCTTTAGGGTGGTATAAGGCGGGGTTTATTTTGTGATAATGACCAGCTAACTGAGATTTTGAATCAGATCAGAATTTGAATTTGTTTCAAATCTGATTCATTTAAGCTCAGTTCCATTCATATGTTCACTCCGCTCATATTTGTCCTCTGCAGTGTTCTTTACTTTCCCTTCACTCTTTTGACCTTGTCTATATGGAGGATCACATGAGGTTTCCTGATCTAATTGGAGTTGACTTAGTCCTATTTTAATCCTATTCCTCAAAGCAATCCTCTCTAGATCTGTTAAGGATCTTTGGTGTGACCTTTGACCCAGCAATGGTAGTATTGCATAGTGGTTCACATTTTTATGTCTTTTTATGAATCCGACAAGCAAGGAAAGGGAGATTAAGGTTGTCTCTGTAAAATAAACTGCATTTATATTTTATGAAGAAACTGTTCTTGTTGAAGTTGCTTTGTTAGAGAGTTGAGGGTTTGCTGTTGTAAAATGTTAGAGGTTTGTTAGGAATTCTTTCCATCCAGGGAGAATTTTCCATAATCTGGGCTTTGTTCACACTGCTAGTATTTCAGATTTGGTTTCTTGAATCTATTGTTTAGGACTGACTGTATGAAATCATATCAGTTCGTTCAAACAGTGTAGTCAATATTTGGTTTATCTACTCCAGTTGCAATGACTAAAGACTTTCTTCTGGAACTTCTCAGAGCCGCTGTCAGTGTGGAAAGAGAGAGGACGGAAAAACTGATTATTTTGCCTCTGCTCACATTATACACTTGCTGGCCACTTTATTAGGTACACCTGTTCAATTGCTTGGTAACATAAAATGCTAATCAGCCAATCACATGGCAGCAACTCAATGCATTTAGGCATCTAGACATGGTGAAGACAACTTGCTGAAGTTCAAACCGAGCATCAGAACGGGGAAGAAAGGGGATTTAAGGGGCTTTGAATGTGAATGGTTGTTGGTGCCAGTTTAAAAAACTGTTGATCTACTGGGATTTTCACACACAACCATCTCTAGGGTTTACAGAGAAAAAGAGAAAATATCCAGTGAGCGGCAGTTGTGTGGATGAAAATGCCTTGTTTATGTCAGAGGTCAGAGGAGAATGGGCAGACTGGTTAGAGATGATAGAAAGACAACAGTAACTCAAATAACCACTCGTTACAACCAAGATATGCAGAATACCATCTCTGAACACACAACACATCGAACCCTGAAGCAGATGGGCTACAGCAGCAGAAGACCACACCGGTGCCGCTCCTGTCAGCTAAGAACAGGACACGGAGGATACAATTCACACAGGTTCACCAAAATTGGACAATAGAAGAATGGAAAAACGTTGCCTCGTCTGATGAGTCTTGATTTCTGCTGCAACATTCAGATGTAGGGTTTGAATATGTCATAAAGAACATGAAAGCATGGATCATCCTGCCTTGTCTCAACGGTTCAGGCTGGTGGTGATGGTGTAATGGTGTGGGGGATATTTTCTCGGCACACTTTGGGTCTCTTAGTACCAATTGAGCATCGTTTAAACACCACAGTCTACCTGAGTATTGTTGCTGACCATGTCCATCCCTTTATGACTACAGTGTACCCATCTTCTGATGCTACTTCCAGCAGGATAATGCAGCATGTCACAAAGCTCAAATCATCTCAGACTGGTTTCTTGAACATGACAATGAGTTCAATTTACTCAAATGGCCTCCACAGTCACCAGATCTCAATCTAATAGAGTATCTTTGGGATGTGGTGGAACGGGAGATTCTCATCATGGATGTGCAGCCGACAAATCTGCAGCAACTGCGTGATGCTATCATGTCAATATGGACCAAAATCTCTGAGGAATGTTTCCAACCCCTTGTTGAATCTACACCACGATGAATTAAGGCAGTTCTGAAGGCAAAAGGGGGTCTAACCCGGTACTAGCAAGGTGTGCCTAATAAAGTGGCCAGTAAGTGTATACATCATGCACATACTGTTTTTGATTTGAGTGCAAATGACACACAAAAAATGGTTTCAGGTCGAGACATTCCTCCTTCGAACTAATTCAGGGACAACATGAGATTAGCGTGCGTTAGTTCTCAGCGTGAGCTTTATGATATCACGAAGAAGCACAGCAGGATGGAGTCTGTCAGTAGCTCTTACGTCTGGGACTCAGCAGGGATTCTTTGGTTGTGTGTGTTTAAGTCCTAATATAAATAGGAAGCGTTCTATTTGCTGAAAGGGCAGAATATTAACGACTGAGCAAAGACTGAGATATTCTTGATAAAATGCTTTTAGCATTTTGCTTAAATAAAAAATATATACAATTTGGGAATACTTTTATTCAGCAAAGACACATAAAGGCCTGGTTTCAAAGACAGGGCTTAGACTAAGCCAGGATTAGACCATAGTTCAATTAGGAGATTTAAATCATTTTTATAAATGTGCCTTAGAGAAAAACATTACTGATTTTCATCTTGAGTCAAAACAGAGGCACTGATATATCTTAAGATCAGTCAGTGCAAGTTTCTTTCAGTTGAAACAGCTCAGACTTGCATTTTAGTCTGGGACTAAGCTTAAACCTTGTCTGTGAATCTGGGTGTAAATTTATTAAAAGTGACTGTAAATACGTTTATAAAAAAAGATTTCAATTTCAAACTAATGTTGTATTTTGATTTTTTTATTTTTTAAATCAAAGCATCCTGAAAAAATGACAATTTCTACTAAAATATTAAGCAGCGCAACTGTTTTCAACATTAATTACAAAAATAAATGTTTCTTGAGCAGCAAATCAGCATATTAGATGCTGAAATCTCTGCTTTGCATCACAGGGATACATTACATTTTCAAATGGATATTAAAACAGAAAGCAGCTGTTCTAAATTCTACCAATATTTCACTATATTATTATTTTGTACAGCAAATAAATCAAATAAATGCAGCCTTGGTGAGCATTAAGAGACTTCTATCAAAATGTTGAAGTTTTCTATAAATGTATATTATTATATTCTTTCAAAGGTTGTTTTTTACTCCGAACTGGCTCTTTTCAGAAGTTCATCAGGCTGTTGTGAATTATAAATAAACCAGTCCAGAACTCGTGCAATTAAATCCTGATTACATTTCCAAAAACTCAAGAAACAATGAATGTTTCTGACAGTAATGACATAAAACAATGCAGTTCAATTACATTATAATATAAATAATTGCTTATGCAGATCTTCTCGAATAGCAAAAACATGGAAATATAATAAAATGTTCAAAAACAGAGAAATAAGAGCCATGCGGCCCCTGAAGCCAGATGTTTTGCAGACCGTAGCTGTGTCAGCATGCATTTATTATGGAAACAATCACACAACCCTTAATTACAAGACAAGGCTTAGTAGGTTGGATGCAGTCTTCCTCATAAGACCACAGGGTATAATGCCATGTCCATGTTTTGTAGTGAATTATAGTAAAAATGATTTCTGTAAGGAGGCCAGACATTTACTCCGCTCCAGAGCTTGGCTATAAGTAAGATTATGTCATGTCTGTGCTGTGTGACAATGCCAGTTGTGTTTCTGACTTGGTCTGCTGGAAAACATTTATCTGTTTAGTCACTCGTTGTAAATGGTGATTGTTTTTATCTGTGCAGCAGCGCATCTTTCAGTTCCCTTCATGAGTGTCGATGAATTAAACCGACTCTGTGAGAATGGAACTCAAATTAGTTTTGATTTGATTTGAAGTGATGATTAATGATGATTAGAGTCAGTTCTCTCTAGTGATTCAGTCCAACCCATTCACAAAGCCTTTGGAAGTGAAGTACTGCTGATTTATGTTAATCTATATATATATATATATATATATACACACACATATGTAAATGTGACCCTGGACCATTAAAAACAGTCATAAGTCGCACAGGTATATTTGTAGCAATAGCCAACAATACACTGTAAAGTTCAAAATCATCGTTCTTATCATGACTATTATCAATTATAGTAATTATCATTAAAATTATCATTATATTTTTATTGTATGCCAAAATTATTATGATATTAAGCAAAGATCATATTCCATGAAGATATTTAGTACATTTTCTACTGTAAATATATCAAAACATATTTTTGATTAGTAAAATACATTGCTAAGGACTTCATTTGGACAACTTTAAGGCGATTTTCTCAATATTATGATTGTTTTGCACCCTCAGATTCCAGATAGTTGTCCTATCCTAAAAAAACATACATCAATGGAAAGCTTATTTATTCAGCTTTCAGATGATATATACATCTCAATTTTAAATAATTGACCCTTTTGACTGGTTTTGTGGTCCAGGGTTATATATATATGTGTGTGTGTATGTTGTTTATGTTACACAACGTGACCTTGTAAATTACACTTTGGGAAATGAAGTGTTTTAATTGAATATATATTATATTTTCATGGTTTTTTCAGGTCTATAGAAACAGTTGCACCGAATTAACCGAACATGCTTGTTGTACGCATTTCAGGAAAAGTGGTGTTTTATAAACCGCAGATGCAAACCCTCTTTATCAAGAAAGTATAACTATGCAAAGTACATGAATGCAAATCCTGAACGGCAGAAAAGTTGCAGCATGTGTCTCACCGCTGCTGTGACATTTGCATGATGAACCGCTCAGTATTTGAATAGCATATCATTCCTGCATGCATTCCCTCATTTACAGTAGGTGAATTATTAACAATAAAACACAAATAATGTCATTTTTACACAATTAAATATCATTTTTAAAAATGTAATATTATTACAATTAAAGTTTAAGCATGCAGTCTTAGTTAATATACTACCCATAGGTATTCCTGTAGCTCAAACAGGGAATGCATAAATTGATTTGAAAAATTGTATACCTTGTTTACATTTCAAGTTGCTTTTAATAAAAGAGGGCAAGAAGCATAAGCATGAGATACGAAATATAAATTTGAATGTAAAATCCTAAACATACAAGAAACAAAATATAAAAGCATTGCTAATATACAGTGTTATTTTATTGCGTTGGCTCCTTCTTGTTTTTTACACTTAGACAGAGTTGATAGATCATATCTAAGGCATCCCGTTGGTTGCCCTGGTAACTGTGGAGATGAGCGGGAAGGTGTGAAAGTGCAGGAATACGGGTGTTGTTTCTTTGTCTTCCATCAGATCTCAAGATCTGCTCCTTCATTGAGAACATCAGGCGGGAAATCTCTAAAAACAGGGTTCTGAAGAACTGCTTTAAAAGCATTTGTAGACACTTTTAGTGCTTATGAGCTCCAGAAATAGTTGGAGTGATAGATTTTTATATTTTCTTATATTTCTTGGGAAGCATACTGAGTGAGGAGTAAATACAAGCTAAAGTAAGTTTCTCTCTTGATTGTATATGTACTGGAAGGTAATGACATGCTGTGATGTGTCAGGATTGCCCAGATTACATGTTGTAGTTCCAGATTTATGTGGGATTGTGGTAGATTATGGGCTCTAGTAGCTGTATGATGTGGTTTTAATGGAACATAAGATGGCTTGAATCCATGTTAATGAGAAATACTGTTACAGCACTTGTGCAGGGACTTTTCCTCTCCCATAATCCAGTGGGTTTAGTGTAATACTGATGCTGTTTACACCAGCCAGCAAATCAGATTACTAGAGAGCTCTTGAAAATGGATGAGTGCAGAAATGTGTGTTTGATTATGCTGCCGATGACACTGAAATGTTGCTTGCAATTTTTTTAGTCTTCACTCACTTTAGTCTTTCCTCGGTGCTGTTATTTATGGAATTTTTTTACATTTCCGTAAAAGCTTTGTTTGTCATCTTGCCTAACATCTCCTTGCATGTCTTGCAGGTTCGGGTGCGGTGAAGAATGCAGAGAGGAGGTGATGCAGTAAAACCAAAACATAATCTAGCATAATCACTGAAGAGTAAAGAGGATTTTGATTTGCAAAGAGAGAGACAAAGGAAAGTGACAATGGGGCGAAAGAAGATCCAGATTACTCGCATCATGGATGAGAGAAACAGACAGGTGAGATGAAGATGTCTGCTTCATGAATCCAGAATAAAACTGTAGTGAAACAAATGTTGGGTGCTTTCCAAGTCTGCTACTAGATGTTAAAGATAAATCTGCATTTCATTTCAGTAATTTGTGAATAAAATCTAATATATACACTGCAGTTCAAAATTGTGTTTAAACTCTTATTCAGCAAGAATGCATTCAATTGACCACATGTGACAATAAAAGCATTTATTATGTTACAAGAGATTTCTATTTCAAATAAATACATTACTAATACATTAAATCTTACTTTTGCACATAAATCAGCCATCAGCCGCACCAGTTTCTGGATATCAGCATTAACTAGTATACATTAGTATAAAACTAGTTCTTACTCGGAACTGTTTCCATTTTTTAATAACCAAGTTAAAACAAACATGACCTTTTGCAATTGATTCACGAGCAGGTAACTATTATAAACTGCATTTTTTGAGGGAATTGGTCAAAAACGTACTTAGACTTGCACATCAGACTCAAACGTTGAAGTTATAAGTTTGAAGTGATTCAGTGACTTATTCAATGACTCGATTGAAGCGTTTCTGTGCTGAACCACAGCTAGTTTTGTAGAGCTTCCTTTGAAGGGTTGTTAAGCAATCAGAATAATTAAAATCCATAATCAACAGCATCTGTAATCACTGGATACACATATTTATGAAAAACGTTAACTTGAGGATTTCCTATAATTCAGCTTTGTGGAACGGGACACCTTGATTCCTAACATACACTGATTTCTATCTGTTCAAACGTTCGCTCTGTGTCTCTTAAGCGTGTTTAATGAGTGTACAGGTCAGACTGCATGCGTCTGCACACAGGAGCTCTTGTCTGGGTTCCTCAGTGGGCTGCAGTAATTAGAGCAGTTCAGGGCTCCACGTCTCTCATTAGGACACTGGTCAGTCTGAGGGCTTGTACAGAGTCTCTCTCTGCCCCTGACGGCCATCACTCACAGCAAAACCACAGGGACAGGCCTGAATTTACCCAGTCTGCACTGGAATCTAAATTTGAAATACCCACCCGCACCACAAACCCTATCTAGTCTGGGCGCTCTTGTTCGGGAGAGTATTTTTGGTGCACACTGTGTTTTTGATCAGTGATTTACACTGAAGGGTTTTAGTCAGTGACATATAGTATGTCATATATAGTAAATATGTAGAAATAGATTCCTGTGTACATGAATAATTCCTCTGTACTGTATGTAGTTAGGTTGGTGTTAGTTTACTATATAGTTGAAAGCCTTGATATATTTTAAGTGATAACATGATTTTAGAAGCCCAGTGACTTCATGTTAGCATTATCATTAGAAAAAAAGTTTGCTGTTAACATATGTTTTAATCTTATGTTGACCAAGGTAATAGTAAAACAGTAAGACAGTAATATTGTGAAATATTAATACAGTTATAAATAACTGTTTGCTATTTGAATATATTTGAAAATGTAATTTATTCTTTTGATGCAAATCTGAATTTTTTGGCATCATTACTTCAGTGTCACATGATCCTTCAGAAATCATTCTGATTTGCTGTTCAGTTTATATTTATTATTATTAATGTTGAAAACAGTTGTTGCTTAATATTTTTTATGGAAACTGATTTTTTCAGGAATCTTTAATGAATAGAACATTCAAAAGAACAGCGTTTATCATCAATATAAATAATTTGTAATATTATAAATGTTTTTAGTGTCACTTTTGTCAATTTAATGTCTTTGCTGAAGAAAAGTATTAATTTCTTAAAAAAATGTTACTGACCCCAAACTTTGAAATGGGACTGTACATGATAGTATATCAGATGGCAATTGTTAATTGGTAATATAATTATTTATAGACAATACTAGGGTATGTATATTGTACTCCAAAATGTAAATAACATAGCATTAGAACCATATCCAGAAAAACATGGTATTACGATACTTCACTTATTTAAATAGAAATAAATGTACCATAATTGTACCGTAGTATTCCTGAAAGTACCATGGAGTACCATGTTTCAAAAAATGGTATCATTGTACATTTTCATAGTATTATTTTCATAGGATACTATCAATGTACATTTGTACTGCCGGTTTGTGTTCTTGTTTTCCAAAAGCACTAATCAATCCTCTGTAAGCGTCTCTGTAACGCTGTGCTTGAGCATTTCTAATGTGATTTTACACTGTGACATTGACAACAAACATGGACAGGGTTTGTCCTCAGCGTTTCATGTACTGCTGTAAGAATTTGTCCCTCAGCTGTGAAGTGGCAGCAAGCTTGAGATTCCTCGGGAAGGGTGATAATTGGCAGGAAACATGAGATGATCTGGCAACCCTGACAGCTGGGTCCCATCAGACAGTCGTGAAGAATGACTTCTTCCAAGACTAATAATGAGCATACACTCAGGAAAAAAACAGTACAGTACCATAGTATGAGTATTAAAAGCATGGAGTTTTGAAATATTGTAATTACATCCATAATTTGTTTCATAATCTAGCTTTTGTTTGGACGTATCTTTTGGTCTGGTCAAAACCAAATCGGTCAACAGTGACCAGATCTTGATCAAGTTACTTGAACTCCTTACTTGATATCAATGACCACAAGAATAACATTTCTAACCTTTTTAATATTTCACTTTTTCTAGGTGACGTTCACAAAGAGGAGGTTTGGTCTGATGAAGAAGGCGTATGAGCTCAGTGTTCTGTGTGACTGTGAAATAGCCCTGATTATCTTCAACCGCTCCAATAAGCTCTTCCAGTACGCCAGCACAGACATGGACAAGGTCTTGCTCAAGTACACCGAATACAACGAACCTCACGAGAGCAGAACCAACTCGGACATTGTAGAAGTAAGTGGCTACACACTTCAGCGTGTAGAATAACATCTCAGTTTCTATTTGTTGTAATATAATTACCAGTATTAAACTGACCAGGTTTAATGTGCTCACATGTATATTTAAATCACAGATAACTCTTATGACGTTTCACAGTAGTGATCTTGATTCATTCTGAATCGTATGACCTATATCTGATCTCACAGAAGGTCTTTTAACAGAGTACACTAATGCATGTAGTAGCAGTAGCATCTGGAGATGCGGGCTGCTTTTACTGTTGCTGTAATACAGTTAGCAAAGAGTTAGGCCCTATTTCAAGCATGCAGGCTAAAGTAATTCTAGATCACTATAATAATTATTAGATAATAGATCATTATAGAATTATAGATCTTCAGCGAGGCATGTGATCGAATTAAATCTTCATTTTCACATGCATTTGCTCTACAATTAACATGTGATGCTAGTCAAGTTTATTCTGTGCTTTTTCTTTTTTTATGTTTTTATTAGCAATTGTCATCTGTGTTCACATTTATTCATGGATGCTTTCATCCAAAGCGACTCATACACCACCTGCCAGAAGTTTGGATGACGATTTTTTTATGTTTTTGAAAGACGTCTCTTATGCTCATAAAGGCTGCATTTATTTGGTCAAAAATACAGTAATATTGTGAAATATTATTAAAATAATTGTTTTCTGTGGAAGCCCATTTCTGGCACAGGATAAAAAAGTAATAATGTAAAGGAAAAGTCTGAAGTGTGAAATGTGAACTCACAATTGCGAGAGTCAGAATTGGGGAAAAAAAAGTCGCAGTTACCTTTTATTATTTTGTATTCCATAGCGGAAGCAAAAAAAACTGAATTGTGAGATGTTAACTCAGAATTATGACGAAAACAAATCATAATTGGAAAATGTAAAATCAGAATTACTAGATAAAATCTCTGAATTGCGAAATGTAAACTTGAATTGCTAGAGAAAAAAATCATATCTCGCAGTTCTGAGTTTATATCTCACAATTATTGCTTTTTTCTCAGAATTGCGAGAAAAGGGTCAAAATTGTAAGCTAAAAAGCTGCAACCTATTTCATTTTTTTAATTGACTGGCAGAAATGGGCTTCCGTAGTTTTCTATTTGAATTTATTTTAAAATGTAGTTAATTCCTGTGATGCAATGAATTTTCAGCATCATTACTTTAGTCTTCGAAGTCACATGATCCTTCAGAAATAACTCTAATATGCTGATTTGCTGCTCCGCTTTCATATTGTTCTCAGATTTGTTGTATGTGCAATGTTTGTTTTCAATCAGCAATGAGCCTTTCTGTAGAGATACCAGGTTTAAAGTGGATGCGTGTTCAGCGTCTAGCTATCTGTAGCTAAATGCTGATGCTGAAGTCATGTGAACAGATTTTCTGTGAGGGGTGCTAATTAGTTGTAGCTAAAAATAAGGATCCAGTCTTATCCAACATTCATACTGAGGAAACCTGAGATACTATCAGTCAAGGACGTGGCTTACTTGGCGAGCGCTGCTCTCATTAGCCTCCATGAATCCCAAATCGCTTACGTGTACCAGAAATGCATTTCTGACTCAGAATTGTGTGTGCTGGTCTCACATTAGCGTACACACTTACTACTGAGGTTATGATTTACAGTATATTAGCATGCCATATAGCCTACAAGTACATTGAGCTTAGTTGCCACTTTAATTTGATATTCAGTTATAATATGCATCCAAATATAAATTGTTATAGATTGATAAGGAGGGTTATATAAGAAAATTAATAAACCTGCCCCTAAGTTACAAATAATTATACTTTAGTGTTATAGGAATAGTTCACCCAAAAATAACCATTTGCTGAAAATGTAGATGATTGTTTCTTCATCGGTACAGATTTGGAGATATGTAGCATTTCACCACTTGCAGAGGATCCATTGGTGAGCAAATTATGTAATGCTACATTTCTCCAAATTTGTTCAGATGAAGAAACAAACTCTACATATTGGATGGCCTGAGGGTGAGTAAACTTTCAGCTTATTTACATTTTTGGGTGAACTATTCCTTTAAGAGAAATGCAAATGCAAATTTTGCTTTAGCCTCCTGCTTCTAGTGTAGTTTCTGAAGAGGTTTTGTTGTGATTTGTAAGAGAATATTGTGCAATTTTTGTGTTTTATTGGTGATCGACCATAGCGGACCATTTCACATTGATTACTGAATGACTATACCTAGGAAATTGGTCATAAAGTGCATTAACTTCTTCATCCTGGACGTCCTGGAGCCGATGATGATGATTATAGTAGGGCAGATCCTGTCACATTAGTCAAAATCTTCACTGCATATCTTTTTGGTTTTGATTTCCATATTATTAGTGCATAGATTTGTTTTCCAGATTAATAGGAGTCAGAACCTCCTAGCTGAACTCTTCAACCTCTATCTGAGTCATAAGTAATATAAGGCCCAGTTATAACATTAAAGCACTGAATTACAGCATTACAGACGCCTAAGGATGAGATAAGCTTCTGATTTACATTCACTCTCATAAGGGCTCTTAAACCGCTGCAAGAGGGTCCTCAATCTACTGTCCTGCACTTACACGTTTACTTTAGCACTGTGATATTCAGTAACAGCCAGGAAAATATTCTGGATGATATAATACCTTGATGACATTTTCCATAATGAGCAGTATGTAAGCGAGTTAAATGTATGCAATTTTGCATCCTATAATGCAATGCACTTAACTTGACTTTCCATTTCCAGTGTGATGAGAGATCGTAACTGGATGGCAATTGTTAAATTAAACATTCAATATGATGAGGTCACATGACAACAATATAAAGCTCTATTATTAGAAACATAATAATTCATAATGTTTACACTTCCTGTTTAAAAAATACAAGGTAGTATACAGTGTAGCTGAATAATATATTTTGTATTTGGTTTATAGTTAATCTCTTGATGCTGTTCCAATATTATGTCTGCATTGTGCACTCCATCCGTTTATAGTAAAAGGTGTTTTCAAAGAAGTATAATCTACATTTGTGTATTGCTATCAGACTATCCTTATATTTGTGTATTTTTGCATATAGACATTGAAAATCATAGTGAATGTTAGAGTAATGCCATCACGCTGTTCTTCTTTGCTGTTCCTCAGGTGCTGAACAAGAAGGAACAAAGAGGTTGTGACAGCCCAGATCCAGAAGATTCGTGTGTCCTCACGTCTCACACGGAGGAGAAATATCAGAAGATTAATGAAGAGTTTGACAATATGATGAGAAATCACAAACTTGTAAGCAAAGTGTGATGCATGTTTTATGTCTTGGCATCCCTGTTACACTACACTACTGTTCAAACCGTGTTCTCATCACACCACCTTAGAAACTACAAAGCAACACCTTTACAACCACTTTACAGTACCTACAGTACACCTACACTGTAAAACCGCCAAATCACCTTAGCAGCTGCAAACATCCAGAACTCTAGCATTTCCACCGGTTACCACTACTAATCAGTGCTGGGTGGTAACCGTAACCGATTACATGTAATCTGAATTACATAATCAGAATCCAAAAATTAAATGCTTGTAATTTGGTTATAATAAATCTTTTTTAATTCTCATTGTCTGATTACAGAATCTTTGTAATGGATTACATATTATTCACACAATGGCAGTAAATAATTCATAATTTATCGATTCACCCCATTCTTATTTCTTTATTTATTTCTATATGAACCTACCACTTATATACATGAGACTAATTATGCAAAGTAACTAAAGTAGTGTAACTACTGTCTTCATCAGATCCATTGACCTTTGAAGTCTGGACAAAATATTTCAAACCTGGAAGACTTTAGTCATGTAATGTCATGTGTTCATGTTTATTAATGTTTGTTCCTATAATGTAGAGATTACCAAGGTTTTGACCTTTATGATTTGATTAATTAATTATTAGATTTTCATTAACACCCTACAGTATTTTTTCACAACCCCTAGTTTGGGAAATTCTGCTGTAATATAGTGTTCAATGCAGCCCAATCACACGCTGTAGCCCAAGACCGGTTGTCCACTGAAGCTAAGCAGGGTTGAGCTGGTCAGTACCTGGATGGGAGACCTCCTGGGAAACTACGTTTCTGCTGGAAGAGGTGTTAGTGAGGCCAGCGGGGGGTGCTCTCCCTGTGGTCTGTGTGGGTCCTAACGCCCCAGTATAGTGATGGGACACTATACTGTATAAAGCACCGTCTTTCGGATGAGACGTTAAACCAAGTTCATGACTCTCTGTGGTCATTAAAAATCCCAGGATGTCCTTCGAAAAAGAGTAGGGTGTATCCTGGCCAAATTCACCCACTGGTCTCTGACCATCATGTCCTCCTAATCATCACCATACACTGAGTGATTTCATCACTCTGTCTCCTCTCCACCAGTAAATCTGTGTGTGATGGGCGTTGTGGCGCACTATGGCTGCCGTCGCATCATTCAGGTGGATGCTGCACACTGGTGGTGGATGAGGAGATTCCCCCCCTTGTATGTAAAGCGCTTTGAGCACCTAAAAAAGCGCTATATAAATATAACAAATTATTATTATTATAATGCTTTTCTTGATATTGATCATCAAAAATGAAATGTTTTTTTTTTATAAATTTTTTTATCAATATGATCCACAATAATCACATTCAAGTCTTAGTGACACACAAGTTGGGTCAAAAGTAATCGAACAGTAGTCAGACTGCATTACCTAATATGTGTAATCCAGATTATGTTACATACTATAATTTTTGTAATGTAATTTGTAATCAGTAACGCACTGCAATTTGTAAGTAATCTACCCAGCACTGCTACTAATCTAACTTTATCCCTTCACATCTCTCTCACATCTTCTTCTCTGTCTCCATCAGCCGGCTGCTCTGGGTCATCAGAGTTACCCGATACCACTGACTTTGCCCGTCACCAACCCCACCACCCTGTCCTACAGCACAGACAGCTCTCTGGACACCCCAGTGTCCCTCAGCGGGACGAACATGCTGTCTCTGTCCTCCAGCAGACTCCAGAGCAACAACAGCACTGCTGTCATGGGTCAGTATCTACTGCACATCATTACCATCAGTTTTGAATGCGATATCATCATGATATGGTTTCCTGGGCAGGATGCATGATGATGCTGTGCTGTACAATAGTAATTCCATGTTATGTTTTGAGCTAGCTTGGAATTCCATGTAAATACAGTGGTTGATATGTTAATAATTAATTTCCATGGTATCAAAATATTATGGTGTTGCCATTGCTTTGGTTCAGTCAAATCAGTCCAAGCCTGTAGAAATGTGCTTTAGCTCTTGGACACAAAAGGAGATGTTTTGAAGAATGTTTGTTGGTGGGAGCCATTGACTTCATGGTGTTTTTTTGTTCAGATGGCATGCCAAGTTCCTCAGACGTCGCTCTTCAAAACGGTGTGCACTCCAGTCATGTGGGTAGGTACTTCCTTTTTTGGTTAACTTATACAATGTGCCCAAATGTAATGATGAAATTTCTTAAGGTGTCAGTCTGTTTAAAAACAAACATTAAACATGTGATTTACTTCCCAGCATGCTGTGCAGTTCTACTTATATGAGAGATCAAATTTCAAACATTCACAAATCAGGTGAATGTTTTTAAAGAGCTGGATGTGTATATCATTTACAGTAATTTACTGTATAATGGGCATGAAGCCATCAAGTTTTCACTATACTGTACTTGTTGCATATAAGTGAAAGTAGCTGAGAATTTGGCAGAACCTGTATGTGTGTTTTACACAATCTGTCCGTGTGTGTTAATCACTAATGTTGATTGGTGTGGGCAGGATGCAAGGTCACGACCTCATGCAGGACTAGCTGATCTTTTTATTCACCACTAGCATTTCTGATTTGTCTGTAAATGAAATGTCTTGTATAGATATAGAGCTTCACTTCTCTTTAAGCTCTGTAGGCCTGTATGCTGTCATTTACTATAGAATATAATTTAGATGTTTCTCAGTTAAAAAACTGAGAATGTGTTTAAATGGTTTAAAGTCAGAAATTATATACAAATGAAATTGTATATAATTGACAAAAAAAAAATAAATGAAAATTAAATACACTGCCATTTAAAAATTTGGGGTGAGTTTTTTTCAAAGAATGTAATACTTTTCTTCAGCGAGGACGCATTCAATTGATAATTTGAAGGGACAGCAAAGACATTTAAAAGGTTATAAAATATTGTGCAATAATATTTCACAATATTACTGTTTTTATCAAATCAATGTAGCCTTGATGAACATACGAGACTCCTTCAAAGATTCAAAGAACATTAAACAATCTTGACACCAAACTTTAAAATGGTACTGAACATACATGCCAATAATACTTTTGTCATCATTGATCCTGTGCCCACCCAAGGTTTATGTTTTACTCCATAACTCAATCAAATTGTATTAATATCTCGTTTTGCTGTGCCTCATCCAGCTAATGGCTTTGTCGGCGGTTCAGAAGGAAACGGTATGGGAAGAGTCGTTTCTGCAAAAGCTCAAGCGTCGTCTACATTGAGCCGCAAACCTGATCTCCGAGTGCTCATTCCTCCTGTGTGCAAGGGCACTGCTTCTTCACTGGTGAGGGTTTCTACAGATCGGGAATATGTCAGTGAAACATCCTGAAATCATTAGACAATGAGAAGGTATTGACCTGTCTGAAACTGTCCTTCCTTAAATCTATTTCTTGCAAGCCGCCAGAGGAAGGAGAGGATCATTTGGTAAGGGCAATTTGATCAAGTTTTATTCAGAAAAGCTTTTAAAAAGTGACTCATTAACTAGGTCATAAAAAACGTAAGAAAATCTGTGATATGTTTCAGTTACATGCGATGAGGCCATCTAGTGGTTCAATGAAACATCACAGACACAGATTATGGTTAAAACAATAGAATATTATCTGAAAACCTAGTCCCAAAGATTATTTAAACAATTATTAAATATGTATATATTTTGCTGTATTTAATTTTTTGCTTTGCTTTGTTCTGTTTTTTGTTTTGTTTTGTTTGTTGTTCTGTTCTTTCATTTTGTTTTATTTTTGTTTTACTTTATTTTGTTTTGTTCTGCTATGTTTTTTTCTGTTTTGTTTTGTTTTTGTTCCGTTCTTTTATTTAATTTAGTTTAATTTAGTTTTTTATTTGCTTTGTTCTGTTTTATTTTGTATTGTTTTCTATTCTATTCCACTGTTATTATTTAGTTTTGTCCTGTTTTGTTTTTAATATTTGTTGGTGTTATTTATTTTAGCTGATTAGCGGTAGAGGTCTGCATTCCTGTGGCTTTCCCGCGGGACCCATCCAGATTTCTTGCCCCGTGGGATTAAATTCCTGAATAAAACGCGGTAGCGGTCGGTAACTCTGGTGTAATTTGAACGGGAGCGGGCGGTCTAACAATATCCTGTTCCAGACTTACATTCAGAACAGCATATCTGCTCTTTATTCTTATAGACCACAGGTACAGCCTGCACTCAGGACTGTTATACACGCCCTGCAAGCATGAACCAGTGCTTTCTGGGTTTTATTTGCGGGGTCTCAGAGCAGGCTGTAGCGGTGGTGAATATACGGCTCTCAGACAGAACAGACAGGTTGTCGTGACAGAGCAGAATAAGGATGGAGCAAAGTGTGGATGCGCTGTCCTCGAAGGACGTTCAACTCGGGTTTGTTTATATTTTGCTTAGAAATTATAAATGACAGATGTCGTATATATTAATTTATTTTTCTCTGTGACACTTGCAAACGAATTTAGTGTTTTGACAAGACAAATCAAAAATAAAAAAGAATGTTGTACATTTTCATTTTTTCTGTGACACTTTTTTCCCCTAAAATATTAAACAAATGTTGTGTCTTAAGTAGTGGTGGGCATAGATTAATTTTTTTAATCTAGATTAATCTAGATTAAAATGGCTCATTTGAATTCCGCCGAAGGCATTCAGAATATGTGTGCTACCCAAATAATGACTAAAAGTAAGTCTTTGAGAACGGGTTTCTCAAGCCAGGTGGCGCATTAGACCAGGGGCTCATCTCCTGTTTCCAAAATGCATCACAAACTTTAATCTCTTCCCGTCCCAATCCCACGAAAAAACTGGAGGAAAATCCCGTTCCACTCCCGGAAGAATGACTCCCATTCCCTCCCACTCCCATGTTGTTGTTTTTTTTTTTTTTTTGCCGATAACTGTCAATTACAGTAAAAATATAGTACAGATCACAGCGTGCCCACCTTATTAGTTGAATAAAAACCCAAAATGTCGTTTTTTGTTATTATATTGAACTGAAAGCCATCTTATGCACAGTGTTGCACAGATAAAATTTCATGTAAATCATCCATGCTAACACACACGTCTTCTATTTTAATTTTTTAGACATTTCACTCTCTATAGATATATTCTTCAAAGACGGAGTTTCTATGTTTCTCGCTCAAGTTCACATGAGACCTAAAGCGCATCCTGTTTGCTTAAAAGCGCGTTTCGTTGTTATTCTGAGTGCACACAAATAAGCGTAGAGTCTTTACAGATTCGAAAGATGTATTAGGCTACTTTTATCTGTATGACCAAAATGACGGAGATTTTAAGAGCAAGTGGCGCACGGAGCCTGTCCTGCAGCAAAGCGCTTCCACACAAACACTTCAATAGCGCACATTTCTCTAGGTTAACATCATATTGAGCGGCCATGTAAAGTTGCTACTACATACATCTTTCAGATGAAAAGCCATATTTGAGGTTGATGAATGATAGGTGAGCGTTTGGATGTCCTGCCCGATTGTATTACCACACAGACCAGCCGTTAACAATCTGTCCATCACGGACTGCCAGCCTCTAGTTCGAAGACTCGTTCTCGCCCCCTACAGTGCAATTCGGCTAGGTATACATCCGCGCTAAAATATCAGGGTGAAAGTCATCATAGCTTGCGTAGTATAGACCCAGCTCCCAACCCAACTTTGAGAATAGATTAACGCCGATATTTTTTTTATCGCCCGATAAGAGTCTCACGTTAACGCAGCACGTTAACGCCGATAACGGCCCACCACTAGTCTTAAAATAAGCTAATTCAAATCAAAGTCAATAAATTCAAGACTCTTGACAAGATGAATAACAACAAATACAATTTTGTGCAGACTACACTTTTATTTGTTAGCCTATCTCTTTCTTTCAGTAGAGGAAGTTTAAGTGTGAGATTTAGAAACGGAGAACGGTCGGGTCGGAAGAAAATAATTCAAAGCGGACAGCTTTGAACAAACAGTGAATATATAGCGGGAGCGGGTTATAACCTTGCAGGAGCGGGACTTAAAGAACAGTCCCGCGCAGACCTCTAATTAGCGGCACTTATTCATAACATCAGCTCCAACTCTGCATTATTTTGCAAAGTAATGTATATTAGTCTGCTTACTGTGATAGCGCAGTATGATATACCAACAACGATGGTGGTTAACAGAAAATATTCAAAGGATTTCATTTTCGAGTACAATATGAAAATGAATGAATAGGGAGTTATCCTCCACACAAATCAACCACTGCTGTTTGCACCATGATCTTTGTTTATTTAAACCTTAGAGAATAGTCAACTCTCAGTCCAGCCAATCACTGACCACCCCCGTGGTCTCCGTGGCAACCCCCAGTCTACATCCCCAGGGCCTTGTGTACTCAGCCATGACATCATCGTTCACTACAGGTATATAATTGACCTATATGTAATACATCATCTAATAATACTAGATTCTGGACCTCATGACACTGGTGGATGAATATTTTACTATTTAACTCTTTGTTTTCTTACAGAGTTTGCCTTGAGCAGTACAGAGCCCAGTTCTTTACACAGCTTCGGTTCACCAGACGCTGTCACATCAGGATCAGGGTCTTCATGGAAACACAGTCATCATGGTCAGCCGGGCTTCGGTGCTCAGAGGTGAGGATGTGGGATTGAGGTGGGATGCCACATTATTCACTATAATTAGTGTTAAAGTGATAAAACACAGAAAGAAAAGAGAATTTTATACATTAATTTTTTATTTAACCAGGAAGGTCGCATTGAGATACAATATCTCTTCTATCAGGGAGTCCCTAATTTGAAATGTACTGAAAGAAAAGTTGTTTCAAAGGTGGAATAAATCACTGGTACATACTGGTCAAGGGTCCAGCTAAACACCATATCAGTTTGAGTGTTTTTTTTTGTTTTGTGATTCAAAAGGGTCTGGCACAACTAGAAATGCACAACTGCGTTCACAAACCATTCAACCCCCACACACACACACACACACTGTTGTTTGTGAGAACAAAATGAAAAAGTTGTTTTAGAGGCAGATACATTCGTCATATAATTTATGAATCATGCACAATCAGACCAGTAATATGTGTTAAAAAATGATATCAATTTTGATTCCATGTTGACTTCAAGACATACACTATCGTTGAAAGGGTTTAGGATTATTTTTTTAAGTCTCTTATGATCATCAAGGCTGCATTTATTTGATCAAAAATATAGGTTAAAATGTTAATACTTTGAAATATTATAACAATTTAAACTAACTGTTTTCTATTGCAATAGATTTTAAAATGTAATTTATTTCTGTGGTGCAAAGCTGAATTTTACAGCATCGTTACTCTTTAGTGTCACATGATTATTCAGAAACCATTGCAATATGCTGATTTGCTGCTCAAGAAACATTTATTATTATCAATATTGAAAATATTCCAGTTGTGGAAACTGGATTATTTGATAAATGAAAAGTTCAAAACAACAGCAATTAAAATTTTGTAACATAATAAACATCTTTATTTTCACTTTATTTAAACAATCTGTTTATTGCAATTTGGCTAAATAAAAGTATTAATTTATTTGAAAAAATATTCAATCTTACTGACCCCCAAATTCTCTCCAGAACCACACAACCTCAAATTCAGGCTTCTGACTTCACCAACTCCATCTGCATCAAATCAGAGTCCATGTCCCCTCCCAGAGAGCGTGCCGGTCACTCGCTGTACCCCACCCTCCACACCAGGCCTCGGCCCAGCTCCGGACAAGAAGTGGGCCGCTCTCCTGCTGAGAGCTTCAGTTCTTCTGCTAGTTCATATGAAGGAAGTGACCGTGAGGACCAGCGGCTCACCGAGACATCAGGACAAAGATCATCACCAGAGACAGAGAAGCCAGGAAGACCCCTCAGCCAAACGCATGCGCACAGACCGCTGGCTAACTTAGGGTGCTTTTCTAAAGTCACATCTCAGATATGCAGACTGCTGTTGTGCAACAAACACAAAGTGCTGCTTTAGAAGTGTGTGAAGAGGTGTCTCTGAAAGGGAAATACAAAGACACTTATTGTAAATGAGTGCGTTCCATTGTGTTGTATTGTTATAGGATTTTTTAAATATTGTTAAATATTATGTTTAAAGTTATGCAATAAAGTTATGAAGTGTATGACACTGTTTTGTCAATAGAGGGTTAGCTTTGCTGCATTATTTGCAGTATATTATTTTTTGCAAGCCAAATGTGTTATTTTATCTTTTGTATTTTTATCCGAATCCTCAATCAAAGCCATATAAATATTGACGAGATTTACTATTTGCTGTCGATACGTGTATGAGTTTGATGCCCTAGTGATCAAGTTTCTTTTTTATTTTTGTGTTATGGGGAAAAAACTAAATATGATTTAAAAATGTTAAATAACAAACTTAATATCTTCCATGGAGTGCTTAGTTTTCCGTCAGGTTTTAGATGAACCTCAGGTATCTGCATTTCAATCATCAACTGGCAGCCAAATGACACTTTCAGTTCTTTCAAGGTTTGTGGAGAACAGATGATAAAATGGCCCGAAAATTATAGATTAACTAGATTTATTAATGTAACCACCTAGCAATGTCTCTGTGGGTGATGCAATGAGCTAATCATAAATTTGACCCTTCTTTAAGAGAACATAAACATGTCATATTCACAAATAATTAGCAAAAATGTAAATATTGTTACTTTAAAATACCAGTTAACACAAGTATTTAAAAATATTAAATGTCTTTTATAGTGTGTTTATTCTGATTCTGCTGAATGTGATGGGAACAGTCGAGCTTTATAGCCATTCACTTGTTTTGTGAACATTAAAATCACTGTCTCCAAAGAGACGCTTAGGTATTTATTTGACAGCTGTTCCTCTTCACTGGCACAGAGTTTGTTAGGCCGATGTCCTCAAAATCTTCCTTCATGCCATATAAAATCATTTTTCACTGATGCCAATGCAATCTCTGTTAGTTGTCTCAGTTTGTTCTCAAATCAAGCTGACCCCTTTATTGTTTGTACACCATGATAAATGGCAATAAACATAGCTCACTTCTGTTGCTGTCGGTGTGCTTCAGAGATATATAAGGTTGTGTCTATATAATAATTAACTATGTCATTGGCTTCTGAAGAAGGCTGTTTATGGTTTTTCACAGGATGTGAAGTGTTTGAGGTTTTCTCCTCTTCACCGCAGAAGTGTTCAGAGTTGACTTTGTTCCCACCGTTTGCTCATTTGTTTTATTTTTAGTCAATGGGATTTTCTTGAGTGATCAGAAGTCTTTGCATTATGCTTGTCCATTCATTTCTGCAAGAATGCAGCATGCTTCGAGTTACATTTTAAACAGTCATTATCCGGTATAGTTGCAAAGAAAATCGAGTAAAACATGTTTAGCTGATTCAAGAGGTGTTACATCTGATCAACATGTGTGCCCCAAAATATGATTATATATATATATAATGATATAATCCCTGCAATTGTACAGTTACTTGATCCTTTAACCACTAGGTGGCAGCACCCTGGACACTATGGATTATTAGTGCATCAAAACAAACTACTGAATTTATTCATTCAGTAGCCTATTTATTCTCACTTTCGTCTGCAGATTGAATTTGAGCGTATTTGTCATTCTCATAACGTCCAGACAGATTTCCTGCACAGCGGAAAGAATGCAAAGAGTTTGTTTATATCCCAGTTAATGATAACTTTATCTCACAGCTGGAAAAGATTTACAGCATCAGGACTGTTATGAGAAACTCTAATAGATCACAATCTGATCCATTGTAACTCGACAGTGACAGATTACAGCAGCCTTGTTTTATATGGGCCAAAGAACGACCCCATTGGACGACAAACAACGATGTCTCATGTGACAGTGAGAGTGTTTCTCTAGGGGGCGCTTGGTGGCTCAGAACGCAGAATCTCCATTGAGCCCCATTCAAATCTCAGTAGCATTTGAATATTGTTTCGAGACGTTTATACACTAAAAAATATAATCGTTTCAATTTTGGGTTAAATTCTTACTTGTTTCACAGATTAAAACGCATCCCGTCAATCTTTCTAAAACGATTTAGCTAGTTATCTCAAATGTCGGTGATTGGTCCATCTTTACCAGCGCTGAGAAAAGTAACACGTGTCACGTGACAGCGCAGTCTGCGTAATAGTTTAGCAGCGTTATAAACATTACATGTGAAAGTCAAATAATGGCACTGAGAGACATTAATATCTATGAAATGCACAATTGATATTTATATAAACAGATTTTATTTTTAGACCCCATCCTGCCTGACCAATTATGCACATCTTCCGGGCCAGTATCTGAATCATGAGACATGCTAAGCGCCTTTCTACTCACTTGTCATATTTCGGTAGCTCGTCAGTGAAGTCTTGCTGTATTACTCATGTCACTTGTACTAGAGTAGGAAGTTAGTGAAAGCACTGCTGTGAACACATGAGATGTTTTCTCTTTGATCCAAAACGTCTTTGATTTAAAGGAAATGGATTAAACGCCGGACCTCAGGTAGGAATACTTCTGATACAGTGATTTATTCAAATTAATATCTATATATTCAAATAACTGAAAGCGAAATGTTTCAATGTTGAATCATCTACCTGTTTGGGACTGTCCCACAAGTGAATGTTGCATGCACTGGATTGCTTTGAATTCATTCAATTGATTTTTCATGACATTTGCAATATGTCTTGTAAACTTTGTTCACTTTATTTCAACACTCCTTCCATATTTGGCAAATATTGTGACAGACAGATATTGAATGTATATGTTTGTTTCATAACTACTGCATGCATTCTTCACATTTCCAGTTGTCACTTCTCAGGCAGTATTAGATCCCTCTTTGTGGAGGTGAATGTTGTTTCATTGTTTGTGTTGTGGGAGGGACAATGTGTGATAATCTTGTGTCAATTTGTGTTAAATAGGAAAAATAATATTGTGTTGACACATTTCTTTGTGAGTTTAAAAAGCTAAAAATATTTTCCTGTGCTTGGAATTCTCTTAAATGACCTTCCTTTTACAAAGCACTAGAACAGGTTCCCATGAAAATGAATTGGTTCAAATGTGTGGGAACCAGATGGATAGACAAGCAGACAGTCTGGGCTATGTTTGAAAATGCACACCAGTTGCTGATTTTGGCCTGAATTCTATAGGATTTATTTCGCTTTATGTTATCCCTAGTATCTAAACATAGCAACCATATATTATGGATTAAACAAGACCAACTCAGGTGTGCACAGATGGATTGTAAATGTCATCTAGCGTTGCTCTGACAGCTGTATGTGGCTCTAGACTCACTGTACAGCTGGGACTGACTGAACAAGGGAATGATAACACTAATGGCCAATGGACCAAACAGAGGAAGTGTGTTTGAAGCATTATAAAAGCCGCATGGATGCCATTTGGACCGCACCACCTTAACGGTTAGCTCAAATGCAACTTTACGACCAACTTTATTTACTAAAAAGTTAATGATTATATGCAGTTTGAGTAAGTGGTTGTACCTCACGCCTAATTTAGCTGATGTCTGTGTGTCCATTGTGCTCGATATCAGTATAGCCACAGATCGTCTTGTATTGGTTGCCATATTTGAAATGTTTTTCAGTGTAATGCAACATTTAGGATCTTTAACCACTGATTTCTTAGAATTAGCCTTTGACCAAGAGATTGAAGTTTATGATAACATTAATCTCAAATGAAAAGTGAAAGTGTTCATGAAATCTGATGTAATAGACTTTTGCAATATTTTCAGAAATTTGATGGTAAAATATTGTAGTTTCTGAAATTAGTTATAGTTATAGTAATTGGAAAATTAAAAGTAGTGTATTGATAGTTCCTCAAAGTGTCATCTCAAAAGATAAACTGTGTAAATGATCCTACCTGGTCTCATGGCATTTACGTACCTGGGTGCACTTTTTAGCGAGACACGAAATATGTACCAATAACTACATATTACTGCAGTTTCCAAAAGAAACAAACACTAGAGGCAGTGTTTTTTTTAATAAATTTTTTTAATTTACAGAGTTTTGATTAATAAAGCGTAATTTTCGCACAATTACTTGAAGAATATCATGTTACGACTTCAAAACAATATTAAAAAGCTGGGAAATTTGAAAACTGATGCTTTTGAACGTTAGCATCGCACATATCCAGCTTCATATCTATGGGTTTTCATAGACGTAGGTTTGTTCGGTAGCTCGCGGAGTACAGAGATGTACTTAGGAGGCGAGAAGCTCGGTCTTTCCTTAATCACTGATCGACAAAGCAGTTCAAATCTGCATATAAGGAAGTTAAAATGGTACGGTTGCATCAATAAATACGTTTTTATATCAGTTTTGCATTTGTTAACACTATCGGGTAGGTATAGGGTTGGGTTTGGTGTAGGGCATGATAGAGCATTAACTTTTAGGGACAGACCCCAGATATTTGAATCCTGAACCATACCTGTAGAAACATAATAAAAACACAGAAATAAGTACCTATATCTACGTAATAAAATGTGCCAGGGTTCATGTATTTAACCTGTGTTTCAGCGCCACACAGTGGACATTTCTCATTGAAACTGCGGTGAAACGTGCAGTAAGTTACGTAAAACAGTGTCGCACAGAAAGTGCACAGAGGTACATATTTTTATGAGACCAGGTTGAAATGATCAGTAGTCTATAGTTTAGACTTCAGGATAACATAGGATACTGTACAATTAACCAAATTTTGCCATAAGTTAATTATATTGAGTTTCTACAATATAAATCTATTTTAGAAACTTAATTTCCTGTGAAGTTGCTTTGCAACGAACGATTGTATCGTAAAAAGCGCTATACAAATAATCTTGAATTGAATTGAATTGTACAAGACAGACTTGAAACTTGTTGTCTTAAATGTTAATCTAGATCCAACTATTTAGCATGATCGCTTTGGTAATTTTGACATAGACCAAGAATTATCTGTGGCGTTTCTCAAAAACCACCACTGTGATATTTACCTAGTCATTTCCTCAATCTGGTTAGTTGGCTGTGATCTAGTCCCTGATAACGGGGAGATGCGTCCCAGACAGGTCACGTTTTTGAGTCAAATTTGTAGTGTCCCAAAAGTGAGACAGATTATAAAGATACTCGGCATGTAAATATCCTGAATCTTTCATTCATGTTCACAGTATTTAAACCCAGAAGAGGATTAAGCTGCTAATGCTTTTTATAAATGATTTATATACACATACACGCTACTACACTACATATGCCATGATTACTCCAGGCTTCAGAGTCACATGATCCTTCAGAAAAAGCATTTTGAAATTTGATATGATATGTTATAGTGTGTGTCGCAACTGTAATAGTAAAAATAATAACAAAATAATCGCTATAATGATAAATAAAAACTATTGGTTGGCAAAGCTTCTCATCATAATAAATCTAGGCCTATTTTTATAAGTGCAGCTTAACGGATTAGTTTTCAACATGTTATACTCTCTATTTCCCGAGTGTTTGGGCATATGAAATACTCTGGTATGCTATGTTTTCTTCTCTTCTTAGACTACAAGCATTGCTGCTGTAGGTGGTTATAGAGTGTTCTGGGTGTCTACATACAAACCAAAGTCAAAAAAGCCCATCCTAAGTCTCTCTGTCATTATTTGCCAGGTTGCGTTTGTGACGCAGATGAAAAAAAGCATCTAAATTGATCATCATTTGCATCATTCATGTCCGCTCTGAGGTTGAATACTTCCTTGGGTCAGGTTTGTATGTATGAGCAATAATAGATGCTTGCCTCGGCAAACACCGGTCACCTGTGTCTCTTTTCCATTATCACCGATGTGTGAAAAACCCTGATGTGTAGCTGTAAAGTCATGCTTTCACACTGTGTGGGATGAGCTGGTGGCTTGAATTACACCCACAACATGTTAGGCCTGTTTAAAACAAATGAAAGATGACTTTAGAGAAATCAGGTCTGGGGTGACAGTGTGGGCCATGAATCATAGTAGATTTAATGGAGATCTCAAACAAGTACATTCTTGATTAATTATTCTCTCTTCAACTGAAAAATGAACCACACAAATCTAAATGTAGGCACAGCGAATGTTTGGTCACTTATCGATGATTAACATATCTGCTCCATTGTTTTAGAATAGTATTCTGAACCTCTAATAAAATATAATTGTCTCTAGATATATACAGTATTTATGTATACTATTATGTTAGAATGCATATGTGTTGAAGTGATATAGTGTATTGCATTTTAAAAGAAAACTAATTACAAATCACCAAAAACTAACACAATGTACAATTTACAAATACAGATTATTCTTGTTTTTTGTGAAATGGTAATGCTCTTTGCTGATGTCATATCCTGTCATTTACAGTGTTGCATCTGCTTTATGCAGTTTAATGCACAAGGTGAGATTTTCTGTCAGCAACATGAAACATTTTCAGAAATTCATTGTTTTTGCTTTTCATTTTAATGGATACTTGGGTAGATGAAATGTGTTTGGAAAGATATATAATAACATAATATCTAAAAATATTTTAAATGACTGTATATTACTATGCATGCAGCTTTAATGAAATCCTGTAGGTTCGTATTGATTGAGAGAATACATGAAATGTTATACTCTTAAAAAGTAATTTGTCACAACAGCATTTTAAAGGAGCTATGTATGGAAATGTATAAAATGTTTGCTTTAATGGCAGATCAAACTGCATAAACAAACATGCAGATTGACACGTGGCAGTTTAAACAAGGTTTATTGATATTACAGTCTGCTGATATTAACAGTCTTTACAGCACACTGTATTTATGGTCATCTGACATAACAGTTTTTCCACAGGTGAAAGTAACCATGATATTTTTCATATTCAGTGATTTTCCTTGCTAATACTAGCAAGTCAGTGCATGAAAGCTTAGCCTGCAGCTATTTCTCTGTTAGTTTCACATGAAATGTTTGTCATATAACCAAACTGCTCCCTTGAATTCAGACTTTAAAAAAGAAACAGATTTAGTCATTAATAATCAAATGTACTTGCAAATCAATAAACAAGTCACGAGGTGGCTAGATGACTTGGTGACATCACATGAACAAGGAAAGTGATTAAACTTTTAATTTTGTGAATTATTTCTTTGTGATTGTAATTATATGCACTGATTAATCATTCCAAAGTCCTTTTAAGGCAGGTTGGTTTATCTCAAAACCTACTTGGTAAGATTATGCTTCAGTACCATATTTCAAATCAGCTATAAACTCTAACAGGTAACACTACTTTTGCAACTCGAACACTAACAGGTATGGAATCCTAAATGTAGCTTCTTAGGCTCGAATCGCTAGACTTTCATTCCAAGTGCCTCAAATACCACTTCTCTTCTTTATCATTCCATGAGTGGTCCATCAACACTTCTTACATTCGTTGTAAGACCAGGAAAATGTGCTACGAAAGTAAATAGGGTCAGTTTTGATTTCCTGTTGACCTGATGCTGGATTTGTGAATGTGGACACCTACTTTAATCATGCCAATGTGAGTTTAATTTGCTTTCTCGTATTGTCCTTGCAGGTCTTGGTCTCAAGCCAGCTCTAGTGTGTGAGAGAGGCCTTTGCGACCAACTTTGCGAAATTCACATATACACACACCCTTCTCATGGAGGAAAACAAATCCATGATTGGTAGTTTGCGCCAAAAAGCCAAACTCTTCCGATACTCGCGGGTTGGCAGCATTAAAAAACCCAACAAGCCGGAGGTGAGGGAAGAGCGCTCGTTGGACCAGCGGATGAACACATCTATGTTGGACGTCCTGCAGAGGAGTGGGACGTCCCCCCTAAAAAGGCACGCCCACCAGCAGCCAGCTGACCTCCGGACGTCCTCAGCTTGCAACAGTAGCCCAACCACCCCTCTTAGAAAGAAAGGGGGCGGCACCGGCCTCGCCGATGCGCTGGACTCCACCGGCAGGCCGTCGCAGGAGTCAGTCACTGATGCCCCGTGTGAGGAGCACAACACCTCCGAATCCACAGATGAGATGGATGAGGTGCTGCGTTCGAGGGACTCACCGCTTCCTTCATCAGAGAGCCTGGAGGTAAAACTTGATCTTGATCTTTCAGTTGGGTTAATCATCAGCAAAGGAGGGAGGAAGTTTTCTGTGCCTCTGCTTTTTATGGGCAACGTCTAGCAAGATTGTTTTACACGAGCCTGTTTGCATTTGATGCTTTTGGTGAACTTAGTACTTCCTTGTGTTCTTTTAATTTAAATCAACTGCGTATTTCATAAAGATCACACAGAAAACGTGCTTTTTTTATTGAAATGGATTGCATTTGCATGCATTTCTGGTGGCTTTCATTGCATTGGCATAATGATAGGATTTTAATTAAAGTGAAAATCATTCATTCAAATTAGACAATGCACAGTCTTCTATTTTTCCTACTCCCCTCCGGAGAACAGTGCAAAGCATCACTATTGTGAAATACAGTTCCTCTGAACACGAACAAGTCATCACTGCAGGAACTTGTCATAACATTTCAAAGCCCTAAAATGTGGTAACACACATTTAGAGCATACTGGTGCTTCTCCATTTGTTTAAAATGCAAATGAGCACCCGGGAAGTGTCAAGCTACGTTTACGGTACTGTACGGCACCAAAAATAAACACACAAGCGGAGAGCTTTCATGGTCAGGTGGAGGTAGACGTTTGCTAGTTATGTTACGCTGCTTCCTTTTGCATTGGTAATCTTTCTCTTTACTCTTAGCAGTTATCATATTTTGTATGCTTGGATGCTGGATAGTATGCGAGAATATTTGTCTTTACGGGTGAGTCAGCTACTCGTTTTCAAGGGATTTGGCTTGTAGTACCTTAAACACAGAATCACTTGATGTTGAAAGATTAACTTTGATCTTTAAAAGCGTTTAGAGTAAGCAGTTTTACAAGTGTTATATTTAAGGAATGCTTTTTTGAACTTTCAGCATTGGAAACTTTAATTCCTCAAGTTCTTTGTTTATGTGGCTTAGCATTCATTCTCCCTGGGGCTAAGGAATTTTTAATAAAGACATTAAGAAAGATGATCTTCTGTATCATTCTAGAAATATTTTCCAGGAAACGAGAAGTCGCCAATACAAAATAACTGTTTTTAACTAGAGACTGATGTATTGGATAGATGAGGAAATCTCTTTACCATTGATTCATGAATTAGTAGCTTTTTATCATATCTAGAAAAGTATTTCACTATTCTGTTTGTGTTTGGGAAACAGAAGCCGCATTTCAACAAAAATGGTTCAGATACATTCTCCATACATGACAGTGAGCACAATAATGTGAGTATTTTACAATGTTTGCTTCCTGACCATGTGAAAGTTGCATAAAAGAGTATTTCACCGTGGTAGTTGATGGTGCTCCCTAGCAGTGTTGGGGGGGTAACGCATTACAAGTAACGCGAGTTACGTGATTATATTACTTTTTTCAAGTAACTAGTAAAGTAACGCATTACTTTTTTTAATTTACTAGAAAATATCTGAGTTACTTTTTCCATTTATTGACTGACAGTGCGCCGTGTGAACATGATCTTACTGTAGATCTAATCTAGACTAAATGTGAATGTGTATTAATTCATCCCACTCGCAATAAAACAGATTCAGTATTCATCAAAATGAATTAAAACAGTGAAATGCAAACTTATAATATGACGCAAACCTGCAATAATTAAATATGTTAAACAACACAAATATATCTAATCTCATTTTATTAACCGATGTGTTTGCTGCTGACCTTTGATGATCCAGTTCAACCATAACTAATAAGCAGAAGTTACTTTAGATAAACTAACAATTGTGCTTCGTTGTTTTGTTTTATTGCTTGAAGAGTGTTGAATCTTCTCCTGTGTTCATCTGTACAGACGTTAATTTGAGGTTTATTCATTACACTTTTTGGTGTGAAAGGCTTTTACATTTGCAATAAACAGAACTTCTTGTATTAAAAACAAACAATCAAGCCCTGCTCATATTTAAAAAGTAACGCAAAAGTAATGTAATGCATTACTTTCCATAAAAAGTACTAAGTAACGTAATTAGTTACTTTAGGTAATTAAAACGCATTGAGTAATGCAATATTGTAAAGCATTACTTAAAGTAACTTTCCCCAACACTGCTCCCTAGTACTAGATTTTTATGTGGCAAGGATTGAACAATATTGCATCCTTCACTTGCAGAATGCACGCTTCTAGAGGGCATATAAGTCTGAAGTAATGAATTTAGGTAAAGGGGTGCAGAGCCAGTGGGGGTTTTGTAGGCAAACATCAATGCCTTGAATTTAATGCGAGCTGCTATTGGGAGCCAGTGCAAATTGATGAACAGAGGCATGACGTGTGTTCATTTCAGCTTGTTGAAATCTAATCTTGCAGCCGCCTTCTGTATTAATTCTAAAGGTTTGATGGAACTGGCTGGAAGACCTGCCAAGAGAGCATTGCAATAGTCAAGTCTGGACAGAACAAGAGCCTGAACAAGGAGTTGTGAAGCATGTTCTGAGAGAAAGGGCCTGATCTTCCTAATGTTGAATAAATTAAATCTGCCGGACCGGGCAGTTTTAGCCATGTGCTCTGAGAAAGTCAGCTGATCATCAATCATAACTCCAAGGTTTCTGGATGTTCTTGAAGGAGTTATGGTTGATGTGTCTCATTGCCTCATGATCTCCCTTTTTGTTTTTATTGTATTTTTGATCAAGTTAATGCAGTCTTGGTGAGCATAAGATACTTTCAAAAATCTTACCAACCCAAAACTTTTGAATGGTAGTGTAAGCAAAAACTCAATCGGAATTCATATGCAAATAACACACTGACTTTATAGCAATTAGATTATGAATAATGAATAATAATACTAATAGTGTTGGTCAATGGGAGAAAGTTCTAAAAGATTATTAAGTAGTAAAAAAAAGAAGTAAGGGGGTGAAGCTACATGTGAGTAGTACTATATAAAGAAAGTGTACATTTGAGATGGTGTAACTAACTAGTCAACACTTCTATGTTTTTAAGGACCATTTATGCATTTTCAGTTCACTAAATTGATAAATTAATGAGTTCCTAAATGACAAAACAGAATGACAAAATTGCTGCTGTCTCTGCTTGACATGTCATGTCTCACTATCCAGATATAGTGTCCAAAAGACTTGTATAAAAGCTTTTTGTATTCTCTCATATATATATATTTTTATATAATCAGATTCTGGACATGAAGACAGAAACGTCTGGAGTGGGTGAGCATCAGAAGGAAGCTCAGAGAACGTATCTGCTCACTGTTGGCCTGAAGGAGGGCCGTGGACTGGTCATTAGAGACCGCTGCGGTGAGTGTATCAACACAACACACCCTGAAACACTACACACAACCTACATTTGAATAACAATCACTGGTTTTGGTATTAGTGCTTATTTACATTTACATTTATGCATTTAGCAGACGCTTTTATCCAAAGCGACTTACAGTGCATTCAGGCTATACATGTATTGTCAGAATGTGTGTTTCCTGGGAATCGAACCCATAACCTTTGCCCTGCTAATGCAATGCTCTACCACTGAGCCACAGGAACATTGCTTATTTGTTAAAGGTGTACCCACCAACAGGAGTTAACACAGCTCAGCAAAATGCATTAGCGTGATGTGTTTTCGCCAATATCAAAATGCTTCCTTCCCGAGTTTACTGTGTAGAGACACATGTAAATAAGCTTTTGAAACATTGCTCTGTTTGTTTGAGTGGTCCAACATGTCTACTTCTGAATTAACCAATAGTGTGAGTTCAGGGTAGCACTATTTCTAACAACACATTTAACAGGGATTTGATTTATATGTCTGAGGTTGGACGCTTGTTATTTTCAAATCATTATTTTTGCAGTTTTGTCGAGTAACAGTAGTGGCATAGAAATGATATACATCACTTTTAATTATATTAAATATAAATAAAAAATAATAACGTGATAGTGAAAGTATGAACTCTAGTAAATCATCAGCTGGCTTTGAAAGTGACAGTGTTACTAGGCTTTAAATGAACTTTATCACTCAGTTTTGATTTAGTTGACTGCGTTAACACCAGAACGTGTGCATTACTTTCATACTTGAGCAAACATTCCTCTCAGCACAGTCAAACCTGTCTGCAGCCGCGCCTACATAGATACAAGACACACCTTGAAGCTTCAAAACACACTATTGACTTTACTGGCACACGCGGCTCTCGCCTAAGACATGTAAAAACACAGACAGGTGGAGACTAGGATATGCATTAGTATACTTCCTCTTCCCCAGTTCATTTACTGCTGTTTATCGTGTCTGTGTGGGGATCTTTTCCTGTTTATAAGTCTGCATATTTGCTGTAATTGCATGATTTGTGGCCGTAGGCCTGTTAGGCTTTTTCAAAGCTATCCTGTTGTTGCGTTTTCTCAAGAAGGTGAAACCAATCTTAAGTGATCCTCGTTTAGAAAAACACTGTTAGAAAGATTAGGACACGGTTACTGACGTTTATTGGCTGTTTTCATAGGTGTGTCTATTATATAAGAGAAGCTTGATATTTTACAGTGAGTATTTGCATGTTATAGTCCGTGTTTGTTCACCTGCCTTTATTGTGGATGATATGGACACATATCATATTGCTGTTTTAAAGTCAACTCATTTTAATTTTGTAAAGGATATTGGTAAATAGGATATTCAAATATACACTACCGTTCAAAGGTTTGGTTTGCGGTCTGTTTTATGTGGTGTAATAATAATGTTACAATTTAAAATAACTTTTAAGATATATTTTAAATATATCTGTCATCCAAACAGAGCCATTACTCCACAGCAATAAATACAATTTGATTTCAGCATCATTTTTAAGCATTAATAGCACACACTGATGGTTTAATCACAGTTAGACCAAGTATAAAGAGTCGCTTTTGAATTGTGTTGCTTTTAAAGTGATAATCCACCCAAAATTAAAATGATCTCGCCATGTAGTCACCTTCATGTTGTTCCAAACCTGTTTGAGTTTCTTTCTTCTGCTGAACACAAAAGACAATATTTTAAGGAATGAACAAAACGCTCGTGGTGAGAAAGCAATCCGACCCAACAAACCAAGCGGTATAATAATTCATAACGGGAAATATGATATATAAAACACAGAAGTCAGTGTCTTTTGTGAATGCGAGTGAGAATTTGATTTTGTTAGTGAGAATATTTGTTATTGCAGTTGAAAACCAAAGAGCACCTCTTCATATTAAAACGTTGTGAAATGAATTGCTCTTCTCTGCGCGTTACACGAATGCTGTCTGGACGAAGTCTTGATTCCCACTGGCTGTATAAATGACGTTCTGCGTTTGCCAGGACAGCTATAAAGCCACAATAAGCTTGCGTAGCGAATTTGTCAATCCATCTTGATGAAGGACGCAGAGGAACGTAAACAGGTGAACTCTGACCAATAAGAGGACAGCTTTACTCACATGTGACTTGCATAAACACAGTTTGGTACGTTTTTCAATGTTGCCGTGTGAAAGCCAACCGAGCCAAGAAGAAAATGCAACAATGTAACAAATGAATCCCTGTTTCGGAACAAAGCAAATGATCTACAGGTCTGAGAGCTCCCTAAAGTGTGGTGGATGAAGGGGCAAAGGGAGTAACTGAGAACAGAACTTGTTCAAACATACTACACGTCGCCCTCTACTGGTACAACAGGGTTATTTTCAAAACCATAGTCATATGCCCTTTACAGCCTTATTAAAGGCCCTATTTTTATCAGTTTTATAGCACTTTAAGCTAGCAGAAGTTGTAGCATGTTGCAGCTCTTCTTGCTCTTTCAAAGTAATACTCTTCTCCGGAAGCGGCCTGGTTTTGCCTCATGCACTGATGTTGCACTTAAGTATTAACCACATCCTTGTCAAAGGCAAACCCACACGCATGACAAACCCAACTGAGTTTACTAAACGTGTCATCTGATTGAAGGGAAGATGATAGGGACCGCGCTAGATGACACCAAGAATTTCACTGAAACACATTGTTCACTGAAATGTTATGAAAGATATGATCTTGAAGGAATACCTAACGTTAAATATTTATAGTTCAGATTACTGTCTGAATTGACTATTGTTTAAAAATCTTCTTTAAATACAAATGTTTCAAGTTTTCTATCATCGGTTTCATACATTTTTGACATATTTTGATTAATAAGTGTCAATGGTAATGTCTTATGATATAACCATCAAGTAACATGTAATATGATATTTTGTTTGCACATTAAATATGCATGAGTCTAGGTGTTTAAATCATTTTTTACCCTTATTTTCATGAATTTTTTCTAAAAAAAATTAAGAAAGGTAAGATATTTTAGTATGCATTTTGAGTAATTTTTAAGATGCATTTTTTTAGTATGCATTTTGACATTTTCTTTAGGGTTATTCCTGACATTTCAAGCTGAACTAACTTATTGTGCCATAAAAGCTCATATTCATTTATCTTAAGACACGTGACACCGTATCATGAGGGTATACAGGGGTCTGTGATGTCATTTCCTGTTTTATGGTTTTGTTGTCACATAACAAAACAACCTGCATGTTGTTATACATACTGACTTAGATTGGTGCACAAGTTTGTGTCTAACTATTGGTAATATATTTTAAAGCAGAACTGCAAAGCAGGAATAAAAGTAAATGAAAATGAATTTGCCAAATTACTTATTTTTTTTATCACTGCAGACATTTATTTAAGAATTCAACATTTTGGAGATGGTAACTGTTTTTGATAGTCTCTGATGCTCACCACGGCTGTATTTATTTGATACAGTAAAACAGTATTGTGAAATATTATTGCAATATAAAAATATTCTATATATTTTAAATGATTTATTGCTGTGATGCAAAGCTGAATTTTCAGCATCATTACGCCAGTACTCAGTGTCACATGATCCTTCAGAAATCATTCTAATATGCTCCTCAAGGAACATTTTAATATTTTTGTGGAAAACACAAATTTTCAGAATTCATTTTCATTTTTTTTCAGGATCGTTTGATGAATAGAAACCTAAAAAGAACAGTATTTACTTGAAATATATATTTAAACATTATACAGGTCTTTGCTGTCACTTATGACAAATTAAAACAAGACTCCAAACTTTTGCACTGTGATGTATTTTACTATAGTACAGATAATATTTAAACCATTGCTTATAAGAACTGAGATTCTAATACATGCAAATACTATAGCTAAGAAAATTAGCAGCTGGTCACTAAAACATTGCTCTCTCCATAGGCACAAGTGATCCGTATGTGAAATTCAAACTGGACGGGAAGACCTTGTACAAAAGTAAAGTGGTGTACAAGAATCTCAACCCTGTCTGGAATGAGCCTTTCTCCTTCCCGATCCGCAACCTGGACCAGAAACTCTTCATCAAGGTACATGTTTACTTTGCTGTGGCGTGCCCACATAAGCATTACACCAATATAACCGCAGGTACATTAAGCAGTCCCATCCACACATTATTCAGGTTTATGATCGAGATCTGACAATAGATGACTTCATGGGGTCCTGCGGTGTTGAGCTCAATAAACTGGAACTTGAAAAGTAGGTCGATTTGAAATGTTTTGTATTAAAGGTCAAACCAGAAGTGTGGTTTCTGATGCTTTGTTCTGTCTGATGTACAGGAGCAGCGAGATGGTGCTTCCACTGGACGACCCCAACAGCCTGGAGGATGATATGGGTGTCATAATCATCGATATCTGCTTATCTGTGAGGGACGGCAAAAACAAAAAACACGTGAGCAGCTTTATGAATTTAAAGAGCTAGTAAGGGAAGCCAACTAACTCCTAACTAAATGTTTGCTGCTTATGAATTCACTATATTTGTTTCTATTGTGAAGAGATGGGCCCAAAGGAAAAAAAGGAGCCTCACGGTGAGAAGGATTAGTTTTGAGTGACCTCTAATTGTTTTCTGATCCTAGAGTGGATGTGTCAGCGCTTTCTCATGAATTTATCCAAATACTTCCTGGAATAATATATTCGAAGCAAGTGATTCCACAAACAATGATCCTGCTTTTTCATCTGTGTGTTAATCTGCATGCAATTAATCCAATGAAGGCTCAAATTAACCAAATTCACAACCAATATAGCAGTGGTTCTCAACTCTTTTTTGCACATCAAATGTTGACCCAAATGTGTTTGTATTTTGATGGTTTCCTGCTCTCGGAAGCCAGTAATTCACCGGCACAAACCATGTTTATTCTCTTTGCAAACAACTTGTCATTTTTATAATTAGTCTGGGTCATGCCTTCTTATATATTGCATCATTTCTTTCATAGTTTTTGATAATGAGGCCATGCCACACATCTTGTCCATGCTGGCATCAGCCTAAATTGACTAAGTGACAAAAAACACGACGAGAGTAGTTTGATTGGATGCATGAAAGATACAATAACAGGGTTTTCCTCCATTTTAAAAGTCGACAAGTATATTTATTTGGCTAAATTAAATGTGCGTGATTATATCATGCTTTTATTATTTGCATGTACAATTGTTTTCCCTGCTCTGTAAATAGAGCTGGTAGTTGAGAACCGCTGCGATTATAATATCCAGAAACTTTGCACAAGTTCTCAATCTCCCATTTCAATATTTGTATTGATCCCCAGGGAAGTTCAACAGAGCATAACAAGCGTCTCACGGAGTCTATGAAGAAGAGTCAACTCTGGACCGGGGTGTATACCATCACCCTGGTGGAGGGGCGGGGCTTACTACTGGACGGACAGGGGGACGTGTTTGTTCGCTTTAAACTGGGAGAGCAGAAATATAAAAGCAAGGTATTTACTGAAAAGCATCAGGAAGACCGGTTTAGTTCTTTTTTGATGTAGTTACAAAATCATTAACTTTAAATATCAAGATTAATAAAGAGAATCAATGCTGCTTTTCTGCTGTACAGACTTTCAGTTTGCATCTATTTTCACAGAGTCAAGTGAAGAAGGTCAACACACAGTGGAGAGAAAGATTTGACTTCAACCAGTTTCCTGATACGTCCAGCATTCTAGAGATTGAAGTGGTGGGGAAAAGAGGGCCGGAGATATGAGGAATGTTATGGACAGTAAGTTTATGAGGTTTTGAATGACTCTGAGAATGAGAACTAATGTTAGTTGAGTTGTATTTACAGAAGCTGGCATGATATCAGTTACATCGCAAATTAATCTTATGTTGTTTACTTCACAGTTTACAGAAAGGAGCTGGAAGTGGAAAATAAATAAATGTTAAAATGCATACTAAAGTATATCTTGCGGCATGAGACTAGTTTTATAGAATCCCGGTAAAACCCTGTCTTTCCAAAGATATACAGAATTCAGTATTTCCACTCCTGCCATGACTATATAAAACCAGTAGATACACATTTCAAGGATACAAGGCTATTTTTACATGATAAATATCAGTATAAGACATATGCCAATAATGCAATATTTACAATTCAATACAAAGAAAGAAATTAATTGTTTATTCTGGGTGCGTCAAATTGATTAAAACAAAAGTCACATTAAAGACCTTTACAATGTTAGATTTTTTTTTTATAAACATTGTTCTATTGAACTTTAGAAAGAAAAGAAGTAGAACAACTGTTTTCAACTTTAATAATAATAATAATACATCGTTGGGGTCAGTACTAAAGAAATTATCACGTGATGCATAAATTATACTGTAAAATAAAAATTTAAGTATTTTACATTTAAATATTATTTCACAATATTACACAATATTGTTTTAGTGAGCATAAGAGAGTTCCAAAAACATTGAAACATATTTCCTACCCCAAACTTTTTAGTAGTAGTTCCACAACAAAACCTTTACAGCTCAAATAATTTAAAATCACATTTTTAATAATTAATGTTAGTGGATTTACATTTCAGAGTGTGTAAACCTGGTTACATTGATAGTAATTACTTTTTTCTTTTTAATAAAAAGGAAATAAATGATTTTCGGAGGTAAACAACGCTATGCCACAAATACTGTCAATAGAGCTTAACTTGAATCAAACCTAGAACATTCAGCTCAAGAGAATAAAGAGTTTAAGGATGTCTTGCTGGATTGTGTTCAAGGCCTGGTGTGTCTGTGTGCACTGCAGGTGTGAGATGGACTTGTCTGGTTTGCCGTTGAATGAATCCACACTGTTTACACATGAGCTGGACCCGGGCCGAGGCAGGGTGGTGTTCCTCGTCACTCCCACGCCCTGCACTGGAGCTTCTATCACGGATCTCGTCGCTCCTCCGCTGGAAGAGCCTCATGAGAGAGACAACATGCTGGTTAAATATGTACGTCAAACCGGTTACTCTACCACAGTACTTCCTTATGCATGCCACAGAGTGCATACTGCATACAATGGCATTAAAAAAAATTTTTGAATGTCATACCATGGCATTTAAAAGAAAAAGAACATGTATAAATAATATTAAGCTATAACAATATGCAGTCCTGAACTCTAATTTTTTTTGTCTTGGCAGAGTTTCAGAAACTCCCTGAAGGATTTGAGAGATGTTGGTTTTCTTCAGGTTAAAGTGATCAAGGCCACTGACCTCATGGCTGCTGATCTAAATGGTATTATATATTATTTGTTGATTACACAAAGAGCCTTTTTAGTGGTGAGCAAGGGGTGTGCGCATCAACAACCACATTCACTGGATCTTCTGTATATGTTTAGGAAAGAGTGACCCATTTTGTGTCCTGGAATTGGGAAACAACCGGCTGCAGACCCATACCATATACAAGACCCTCAACCCTGAGTGGAATAAAGTCTTTACATTGTCAGTATCAAACTTTAGTAATGTGCTCTACCATTCATAACTTTATGGTCAGTAAGATTAAGCAATTCATACTTTTATTGGATGCAAGGATACATTCAATTGATCAAAAGTCACAGTAAAGACATTTATAATGTGAAAAGATTTTATTTCAAATAAACACCGCTCTTTTGAACTGTGCATCAAAAAATCATAAAAAAAATTACCACCAGATCCAGAAAATTACCACAAAAAAAAACAGTTTTCAATTATGATAATGATATGATTTCTTGAGCACAATATCAGTAAATTATTTCTGAAGGCTCGTGTGACACTGAAGATTAAAATTCGGCTTTACCATCATATGAATAAAGTACATCTTAAAATTTATTGAAATAGAAAACTGTTATTTTAAATTGCAATTATTATTCACAATATTACAGTTTTTATTTTAGATTAAATGAAAGCAGCTTTCGCGAGCATGTGAGACTTTCAAAAACATTACACAATCGTACAAACCAATTAACAAACCTTACGAACCCAAAACTTGTCAATTATATATTTTTCTGTATTATCAAATGAATAGTAACACTTATTCCAATTCTCTTGTTGACCAGCCCAGTAAAAGACATTCATGAGGTTCTGGAAGTGACCGTGTTTGATGAGGATGGAGACAAAGCCCCAGATTTCTTGGGGAAGGTGGCCCTTCCTATACTCTCAGTAAGTGCAGAACATTGACATCATTTACTTAAATACCTAACTTTTTCTTCTTAAATTTTAGAGCAGTGGTGTGAAAAACATCTTAATTGAATTGGAAGCCTAGTCAAGATGGCGCCGCAGATGGCAGCCTTCGTGGCGTCGTCCACAGTTGTTTTTGTTAGTTTGTCCTGTCTTTAGTTATATCCCTGCAATCAGTTTCACCAGAGACGAATTGCTGGACATTCGGAAGGACGCACCACCCGGTATTTCACCGGAATCTGTCTATTCTGATGTTTTGCTGGACATTGTAGTCGGCGGAGCAGCGGTGCTGTTTAGACGATTCAGGACACGCAGACGGGGAAGCGAGCTGGTGCACTCGTGAAACTTCGTCGGTGGGGATTAAGAATGCCGTTGCCTAGCATCCATCTAGCAAATCTCCACTCTCTACCCAACAAAACGGACAAACTCCTTCTTTCCCAGTTAAACAAGGATTTTCAAACTCTGCTGCTCTGTGTTTCACGGAAACCTGGCTGAACGACTCCATTCCAGACAGCACGCTTCATCTTCCGAACTTTCAGCTGATCAGATCTAATCACAGAATCAATGGGGAAATCACGTGCTTTTACATCAAGGACGGTGATGAGTCCGCTTACCGACCAGAGGTTAAGGAGCTGGCTGTCTGGTGCAGTCTTAACAACCTGGAGCTGAACACGCTCAAAACAGTGGAGATGATCGTGGACTTCAGGAGAACCCCCCCCCCCCGCTCTCCCCCACTCACCATCTTGAACAGCACTGTGAATGCAGTGGAGTCATTCAGATTCCTAGGCACCACCATCTTCCAGGACCTGAAGTGGGACAATCACATAGACTCCATTGTGAAAAAGGCCCAGCAGAGGTTGTACTTCCTTCGCCAGCTGAGGAAGTTCAACCTGCCACAGGAGCTGCTGAAACAGTTCTACTCTGCCATCATTGAATCCGTCCTCTACACATCAATAACTGTCTGGTTCAGCTCAGCTACCAAATCTGACCTCAGAAGACTACAGAGGGTAGTCCGGACTGCTGAGCGAATCATTGGTACAAACCTCCCCACTCTCCAAAAACTGTACTTATCCAGAGTGAGAAAAAGGGTTGGAGAAATCACTCTGGACTAGAGATCGACCGATATATCGGTTTACCGATATTTTTCCCGATATTTAAGCATTTTACCATTATCGGTTATCGGTTTTGAAAAAAAAAAATATCGGTTTTGAATTTTTTTTTTTTTTTTTTTTTTTGTCACATACATAATTATACAGAGTTTAACCAGCAGTGAAATTTGTTCTCTGCATTTGACCCATCCAAGTGCACACATCTGGAGCAGTGGGCACACACACACACACACACACACTTGGAGCAGTGGGCACACACACACACTTGGAGCAGTGGACAATGTTCACTCAGGAGAAGCTCCAGCACAATCACCGCATGTAACTTTATACAAGATTAACTTGTTTGAAACACGCTAAATTATATTAACATTTACTATAGAACCATTATTTTACCAATAAACATCTAAATAAATACATCTCTATCGAAATTAATTATTTATTATCTCTGCAAGCGATCACAGTTTGAGTATAGTTCTGTGTAAATAGATAAACCGCGCTGTCAGCAGTTTTCATAATCTAGAATGACAAAAACATTTGAATAATTCTGATAAAACATGCCAGTTGAGCAATGCAATAAAATAGGCCTACAATGTTTTGTTTGTTATAGCTTATTTCAATATTCCAGAGAATATAACAGCTTATGAACCTAAAACTGTAGTTTAAAATGAAGTTGATATTTTGTTTGAGTTTTCCGTCTTTTCCTCAGGTTTTAAATAAGCCTGTAAGCGCCGTCGCGCTTTACTTTGACTTTAATATCAGCAGCAAAGGCCAAGCAGTGTTTAAAATAAAAATCAGCAAATACTGTGGAACCAAATAAATGAGAAACGAATGTTTTTTTTTTAAAACATTATCACTTAGATCAGGGGTAATAGATCGTATTCACCTCTCTACGTATTCTGTGTTTAGGAGGAGAAATACGGTTCTCATGGCGCTGTGAATACAGACTGAACGGCGGCTCAAAGCCGCTGTATGAGAACATGATACACAAACTACTGCTCTCGCTGGATAAAAGAAGCCAGTGTCACACTAGTACACACAAGTTTGGATGGGCAAGTTTTGTAATCATGGTAAAGCTGATTACAGTGACATGATCGTGCATTAGGCGCGCGCTGTGTCCGTTATAAATGATGCGCAAACGAACCGTGTATGTGCGCTCTCGATCACTCATATTTCTGCTTGAATACAGCTCAGTATATAGTTGAATACAGCGACGTGAATAGTGAATAATAATAAAACACTATTTTATTTATTATTATTAAATTAATGCAACATAAAGATACATCACAACAAGCCTTTTTAATTATTTATTTAATGTGTATTTTATCATTTATTTACTTTTCACTTGGTAGATCTCGGTGAGTTTTCTCCTTGACCTAGATTAATGTCAGACTCAGAAGTCAACAGGCTTAAAACGGGCGCTTTTACATTTCGTTTTGAAACTCTTCCGCATCTTGTCTTGTCTGTGTCACCTCATGTCTCTCATCTTGTCTATCTCACTCTTCTTGTCATCTCTTCACGTGATAAATGAAATCTGATCTGTGATGCAGAGGTCTGCGCGGGACTATTTTAGGTTTTATTCCGCTCCCGCGATATATTCTGTTTGTTCACATTTCTGATGAAAGACAGAGATAGGCTAACAAATAAAAGTTTAGTCTGCACAAAATTGTATTTATTTTATTCGTCTTGTAAAGAGTCTTGAATTTATTGACTGAAAAATGTCAATAACATTTTGCTGCCAACACGGAATAAAGTTTCACAGAGAGGAAAAAAGTTATACAAAAATTGTAATCCCTATTATAATTTGTTTTGTCAGGATATAATTCGTTTATGCTAACATTCAGCCTACAACACAATAGGAAAAAAATGTAGGTTTAGCCTAATAGCTATTTTATTAGTCTTGTCAAAACACTAAATTCATTTAACATCTTGCTGTTAACACAGTGAAAAGTGCAGCAGAGAAAAAATAAATAAATTCGACACAGTCTATCATTTAAAATGATAGGATAAGCATAATACAAAAAAAAAAAGGGAAAGAGAATTGCACGTCCTTCAAGGACAGCGGAGTAATAAATCTGCTCGGGACAGCCGCGGCAATGCAGACCTAGACTGCTGTGATGCAAGACTCTCGTTCGTCAGCCGCGTTCAGTTTTAATTTTAGTGTCCTCTATCTGAACGAATTTATTTGTATTACTATAAAAACAATCTAAACGACGGTGGGGGACGGTGCCACGGTGAGCAAGTAATGTAACAGTGTTGCGGCTTAACACCAGAATAACCGTCATCACGTCTATGGCAGCAAGCCTACTTCACTCTGTTATTTATTTACTTTATAACAGTAAATAAATATCGGTTCTGAATATCGGTTATCGGTTACATAAACGTATAAATATCGGTATCGGTATCGGTTATAAAAAATCAATATCGGTCGATCACTACTCTGGACTAGAGGTCTGCTACCCGACCCGAACCATGGTCCCAAATACTGTCGGGTTTCGGGTCGGGTTTCGGGTTAATGTTTAATGGATAGCCTCGGGCTCGGGTCGGGTCGGGTTTGTAGCCAAAACTATATGCAGAGGCTTTGCTGCTTTCATAGATGCACGCACACATTGCCCACAGATATCAGAGATCGCGCAGAGCACAAACATCACGGACACTTTTATTAGTAAAATAGCTCGACAGGCTACTGACTGCAAGTCACAACATTATATTTATCTGCAATGAGGCGGCAAAATCGCTGTTTTGAAGTAACTAAGCCTCATTGCTTGTAGAAGAGACGCGCAGACGCAGGTTCACAGCACAACATTCCCCTTCTCTCTCGGTCTCTCTCTCTCTCTCTCTCGCTAATTCAAATAAATGATTAATGCATTCAAATAAATACAATCTTATTTAAGATCTTATGTCTGATTTAAAGTAGACAGAATGCTAACGAGCCTTAACTGACAAAAATGACCATAATTTGTACGGTGGAAGAATTATCTTCTTGTCCATACAAAATTCATAAACTCGGCATAATGTATCGACCGCTGCACAGACCTGATGTTCACAAACTTTCATAACTGGTAAATGTTTGTGAAATGGCAGAGCCTTGATTAATCTATTTCTTTGCATGCAATCGTGAAATGCAGCCTTTTCCTTTTTGTTGGCTATTCGTGTGGGGGGCGAGGGGGATCTCGGTCGGGTTCGGGCTCTAAATTTAACCGTGCCGCTCGGGTCGGGTCGGGTTGGGTCAGACAATCTCGGGTACGGGCCGGGTTCGGGCTTCAGTTTTGAGCCCGTGCAGACCTCTACTCTGGACCCCTCACATCCAGCACACTCCCTCTTTAAACTGTTACCGTCTAGTCAACGCTACAGAGCTCTGAACAGCAGAACGACCAGACACAGGAACAGTTTCTTCCCTCAGGCAATCCAGCTCATGAACACTTAACAATAATTATTCTACACACACTATTTATCTAACACGCATATTTAGTCTACACTTCAATTGCACATAACATACCTGTACATACAAAACTATCCATTGTTATATACTGTACATACAGTTTTATATTTGTATATTGTTATTCCTTATTTACTTTATTATCTGTGTTTTTGTTCTGTCACTGTTATTCTTGTTGCACTGCGATAGCTTCTGTCACGAGAACAAATTCCTCGTATGTGTAAACATAACTGGCAATAAAGCTCATTCTGATTCTGAATTGATATGTTAATATGTTTGAATTTTGTTTCATGTTTTTTTATTACAACAGATACGTAACGGTCACAAGGTTGCTTGTCCTCTGAGGAAAGAGAATTTGGGAGGACTGTCTAAAGGAACCATAGTACTGGAGCTGGAAGTCATTTACAATTCTGTGAGTCTTGACTGATAATAACAACAGAGATTACACCTTTATTTACACCTTTACTTCAGTATGATCAGTCACATTTATTAATTTAGCACTTTATACAGCTTAGATTGTTTCACATGCATATATAAATAACAGTGTGAATGTTTTAAAATCCCTCAGTTATAAGATAATAGTGCCATTATTAACTCAGAAATACTAACCTCAGATACATTTTCAGAAGCTGATGTATATTCTTGTATGGATCTGTCAAATATTTCATATGCTCAGATACTGTATATTTAATAGTTTGAATTGTTCAATGCCTTGGCCAGATCAAAGCAAGCATCAGGACCTTCACACCTAGAGAACAGAAGCTGATGGAGGACGGTGCCAAGTTTTCTAAGAAGGTATGACGTTAAGAAATATTATAGCATCGGTACGGTGTAGAATAAGCTGCGTAACATCCGTACAGAGATGTGTCAATGCTAACTATCTAACTACCACTAGGTTCTTGCCAGGAATGTTCTTCGGGTGAGGAACCTTTATCGTGCCATGTGCCACACCAACCAGTTCATCAAGAGCTGTTTCCAGTGGGAAAGTGTGCAGAGGAGCATCATAGCATTTCTGGTTCGACAATCATTCATTCATTCAGTCAATTCATGTTTGTTTTATTAGATTTTTGTGGTATTTGGAAGTAAATCATAGAAATGCTATGTTACTTTTTATAGCAACTTACTTTGCAAATAAGACTTTGTAAACCAGTCTAGTGAATTCTTGTTTAAATGATTTTGAAGATTGTGTCTTTATTGACATTTGCATTTTGTATAATGTGATGAATATGTCTCCCTTCATTAGTCTGTCTTCATGAAAGCCTGAATCCTGCATGTGTTTTCCTTCAGGTCTTTGTTCTTACAGTGTGGTACTGGGATTTCTACATGCTGCCCATGTTCATGGTCCTTCTCATTGTGTGGAAATATCTCCAGATTGCCTCTGAGAGAGTCACCAGAGACCTAGTGGGTCAATTTTTATATTTATTTTTGTGATAAATTGCAAATTTTTGTAACACTTGTGGTGGCTGTCATTGCAGAATATCAACCAGAGTAAGAATTTAGTTTAGCATTTATTTAGGTGATTTTGATAGTGAATGCAAATGTGATAAGCTGACATGAATAATCGCAGTTTGCATATTTACGATACATAGTATCTCAGATATAATTGAATGGCTTTTGTTTTAAGACCTTGTTAACATTTAAAAATAAACATTCCTTTGCAGGACGCCATGGAGTTATATGAAGAGGAAGATGAAGATGAAAAGGTATAATTCTTTCCTATTCAGAAAATGACTTGCATTCCCTTTCTCCAGTAACTAAGCATGACATTTTATGTCCTTGGTCTTTTGACATGTTTCTTCTTGTAGGAATCAGAAAGAAAAGGTCTGCTGGAGAAAATTCACATGATTCAAGATATTGTTATTACGGTGCAGAACCTTCTGGAGGAGATCGCATGCTTTGGTGAAAGAATAAAGAAGTATGTGGTGTTGTCACTCCTTCATTCAAGCTTTTGATGTTTGTACATTTGTAATGGATATTAAGAGAAAATTAGTCATTGCATTATATATACACTACTGTTCAATCTTTTGGAGCTGGTAAGAATTTTTTTATGTTTCTGAAAGTAGTCTGATGTGTTCCCCAAGACTGTTTATTTAATTTAAAAAAAGGCAGTATTATGAATGGTGTGTGTGTGTGTGTGTGTGTTAGTAGAATTTAATCAAAGCAACAATAAGCTATTTTATAAAGTATCTACTCAGTTTAATGATTTGTAACGACTGAAATTGTACACTATCCACTGTCAGTAAACTGAACTAAAGGGGAACTATAACTTCTGTAAAACAGTTAACACACAACTATTGTTCATCAACAATAATCAGAAGAGTTTGCTTGTCAGTAAACTAGCATTCAAACAGTACGCATATTCAAAAGAATGCATGCATATTAACATTGATACACCATATACAACATTTCTCTTTTTTTCTCCCCAGTACATTCAACTGGTCAGTGCCGTTCTTGACTAATCTGGCCTTCCTGGTTCTCCTCATGGCTACAGTGATCACTTACTTTATTCCAGTACGCTACATCATTTTATTATGGGGTAAGATAACAGCTGTGTTACTCACAAACAATGAGAAATCTTTCAAATCAGTAAAACCAATGAACAAATTAAGCAAATTTATTGAAAACATTGAAGTTCTGAGTTATCTGTAGAGATTGGTCATAATTGTTCTTTTGTAGGTATACATAAATTCACAAAGAAACTGCGCAATCCATATGCCATTGAAAACAACGAGGTGATGGATTTCCTCTCCAGAGTGCCTTCAGATGTTCAAATGGTAATGACCACAAATAAGCTGCCATTTAAATCTTACTTTTTTTTACCAGGGCTCTCATGTCTTGAATTGTTCTTCATTTTTTCAGGCGCAGTACACTGAACTGAGCAGCTGTGGTTTCCACAGTCCTTACAGGAGAAGGAAAGCATCTCCTTAGACACTAGAATGAGAAACGCTGGTCCCCTTATGAACATTCTGTGTGAAGAGCCTTTGAAGGTGCCAGGGTTCGACGGCCAGGGAATGATTTTAATATGGATTTAAATAGGTGAACTGCAGTTGATCTGGTTATTTTGAGCGAACTGAAATCATTCCCCTCAGATGGTCCGGTCTTCACTGCTGGGTCGTGCTGAAGCACCTTGGTTATTAACACAGACACATATTAACACTCACAGCAGCATTGAGGGATGAAGAAATGGGACTAAGATTTAAACTGAATGTTTAAAGTGTAGGATACACCGCAGTGGGCCTTAAACATCCATCTGTAGATCCCATGAACAACACACCGTGTACAGTATGAGTGCAATACCGTGCAATGCTTTGCTGTTTTATACTTGATGTATTTCTTAATTTTGTCTGATCAGACTTGTAAAAAAAAATTGTAAAGAAGTTTGTAAAGTCGCATTCTATACAACCTTATTTTTGTAGAATTGAACTTCTATTGTAACAGCATTTTTCTAAATGTTGTTTAATTTATTTTGTACACACATTGATTTTTAAGTCTTTTTTAATGCTATTTACATTTTAATTATTGCAGAGAAAAAAAATCATGCTTGCATGAAAATGAATACATTTTAAAGTGCCTTTGACGAACTCTGTGTAAAAAAAGACTTATTCTAACTACATTCTCTCCTGTCAAAGTTTGCCTTTTTGTGCAATACGGTTCTATTCTTTTTGTTCAATACATGGTTTTGTTTCTTAAAATGGTTTTGTAGCTAAAAAATGCAAGTACAGTTCTGATCTGTATTTGACAGATCAGAATGATCAGAAAGATCAGCATCACAGATGTTGTCGAACGAGTATTTTTGTACTGTTTGATATTCCGTTTTGTATCATGGTCATTTCACAGTAAACATTTACTACATTTGATGACAGAGATGTGTTGGTGTTCTTAACAATCAATGCTAAATTAGTTACATAAATGCAGATCTACAAGGAAGAATGTAGAGAAAGCAATGTAACTGTTCAGATTCATTACACAATGGTTCTTTGAGAACTTTCAGCCACATAGTGGCAGTGTTTTCCTTTAATGGATCCCATCCTGCAGTTCATCCATTGCACAGCTGATCTGTCAAGCTATTCAAGAAAAACATAAAATACACTAACTCATCTACTCAATTATCTGCTTTTACAGCTTTATTATATCTCAAAATATCAGGTAATATGTGTTTTAGATAAAAACAGAAGCATAATGGTCATGTGACTGGTGTATTTTGGTTAAAGCCTAAGCTTTATTACCTCTTCCCATTGTATTTAGGTTTTGAAATTCATAAAAGTTGTTCATTTATTAAGATTATAATGATGAACAAAATCCTATGGGTTTTTGTTGAGAACCAAGCTGATTTAAAGGTCCCATATGGTCAAAACTGAAATTTCCTGGCTTTTTCATGATAACAGAGGTCTAGGGGCTATGTAACTACCATATAAGTTTCAAAACAGTCGATCCACAGCACAGTGCACAGAACCCGCATAAAGTAGCTGAGCTTTTTCACGAGCGCTTGGGACTTCCGTAAAAATGTGACGTCCGAACTATACTCAGTCACCGTCTTCAGTCACCATCCCGAGCATGTCTATGATCCCGAGCGCCGCCCACCGTCCTTTTACCAAACCCCCAGACAGCATCGCGTCCATGCCATTGCTGAGCAACAACAACACGGAAACATGTCGAAAAGGTTAACTTTAACGGACGAAACCAGATCGGCCGACCTGTAACATTACACTCTCACTCAAAGGATGGACGATCTGACAGGATTGTTACTATGAGGTGGATCACATCTAACATGTGTAGTAAAGACAAACTCACCGTGTCTATCTAGTCATGATGATGTAAATACATTTCAATAGAGTGGGCGAACTATGACGTCACTCTGTAGGCAGATCGGCTGCTAGCATGAAACTGGTTCCCTCGACAAAAAGCCAATAGGATTTTTCCATAGGCTTTTGGATTATCGCATGAAATGTACACGTTTTGTCCATCAGGATAATCTTCACAAAATATTATAACATTGACTAATTTTGAAGCCTAAATAAAAGCACCAGAACTGAAAAGCTAAACTTAGGCTATAAACGAACTACTGCACCACAGTCGCTCGCCTTTAACGTCACCAGCACCGTGCTCGCGACAACTTTCTCAAACTTATTTTTAACGTTCAGTGAAAAGGATTTATTCTATATAAGAATTTTAATCCATGCTACATGAATCGTTTCATATAAACTGGAATTAATACAAAACTATAGAGCCAAACAAAAACTGAAATTAGACATTAGTTATAAATAGTATAGTGAATAAATGAATTAATCTTAAGGGGATTGTTCACCCAAAAATGGCTCACTCTGCTGTTATTTAAAAGATTAAACATGATGCGTTTTAAATTCATATTAATCAAGGATTTATTTACTTTTAATGCACATTATTTTGAAATGTACTGAAATACGTGCTTTCATATGCCGTTTAGTTAAAGGGATAGTTCACCCAAAAATGAAAATTCTGTCATAATTGACTCACCCTCAAGTATTTCTAAGCCTGTATGATTTTTTTGTTCTTCTGAACACAAAGGAAGAAAGTTTGTAACCAGGCTGTTTTGGGGCACCACTGACTTCCATAGTAGGAAAATAAATACTATGTAAGTCAATGGTGCCCCAGAACTGCTGTTTCTCACATTCTTCAGAATAGTGTAGTAAAGAGAGCATGGTCCCTTTAAGCATATTCACTGTTTATTCTGTTCCTATTCCTATTGGCTGTTAGTTACGTTAGTCTGAGAATATGCGCTGAGTGACGTGTGTACGTAAAGTCTGTTTTGTAGAGGTTGCTCGCATGCTCATCGCACGGTCGGGAAAGCTGCCGTTCTGTGCCGGAGCAAGAGCACCGATCAGCGAGAACAGTGACATACAGACTGTGTATTTATACATATTGTACTGTTGGTGAGTGAACTGTATAACTAAGTTGTTCTAACTGTGCACACGACAATTGGTGTCAGAAGTGGGATGTCTTTGTGGCTCGATACGTGACCCTGTCCTTTTGGGGCTAGATTTTTGCAGGCTGCAAACGTAACCATCCATACTAGTGGCAAAGTGTTCATTGCAGAAGAACTAGTTCCCGCTAAGATCGTTGGGGGCGATGGAACTGTAAGAAAGGACCCGGCTGGAACGATCCAATGACGGCAGTCGTTCAGCGGGTGAAGGGCTTTGCGTGTTACGATCTTTCCTTTTCACGACACAACAAGAACATTAAATGGAACACTTCTTCTTATATATTTTATCTCGTTATTTCATCTGACTCCATAAAATGAAAAGGGTTTTAATGATGTCTGTGCATCATTAAAACAGGAACGAATGATTGATTATTCTTATCAGCTCTTTTCAATACTTTACCCGTCCAGACATAGGGAAGCTATATCGCTCAGAGGTCCTGTTTTCCACAGATCTCACGGACACAATCTCGTCAGGCCCGGTCATCAGTCAGAGGTAAATTATGGTTACGTATCTGAGATTTGCCGTAAATTCACACGTACACAATCAGAGATATCAATAACCCTCATGGGGCACCCTCAGAACTCGAACTCAATCGTTTACTTCAGTAAAGGGTTTTGGCCACTATCAGATATGTTAGCAGATCAATATACTACACTCGTAATAGCTTTGGATTGGCCAAATCTTTGTTTAAAGTAACATTAAATCAAGAGTCAGAGGTGTGGACGCATACCGAATTCAGTTAGATCAGACGGCGCTCACCGTCCCCTGAACGGAATTAGCCCGTCCCTACACCCAAGCACACTTAAAAGATGCCGGATATTAGCCGTCGCTAAAACTGACGAGGCTTCATGGAAATATACGAATCCACTAATCTGGTAGAGAGAAAGCACTCTTCAGAGGCAGTTAGAATAGAATCAAACGTTACAATAATTCAGGAATTGAAGAACTTGTAGAAATTACTACCTGGCAATGAAAAACTACACACAAGTGACATGTGCGGGTAATCAGTTTACTGACTCCTAGATGTTTGTGTCCCTTTTCCTTATATACCCAGATAATTCAATAGACCCACCCAGGTGGGTACCCAGGTGGTATCTTGTCATTATAATAAGTCTTTAGAATTGGCCACCAAAGGCTTCTGGAGATCCTGTGGCCAGGATTACTTATTTACATACAGGAGGTGTTTTGAGTAGGAAATCAGGGGAGGCACGTCCCCTGCTGTACACTATTCTTCTCAGATTTTAGAACTTCTTTTAGCTTTTCATTATGATTGGGATGATGAGACCATTTTACCAGGCGCACTGAGACATTTCAAAAGATATCAAACATGTATGGTTACTTATTTGTACATATTACATTGCATGGATTTTTCAGTGAATTCTCAGTGGTGAGGGAGAAATGATGAGACCGTCAGTACAGGGTGTGGATCCCCAGTGTGCTGCACCCTGGATGTTACTGTTACATATGCAAGAGACAGCTTTGTGGATTCCCCCAGTGTGCTGCGTCCTGGATGACATGTGCTGCACCCCTGGATGTTACTGTTACATATGCAAGAGACAGCTTTGTGGATTCCCCAGTGTGCTGCGTCCTGGATGACATATGCAAGAGACAGCTTTGTGGATTCCCAGGGGGCCTTTTGTCCTCTAGAGGGGGCCCAGACACATTGGCACAGACACATTGGCACCAGTCTTACAGTTTCCTCCCTTTGGCACTGTTTGGGCCACTCACAGGCTTCCTGCAGTGTCACTTCAGTCGTTGTAAGGTGGTACTCTGTTTGGAGGATGGCGTTCTGTACCAGGTCCATCGTGTCGATCAAGGCTTGTGTTCCGTGTTCATAAAGGTGTCGTCCCACCATGGGGAGACCTCTGCGTCCTTTGGCATCCATCCGAGGATGTCGATCTGGCCCATAGAAAATCCTCTGACACTTCCAAGCAAAATGAGTGATCAGCAGGACAGGTCAGTCCTCCATATGTGAACGAATTCATCTCACTGATGACACACCACTGTGTATGAGACACCTGAATAGCATTTGAATGGCCATGCAAAGATTCAACACTTATGAGTTTGCTATCATTGGGAGAGAAAGGTTGTAATGTGTTATATGTACAGACAATATAATTGTGAGTTTCATGACAAGTGCGACTGGTAAATAAGGTCTCAGTACCCTTCAACGTAGGTGATCCCATTTAATTACCTGATCTTTAACTACCGTGCCAATGGATCGAATATTAGTGGAATTTGGATAAACTTGATCTGGGTGGATTAAAGGAAAAGTGGCAAAAAATCCAATACAATCAATACATTCGTTTTCAGTATACATCACAATTGTGGATATTAATTCTGAATACTTTACATTTTTCCTGAAGAGAACCATCTATGTAAATCTAAAACCTCAATTAAATCATTCAAAACATGTCTCGGGTCTTGTGAAGACGAAGATCTAAAATTTCCTGTCTTGTTGCAGTGAATAAATCTTGTGCATATGATCTGCAGGCTAAGTCACGTTCGATGGTGCGGGTCTGATTGATGTGTTGGAAACCAGTGGCCATCTGATCTGTCAACCATGTAGAGAATTGAGATTGTTTGGTTATTTTATAAGTGTTGGCTGCTGAATTAATTGATCCGAACAGGCCGGCTATACTGCTGAGCAGGTCTCGTTTTTAGCGAGCAGGTGGCTTTGTAATCAGAAATTAAATCATCGATTCGTGACTGTAGTCATGCATATGACTCATCATTAGTAATACAATGTTTTGTATAAGCAGAAATGTTATAAGTTACATGTGTCATTACCAAATTTACATCATGTAATAAAGTAACAGTTGTGTGGATTGGTGAAATTGTCTATGCAATGCAAACATTCCCCGACACAATACATTCCTTCCTTTCGGTTGGTCCAGACAAGTACATTAGCTCGGTGAATCTCATATGTGTGTTATTATGTGTTTCTGTATGTGTGCACCTATATGTTGCAGGTTCCAAATTTTTAATATAGTGGTACAATTTTGGGTCTATGCCATTGTTTTAGATTTTTCGTGTAGTGTATGCATGTTACCTAATTGTGTCACCTGGATCTATTTTAAGTCGATACCAGGCAGTGAGGTTGTACATGAATTTGGTGCTCGAGTGTGTCCTGAAATGTTTCTTTGTAGGTGGGTGGGTGTTACCTGAACTACAACAAATTTGTGGTGTGCAATTTGGATCCGGTGCTAATCCGGGAGGCCATGTAACTGTCTCTTTTGGTGCAACTGTGATTTTTTTGTGTGGATGGCCCTGGAGTGTTACGCATAACACCCACCTCCCACATTTCAGGTTGTGTGTGAGTGATTGGTGCTCTCCAGAGTGGGAGGATTCGTATATTTCCGCAAGCCTGCGTCAGTTTTAGCGACGGCTAATATCCGGCATCTTTTAAGTGTGCTTGGGTGTAGGGACGGGCTAATTCCGTTCAGGGACGGCGAACGCCGTCTGATCTAACTGAATTGAATGCCCACACCTCTGACTCTTGATTTAATGTTACTTTAAACAAAGATTTGGCCAATCCAAAGCTATTACGAGTGTAGTATATTGATCTGCTAACATATCTGATAGTGGCCAAAACCCTTTACTGAAGTAAACGATTGAGTTCGAGTTCTGAGGGTGCCCCATGAGGGTTATTGATATCTCTGATTGTGTACGTGTGAATTTACGGCAAATCTCAGATACGTAACCATAATTTACCTCTGACTGATGACCGGGCCTGACGAGATTGTGTCCGTGAGATCTGTGGAAAACAGGACCTCTGAGCGATATAGCTTCCTATGTCTGGACGGGTAAAGTATTGAAAAGAGCTGATAAGAATAATCAATCATTCGTTCCTGTTTTAATGATGCACAGACATCATTAAAACCCTTTTCATATGGAGTCAGATGAAATAACGAGATAAAATATATAAGAAGAAGTGTTCCATTTTAATGTTCTTGCTGTGTCGTGAAAAGGAAAGATCGTAACACGCAAAAGCCCTTCACCAGCGACTGCCGCGTCATTGGATCGTTCCAGCCGGGTCCTTTCTTACAGAACTGATTATCACGTTGCTCGAGTGGTCCTAGAGACAGACACAATGTTACCACCAGAAAGTGAATGTCTAGTCTGGGGTGAAGTTGACAATCCAAAGCCTGGTGTCTGCGCTGTCCTGGAGCCCTACCTGATCACCGAAACTGTGGCTTCAGGGAGTGTTGTCACGACCATGGAACGACAGTGATTGTGAGGCTTTGCAATCTTTCTAGCAATAAAACTACCTTACTAAAAGGGGCCTGTCTTGGTCTCTTGGTCGAAACATATCCAGATGAGGGCTTATTAGACTACGAACAGTGGGAAAGGAACTGTGATAGTACTCAAGAACAAAGTGATGACACATATCATTCGATCTGAGAAGACTGACAACTGCCACAGACATACCTGAGCATCTCCAAGCCCTTTATGCCGCTTCAAGTGAAGCATTAAGTGAGGTGCAGCAACAGCGACTTATTGAGCTTCTGATCTCATACAGACTTCTCTTCGCTGTTTCAGATTTGGACCTTGGCCTCTTAACAGCTGTCACACACAGGATAAACACTGGAGCTGCAGGGCCAGTCGCCAGCCAGTCAGACGGACTCCCCTTGGATTTCAAGAGGAGGAGGAGGCATCTCAACGCTATGCTGGAAGCAGGAGTCGTTACACCTTCTGCCTCAGAGTGGGCGTCACCCGTGGTGTTAGTCCGTAAAAGGATGGAGGTGTTCGCTGGTGTGTAGACTATCGGCGCCTCAACAACTTGACAGCCAAGGATGCCTATCCTCTCCCAAAATTGAGGAATGCCTTGATGTCCTTGGTGGAGCTTGTGTCTTCTCTACTCTAGATCTCCAGTCTGGCTACTGGCAAATTGCAGTAGATGAAATGGACAGAGCAAAGACTGCCTTCATCACTCGCTATGGCCTTTATGAATACACTCGTATGCCCTTCGGATTGTGCAATGCTCCAAGCACTTTCCAAAGAGCAATGGAGCTTGTTCTTCGAGGACTCCAATGGGAAACTCTTCTGATTTACTTGGATGACATCATCATACTAGGTAAAGGGGTCGATGAGAGCCTTGATCGACTTGAAGCTGTATTCCAGTGCCTTTTCAGCTATGGATTAAAGCTAAAGCCATCCAAGTGTCACCTGCTTAAAGAAGAAGTTACTTTCCTGGGCCATGTGGTCAGTGGCAAAGGTATCTGACCCAACCCATCTTTGATTAGCGATGTGAAAGCGTGGAACCCCCCACGAGTGTACATGAGCTAAAGGCCTTTCTTGGACTGTGTAACTACTACAGGAAGTTTGTTCCAGCATTTTCTGAGCTGGCCAGCCCTCTTAATGAACTCCTAAGAAAAGAAGCAGCATTCCTGTGGACCGAGGAGCATCAGAATGCTTTTACACAGCTCAAAGTAAAGTTAACTTCTGCACCTGTGCTCGGATATCCTTTAGTGGAGGAAAATACATCCTGGACACAGATGCATCAAATCACAGTATCGGGCGATCTTGGCACAACTTCAGTGGGGAGAGGAGAGTTATCACTTATGCAAGCAACCACCTCACTCCAGCTCAGAGGAGATACTGTGTAACAAGACGAGAGTTGCTGGCTGTTGTTTGCTACACACGCAAGTTTCGACACTACCTGCTTGGAAAGAAGTTTCTTCTACGCACAGATCACAACAGCCTCACCTGGTTGTTCGGTTCAAACATCCTGAGGGACAGCTTGCTCGCTGGCTAGAGGAGCTGTGTCAGTATGATTTTGACATCGAGCACAGAGCTGGAAAACATCATTCAAACGCTGATGCGATGTCAAGATGTGGTGGCGAGCTCTCCAATACGTGCAACTGCTATCAGGCAGGGAAAAGTGTTTCAAATCTGCCATGTGGAGGATGTAAACATTGCCAAAAGCTGCATGACCACTGGGAGAGGTTTGAAGAAGACGTGGATGATGTGGTTCCACTTGCAGTAAGGAGCATTGAGTGTGCAACAGAGGAACACGTTATTGACAACCTTGGCGCGGGTGATGAGAACAGGGCAGCTGCAGAGTTGTTTGAAACCCCACGTGTGAACTGGCTAGAAGCATTCTCAAAGAAAAGCTAGCACAAGAGCAGAGAGCTGATCCTGATCTCTCCATCCTGCACAAGTGGAAACAGGTGGGAGCCCTTCCAACAAAAGAGGATGTTACGTTGAAAAGTCCAGCAGTAAGAAAATACTGGCTGTGTTGGCCACAAGTTGAACTCCATCAAGGTATTCTCTTTTATCGTTGGGAAAGGCCAGGAGGACTCAGTCCCTCCCTACTGCTGCTAGTACCTGCCTCAATGCAAACAGAAGTGTTACAAGCCTGCCATAATCCACAATCTGGCCATTTGGGTGAAGGAAAGACTTTGGGCGACTTAGTCAAAGTTTCCACTGGTATGGCATGGGTGGAGATGTACATTTGTACATACAGAGGTGCAGACACTGCAATGCCTGCAAAGTTGCTGGGCCGACCAAGAGAGCCAAGCTTCAAAATTACCAAGCAGGGGCGCCAATGGATCGGATCCACATTGATATACTGGGCCCATTTCCTGTGTCCAGTTCAGGAAACAAGTACGTTCTAATCATCATTGACCAGTTCACTCGCTGGGTGGAAGCCTTTCCTGTGCCAGACCAAGGGGCAGAAACTACGGCTAAGACACTCGTCTATGAGTTCATCTCCAGGTTTGGTGCACCACTTGAACTGCACACAGACCAGGGTCGAAATTTTGAAAGTTCATTATTCAGAAATGTTTGTAGTCTTCTGCAGATCACAAAAACGAGGACAACCCCTTACCATCCTGCCTCCAATGGGCAAGTTGAGAGGTTCAATCGAACGCTCCTTCAGATGATACGATGCTACGTGAACCAGAATCAGAAAAACTGGGATGAGCATCTTCCTCTCCTTACATCAGCGTACCGTAGTTCCCAGCATGCAGTTACTGGATTCACACCAAATAGGCTCATGCTTGGAAGGAAGTTTACCAACCTCAGGATCTGTGGTTCGGTATGGCAGAGCAAAGGTCATACAGTTTGGAAGTGCCAGATTTCCTGTACAACTTGGAAAAAGGATTGAGAGGCGCACATGATGTTGCCGGGAGCACCTTCAAACAGCCCAACAACGGCAAAGAAGATCTATGATCTCAGGGCTCGGGAGAGGAAGTATGTTGTTGGAGATCTGGTGTATATGCGGGACAGTACCAAAAAAAAAGGACAGAGTCCAAAACTCCAGGCACCTTGGAAAGGCCCCTTTGTGATATCTGGCAGCTGTGGCCCAGTGCTTTATGAGGTTCAGGGGTTACGCCAAAGAGGATCATGCATCACGATCGTCTCAAGCCCTATGACTGTGAGGTGATCCCAGCGGGGTCAGGCGTCAAAGGGCGAGATCCTGCAAAGAGCAAGGATACCCCTGACAACCCTATTATGCAAGAACCTCTACATGAGCCCGAACCACCTGCATCTCAGGGTAGCAGTGAAACTGAATCCATTTCTTCTGACCAGGAACCTCAGAAGAACCAGGACAAGAGAAAGCGGCAGCCAGCAGCTCGTCGACGCAGAAAGAAACTTGGACTTGGACTGATGTCAGACATAGGAGGACCAGAGACAATCAAGAGAACACATAAAGGAAGAGAAATTCGGAAGCCGGCAAGATACAACAGTTAGTGTTCACTATTGCTTACACTGTTCATTATGTACAGTTTCTTAGTTCTTTGTTTGATTATTATTGCTTTCTTTGTACTGAAGGGACTCAGTACTGCTAAAGGGGGGATAGTGTAGTAAAGAGAGCATGGTCCCTTTAAGCATATTCACTGTTTATTCTGTTCCTATTCCTATTGGCTGTTAGTTACGTTAGTCTGAGAATATGCGCTGAGTGACGTGTGTACGTAAAGTCTGTTTTGTAGAGGTTGCTCGCATGCTCATCGCACGGTCGGAAAGCTGCCGTTCTGTGCGGAGCAAGAGCACCGATCAGCGAACAGTGACATACAGACTGTGTATTTATGCATATTGTACTGTTGGTGAGTGAACTGTATAACTAAGTTGTTCAAGAAGTTAAGTAAACTCTACGGAGAAGATCGTCTTGTCGTGGCTCATTCCTCCCACGCATCCACATAGACCAACGCATAAACGAAACTAACTGTGCACGACAATATCTTCCTTTGTGTTCAGCAATAATGTGCATTAAAAGTAAATAAATCCTTGATTAATATGAATTTAAAATGTATCGCCGCATGTTTAATCTTTTAAATAACAGCAGAGTGAGCACATTTTTTAGATATGGTAAGATTACATTTATTTTAGTGAACTAAGCACCATATTTCAGCTCTCATTTTGTTAGGATGGTTACACAAAATATCCTCAATCTATGCTTTCTAACAGCTTCATGTGGCCGTAAACATTTAATATTAACGTGGCTTTAAGCTCTACATGCATCATTAAAGTCTCACTTTCATCTCGTAAAGCCGGTAAATGTGGTGTTTACTTGTAATAATCGTAATATGAGTTTACCTTATGGTACGAACCCAGCATCTCCGCATCAGTAAATGATAAAACGAGCATGTTCCCTCCGAAGACTTGTGTCGCATTCCGGGACAAAGCAAAAAAAAAAATACATTGTCGAACAACAATATAAAACCCGACAAACTGTTCATTGGTTATTCTACAATTAATTGCATTACAAATGATACTACAACTGGAAAATACTGTAAATTGACAAACTGTTTGGCATGATGACGTTGAATGTCTCCGACAGCACCTGTAGTCCCATTTAGCAACCATCTTTTTAAGAAATGTAACAGCTTAAAAAAATCCCAAGTGTGGATTAACTGGTGTGTTTTATGTAGTAAAATAAAACGTGGAAGTATCTTGAGCTTGTGTGAACCACGGACCTATTTAAGGAATTGAACTAAAAATCCCATTCAAAAACCCATTGACTCTGGAACCGGAAGTGCTAAAATGCTAACTCGCTTCCTGTTTTTCGCCTACAAAGTGACATCATAGTTCCACCACTCTATTTCAGCAGGCAACTATTTTACAGCTACATTATTATCCCAGCCACAATTAATAACAGCACTGTACATACAATTACAAATGATTATACATAAATCGTCAGTTTGTTGTTTTACACACATACACACACATTATTTGATACATGACCTATTCATGATAAGATAATGTTTGATGATGGTTTCTGTCCAGTCCACTCGTTTTATTACGTTTAACCACAGCTGTCGTCGTTTTTGTCAGTGGCAGCAGGTACGTGATCAAATTTCTAATGTGAGGCTGTATTACATCGATTCTGGCACCCAACATCACAACAAGATGATATTTTAAACTACTCGTGTAGCCGAATCTGCGCTGGTTTGAATGGGCCGCCTGCTTTGTTTTGCTTCCAGCTTAGCGCGGTGACGTAATTGTGACGTCGCCCTATATGACCCTAGTTACCTGTGGTTGGTCTAGCCGTGCGTCACTCAGAAAACAACAGGCCAATCAGAAGAGAGGCTCATGAATATTAATTAGACAGGACAAATAATCTACCTGTTTTTTTTACCAGAGCTCCTGAGAGAAGAGCTGTAAAAAATATATTGAGATGGTTTTTGGTACTTATACCTCAAGTATATATTCTTAAGGACATCAGAACCTACATTAAAACTCCAGAAAGGTGTACAATATGTGACCTTTAACATTCGAGTTGGTCTACAAAACTGTGATCCCCGGCAGTTACACGTGCAATATCTTATTGTGTAAGTAGATCTTACACCTCTAGAGAAATACACTGAATACTTTTCTAAACCAGCTCACAGAATCACATTTTCAGTGAAAATCTGTCTCTTAACACCATGTAATCGGCCCGTCTCTGAACTATTTTGGGTTTGACCTCTCCCACTGTGTTTGGCTAATGAGAGGGCTTCTGTGAAAGAGCTGAAGAGCTAAGAATGAAAGTCTGAAATAGTCATCCCTCACTACAAATACTACACATAGGGATGTGTAAATAAACAGGACATGCAGCAGACTAGGCAGAAAGACATTTTCATCCGTTCTGAAAACTAAAATTTCCTTTCAGTAAACCACCCTTAATTAGTTCCTCTAAGCATTTCGCCATTAGCAGAGGAATAAAACGTCGCGTCTGGCCACAATGATGACGCCCCATGGATCATCAAAAGATCAAAACGAGATAAATGATAACAAGATATAACTATCATGCCTCTAGAGTCTAGACACAGTCGAGTTCAGCCTGAGCACAACACGACTAATCATGTGAGGAACAGCAACCCTGGACAGGCTGGAAGTCAATAGTTTGATTCAAGTTTACATCTGTCTGCATATGAACACTGTAAAGCCCATCATATGAAATAATAGTGCACATTTTTGGAAACGGAAGAGTTTGTTAAATATTTAGAGATTGTTTTTTTATCCCAAAAAGTTGCATGTTTTTGAGTATCACATTTGATTATTCAGACTTAATATACTTGACTCATACTTGAGGACAAAAAAATTCAAAGACCCAAACTGAGCAAAAATATGCACTTTTATTTATATGGCCAGATAGTTAGATGAAAAGCTGATGGCTTATAATGGGCTAACTGTATATACATTTATTAAAATGCATATTAATATCAGTTATCACTTCCCAATAATATGACTTAGATTATTTAAATGCTTAGTTTTATGATCAACATAAGTTTTTATTATGGGGGCAAAACAATGCTATTCAATTCAGTGATTGAGAGATGAACAAATAAACTCAAAAGCCTGTTTTAACAATGTAAATAAAAAAGTATGGGTAATCAAATAAAAAGTTGCTTCGGTCTAGGTGTATACCAAAAAATTGGTATAGATTTCGCAGCAAAGTTTTGATTATGTTGATAATTTAGATGCCTAAGAAATGTGCGTAACAATGACTTAACCTTGTAAAGTCTCATCATGATACTTTATAGGGTTAAGTTGAACCTCCATTTATGTGTAGATGTAAAAGAGTCAACCTAATGTGAACAACAATAGCAATTAAAGTTGTGTATTGGCATAGCAAAATATCTGAGGTGGCGTTTTCTTGTTCTTTGTCTCCCAAGTCGGACAAGTTACGGCATTGAAAGTAAAACACGAACTAGGGAAAGATTCCATCTGCTGTCTGTATATGAAGGGAGCTCCAACGCGGCCCCCGAAGAGCCCAGAAACAGCCTCCTTTCTCCCGTTTCCTCACAAGACACACTGGGTAGCAGATGGGGCATCGTTCCCCGAGGAGAGGATGATGGGGGGAAGGAGGGGTCCAAACACCTACAGCATTCCCCTCTCCTCTGCCTTTCTCCAAGCTAAAGGAATCTAGGCCAGACACACAGAAGAAAGAGAGAGAGAGTGTAAAGAGGACAAGGCCTTTTCAGGGCATTGTGGGAATAAAGGTATTACGCCAGCGGCTGACGGATCTTTCCGGGCCGTCTAAAGACAGTGATCCAGATCTAATCGAATTTGACAATCAGTAATTCTGTAGACACCTGAAAACTGTACCAACTGATGAAGCAGAGCAGTAACCAAGCTCTTTAAATAAAAGTAGCATATAGCCTATGTAAGCTGCATATACAGTATTTTTGAATAGGACAATATATATATTAAATCACAACTTCTGTCGTAAAGTGAAAAGTGCTATAAAAATACCTTTGTCAACTCAACACTGCAGATACTATTTTGAAAAAGAAAAATAGTTTTTTTATATTTATGGAATTGGGTAAAAAAAAGAATTGTGAGAATTTTTGAATATTTATGGAATTGGGTAAAAAAGTCAAAATTGTGAGATATGAACTCAGAATTCTGAGAAAAAAGTCAGAATTGTGAGAATTTTTGAATATTTATGGAATTGGGTAAACAAAGTCAGAATTGTGCATTTTTTTATATTTATGGAATTGGGTAAACAAAGTCAGAATTGTGAATTTTTTTACATTTATGGAATTGGGTAAACAAAGTCAGAATTGTGAGATATGAACTCAGAATTCTGAGAAAAAAGTCAGAATTGTGAGAATGTTTGAATATTTATGGAATTGGGTAAAAAAAGTCAGAATTGTGAGATGAACTCAGAATTCTGATTTTATGGTGGTGTCTATTTCATATTTGCTCACATCTAACCAGCACATAATAAAAAACTATGCTTGGTCGCTACAGGTTACATTATGTTAGCCATAAACACACACACCTCATTCACTGCTTTACAAAATGATGGAGACACACACACATCATCTAACCTGAACATTAAAGTCAGCCTCCTCCTGTTCAAAACCTCCTGACTTCATTCCACTTACATTTCCTTGCAGGACATTGATAGCAGTTAAACTCAGAGGGGATTAGACTTAACCCCTTTAGTTCCAGGCCAGTGAGCAATCATTTGAAGTGGAGTGTTCTTGCATTTCTGCGTTTAATGTTTGACAGGGCATTCCCGAGATGTGTTCTGGGCCTCAGACACAGATAATCCTGTGCACTTTAATTATAAAGCTCCGGCCTTTGGTCTCTGCTGCTGAGTGTAGGTGCGTAAGATCAGAAACAGCTCCTGAAGGACAGTGCTGTGTCCTTCTTGTTTGCTCACAGATCTAAATCAATGTTTGCTGTTTATTGCTCACACTTTGTGGTTTGGACAAACCGACAGATACTAAACAACTTCCAAGTGGATATACACTGTGCCAGTAGCTGAGGATTCAAATTCAAGATTGCTAACCAGAACGGAGTACTATTCAGTTTTATTTAATAAGTGATAATTGATAAAAAAAACTGGTTTGATGTGGATAAGCAGGGGCGTCGGGTCCGGACAGTGGCTGTAGTGCAAAGGTCAGTTCAGTTTCTGAATAGACAAACATGCAATAACAATCCTGCACAGCTTTTAATGGACACTTCTGTGCTAATACAAATACTGTGGAAGGCCTGAAAATAATCCACAGCAAACATGTAAATTTGACTCAGTCAACAGATTCAAACCTTCATCCAATGCAGCACTAACTTCATTAAGTTTAGAAACGCATTTAAAGTGAAGCAAAAATACAGTGAAACAAAAACTAAGGATAGTTTAAGGGCATATATTAAATTAATTTCAGCAAACAAATAGTGAATATGTACATTTTATTATTTATTTGAATTAAAGTGAAATTCTTTGCATTCTTTGTAAAATGTATTGGCGAAATCCAGTAATTCCAATGATTTCCAGGCATGGAATAAAGAAAAAAGGTAACTGACTTTTTATCTCACAACTCAAACTTATTTTCCTCACAGTTCTGAGAAATAAACTTGGTAATTTATTTGTATTTTTTTTAATCTCGCAATTCAGTTTTTTTTCAACATGAAAAAAATAATTTCCACTTTTTTTATCTCGCAATTGCAAGTTTAAATCTCACAATTATTTTGAACAAAAGAAGTTACATATTGTACCTTTTAACAAGTGGACTGACAAAAGACAATGGACCTTATTGTGATAGCACATAATTCATAAGTTCATATTTATTCATACCAACTGTAGACTTTGACTCTGTGACAGAAAGCTGTAAAGCACACAAACACCTGAAACAAGAGATGCAGGAATCAAAAATGAAATACATTTATATCACATGTTCAAAACCTCACTTTTCACATTTCTTTAATGAAGGCAGCTCATCAGTTTCCTCTATCCTAACGAACTGTCTGAAATGTCACGTATGATGAGAGAGTCAAAACCCTGACACTGAAATCTGCTGCAGCTCTGATTGTTAGAGATGCACACAGATCATTAGAGGATGGAGGATGGAGGTCTTAACGGTGTCTTTAATGCCACTGAAGCGTGGGGACAGTTTGTTCCCTTCATTAGCCCAATGTGCCCTCATTTCTGCAGCAATTGTCCCTACAGTTTGGCACGAAGTCATGGATAGATGAGGTCACATTGCACTCATTTTAACACGAATGTATGGATGTAAAGAGAGCCACATAGAAAATGTTTGGGTTTAATGTTTAAATAAGGATGTTGAAGACTGCTGTGAAATATCATTACAATTTAAGATGAGTGTTTTCTATTTTAATATATTTTAATATGCAAGTTATTTCTGTGATTCAAAGCTGAATTTTCAGCATCATTATTCCAGTGTCACATGATCCTTCAGAAATCACTTTAATATGCTGCTCATGAAATATTACTGATTATTAACAATATTGAAAACAACTGTGCCGCTTAATTTTGTGGAAACCATTTTTTCTGATTATTTTAAATATAAATTTTAGTAAGACATTAAATAGCTTTTTTTATAGAGTGAAAGTCAACGGGAACCAAAACGGTTTGGTTTTCAAAATCTTTCAAAATATAATCTTTCATATGCCACAGAAGAAGAAAGTCATACAGGTTTGGAATGACATGGCGGTGAATACATGATGAAATAATTGTAATTTTTGGTGGACTATTCCTTTAATTCACAGAAGTAACTTCTCTGTATATCATCTGCAGCTGCAGTAAGAAGTACCTCGATACACACAGGACGCCTTAGAGAGAGGTCTTGTGTCTGCCATGTGACTGTGCCCTCCGGTGTCCTGAGAATGCAGACGTCTCCCCTGCTGTACGCCTTAATGCCTGGGGGGCACAGGGACACCGGGGCCCCTGGCAGCTGGAGCTGAGAGAGACTCAGATGGGGCCCGTCTCAGCAGTCACTCTGGGACAAGAGACCGAGGAGAAGCCAGAGAGAGGAGATGAGGGTAAAACACCTTGAGAGGAAACTGGCAGCCAGAGTATTCCTCAGACAAACAGATTTTAAGACAGATGCATTCATGATAGAAATATATGGATGTGAAGCATATACATGCTACACATATGAAGCAGTGGAGATGGAAAAAAATATAAATATATCAAATAAGATGCAGAAAGACTCACCACTTTGTTCTCGTCATTTTCACTCACTTTCAGGCCAAATGAAACGAAACGAAGCAAAATCTTCAAATAATAAAAAATAGGAAGACGGGTTGTTGAACTTTTGTATGGGGTTATATTTTATTAGTCATTTGGTACAAGTTAAATAAATAAAAAAATAAAAATTTGCTATGGTAACTAGCTAAAATAAAATGTTTTTAAAATATTTGACTTATTTTAAATAACCTTTAACTTATTTTAATCTTTTCGTTTTAGTTACCTATAATAACCCTGCTGTGACTGATTATTGTCAAACTAATTATATTGCACAATGCATCTTGGTCGTTTATGGACATGATAGCCCCCGAGCCACATTCAGGTGAATTATTCCTGTAAAACATATGCTGACATGTTTACATTTGTTAACATCTGATCAGAAGATCAGAAGGTCTTCAGGGAGGAACTGATTGCAGCCCCTTCAGGTCTCTGAGGGAAAGCAGAGAGAAAGACACAAGAGAAATAAGCATCCCCAAGGCTGAACATATTTGTTGTAAAGTCCTAAAGGAATCTGGGCTATCTCCTGGGATGAGCCCGTAAACTTACCCTCATTTATAAACAGGCACAGATGTCCGTCGTACAGTCACATCTACTGGAGAACTGATGGTGGAAATGCAGACACCATTAATACAATATTCATTTAAATGTAATTCAGTGAATTTGCAGCAAAATGCATATAGAGAAAAATGAATGAGTATGGAACTTAAAACAGATTTATAAATGGGAAAAATAACAAAAAAATATAAATGTTTAGATTAACAGAAGTTTTTCATTTATAGGCTTTTGATAATTTTTTACATTTAATATTTTAGCATTGTATAGCAGTTCCGTTTAAATATTTACATCATGAGGGTTTTATGACAGCATCATTTCCCATTTTCTTCCTAAAAGATCAGGTTTTGTGCTGAGAGATTGCACAACTATATAAGGTCTTAACATATCAACCACTAGAGGGAGAGAAAAGACTTCACTGACACAAAAACTGTACCCTATGGAAACATTTATTTCCTCAAACCTATAAAAAGCAAGAAACTCTTTAAGACTAAAGTTTTTTAACTATCTTCAGGCTAAATACATATTTATGTAAACTCTGCTAGAGTTAGTGAAGAGGAGAAAAACACGTGAATATCAGCTCAGGGGTCAGAACCTGAGACACATTAAATACACTGGAGGGGGCAGATTGTAAACTGTATCTATACTCAACCTTCAGGCAGTGGGTCAGGAGGCCCGGAAATCCTTACATTAACTAGCTTCCTAGCTTTGACAAATGTTTTATCTTAACCAAATTATGTGATGGTCTTCTGCAGGGCATCTGACTGGATACGGTGTTCTGCAGACATGCACTGGGACCTCTGATATTACAGTATCTCCAACGAGAATCCGCTGGAGGTAATCACATGGAGCTGCGGTTTTGCTTTAAGGATTAGATGTCAGGTTGAATTCACTTCACGCATTTGCAGGAAATAATGCACCAAGACAAGTAAAAAAATTAAAAAAGCAGTCCAAATATTTATAAAAATGCTAAAATATGGATTTCAAAACACTTTGACATGGTGTGTGAATATATATATATATATTAATGCTGTCAAACTAATAATTGTGATTAATCGCATCCAAAATAAGTTGTTTACAAAATGTATGTGTACCATATATATTTATTATGTATATATAAATACACACATTTACAGTATATATCTTGAAAATATTTACATGTATATACATTTCTATTCTTATATTTTATATTATCTAAATATATAACAGTATTTGTCTAATATATATATATATATACACATACATGCAGGTGTTTGTATTTACATATACTTCATAAATATATACATTATACACATTTATTATATAAATAATAACTTTTATTTTGAATGCGATGCAATTAATCATTTGACGGCACTAATATAAACAGTATATACACTCACCGGACACTTTATTAGGTACACCTGTTCAATTGCTTGGTAACATAAATCGCTACTTGGCTAATCACATGGCAGCAACTCAATGCATTTAGGCATCTAGATGTGGAGAAGATGACTTGCTGAAGTTCAAACCGAGCATCAGAACGGAAGAAAGAGGATTTAAGTGACTTTGAACGTGGAATGGTTGTTGGTGGTCTGAGTATTTAATAAACTGCTGATCTACTGGGATTTTCACACACAACCGTCTCTAGGGTTTACAGAGAATGGTCCGAAAAAGAGAAAATATCCAGTGAGCGGTAGTTGTGTGGACGAAAATGCCTTGTTGATGTCAGAGGAGAATGGGCAGACTGGTTAGAGATGATAGAAAGGCAACAGTAACTCAAATAACCACTCGTTACAACCAAGGTATGCAGAATACCATCTCTGAACACACAACACATCGAACCCTGAAGCAGATGGGCTACAGCAGCAGAAGACCACACCGGGTGCCGCTCTTGTCAGCTAAGAACAGGAAACAGAGGATACAATTCACACAGACTCACCAAAATTGGACAATAGAAGATTGGAAAAACGTTGCCTGGTCTGATGAGTCTCGATTTCTGCTGCAACATTCAGATGGAGTCAGAATTTGGCGTAAAGATCCATCCTGCCTTGTCTCAACGGTTCAGGCTGCTGGTGGTGGTGTAATGGTGTGGGGGATATTTTCGTGGCACACTTTGGGTCTCTTAGTACCAATTGAGCATCGTTTAAACACCACAGCCTACCTGAGTATTGTTGCTGACCATGTCCATCCCTTTATGACTACAGTGTACCCGTCTTCTGATGGTTACTTCCAGCAGGATAATGCACCATGTCACAAAGCTCAAATCATCTCAGACTGGTTTCTTGAACATGACAATGAGTTCACTTTACTCAAATGGCCTCCACAGTCACCAGATCTCAATCCAATAGAGCACCTTTGGGATGTGGTGGAACGGGAGATTCACATCATGGATGTGCAGCCGACAAATCTGCAGCAACTGCGTGATGCTATCATGACAATATGGACCAAAATCTCAGAGTAATGTTTCCAACACCTTGTTAAATCTATACCACGAAGAATTAAGGCAGTTCTGAAGGCAAAGGGGTCCAACCCGGTACTAGCAATGTGCACCTAATAAAGTGGCCAGTGAGTGTGTGTATATACATATACATTTTTGGGGTGGGGGTATATCAAAAGTAAGCAATAAGGGTGCAAAATAAATCCAACAACGAAAACCAATTTTAAAATTATGAAAATTTTTAACTTTTTTGCCAAGTATCATTGAGAAAAAGAAAATATTGGCTCCAATGAAAAATGTTGTGTTTCGTTGGCAGACAGTTGAGCATGTGTTGCCTCCTTTAATATTTCTCCAGCAGTTTTTTAACATGGCATCATTTCATTTCGTAAATTAAATAAAATTAAAAGCATTTTCACAACATAAACATATTCAAGCAAGCCTCTGTGGCTAAAACAATACAAAATCTTGGTGGCAAAAAAAGACAGACTAATTTTGAAGTCATTTAAGTGAATTGTTGAATGTCTGGTAAAACTCTGTGAGAAATAACTGGAAAATGTGTTTGACTATCATCTAAGCTGCTTCAGTTTGTCTGAACATCACTGACGTTCCAGCGGATCACTTCAGATTCATGAGAAATACACTCATAAAGACGCTCCAGGCAAAATCACCGACTGCTTTTAGACAAACTCCCAGGTGTGCAGGAATATATTGTCCATCCGAATTATAATCTCAGTTTACAAGGAGAATTTGATATAAAAAATAAATGAAATAAAAGGTTGTGAAACTATTTATTGACCGCTGCTATGTGTTCAAGCCATACTACTGTTCCTGACTGTGCAGCAATAAGCATTTACAGATTTTGGATATAATATAGAGGTTTGTAACTGACAAATGTTAGACATTTACAGCTAGAAACTCAAGATACCACCACAAAAATCACTAATGAATTAAGAGAAGAAAGACATTTGAGAGGCAAATCATGTAAACACGGGTCATTAAAATGGGAACAGCAGGTGTATAAACCATTAACTAACACTAAATATAACCTATTCAAATGTTTGGGGTGATATATATTGTTTTGGAATTAAGTCATTTATTTGATCAAAAGTACAGTAAAAACAGTAAGATTGTGAAATCTTATTACAATTACATTTTTTTATATTTTAATGTTTTTACTGTGACTTGAAACAATTTAATGCATCATTGCTGAATAAAATAATTTCTTAAAAAAAACACTAACCTTAAACATTTGAACAGTTGTGTATACGCACATACATAAACACACTTCATACACTATTAGTGTCATCAAATAGAATCCATATGGTAAAATATGACTTCTAGGTTCACCGAACAACAGAACCCCTGAGTTATAATTACTGTCTGAATAGGGCTGAATTTTACCAGACATGAGCAGAAAATAGACCACATGTGCAAACGTAAAATGAACAAAACATTGCATCAGAGGCAGCTGTGTTTAGAACATGTCGTGTTATAAGACTCATTATTGGCCAGCAATGGGAACTCTGTCCTAATCTACAACATAATTACATGTCTAGAGTACTGTATTTCAACACTGACTTGTTGTGCTTTCTGTAGTAGAAGTGTTGTATCATCTATTAAAGAATGAAATTCAATTCAAATTCTAAATAAATAGAATGCTTGTTAAAATTAATCAACACCAGACAAAAATAGGCACAGCTTGTATAAGTTCAGTCATCGAATGATTGCTTAAAAAAAAAAAAAAAAGATTTAACACGTTTGAGTTAAAAGGCTCAGCATTAGCTGAAGAAATCTGTAGCAGCTCATTCCACCAGGACAGAGGAGTTCCTCGACCACACACAGAAAGCACAGAGTGAAGTGTGTATTGTGACTACAGTCATCAGTCAGTGATTCCTCTATGTCCAGTCTGCGAGGTAGAGCTGCAATACATCAGTCAGTTCGTCAGTCACTGACATGGCTTCTGATGGAACGAATGCCATGGAGGCTGAGTCCAGGATACCTGCGTTCTCAGGAACAGATCCTCCATCTCTCTTGGACTCATAGCTCATCGTGGTTCCTGGTAAGGTCTTCGCCGTAGTTGGTGGCCTGGCTGCCCACAAACATGTTCCAGTTCTCAAGAATCTCTTCTTTGGTCAGCATCTGGTCCTAAAAAAGTGTAACATTCCACATGACAAATGTGTGTTTGACTGGTTATATTCCTCATTTGTAAGATGCTTTGGATAAAAGCGCCAGCTAAATTAATAAATGTAATTTGTGTGTTCGCAATAGTTATGGTCCTCTACTTGATTCCATGACAAAGTCCAAAGGAGATTGATGAATAAACAGGTTTACCATGCGTGTTCCTGTGACTGAACGTCAGCCATCAGTCTTTTCTAGTAAAGGTATCTTTAAACAGTTGGAAATCTAGTAGGCTACATTTATATATATATAAAAAAAAAACATTGCAGCTGTATGCACAATGTTTAATAGATAAAAATAATATCCTTAAAATTACTGATCACTTACAGTAACTTATTTAAAATAAATATATATATATATATATACATACATACATATATAAATAGTATAGCATTCAAAAGTTTGGGGTCAATTTTTTTATGTTTATTTTATGCTTACCAAGGCTGCATTTAGTTTATGAAAAATACAGAAAAATATTAATATTGTGAAACAATTTTAAATAACAGTTTCTTCTATTTTAAAATGTAATTTATTGAATTTTCAGCATCATTACTCCAGTCTTCAGTGTCACATGATCCTTTCAGAAATAATTCTGATATGCTTATTTGCTGCTCAAAAGACATTTATCAATGTTCAAAAACAATCAATGCTAAAAAGGGTGTTCTGCTTAATATTTTCTGATTTCTCAGGATTCTTTGATGAACAGAAAAAACTGTATTTATTTGAAATATGATTTCTTTAATAAAGTCACTTTTGATCTCTAATGCGTCACTGCTGAATAAAAGCATTTATTTCTTAAAAGATAAAAAATAAATTGTACTGAACAAAAACTTTTCAATGGTAATGTGTATCAAATAAATGAATACATTTAAATAACTTCATACGTAAGGTATTTTTCTTCTGATTAATCTTTAGTATGCATTTATTTGTCTCTATAGCATCAATACTGAAATGTTGGAGATCTTTCTGGACAGTATCTCAGAAGGTTCTCACCTTGTCTGTGTCTGACTCGTACACCAGATGCCGAGCTTCTGCCTGCGCGTGGTCATAGTCCTGCGGCAGGATCCAGTGACGAATCTCTTCTAAATCCATCTTCCCGTCTTTATTCAGATCTCGGAAATCTGAAAACTGGTCTCTCTCAATTCTAACCCAGTCTGGCTCTGGACCACCATCTTCATGAGCAAACATGTCCGCTGTAAAACAGAGGAAAAGACTCAAAATGTCTTCCCTTGGATCCAGAACATTAAGAGAATATTTCACCCCAAAAAGATTCAGGGGCCTTTCATACACCCGGCGTAAATGTTTTTGCTAGTTTCAGCCTGACGCAGTTCTCATTTTCCCGTCCTGCGTCATGTTTTGCACCCATGGGCGTGCTGGTCTGAATAAGAGGCGTGTTCAGGCTCATTGTAGGCACGTTGCTATTGTGAGGAACTGAAAATAGTCTGCGCCATAGATCAACTCAAACCTGGTCTAAAGACTATAGTCAATAATGCAATATTTATTTTGTTATTTAAAGAGTGTGTTCGTAGAAAATGCGCCTCTGGGCAGATCCACAACACGCGTTCACTTTGCTCACTACTAACAGCAGCACACAAATATGCCAAATATAACAAATTAAAGGATTACAGTGTAAAATAATATTTAATGTGTAGGCTACATAAATATTAAAATACCTAAAGGTGCATCTCAATAAACTGTATTGTCGTGGAAAAGTTCATTTATTTCAGTAATTCAACTCAAATTGTGAAACTCGTGTATTAAATCAATTCAATGCACACAGACTGAAGTAGTTTAAGTCTTTGGTTCTTTTAGTTGTGATGATTTTGGCTCATATTTAACAAAGCTCAAATTTTCAATGACAGAATATTGGTCTTTTAATCACAAAAAGTAAAACAATGCAGTTGTATTTTGAAATGTTTGAACTAATCTAGGACTGTAACTAACTATTATTTTGTATTTTGGTAATCAAGTAATCTACTGACTACTTTGACAATTTAATAATATTATATTTTTTTTAGTAATACAAATAGACCTAAGTGAATACGAGGCTTTAATATGAATATATTTACATACAAACTAACAAATAGGCAATAATGATTGGCTTAAATAAAGTATCAAAACCAAGTAATTACATGGTTTTATTGAACCACACACCAATATGCCTATAATATGAACAACTCGGATCTACGCCAATTGCATGGGTCGAAAATCCATATTATCCCACAAAAATCACATCGCTGCTTCATACAAAAATGCAGATGAACCTACCAATGTATTCGTCCTCATCTACATGACCATCTGCATTCTTGTCAATGTCCTCCAGAGTTTCCTGATAGAAGAAAGTACAGTAATGGGATGAATCAGTTACTTTATGAAATAATAGCATTATTTTCAACAGTCTGCATAATTAAACTGACAGTAAGTGCCACGGTCTAAAATCCAAACCCCATAATCCAAGTAACACTCACAAGAACCACAATTTCCTGCATGTGCTCAAACTCTTCTGGGTGGAGGAATGCCGTGAACTCCTCTCGCTCTGCAGCTACATCACCATTGATATCTGCAGCTTTAAACCTGCGTTCGTCTCGCGGAAGCATCTTCTTGAAGCTGAACTGGTCTGTTGCATCTTCAAACTCTTCTGGATTGGCTGGGAGAACAGAAGAAGTTGAATCTCATGAAGGTGGCTTTTTGACATCAATATTAAAACGTTGAAACGTTTCCGATCAGAAATACTCACCAAGGTAGTAACCGTAAGTTGCTTGCTTATATTCATCCCATGAGATCTTGTTGTCTTTGTTCAGGTCATAGTCAGACCAGACCTTTGCAACGTTCTCATAGACGTAACGCTTCTGTACTCGCTTGATCCAGGCCTTGAGTTCATCAGTGGTAATATAGCCATCGACATTGCTGTCAATACGATCAACTATTTTCCTAGGGAATTTATAAGTGCATAAAAAAGAGAATAAAATGGATAATAAATAATAGAATAGACACCAGAGTAACATTTCTAGCTTTTCACCTCAAACATGGCGGATATATCAAACTCCTATGAAAATAGATATATTGCACCCCACAAACTAAAGGAGAAATAGGAAATGCAAGATATATAAGAGTATATACTATACACACATATACATATATATATATATATATATATCCTATTTTAATATTGTGATATATTCTTGTTTTTTTTAATACAAATATTTTTATGGATGCAAAAACATTTATAGTATTATTATTATTAATAGTGACCAGTTAATTTCCAGCATAATGGTGAACATATTTAAACAGATATTTGCTATGGGTTTGTTTTGTTTTTTATAATTCGCATTACTCAGTCGTGTCTCTCATAATTGCAATACTACCTTCATAATCTCAAATAAAATGCACGTTATATATAACATTTTAAAACGTAATAAAACATTTTACAATTTTTTTATATTAAAACATTTTATTTATATATTTGCATTTCATCTCCTAGTCTTCATTTCCGTTAAGCAAAATATAATTTCTTATTTCTTTAAGATTATTTTTGGTTGAAATATGACCCAGAAATGTTCTTGACAGAAACCAGAACATTATGTTTATCTCTGATGCCACGTTGTGATGTTCAGAGAGCCCTCCCTCACAGTACTGGAGACTGGAGAAGGAGCTCTGTGGGAAGAGGACGAGGTTTCATGCCTACGCCCATTACACCCAATGAGTGAGCTGGAAAACGTGTTAAATCAGCAAGAAACGAAATAACCCCGGATATTCAACACATTTCTATAAATAACAGTGATCCTGGAGGGCCGGGGTCCCTGCAGAGTTTAGCTCCAACCCTAATCAAACACACCTGAAGCAGCTCATCAAGGTCTTCAGGATGCAGTAAAGGTATTTTTCCCAGGGTTGAGCTAAACTGTGCAGGAGAGTGGCCCTCCAGGATCAACGTATCCCAGAATCCCACCCCTGATACATAACCTGACAGTGTGGCAGCCACCAAGCAGGAGGGCTTTTGTTGTCATGTGACAGGAAAATCATAAAAAAAGACTCTAGACTGTTTTTTGAGGTCAAATGAAGTTCCCCTTCTACATATGTGTGTGTTTGTAGCAAATGCTGTAAATTCTTCCATTTCTAACAACTTCAGAGGTTTTAAACTAGATTATTAACTAACGATAGTTCTCCTTCAACCGCCATATCTGTCACTGATCCACATATAAAGACATGCTTCAATGCTAAATTAGCTCTTTAGAAGAAAACCCCCAATCTTACCCTAATCTGGCTTTGCTTTCCTCTGGGGTGAGCTGATCGAATGTGGTGGCCTCCTCTTTGCCCAGAAAGGCCTCGTGGTCGTACTGATAGCTCTGGTTATCTTCGTGGGGTTGTCTGCTCAGTTCGGGCTCGTGGTGAACTCTTTCTTTCCTGAGAGTGGGTTTCCCGTGCGCCAGACACGTACAAAGAGACAACAACCATAAATACGTCGAGACATCCATGCTTACGGACGCAATCCAAAGCAAAGGGAGAGTTTAAAACTGGCACAAAGTTATAAGCTCTAGCTAAGTTACGTGATCGACCACCGTCAAAACCGCAGAAGCTGCGGTTGCCAAGGCGACGCGTTTCGATTGTTATCAACTCAGAACGAAACAATCAAGTCATCAGAGCACAAGTCACTTCGATTCAAACATACCCGGCGGATCATTAAAGGCTACAACCAAACCCAGAATGGGTGCGTGTCAACCGACAGCCAATCATAACGAAGCTAGCCAGCAGGCGGAATATTTTAAGCTCTGCTATTGGCCAAACGGTTGTCTTTCACTTGAAATAGGCGTGGACGCCACGTTGCAAGATGACACGCAGAAGCGTCTGCATCTTATTTTAGGAAAACCTTATAGGATAACTTAAAATTATAGTTGGCTATTACAATTTTGACCATAGCTAAAAAAAAGTATAGTGTTATTATTGGTGATAAGCTAATGTCAAGCACGAAACTGAACATATTTAAACAGATATCTGCGTTAAACAATCGTTAACATGACAAATGTTAACTAGATGTATTACACACTCCAGTGTAGCTATAAAATGTTTTTCCTAAAACATAATGTCAAATAACCGTAAAAAGTCAATGCTATGAAGTTAGGCATCATGTAAGACTGTGTCAGATACAACTATGTTTAATTAATATCACCAAATTGAGCTGATTTAAATTGACAGAGCAAATATAATTTAAATACATTAACAATTCATTACTCAAATAAAAGGCCACTGGCCTTAGGCTAGTTTCATAACAGAGCTGTGGCTCTCAGTTTGTGCTGGAAAGATGGCACATGTTAGCTTATTATGCAAATAATGAATGACAAAATTCATGTTGGCCGGTTTGTAGAGAGGAATTAGAGATGACACTGCAGCAAGTTATTTCATCAGTACATTACATGAGCCCATGCAAATTTAAAACATATGGAAATATTTATTAATTTGAGAATAAATTCATTTGAACATTTTGACAAGATTTGCCTAAAACGACACTGGCAACATCATAGATTTTTGCATTTAATTTAATCAGCTAATTTATTTTTCTAGTGGAGACTGGCAGAAAGCTATGGAAAAAAGACACTCCTTTCACTTTTAACAGTGTATGTGTAAATCTGTATATGATAAAGACACTTTCTTGACGATCGACTACTCCTTACAAACTGATTCCACGTAACATTCCTTCAGTACTTAAGCAAATAATTGTCGTGCTGCCATGCTTAACATAAAGAACAAGGAAAATTACTTTCTGTCTCTTAACCACTGATCTGTAGTCCTTTCGTGTATGTGAACTGTGTGTTCACTCACTGTGCCTACATTAAAGAGCCGTTTGCAAATGGAGGGCATCAGCGAGTAAAATAGTGTTATTGCACCATGTTATAATGATAAATGATCCTTTGAGCATGAACACTGGGAAAGATTTTAAAAAGACTTTCATGCATAATATATCTTATAGATTTTAATCTAGCTTTACATTACCAGTTTTATGCCTTTAATCAACTGTAAATATATTGATGGCGAGAGTCCGGTGGTTATTCGGATGAGGGAAGGCCAGAAGAAACAATCTTCAGATACATTTTCAAACCAATGATTTAAGAAAAAGGAGGAATTTCCATAAGAGGACAATATGAATTTATATCAAATTATTATGGTTCTGGTGGATTGAGATTATGCCTTTTTCATACAAGCTTGCTGTTATTTTGATACTGCACCTCTTGTGGATATTTTCAGTTTCTAAACCCAAAGGCTTTATTGATAATCTTTCAGTTTCCAAACCCAAAGGCTATATTAATAATCTCATCATATCAGACAGAAGAGGTGTTAATTCATTAGTTTGGCTCCCAGCACCAATTTTTCTATTAATTAGAATAGTTTTCATAACCATGTGTCTTATATTCAACAATATGAAATTGTACTGACAATTCATTAGAGAAATTAGACAACTGACCATGATTGTAACACTTCTGATTAACTGCAGGCAAGTCCATAAAAGAAGAAAGAACACAGAGAAGAAATCACAATGTATACATTACACACACACACACACACACACACACACACACATATATTCTTCAACTCTAACTTATATATCGAGTTATATTTTGAGTTATGCTCAGCTTTTATACATTTAATATTTTTTAAATAATATTATGAATCCTTTATATTGTAATTATGAATATTTGGGAAAGTCATAGAAAATGTTTTGGTCAAAAGCAGTGAATCCTGAAGTAAATAACTCCGTGAGAGCAGCATATGTTTGTTACATTCAAATATAACACACACTCATAATCTCCATCATCCATGCAAGCTTTTAAAGCTATAACATCTGTGATTCAGTATTGTGATGGCTAAGGCCACACTTCATAAATATGTTGTTAATTGTTTTATTGTCGTTTATTTGTCTGTTTGTTTATACATTTGTGTATCTAGTTTAGTCTTTTAGGATATGATTTACCCAAAATATTTTGTGTTAGAGGTGTATGTTGACTCTTTATGTGAGTATGAAAGATCTAAGAGCGACACAGTTAATCACTAGAGTGCACGCTAGTGATTGAATGAAAATCACAACTAGACAGGAATGGGTTTAAACTTTTTATTTAATGATTGGAAGTGTGTATCTTACCGTTGGTTCCGCCGGGTTCCATGACTGCAGCATGGAACAAAGGCTTGTCATTAAAAGAGCGCGGCATTTCCTGATGTCCTTTATATCCTTTGTTAGGAATTATGGGAAATGTAGTTGGGGACCGTCTGGGTTTGGTTTCCTTTGTTTTTGGATGTTATGTATAAAGTCTATTCAAATGTTTTAGTTTAATTTCGTTATTGTTTTGATAAAGGTAATTTCATAAACTTATAAAGTTTATTTACGCATATATATATTTTTCTTTTTCTCTTTGAGGTATGAGGTATTACATTTTGGATTGTAAAACATTGAGACCCCTGTACTTATAAAATGGTTTGGTCTGACTGGTTAAAAGGGTTGAATTTTGATGGCTGAGTTAGTTCTGGTGAGGGATCCCTGGAGAAACATCTGAGGTCCAGAACTCAGTAATGTGCTGGTCTTTCATTTATTTGTTTTGTGTGTGAGATTTTCTCATTTTTCCCCTGCACATTTGTGATCAGTACATTTGGCAGTGAATAAACCAGAAATTTTGAAACCTCTATGAATGTCTCCTGAAAATTACTGGAAGAACCCTGACAAGATGGTGGCAGCAGTGGGATTCTGTCCAAAAGGAGGCCGCATAGAGTGAGTCCAGTTGGAGAAATGGCGCCCAAGAAAGCAGTAGACGGGCTGTGTTCTTTGACCCATGTTTGCAAGTCTGGATTAAGCATCCCAAGAACTGCTCAAGGATCATTAGCTCTCCGATCTCCGGCTCGTTCTCTCTGCTGGCCTCACCCATTTTTGATATAAGTCTTTCAATCGAACATACAGCTCTTTAGGGTCTCCTCTTCCAGCACCTCCATAGCACGAAATCTCTGTCGGTGCGTCTCATGGTTGATGGAATACTTCTTCAAGATCGCATCTTTTACTTGCGCATAGTCAAGTGCATCTGCAACATCCATGGCCACATATGCGCTGCGTGCCTTGCCGGTCAGCAATGGAATGAGTCTAATGGCCCAGTCTCCCCTTGGCCATCGGCAAACCTCAGCAATCCGTTCAAAGCGTGGTTAAATAATGCTCGATGTCGTCCGACTCACACAATTGTTGCATCTTTGGGTCCTGCAGCGCATATCCCTGGCCCATATTACGGAGCCAATAGAAACTCTTGACGATTCCTATGATTTGAGTTAGAACATTTAGCAAGAGCATGCAACAAGGTTGTATATAAGGACTAGAGAGTAGATATGTTCAGCCTCCTCAACAAATCATGTAGTCTATCAAGCAACTAGGTAGTAACCACCTTTTCAAGACACGTAAAAGTTTAAACTCATGATGAATTAAAAATCAAAAACCCATTGATTCAGAATGATGTAACGGGCAGTTCACAGACACGCAAACTAATGCAAGTTTTAGGATTAGTTCCTGCAGCACTCTATTGAACTATCACACATTTTCTCCTGGTTATATATCTTTCCCAGGAGCATGTTGTGGTATGGAGACATGCAATGAAAAACAGCTGCTAAGACATCACAGCCAAATCAGTTATTAATCTTCTATCTTTGATTGACAAATCCATTAATTACTCAAATGCATTTTATATACAGGAACAAACCAATTACCCTGTTAAAGATAGTATTTAAACATACTTGCCAAGACACGTTTCAATGTTATTGGATACCACAAAGTTACAGATCTGACTTACATTAGCATTACTTCAATTATAGAAAACATGTCACATATTCTGTCAGCTATAAACAAGTATCAACACAAAACAACTTCTGTGACAAAATGAGCATCAGAAAGAAAAATCAATAGAGTACACAAATAAATGCAAGACGGAAGAGCAGTAACAGTATGTTAATACTGCTATGACGCCTTCGCTATTGAATTAGATGAGCATTTTAAGATTTCATACGTTTTAAGAGTAGAAAGAGACTGCATCAGTTCACTGCTTTCTTCATTATTTTGCAATTCTGACATTGTAATTGGTTTAGGATAGCTAGAACCGGCAGGAGCAAACTTCTACAATCTTGGGTTCATGTTCATCTGAGGGTTTGTATTTCTTTACCTTAAATGACTGCAGTGACAGGCCTTTCGTTCTCTCCATTCTCTTCATCACTTGCTCTACTCATCTGGCACTAACACTAACAGCTTCAGAAAAATTACAGGCCAGAACCGCACATAGTCAAGGTGAAAAACAAGTGATACAAAAGCTATAACAGCTATTTCAGTGACAGAGTGGCTATGCTCTCTCTGGACCGATAATAACTGAGAAACAAGCTTTTGTTGCCATAAAAGGTAAACGTTTTACCATGAAGGTGAAAGCATGTGAAATTCAAATGCATACACCTTAAGAGTAAACACAGTGATTTATACAAAAAAGGTAGTAAAGGACTTCAGAAAGCGTTTATGGAAAAGGAATGATTTCTTCAAGCAGAGCTGATGTCAGGTGCGGTACAGCAGGTACTCACAAAAGTGTGTGTTTTAAAGATGTCACATGGTCCACTAGTGCAAACTTTGTCCCCTTCCAGGCCGATCACTCGTTTACAAATGTTCATTTTTGGATCAAAAGGACTTTTGGCTATTACAATATCCCCTCTGGAAGAATGTAACATGTGAGGTCAAAATAAATCAGATTCTGCATGACAGTATTATCAATAAAAGTCAAATAGAGGCTAAAGTAAGCATTTCATACTCACTTTTGTAATCGACAGAGGTGGCGGCTTACTCGCTCTGAAAAGACCACGTCGTGGTTAGTGATGGTGGGCTCCATGGAAGGCCCTGAACACTGTTGTAGGAGAATTCAACTTTTATATGTATTTATTTTACTGTTAGTGGGAATGCTTTGACCAAACAGCTCCAAGAAACTTACCGATACAAATTCGCCAATATACTCAAAGGCACAGTGAGCGCAGCCATACTGACGGTGTAACCGAAAAAGCTAATCGTCTTCCCACGAAACCGAAACATCCTGCCAGTCTTCAGAAATGCTGAAATAAAAAAGAGTCTACATTTACAAACAATTATTCTCAACCAAAACTGATTTTGCCATAAAGGTGATATTGTCAACCACCACCAGTTTGAAATTGAAATTGAAAATTAAATCTGGTTTTCAGGAAGAGTAACAAGAAATTACTGGAGTGGAAATGGAAAAGAGATAATACAATACGGGATTTATCTTATTGTGAGAGATACATCCATGCATACATTAATTTTTTTTTAACACAAGCTTGTCCTTTTTAGTCAAAATATCATCACCTGCATACAAATTCCGCATGTGTAAATTATAGTATTTAAAAAATTGACTAGTTAAAGAGGTATCTGAATGGCTAGTTGAATTGATTTAGAGATATCCACCAGACACTCTTCACTGGTATTTCATAACATCCTTGGAGAAGATTTTAGCATGCTAACAGTTTTACAAAAAGTATACTTTTGTATGTTAAAAAACATTTTCAGTAACTGAAATAAAGCTTAAATAAAATAAAATATAAACATTACATGAAAAATGTCAGCTAAATAAATAATTTAAGCTAAATCAATCTTAGAAATGTTGAAAATTAAAAATAACAGACATAAGTTTATAAAGAAGACCTGAAGTAAAACATTATATTAATAACTACTATAACAGTATAAACAATACTAAAATAACACGGGTGTATGGTAGATTCAAGACCCTGAATTTAGGAATATAACATCATATTACCATTTTGTATTAATTATTGTATTACTAGTTGACCATTAACCCATTCTTAATGAGAACCACATCTCTGGAGCACGTGCTCTAACCACTACACTGCAACTCCAAACGAACCTTACATTTGTATGGAAATTCTCAATTAGAAATCTTACTCAATGACAAAAACTGATGGCACATGCCTGTGCCAGCGGGTCGAAAGAGGGGTTTAAACACTTTGTCACTGAGGTGGTGTTGGTGGGGAAATGCACCTCACACATTTAATGGCTAAAGGTTAAAACTGTGAAACCAAAGTGATCATTAGAGATGGTGTTTCATTCTCAGGAGCCTCTACAACCCATCAACAAGACACAAAGAGTGACCCCTGGGCGACAGACCCTGTCTCAGACAGCCCAATCTACACCTGTGGGAGCAGGTGACAGCGCTAGCATGCAGGCACAGGTTCATCTCCTCAAGCTGAAAAAAGAGAGTTACGCTATGGCCATAGCAACAGAACATGAGGTCTTTTGTTTGTCCTCGCACCCCAGCACTTTAACTGATAAAACTGTGCTGCGTTGTCTGAATAAACAGTCCATCCTCTCTCAAACTATTGACTTTTCCTTGGCCATCAAGCCAGCAGCGTGCGGGAGTCAATAAAGGTTGTGTTTGTATGTTTGTACACTTTTAAAGGAAGAGTTCACCTCATATTGACTCACATCAGGTCATCCAAGATATAGATGTGTTCATTTCTTCATCAGAACAGATTTGGAGAAATTTAGCATTACATTACTTGCTCACCAATGTATCCACTGCAATGAATGGGTGCCATTTAGAATGAGAGTCTAAACAGCTGATAAAACATCACAACAAACCACAAGTAATCCACAGGACAGCAGTCCACCGCAGTCTTATAAGAAATAAAGGCATCGTTAAGGCATTTGAACTTCTAGCCAAAATCCCAGTCCCTAATCCAAGCTTCCGCCACTGGAAAAAGTTCTCCTGTTGTCCTCTCCCATGAAATACATGCATACATATGCTTAGAACTGTTTTCGCTTGTAAACTCTGCTTGATCTGTGCATAATTCTCTCCGGCTTCAAAAAACACAACTTTTTTACTGGAAAAAGCTAAATTATGGATAGATGACTCTTTATTTTAGCCAGAAGCAATGGTTTTAAGTTAAATATTTCTTAATGATGGATTTGTTTATTACAAACATGCAGCTTTTCGTGTCACAATATGTTAATTGATGTACTGTAGCCATGGCAGTTACTTGCTTTTATCAGTAGGACTCTCATTCTGATGGCACCCATTCACTGCAGAGGGTCCATTGGTGAGCAAGAAATGTAATGCTTTCTCCAAAAAAACTCATCTACATCTTAGATGGCCTGAGGGAGGGAAGCAAATTCAAACATTTTGGTGAACTACTTCTTTAAAAATAAGGGTTCCAAAAAAGGTTTTTATAGCAATAGAAGAACCATTTTGGGTTCCCAAAAGAACCTTCTGTTCAAAGGAAAGATTCCATGGAATTCTTCATGGAACCATCAATGCCAATAAAGAGTGTTGATTTTTAAGAGTGTACACATCCACAGAACCTCACTTGGCAGAGAAACTGCTCAAAAGATAACCCAACACTTCAACGGTGTGACGTTTGTCAGTTTTCGAGCTGCTTTCCAATAAGAAACTCTGAAAATCAAGCTCTTGCATGATTAGAAAACAAATCATCAGAGGAACAACTTCACTGGATGTCCAATGAAGGATAAACCTCAATCTTTTCTCTTGAAACAAACCAAAAGTATTAAGGCAGCCAAGCAGAAACTGAGCGAAACCGAGCCCTATCCCAAAAGCCCCTATTGCCTCGGGAATGACATCTCCAATATGGGAATTAATCCTCCTGTCCCCTACTTCCTCCATCTCAGTCCCAGGCCAAGTGTCAGGTGTCTGTCTCTGTGTGTCATGGAAAGTGCTACACCTAATCCCATTACCCACCAGCCATCTCCTCACCCCATACCTCTGTCCCCTGCTCCCCTCTCTTTCCAATCCAGTCAGACATCGAATCCACACCTTTGAATCCTCATAATTACGTCTGATACCCCCAACACAAACAGGGTGTACGAGAGTTAGCTGCTCTACCCAAAGGCCCCCTCCGTCCAGGGATGTTTCTGCCTGACTGGATGTAGTCGTATCTCAGGGAGGCAGTGAAAGGGCCAGCTGTTGTTTTGCTTATCAAACTCCAGGGTGGGGCGAAAAAACTATTGTTTCTGAGCCGTTTGCCCAGGCACCTAAACTATAACATATATGCTCACCTAATAAACCTCTATAAAGCATATTTTGGGATGTACAATACAGAGTAACTGTTAGCTACAGGGATGAGCAAAATGAAATATTTGACTAGGCAGTCTGAATGACTAATAACTCTTCAGGAAACCCTGTATAATTTGCTGATTTTGGTTCACCTGGTCCTGATCTGACACATTTTTAGACGGCAATCACATAAGTTCAAAACAGGGTTCTGCAGGTGTATTTAAAAATAATATTTGATCTTAAGAAACACAACACTCAAGGGGTGAGGCTCTCAAAAACAGCTTAACATTTATCTGTTTGAATGTATGGCTTTAACACCATTCAGATTCTGATAAAAACAAAGGATTTTGATCCAGAACTTTATTCCCTCCAGTTCTATCCATCAATTTCCTTCAAACTGATTGGATCTCTCTCATTCTCGTCCTGACCTCAAGAGACTGTCTGTCGCTCATAATGCAGCCCAACTCGCAAAATGTGTGGCGGAGAACACAGCATCCCCAACTACATCTAGTCGTCCAATCACCAGCACTGTCACTGTTGTGGGCGTCCAGCATAGGTGAGGATTATGGATTTAGCATAATAAGATTAATGATATCAAGAGACAGTCCATATGCGGCCGCCTGGTTTTCCACTGGCACCCTGTGTGTGTGTGTGTGTGTGTGTGTGTGTGTGTGTGTGTGTGTGTGTGAGAGGCTGGGTGAGTCAGCTGCTTGGAATCAAATGGAGTTTAGCCAAAATCAAACAGACATTCAGACAATTGAGATTAAATCTCTATTTCTGAACATTCCCATGTGTGTTCGGAACAAGCACTATCTGCCACATGATTCCCTGGGTGGGGAAGTGACGGAACCAAAATGAATTTCATCTAACAATTGGATAATTACTCCAAGTCTCCCCTAAATCCAGGATTACACCGTACAATGTATATTTGCTACACAGAGTCACATAGAGCATCTCTGGAGAGCCATCTGTGGCCCCGGACCCCCTAAACCCATAATGCAACAGAAGGGAGAAAGGGTTCCCAGAGAGTTCAGAAGCAGGTGGCATCAAAATGCTCTTTTAATCCTATAAATCTGCTGTAAAACAAACATTTGAAATTGAACAAATCTCTTGAGACAGAGCTGCTATCAATGTTGTATTAGCAGCATTCAATCTGATAAACAGCTCTAAATAATATTATTTACAGTTTAAAATTTGGCCACAAGACTTGTTGATTTAAGTTTATTATAACATATTTACATGGCAAATGCTTTTCCATTTCACGTGAGAACTCAATAACTAAAAAGAACAGCAAGTGCTTTGAAAAAATAAAACAAGCTGTTGCATCTTGAACTCAGGACATGGACATTGCATTATTATGGCAGGTGAAGTGAAACAAGTTGTGAAATAGCATTTAACTATTAAAATATGTGAAATAGTTCAAAAGATCCTGCTATAAATCCTCAGATCCATCAGTCTTATACCTTATTGTCACCATTTAATTAACAATGATCTGGAAAATATATTTTTTCCTGAAATAACAAAACTGAAATTAAAACAGCCAAAAGACATTCTGTGAGACGTGATAATTAAGAACCTTTTGGCATTAAAAACTTATTTTATTTTGCACAGTGTTGGCCAAATATTTTTGGAGGCTGAAATCTGTAGGCTACATATAAAATTATGATAATCTACTTCATATATAAATGTATTACTTAGAAAATCAAATTATATATATATTTTAAACACCAGTCAAAAATAGTTTAAAATATTGCAGTGAAATACATAGATATCCCTTTACGAGTCAGTAACAATGAAATATATACTGCAAACACCTGGTATATAAAGCAAAGCGTGCAAACACCAATCCATGCATTGGGACTGATGTCACACTTGTGTAAAGGTCACAATGACTCCATGCCACCATCTAATGTGCTAACACTCCGCTGACCTCCTGAAATAGCAAAGAAAATAAACAGCAGCCCAGGTGACACTGGAAAGCAGGCTGGAATTCTGAGCACCATTGTTCATGATTGCCAGACATTCAGAATGAAAATTAGTACAAAAAAAGGTTAAGAAAACAATAAATAGATTGTATTAAATATATATATATATATATATATATATATGCTAATTTATAATACACTACCGGTCGAAAGATTGGAATAATTATTTTATTGTATGTCTTTGAAAGATATTCGTGCACCAAGGCTACAATTGTTTTTATCTCTTTTCTATTTTAATATTTTATCAAATGTAATGTATTCCTGTGATGGTAAAGTTGAAACATCATTACTTAAGTCTTCAGTGTCACATGATCCTTCAGAAATCATTCTAATATGTTGATTTTCGAAAACATGAAAAATCTTATTTCAAACTTTTGATTTGTTGCATATATACTGTACTATAAAATATTTTTGTTTGTTTGATTTTTTACGTTTTGAATGGTCATACATACTGGGATTTAGAGAGGCAATAAAAAAATATTAAATTGTTTAAACTTGAAATATTTTAAACTTTAAAATACCCTGAGCAAAAAGAGAGGAACTCAATCCCAAGGCCTGCTTCACAGCTTCTTATCACAGTCCATCTGAATTTAGACATACATGAGGAGCTTCTGTGGGACTTAAGAAGATTACACAGATTCGAATAGTGTTAACTAAGACGCGTTCCCCCGAGAACCCAGATGGAAGGAAGCTGAGGAGGGAGACCTCTCTGGTGTTCTCGATCTGTGTAGCAGAAGGCAGCTGAGGGTGGCCTCGCATTGCTCTCTTTGTTCTCATTGGTCCTTCATGTCCAGTGAAAGGGATCGGAGAACCTGGAGATTTGGTAATCGGGAGGCTATCAGCGCAGCTATCAAAACGAGGCTGGCACCTGGTCGGTTGATGGAGGACAGATGTCTGCATGCATGACATAAAGGATTCTTTCTCCATCACTTGATTTTTACAACAGTCCAATGGAAATCAAATGAATTTTAAAAGTCAGATAATGACTAAAGCCAATTACAGAGTCAATCCCCATAAATATGAACAAAAGCAAAGCGATTTCAAAGGATGCTGAGCTAGTTCTGTTACAATGACGTGACATAAATAGACTAATCTTTATTGAAATGACCTTTGACTGCAGTCTGAACCCAAGAGGGAGCTGAAAGGCAAACAGATCTCGTCCCAAGTTAGGCCTTCTGTTTTGGCTAAAAGTGAAATCTTACAATTCTCTATTCACTAAATGCCCGTCCCTAGCACCGATTTCTTTTTAAAATTAGCCTGCTTTGTTTTTAACATTATAGATAGGCCTATCTTTTATTTCATATTGGAAAAAAATCCAGATTAATGCAGTTTTCAGAGCAGAGAGTAAAATGACCTTCCTGTGGGTCACAAATAATAGTAACCACAGCCCTATAATTGTCCTGGCATCCAAGATTATTACTTTCCTTTCAACACTAACGCAAACAAACCTTCCGCAGATGACAATCTAACTTCCCTTCTGAGCAATGCCACTATATTCTTAACCTCAGATTGTGGTGGCAGAGAGAATCACATTGGGGAAACCCAAACAAGCTGCTCAGGAAACATTTGACATGTTATGACTGTTAGTATTAGCACTGTGTGGAACAATCAGATATGAGCTGATAAAGCTGACATCATAAAAATAACATAAGCGATACCAGCATCTGGACAAGCTAAAAAGAGCACCTCAACAATAAATATACCTGTTTAGAGGATACATAGAATTTTAATGTACAGAAGCTGGGGGACTTTTCTGAATGGCCAAAATATCATTGATAAGACGAAAGGACACATTATATTATCCCATCTATAAATTAATTACAAGTCTGTAAATATATTGATGTTAAATACTGATTTACATATATCTTATTACGTGAGAAACTACCACAACAATAAGGATATTGGTATGGGTCAAAGATGAGACGTCCCATTTTGGTGGCCGCATCAAATTAAATTGATAAAATCTTTATATACACAGAAAGCATATTAAACACAAGTGTGCAAAATTCTACTTGAATGTTTCAGATAACTTCTGTGAAAAAAAGTCAAAATATGGGTGAAAAAATAATCCTTTGGCATTCTGCAAACCAGATATTTTTATGCAAAAATGAAACAACATGCTTATTCTGAACTATGCTTATTAAAATATACAAATATACATTTTTTTCAGGCTTCTTTGATTAATAGAAAGTTCAAAACAAACAGTATTTGTTTCAAATACAAATCTTTTGTAACATTATACACGTCTTTACGGTCATATTTGATTAGTTGATTAGTATTTAAACTGCTTGGTTCTTGTTTTAAATCGGGAAAAGCAGATTAGTCACCAGAAGAAACAGACGTCAGCTTGTGAGTGTGTCTTTAATACTTGTTCATAGATCTGTTGTTTATATTATTTACTTGCTCCTAGGAAGGAATATTTCGTTTCCTACCTATTTGTAGTCTGCATTTTCGTTGGTTGAATAGTTTTGATTGCACTTACTGGTAAATATAATCATTTGCGCCCATTGCTCCTTGGGCAAGGTGTTAGTTTCGTCTCGAGCCATTAGCACTCTGTTAGGCTTATTGGCTGGGCTAATCAGAAGCCGTTCACAGCGACTGTTGGAGTATTTAAACTGCTTGGTTCTTGTTTTAAATCGGGAAAAGCCGATTAGTCACCAGAAGAAACAGACGTCAGCTTGTGAGTGTGTCTTTAATACTTGTTCATAGATCTGTTGTTTAAATTATTTACTTGCTCCTAGGAAGGAATATTTCGTTTCCTACCTATTTGTAGTCTGCATTTTCGTTGGTTGAATAGTTGTGATTGCACTTACTGGTAAATATAATCATTTGCGCCCATTGCTCCTTGGGCAAGGTGTTAGTTTCGTCTCGAGCCATTAGCACTCTGTTAGGCTTATTGGCTGGGCTAATCAGAAGCCGTTCACAGCGACTGTTGAAGTATTTAAACTGCGTGGTTCTTGTTTTAAATCGGGAAAAGCCGATTAGTCACCAGAAGAAACAGACGTCAGCTTGTGAGTGTGTCTTTAATACTTGTTCATAGATCTGTTGTTTAAATTATTTACTTGCTCCTAGGAAGGAATATTTCGTTTCCTACCTATTTGTAGTCTGCATTTTCGTTGGTTGAATAGTTTTGATTGCACTTACTGGTAAATATAATCATTTGCGCCTCCATTGCTCCTTGGGCAAGGTGTTAGTTTCGTCTCGAGCCATTAGCACTCTGTTAGGCTTATTGGCTGGGCTAATCAGAAGCCGTTCACAGCGACTGTTGGAGTATTTAAACTGCTTGGTTCTTGTTTTAAATCGGGAAAAGCCGATTAGTCACCAGAAGAAACAGACGTCAGCTTGTGAGTGTGTCTTTAATACTTGTTCATAGATCTGTTGTTTATATTATTTACTTGCTCCTAGGAAGGAATATTTCGTTTCCTACCTATTTGTAGTCTGCATTTTCGTTGGTTGAATAGTTTTGATTGCACTTACTGGTAAATATAATCATTTGCGCCCATTGCTCCTTGGGCAAGGTGTTAGTTTAAATCGTCTCGAGCCATTAGCACTCTGTTAGGCTTATTGGCTGGGCTAATCAGAAGCCGTTCACAGCGACTGTTGGAGTATTTAAACTGCTTGGTTCTTGTTTTAAATCGGGAAAAGCAGATTAGTCACCAGAAGAAACAGACGTCAGCTTGTGAGTGTGTCTTTAATACTTGTTCATAGATCTGTTGTTTATATTATTTACTTGCTCCTAGGAAGGAATATTTCGTTTCCTACCTATTTGTAGTCTGCATTTTCGTTGGTTGAATAGTTTTGATTGCACTTACTGGTAAATATAATCATTTGCGCCTCCATTGCTCCTTGGGCAAGGTGTTAGTTTGCCTCGAGCCATTAGCACTCTGTTAGGCTTATTGGCTGGGCTAATCAGAAGCCGTTCACAGCGACTGTTGGAGTATTTAAACTGCTTGGTTCTTGTTTTAAATCGGGAAAAGCAGATTAGTCACCAGAAGAAACAGACGTCAGCTTGTGAGTGTGTCTTTAATACTTGTTCATAGATCTGTTGTTTATATTATTTACTTGCTCCTAGGAAGGAATATTTCGTTTCCTACCTATTTGTAGTCTGCATTTTCGTTGGTTGAATAGTTTTGATTGCACTTACTGGTAAATATAATCATTTGCGCCTCCATTGCTCCTTGGGCAAGGTGTTAGTTTCGTCTCGAGCCATTAGCACTCTGTTAGGCTTATTGGCTGGGCTAATCAGAAGCCGTTCACAGCTGTTTTCACTCTATTCTCTTAATTAGACTGTGTATTTATGTAATGTCTGAGGCTGACGCGGAAGCGTCTGCGGAAGCGTTCAGCCTGCTCGTGTGAAGACAGACGAGTGTAAAGACAAGCGACTTTTTCCTGTGCGACTTTACCCGAGCAACGATACCGGCAACGCATTCAGGTATATTTTTTCCTCCCTTCCCTCACACACTCTCCTTTGCTATCCTCTATACTTCCACCTCTATCATGTGTTTCAAAACCATTCCGGTTGTCTCTCGACCACGCTCTAACATCACACGCAGACGGCAACGTAATCCTGCTAACCTGCGCCCCATCTCTACATCTTCTACTTCACCTCTTTCTTTCTCTATGGCTCTCTGGAATTGTCAGTCAGCTGTCAACAAAGCAGACTTCATTTCCGCTTTTTCTTTACAATCCACTCTCAGCATCTTGGGCTTGACTGAGACCTGGATTCGTCCAGAAGACTCAGCAACTCCAGCTGCCCTCTCTAACAATTTCTCTTTCTCTCACACCCCACGTCAGGTTGGCGGGGTGGGGCACTGGTCTGCTCATTTCAAATAATTGGAAATACTCAACCCACTTGCCCCTATGCAATTACAACTCATTTGAATCCCATGCGATTACTGTAATGGCTCCTATAAAACTCCAGATTGTGGTAATCTACCGTCCCCCTGGTCAAATTCTAGCCCCCTTCCTAGAGGAGCTGGATGGGTTGCTGTCCTCTTTCATGGAGGATGGAACTCCACTCTTAGTTTTTGGCGATTTCAACATTCATCTAGAAAAGCCTTATGCTACAGACTTTCATTCGCTCTTAGCTTCATTTGATCTCAAACGCCTTACCACTACTAGCACTCACAAATCAGGCAGCCAACTTGATTTAATTTACACACGCGATTGTACTGCAGATAACATTCTGGTACAACCACTACATATCTCTGACCATTTCTTTATTAAATTCACATTACACTTTGCTACCCGGGTGCCACCAACCCCCTTACCGGTTACTTTTAGACGAAACCTACGCTCCCTTTCTCCCTCAGATCTTTCCTCTGTAGTATCCTCCTCTCTTCCCTCACCTACACATTTCTCATCTCTGGATGTGAATGCTGCTACTGATACTTTATGCTCTACTTTAACCACTTGTCTAGATGACATTTGTCCTCTCTCCTCCAGGCCAGCACGGACTGCCCCTTCTAACCCCTGGTTATCTGATGTTCTTCGTGAACATCGGACCACACTCCGAGCGGCAGAGAGAAAATGGCGAAAATCAAACGAGCCGTCGGACCTGAGTATGTATCAATCGTTTCTTTCATCTTTCTCTGCTGAAGTCCACACTGCCAAATCGTCACATTTCCATAACAAGATCAACAATGCTCCAGATATGCGTGATCTCTTCAGAACATTTAATTCTCTCCTCTGTCCCCCTCCACCACCTCCCACCACTTCTATCACAGCTGATGACTTTGCAACTTTTTTTACAAACAAAACTAAAACAGTCAGCAGTCAGTTTTCACCTCCACTCACACAGGACCCCCAACCAACTAGATCCACTGCTCAAACTCCCATCTTCTCCTTCTGTCCCCTCACTGAGGCGGAAGTATCCAAACTTCTCCTCTCCAGCCATCCTACAACATGTCCTCTAGACCCTATCCCCTCACACCTTCTCCAAGCAATCTCTCCCGCACTCCTACCAGCACTCACACACATTATCAACACATCTCTCCTCACAGGCATCTTCCCCACTGCATTCAAGCAGGCTCGGGTAACCCCACTGCTCAAAAAACCTACATTAAACACTTCTCTTAGAAAACTACAGACCTATCTCTCTCCTTCCATTCATTGCCAAAACACTCGAACGAGTTGTCTTTAACCAGGTCTCATTGTTTCTTTCACAGAACAACAAACTGGACACTAAACAGTCAGGTTTCAGGAGTGGCCATTCAACTGAGACTGCGCTACTATCGGTCACTGAAGCCCTGCAATTGCAAAAGCCAATTCCAAATCATCAGTCCTCATTCTGCTGGATCTCTCTGCCGCTTTTGACACTGTCAATCATCAGATCCTCCTGTCCACCCTCTCATCACTGGATATCACTGGGATTCCACTTCGCTGGTTTGAATCCTATCTCACTGGTCGGTCTTTCAGGGTGGCCTGGGGAGGGGAGGTATCCAAAGCACATAAATTGGTCACTGGGGTTCCCCAGGGATCGGTTCTTGGACCCCTCCTCTTCTCCACATACACTACATCACTGGCTCCCATCATACAGGCACATGGCTTCTCCTACCACTTCTATGCTGATGACACACAGCTCTATCTCTCATTTCGACCAGATGATCCAACGGTAGCTGCACGGATCTCAGGCTGCCTGGCGGACATCTCGGCATGGATGAAAGAACACCACCTACAGCTCAACCTGGCAAAGACTGAGCTTCTTGTCTTCCCTGCAACTCCAACTCTACAGCATGACTTCACGATTCAGTTAGGTTCATCAACAATTACCCCATCAGCTTCGGTCAGAAATCTTGGTGTAATCTTCGATGACCAGCTGACCTTCAAAGAGCACATTGCAAAGACTGCTCGATCTTGCAGGTTTGCACTACACAACATCAGAAAGATCAGGCCCTTTCTGACAGAGCATGCTGCACAACTTCTTGTCCAGGCCCTTGTCATTTCTAGACTGGACTACTGCAATGCTCTTCTAGCTGGACTTCCATCAAACACAGTCAAACCTCTACAAATGATTCAGAATGCAGCGGCACGACTGGTCTTCAACGAGCCCAAGAGAGCCCATGTTACACCTCTCTTTGTCTCCTTGCACTGGCTACCAGTTGCAGCTCGCATCCAGTTCAAGACACTGATGCTTGCATATAGAACAATCACAGGCTCAGCACCCACCTACTTCCACTCACTATTACGAACTTACATCCCTCCAGAAGCCTGAGATCTGCTAGTGAGCGCCTCGTGGTACCATCACAGAGAGGCTCAAAGTCACTCTCCAGAACATTCTCTTTCACCGCTCCTGGCCGGTGGAATGATCTTCCCACCCCATCCGAATGCTGGATCCCTGTCAATTTTCAAGCAACAACTGAAAACTCATCTCTTTCAACTCTACTTGACTATCTAAAAAAAAAAAATTCATTTTTTCAAAATCTTCATCTTTCTCTCCTTCCCTTGCTAGCTTGTACTTATTTGAACAATGCCTGAGACTTGGTGTTATTGGCACTTCCTCTGTATGTTTGCCTCTTCAAGATTAATCGCTTTATGTACTCCCCAATTGTAAGTCGCTTTGGATAAAAGCGTCTGCTAAATGACTAAATGTAAATGTAAATGTAGTTTAATGCGTCCTTGCTAAATACAATTATATATTAATCTTTAAAATAACACGCTTACAATGACAGCTTCAGTTTTACAATCTGGTTATGAAAGAAGCAATGATCTGTTCACTACATTTCTTGTCTGAAGTACAAGGGTATCATGCTTTTTGTGTTATTATGGCTCAGGTGGTTCAGTTTCAACATCGATATCAGGATATACTGCAGGAATGCCATGCGTGATGGAATTATAATAAATGCTACAGTAATTGAACAGTAATCCTACCTGATTCATGTTCACTGACAGCGAGATATTTTTGTTTCTTGATCACACGTTCACTACGCAGCTGCAGTCAACCTTGAACTCCATTGCATCATCATCTTTGAACAAGTCTTCCTCTGATTGGCTAAGAAAACAACAATTCAGTCGCTGATTGGCTGTAGCGTCACCAGCGTTGCTGTCAACACCAGAAAAACATGGCGGCTCCCATGAGAGGCATGGCTGGATCCACCAGCATAGGCAACACAACTAGTTTTCATAAAAAAACCCGCAGCAAACTAGTTTCTATCCCTGGTACAAGACCATCTGTACAGAACGGACAGCTCTTAGTATCATCTGGCGTCAGCTCGCTTGACTACGTGATTGGTTAGTACAATTCACTCGGGTTAAGCCCACTGTCAAGTGGATGTGCACTATATTCATATTTTTGCACTCCACTTTATCGTCTATGTATATTAGTAAATCTAGAAAGACTTCCCCATTAATAGACTTTTTTTCTGCACCACTTTTCACACTTAATGTATGCAAGTTGTATATTGTAAGACCTCATAGAGAAATACATTGATTGAAATACTACACTCAAAAAGAATACACAATATATATTATATAGCATAATACTATATTTCTATATTTAAGTTTGAAATAAAGCTCATTGCTTAGCTTACCCACAGTATATTGATTGCATCTAATTTAAAAGTTAGACATTTTAATAATAATAAGGCAAAATGTTATCTGGTAAGGGCATTTTTTATTTTAATGCAGGTGTACATGAGCTTTTCTGGTTAAGTTATGGGCATACTTCTGTCTTTTTCAGTGTATGGTATTGGTTGATGGTTAGATAAACTACATTATTGTGTTTTGTCATTCAAACATATGCACTGTTCTGTAGGTGGTGGCCTGGCAGTTGGAACTCTGCTGCTTGTAGGTAAGCAATGAAGCAATGTCTTTATACTGTCATGTCAGTAGGTTGTTGAAGTTATTATTTCTGGCTATTATGTTTGCACTCAGCCAATGTTTTGCATGTCATTATGGGTAATAATTAATAACAATATGGGTAAGATATTTGATTACTAAATATAATGTTTTGTGTACAGTACAAAACTAAAGCCAATGAAACACAGAAGCGTCTAACCAGATGTGCAAATAGCAATAGTGTGTGTACATTATATAATTTCTTTGCATTTAAGATGCAAATAGTAATGTAGTTGCAAAACACAAATTACGATTCAGTTGGCTGCAGCTCATTAGATATGGTGATAACTCTTGATTACTAATTGTGTTTTTTTTTATTCTGTAAGGTAAACTGCAGTTTAGAGTAGAGAGGTTAATTTTGAGGATGTTTCTGTTGCTACTTATGTCTTTTTTTTATCATAATGTGACTCTTTACTCTCGTAAATGACTGCCATATATTTTTTTGTTGAATAGGGAATCATTTTGATGTGGCTCATTATTGTCAAAACATATATTCATGAGGATCTTATATCTTTATGGCCTAATTTCTATTCTTTGCATTCTTTTGTCATGTTGAAGTTATTCTTTCACATCATTGAAAGTGGATTGGTCATGGTTCTTTATGATGTATCGAGTCCTGCCTAGGTCACTCATGTCCCCAACACGTGACCCACATGTGTATTAGACAAGTAGATGTTTATACATTTGAAACTGAAAATAAAAGATCTGTTGAAATTGTGTGCTTTATCTAATAAACACCAAACTGCATATTTTTGTCCTTTCAGCTGTTATTAACTTAAAAGTGAAGTGTGTAAGTTTTGTTACAAGTTGTACTAAATCAAATGGTATTTTTTTTATCTTAGTAATTATCAACAGTAGTTAATATAAATGACAGTGTCCCGAGAGGTTGCACATTTAATTCTGATTTGTATTACCGGTGTCATTGTGAATCAGTGGGACTCAGACAGCAAACATATGGAACCAGGAGGGCAGAAGTGTTGACCCAAATTTCCCCTGCAGCTTTGAGTGACTCACTGCACACACACACACACACACTCCTACTGTCTTACACGCATGCTGAAATACGGCTTCCATTATTCTTTCTCCAAAAGAGACGCCCTCTCTTCCCTGCATCAGAAAAGATAGGAAGTCTCTCGATGTCCCACCTCTTGGGTGACTGATATATGCCAGAGTTGTGTTGTCTCTACATCAGAGATATGCATCCCCAAAACATCTCGTCCTGCCCCCGAACCACCCCCGCTAGGCTAATAGCACCCGCAGGTTTCATTTGTAAGGCGCCATAGAAACGCCACCACAATAGGCTTCATTTCGAGTGGGCCCATCTGGGTGTCTTTGTCGGGGCCGCTGAAAGCCACAAAGGCCTGCTGACCTAGAAACACATCAATAAGGGAGAGGGGAGTTCTTCCAATGACAAATTGAAGAACTGAGGAATTGTATTTTTCTTTCATTGGTGATGGAATATGAGAGGCATCCTGGTCTGTGGGCAGAATCGGGGCGAGTACAGGAAATCTCTCCTTCTGTCCTGCTGTTGGAGGAATCCTTCAGAGGTCACGCAGGGGTTTTAGACCTGTGTGGGTTTGGGGGTGTTTGTCAGGAAGGATGGAAGGTTGAAACTGTCAGGGTGTGTTTTTGTGCTGGGGGGGGGCACTCTGTGAGTTTTTCTGAGCTGGCCATTGCTCAACAGGAAGTAATAAAAACAATTTTTGGGTAATTATATCAGCTCTAAACCAATTGGGGCAGTTACTTTGAAATTTAATACGACTAAATATACAAAATGTTGATCAAAAGTGCAGGGTTAATGCTATTTATTTTTAAATAAATTTATATTTGTATTAAAAAATGATGCATTAAAGTGATCAAAAGTGACAGTAAATAATTGTATAAGGTTATATTCATCAGATACACCTGGAACAAAAATACGTCATGGGTTCCACAAAAGTATTACGAATTAATAACTATTTTCAATATTGGCAACAATATTATAATACTATTAATATTAGAATGATTAATAATATTAGACTGAATTCTGGAGGATCATGTGACACTGAAGACTGGAGCAATGATGCTGAAAATTCAGCTTTGATCACAGGAATACATTACATTTTAAAATATATTAACATAAGTTATTTTGAATTGTAATAGTTCAATAATAGCATTTATGTTTTTACTGTATTTAAAAATGCATAAATAAATTCCTCTGTGGGGAGCATAAGAGACTTCTTTCCAAAACATTACAAATATTACAGACCCCAATTATTTTTTATGGTACTCTAACTATTAGATGACATTTATGTAATTCACATAATATAACACATTTTTGTTTTAAGTTTTTTTTTTTTTCTCAGAGCAAAAGGGTTTTCTGATACAAAAACAGATAAGGTAATTTCATTAAAGCATTATTATAATCTTTATTGTATATTATTTATTTAATATTTTGTAAAATTATTATGTTGTATTCAGTATGTTGTATAGCCTACATTGCTATGGAAATGACTTACATAAAATCACGGTTGTTATTTTTTTTACTGAATCATTTTAAAAATGACAAACCAACTTCCTAATATAAATCTATTCAAATGAGATATATTGAATAATTCAGATGGACATGTTTGCTTATTGCCAGCCAAGCAGCTGCCACTGGAATGAATTGGAAATGATAACCTTCTCCCACTATTTTAGACCACCTTGGTGCTTTCAGGGTGCTATTATTTACAAATATTTGTGAAACATGGTAAAAGTAATAGCATTTTGATAGCATTAGTAATCCCTTCTGATTTTTTTCTCACCAATAATTAGAAACATATCTGCATCTAAAGAAAATGCATGTGTGTCTAACTGATTTATTTGAAAATGTATCACCTGAATGTATTTTAGTGTCTAGTGTACATCTGAAATGTCTTTTATAACCTTTTGTTAGTTGTATACCTTGTAGAATTTATTCAGAGATCGCCATGAAAGTTGCCATGATGCATGGCGTTAAAAAGTGAATTAATAAATAAATAAATAAGTGTATCTCAACACCTCAGAATAACAATCAACAAGGTCTACACTGGCAAGCGTTTGTCTGCATGCTTGTATCTGGTTCCATCACTGGAGGTCGTCACAGGGTTGAAGACAAAGTAAAGAAATGGTTTACAGATCGAGACAGGTGATCTCTTCTCTTTAACTCAGTTCAGCTTTGTAACGGACATATGGGTACATTTCCACTACAGGAGGAATTATGTGTCATATTCACACTTTTCACGTACAGTGTAGCTGCTGCTGGATGCTGAATCCATTACAATCACACTGGCCTCGGGTGCTGTGGCCATGTGGCAGGTATCACAAAGCTTCTAGTGTGTTTGGCATCACTAGCAACCTGAATACACAGTTGTTTTCTTATTTGATCTGAGGTTAGTCTTGTTTTTGTTCTCTGTGTTGGGATAGTTACAGTATCTGATGTGTCTCTGACAGTTCTTTTGTCACGAGGTGCATCAAATGGCTCCGCGCTCATGTTTGGGTTGGTAGATGTGGCATTGATGGTGATTCCTGTTCACAGAGGAGGACCGCTATGACAGCTACTCCCGCATGCTGCTCAAGTACTTCCTGGCGGAGGGAGTTGTGTGCGGACATGAACTCTTCCTGGCATCCGCCCGAGATCACCCTGATGAGATCATGCAGGTATGAGCAAAATCAAATCAAGTCTTCACACTCTGCCTGTTTGACACTTTGGGCAGGTTTTTTGGTTCTGGGAACTCCAAATAAATCAAAATCCATTATTTACAGCCGTATTATTTGTATATAACTAGTACCTGGCTCTCAAAACAATAAATCTGGAGAAATCTGTGTCTTTATCATTAAAATGTTTTTCTCAGCATGGGCCAGGAACAGTGTGACCGAACATGACACAATGTCTGTATGTATTATTATGACTGTGCTATATTTCTGTTTCTACTTTTGGTCTAAGGACTCTTACCAGAGTCAAAGGAGTTATTTTATCTGGAAATTATTCATATCTTCTTGCTTCATTTTTTGATCATGCATTTTATTCTATTTTTAATGGCATTTAATTTAAATTTGTCATTCACATCTTTTCTTACTTTATTATTATTATTATTATTATTATTAGTAGTAGTAGTAGTAGTAGTAGTATTAGTATATTTAATTTAATTTATTTGACATTGTACGCATCTTTGCTATTTGACCAAACATTTTATTTTATTATTTATTTAATTATACACATCTTAATCATTCACATCTTGTTGGTTTATTATTTAATCAGACATATTTTATTTTCCATCATTCACAGAGTAAGACTGTAAGGCATCAGTGTGGTCTAAAATGTGCATACTGTTTCTTGTTCTGCATTTAAAAGGTACAACCCTAGGCAGTAGTCATGTCTAGTGTGCAGTGTGCTTTTAAGCAGTACACTAATATTCCATTCCAAACATAGCCAGTGTTTTCTTTCTCTTCTCCTTCCCCATCTAAACTTCCATAGACTGATACATGAATGTTTTTGTGTGAGAGCTCAGGGAGTTACCTGTGAGCGTTAACGAGTCTCACCTTAATGACAGTGGACAGGAGTTTCTCTCTCGCCGGCCCCTGATTGGCCCCCAGTCAACACAAGCTTAATGAGGGCCTGTTGTTGCCCTTCAGACAGTTCCTGCATTGAGCTGTTATTTGTGAAACAGTCTCTGTTTTTTGTTATTGCACGGTCTGTATGAACATTCCCCTGAGGGACACCGTTCCCACCTTCATTTTGTCATTTTTTGGCATTAACGACAGCATCAACCCTGTTGTTTAAACAACAGCTTTTAAAGTGCTAGCACCATTATGATGAGTTTATTCATATCTTGGCCTTATAAATACAGGTCACTGGACATTAATTTCCCTTTTCACAGTGAGCTTTGGCCAAACTACTGGCTTAAACTAGCTTTAGTCTACCTAGATACAGTGTAACGATTCTAGAAACATGAATACCCGCACAAACTCAGTTAAAATATAGATGACATATTTGAGGTAAAATATAGACAATGTATTTGATTTGTCAAATATACATATATGCAGTTATTTAGAAAGGGGTTGATTTATACAACCAACACACTTTTAAAATATATAGTAAATATTATTCCAAATATTTGATAAATGTTGTTTAATATTAAATGCTTCTCCAAAGATTTTCGTAAAGTCAGGTAAAAAGTCTTTCCTTATTCAGATTACATTTATGAACTTTAAACATTTAAGAATTAAATTTCAGTGAGTGCAGAAACGTTATAACAGTAATGCAATGATGTTATTCTGCACATGTTTCTTGTCTAAAATATATTTCTAAATTATTGTTGTTATTAGTAGTTGTAGTATGTCAATTAATCAAGTAATGTTCTGTCTTTTCATATTTTTTAATATAGGAACTCCCTTCTCCAATTGTGGATGATGTTGCCGGCATGAAAATCAGCGAGGGTCAATCTCAGTCAAGTGACCCACAGAATCCAGACACAATGAAAATCGCCTGGCGCTACCAGAACCAACCCAGAGTTCAGGTAAAAGACCATCTGTCGGGAAGTCAGTCCTTTTAATCAGTCAAATATTGAGAAATCAACCACACACATTCACCATGATTATCACATGTTAAAAGTTTTCAATTTGCTGTGTAACGTAGTGGTTCTCAACACATTTTTCTTCAGGACCCAGGCTTATTTTAAAGATCAAGCGACGAACTACACTGAAAAAAACCTGTTTATTATACTATTTGTGACACTGGACCACAAAAGCAGTCTTAGTCGCTGGGGTATATTTGTAGCAATTGCCAAAAATGCATTGTATGGGTCAAAATGATAGATTTTTCTTTTATGCCAAAAATCTTTAGGGTATTAAATAAAGATCATGTTCCATGAAGATATTTTGTAAATTTCCTACCATAAGTATATCAAAACTAAATTTTTGATTAGTAATATGCATTGCTAAGAACTTCATTTGAACAACTTTAAAGATGATTTTCTCAATATTTAGATTTTTTTGCACCCTCAGATTCCGGATTTTCAAATACTTGTATCTCGGCCAAATATTATCTAATCATAACAAACAAATACATCAATGGAAATATGGGTTATTCAGCTGTCATATGATGTATAAATCTCAATTTTAAAAATGACACTTAACTGGTTTTGTGGTCCAGGGTCACATTTATCCATTAAACAAATGCTAATGTATTATAATCCTTACTCTGTCAGTAATTTACTGTACGGTTGCATTGTGGCTGGAACAAAGAATATTAATCTTCATTGCGAATGAATTTACATCAGGTTTATTATAGTTAACTAAAACAATAAAAACTTGTTGGTTACTTGAAATAAAATTAATGTTGACTGAAATAAAATATTATAAAACTTGAACTTATTTTATTTCAACTGGTTGCCAAGGCATCATTTTTGTTTAGTTCAACTCGAAATACTAAAATAACTAAAAGTAAATCAACTAAAACTAATAAAAAATAGCTATATTACACAAAATAATAAAAATGACCAGAAAAGGCAAAGCAACATTTTTAAAGTGAAAACAAAAAAAATCTAATTAAAAAAGTTAATAAAAACTATAATAGTACATCAATGATACTAAAATAACACTGATTTGGATTAGAAGTAATCTTTTGCATAGTTTTGTGTGCGTGTCACAACCTGTCCATGTTGGCATCAGTCTTGCTTGTCTAGCTTTAATGCCAAAATACCACGGTGACTGATTGGACGCACAACTTTATATCAACAATGAAAGCTATGGACAGAATTTAGTCTGTCTTTTAAATAATTGACAGACCTCTTTATTTGACTATGCTACCCATGCAAGATGGTTAATTAGTTGCCTTTTTTTATTTGTATTTAGCATCGTTTTATCCCTGTTCTACCTCCACCTAATTTTGGAGTGGAGAACCACTTTTATACATGCTAAGAACAGTGGGTGGGAAAAAAACGTGTCCTTTAACAAATATATCAATTCCTACCCACCCAGCGCTGTGAATGGGCTTTCGCTGCTCTCATTCACAGTTTAGGTGGATTACTCACGCTTAGCTGGTTATAGGTGGACTTAAAACCCAAGGAGACAGGAGGACATGGAGCTTCTATTCAACCTCAAGCCCTTTACAATGGACCAGCAGCCTCCAGCGCCCCCAAATCCCTTCACAGCCCTCGCCGTGGCGTCCGCGCGCCCCGCTTTCCTCCGCTTTGAGAAAAGACCCCTCCTGCCAGCCCATAATCCAGATTGCTATGGAGATTAGGGGGACACTAGTGAGTCACCAAAGATTTCACTCTTTCTGTCTGCATTTTCAGACAACTTTCGCTCATTCTCTACCACCCCTACTTCTCATTGGATATTTTCAGTGTCCTTTCCTTATTTCGTCCTCCTCCTTCCTCTTTTTTCCCCCGTCTCAGAGGGGATACTTACCCTCCTTAACCTTCATCATACCTCTGTCCTCTTCACAAAGCACCAGTAAATCTTGTAAGGGATTTGCATCCTAAACATATAGCACCCCCCTCGTTTCTTGTTCTCAACGGAGACGCCTGATCAAAGTTCAGTCAGTCAAAACCCATGCCGTAACGTTAAAGAGGTCGACCCGGCCGGCCCACTAAACGAGGATGAGGGCCAAGCTGTCAATCTCCGAAGGAGGTGCTGGAACACATAAGAGTCGCTGATCCAGATCAGGAGAAGATTAGGGGCTCAACTCGCTGCTCATTAGAAACTCTGGAGCAAAAACCAGACCCCCTCTCAACCTGAGGAAACATCTGCCCGCGTGCAAGTGTGCTTTCCTAAGCCCAAGTGGACCGTCTCATCAGAAAGTGATTACATTCTCAATGGCTTAATGAATCATCTGGGTTTCTTACAGTTTAACAATGGATACGCCATCATTGATAGCTGGAGCTGCAGTCTTTTATATGCTAAACTTTTCATGTTATTATCTTATGTAAACAATGCTCCACTATGATAGGTCATCATTTCATAGATATACTCTTACGTATACAACTGTTCAAAAGCTGGTCAGTAAGATTGATATTTTAAATAATAATAAAAAAAAAAATTTAATTATTTTTAAAGGGATTAATGATTTTTTTTAGCAAGAATGCATTACATTAATTTTGTGAGATTTAAAAAAGTTATATTTTTAACTTTGTTCATCAAAGAATTAAAAAAATATATATAATTGTTTCGCAAAATATTAAGCAGCACAACTGTCCATTTATTATTGTGTTAATTCAAAAATGTATTCTTAAATGTTGTATTTAGTGCATTTTACACTCCTAGAGAATGACGTTTTTGTTATAATTGTTTTCTTTTTGTTTATAGACTGCTTTGGCGTCATCAGTGAGGTTTGGTCATTACTATGACGTGTCCAAGACCATGGAGCCTGAGCTACGGCAAGCAGCTAAATACCACAGTTTCTATCAGCTACAGGAAACACCAGTAACCACAGGATCAGGGTAACTTCTATTGTCCACTTGAATATCTGTCAAGAGTATCAAAATAAATGTTCAGTTATGGTGAATGTTCAGAATAAGATGTGCCCCAAAATTTGCATTGGCTTTTTGTTTGCCAAGATGTACAGTACCATTCAAAAGTTTGGGGTTTGCAGGATTTTTTATGTTTTTGGAAGAAATCAAATTTCTTCAGTGTCACGTGATCCTTTGGAAATCATTCTAATATGATGATTTGCTGCTCAAGTAATATTTCTTCTTATTATTATCCATGTAAAAAAAAGTTGTGAGACTTAAAGGGACACTCCACCCCAATATATGATCATTTTGTCATTTTTCACTTACCCCCATGCCGTTCCAAACCCGTAAAACTTCATTCGTCTTCAGAACACAATATTTTGGATGAAAACCAGGAGGCTTGTGACTGTCCCATTGACTGCCAAATAAATTGCACTGTCAAGTTCCAGAAAAGCATGAAAAACATCGCCAGGGAAGTCCATCTGCCATCAGTGGTTCAATCGTAACGTTATGAAGCGACGAGAATACTTTTTGTATGGAAATAAAACAAAAATAATGACTTCAACATTTAGGCACCGTACCGTCTCCTCTGAGTCAGCGTATTGCCATTTTGGAAAATATCCATGGATGCAAAATGAGTATACTCCTCTGTATCAGCCGGGCCACGAGGATGCGCTGTTTGTATTCAAATCACAGCGTAAATTGACAAAGAACCCTAACCAAACTTTTTGAATTGTGCTATATGCATATTTCATCTTAAAAGCATGCGGTTCGAAGTCAGAAGTATTAAGAAGGAATATTCAATGTCCAACTTTAAATGGATCAGCTTGTCATGTAAATATCTATATTGCCCTGACACAGCTTTTATTATTACTCATGGAAGTTCATAAAACAATGATTATGATTAGAGACAGCTTAACCAAACACATGCACGGCCTTCTGCACTTATCTTTCATATGCGTCCTTCTATTATGATAAGTGCACTATGTATTGTCACATATCTCCAAGAAGAAAATGCTTTCTCTATGCTGATGTCATATTTCTGAGGAACGCATCTGCAATTTCGTTTTATGATGGGTGCTCAGCCTAATAAAGATTTTTGTAAAAACGTCTCTGTACTTCCAGGTCCTCGCCAGCGCTGCGAGGGCCAGGGTTGAGTCTTCAGTGGTGTTTGCGATGCGGTTGTTTTATGGTTGCGAGGGGTGCGCGTGTAGAGGAGGCAGGATCTTTGGTTGCATTAAAGTCTATGGCACGGCCACAGTGCAAACAAAACAATCTGGAGCCCCTGGTTCATGGAGCCTCTCTCTGCTTTTTATGTCCGCAAACAAAAAGGTCTTCTAATTGTTTATCTGCATAACAGCACCATAGTGAAGGGGCCGTGTTCCCAAGCTTGTGTTTACTCGCATCAGTAAATGTGTTCCTGTGTGGTGATACTGTGTCCGCGGAACAGCTTGTGCCATGGCAGCAACGTGATGGATGCCGTGGCCTACGTAGATGTTGCTTTTGGAATTTTTCCGTCATTCCTTCCTCTGCCTTCAGTTTAATATGATTTTATGATGTGTTGTAATGGAATCATAAAGCTTTTAGCTGTTTTAACACATCTTTTTAGATTTTTAGATGTGTTTTCGTCCCAAAGAGACTTTATTCCCAGTATGTATATTGCTGAAGGTCATCTAATTGTCATGTAATTTCCAACCCAAAATTATATTATGCTGCCTGTTTTATGACACTTGCAAAGTAAAGGTTTCAGTTTGATCCGAGATCGATGAACGTGAATATGGCAATTTTATTGCGTTGATTCAATTCAATTCAAGTTTATTTGTATAGCACTTTTTACGATACAATCATCGCAAAGCAGCTTTACAGGAAATATATTTAACTATATGGCAAGATTTTAATATATATTTAACTTATGGCAAAATTTTGATGTATAAAGTTGATTTTAAGATAGAAAATACGATAAAGAATTGATTTGATGGCGCTCAAACCAAAACATGCGCCAGCAACAAACAGGAAGTGACTTATCCATAGGCGGGCTACAGATTGTTGTACATATTGTCAGTTTGTCAGTTTATCAGTTTATCTTTGCGTCTAGTGATTGGCACTAAAATCTTGTTCAGTTTGATCTGAAACAGATGTATGTGGATGAGAATGAGCTTTATTGGTCAGGTATGTTTACACATACCAGGAATTTGTTATAGTGACAGAAGCTCTGACAATAAGAATGTTGTAATTTTATTACATTTGTTGTTGTACGTATCATGGAAGTTCGGAAATGTTATGTTTTAATGGAATTTAATGGAAACAGATAATGGTGATTGTTGTATTTCGGCAGTTTGGAAATTAAGTGTTTAGTGACTGGCGCTAAAAGCTTGTTCAGTTTTAACCCGAAGCAGGTGAACGAAAATTTGGCAAAATGTTATTATGTTGGTTGTTGGACATATTGCTGCAGTTCAGAAATGAAATGTCTGGTGAGTTACGCTAAATGGTTAATGCTCTTTTGTTTTTGACAATACCATAGCTCCTACATTTCCTGATGTCCTTTATATCCTTTGTTAGGAATTATGGGAAATGTAGTTGGGGACCGTCTGGGTTTGGTTTCCTTTGTTTTTGGATGTTATGTATAAAGTCTATTCAAATGTTTTAGTTTAATTTCGTTATTGTTTTGATAAAGGTAATTTCATAAACTTATAAAGTTTATTTACGCATATATATATATTTTTCTTTTTCTCTTTGAGGTATGAGGTATTACATTTTTGGATTGTAAAACATTGAGACCCCTGTACTTATAAAATGGTTTGGTCTGACTGGTTAAAAGGGTTGAATTTTTGATGGCTGAGTTAGTTCTGGTGAGGGATCCCTGGAGAAACATCTGAGGTCCAGAACTCAGTAATGTGCTGGTCTTTCATTTATTTGTTTTTGTGTGTGAGATTTTCTCATTTTTTTCCCCTGCACATTTGTGATCAGTACATTTGGCAGTGAATAAACCAGAAATTTTGAAACCTCTATGAATGTCTCCTGAAAATTACTGGAAGAACCCTGACAAGATGGTGGCAGCAGTGGGATTCTGTCCAAAAGGAGGCCGCATAGAGTGAGTCCAGTTGGAGAAATGGCGCCCAAGAAAGCGGTGCGCGCTGTGGTTTCTGCTGACGTCGAGATCGTGCCCGATGAGAGAGAGATACTGACGGAGGATGCGACAGGTGCAGCTGGACATATGTCCGATGAAGAGCCGGAGGGTGATGTCATGGAACTTAAACAGATGTTTCAGCGGTTTATGCGAGATCAGCAAGAGAGAGATGCACGTCAAGCACAGGAGGCAGCTCAACAAGAGACGAGATGGAAATCTCTTCAGCATCAATTTCGTTTACTTCAAGGTGAGGTCAGCCAGCGAACTTCGCTGGAGGATTTAGACAGGGGAGCCGTTGAGCCAGAGGAATCGTCAAGAGTTTCTATTGGCTCCCGTAATATGGGCCAGGGATATGCGCTGCAGGACCCAAAGATGCAACAATTGTGTGAGTCGGACGACATCGAGCATTATTTAACCACGTTTGAACGGATTGCTGAGGTTTGCCGATGGCCAAGGGGAGACTGGGCCATTAGACTCATTCCATTGCTGACCGGCAAGGCACGCAGCGCATATGTGGCCATGGATGTTGCAGATGCACTTGACTATGCGCAAGTAAAAGATGCGATCTTGAAGAAGTATTCCATCAACCATGAGACGTACCGACAGAGATTTCGTGCTATGGAGGTGCTGGAAGAGGAGACCCCTAAAGAGCTGTATGTTCGATTGAAAGACTTATATCAAAAATGGGTGAGGCCAGCAGAGAGAACGAGCCGGGAGATCGGAGAGCTAATGATCCTTGAGCAGTTCTTGCGGATGCTTAATCCAGACTTGCAAACATGGGTCAAAGAACACAGCCCGTCTACTGCTGAGGAGGCGGCACATCTAGCTGATGTATTCGTGGCAGCACGACGTAGAGCTGAGCCCTGGAGCCTCTCTCGCTGGAAGACAACGCGAGATAGATCTTCTCGACGGCCGAGTTCGGTATTTCAGGGAAGTAGATCTACAAACGAGGCAAGTGATAAACGAACTGAGAACTTCGGAGTCTCTGCTTTAGAGACTATTAAGTGTTATAAATGTGGTCAATTAGGTCATAAAAGGCCAATGTGTCCGCAGTTGACAAAAACACTTACTAATGTGTGTTACGTGCCTCGAGAGACGGTACCTGAACCTGCTAATCTTCCTGTACCAAAGCAGGTGATAAGAACTGTTGAGTTGAATGGGAAAAGAGTCACTGCCTTAATAGATACAGGTTGCACGCAAACCCTAGTAGAATCAGAGCTGGTACCTGAATTATATGTTAGTAGGGATGCTCCGGTAATAGTGAGATGTGTTCACGGTGAGGAGCGGCAGTATTCGGTTACTGATGTGTATATGGGTATAGCGGGGCAAACCTATTTGATGAAGGTAGGACTTGCACAGAACTTGCCATATCCCGTGGTTTTAGGTCATGATTTCCCTGCTCTAATGGATCTGTTAAATTTGAAGGATACCTGTAATGTAGTTCTGACACGGGCTCAAAGCAAGCAGAAGGAAGGTGAAGAAGAGGAAAACCCATTGTTGTCTTTACCTTTTTTTGATTCTGAACTGACGGTGAATCCGGTTAAAGTAAAGAAGTCTAGAAGGGAAAGAAAACAGGAAAAATTTAAAGGAACCATAGTGCAGGCTAGGGAATTGAAAGAACCTGAGAAACTGTTGAACGCTGATCAGATTCCAATCCCTGAAGATTTGAGGCAGCTGCAGAAGGAGGATGCTGACATTTCAAAGATTGATGGATACTGTATTGGATGGTTTAGGAGAATTTGCGGCGGCTTACTTAGACGATGTTGTGATATTTAGTACCTCGTGGGAGAATCATCTTCAACATCTTCAAGCAGTCTTTCATCGAATCAAAGATGCCGGTTTAACTATTAACCCTGTAAAATGTTCGCTAGTTAAAACAGAGACTGAGTATTTGGGGTACGTATTGGGAAATGGGGTAATTAAACCGCAAGTGCAGAAAGTAAAGGCTATTCAATCGTGTCCACTTCCAGCCACAAAGAAACAAATTCGATCGTTTCTTGGTTTAGTCGGCTGGTATCGAAAGTTTATACCCCATTTTTCAACTATCGCAGCACCGTTAACGGATTTAATTAAAAAGATAAATCCCAACAAAGTGCAGTGGACAGTACCTGCGGAAAAAGCATTCTTTGAATTAAAAGGGTTGCTGAGTGATAAACCTATATTGCGTAGTCCTGATTTTGAAAAATCATTTGTACTTCAAACTGATGCATCTGAATTAGGATTAGGAGCGGTCCTGATGCAGGAAGAAACTGGAGGCAGACATCCTGTGGTGTATTTGAGCCGGAAATTATTTCCAAGAGAAACTAGGTATTCGGTAGTAGAGAAGGAATGTTTGGCTTTGAAATGGGCTCTTGATTCGTTGAAATATTATTTGCTCGGACGAGATTTCGTTATTGAAACGGATCATAAAGCCCTGAAATGGTTGAATAGCATGAAAGATACAAATTCTCGTTTGACCCGATGGTTTTTATCTATACAACCCTTCCGTTTTATAGTGAAGCATCGTCCGGGGGTCGAAAATATAGCAGCCGATTTTCTTTCTCGCTCACCTTGCGAGAATGTTTAGGTGGGGGGAAATGTGATGGCTAAGGCCACACTTCATAAATATTTTGTTAACTGTTTTATTGTCGTTTATTTGTCTGTTTGTTTATACATTTGTGTGTCTAGTTTAGTCTTTTTAGGATATGATTTACCCAAAATATTTTGTGTTAGAGGTGTATGTTGACTCTTTATGTGAGTATGAAAGATCTAAGAGCGACACAGTTAATCACTAGAGTGCACGCTAGTGATTGAATGAAAATCACAACTAGACAGGAATGGGTTTAAACTTTTTATTTAATGATTGGAAGTGTGTATCTTACCGTTGGTTCCGCCGGGTTCCATGACTGCAGCATGGAACAAAGGCTTGTCATTAAAAGAGCGCGGCATTTCCTGATGTCCTTTATATCCTTTGTTAGGAATTATGGGAAATGTAGTTGGGGACCGTCTGGGTTTGGTTTCCTTTGTTTTTGGATGTTATGTATAAAGTCTATTCAAATGTTTTAGTTTAATTTCGTTATTGTTTTGATAAAGGTAATTTCATAAACTTATAAAGTTTATTTACGCATATATATATATTTTTCTTTTTCTCTTTGAGGTATGAGGTATTACATTTTTGGATTGTAAAACATTGAGACCCCTGTACTTATAAAATGGTTTGGTCTGACTGGTTAAAAGGGTTGAATTTTTGATGGCTGAGTTAGTTCTGGTGAGGGATCCCTGGAGAAACATCTGAGGTCCAGAACTCAGTAATGTGCTGGTCTTTCATTTATTTGTTTTTGTGTGTGAGATTTTCTCATTTTTTCCCCTGCACATTTGTGATCAGTACATTTGGCAGTGAATAAACCAGAAATTTTGAAACCTCTATGAATGTCTCCTGAAAATTACTGGAAGAACCCTGACAAGTATCTATCAAAACGATCACAGAAGGGAAGGTTGAACAAGGAGAAGATAATCAGGGGGTGACACCAAATGCTTCCTGTGATCTGAAATCTGGACGTGACATAAGATGCAAAAATGATTGAGAGGAAACAAAAGCAAGCAAGATGTGCTTTTGTGTGGAGTGAGTGATGTGATGATTATAACCATCGAGCTTGGACTGAAACACAGACACATCTCTTCATAGTCAGCCAACTGGAGCGCCTCATGAGAACTCAAATGCTTTAGGGTCCTGCAAAGAGAAACAGACATATTCTCATCCAAACCGTGATCTGGGTTGAAAAACAATCCACCAATTTAAAAACTTAAAGGAATATTTCACTCAAAAGTGAAAACGTGCTCACCCTCAGGCCTTGCAAGATGTAGATGAATTTATTTCTTAATCAGAACACATTTGGGAAAGTTCATCACTTGCTCACCAGTGGATACTCTGCAGTCAATGGGTGCCGTCAGACGTAGAGTGCAAACAGCTGATAAAAACATCAGTGATCCACACCACTCCAGTCCATCAATTAACATCTTGTGAAGTGAAAAGCTGTGTTTGAAAGAAACATGCAGAAAGATATAATATAGTGTTTAGGCTAAAAACTATGGTTTGAAGTTAAAAACATATTGATCATTTATTTTTTACAAACACAGAGTTTTTGCTTCACACGATGTTAATCGATGGACTGGAGTCACGTGGATTACTTGTGAATTATTGAGATTATTTATCAGCTGTTTTTATATCAAATAACTAACTAAAGCCAAAATGACTAGAAAAACACTTAAACATTAGTGTAATATGAACTGTGTAAAATTACATAAACCATCTTTGAAGTGTAATTATTTATTTATTTTAGTTCATTTGCATGGAGAAGGCGGGGTTTATGACCTATAATGCTGACACCCACCCGAGGGCAATCAGGTTTCAGCAAACTTGATTTATTTATTGGTTAACTACATTTTTAAGTATAATAAAATTGCTATTTCAACTCATCTTTAAGTAACGCTGGACCTCACAAAATGAAATTGGTAAAATTATTTTGATAAGTTAACATTTTGCCATTACTTATTTGGTCATATAATTTTTATGGTGTAAAAGCACAAATTAATTACACGTGCTTTCTGTTGCATATAGACAGTGACAAAAATCTTTTTATTTTTATTTTATAAAACAAGTGCATAGTCACCGCCACAAGACTTAGGAGTTTTAAAAAGGTGGGGAAACCCATCTTTCTGCAATACGATGCCTACAATTAATACAATTAATGTCTAGCACAAACAGTTTAGTACTTGATGTTAGGGGCTTGTTCAAATTGACATAATTACAGTTCACCTAAAACATTTGAGCCCCTTTTTCATCCTTGTCTTGTCTCTCTTTCCAGGCCCCCCTCAACACCCCCCACGGCCCCCGGACTGTGCCAGGATTGTCAGATGATTAATAGCTGATTAGTGCTCATTAATAAGGGCCTGCAGAGCCTGTAGTTCTGCCACTGCAAAGGTCACAGTCAGTAAAGGGGGCAGATGGGTAATCTTTCTTTTAGCTACTGCAACGCTTTGGCCAGTTATCCAATGCTTCAGCCAGGCCTAGAGGCGAATAGAGTGTCAAACAATTATTAAACCATTTCTGACCTCAATAATCTGGCTGGTGCAAAAGTATTGTATATGCTTTAACATATTACGATGAGTGAAAAGAAAGTGGGTGTTGTCGTGATTAAAGACCTAACGTGGTATGTCTTTGGTTGTAATGCAGCATTAATAATCATCATTGTAGTCTCAGTTTGGCCACAGTCAGTGCACAATGAATACACATTTAGCAAAACATGACTGAAATCAACAGCTGCGATCAGATTTGTATCCAGTTGTGGATTGACGCTGCTATGAATGAACATCTGAAAGATGTGTGAGAGGTAGTGCTGTGCACAGTATTGAGATGGTTACTTTGGACATGTAATAGGTTACAGAATACAAGTTATCATATTTAAAATGTAATAAGTAGTGTAACTATTTCAATTACTTTATTAAAGAAATGTAACTGATTACGTTTGATTACTCTTCTAATTTTTAACTGTTAATTATTTTGAAACATTTAAAGCAGACAGGGTTAACCTTACAGCTGTACTCAACACTGATTACAGACTTTCAAAATCCTTCACTTGAATTATGATTATAATAGGCCAAATTTAGTTTTAAATCACAGCCTCTACAAAATCAGACTTTAGCTCCTCTTTTGAGATCATTAAAGGTTAAAGACAGATTTTATTCATTTAATTTCCATTTATTAGCTATGATACGGTTTTTGAAATCAAATCTTTAGCTATGGCAGGAAACACTGACGCTTAAAAAAACAGTTAATCTTAAAAAAATTAAAGCGGATGATTCCAAAAATATTTATTGACAAATGATGTGTCTTATTCTATGTTCTGAACTCCTGAAAAATTGGTGTCTCAAATATTAAAGCAGTCAATGCAATTTCGGAAAGAAAGAAATGTCTGTAAAAATATTTGTTAACATTTTCATAAGTAACTGTAATTACATTTTTTTTTATCATTTACTGTAAAAAATACAGGTACATTTATTTTGTAATTAAATTACATAAGTCCGTTACATGTAACTAGTTACACCCCAAACACTGGTTATGCATCATCCATAGCTATTACTTATTCTTGCATTTGAACTGAATTTGAATGATAGTATAGATTTAAGTTTTTAGGTTTGTAAATGTCTAGATGAAAACGTTTTTAAGACGTCTTTTTGACATTACATACATATTTTTCCTGTAGGTGACATAGTAGCTACACCAGTAGGTGGCGACAAATGACTGCGATTGAGAGAATCACTGCATTCGTTCATTAAACAGATTCGATCAAATCATTGATTCATTCAAGAATCAGGAACAAAACAATCTTTATGAGTTATTAGTTGAATCATTCATTCAACCGATTTGTTAAAAAATTCGTAACTATTGATGAGGGAAACTTTGTGTTGCTCGGTGTTACGCTTCTGCTGTGGCTTTGTTAGGAACTATTTTCATTGATGGAGAAAAAAAGTTAATATTGTTTTAAAATTTCAACTGCTCAGTATTAACAAATTATTAAACTAAGTAAAAACAAACAGGTAGAAAAATGTTAATAAATATTTAGATTTGATTTTCAAAAATAATTATTTTAATCACTTAATAAATTAACGTCTGTGTACCAGAGTGAGATCTAATTTTGCAGCATGCATACTCATTAATGTAATTTACAATTTAGTTCATTCTTCTTCCTGTCGTTCCAAATCAACTTCCACTGCAGTGTGAACAATTCAATTCAAATTCACACTCATAAATGAAAAGGGAGCCCGTTCTTCCTTTCTGAATTTTGCACAAGCCTGCTGTGAGCACTTCAAACCTCTGCACTGTCGTGGTTCCAAGAGGAAGCTGCTGGTCTGGATTATCCCTGAATGAAGCTTCTCCAGTGGGGCTGCTCTTCTGGTGTCTGCAGCTGTGGAAGAACACGGACAGATGCTTTCTCTGGCCAGCTCTTTTCCTGCTCTCATCAAGAGAAAGGAATGACAAACTCAACTGGCTCATGCACCTGACGGCTCCAGACGCACACAGCCAAGACGCTCACCGTTCCAACTCAACGCACGAGAGGTTGTCGAACTGTTTCAGTCAAATATGTGTCCGAAAACATGGACACAAAACATTCTGGCTCATACACACCTCACTATAGACTCCTACTTTGTATGTGAATGCTCACAGAGAATCAACTTTGTGTTTATGGCCATGCAGGACCGCAGGGAAAAAGACCCTAGCAAGGGACAGAGAATGAAAGAGACATAGAGACAGGCTGGGAAACAGATGGAGGAGGCTTTAGTGTGGGCACAGAACAGACGGGGCTGGCAGAGCCTGGCGTAACTGTGAGAACAGGTACAGCTGTGAGTGCATATTGGAAAAGGCTGTTCAACCACTTCCACAGCAGTCACACATACACTTATAAAGGTATAAAAGGAAACAGACACAAGGAATCATTTGCAAGTCACTTCAGGGTCACAAGTGACAGAAGAGAACAGAAACATTCAAATGGATTCAACACGAGTCAAGACTTATGTCAGCATGGTTTTAGAGGTTAAGGGTCAAATACTAGCTAGTCTAAGCCCATTTCAGCAGGCAATCAGAAAACCTTACAGTACATAATCCTTAAGAAGTCTTCTAATGTGCTGCTTTAATAACCAAAACGTGTTTTTTATAATTAGCACAGCTGAAAATTGCTGTGCTGTTTAATTGAGTGTGAATATTTTGAATTTTTACATTTCCTCAATCGCTTTGGCTATTTTTTCAAACAGTGTTAACATTCTGTGTAAAGCGTAAGTGTAACTCACAAATGTTTTATGAGACATGACAACTTTATTGCATGTCTTTAAAATATAGCCCTGACCAAACATTTAATGCATGCTTTAAAACCTAATTATTGTGTCAGTAAATTGACCAATCCCATGCCACAAGTTTTTTTGTCATTATGAGCCGAACTTGTCAAAATGTTTAAATGTTTTTTTCACCATGGCAGTCAAACCCTGGAAATGTTTATGTACAAATTATTTTTTGTTCTACTTTTTTCAAAATACAGTTTGCTTAAATAAATAAGAAAATTCAAATCTGGTCTGAACAAGATATTAGTTTTTCAGAGATCTGAATTGATTGATTTGAGAAAATTAAGACAAAGTGATTGAGAAAAACTGTCTTTACTGGTTAATTGAATAGATCGCTGTGTTAAGGTATCTGCTTATTAAAAAAACAGAAACACTTCAGAGAGATTTCACACTTTTAAACTGAAGTTTAAAAGATAATCTCCAAGCTGTAAGTGTTCTTCAGAAGTAAAGATATGTTGTTGATGCATATGTAAAAAAAGAGCCACGAAGAGAGAGATGAAGTTACCCAGCATCAGTCTTGACTTGACTTTCTATTCTATAGTGGCGTTAAGACCAGACTACAGAAATAAGACCTCAGGTTTAATCGCTTGTTAAATTGTCCAGTGATTTTCACTTTAGATGGGCACTTAGAGTCAGTCAATGTCACTTTCTTAAATGTTTCAGCAGGATGTAAACATGCCACATATATCCTGGATATCATTGAGAAGTAGACTAGTCATTTAGTCTCAGTGATCATTTATGAGGCCAGCAAATAATAAAAAAAGAAAGACAATTGTATACATAAATCAATCACACTTTAAAAGTACAGAGACACATAAATTGATTATATTTGCTCTGAGTGATGTGGGTACAGAGTGCAGCTGAAGTAATTACAGATGACGGTTTGACAAGAAAAACTACAAAAAGAAGTATGATGGATTTGAATAGAGAAATATAGAATCAGCACCGACACGAGCTCAATTGTAGTAACCCTAACGTGTGTGATACGCTCACATCCGCGACATAACTGAATGCACATTTGGTAATGCGCTCACTGGAGGAGAAAATGAAGATAAAGCTCTCAGTGGCACTGACATTTCCTCCAGCCACTGGAAATCAACCCATCCTTTTATTTAATCGTCTATGTTTGATCGGGCTCTGTCTGTCTGTCTGTCTGTCTGTCTGTCTGTCTGTCTGTTTGTTTATCTGTCTATATGTCTGTCTCTCTGTCTGTCTGTCTGTCTGTCTGTCTGTCTGTCTCTCTGTCTGTCTCTCTGTGTCTCTGTCTCTCTGTCTGTGTCTCTGTCTGTCTGTCTGTCTGTCTGTCTGTCTGTCTGTCTGTCTGTCTGTCTCTCTCTGTGTCGATCTGTCTGTCTGTCTGTCTGCCCGTCCATCCGTCCGTCCGTCTCTCTCTCTCTCTCTCTGTCTGTCTGTCGATCTGTCTGTCTGTCCATCCGTCTGTCCGTCCATCCGTCCCTCTCTCTCTCTCTGTCTGTCTGTCTGTCTGTCTGTCTGTCTCTCTGTCTGTCTCTCTGTCTCTCTGTCTGTCTGTCTGTCTGTCTGTCTGTCTGTCTGTCTGTGTCTCTGTCTGTCTGTCTGTCTGTCTGTCTGTCTGTCTGTCTCTCTCTGTGTCGATCTGTCTGTCTGTCTGTCTGCCCGTCCATCCGTCCGTCCGCCTCTCTCTCTCTCTCTGTCTCTGTCGATCTGTCTGTCTGTCCATCCGTCTGTCCGTCCATCCGTCCGCCTTCTCTCTCTCTGTCTGTCTGTCTGTCTGTCTGTCTGTCTGTCTCTCTGTCTGTCTCTCTGTCTCTCTGTCTGTCTGTCTGTCTGTCAAATTCAAATTCAAATTCAAATGAGCTTTATTGGCATGACTTGCACAGTATTGCCAAAGCATTGTCCATTACATGAATAAGAAACAAATGATTATATAATATCTATTCTTGTTTTATGTATTATATAATCATTTGTTTCTTATTCATGTAATGGACAATGCTTTGGCAATACTGTGCAAGTCATGCCAATAAAGCTCATTTGAATTTGAATTTGAATTTAATACATAAAACAAGAATAGATCTATGAAGTAAATAAGTACATGCATTTTCTTTTTTTTTTTTTTTTTTTTTTTAAATAAATGAATAAAACATATATATATATATATATATATATATACATACATACACCTTGTAGAACATGAAATAAATGATGGTGCTTCAGGTTTGTCCACTGGCTGACAGTCTTAGTTTGTGACAGGCTGATACATATCTTGCCGCTGTTGCGATCGTATTGGAATTTTCCCCTAAAATGTGACTTAATTTGTCTGTATTTGGCAATGCCATAAAATTTGGTTGAATTAGCTTGAATTTGGGTAAATATGCAGCTCTGATGTGGTGATAGTAATCACAGTGCAGTAGGAAATGTTCCTCTGTTTCCAGCTCTTTCTGTGAGCACAGTAAACACAGTCTCTGTTCTCGTGGCTGCCATCTTTGTCTGTGCCGTCCTCTCTCTATAGCCAGACAGTGATCACTCAGTCTGTACTTTGTTAGTGTCTTTCTTAATTTGTGATCTTTCACACAGCTCAGGTATTCTGCTGGTTTGTATTCTCTTTTCAGCTGTAAATACAGCTCCATCTTCTTTTGTATTTTAGTGGCATCTTTCCAATAGTCAATGTAGTGTTGTTTTGTAGCTGTGTGATTTGTTTGGGCCGGATTGTGGTGTGCTGGTTTGGGTGTAGTTTGAGTACCAGCTGTAAAAGTGCGCTCTTCTGCACGTTCTGCTCCTGCCACTGCAGGGCTTCAGCCTGGTAAGAGCTCGGATCACTGCATTTCAGGTGCTGGTGGAATTTAATAGCTCTCTTTTGAATATTAATTAATAGTGGGTATTGTCCTAATTCAGCTCTGCACGAGTTGTTTGGGGTCGCTCTGTTAACTTTTAAGATGTTTTTACAAATTTGGGTGTGCATAATTTCCATTTCTTCTTTTTCCCATTTGGAGAAATCTTGGGTTTTTAGAGGTCCCCATATCTCGCTGCCATATAGGGCAATTGGTTCAATTATTGCTTTTAGGATTTTTAGCCAGGTTCGAATTGGAATTTGGTACCGAATTGTATTTTTGATCATGTAGAAGACTCTCAGGGCCTTTGCTTTCAGTGCATTCACAGCCAGGTTGAAGCTTCCCGTTGAGCTGATTTTTAGTCCCAGATAGGTGTATTCATGGGTGTGTTGAAGGACCTGCTGTCCTGCTCTGAAAGTGTGCTTATTTTCCTTACACCTGGGTCTCTTTTGAAAAATCATTATTTTAGTTTTTGTTAGATTCATTTTAAGAGCCCATGTTTGACTGAATGTCTCTATGATGTCGAGGAGCTGTTGTAGTCCCTCTTTTGTTTTTGACAGAATGACTAAATCATCTGCAAAGAGGAGACATTTGATTTCTGATTCAGCTAGGGTTGGGCCGGGGGCAGTCGAATTGTTTAATTCTTTGGCTAATTCATTAATATAAATGTTAAACAGAGTGGGGCTCAATGGGCAACCTTGTCTAACTCCTCGTCGTTGAGAGAAAAATTCTGTCCGTTTGTTCCCTATTTTTACAGCACATGTATTGTTCTTATACATGGTGCTGATTAAATCGAAAGTTTTCCCTCCAATCCCACTTTCCAGTAGTTTTAGAAAGAGTCCTTCATGCCAGATTGAATCAAACGCTTTTTCAAAGTCAATAAAGCAAGCAAAGATTTTGGTTTTGTTTTGGTGTACATGTTTATCAATGATAGTGTGGAGGGTATAAATGTGGTCAGATGTTCTGTGTTTGGGCAGAAATCCAATTTGACTTTTCTCCAAGATTTTGTGGGTTTTAAGAAAGTTTTGTAACCGTATGTTAATAACCGAACAGAATATTTTCCCCAGGTTGCTATTGACACATATGCCTCTGTAATTGTTTGGCTCAAACTTGTCTCCTTGTTTAAAGATGGGTGTAATTAGGCCTTGATTCCAGGTGTCTGGAAAATTTCCCACACTCAAAACAATATTGAATAATTTGGTTATTGCAGTTCTGAATTTGTCATTTGTGTATTTGATCATTTCATTTAATATTCCATCTATGCCACATGCCTTGTTGGGTTTCAGTGCATGTAGTCTGTCTGTTAGCTCATTTACTGTGATTTGGAAATCCAGGGGATTCTGATTGTCTTTAATTTTTTCTTTCAGGATTTCTAATTTGGTTTTTATTTCATTTTGAGCAGGGTTTGTTTCAATTGTTTTGTACAGATTTTCAAAGTGTGTCCTCCATATGTTCTCATTTTGAATGGCCAATTCTTCCCTTTGTGGTCTGTAGAGAGTGTTCCAATTGTTCCAAAAGTTATTGGTATTTATTGATTCCTCCATTGTTTGAAATAATTGTTCCGTATGCTCTTCTTTTTGCTTTTAGAGTTTGTTTGTACACTTTAAGAGCTTCGTGATATTGAAGGCGGAGGTCTTGGTTGTCAGGATCTCTGTGTTTTTATTTGATAGATTACGTACTGTCGTTCTTATTCTTTTACACTCATCATCAAACCACTTTTCATTGGTATTTTTGGTTTTCTTTTTGATGATTTTTCAAATTGCACATGGATGCTGATTGGTGGAATATATCTGTAATGTCCTTTAGTGCCAGATTTAGACCTACTTTATTTTGTGGATATGTGTTCATTATAAATTTGTCCAATAATAGTTTGATAGTTTGACTTTCTATTGCACTTTGATTTTCTTTGCTGTGTTTAGTCCATTTGTAGGATTGCTGTAGGTTTAGTAAATGAGAGGGCTGTCTGCACACTCCCTTGTTTTGAGCTGGTTTTAGGTAGAGTGTAATGTTACAGTGGTCTGACAGAGGTGTTTGAGGACTGACTGTGAATGCTCTGAGATGCACTTGATCAATGTCTGTGATGAAATAATCTACAGTACTGTTACCAAGAAAAGAATTAAAGGTATAACAGCCAAAAGAGTCTCCTCGTATGCGACCGTTCACTATATACAGGCCCAGTGACTGACAGAGCTGTAGTAGGCTTTTCCCACTTTTGTTTGTGAAGTTGTCATAATTATTTCTGAGGTGATATGAGGGCAGAGAGGGGCAGGTGTTTGTGATATATTTGTCTCCTTGTGTGTTGACAAAGTCGGGTTCATTTCCAGTTCTGGCATTTAAGTCGCCACATATTAAAACATTTCCTTTTGTCTGGAAATGGCAGATCTCGTCTTGCAGGATAGAAAAGGTGTCTTCATTGTAATAGGGAGATTCAGCAGGGGGTAAGTATGTGGCACACAAGAATATGTGACGGTCCGTGGACACAATATATTTTTGGATTTTTAGCCAAATGTACGATTTTCCGATTTGTATAGTTTTGATTGAGTCTATGAGCTCTGTTCTGTACCATATCAGCATTCATATCAGTCTGTCTGTCTGTCTGTGTCTCTGTCTGTCTGTCTGTCTGTCTGTCTGTCTGTCTGTCTGTCTGTCTCTCTCTGTGTCGATCTGTCTGTCTGTCTGTCTGCCCGTCCATCCGTCCCGTCTCTCTCTCTCTCTGTCTGTCTGTCGATCTGTCTGTCTGTCCATCCGTCTGTCCGTCCATCCGTCCGTCTCTCTCTCTCTCTCTCTGTCTGTCTGTCTGTCTGTCTGTCTGTCTGTCTGTCTGTCTGTCTGTCTGTCTGTCTGTCTGTCTGTCTGTCTGTCTGTCTATCTGTCTGTCTGTCTATCTGTCTGTCTGTCGATCTGTCTGTCTGTCTACTACACTGTAAAAAAAGCTTTTTTTGAAGCTGTAAATAAAACAAAGACTACTTGAGCATTTCAATGGTACTTTCTGTTTTTAGTAATTAGTTGAAATTAGAAATTGAAAATAGATAGAGTGAAAAATGATTGTACACCAATGTTTTATTTTTCAGTCTATCTATCCATCCTTATATCGCTTCAAACTTGCTTGCGAGTGTATAGGATATATACAGAATTTCTAGAACTACAATGCACCACCAGATAAACTGCGCTGTGAGTACACACTAGTGTGTTCTTGTAACAATAATTCAAGCATAATGCCACTGCAGAATTACAAAGTAATGATGTCATAAACAGATACTACATGCATAGCTGTCTGTTGTAGGTAAGTAACCTTTGACCTGGCCCAGTGCTTGTAAAGGTTATGCTTCATAAATGATGTGAAAGAATAAAATCACTAAAATGTTTGTACATTATTTAGAAAACATGCTGCTATAATGGATACACTCAGCTGGCATTATAGAAACATGAGTTGCACCTGCATGTTTCTGTGGATATTATATGCAGTGTATGCTATTAGAAATGCTTCGTGTAGGCATTTGTATGTTTCATAGTATGTTAAAATGACATGATGGTATTGAATTCAAAAGAAAACTAGTCACAGTTTAGTAACATGCTGACTTTGTCAGTCCTTTTTCTATCAGCTGTCCATAAAACAGATGTCCACATTTACTACCACTGGTGTTTATTTACCTCAAATCAGATGAACCGCAAAATATAAAATGATTTGATCCAGGAACCACCAGAGAGCGCACTTACACAGCACCAACACGACTCAAGGGCTCAGATTCCTCACTTCACTGCTCAAAACTCACAAACCTCAAAAGACCTTCAGGTTTTGTTTGTGAGAGTTATGTATGTATATTGCACTTAAAATGCTGTCTTCATTTTTTTACTTTATATTTGATCTGTACACATACTTTACTCATAACCATCTGAAATTTGAATTGCATACCATCTGAAATATTTATTTTAGCTATAATACAAATGTGCATTACTTTTACAATGCAAAATATAAGGCAAAATAAAGAGCTTATACAAAACTGAAAACATTTTATCTCCTCGTTACTTACAGCCTAATGAGCTGAAAAACGTCACTGTCAGCTCACTGCTTCAGGGCAACTTTACACCCACATTGTGCTTTAGTCACCCTAAGAGTCCTGAGAGATTAATCATCCAACAACAACAAATCAAACAAGAGAAGTGCTATTGAAAGCAAGTTAACTCTCTGTTAGCCTTTCATTCTTGCTCGCTGCCTTTCAAATAGGCCTATGTTTTACATTATATCTGTTTTATATATATATATATATTTCATATTTAAATAAAGTGTCCGGTCACACCTCACAGGGTCACAAATACAGAAACGTAATAATTGACCTGTGGGAAAAAAGGTGAAATTCACGCCTGAAGAGTAAAATAGAAATAATCAAACGTTCAAATATTGCACAATTATTAATCGAGCCATAACAGATAACAGTTACTGTAGTTCAAATGGAGGGTGGAGGAGATCATTTTGACAGAGATACTTAACGTCATCATTAATACATTTATGTGCATTACATTTACGTCAATTGAATTTAGACTAATTAAAAACCTATCCAAAAATATATGTATCCCACACTACTATAGCTTGAAAATCTTATTTTCCCAGTAATGTGACCTTCATCAGTTATTGTTTTCAAACAAGAACACAAAATAGAAAGCAGCCAATGATAACATCATTACTACCAATAACAGCCAATGATGATGTACCAAGACAAAAAAAGTAACAACCTACTTCAGTGGATCAACAATCAAATGAGCTCAAATACAAGCATACTTCCAGTAAAAGATAAACAGATCATAGACAGATCTTTTTTGTTCTGCTACATCATTGGCTATTCATAATTGTAATTCTGTTCTCATTGGTTGCTCTGTATTTTAAATTTGACTTTCTGTTCGAAAACATTGCATGATGGAGGTTGCATGACCGAAATGTATTAAAATAAGATTTGCATGCTATAGTGTGTGGGATTCATCTATTTTTGTTAGATTATTTGCTTCTATTAATTATTGCGCACCTGCTTGTGTTTTATAAGGAGTTATGGTTGCATTTAATTTTGACTAATTAAAAACTAAAATACTGGTTTAAGAGAAATATTCACTGAAGAAGTCTACAAAATCAAAAAGTGTACTTCACATTTCACCTTTCTGTTTAGTTAAGACATTAAGAAGCACAAGGACCATTATTTGGGTCAGTATATGGACCTGTGGAGGCTGAGTTATGCCATCAAGCTAATGTATTGTGACTGCCGCTGGCTTCTGCGACGGAGCCTTATACAGCTGTCTCTGAATCAAAAGATGTCAGAGAACTATTAGGGCAGTCATGACAGACACGTACACCCCAGCCTCCCGCTTGATACGGCAAATGTGCTCAGGTTCTCAAGACTGGGGGATTAACCCACTGCAAAGTTTAGTTGTGCCCCCCTAAACCTCCCGTCTTTCTATCTGTGGACGGAACCCGGTGCATCTGTTTGGGGTTGAGGGAGTGTAATTCTCCATTATTGCTCTTTAATTATAACAGTGATTCATACAAAGACCAGATGGTACAATGACAGGTCAAGAAGGACTTCATTGCCTGCATTGCACTGTTTCCTAGTGAGTTTCAATATAAGGTTAGCTGATCGGGTTGATCAGATGATCAGATTTGTGAATGTGCATTAAATGGATCTTCGAAAGCAAATGAGTGGGAATAATTATTGTCTTAAAGTGCCTCAAAATGTAACATTCTTAATGTATGAATGCCATAAAACCATTTAAAAGTTTGGAGTCATAATTTTTAATGCTGAAATGACATTTCTGCTAACCGAGGTTGCATTAATTCGATCAAAAAATAAAGTAAAACTGCAATATTGTTATATATTCTTACAATTGAAATGAACTTTTATATAATTAGTATATTCGTTGACATGTAATTTAATCATGTGGATGCAAAGCTGAATTTTCAGCTTCATAAGAGTCTTCAGTGTCACATGATCTTTCAGAAATCATTCTAATATGCTCCTCAAGAAACATTTTTTTTATAAGAAGCATTTTTAATTATTAATGTTAAAACAAGATGCTTTTGGTTACATTTTGTTTCATTAAAATGCATCATTGCTAAAGAAAAATCATATAATATATTTTGTATTAATGTTTTATCCCAATGCAGACAAATCTAAATGTTGAACTAGAAAATAGATGTGACATTGGCTTACAAATGCCGATATCTAGACCCATTTACTGCAGTAGAAGCAGTGAACACTTTCACTGAAATGAGATTCTCAGAATGAGACAGTTTCCCAAACAGACTTGACAGGTCTGGATCTGCCCCGGTCTGCAAATTGAGGCCAAAACAACACCACAACATCATATTTAAGTAGAAAAGCATTTCAGAATCTACTTATTCTGCATCATGATTCAATGATGCTTCGCATTCCCATTAAAATGAGAACCACAAAGGCAAAAGAGGCCTATTTCCCCCCTTTACATCACTCATTGGCCTATTCAAGACTGGGATTCGCACCCAGCAATCAGTCTGATTATCTTGAAAATACACACCGCATGATAGAATGCGTTAGGCAGATGTAAGATGGGATGAGTAGGGTTTCTCCCGAGTCTATTTTCCAGATGGTTTGCTGTTGTTATTGCCTGATTTAGTGTGAGTTGTCGAACACGGAAAGGGTTAGCAACACGGGATCCATTTAAACCTATCACTTGGATTTGCGCTGAGTTCCTCACGCTAGGTGCTCCTTAGTACTGCCCATGCTTTTACCCCAAGCAAGAGTATGCTGTGTCATGCGCCTTAATGACCCTGTTTGGGCACGTGGCACGTTATAAATGTGCACGATGTGAGGCCTTTACACTGCCACGTTTCATTAATAGTTTATTATTGAGAGTCCCTCGTGAAGCACTTTACAGCTCGCCTTCGCCATTCACGTCTCAGTTTTATGTCAAGACTACAGAGCATTAGACCACAAACATAACACAGCTGGGAGGGAAATGTGTGCTAAAACATATGAACACAACAGTAAACAAACAAACACACACGTTTAGTTAGATATCTCAAGGGGAGCTTATCAAAGACTTATACTGTTTTACAATAAAGTTACTTATGAGAGGGCCTACATACAGCTCTTTGTATTTTAGAGGTGGAAAATGAATAAAGCAACTGTTTACACATTTGTCTTTGAATTAAAAGGTTCAAAATTATTCTGATGGTTGACTTTTAATATTGTAAATATCCAACGCTATCTCACTGCAATTCATACAAATTTTACGAGGTGGCTAATTCGTATGAATTCATACGACCTCACATATGATTTAGTATGATTTGTCTAAACTCCAGTGATGGGGTAGGTTTAAGGCCTAAGTATACTTCTTTTTTTTACGCGTACGTTAGCGTATGCGCACAGTCGTACGTGCAGTCGTACGTCAAGTGCACTGTACGCTGTCCCTCGCTTATGCATACAAAGTGAAGTATACTTTGGCCTTTAGGGGAGGGGTTAGGTGTAGGTCATTTGCTCAAATTCATACGAATTGGCAGCTCATAAAATACGTACGATTTAGCAAAAATTAGGCCAGGAGAGGTATTGCAATTTGGTGCATGCGTCGAACGTCTGTGTATACTTTACAAGGCTGCACGTACGTGCGCATACGCTAACGTACGCGTAAAAAAAAAGAAGTATACTTAGGCCTTAAACCTACCCGTCACTGGGGTTTAGACAAATCTTACTAAATCGTACGAGTGAGGTCATGCGAATTTGTAAGAATTAGCCACCTCGTAAAATATGTATCGAATTGCTGAGAGATCGGGCTGAAATATCTTGTGTTTCTTTCCAACACTCCCGCCAAATGTCTGTTCTTACAGCCAACTGTTTGGTCGGTGAGCGGGTACGAAATTTTGCGAAAAAGGGCCTATTGCTTTACAGCAGCAATGCATGTACAGCGATCCACTGTAATTACGACAATGGTATATTTACGACAGTGAATATTTACATACAGTCGCTTCAATGTCTTTATGAATCACGTATACTACTGAGAGTGACCCTAAGAGGCTTTTCCCCACATTTACCTAGCATTTCCATTCAATTTCAGCAATTTTGACCCCGAAAGTATATTTAGCCTAAAGGCCCGTACACACCGGGACGAATTTCGCTCGCGATATTCGCTGACGTTTAACGCCTCGTGACCAAACAAAGGGCTCCAATGTGAGTGTGCACACCGTAAAAGCGTAATTTTTTTTAAAACGCCTCGGGTTCGTTTTTTGGGGGGTTTGACACTCCGCGACAAAAACTATCCGACCAATGAGATTGGCGCTTTTTGATCACGTGTCTGGAGCTGCTGAAGTTACAGTAAAACACAACTTGGGGGCGCTCAAACACAAAACAGTCCTGCCGAGCACACATACGTAACGACGAAGAAGATATACACCAAGTAGCGTCTACACTGCCGGCGTCGGCATCTTTTCCGGCGTCTTTCCTCATTCAACAGAACAATAATTTCTTCATCGCTGGAGCTGCTGGAGCTGGAGCTTCTGGTGCTTGAAATATCCATGTTTTCTTTGTATGATTTTGACAAGCGCGTAAATGCTTGCTCTCTTCTTCTGAGTGACAAGCGAGTGTCAGAAGCGTAAAGTTCGCAGCGCCACCTTGTGTACCGGGGTATTTCTGTTTTACATTAAGCGCCAACTAATGTCAGGGAATGAATTTGCATGTTCACTCAGCTCATCGTCAGCGAAAATCGCTTGGGTGTGAACACAAAACGTGTTGAAAAACGCTGGCGAATAACGCTACCGATATTCATCCCGGTGTGTACGGGCCTTAATACTAAGATAATAATAGACTACCATTTTTGAGGCAACTTTTTAACCATTCTGATATTGAGAACAGCTTCAAATTTCTTTTTGACATCTTGTACATGTGTGTGGATATATTTGAAGCCAAACCACGCATATACCTTTTCCCTCATACCAAACATGCCCTATTGTGTTCTTGTTCATTTCCAAACACTTGATTAGCCACATACATATTTCCATCTATCCCTTAGGTCAACACTGCACAGTTAAGTGTTCTATTGTTTAACTCTAATCTGGCATAGTAACATCATTTGTTAAGCACCACTCAGCGTAAAAGCCATATCAGCTCTAAATGTGGGCTGGGGGTAAAAATAGATGTAAATTATGAATGACTTTGGCCAGTTCATTGTCACAGCAACCAAGTTTCCTGTTACTATAGCAAGAGGCAGCACACCTGGGCCAGGCAGAACAAGCAGAACCATGAAGCCAGAACAAGAACTATAGGCTATATATAGTTACAGTTCTTACTATATAGCGATTAGATAGATAGATAGATAGATAGATAGATAGATAGATAGATAGATAGATAGATAGATAGATAGATAGATAGATAGATAGATAGATAGATAGATAGATCTTTCCTAGGTTTTTTACCTCAGGCTGTAACGCAGAAATTGACCCCTCATAATTAATTCGTTGTATATTTTGAACTGAGCAATACGTTTCCACTAAACGTTATTAAATCGTGGGGGGTGACGAGCTTTTATTTGTGCTGTCAGAGCATCTGACAGCCTCGTTAGCTCCCATTTCGCCCTGTCGGCTCACAGTTTGCCCCGGACACTGAGTCTCCCCTCTCCATTTACCGTGTTATTGCTGCTAGCACCGCGCATCACGATCAGTCACTGGCGTAATTGTCGCTGGCAGGTGTCAATCATTCCATCCTGCGTCTACAGTCCACATAGAGGTTCAGGGTCAATTCTGCGCGCGCTTTTGAAATGCAACAAACAAATGTATTCCATCAATTGGAATACGCCTCCACAGTTGTACAATACATCTGTAAATTAAAAACAGGCTAACTATTGCATGTTTATCATTAGTTTCCATGCATGCCATATAGATGATTGTTATGAGCTTTGGGCTCGCCGTTAAATCTTTACTCTGGCTGTGCTTTCAGATTGTGGGTCGTATACTCGGGCTTGTCACATTGAGGTAAAGTGAGTTTCTAACATCCAGGGCTTTGCTGTCTGCACCGGACAAATTGATTGCTATCAGCCTGAGGGAATTCTGCTAATGTCTCTGTCCGGGGCCCGGGGTGGACTGCTTAAATTAAAGAGGGGAGAGATTCACACATATTGCTGAAAAAGCGAAATACACGTAATACACAACACAAAGCCATCAGCATCCCAGAGAAAACTGGGACGACAAGGACCTGAAGGTAGAGATTTGAAGAGACCCCCTATGTACTCATATAGCAATTATATACAATCTTAATCTCTTCATGTAAAACCTCATTGGGTGCAGAAAAGTTAGAAATAGTAGTGCTTATGGGGAATTGTAAACGCACTTTTGTTTTCAAGAAGACCCAAGAGAAGAAAACGGAGCTTTGTATAGGCTACATTTAAACACGACGACAATGCATAACCCAAAACAGTCTGATATCTATAAACCCTGTCAATCCTGAACCTGTTTTACTGTCTCCAAGCAAAAGCAGCAGTAAACAGAAGATCCACGACATGCTCGCGCGCTTCTTCTGCGTGGATAGGTGTGAGTTAAGGTCGGTCAGAAGTTATTACAAAAGCAGATCAAAAGCTGGCATTGAAACGGAGCACATAGCCTACCTTCTTTTGATTGAGACCTGAAAAGCAGAAGTATTCTTTAAAAGGCTAATCAATCAAAATGAAATCCATATACTAATATTTTAATACAAGGGTGAAAAAAACGTTGTAATTCAGATATTCATACCTTGATATAAAATACCATAAAATATGCTTAACTTTATTGAGTTTACGAGTTTAAGGAAAGTAGGCATATTACTTTTTACGTGATTAGCAATGTTCAGTGTCATTATTTTTTAGAAAACAGTACGAACGTTTAAGAATGTATTAAACATATACATATAAATGTTCTACATTTTTAAGAACTATAGGCACAAATTTCGCAAACTAGATTTTTTAATTAATTTTTGTATTATTATTACCTTGGACTCATTTACTCAAATGTGTCAGTAATGCAGGAAAAATAAAGCATGTCTATTGGGTATTCTACATAGAAAAATAAATGTATAAAAAAATATGTAAACAATAATATTAAATTAAATATAATCACAAACATCTTGTCTGCACATTTCAAACTGATATTTGAAACTATAAAACTACCTTATAAAAACGTGTTATTGTTGTTATAAGAGTATATGTGTATGTGTGTGTGTAGATAGAGAGAGGATGCTGCGAGGCCGGCTGAACAGATTTGTCTTCACGCCTGGTCGCGTTCTTGAGAGCGGGGCGTCGTGGAACAGGGAACGGAGGCACCTGGCCCGGCCGCTGCGCAGCGTCTTCTTTTATTGACTGCATGATAAGCCGTGCGGTTTCCAGCGATCACCTGGAGAACCCTGCAGCGTTGCACGGTTTCTGTGGCCCTTAATTGTGGTTACGTCAAACAAAGGTCTGAATGATGCTCGTGCGCCCCATACCTGCTCCATACGTCCTAAAGAACCAACACAACCCATTCATTTCCTGAGAGACACACAGCCGAAACGTGCCATGGACAGTGACATCTGTAAACACGTAAAATTAAGTAAATACAACGTTTCTTCACCTTTATTGCATATTTTAATGGACGCTGAGCTTCTGTCTTTTAACTGCATAAATATAGTTAAATGCGCAACAGCTCTCCATTCGGGACAAAATAGTGCAGAACTGGTCGTAAAGAGCAGGAGTGATGGACACTTAAGAAAACCTCACACAGCCAGCTATATGGAAACAAACACTTTCACTAAACGTGCTGTTGTACCGGTTAACCATTTGATTTTCCACCTGAACGAGTAGAGTAAATAAGATCTCCGTGACGCCTTGGCCAATATTTGCTTAACAGACGGACAGCAACCAGGGATCAAAAAGAGAAAAACTAAACACTGGAAAATAAGCGTTAACAATTTAAAGTCTTTATAAATACAGGCTGCATCCCCCAATTTTGATATAGGGTATTCAAAATGGTCAAACACGTGTATTTCTGAAATTATTGTAGTATATCAAAGCTAATTATTTCCAATAAGCCTTGTTGTGCATATAGAAAAAAATATGTGATGATTTCATTCAACAAAACATAATACATCTTTTTTTTCTTTCTCTCTTTTTTAAATCAAATTGGTTACTCTACTGTATTTGAAATATTTTATTCATATTATTCATTAAGTAATACAATATATTACTATTTATTATGTATTTTTATATTTAGTATTTGATATGTTAAAATCACTTCACATTTGTTATCAAAGAAACCCCCAGAAGTAGCCTATGTCTTATTTAGAGCACATGATTTAAAACAGAAGCAGAACACTCCTAATTGTTCACGGGAAATGTAGGGCAATAATTATGCCAGGTCTTGACAATCGAGGCTAATGTGAGCGCACGGAGTTCCCCGTGATGTGTGTGTCGCATGCATGTATGAGAACTGTTTTCCAGCGTGACGTTACGCGTCATCTGACCAATCCGTGGCGAGCTGAGGCTGATATTAAGAGAAAGTTTACAGTGAGTGAGGGTTACACCGTTTTTTTCATTCTGACTGACATTTCCACTCCGAACGGGATTCAAACGTGACTCAATCTGGACTCATGAGATCGTTTTAATGTATTCAATCGCAAGGGCTTGAAACAGCAGGATATTGATCAGAAATCAGAAATATCCCGGTAAGTTCAAATCAAATACCGCATGTTTTTCCCTCCGTAAATGCTCGGTCTGTCTTCATTAGGAAAATACGTTTCTTTGCGTCTAAAACTTTTATCTATCATTGCGATTTCACTATGAATGTCTTATTTGAAAAACAAACCAGGATGATAATATTTCACAAACCAACTAAAAGATACAAATGATATTCATTCATGTTCACAAAATATGTAGATTGACGGATTTGGACAGGACAGTAATTTTTCATCTTAATATTATCCTCTCTTATCCCTCAACAAGTAGCCATACGATATTTAATTACCTATCTGTCAAATTTAGACAAAGTCAGACAGAAATCTGCATTTGGAATGGACATTTTAGTGAGCTACTTTTCTATTAAGTGTAATGAATTATAGGCTACGTCAATTTATTGCTGCAGGTACAGCACACACATTACATCATCTCAAAATGTATTTTTATTTTTTAAATAATAATTAATAATTGAAGGATTTTTTATCAGATTAAAAATACATTCCACTCTAAATCATATTTTTGCTTTGACTTGCTTTCACTGAAAGGCAAATTAATGTGATTAAGTAAGTGAAAGAAGAAACGCAAAAACGTTATCCATTTTCTCAAAGCAATTAAAATGACTAATTTGTTTAAACATTCGTAATAATAATAATAATAATAATAATTAAAACAATGATCTCATGTTGTGTGTTTTCTATTATAAGTTTTTTTAATGTTAAATAAATTATTATCAAAACTTATAAAATTAAATAATAAAATAAACAATTTAAATAAGTATTACATGAAAAAGATGAAGTAAAAACAATGAAATTGGCGGTCAGTAAACGTATTTGGCCGCCGAACTTTAGCATGTATATTGATTTATGTATTTGTCTTTTTATTGATTCCCTCTTTTGTTCGTGTTCTCCTGAAGAATGACGTCAGGCCCATTCCCTCCCCTCGTTCTTCTTTTCCTAAAAGTTTCCAGAAGACACAGTGACCACTTTGCCCAAGAGCGGAACAGCTTCGAGATTAGGGATTACTTTGCACGACTTCGTATTAGCAGGTACTAATCCCAATTGGGCTAATTGCTTTGCGAGTAGAATTGCTATCTGCAGGGTCCGTGTGATGTGCTGGGGTTGTGTGGCCTGCAGGGTGAAGACCACATCCTAAATACACCTCATTAACACGGAGAGGATTTACAAGTTATCTAAAGCAGGAATCAACAGCCAGGGCACAATCCTTTCTGTCGACCATTTGGAACAATACAACTGAGTTATGCAGTGCAGCGTTTTGCAACTTTAGATTAATACTAAAAACAACAACAACAGTACATTCAAACATTTATATTTTAAAGCGGATTATTGAATAATCAGAGGACCAGAAGCATTTGCAGTAGTAAGACAGAAACTCTGTCTCTGTAACAGTACATGCACTATCCTGCTTGAGTTAATTTACCTCTCTGGGACCCGTCGCTTCCTCGTGATTGTATTTGATTTGCGCTTTAAAATCACACACCACCACTGTTTTAAACATGCTACACAGAGGTCTTCACTTTTTGCCACTCCTACAAACAAGCTGTAAAATTAGTGAACGGTGAAATTAGGGCCACGCGGACACGGAGCTAACCTCCACGCGCAGATACGGTGCAAAAGCGCGTGAGTGTGTCAACAAAAGCACGTGGAGAGTGTTTGCGTTTGTTTTAGCCAGTTGCACCAGGGACCATTTGCAAGTGCACTTAATGCACAGAGCAAACAGGTTCTCCTTTTGAATCCACAGCTGTCGACAGGTTGCGTTCTTGTATCAGATCTCTCAGGACCTAAAAGCCTCAAGCAGCAAACAATCACTCAGGGACATTCAGTAAAAACGCAGATGAGGGGGGGATAGCTGTAACATTTATAATAGTGTCCATTTGACACACATTACATTAATAAAGTAATACAACATAGTGTCAGAAACTGCTATTAAATTCACAAACAATTACAAAGAAACGGCAAGTAACACATTGAATTAAACTAAAATTGAGAAAAACTAAAACCAACTACATTCGGTCTTTTAATTGTATAACTTCGAAAAATTATTATTTTTAGACAATGTATAGTAACAATAACAGCAATAACGTTTTAAAAAATATAATTCAGATATAATTTGCATTATTGCTTATGTAAATACACTAGCGAACTGTAAAACGTGACCTGAGTTATATTCGCACGTTTGATAGCGAATTGTAATAATAAGATGATAATGAGAAAACACATAAGATAAAAGAGAGAAACACTATAAAACATTGAAAGTGTTTTTCTTCTGAGTGAGCTCAAGCCCAGTGGTGAGATTGAAGCAGTGCATCTCACAGGAACAGACTGGGGCAATCCAGCAGCACTGCATGGAGTTATATCGAGTGGGTTTGAGAGGGCGCGCTCAGCATTTGCATGCGCCGAATGATTAGTTGGTTCAGAAGTGGCCTGTTTTCTGTTCTGTGATGGCAGAGGGTCAGTGCTTCTCTAATGGGCCGGTAAAGCAGACAGACTAAATACATCAGTACTATCACCAATCAGCATAGGTGTGTTCATCTCTCTCTCTCTCTCTCTCACTGCGTGTGCCTTCACTTTCTCACCCTCTCTCTCTCTCTCTCACTCACTCACTCACTTACTCACTTCACATGCACACACACACTCTCAGTCCCTGAGCAGTCCTGACATCTCCGCTCACTGTCAATCTGTGTCTCCTTCGCAGGGAATTTCCTTCTAGATAGAGGAACGCTGGAGAAACACATATTCTGAGAAGAAAATTCTATTGGAGACCAATTGTTTATTTCCCAGTTTGACCAGTTTGCTCGGAAGGGCTCAGGCGGTGGAGCAGAATGCCTCAAAAAGGTGAGTGCGCGTGTGGAAACTAAAAGTTCGTTGTTTGTATGGGATCCTGAATTTTATTGAAGCGATCCACCACATTTTATTATTTATTATTGATATTAGGATTACAATTAGTGGTCTTGCCGAGTAATAAAATAAAAACGTGCTCGCCTTATTTAATAGTTTATGTGAACTCAAAAAGTAAATAGTCTAAGTGAATAAAGCTGCGCTCTCAGATCTGCTGTATCTACTCTTTAGACAGAAACCAGTGCTGTTTGGATAGAACATGTGCATCTATGAGAGGAAAGTGTTCGGAGTCACATTAGGCCCGAGCAGTGTTTTTTTGAGGAGCACGGGAACGCAATGACCCGTTGAGGAAAGGTGTCAGTTTAATTCATCAGCCGAGTGCTTCTTAAAGATTTGCCTGAATCTCACGAGGACCTGCTTGTTCATTATTCCTTGCATTTTAAGAATAGCCTATTAATATAGAGAGTTTACTATTTAAAAAGAGTCCAGATAATATAGTTCAGTGTTATTAGACAAATACACTGTCAAGACTAAAGCTTTTCACTTCTATATTAAATATGTAGCCTAAAAATAAACAATATATTGCCCTAATGAAATGAACTAAATACAAATATTAAGTAAATCACTAAATTGTATTGACTTGAAATTATTTAACCTAAGCATAAGAGCGGACTCGTTTATAGCACCCAGCATATATTCACCAGGCCTGCTTATTCTATAACATGTTCTTAGTTTCTATGGCATTAGGACGCACAAGTCCTCATATACATTGACTAAATAAATGTAGCTCCAAATAACAAAAGGTTTCTCCATCGATGGCAGTATAAGATGATTAGGGCATGTTAATGTCAGATCCCTCCAAACGTCCCACTGCGCTTTTGTACACATCCAGATGCATGTCTGCATGTGAATGATGTTTATGAGAACACGGTTCCTGAATAAGCATGTTTAATTAAAGCAATTGTAGGAAAGGATTACACAAACGAAAGAAATGCAGATGAGATCCTAGTTAACCTAATAAACAACAACAACAGGCTGTTTACGACGTTAGATAAATCATTAACGGGACACGCAGAGACTCAATGCATTTACAGCCAGTGCGTAAAAGAGCGCAACACAATTCACATTGTACTGTGATTAAGAACATTAATCAGCACATTAGGTTTAAAAGTGTTTTGAATTTTCTTGCGGGTTGTTCCTATTAGGCTATATTCGTATTATTTGTTTAATTATTTTTAAACGACATTATCAACATTGATGAAGGCACATTTGTACTAATTACTTATTTCATGAATAACAGGGGACTTCTCGACATTATGTGTTTAAATACACAAATAGCCTATTTAAAAATAATTGGTAAATACAATTAATTAATTTAAAATTAGAAAATTATGCAAAAGTAGTTCAATTGCACATGTAAGTAGTAAAATGTTTCTATTTCATGGTAAATTAAGAAAATGTAAGAGTTAATTTAAGAGTTTGATTTAAATAAAATTTGGAGAAACAAATCAACAAAATGTTCCGGGAAAACAACAACTTTATAAGACTTAATTTAAGTGTAAAAGGATGCTTATTACAGTTATTTAAATACTGATAAGTTGATCAAACTAAATGAAGTTCTTCAGTCTTGGGAAGAGAGCGCATGGAAACGCACCGGTTTTATTTCAGCGTCGGGAGAGAAAATAAACGAAAGACTTTCCTTCCCTGGGCCCCTTTTTAGCAATGTCCCTGAATAGATCCTTTATTGCAATTGTTTTTTTCCAATTGAGCACCCTGCTGGGCTGTTGCATCCTTTTACAACCCCTAACAACCCACACCCGTTACACAAACACCTCCAGATATTTATAACGCGAAATTACTTTTCTATTTCCCCGAACCGCGCAAACAGAAACACGCATCGGGGTCCGGGCACCGGGGTCATGGCCGTCAGGAAAGTGACAGTGGATGCTGTGTGTGTGTGTGTGTGTGTGTGGATGGTCGTCTGGGGGCAGGGTGCCCTCGGCTCTTTGTATTCGGGCATGTATTGGTGCGTTTGGTGGGAGGTTGTGTTGCTAGTTGCAGAGGCCGAGTTGTGCTGGCTGGGTTTGGGTATAGAAGGTAAAAGAGGCGCATTGTTGAGCTCCAGCAGGCTTTGTTAGGATCCTCTCACCCCTCCAGTTCTCACTTTTCAGAGCACTGATGCGAAGTAGACAGCGTGTGTCACTGTACACTTTTGAGGGGAAGATCTAAAGAGAGACATGTTTTACAGACTCAAATTGAGACGCGAAAACTATTCTATAATTTTAGATTTAACAGGGCAGGTTGAGTTTTTCTATTTTACGTGCCAAAAATAAACAAATGACAGCTGCACAAGGCTACATAAAAAGTACAAATATTAAAAATAAAATAGGCTTTATAAGCATTTAAAATAGGACTGAACAAGTCACTCGCACTAATATTACTCTTTTGCTCCATCCTAGGAATGATCTAAATAGTCAGACGCAAATGAAGGGCTAAATTGTTTTAATCGGACAGTCAACTCTGTTACCAGGCAAGTTTTTAATGCTTGAAACCCCAGAAAGGATTATTACCAAATACATAATTTGACTCCATTATGCGTAGAGATGCATCGGCCGTATATGCAACGCTGCAATTGTTGCAAAACTGCAATACAAAAATCTGATTTTCAAAACTAACCCTATTTCTTTTCTTTGTCATAAATAGAATACCATAACCAAACCACGTGGGAATCAGGAGTGGCGTCCATGATGCAAAACAGTAAGTGCAATTCTTATTAAGCCATTCATGTGTATGTTCCTATTAATAATGATAGCGGACTGGTTTCAATTCTTTTCTGGCTGACTGTTTTATTTTCATTTACGATTACATTCGAATTACATTACGGGTAATTAAATATTTGACCAAACATGCGACCGTTTGATTTATGGTAAAATTATGAGGCGTTAAAATGCGAATTATATTTTCTCTACAGAAAATTCCAACATTTTATTACTTCGTGCTGATATTTAAAAGAAAAGCTATGCGGATGCAAACTGCATTTTACATATATGTCAAGCATAAATAAATGAAATGCTGATGGGGGAGGAGATGTTTATTTCTGCTTGAGTTGGTAATAAATAAATGCAGCTCTGGCTGGATTAATGCAGAAAATAGTTGTCATCTTCCACAGAGGACTCGACCGTGCCGAAACAGCGAATGCACGAAACGGGCCACGCGAAAGTTTGATGACTCCAGGGTTTGATTTCAGGATTTTCCGTGCTTGCTTGAGGGGAGAGAGTTATGTTATTCTGTAAACGGCACAGCATCACTTAGTGTATGCATGTCTCTTGCGGTAAGATCAGAGGTCTGATATGATAAATGCTTCTGGAATTATTTCTTTGTGATTATGTAATGTAATTATACTTATTTATCTGTCATGAAACAGGACTCAAATAATGAGTAATAAAATGTATGTATAGCAAGATACAGTGTCAGGATAGTTTGAAATATATGTAATTAAATGTAAAAATACATATCACATTTAAATGCATGCACCAATTTTTTTTTAAATCTCAATTTGGTCTAGATATTTATGATTGATGTTCTAAATTCACAACACATGTTTCCCTATTAGTAGGGAGCAATAAAATACAAGTCTCATTATGACTGCCACCAGGCCAGATCTACAGTCCTATACCATGGGGAATTATATGATTATTAAGACTTAACCTTTGAACTGTGAAATGACAGGCAGGGTCATTTCTCTGTGATGGTGACATCAATCAAATGAATTCATTTGATAAACATACATGCCTTCTTACATTCAAGAGCCTATTAAATCCAGCTAATCCAGGAATCATTGAAGAGCGAGAGGATGCAGTGGATTACTCCACTGGATTTGGACAGATTACCACACGTTTGTTGTGCAGTATCATAGCTTAAGTAAATCAGGTTCATTAAATTAGTCCAGCTGGATGTGGTATTATTCATGACATGACTGAATCACCAATTGTACAGGCTCAGAACTGCACATTTTACACTATAAATTGAAGATATTTCTAATTTAGAAGCTCTTTTCAGTGGTGCATCCCCCACAACAGGACTGTGGCAGACGTGGGGTTTGTTACAAACAGTACAACGGACTGAAAAAAAGAGCTTTGTCAGTTTTAATATGTTTATGAACACACACGCCTCTGTCCTCGTGCCCGTGCATTGCCCCTATAGCTAGAAATAAAACGAAGCCTCTCTTGAAGACAACAAGAGCAGAATCCAATTTAGTCTGATATCCAAATGCAGACAGAAAGGGTCGTTTTATCATGCTACTATTTGTCGTGACGATGCGTTTTTCAAAAGCAGAGCAGTGTCATATAAAGTGACAGTCCTGCCACAAGTACTTCAGCTGATCTTTTCAATGAGCCTTCCATGCATGATCCGAGGCGACCTCCGCCTATTTCCAGAAATTAAGCTCAAACTTGACGTGCAGCTAGCTTTATTCGAAAGACAAATGTCAGAGAGTCTCATCATATTTCCCCCCTCTTCTTCTTCTTCTATATTTGGAGCTTATTTATTGCTTAGGAGCTCGGGCTCCTGCAGTCAGACGAGAGAGGAGCAGAGAGCTAGAGCACACACACACTCCGGGGAGGCTTTTCGTAGGGATTCGCCTCAGTTTGTTTTGCTTGCTTTGAATTGACTTTTCATTGGACTTTCACATCACATCAAAATACACCAAACTGGTATGCGCTTTTCATATTCTTCTGAGCTGTGCGAATCCTGCTTTGCTGTAATATCTAGTTATTTTACACATCGCTGTTAGGATTGAAAGCATCACTGTCGTATGCTTGGTCTCTTTCAGACTGCATGTTGTACTTGAATGCCGATGGGTGTTTATTTATTAGGGATTTGTTAGTCTGGAGTGAACGAGAGTTTCCAAACACTGGTGCACGGTCTTGCGGAAAGCTGTTCTCTTGAGGACAATTTGATTATGAAAATTCAGTTCACTTGAATGGAGATGTTCAGACTCAGGTCATTTCATCAGTCGATTGATTCCAGCCAAGTGCATGACATTCAAATGTTGATTTACAAGGACTTGTGTAACAGATTTCACAACTGTTGGTTAACAAATGCAAAACTTGGTTTGGATTATTAATGATGGTCAGATAAAGTTGATTATTAATTGAAAACAATCATGATACATTTTTCTTGGTTGGTCTCACAAAATATATCACACGACTGAATCACCAGTTCATTTTTAAAGGTCAGATCAGATAGCTTAACAAATGCACATTTGAACTTTTTCCATTGTATATTTAAGATATTTAAAATGTATAGGCTCTTTATTATGCATTTCAAAAATTCAAGTTTGCTTTTTTTGTCACACTTATTTGTGTAAGCAACAAAATGTATTTAATGTGCAATTATTTAGTTGTTATTTATTGATTACACTGATATGTTATATTATATAACATGGACATTGTGATGTAAGAAAACACTATTTTCGTCTAATCGGACTCGGTTTGTCAGTAACGCTGATCAAAGAAAAGCACCAAGAAGTGGAGCTTTATTCTGGACAATGGGACACCTACTGAGGGAATGTTTTCGAGGGGAAGATGAGCCAATTTGTTATGTCTCCATGTGCCACAGGTCACAGTGGCGTCAACCAGCTCGGCGGGGTGTTTGTGAACGGCAGACCGTTACCGGACTCCACCAGACAGAAGATCGTCGAACTCGCTCACAGCGGAGCGCGACCCTGCGACATCTCCAGGATTCTGCAGGTGACCGTGAAGCCCATCCACAAACTTCATAGGTGCTAGTGGAATAATAATACTTAGTTAGGAGTCCAAATCATGGTCACGTACAATCAGTGCAGCTAAATAAAATGGATCACAACAATACACAGATTATGTATTATTGTATTGCGCGGCAAACAAAACAAACACTAAACGTAAAGTGTGACCGGAAACGTAATGAAATCATCCTAGCAATTTTAAGGCATATTTTCTGTGTTCATAGACCCATGATGATGCAAAAGTCCAACTGGACAATAAGAACGTAAGCGTATAACCGTTTGACGTACATTAAATTATTTCAATTTAGTTTTAAATAATGTATGTGAATTGTGTATATTGCTGTCCATTCAGGTGTCCAATGGGTGTGTGAGCAAGATTTTGGGGAGATATTACGAGACTGGCTCCATCCGCCCACGAGCCATTGGAGGCAGCAAACCGAGGGTGGCGACGCCTGAAGTGGTCGGCAGAATAGCGCAGTACAAGAGGGAGTGTCCCTCAATCTTTGCCTGGGAAATTCGGGACAGACTGCTGTCTGAGGGGGTGTGCACCAACGATAACATACCGAGCGTAAGTGCAAATCACGCTTCATTTGATTGTGCAAACGTCATTGTCACGTCAATACAAAACTTGTGCATGCAATTGTGCATTTATCCATATTGCAAGAATTTACAGGATTATTAATACAAATAACATTCACGCAGAGAGCTATAGTGAAATACAATGCTATTTTGAGGTTGAAACAAGCACTTGACTGACAGTTTGCTTTATACCTTTCAGGTGTCGTCGATAAATCGAGTCCTACGCAACCTGGCTAGCGAAAAGCAACAGATGGGTGCAGATGGCATGTACGACAAGCTGAGAATGCTCAACGGGCAGCCCGGCACGTGGGGGACTCGCCCGGGATGGTACCCCGGTACGGCTGTGCCAGGACAACCAAACGCAGGTGAGACCGTCTAAAAGCAATAAGAGCATCACTGTCAGCAGTCTTAATTAGAATAACAATAACACCTGAACAACAAGGAACAGCAACAACAAAGCAAATGCATAACAAATATATACATTGTATTTTAATATTTTAAATATTTGTATTATTCATAATAATAATAAACATACAGAATAACAACATATAAACAACAAAAGGCACAGCAACAAAGCTGCAGCAAAAATAAGTAAATACATAAAAATAGAATTAATGATTATTAATAATAAATGAATGATTATTAATATATTTTAATATTCAAAATGGTTTTAATAACAACAACAACAACATCATCATCATCATCATCATCATCATCATCAATAATTATAATTTTTTACTATCCCCTAATATTCAACTATAATATTTGTACTGCATTGATATGGTAACATTCAAAATAATTAATTATAATATGTATATTTGACTATATTATTACAAATTAAAACGAATAAATGATAAATATATTACACTACTACTACTACTAATAGTTTAATATATATATTGAACTATAGATTATATCTACAGTATATAATAATGTATATAGTATACATTATTATTAATTTAACATAATAGTATTTTAAGTAACACTTTACAACAAGGTTTCGTTTAACAGTAGTTAACTACATTATTTAACATAAACTAACAATGAAAAAACTTCTAAAGCACTTAGTAACATTATTTAATGTTCATTTCATACGGACCTGAGCTGACATGAACTAACAGCAAACAGATGTATTTCTTATTAAAAGATGAATAAATACTGTAAGAAATGTACTGCTCATTGTTAATGCATTTACTAGCATGGGACCTTATTTTAAAGTGATACTGTGTTTTATTATGAATTCATATTCATTTATTTCTTCTGAAAAAGTGTTTAAAATATGTCAAATATAAAAAAACCTCTTGCAGTCATTAGGTCTATATGTCAATGCATGTGGAGACACATTAGATTAATATACAGATTGTAGAATAGCGTGCCATTGACAAATTAGATGGGAAAAGGCCAGTCATTAATTGAGGAGTTAGTGCTAATTAATCGCTCGTTTCAATACGGCTTCTGTCTGGCTCTTGGATCTGCGTGACTAGGAACAGAGTTTTCGGCAGAGGTGTCCATGCGCTCCCACCTGCCCCCTCCCCCTGACACTGCCCTCCACATCATTTGCACCCCATGGGGAGTGAGAAAAGCACTGCGCGTCCTGGGACAAAAGATGTTTCTGTCACATGCAAGAATTTGTGACAGGCACAGCTCGGTCTCTCTCTGTAATTGCTCATTAGAGGTAGCTTGTATTTGAGGGAGAGAGAGAACATGTACAGGCTTTTGGTTAGAGGAGACAATGAAAAAAAGTTTAGCTGATGAATAGTTCGTTTCTAATCAGGTTGATGAATCTGTATCCTGCGTGAGGATGTTCACAGCATCACAAACTCTATCTGAGAACATTAATATTTAACAAGAAAAATGCCAATGGTCATTTACTAAATATGACAATTCACCCCTAAAGTTAAATTACTCACCCATACATCATTCCAAAAGAGACTTTTAAAGACCTAGTATACAGGTGCAAAAGACTTTGAATGTAGTGCACTAATAATACTGTAAGCACATTGTTATTGTGCTTTTATAATCTTTTTGTAGCTTATTTTTTTTTACTCAGTCTCTGAACAACTACAACAACAAAAATTAACAGCATACAGGTTTTGTATAGTTAACTAAAACTGAAACCACTCAAAACATTTCCGTTACTTGAAATAAAAGGTAACTTAACTATTGATTTTTGAAAGTTAATTCAATTCAATTCAGACTTTTTTTGACAGAATTGCGAGATATAAACGTGCAACTGTGAGTTATAAAGTCAGAAACGTGTGATATAAACGTCCAGTTGTGTGTTATACAGTCAGAAATGTGAGATACAAACTCACGGTTGAATGAAAATGTCAGAATTGTGAGCTGACAGTTTTTCTCAGAAATTGACTTTATAACTTGAGTTAATATCGGAGATCTCGGAATGGACTTGTTCGGATTGGAGAGACTTCTCTATCCCATCCTAAAGCAAGCAAAGGTCTTTCAATGGTCATCTCCTGTTGAACGTATAAATCCTAACTGGCGTTTAACAGGCCCGGCCTGGGGTTCTTTGATTAATGACAGTGGTGTGTAGAGGTTAACATACTCAACTGAAAGCTCTGTTGACTAGATCCTTGTGTTATACAATGCTGAGCACTGCACGCCTCTCTTTTTGTTGTTCCTTTCCAATTGTGCCCTCGGGAGAATTTGGGCCTGGCAGCCCATCTCTGTCTGCACAGTTGAATGGTTCCCCTCATTCTTCTGGTGGTATTGTGTCAGCTCTCTATTCAAGTGTTGGTGGTCACCTCAATAGGTCCCTGGACACCCATACGGTGAATAGCACTAAGAATGCCTATACATTATATGTGCTGCGTATGAAAACATCCAAGGGAGCTTGAGGATGATTCAATGTGTTTCTTTTGACACTTTGTTACGGAACTATGCAGATGATGCTGACAATTCCTGCCCTGAATCTAGAGGCGTATTCACAACGAAGACAAATTATATCAGAAAATAACTAAATAAAACATCTTTTTTATTTTATACTCTGTCAATTATTCATGAAAACTCAGTCATGCAACTAAAACAAACATTTTTTAATAAATGTTAAACTTAAAAAACTACTTCGAAATGGCCTTGGCAACTGAAACAGACATGCTTAGTTGAAGTACTACAACTAAAGTGCTGTAATAAAAATTGAAATAAAAATAAAGCTATAGATAAATGTATAATGATATGAAAAAGAAAAATGACAAAAGCACAGGTAACACTTTACAATAAGGTCCCATTTGTTAACATTGGTGAGTTGCATATTATTTAACATGAACTAATGGAGAAAAATACTTCAAACACATTTATTATTCTTAGTTAATGTTAATATCAGCATTTACTAATACATTATTAAAAAATTCCCAGTACTGTTTTTGCACATCTTATTTGTTTTGCACTTTTTATTCTATTGCACATTTTACTCTTTATCTTTTTTTTACCTATATATATGCTCTTGTGTTATGTTACTTTTATATATATATTTTTTTATTCTTTCGCACTGTCTACTGAGCGGACCTGATTTGATTTACATTTCACTTCTGATTATACCCTGTATCATTTATTATGTGACAAATAAAAAACCTTGATCCTTGAACCTTGAAAATGAAAAGTTGTGTCTGTTAATACTATTTAATGGCCTTGAACTAACAAAGAATAGCATATTTTATTAACTAAAGTTAACAAATATTAATAATCATATAACACATGTATTGCAAACTGTTAGTTAATGTTAGTCAATGTATTAACTGGCGTCAGCTAATGGGACCTTACTGTAAAGTATTACCAAAGCGCATAACACAATTTACTAAAGCTAAAATAAACAATCATTAAAAGGAAATATTACTAAATACTATAATAGCATATAAACAGTTCTAAAATAACACTGATGCAACATGGTGTGAATCGACTGACGGTTATGAAAATATGTTCTGTGTGATCTACATTTCTTTCATCTGTTTTTTTGCAGACGGTTGCCAGCAGCAACAGGACAACGGTGCTGAGAACACTAACTCCATTAGCTCGAACGGTGAGGATTCAGATGAGACTCAAATGCGTCTGCAACTGAAAAGAAAACTGCAAAGAAACCGAACGTCGTTCACGCAGGAGCAGATCGAAGCCCTGGAAAAAGGTGAGCGTCAAATGTAAGCATTGACAACAAATGTCTGCCATACCCAGCTGAGGCACGCAGAATAACACGCTTTCACATCGGGTTCTAGAGTTTGAAAGAACCCACTATCCAGATGTTTTCGCAAGAGAAAGACTTGCAGCAAAAATCGACCTTCCGGAAGCTAGAATACAGGTGAGAAGATGAGTGCGACTCTAAATCCATGACATCTAGCGCATGTTCACTGTTTCTGCTGTTTACATCTGCTGGTCTTCTCTGTGTCGCAGGTATGGTTCTCAAACAGAAGAGCGAAGTGGAGGAGGGAAGAGAAGCTGAGGAACCAGCGACGGCAAGCCAGCAACTCCTCCGGTCACATTCCCATCAGCAGCAGTTTCAACACCGGCGTCTACCAGGCAATCCCACAACCCACCACTCCTGGTATGACACACCGCAACCGAAACATACAAGACATGCAATAATGCCTTCACACCCAGTCCAAACATATACGATTTTAGATCTCTTTTACACCAATATTGTACAACAGATGTCAGAACAATTCATTCAAACGAAAACGAAAAGAGCTTTGAATTGTATCTACTTGAGTCGTTTAGTTGCATCAAACTTGATGTGCTTCTGAAATAAGACTTAACAATATAATATAATATAATAATACATTTGATTATAATAGTTTTTTTATTCAATGATTTATATTAATTATATTTATTTTATTATTTATCATATTATTTATTGTTACATATATTAAAAGTTTTGTATGCATACAAAATATAATAATAGTAATAAAATACTTTGGTGTCAATTATTCACATTGAACTCATTGTTAACTAAAACTAACTAAAAAAAATAGTTTAAAAAGCACTTCAACCATGATAAACTGTTTTTCCATAATTCTAAATAATTTTTGGAGTATACAAAACATCATCACACAAATGTTGGATGTAGAAAAGTTAATTCAAACTATAATTAAAGAAATAATTTTGTTGCATCATACTTGGTGTGCGAAGGCTTTATATTTTGTCAGATTCAATCCAACTATTATAATTTAATTCTGCAATAACTAAAGGATGATGATGATAAAATGTATAAACCATGTGATTTTTTGTCTTTACCAGTGTCCTTCACAACAGGGTCAATGCTAGGCCGATCAGACACCGCTCTGACCAACACGTACACGGGCTTGCCTCCGATGCCCAGCTTCACAATGTCTAACAACCTGTCTATGCAAGTGAGTAACGTCACACACACTCGCTTCCTCCTCTACACCTGATCACGTGTGTGATGCTTCCTTAAGTGTCTCCCATTACACCACTTAACTAAAACTCCTCTGTGATATAGATACTAAAAAGCAATATATTTATATACATATATTCTTGTTTTTTATAGCCAAGCCAGGTATCTTCCTATTCCTGCATGCTGCCCACCAGTCCGTCCGTGAATGGGCGAAGCTACGACACATACACCCCCCCTCATATGCAGGCACACATGAACAGCCAAACAATGGTCACTTCTGGTACCACCTCAACAGGTAGGCAGAATACGTTCATTGTGCGCGATCAGCTGGCACATTTATAAACCGTTCAGAAGTTTGGGGTTAGAAAGATTTTTGATTTGCCAGAAATGAACAGCAAGGATGCATTAAACTGACCAGGAGTGGCAGTAAAGACCGTTCTAATGTTACAGAACGTTTTGTTATTTCAAATAAACGCTTTCTTCTCAAAGAATTCTGGAAACAAATGTTTCCACAAAAATATTAAGCAGCACAACTGCACAACATTGATAATAATAAGAAATGTTTCTTGAGCAGCAAATCAGCATATTAGATTAATTTCTGAGGGATCATGTGACACTGAAGAGTAATGATGCTGAAAATACAGCTTTGTATCACAGGAATAAATGACGTTTTAAAATAGAAAAAGTTATTTAGAATTTTGCAATATTAATATTTTTACTGTCAAATAAATGCAGCCTTAGTGAGCATAAGAGACTTCTTTTAAAAACAATAGCAAATATTTTAAAATCTTCTTAAACTTTTGAACGGTAGTGTTTATGCATATGCTCTTTTACCAATTTATTGTTCACATTTTATATGAATTGCCCTAGAAATCTATTTAATTTTAAATGCATGATTTTGTGAATCAAAAATTGTGTTTCTTTGTTTGTCACCCATTTTATGTACCATTTTGTTTCCTTCACAGTCCCTTTCAGTGCAACTTTTGTTTTTCATTTAAAAATCTAAAGAACGTTTTCCATTACAAAGAAACTTTTGTGCAATGGAAAGATTCCATGGATTTTGTCTGTTTTATGTTGAACCATCAATGCCAATATATATCTTTAATAGGGTTGAAAAAGCATTTTACCTAAAAAAATAATAAAAAATGTATGTTTAATTTTAAGTTCAATACTTGTTCAATCATCACATCACAAACCTGTTTCTTAAAGAGCATAACAAATATTATAACACTTAACGGACAACACTAACTTCTCAATCCAGGTTGATAAATAACACCAAGTTTGCAAACGAACATGTTTTTGACCTATATTCAATCTCTATTGATAGGACTCATCTCCCCTGGAGTGTCTGTCCCTGTCCAGGTTCCCGGAACTGAGCCAGACATGTCTCAGTACTGGTCAAGATTACAGTAAAGAAAAGAGTTACTTCGCCCTTTGACTTCCACACAGAGACTACGAGAGAGAACCAGGACCTCTGCAGCAGTATTTCCACAGACACACACAAACAAATACCAGGACGAGGAAGCGTGTGGACTCTTGTCACGGTCTGGAAACTTCACGGAGGAAAAGCGGACGCTAGAGAGACTTAACGGAACAAAAACAGCAAACCTCTGCTACATCCACGATCTCCATTTTGTGTCATATTTGTACATTGACAAGTAAAGACAATTCAACAGCCACAAATATGTTGGTCTCGCATCCATTTGAAATGGCAGAGCACGATATATTGTGACTGTTTTCTAATATCAGGATTACGGATCAGACTTCAGGCCCATATCAAAGCAGCGAAGCAGAAACATACCAACAGGAAACACCTATTCGTAGATGTTTTCACTCTGGGAGAAAAGTCAACCCACGACGGCTTCAGTTAATAACACTATTGTATCTACGAAAGGAACAACAGCCATTATGTACATTACTGAGTACTTTATGATTATGTATGAGGGTTTGGAGTTGGGTAGACTGGTTATGAGGCCGTTTGTGCTTGATCGTTTATAATGGTGACTTCAGAGGAATGGGAAGTTATAATACGGTAGACTTTACCATCAAAATAACATTCATCCATTTTACTACGGTCCAATTGTAAGTATTTGTTCTTCTCCCGGAACACAAATATATTCTCACTTTTATTGCCCTGAGAAAATCTATAAATGTTTTATGAGGGTTTGGAGTTGGGTAGACTGGTTATGAGGCCGTTTGTGATCGTTATAATGTCAGAGGAATGGGAAGTTATAATACGGTAGACTTTACCATCAAAATAACATTCATCCATTTTACTACGGTCCAATTGTAAGTATTTGTTCTTCTCCCGGAACACAAATATATTCTCACTTTTATTGCCCCTGAGAAAAATCTATAAATGTTTTATACAGATTTTCATGCATCGTTAAAAAAAGGAAAAATCAATTTCTTTAGGTCAGGTACAAGTTGTCTATTAGGTTTAGTTGTATTATAGTGTCCTACGGTCAAATAATTTTGTGCGACTAGAAATATTTAATTTACGATAATTATGATTAAAAATGCTTGACAGAGTAAAAAAAAAACGTAAATGTTTGGCAGTTGTTTACAAGTACATATCAGACTTTAACCATTGTTGATTGTAAAACAGACCAAAGCCTTTGTATTTCATCTATTACACAACAATCTTGATCTTCTCTTTTTTATCGTTAGTCTTGTGTTGCTATACATTTTGTAAAAGAAACAAAGTTGTTTTGCATTCTAGTACACTGGCTTCGACTATATATGGCTGCAGCTTAATCACGCAGTCCTTTATTTATGATCGACAAGCATTTGTGGTTTAAAAACATCTCTTGAATTCTGCGTTTTTGTTGTGTACCTGAAACATGAACACTTGTAATGGTTTTTGTGTCAGAGCAATGCTTTGGGAAATGAAAGGTCTACCCTGTCTTGCAGATATTTCAGTTTAACTTTATTTAAAAGCTTTCTAAATGTATTTTGTGAAAACTATTAAAAACCTTTTGTACAGTACACATCGCTTTCTCCGTGATTTTACAAAACGCAGAACTTTTAAGATGACTCCGAACTAAAAAGAGCATCGTTTTCAAGAAAATCATTCAGAATTGAAAACATTTCTTTATTTCTTCACGATTTTTCAAAAATGCAGAACTTTTAATATGACGCCTAATGAAAACGAGAATCATTTTCAAGAAAATCATTTAAAATGTAAGAATTTCTTCACGATTTTCCAAAAATGCAGAACTTTTAATATGAAGCCTAATGAAAACGAGAATAATTTTCAAGAAAATCATTTAAAATGTAAGAATTTCTTCACGATTTTCCAAAAATGCAGAACTTTTAATATGAAGCCTAATGAAAACGAGAATAATTTTCTAGACAATAATTTCAAATTGAAATTGTTTTTTTTACGATTTTCCAAAAATGCAGAACTTTTAATATGACGCTAATGAAAATGAGAATAATTTTCAAGAAAATCATTTAAAATTGAAAAAAATGTCTTCACGATTTTCCCAAAATGCAGAACTTTTAATATGACGCCTAATGAAAACGAGAATAATTTTCAAGAAAATAATTTAGAATTGAATTTTTTTTCTTCATGATTTTCCAAGAATGCAGAACTTTATTATGACTCTTAATGAAAGTGAAAATAATTTTCAAGAAAAACCATTCATAATTAAAACCATGGCCATTTAAAGACACACCATCATGTCAAAACCCCTCTCTTCTCTCCACATACCTCATAACCCCCAAAGAGCTGGTGAACAAAGGCACCAGCCGACTCCACACAACTCAGACATCACAAAAACACACCACAATAGAACAGGCCTATGCCATTCAGCACTGCCAGCTCTTGTTTTGGTAGAGTTACGATGGTCTAAAAGGAAGAAAAAAAGCGAGTGAGCGTGGGGGAGGAGAGAGAGGGAAGAAAACGAGAGGAATAAAGCGGTCCGAGCGAGCGGAGGGAGAGATGAAGTGATTGTGTGGCAGAATGAGTTATTTTGCTTCACTTGCTGTCTCAGCGGGAGGGCCGAGGGGAGGGACACAGAGGGAAAGGGTCTGTGTGGAAAGGTTTTTGGGGGTGGTAGGTTGGTCCTGATGTTTGCTGGGTCAGGTAGTGGCTTATGGGACATCAGGACAGCTCTAGTTTTGCTCAAACACACCAATAGAGACAGCAATGGAAAGTGAAAAGGTTGGAGAGATCTCAAATCACAACTAAAGCCAAGTTATACTTGAATAAAGCTGTTATATTTTATTTGCATGTCTTATTATACATGCAGTTTTGGGCTCAAATTAATTTATATAATATGTTTGTTCTTAAAAATATTCAATGTGACACCACATGACTATTTAAAATAATATAGGTGACCAGTGAATATAATCTTAATCTCAAAATAAACTAGGGTAATTCATAAAATGAAATCCATCATTTTGGACCAGAGCAATAAACCCAGTAAGAGTGATCACTGAGACAGCTGTATCTGTTTACAGACAATGAAAATGAGGCTATGAAACATTAACGTGTGTACAGAAACATACCTCATGAATATATGCTTTCACAAGCAGATTTACAGAAGCAGAAATGAATCATTTGTGCAGAAATTTTACATTACAAATACATTTACCACCAAAGTCAAGCAGGGTCATGTCAGCTGAAATTTAAGTCTGAATATTATAAATGCATATGGATCTTATTATAAATCAATTGTAAATGAATACAGTATCTTATTGTGGAGCCTATTTAAGAAATAGAGAAAGGAGATTATTATATTATATATTTCTAATATATATTATATTATTTTGGTCATGGTCAGTATTATTTTTTAAAACAGGTCACCTTTTACCCCTAAAGGGATAAAAACATATATATTTGTGTCAAGAAAGTCTATTTTTAGGAAAATTTAATTAAGTGACAATTTATGCAAATTTTCCTTATAAACTTGAATTACTTTTAATGTATTCGGACGTAATTACAAATAATGACCATTACTCAATAGTGATTTTATTTACTGTAACCGCATATATCTTACGTCACTAAAGTAAATCATAACTGTAATTAATAGATTTTCTTTTGTTAAACAGCAGGAATTAAGCGCAGTTCAACAAATCGTACTATGATGAATGCAAAAAATGTAATTATTGTTTTTATGCAAAAAATTGTGTTATTATAAACATGGCAGTAAAGCCCATGGCAAAACGACGACACTATGCAAAAGAGAGAAACTATATGTCAAGTTTATATTTATATATATTTCAGCTTTAATTAATTATATCCTGAACAGAGCAGCATTATGAACCAGAAATAATCAAACAGCTTGAAAAAAATAAAAAGGAGTGAGACAAAAATATCGAATGTGAATAAAAACATGATATGGTTTATATTTTTGGTTGAAACTTTATTGACACCAAATATGTATTAACTAACTAAGCTAATAAACATCAGGCTATGAAGTGCATTGACAAGACACTGGTAGCCAAACTACGTTATTGTTATTTGCGTCACATTCTCGTTTTATCCAAAGATAGCAACAGGTACTTGCTAGGTGTTTGTGACACTGAATATCACGGTCTTGTACGCTTCTCCATGTTGTGTAGCTACTAAACGTTGCTCCATCTTAATCTCATTCACTAATAATGAGAGTAAGTGTGTCAGTGCAGGTGTGACCGTAAGCGCTCTCCTGCTCTTGAACATCACGCTGCAGGAGGAAGGGGAATACGCTAGAAATCTAGGTGCTTGTTGCCCGTGGCAGCGCTGCCACATCCTGCTGCCAGTTCTGTTTTACTCACTCGACTCACCGTCTCTGACAGGTCTGGAGGCAAGTGCAGTCTCTGAAAGAGAAAGAGAGAGGATGTTAGAGGAAGGTGGAAAGAATAATGTGGAGGGCATGTGATAAAGTAACAAACACAAAACAACTGGTATAGTGACGGTATTAGATGATAATACTGGAGTACGATATTCAAGCAGCTCAGAAGAGTCTCTTACGCTCATCAAAGCTGCATTTATTTGATCAAAAAACAGTAAAATTTGTGATATTGTTTTACAATTTAAAATAAAAAAATTCTATTTTAATGTATTTTAACATGTAATTTATTGCTGTGATGCAAATCTACTCCAGTCTTCAGTGTCACATGATCCTTCAGAAATCATTCTAATATGCTTATTGGCTGCTCAAGAAACATTTCTTTCGATCAATGTAAAAACACAGTTGAGTTGCTAAATATTTTTTTGAGGAAACTAAACTCAATTTTTCTTTGATGAACAGGAAGTCCAAAAGAGCTGCAATTATTTGCAACAGAAATAGCTAATAGTTAGCATGTTGCTAAACTAAGAAGGCACTTATCTAATAAACACCAAAACACAAAGCGTACAAAAATTGGGTATATTTTGGGTATATATATATATATATATATATATATATAGAGAGAGATGTAATAAGATGTAGATGTAATACAATTACTAAAACTAAAATAAATTAAGATTAAGTGGACATTGAAAAAAAATGACAAAACTAAAAAATTACCAAAACTTAAAACTATTATAATGAAAAATGAAACTGAAGTGATTTTAAAATATTAATAAATACTATAAAAGTATAAACAGCAAATGTTTGGGTAGCTATAATTTTTGGAAAATAACTACGGTTGTCAGCATCATTCAGTATTAAAGTTTCATAATGCATTAATTGAACATTTGTACAAACTGTAAAAAAGGCATCTGTATATTGCTGAATACAACAAACAGAACCCTTACAATCTGCAAAACTACATTCAGTTTAAACGAACAAGTGCTCTTGAACACTTTTAGCCAGAGATGCCCGTTTCATCTTCTTTACTCCACACTGAAGACCTGTAGACGTAAGACAGGTGAGAAAACATCCTAACCAGTGTTTGCAGACAGACGAAACGGAGTGTGTGAACACAAATCGTGTTAGATGCTTGGCCATGCACCTTAAATGGTCCGAGATGTGTAACTGTTAGTGTGCCGCTAAAAACCCTTGAGGGAGGCTCGAGTGTTTTGTCGGTTCAGGAGAAAGGTTTGTGTGTAGAGTTACGGCTTCGAGGAGAGTCATTAGAATCAAGCGTTTTATTACGGTAACTTGGCCCCACATGGGCACTAATCTCTAACAAGGCAATGAGCTATGCCAAAAGCTTGTGCTAAAGAGGCTAATGAGGGAGCTCAGCGCAAGGTTCACACACACACACACACACACACACACACACACACACACACACACACACACACACACACACACACACACACACACACACACACACACACACACACACACTGTCAAGAGTAGTCAAGTGTATGATTAAATACACTTCTGTACGGCAAGTCAGTCGCTACAAGCTGAACATACCTGCAACTGCAGCCTAAATTCAGATGACCTTTTCCCACAGGCTGATGTTTATCTCCTACCAAACAATGGGCTTCTAAAGCTCCTATTGTTGTTGAACAGCAGGTAAGTCATGTTCCTAAAAGAGTAGGCCGGAGGAAGCTCAGGACAATCCGTAATTTCCCTGAGCCTCTTCCACATGCCTTTAAGAGCTTCAGATCCTTTTCCTTCAAAGCCCTCCAGGCTACCGAGCATCCCAACCTGGAGACACCCGGGATCAAAATGTTAAGCTTATCACGAGGAATCCTGAAGAACATGAGAAGGATCTACAGATCAGAAAATGCTGGAACTTAAAGGGATAAGTCATTAAAAATTACAATTGTGTCATTATTTACTCACTCTCATGTCATTTCAAAACTTGTTCAAATGTTTTTGTCATTTTTGGAACCTCAAAAGATGTGGTCACAGTATATGGGCTTGTAACAACATGAGGGTGAGGATGACATTATGAATAATTTATTTAAAAGATGACCACGATTTCTGTAAAAATTGACCATGGTAATGAGGAGAATGGTTATTTCTTGACAGTTTTCCAAAAAATTTGACAAAAATAAAAATAAAATGTATCATATAATATTAGATAATTCTATAAAAACATATAAGTTAAACATTTATTACATTTTAATAAATATACCACTTGAACTTGGCTTTAATATAATATATGATTACATAACGGTAATATTTATAATATGAATATTAACTAATACTTATATGTATATTATAATAATAATATTAAAAAGTGCTTTAATATTTATTACTTTGCTAAACATAGCTTCACAACATTCCATCGAAGTTACTAATGTGTAATTAAAAATGAAAACCTACAACAATGAATTGTCTCTAATATAATATAATTGAATGTAATATTACATATTTAGAATATATTAGTTAAACATAATAGTACTTTAAAAGTGGAAACATTATTTATTATTTGATTGCCTCTGAGAATAAATGGGTTAAAATCACTCTGCAAAGCATACAAGCTTCTACAGATCTGCATGCAACATTGCCTCATCTTGAAGTCACTCAAGTGTAATTAAAATTAAAAGAAAACATAACCCTTTGTCTAGGCTCCACAAAGCCCATTGCTGCATACAATTTGCAATATCATCATCATTTCTTCACATGCTACTTTCAGCCTCAAGGCAGTCCAGACCAATCTGTACTAGATAGCGTGACTAAGAAGACTTGAACATGACACATACTTGATCACCACACAATGTCCTACTGTATGAGGGAATACAGGAACTCTGCTCCCATAATGCATTTGGTATAGTTTACGTCTTAGATATAAAGAGTTCATTTATGCACCATTTACATCACAAAATGGAATTGCAAAAATAATACAAATACTGTTTTCAGACACTTTTTCCCAATATTACAGAAGTCTGCCAGAGGTTGGATAAACAGAAAAGCTTGCCTCAAACTCACTGTTTGAGTCAATGCCATCGTTTCGTGATGTTCAAACAGACAAAACCAGAACAGCTCCTTTACACCTGCAAGCTGGGATACAAGAAAATGGCACTTCTAGCATAACAGAAAACACAGCAAACTGAGTCCACAGAGACCTCCAGGATCATTAAAGGGACGAGTGGATTATTAAGAGCAATCGTTGTCATGAAGTGCTTTATGCAAACAGCAACAACAATTTCTGCCAGCAAGTCACTTGAACAAAATCGGTTTAAAACCCTTGAAGTGATTTACAAGAGGCTCTCGAGAGGAACATTAAGAGTGGCTTTCCTTAAGAGGGTTACAAACACTCGATGCTGAACAAAACCTCGCACTGATAATAGCCTCAAAGCCCTCCAGCTACGTCTTGTTGGTCGCACCGGCACTTGAGTAGAATCACCACAAATCTCACAGGAGATTGTGTTTCAAGACATTTCACTCGCTTTGAGATCAGAAGAGTTTGGATTAAAGTCCTTTATAGAGTGAATGCGGTTTAATTTGGCAAGATGAAATGTAAAAGTAGCCCAATTTATCTGAATTCCTCTGACTTGCCCTAGCTCAAAAGCAGAAAGCAAAACTTAATCTGTTTGACCCAATATATTAACATCACATGGCAGCCTCCTCTAAAACATTGGGATTCTTTTAGAGTTCAGACAACTGAACATTAGTAGTATATAATGAAACAATACATAATTCTTGTAAACAAAACAAAAAACATAAAATAAACAGGTTTTCATCAAAGTGATGGAGAATGAAGCAGTTCCAGATCGGTTAACTGAACATCATACAAATGATTGGCTTCTGGTTTTTTAAACAGAGACGGTTGGAGTAATAACTGACTCTTGATTCCTTCAGCTTGTGGTTTTTCTTTAGCAGCATGTCTTCATGTAGCATCAAGCTTTGCATTTAATATCCAAAATGTTAAATGAAGCATGGAAGCGCAAACCATAGTTTAAACTTGTTCAAAATCCCATGAAATAACATTGTCCATGCCTAGAAACCTCTTAAGAAAAAAGCAAATATGATGAAAGTCATTTAATTTATAATCTAATCTATTATAGTATAATATAATAAAATAAATATATTATAATATATCAATCTGTAAATATACATAAAGCATAAATACATGTGTATATCCCCATACACCTACACTTCCAAGTCTTCCAACTGTGATTTCTGCATGGCGGGTTTTTTTAATTAACCATGTTTAAACAAGTAGCATGACTTAGTGCTCTTAAATACAGCTCTGTTTCACAATATGCAATTTGGGGGACTACATAATATCAGAACCATCGGACATGAAATAATGTGAAGTAATAACTTCTGGCGTCAGCCCTATAATTATCACAATTTTCTTTTTCATTTGCTTCTTTCTGAATGTTAGTCAAAATCCAATCCAAGTGACAAGTACCCGAGGACATGTACAAGTAACCAAGAGAATAAAAAAACCCAACTATGCACCAAAATCAGTATCGTTCTCATTGCATCCCACCCTCTGGTCAGCTGTGTCCATTGTGCGGCGAGTCTTTAGGCCGCTGACTGCAGAGGTCAGGAGTCTAGGGGGAGTTTTCACTCCTCTCTGCTCGTTCAGATTTGGAGAGGTGCCATACGAATGGACCCCGAGTGCTGTCGGATGGGTGTTGTGTGTATGTTAGGGGCTTAAGGCGCTCGCGGGCTGGCTGGCTGGAATATGAATGCAGAGGCGGGTGCCCTCAAGCTACTCCGGGGTGCAAAAGGCACAGAGGACAAACACGTGTAAGTGCTGCTTTCATATCCGATTGGCTGAGCTGAGAAATGAAGGCAGTATATGATATGACAGTGTATCACGAGAAACACCACCTCTGCTTCTCAAAATGCCTGTTTTAACCCTTGCGTGGAGAGTTACATAACATTTTATATACAAGGGGAAGTAATATCAGTGTTAGCACTGCTAAGCCACTGTACTACACCAATCTGAATGTATCCTTTTCTTTTTCTTTTCTGAAAACAACATAAAAGCAAAAAAGTGACTATTACACGATGATTGTGTACCCAGGAATTTTTTGTGATTTTATAAATGTAAATAAAAATAAATAATAAACTCTGACTGAGCAGTTTGCATTGAATTACTAAATATAAATCCTTTTCTCACTGAAAATCAACATGCAAACGTTTGGGGTCAGAAAGATTATATCTCTAATGCTTACCAAAACCACACTGATCTGATCTCAAATACTGTAAAATATTATTACAATTTAAAATAACTGCTTTCTATTGTATAATATTTGAAATTGTAATTATTCCTCGGATGGAAAAGCTGCATCTTCAGCATCATTACTCAAGTCTTCAGTGTCACATGATCCTTCAGAAATCATTCTAATATGCTGATTTGCTGCTCTAAGAAAAATTGTATTAACTTACAATCAACGTAAAAATAATATGGAAATATTATACTTTTTTCAGTATTCTTTGATGAACAAAGTTCAAAGGATAGCATTAATTTGAAACAGAAATCTAGACATTACAAATGTCTTTACTGTCAATTTTAACCAATTTAATTCCTACTTTCTGGATAATTTTTGTTTATTATTAAAAAATATCTGACCAAAAAGTACATATTAAAGGCGAAATACAAACAACCACAGGTTAAATTAACTCGATTCATTTTAATTCCGTATATAACAACTGTATATGTTTGGGTTTGGGGACTTCTACTATCTGAAAAGAACAGAAATATGGACAGAAATGGGCCAAATACATTTAAGGGGCATTAAAAACACTTTACGAGTCAGCATTTATCAAACACTACCATATTAACTCCAAAATATCAAACAGATGGAGATCAAATAGAAACAAAAGTATGATGCTCATATAATGCTATGATACATAAATTTGACAACTCCGATGGTGCAGACTGGACCACAGAAATACTAAAATCAGTCTAGAAAAAGGCTGAAATCAGTGTTAAAGTCAAGTAATATAAGGTTCATCCCATCCCCAAATTGTTTCCTCTGCAATGTTACACTGAAAAGATCAACATGAAAGGACCTTTGTTGACCTCTTTGACCTTTCCTCCTCATTAAAGACTGGAGGCGCTTGGAAACGGTCAGTGATAAACTCCCCAAAAGGGACCACAAACAAATACAATGTAAAGCCCTTCCAGTCAGTTCTCCACTCGTCCAACAAAACCCAGTCCCTGTTCTCCTCCTGCCCACCTCCCCCCAAACCAGAAGTGGGGTTCAAACACAGTTTAAACACATTACGTGCAGCAGCGGCGAGGTCGGCCACGGGTTACTGTGCCGTTCCCTCTGTGGACCTGACCAGTCGGTGGAGTGGTGGAGTCCTCTGGCTCACACTCAAGGCTACAAGCGGTTTCCCTCAACGTCTAGCAAACACAAAAAAAGAAACTCCGTCTGATGCAACTACAAATGGAGGTGTGGGACTCAATCCTTCAGCCCAATAAGAGCAACCCACAAGCTTAAGGGAAGTGTGCGTGAGAGTGTGTGCATTTGTGTGTGTGACAGCGAGCTAAAGGCTTCTGCTGTTAGCCATCGCTGCTCTTTATGCGTGTGCAGCACCGTGAGGAAGGAGCTAATGAGCCAGCAGGTATTTTCAGCTATCAAGACGACATGGGAGGAGAAACGCTAGCGAGAGAGCAAGAAGGAGAAGGTGGGGAGAGAGAGGAAAAGGATAATGGCAGATAAAGACTGGGTTTTGTATGGGCGACTTGCCTTTCGCAAGGCTGCAGATCAAACCGAGACAAAAGGAGAACCGGGTGTATGAGAAGAACTTGGAGACAGAGAGAGGGAGAAAGCGGGAGAAAGAGAGTCTAAGTGTGTGTTTAAGTGCTTCTCAGAGTGTTAATGAATTGGGGTGTAATCCATCACAGGTTGTAACTCTTCACAAGAAAGAGTCCCTTTAACTAAAGGACAGCACTTGTGAGGACAAAGGCAGGCATAGTGTGGACTTCATACTGCAGCGCTGAAAAGGTGTTGCCGTTAGTAACCCCATCCCGTTGAACCATAACCTGCACTTTAACAGTCACAAGTCTGACCTTAAACAACAACACAGAGCTGACTAGAATGACAACTTCAGGCCAAAATGATCTTTTTGTTCAAAAACATGCAAATGCGTATTTAGAGAACATTTGATCAAACTTTGATATAATTGCCTTAATATTTTAAACAACCAAGATGGCTTTCAAACCACATTTTATAAAAAAAAAAAATAATCCTGTCAAGTTCCCAAATCTATGAATGGAGTCAAACTGGGCGATCACAGGGACTCGTCTCAAGATCACTCATTTAACAGTTCATCTACTGCAAAAACTATGGGGAAAAAATAAATAATCCATGAATAGAAAATTATTGAAAATATTCCAATCAGGAATGTCAGAATCATAATCAGAATGCATCGTTCATGCATTTAAAAATGTCACTAAACTAGCAAACTTTTTTCAGTTGGACTGACATTTATTCTTTTTAGCATGCAGAGTGAATTATTTCACTCAGTTTCCTGATCATTCGGTTTCAATTTCAGCAAGTTAAAGAACAAATTTATATGTATACATTTATGCATTAGGTACATTATTGTATGTCATAAGCTTAGAATAAATGACACACAGACTGACATGTTTGGCTTGTTAAAAATGTTACATTAAGCTACATTTATACATCATACATTTGTTGACTTTTAAGAGATTAAGAGGACTTTTAAGAGGTTTTGATGCACAAAAATGTTTTATTGTCTTATACCACAAAAAACTTTTATTTAAACTAATCTTAAACTTAAAAAAAATCACTTTTGTTCCATTATTACCCTTTATTAATACATTGATACACAGGTACATCTAAAAAATGTTGAATATGATGAAGTGTCAATATTTTTTGTCACTCATTTTCAGAAAGTGAAACCCATATATTATATAGATTCATTACACAGAGTGAAACATTTCAAGCCTTTATTTATTTATTTAAATTTTGGATGATTATGGCTTACAGATAATAAAAACCCCAAATTCAGTGTATCAGAAAATTTGAATATTACATAAGATCAATAAAAAAGGGATCTTTTAAAAAGAAATGTCAGGCTTCTGAAAAGTATGTTCATTTCTATGCACTCCTTTTGCATGAATTGCTGCATCAAATTACAGGCATGGAGGTGGATCAGTCTCAGCCAATGCTCGGGTGTAATGAAAGCCCAGGTTGCTTTGATAGCAGCCTTCAGGTCATCTGCATTGTTGGGTCTGGTGTCGCTCATCACTTGGACAATACATAGATTCTCTGGGGTTCAGGTCAGGCCAGATTGTTGGCCAATCCAAGCACAGTAACACCATAGTCAACCAGCTTTGGTACCTTTGGCAGTGTGGGCAGGTGTCATGTGTCCTGCTGGGAAATGAAGCAGCATCTCCATAAAGCTTGTCAGCAGAAGGAAGCATGAAGTGCTCTAAAATTTCCTGGTAAATCGCTGTGTTGACTGGACTTGAGAAAACACAGTGGACCAACACCAGCAGATGACATGGCAGCCCAAATCATCACAGACTTCACACTGGACCTCAAGCAACATGGATTCTTGGAATTCCAACATGGAATCCGCTTCCGGCGGTGTGTTGTACAGTCGACGTTAGGGATGGCTCCGCTCAATTTGTGCCTTAATTTACTTTTTTACTTTCTCTTTTTACACGCATAACGTCTGCACTATTTATGCTTACATTTCACTACTGATTATACCCTGTATGATTGTGTATGTGACAAATAATAAAGAACCTTGAACCTTCTGTGCCTCTCCTCTCTTCCTCCAGACTCTGGGACCTTGATTTCCAAATTAAATGCAACATTTACTTTCTTCTGAAAAGAGGACTTTGGACCACTGAGCAACAGTTCCAGTTATTTTCTCATCAGCCCAGGTAAGATGCTTCTGGCTTGATGTTTCTGTTTCAGAGTGACGTCGCCTTTCTGAAGATATCTGAAGCGTGTCTTGATGCACTTGTATGGCTCCTTCAGTTCACTCCTTAAAATTCTCTCCCAAGTGTTTGAATCGGGCTTTGCCTTGACAGTATTCCTCAGGCTTGCAGTCTTGCAATCTGCTTTGCTTGTAGACAGAACTTTTCTCCCCTCTTTTAGCACTTCCCTTGTGTAGTAGACCATGTCAAGCTTCAATCTCTTCCATTGTTTTTTAAGCTACCAACTTTTTCTTCCTGGGTTTTAAGGTTCTAAAAAAGTTTATAAGAACTTAACATTTATTTAGAAATACTACTAATCAGCGCTACATCATTTGATCAAAAAGTACCATCTCCTTTTCACTATTTTTTTTTTTTGTTGTTAGAGAGAAACTTTGCTACTGTGACTTTCATCCATGACATACAAAGTTTGTCATTCACATACGGATGAGATGACAACAGCACTGCTAGCTTCACTTCTGGATAATATGTAGTTGCTAATACACACACCCATTCACATACCAGAGGGGAGAAACAACACTAGCAGGCTACTTCTGTTACGCCGCCATACACACCATTCCTGCATCCAGGGCCTTCAGAGAAAACAACAGCACCGTACACTCTGTTACCATTACTACATACACACCATTCGGTGATACCAGAGAAACAACAGCACCGTGCACTCTGTTACGCCTACATACACACTCATTCACATACCAGAGAAACAACAGCACCTGCACCGCACTCTGTTACCTCTGTTCGCTACATACACACCCATTCACATACCAGAGAAACAACAGCACTGTACCTCTGTTACGCCTACATACACACCATGCGCATACCAGAGAAACAACAGCACCGCGATTCACGAAGCTACGCTACATACACACCATTCACATACCAGAGAAAACAACAGAGAACAATATAACTGCATTCTCTGTTACGCTACATACACACCATTCACATACCAGAGAAACAACCAGCAACTGCACTCTGTTACGCCACACATACACACCATTCACATACCAGAGAAACAACAGCACCGTACCTCTGTTACGCCACATACACACCATTCACATACCAGAGAAACAACAGCACCGTACCTCTGTTACGCTACATACACACCATTCACATACCAGAGAAACAACAGCACCGACCTCTGTTACGCTACATACACACCATTCACATACCAGAGAAACAACAGCACCGTACCTCTGTTACGCTACATACACACCATTCACATACCAGAGAAACAACAGCACCGTACCTCTGTTACGCTACATACACACCATTCACATACCAGAGAAACAACAGCACCGTGTACCCCTGTTACGCTACATACACACCATTCACATACCAGAGAAACAACAGCAACGTACCTCTGTTACGCTACATACACACCATTCACATACCAGAGAAACAACAGCACCGTACCTCTGTTACGCTACATACACACCATTCACATACCAGAGAAACAACAGCACCGTGCCTCTGTTACGCTACATACACACCATTCACATACCAGAGAAACAACAGCACCGTACCTCTGTTACGCTACATACACACCATTCACATACCAGAGAAACAACAGCACCGTACCTCTGTTACGCTACATACACACCATTCACATACCAGAGAAACAACAGCACCGTACCTCTGTTACGCTACATACACACCATTCACATACCAGAGAAACAACAGCAACGTACTCTGTTACGCTACATACACACCATTCACATACCAGAGAAACAACAGCACGTACCTCTGTTACGCTACATACACACCATTCACATACCAGAGAAACAACAGCACCGTACCTCTGTTACGCTACATACACACCATTCACATACCAGAGAAACAACAGCACCGTACCTCTGTTACGCATTCACATACCAGAGAAACAACAGCACCGTACCTCTGTTACGTTACATACACACCATTCACATACCAGAGAAACAACAGCACCGTACCTCTGTTACGCTACATACACACCATTCACATACCAGAGAAACAACAGCACCGTACCTCTGTTACGCTGCATTCACCAGGAGAAACAACAGCACCGTACCTCTGTTACGCTACATACACACCATTCACATACCAGAGAAACAACAGCACCGTACCTCTGTTACGCTACATACACACCATTCACATACCAGAGAAACAACAGCACCGTACCTCTGTTACGCTACACACCATTCACATACCAGAGAAACAACAGCACCGTACCTCTGTTACGCTACATACACACCATTCACATACCAGAGAAACAACAGCACTGCACCTCTGTTACGCTACATACACACCATTCACATACCAGAGAAACAACAGCACCGTGCCTCTGTTACGTTACATACACACCATTCACATACCAGAGAAACAACAGCACCGTACTCTGTTACGCTTACATACACACCATTCACATACCAGAGAAACAACAGCACCGTACCTCTGTTACGCTACATACACACCATTCACATACCAGAGAAACAACAGCACCGTACCTCTGTTACGCTACATACACACCATTCACATACCAGAGAAACAACAGCACCGTACCTCTGTTACGCTACATACACACCATTCACATACCAGAGAAACAACAGCACCGTACCTCTGTTACGCTACATACACACCATTCACATACCAGAGAAACAACAGCACCGTACCTCTGTTACGCTACATACACACCATTCACATACCAGAGAAACAACAGCACCGTACCTCTGTTACGCTACATACACACCATTCACATACCAGAGAAACAACAGCACCGTACCTCTGTTACGCTACATACACACCATTCACATACCAGAGAAACAACAGCACCGCACTCTGTTACGCTACATACACACCATTCACATACCAGAGAAACAACAGCACCGTACCTCTGTTACGCTACATACACACCATTCACATACCAGAGAAACAACAGCACCGTGCCTCTGTTACGCTACATACACCATTCACATACCAGAGAAACAACAGCACCGTACCTCTGTTACGCTACATACACACCATTCACATACCAGAGAAACAACAGCACCGTACCTCTGTTACGCTACATACACACCATTCACATACCAGAGAAACAACAGCACCGTACCTCTGTTACGCTACATACACACCATTCACATCTGCTGGAAGAAGAAGCCTACTCTAAAAGAATGAAGGAAAAATCTCGCTTGTAACATGTTGAAAAATAGAAATTGAAATACTATTCAATTACCAGTCATTTTTTCAAAACACCTTTAAACAAGGAGAGTTGACCGAAATAATATTGCAATATAATTTAGAAACTATCATATGTGTCATATTTTAAGACACTCAGAAATGTCTGTCCACTCATCCTTTAACTATAACTTGCAAATAACTAAATATTGTTGAAATTCATGGTTGTGAAATCACTCGCTTATTTTGTAACTGCTCAATCGGCTCTTGATGGAGAATTCAGTTTGGTTTTGCTTGAAGAAAAGCACAATGATGCTGCGTGCAGTTTTGTTACAATAATCATATCAACTTCAGAGAGGATTGGTAACCAACTGGCCACTTTTTCAGGATTCAAACCTTCGCTGATATGAAGAAACAGCAGAGAAAGGAAGAGAGAGAGTGAGAACGAGAGAAAGAGGAAGAGAGAGAGAGAGACGGCGTGGGTGCTTGGCTACAGTTTGTGCTGTGCAATTGAATTTCACACAATATGAGGCAGCAAATGACATGTAAATCATGAACAGCGTCCGGCTTGCTTTTTCACGACAGAGCTAAATACCGGAGGTGTTAGAGAAATCATACGGCCGCTCCGGAGGGCCAGGCAAGAGAACAGCAGGGGTGCAGAGGACTCCGAGACACTGAAAGGTCTTCCTCGAGCTCCACTGAACAGCCAATCTGGCGCGCACACACACACACAAACGATTGCTTCAGACTCAGGGCCACCACAATGAGGACGAGGCCTGTAATTGTATTTGTCCACCTGGGTATAAAATAAGCATTCTGGCGATGTGATGCTGGCTTGCTGTGCTGCTGAGTCCTGCACGGAGGGGAGCAGCCATGAGTGGATACACTTCATTACCCCCTAGATTCTCCCTCCAATTACCCCTAAATAAATACACACAGCCTACTGGCAACAACAATGACATATAGCCCGAAAGGAGAATGAAAGGACAGCGTATCCAACGCAATTCGTAAGCATTTATGAGTATTGCTGGATAATGACCAGGGACAAAGACGGATACGCACACAGAAATAATATCAGACCCGGAGGATCTACATTTTAAAGATAAAGAGGGTTATAGTGTAAAGACAAGAGTCTGCAGAGAAAATGCAAAAGATACTAAAGATCTATTGACACATTGCATGGGGCAATATACTGAGGATGGGTCATTTTTAATTGCTCTAAAGGAAACTTGCATTTCTTAGCTTGCAGCAGAATAGGTGGACATGCAGATAAACAGGCAGACAGATAGATACAAACACATTGAAATAGACTGAAACAGATATTATAGACATATAAATGGTCCTATGATTTCCATGATGCGGAAAACACAGAGAATTGCGCAATCCAGTCATAAAAATTGAATATACTGTATAATGCCGAATGTCATGGAATGTCAAATTTTGAATGAATAAATACAAAATAGGTAAATTCACTTAAATCAAATGGTGATATGGACTAGTGTCTGTAAATTTTAAACAGCAAAAGGACTAGATATGAATTCTGCATGTCTCTGTGTGAATGAATGCAGACGTGTGGTTTCACATATCCACCTTTTTCTTCAAGTAAAAATGGGCCATTTGTAAATTCTATGGGTCTGGCTTCCGGTCTCATCTGCGTCCAGCTATTTTTAGCTGTACAAAACAGTTTGTTTTGTTGATTGTTATTGAAAATTGGTGTCTTATATTATTTTAATGTATTATCTTAATTATGAACTCACTGGTTTGTAGTGCAAACAGTTTTACATTGTTATTCTCCTCGTTATTTACCTACAGCGGCTAATGAACCAAAAGTCTCACCCATAGGCTTACTTCCGTGAGAAAAAGGTGGATAAGCGCGCATGACGCTAACAATGTTTTTTTTTACGTCTGCTGTCTCACTAAACGAGGACATAAAAACATGAACATCCCAGAACTGCTCTGAGAGTCACTTCATGAGCATCTGACCAATTCATTTGAGAAAAACTACCATAATATCATATACATACACAAACAAAACTATTCACAGAAACCCATCAAAATAAAAGTTCAGTTTAACTTGAAGAAATGTTGACAGAAATATAGAACTATTGTAGAGTAGAACTACATCCTACTACTACTAAAATTATTATTAAAACTTTATTCTTAAGGAATAATCACACAAATTGTGTTTCATGTATTAATATAGTAACAGTAAACCACTTTGTTTGCCAGAAAAAGAAAATAAGAAAGGGTTAAAAGATAAATTAAATTAACATTTTATTCCATCATTTGATATTTGATTAAAGTACATAACATAATTTCACTAAGCATTACATAGGGCCCTTTTATTGTTAAAACAAGTTTTGATTATTACAATTTAATTAAACTATTACAAATGTAAATTGAATCCATAAATTCAAATGGAAAACAGAATTTGGTAAGGAAGTAAATAAATAAATACATTTGAGAAAAAAATTAAATGCCTAGGGCCCTAAAAATTCAAATTGCATCTGTTTCATGATTTCAATTAATTAGACATACATTTGATAAATAAAATGTAATTTAATCATTAAAACCAGAAAAATTAACACCGAAAAATTTGGCGGAAAAATAAGATGGATTTCATATTGCTCTATATATAGATTTATAGACAGAGGTATAGATCGAGAGAGAGATGTTGGGCAGAAGGGCATTTAATCATAATCATCATAAGGACCGAGCACATGAGCAGTCCGTGCACCTGCCAAAAGGCTGTTCCCACATCACCAGATTTGAAGTCCTGCTCAGCAAGAGACCAATCACACTCACGGGAGCATGAATGAACACGGCCATTCACAAAGCAGGAGGCGTGCGTTCGCTCGTGGCCAAGCTAATGATTTTGACGAGAAACACATCCTGTGCAGTTGAGTGACACTGACAGATGTGAACTGACACCAAAAATGAAACGGGCTCATCAAAATTCCTTTAACGAGCATCCAGTGCATTGTCAGCATTCTGCCATGCTAGAAGAAACACCTTTCAAAAGAATCCCTGCACACCTGTACACAAGCACCACCTTGGCTCTGGGCATACCATTAGTATTTATCATGCCATTTTCCATTATATTAGGGAGATGATATTTCACCCTGCACCACTGTCTTTTTGGCTCATTTGTGCAAAAAACCTTTTGCTGAGAAACAAAGCTTCATTTTAACCACCAGAATGGCAGCTATGATGTAAGTATTTACCTGCGTTATCTCTACATGTTTGACAGGATTGTGAGATGTTAAACAGCTTCTCAAGATCGGTCTCCCGAGGAAACACAGCTAACACTGCATAATAGAGCATGAATATGGCCATAGATGAGTTTCCTCATGAGAGACAATGTGACAGGTGTAAAAGTCTTGAAATAAAATACAATTATATATGTATGGGAAAAATAAATTTTACATTTTAATAAAATATTTTATTTTAATTTAAAGACTTTTACATTGTTATAACAGTTTTCTGGCATTTCGAATAAATACTGTTCTTTAAACTTTCTATTCATCAAATGAATGTGTTTTAAAATATATTAATTATCAAAATATACTTAAGTAAGTAAAATTACAGATTAAAAACATTATTTATTTTCATTCATAAAAACAATAACCTTGCTACGTGTTAGGCTAACCGAGACTTGTCATAGCACTTGCATATTGTTGCTGTTTTGTTGGTATTGATTGCTTCTATTGTCCTCATTTGTAAGTTGCTAAATGTAAATGTAAATATTAAAATATAAGACAGATATTTTAAATTCTAAGAATATTTCACAATATTACTGTTATACTGTATTTTTGTCAACTAAATGCAGCCTTAGTGAGCATAAGAAACTACTTTAAAAAACATTGAAAAGGTATTACCAGCTCAAAACTTTTGAGCAGTAGTGTATAGTATTTATACTTTTACTATTCCCTTTATTTTGAAAGATAATTATCAGATACATAAACACAGTAAATCAATGCGGTTATATTTTTACACAATTAGAAAACAATTAAGGCAGTACAATAAATACTACAATGATGTACTGCATAAAAACATAACATAATTAAATAATATCAAATTTAGTTTCACAACTTGATCACATTATGTTAATGTGAATATGAGGAAAACGTGTTTGATTGCCATAATGAAAAATATATTCAAAATGTTAATAAAAAAATGCCTCCTATTCTTTATGAAAAGTGAAATATCCTATTTTCTCATATGGAGGAAAATGTGATTAGACATTTCTTTGTGGTACAGAGCTGAAAAACGATGGACAGCATCTGAACAGCAGACCCCATCCTACCAATAAAGACTTCGCCTGACCCTCGCTTACAGGAACATTAGCATGCTAATGCCAGTCGGCATGCTTAATTGATTCCCAGTCCACTCGGGCCAAAACCGCTCGAAGCAAGGAATAAAGCAGATATCCCTAGGTGGCCATATTGTTTGGGGCAAAAACTATTAATTTGTCCATTGCCAAAAAACCCTAAATGAACACTAATTTTTTTGCTTGTTCCTGGCAGGGTTTCTGGCTTTCAAAGGGAAATGAATTATCTCAGATACATGTAGCTCTTCGGTGGGTCTGGGCTTATTTGCATTGAGGAATATTCAGCAGAAGTAATGGATGCACAATCAAAATACTGGCACCAAATGAACGCCATTTTCAGACGAACATTTCCCCAATCCCACAGGAGAAACGCATCACACAAGATTCAAAACCAAACAAAAGCTACAGGAAATGAACGGAGGATATTATAATAGAATAGCTGGGGTTCACCTTCATTAAAACAAATGAAAGGAAACGTAAAAAAGAAAGTATGATGTGTGCGCAGGCTGGCCATGAACGGGTGGAAAGAGAGATATAATGACACGGCGACGTGACGGTTGACGTCTTCATCTAAATGTAAGAATTTACATTCCAATTACTGGTGAATTAATCAGGTATTTGTGCTCAGTGCCCCGTTAGCATTAGCACGGGCAGTTATACACCAGCCGCTCTGCCATGATCGGATAATACTTCTAATTAATGCTCTAAAATTGTGGCTCAAATAAAAAAATGTATGATGAAAAGGTTTATAATAGTCATAATATTTAAATATCGTGACAATCCTGCTTAAATGTCAGTTGGCTCATTACTCACATCTATTAAATGCATTCAGAAGAGTCTTATGGACTAGTTTATGGTGCTTTATTAGTCATTTTGAAACGTCACAGCTTTAGTCTTCATTCACTTTGTCGATTATGAAAACTGGCCTGTAATTTTTATTTGACATCTCTGGACACTATATTAAAGCACAAACTGTTCTCGTTAATTTCTCAATTAAGCACCTCCACTCTGAACAAAACTCATATGAAGAGTTGCAGAAAGTAAATGAAGTGTGTCCTCGTGACATGTTTCTATAGCTCACAGTAAAACAGAAAGGTCAGTGAATGTATCCGAGTTATTCCTGCTTCACTGATGCTCATTACCAGCACCTTCATCAAACAGTGATGAACCTGCAGAAAACCCAGATGATTAGCAAGAGGAGACTCGTCATAACTAAATATTTAATAAGTAAATACAAATATTAAATAAAAAAGCAATCAAGAAAACAGTTGAGCCAAAATATTTCTCAGGAAAAAGTAATAGATTTTTATTTTTTCAGGCCCATATTTCTTATACAAACGAATTATGATTAACGTTCTTAAAAGTGAGGGCAAAAGCAAGTTAAAGTTTAAAGTTGTTATAAACTACCTTTTAAAACTATAATAATACAAAACAAATCTTACCAGGGGACATACTGTAACTGAAGTATCACACATTTATTAAATATACAGTGTATTCTCGAATTCTCTCAAAAAATAGAATAAACTAAATATAAAATAAAATAAGAATTGACCTGAAAAATATGAATTTAAATGACAAATATTTAACAGTAAAAAGTAGCACAAAATCTATAAAACAAAATAATGTTTTTACTTTATTTATTATCATTATGTTTTATTTAAATGATTATAAATGTACTATAAATAATTATTTTAAATATAAATGATAATTTTCTTTTTTGATTATTAAATATTTATATTATAAATATTAATTTATACAATTTTATTATTTACAAAAATTTAAAAGTCCTCTGAGAACACTACCTGTACAAGCAGAATGTGTTGAGGGCAGATAAAAGAAGAGATCTTCAGAAAAAAGAAGAAAAAACTGAAATAGTACTTGTCTCAGATGCGACTCTGCTGCTTTCATATTCACGCCGACTCATGCATTTGTGCTGTTTCACACCGGCCCAGCACGCAACCCATTACACAACACACAAACATACTGTGAAGACAGCCAGAAGACACTGACATCCAAAACATCTTTCCACTTTATATCTCCATAGACTCTAAAAGACTGTCCATGTCTGACAACAGCAGGACATACAACAAAATAATAGTTCATATAACAAGGACACTAAAGGAGATCTCGGCCTAAACCCTAAATCAAATTATGAAACGTTTACCTACTTTTGGCACTTATAATTTCCCACTCGGTCTAAACTTCTGACCCCAAAATCAAATACAATCTGAACTATATTACAGTCCAATCCAAACTAATACTTCAATAAAGAATTCAAAATGAAACTAATGAAATAATAAAACAAAATCTGCAAGATGGACTGCTTTCTTAATGAGATAATACATTTCATGAACACCTGTTAGAAAGCTTAGTTATCTCTAATATAGAGATAATGGAATAACAATACACAAGTACACATATGAACATGTATATAAACACAAACACTTTAGCAATGTTAAATGCAGAATTCACAGCAAACGTGCATGATTGCAGCAGTGTGCATGTGAGGGGATGGGACAAACTGGAGGCACGCCAGGGATAGGTGAGCTGTCACTGCTCATTAACATCACCGCCGCGATACAAGGAAGCAGGGGAGGCTGGGGGAAGTGGGCGGAGATTTTTAGCCCATAAAATGTAAGTGTGATGGAAAACTTGCACTCAACCCTTCTGAATTGCCACATGGCAGTTGACTCATGGGAAAGCCAGGCACGCAAACACCTTATATCTCAATAGTTACTGCCAAAGGGAATGCACACCAATACAGAAACACACAAATTAATTCTCTGTCGAGGTATTCAGAGTGACTGAGGGAGGAAGACTACTATTCAAAACAAGATATAAAAAAGCATACATTTATATTTATCTCTCTCTCTATACACAAACACACACACACACTTTATAGAAAGTAGTGCTGACAAACGATTAATCGCATCCAAAATAAAAGTTTTTGTTTACATAATATATGAGTGTATACTGTGTATATTTATTATGAATATATAAATACAATAACACATGCATGTATTTAAGAAAAATATGTTATGTTTATATATTATATATAATATCAATTATAATAATATAAATATATAAATGCATATACATGTAAATATTTTCAATATATACTGTATGTGTGTGTATTTATATATACAGTACATAATGAATAAACACAGTACACACATACATACTATATTACCAAAAGTATTGGGTCACCCCTTCTAATGAAAGGTTTGACTACTTTAGTCATTTCCATGAGTACAAATCTTAATGTTTAAGCATATAATGATATTGTAGGGAATTGTGTGCTTCTAATTTTATAGCAACAGTTTGGACTCTTTTCTATTCTATCATGACAGTGTCTCTGTGTATAAGACAAGAATCAAAGAGAAATGATGATTCAGTCAGTGTGGAAGAACTTGACTGGTCTAATCCCAGCTGAACACCTCTGTGTGACTTTAAATACAGACCTTGAGACAAAAACTCATCACCAAACACCAATGACTTGTACATATGGGTACAGTCATTTCATACACTTCAAAACATTCCTAACATTACAACAGAGGTGGAAATACAATTTTAAGTACATGAATTATGTTTCCATCTTTGTTGCCACAGTTTGGAAGAACCTTTTTCTCTTCTAAAGAAGGGGGTGTCCCAGTACTTTGTCCATATAATGAATGTACAAGTCATTGGTGTTTGGTGGAATCATGGAAATTACTAGAGTAGTCAAACCTTTCATTAGAAGGGGTGACCCAATACTTTTGGCAATATAGTGTATATTATGTAAACCAAAACTTTTATTTTGGATGTGATTAATCGTTTGACAACACTAACAGAAAGTAATACTTTTATTCAGAAAGGATGCATTAAATTGATCAAAAGTGACATTAATTACATTTATAATGTTACATAAGATTTCAACTTAAAATAAATGCTGTTATCATGAACTTCCTGAAAGAAAATATCATGGTTTCCTCAAAAATAGTAAGCAGTAAAAATGTTTTAACATTGATTACAATAAAAAATATGATTGGATAATTTAGTAAAATAAATGAGCACTAATAATAATTGACCACCAAATAGCTATTGTGAATAGCATATTATATAAAAAATAATTAACACATTAAAATGAGTTCTAAAGGATCATATAAAATATTTCAATATATTATTATATGCATTTTATTCTTATATATTAGATTATACATTTACAAACAACTTAATTAGGCCTAAAATAACCACAACAATAAACAAATATATAAATACAGTCCTTTATTTATATCAATTATATTTATTTTTAAGTAATTATAATGGGAAATGAGCAAATAATTGGAAAAATAAGCATATTACAATACATTTTAGTCACAGCTGTGTTTCTAAAGTTGTGGGCTTTAGCAGAGCTTGAATGTAATTTGCCAGCTCAAACGTGATTGGCTCTGACATACTGTAGCCCCGCCCCCATACAGTCCCAATAGCGCTGTCACTCAGCATTACTCCTCCACATTAGCTACGATGGGAAAGTTTGTCTAAAGCAGAAATAGCCCAGCTCGGCTCACAGTTCACAAAGCTGGGGTCACAAAACTGTCAACACACGACTAGGCTTTCGGTCTCATACATATTCTTTAATATGGATCAGGACCCTCCCATTTTGACTCATGAATGATCTATTAATCTACATTAAAGTGCATTTGAGAACTCATTAATATGCATTTCCAGTGACCTCGGTCATCTGTTTAGGTTCCATTGAAAAGCAGCCAGCTGTAGGTGTCAGGATGAAGATGGTCATAAAATTCATCAAGTTTTTATGGCCAGTTACTCAATGACTGCTTGTTTAAAGGTTTTATGCAAGCTTTAAAAGAAAAAGGAGAGAGGCTAGAGCAGCCCAATAATCCATCTTTCAACATTAATATCTTAAAAACATTGCGTCATCATCATCAAGTGTTAAGTACATGGTCATAGACAACTGGATACCAGAGGCCTACAACTACTAAAACCAACTGCAGTTCTCAAAAACCCGCACCTGAAAAATCTCCTTTAACCTTTATGATGCACAAAGCTATTTTTACTCAGAGTTCAGAAACTGGCTGTCAGTTGAAAGAAAGTACTGCAGAAGCCCTTGGAGCATTTCAAGAGTGTGGGAAAGTTATTTTTAGCAGCCATGCCAGAACCGACAAAGACTTGTACTCGGCCATCTTCTGCTCCGGATCAAAATTCCACCTTTGAACCAGCCGGCAGAGGACCAGGTGCGGGAGAGGCAGACTGTGCTGATGATGGCAAGTTTAGCTCAAACGGAGTCGCCACTATTTAAAGTGAAGCAGTGCATCTGGAAAATAGGAGTTTTTTTGTTTTATATTTGATAAATAATTATTGCAACTGACCGGCTCAAATATTCCAGGAGCAGAGAGCACTGTTTAACAATTAAAATCAGTCTAACTACAAAAGATTGAACAGTTATCACTTCTGTGCAAGACACTTTTAAATAAAGACATTTTGATCTGGGTATCCTCCAAGTAATCCATGCTACAGTTTCATTTTCATAAAATAGGCTATGTTTAGAATAGTATACTACACCCAGTTTTTTTTTTAAGTAATATGCAGAATGTATACCATGAACAGTATGCACATTTTCTTCAGTATATGCACAGCCTATAAAGCAAGGCACATTGTGTAGACCATGCACTGTTTTGCACAATGAAGTGTTTGACTTAAATGATTTGACTTATTGTTTGACTTAATCTGAAGCGAATCTGAATTAACTAAATTGTAACAGCTATTTCGAGATGCCACCTGCTGATATGAACATGCAACATAATGAGGTGATTCAACACCATATGAAACTACTGTACATTAATGTTGCCCATATAGAGAGAGAGGGGTACAGTCCCTTGCGAAAGTATTGATACCCCTTAATTTTTTCACGCTTTATGTTACTGCCTTATGTTAAAATGCTTTAAATTACTTTTTTTCCCCACATCAATCTACACTTCATATACTACAATGGTAAAGCAAAAAAATAAAAGTTTTTTAACATGTTTGCAAATTTATTAAAAATAAAAAACGTAAATGATTCCATTGCATAAGTACTCATACCCTTATCTGGGACAGTTGGAGTTTAGCTCAGGAGCATTCATATTGCTTGTAGGTGTTACTGAAAGTGAAGGAGACCTGTGGCAAATTCAATTGAATGGGTATGATTTGGAAAGGCACACACGTCTTAATAAAAGATAAAAGAGCTGATAATGCATATCGAGCAAAAACCAAGCCCTGGGGTCAAAAGAACAGTCTGTAGAGCTCAGAAACTGGTTTGGGCCAAGCCACAAATCTGGGGAAGTGTTCAGAAACAAAAATCTTCATTGAAGGGTCACAGAAGCATGTAGTCTCTGTTAACCTTAATGGAAGAGGTTTGAAACAACCAGGATTCTTCTCAGAGCTGGCCTCCTGGCCAAACTGAGCAATTGATGGAGAAGGGCTTTGGTTAGAGTGGTGACCAAGAACCTGATGGTCACTCGAGTTGAGCTCCATGATCGTGTGTGGAGAAAGGAGAAATCTACAGAAGGACAAACATTATACACAACTCTGTGAATGTCCTTGAGTGGCCCAGCCACAGCCTGGACTTGAACCCAATCAAATATTTCTGGAGAAACCTGAAAATGTGCATCTGCCCCATCCACCCTGAAAGAGCTTGAGAGGTGAAGAGTCGAGGAGACAAATGGCAGATAATTGCCAAGTGCTGATGAGCAACGCTTGTCGCATCAAACAAAAAGACTTGAGGCTGTAAAGGTGCTTCAGCTAAATATTTAGTTATGTAAGAATAGAATACTTATGCAATGTACTTAAGTTTTTTTTATTTTGAATAAATTTACGAAGTTGAGACAATTGTGTTTTTGCTATGTCAATATGGTGTATGGAGTATAGATTGATGTGGAGAAAACAAGTCATTTAAAGCAGTTTAACACAAGGCAGCAACATAACAAAATGTGAAAAATGGGTCAAAAGGGTATGAATACATTCGCAAGGCACTGTATATGCCAAAGTATTTTGTACTTAAATTTGTCCTCTAGGAAAAGATAAATTAACATGATAAACATATTTCTATTGCATAACATATTTATTTTACTTCTTCTAAATATATGGTCTAAAGTTTTTTTTTAGGTGTGACCCGTTTAGACATCTTAATCTAAATTTATCTAAAGGGACAGTAAAGATATTTACAAGTTACAAAATATTTCAATTTCACATGAATTTTTTTATAATAAAAAATGTATTCATAAGAGAATTCTAAAAAATGTATCAGTTTCCACAAAAAATATTAAGCACAACTGATTTCAACATTTACAATAATAAGACATAATAATAATAATATAATAGTTTTATTTATATAGCGTTTTTCCAGAGCTCAAGGACTTTTTACAATGAACATCAGAAATGTGAGGAAAACATCAAACCATAATAATAAAAAAGAACATCAGACATCCAGAGAGTAATATACAACATAAGAAAAATAAATATAAAAATAAAGAAATGTTTCTTGAGCACCAAATCAAAACCAGTTATTGAGTTATCTTTTTTTCTATTAATACAATGAAGTTTCAGTAATATTTGAGTAAACTTAACTTAAACTTGATTTAGTAAATTTGACTGATTTCAGCATCAAAACTTCAGTCTTCAGTGTCACATGATCCTTCAGAAATCATTCTATGCTGATGATTTGTTGCTTAAGAAACAATTATTATTATTAATAATGTTGAAAACAGTTGTGATGCTTAATATTTGTATGGACACTGATGTATTTTTATAATGCAGCCTGTGAGCATTAGATACTTTCAAAAACATTAAAATCATTTCCAAACAGTACTGCACATGCCAGAAATTTTACACCGTACCAAAAGGTACATGACTAAGAAATGCCCATGTTTCTTACCTCTCTATAAGCTTTGGCATTTGGGGGAAAGCGCTACACTGAAATAGGTGTCACTATGCTATAGTTTTCGCCCACACGCTAACCGTCAGATTCAGGTGAGCTTGGCGTCTCTTTGGGATCTTTCAGCATGCTTGGGTTGAGGAAACGCATTAATACTAGATTATACACATGCAGTGTCTGGAGCCGCTGTGTGGGCCACTGTAGATACAGTCAAATGAATTATAGATACTGATCTGATGTATAGAGTGTTGCACTCAGGAAGGAGCATGTGCAGACTGATCACTAAAGCACTGGCACAGAACTATCTGTACAGAAACATTCTTAAAGAATGATTCACAATCAACAACTCCAAAGTCACGTATTTAACGCTGTCTCCTATTTAGGAGTTTGGAGTTAAAGTCTGGAATTGAGGCTAAAGAGCATTTAAATATGAATTAATACCACAGGTTGAAATATCGTATTTGTTAAATAACTAGTGATGGATCAATACAACAGCCAAGCAATTGGCCAATATTTTGAGATAATGAATTACAGCAGTACAATTCTGTACGATTCTTTAACAATCTTCTCTCCGAAAGAAGCCTTTTATACTCACCAAGGCTGATCACAATTACAGTAAAAACAGTAATATTGTGAAATATTACTACAATATAAAATTACTGTTTTCTATTGATTTAAAAAACAAAAGTTAATGTATTCATGTGATGCAAAGCTGAATTTTTAGCTTCATTACTCCAGTCGTCAGTGTCACATGATCTTTCAGAAATCATTCTGATATGCTGAGTTGTTGCTCAACAAAATGTCTCCTTATTATCAAAGCAGCTGTGCTGCTTAATATGTTTGTGGAAACAGTGATAGCCTACATTTGGTCTGGATTCTTTGATGAATTGAAAGCTCAAAAGAACAGCATTTATTTGAAATAGACTTTTTACAACAATGACAAAGTACTGGTCACTTTTGATCAGTTTAATGCATTCTTGCTGAATAAATATAAAAATAAAATCTGACACCAAACTTTTGAACAGTAGTGTAAATCAACACTCGAATGAAATAGCCTAACATTAAATTGGTCAAATTAATTAACATGATCAATCACCTATAAGTGACCCAGCAACAATGTTTTACTATATATTTTTAAAGTAGTTATTTCTCTTAAATTGAGTTCAAAACTACAGATACTTCACTTACGTGCATTACAAAAGAGTAAAAACTCAACAAAAAAAAATACAAAACTGGTCGACCGCTAAATCCAACCACACCATTCAGCAGCAAGGCCTAAAGAGATCAGGCTGGCCCAGACACAACCAATCAATCAAGATCTTGCCGCAGGAGCAGAACCTTCAAAACTAGGATGGGACTACAAAAAAACAATTACTAAAGGAATGCTTGTGTGGTTATGAGAATAATAAAACCAATGTTCTGACATCTCACCATAAATATGCCCACACAAGTCTTAAATATGCCCTCAACTGGTAAAAAAAAAAGTTAAATACTTGATGGTTCAACCGGTCCAAAGAAAACAATGCAGATATTGAGATTAAAATGTTCACACCTGATGACACTCAAGGCAGTGCTGAGCGTTCAAGATTGCACCTCTGTAAACCACAGCTAATTTGACCTAAATCCTGGGTTGAAGATCATCTGACCTCACCTCCAGAATCCTCAACTCCCTCAAGTTTGGGTCAGAGGTCACGCTACGGTAAGTATAGTTTAATCACATGCCTCTTACATTCCTGCCTCAATCCTCAGTTGATCACGTCACTCGTTGTCGAGCGTTCAACTGACATGTATGCGTGAGTGTTTGCTAATCACGCTTTTCCTCATAACCCCTCTCTCTATACCTGCCGGAACAGAGACAGAGGTTAATTCTGACCGCAGGGCATTCTGGGCAATTGACTGCTCATCAACCGCCAACTGAACTTTACCAGTCAGTCAAAGACAAGCAGCCAAATGCTCCTCTGGGTAGCTGAGTGACAGCATGAAGACCCAGCCTGCATTAATTACATTACAGCACAGCAACTCGCCTCAACAGACAGGCAGAATATTAGCAAAAAAAACATTCACGCTCGACTGTATTTGCATTCAGTGGTTAGTTACTTAAGACAGACTTTAGCTTCTTCTGTTGATTAGATTCTAGCTTTTCCTTCACTGTATGGTGCAAGAAAAGAAATGAAAAAGAAAAGCAAAGAAAAGAAAAAAGTATAATAATACTAATACATTTATATAAATAAATATTATATTCAATAAATAAATTAAAAACAATTTATTGACTCATAAATATTCAAGTATTTATTCATTTATGGTCTCTATTTCCTATTATAAAAATATAGTAAAATATAGTTCTTGTCTTAGGAAATTGATGAACTTTTTTGATCCACTTAAATAAATACATAACTATATATGTGTGTGTGTGTGATACGTATATACATATACATACACACACATACACACACATAATATCATTTCTTTTTCCCCCGATTTATTTATTTAAACGTATCTGATTTCACCTGAAGCAAGAATGAAGCTTCAGCATGAAAGCAGTTGAGAAAGTAATAATCTTTAAAATAAACCATCATCATATCGGTTACTGGCCATAACAAATGCTATTTTCCGCATGACCCCAAGTTTCTACATCAGTGCATCTCTAAATATAATGAATGAACTGCAGTTTAAAGCAGTACACAAGAACAGCTAGAACATGCGCGTTAGGAAGGATTCAACCTATGGATGTCGAAGTTTCACATGTCCTGCTTCTTTGTGTGAAACTCATCTTTCTGTGGTCATGTTATCATGACGTGGCTGATCTCTGATTGACGTGTGCACTCTGAGCGACCTGACTGGCCTGCCAATCACCTTTCAAACACAATCACTGAACACAGATCAGACCTCTGATTCACACTGACTCATCTTAAAAGGAAGGCGAAAACACATTTTTGCTTTGTGTTGAAGGTTGGAATGATAGCATGGCTAGAAAGAACAATGCTAGAAAGAAAATAGGTGTTAAAATGGTCATTTCGTAATTCCCCACGTTTACATGTTAATAGTCATAATTCCGGTCAGTTCAGAGGCTCTGAGCACTGAAAGTCCATTAAGTTCTCAAAGTCAAAAGATCAAGAGATGATTCTACATGATATGAACTTTTGAAAGTAAAGCGAACGCACGCTAACTCAGTGCCGCAGGGCAAACTCATCGAGATGAATTTCTTTTCAGCCACTATATACTCTGCACGGCACATTTGTTTGTGTGCGTGACAAAGGTGTTGGTGTAAAACTACCGGTATTTATCACAGACCTGTCTGTAGGTTATTGGCTAGATTGGGATGGTAAGATCGAATGGGAAACACCTCATGAAAACAAGTCTCTCCGTTCACTAATTATCTATTCATCACTTTTTTCTTTTATTCTTATTGTGATGTCATCACACCCAGTGGGAGTTCCAATTAATATTCTCATTTTAATTAATTTGAACTTTTTGTTTATTACAATGTTTTGCATATATATTTGTGAAATAAAATATAGTGTTCGTGTCGGTGAGAATGTTATGGGTGCGATTCTCAGTGAATGCATACATTTATTACATAACCTTGAATACAAGGCACATCATCAGCATATTGTATAATTGCATAAGAATTACAGTTTTACATACACTTTGCAGTATCTGCAAAATATTAATTATTTTACCAAAATAAGAGGGATTGTACCATAACATCATGCATGTTATTGTTTATTTAGTACTGAATAAGATATTTCACATAAATTATGTTTATATAGTCCACAAGAGTAAATAATAGTTGAATTTATTAATGACCCCTTTCAAAAGTTTATATACGCTTGATTCTTAATACTGTGTTGTGACCTGAATGATCCACAGCTGTGTTTTTTATGTTTTTATGAGTCCCTTGTTTGTCCTGAACAGTTAAACTTTTATGATTAATAATGCACCTTTCAAAAAATGAGGTCTGTAAGATGTTTTTATTTTTCTTAAAGAAATGAATACTTTTATTCGGCAAGGACACATTAAATGGTTCAAAAGTGACAGTAAATACTGTTACATTGCTAAAAAAATTCTACATGATAGATATTATATAGATAGAATATTCTATATAATATTCTACTTAGTTTTATTTTATTTTGAACTTTACATTCACAAGAAAATCCTGGAAAAAGTTATACTTTTCACAAATATTTTAAGCAGCAAAACTGATTTCATTCTTGATTTCACCTTATGATATTAAAATGAAATGTTAAAATTTTGTTTTAACATAATAGCACAAGGTGGAATCCTATGTACGTTTTTTTTTTATTCAACATTTTCACAAGTTAACATTTTTACTGAAGCAATAATATTGTCCACTCAATGCTTTAGTTTGGGCAATTAGGAACTTTAAACCATTATACTTTATGCATATTTAGTTTTTATGATATGATATTTACATTTATGCATTTGGCAGACACAAATTATATTGCACTCAAGGTATACATTTTATGAGCTCATGCACTTCTTGGGAATCCAAACCATGACCTTGGTGTTGCTAATACCATGCCATGTTTCAATAGAGTTACAAACTATTATCCTATTCTTAAAGAACATGAAGAAAGATCTGATGAAGAGATGTTTAAGGTACATTCTGTTTCCCAAAAAGACAAACTAATTCTTAGCGCTGCTACAACACAAACTCACATTGGAGCCCCTCGACAAACTCAAAGCGTCGGCTCATTAAACAGCCATTGAGGGAAACCACCTTGACTTTTATTGACCCTATAAATCTAGTGAGGAGTGGATGAGAGGTCTCTGCCTCAGAGAGCGTTTAAAGACAAAGACTGCTGGTCCTTCGGAGACAATACACTTCCTGATTAACTATTAACAGCTTCACCACTGATAACTTAATTACGGGCCAATGATGGGGCTTCAGTAAGAGCTTGGGCCCTTTCATTTGTCTCCACTTGATGGACAGGCACTCATTGGCTGGAACTGGATTGTGTGTGTCTCTACTGAAGGGTTTGTAATGGAACATACAACATAAAATTACCACTCGACCAAGCGTCAAATAGAAACCTACTTTTGACTTTTCTAGAAACTGAAAATAAATGCACAATAATTCATGATGAACGGAGGAAAGTTTAACCTCAAGGAAATTTAGCCAAACTTTTAATAGGAACTTTTTTTCATAGAGGATAATATCTCTCTTATTATAATAGGTTGAACTAGTAAAAATATTATTAACATGACACCAGGTTTTTACCTCAACAATTTCCCATCAACCAATGCTTTAAACCATCAAAATAGAAATGTTCGTTTTTGCTGCAAGTTAAAATATTACATTTGACAAAAAACAGCAAAATGATTCCTGTCACAGGGACAAACATATTGAAATTACTAAATGCATGATAAAAGTGTAAAATAAACATTTTCTAATTATTCTGACACCTTAAAGTGAATTTCACGCACGCACGCACACACACACACACACACACTCACACTCACACGCACACGCACGTCACTTTAGTGGCCTTTCACTTTCAACATGAACTTTTGGCAAAAACACCCTGGACCCTAAACACAACATAATGCCTTTCAAAGAGGGACAATATAAATAATTATGTTGGCTATTTGCTAATTTAACTAACAAACTAATTTCTAGGTTTTAAAAAGTTATTTTTTACGACAATATATTTACCTGGGCACATTTCCTCAGGTGAATGCATGCAAACAATAACTGATCAGACCTGTCTGAGTTCTACATAATTCCCAGTTACAATTAATAACACAATAAAGACTTGTAGTATATTTATGAGACTTCAGAAAAGCTTATATTTTGAGGAGAGGTGTAACATGTACAGTTTAAAATCAATAGTTTCAACCTTTCAAATTGACACTCAATAGCTCAGGAAGATAAACAGGAACTAGTGAAGCACAGCTAATGTGAACATCAATTCATAATCATGACCTCCTAATATGTGCAGTGGTTCGAGAGACATGGGGGGAGGAAATTAAATTAGCAATTAAAATGAGTAATTTTAGCATCTATACGTCCTACTCTTACTGCTCTCCACCTGTTATTATTATAACCTACAAAGTTGAAGATTAAACAAATTGCAAAAACAAGTGAATACACTGAAGAGAAATTATTAAAGGAAAGAAATGAGAGGACATGATTGTACATTTTCTAGTGACACCATTATTGTGAACTCACCTCAATTGTGAACTGCTTTCTCTTGAGTTTGAAGGCCAAGTCCTTCGTATCGGGCACCTCACAAGACAAACAGTTCAGACGGGGCAACTGACGAACGTGCAGGAGACCTGAAGAAACAGAAGAGAATCATATCACTGTATACACGTGCTGCTAAGACAAACACTATATTGCCAAAAGTATTGGGTCCAATTGGTGTTTGGTGATGAGTTTTTGTCTCAAGGTCTGTATTTAAAGTCACACAGAGGTGTTCAGCTGGGATCAGACCAGTCAAGTTCTTCCACACTGACTGAATCATCATTTCTACACCGAGACACTGTCATGTTAGAATAGAAAAGGGTTCTGTCCAAACTGTTGCTATAAAACTAGAAGCACACAATTCCCTACAATATCATTATATGCTTAAACATTAAGATTTGTAATCATGGAAATGACTAAAGTAGTCAAACCTTTCATTAGAAGGGGGTGACCCAATACTTTTGGCAGTATAGTGTACTCCTGGGATATATTGTTCAGTATAAACTTCAAATGTTTGTTTAAAAGTTTGGGGTTGGTAAGTTTTTGTTTGTTAAATGCTTTTGAAAGAAATCTATTCGGTTTACTATGACATAATTGAGCTGATTGAACATCTTAAAACTGTGACATTTACAATTCTAAATAACTGTTTTTATTTGAATATATTTTAAATATAATTTATTTCTGTGATGCAAAGCTGTATTTTCAGCATCATTGCTCCAGTCTTCAGTGTCACATGATCCTTCAGAAATCATTGTAATATGATGATTTACTGCTCAAGAAACATTTCTTATTAACAATGTTGAAAACAGACATGCTGCTTAATATTTTTGTTGAAACCACAATATATTTTCTTTGGTGAAAAGAAAATATAAATATTGCCACATTAAAAATGTCTTTACTATAACTCTTGACCTAATTAATACATCCTTGCTGATTTAAATTATTGATTTCTTTCAAGAAAGGAAAACAATTTTACAGGTTGTGAGCAACAATTTTTGTAGGTGCATGTTTTGCATTAAATTATTTAATATATTATTAGGTGCCTAATATACACCTATATGCATTAGGTGCAACTTGTGTGAATGGGTTTCTGACACTGCAACACTATATTTCAAGCATAAAGTATTAATACAGTTTTTTTACTGGAATTGCATTTAAAATCCATTTGTCAAAAATTAGGCATTACATTTCAATGAGCATGACGTTTCTGACTATATTCACAATATGGTGAATATAGTCAGAACATGTCCTTTAGCCAGAGAACATGTTCTTCATAAACATGTTCTTTAGCCAGTATTTTTCCCAGGTTTTTTAGGCCTATTACCTATTTAAACAGACTCTGGTTTTCATTGTCTGCTGAGTTTTACTGTGGGCACATGTAGCTATCACCTTTCACACTGGCCACTATAGCATTGTATCAACCATTATTTTATTAGCTGCACCAATGGGCAGAAACCAAAACATATGAGAGCAGTGCAGCGGAGGGAGGAGAGAAAGCAAGAGAGGTGAGTGGAGGATGGGGGTAAAACAAGGTCAGTCGGCACAGGGGCATGTAAAGAAGAGAGAACGATTGTTTGCCCTCTATCTCTCTTTAATTCCTTTCTCTCAGTTATGCGGCCAGTAGAAATATGACATGGAAGCGCTGCAGACCAGGATGAGGGTAAAGAGCATGTGTGTGTGTGTGTGTGTGTGTGTGTGTGTGTGTGTGTGTGTGTGTGTGTGTGTGTAAAGGCTCCGCTCGTAAAGGAACCCGTGCGCTAGGTTGATTCCGCTCGAGTTGATTCGTTGTGACAGGACTCCCAACATGCTTTGTGCAGTGGACGCACCACAGAAAAGAAAGAGTGGCCTCATGTACGTCTTCACATTCACTATTGTCTATAAGACCTTATGGCAAAGCATTAATTCATGAAACAAGGTAAAAATCAATACCAAGAGCTAACAACAACTCACAAACACAAAAACATAAGGATACATATGTTGTTGAGATGTGCCCATAATCTGGAGAGCATTGCATTATACTTTTATGCATCTTATCCATTTAAAACATCTTTAAAAGAGATAATTCACATACAACTGAGATATCATTAATATTATAATGTTAACAACTGAGATAACATTAATAACCTGCAAGCATCTGATAAATCTTAAGAGCTCATTCACATGTAAATGAAATCATTAGCATCTTTTAAATCATTTAACATCTCAAACTTCCTAAAATGAACTAATTACTGAAATTTGTATTATTAATTTGTTCATAAACATCTGAGAAAAACCTCTGAATGTTGTTCATGTTGTAACATCCACCAACAAATGTTTTAGCAAATTATGAAAAACACTGAAATAATTGAATTATTTAGTCAAAGAACTAGCTACACAAACTAAAACTAAATTAATAACATGCTAAAAACATGATTGACCTAACTGTTTTTTAGCAATATTTAAAATAATAAAACGAAATAAACAGGACTTTGACACATGTAACTGTGACCTGAAATTTAAAATAAATGTTTTTTTAATTAATAAAAGCAACTGACAGTTTTAAAATACACATTTTAAATAAAAACATTCATAAATACATAAATAAATGAAAAGAAAACTCATGAAATTGAAATCATTAGCATTTAATTTGTTCATAAACAACTGATAACCTTCTAAACACAGAAATTATTACATGAACAATTAAAATTAAATAAATTAAAATGACAAAACTATGTAATTAATACATAAAAATAAAAATAAAATAAAATAAAACTGATTTTAAGAAATTAATGACATTAACACAAATAACATTACAAAATAAACATTAAAATAATAACGTCACAATAAAATGACAAAATATAACATAAATAGAAAAATAAATAAGAACTAACTCAAGAAATTGAACTCATTAGCATCTAATTTGTTTATAAACAACTGATAAGCATCTAAATAAATACATACATAAATGTTGAATCATCTGAGGTCATTAGTGTTTGTAAACCACACCCCTTTGGCCATTACGTACAGAGCAAGACAGAATCGGGGCAGGGGGCGGAAACAAGCAGAGAGAACTGTACACAAACTGACCTTTACAGAAAGATGGACACAAAAGAGATGAAAAGATAAAGCATGCAACACGAAGAGATGAAAACAAGGAAGAATATAAAGAGGCAGAATGAGAGGAAAAAGGACAGAACGGAAAGAGCGTGAGCCCCAAAGATCTTCCTCATCTGCAGTCTGGCCACAGAGAGGTTTTAGCCAGTATGAAAATATTGATTCTGCAACTCTGCCGTGGGCCCTGAGGGCTGTGCTGGGTGCTTGTGATGGGGCGGAGGGGATCTGTGTGTGTGTGTGTGTGTGTGTGTGTGTGTGTGGCAGCTGAATCTCCCCCTGGCCTGTCTGCCAAGGAGCACGTCTGATTGAACACGGCCACACTAACACGAGCTGACAGCTAGAGAGAGGTCCACCCTGCCTGCCCCTCTCTACTAATGCACTTTACTGAGCCTGTGTGTGTGTGTGTGTGTGTGTGTGTGTGTGAGAGAGAGAGTCAGAAAGATAGGATGATGCAAAAGGCATGAATAATATTTTGAAAATGAATTTTCTGAAGAAAATGTGAAGTGTGTTTGCCTGTGTAAAATGCTCTGCCATGATTCCTGACTGTTGTAGAGGGTTGACGGTGTTGCTATGCTGAGCGGTGTTATTTATATACTATTATAGTATCAGCAGCTTTCATTTTTTTGTATATATTCAGCTGCCATATTAGATTAAGTTTCAGTAATTTTGTTATGTGCTTTTGACTAGTTATTATAATATTTTTAATATTCTACTTAGCTTTCATCCAAGTAATTTTAGTACTTCAACAAACTTATTTTACTTCGTTGCAAAGGGAGCATTTCTCATTTTTAAAATATTAAGTTTACTACATTTAAGTTTCATTGAATATTTAAGCTTCATCTCATATTTATATTCGTTTATAATACTTAATATTTTATTTCAGCTTTATTTCAAATAAATTTAGTTTTAGTTAACAATTACAGCACTGATATTTTAGTAACGTTGATATAGTTTTTGTTAATATTTAGAATTAGATTTGTTTTGTGTTTTCAGGTTTCACTTTAATTTAAAGTTTTAGTAATTTTAGTAATTTTAGTGTGTTTTTGTCTATTAGTTTTTTATTTGTTTATTTTTTTCCTATATAGTATTTGTTTATTATATTTTCATTATAGTAATATATATACATACATACACACACAAACTATATTTATTAACATTTTTTTATTGTTCATCATTCAAATAAATAAATAAATCAATTCTAAATCCGACTGCATAGATTAGACTTAGGCGTTGGGTATTTGTGCTAGTGTATCTGACCTCTTCTTCTCACCGTGATAGTCTTTGTAAAGTGGGTTAGTCTCCTCCTCCGAGCCTCTGAATGATTCCAGAGCGATGGCTGTGTCACTCAGTCTGATCATTCGTCCCGGTACGACTCTGTTCTGAGAGAGAGAGACAGGAAATATACATGAGAGGAGTGTACAAGTAAATGCAGGAACATCTAGAGCAATGCTGAGAGCATCTCTTGCTAATTAAACCCCTCCTAACGAGCAGGGGTTGCACTGCTGTTGCTGTGAGAACAGAATTAGGTCATCGTTATCTCAGGAAAATGGAGCAGGAAAATCCAGAGACTGAATTTACAAGCTTACTAGCAATTAAAAAATGTATTCATTTAACCAACACCTTTCTCTATGATGACTGTAATCTTTAGCGATAGCACATGAGTGTTTGCATTTGTGGGATCATTGATGTCCATTTCAGGTATAATTAAAAAGTTGGGTGTCAGAAAAAAGTGGGCTCTTTTGACTTAGGCAAGTAAACAAACACCTAGCAATCAATACAATGTTCAATGCATCACAATTACGTTTTGACATTTTGGATATGCTCTTGCAATCATGGCATCCAAACAGCTATTATTACATTGCCTTTGGTAAAGATATCAGCTGTACTACATAAAGGCACCTCTGTAAACTGCTGCCTTTGGTTGCGTGTAACATTAAATCCATCAGATCCGAGCAGAACATACGTTTGCTGCTCAAACACATGCTCTCCAAATCTGTCTGTCTCTCTTTCTCTGATCGCACGACTCATGCAGTGTCACCATACGGCACAAATCTGGATGAACGCAAGCTTAAAGCCACATCAACTCAGAGAAAGATCCAAAGATCCCGTCTCCATCCGAGTCAAAGAAATTATGTATATAAAAGACGTAAATATTTCAATATTCAAGAAATTTAAAGCAATTCAAATATGCCTTTCAGCTCATCAAGGTTTTTTGTCACGCATAAATTATACAAGTTTACATTTCACACTTTGAAATGGCCTGTTTTGGTCTGACGGTTATGATTTTAACAGGAAACAACTGGTGTAATTCTGCAAAACTGCTTAAAATGTGGTAAAATCATGGTAAACGTAGATAAAAGTATGACAGAATGGGTCAAACACATAATGGGTTTGGAAAACAAGTCATGAAAACCTGTGACCTTACTGATATGAAGCTCATGATCATGGGTAAAACTGAATAAACACAAATCAACAACTGCAAAGTCACTCAGGCCAATACAGATGAGAAAATAAAGTTTGAAGTATTAAAGAGCAAAAAATGCACAAACACACATCAAAATCTGTTGAGAGCGCCTCCTTCTGGCAAAAACAGTCTCTTCAAAGAGGAGGGAGCACTCCAAAGACAGACAGAAAGAGAAGGCCGTTGTGAAATATGTATCTCTACGCCACTCGTGAATATTTCATACGCTCCCTCTCTGTAGCAGCTGACGAGGCCTAATGCAGTTTTCATGCATCCGTGTCCTTTCTCTTTTCCTCCCTTCCTCTCATCTACAGCAGACTTTGAGAGCATGCGTTGTTCGTGTACGCAGCCGTGACCCTTTTCCCAAATCTAGCATAAAAAATTTAACCCAAGCAACTGTGTTAGTGACAGTCGCCGTTAACTCAACACCATCACACCAAGGCAAGAAAACAAAACTACAAAAAATGCTACTACAACAGTTGAGCCAACATATTGAAGGTTCAAGTCCAGGATGGTGTTTAATAAAACAGACAGGTTATAGAGGAAGAGACCGTTTTAAATCTACTGCTTGTGTTATTTACAGTTCATAATTACACTCGGAAACACGGTGTGTAGTTGAATTGGTTAAATCATATTTTTGGCCACAAAAAAAAAAAAAAAATAATTTAAACAGACAAAAGAATCGTCTGTGAATTAAAAATGAGAACAAATATTTGATTTAGCTACATTCTTGAAATATATTTAAATAATTGCAAGTGTAAAGAAAATGTACAAATAATATACATTTCCAAATGTGAAATTATGTTAAGCTCATTCAAACACAAATATTATAGGTGCAAAGCAAAACATACAAAGAAATGTATCTAGAAATAGCTTATGTATCATGCAGTCCATTATTTCATTTCTTTCCACTTTGATAAATAAATACAAAATTATGAACAATGAATATTTTCCCAAATTTAATTAAAGAGCATTTTAAAATAATCTTTTAAACAAGGGCTTAATTTAATGATACACGTACATCAAGTTTCTATATACACACACACACACACACACACACACATATATACATATATAAATTGTTACTCAGTTTAATATAAATTGTTTTTTTAAGAACAATGGCACAAATTTGTTTCATGAATGAGACCTAATATATGCATATGCATATCTATCTATCTGGAACTATTTTATGAGTAAATCTGTGGAATTATGGCAAAGGTGTTAAAATATGTTCATACTACATGAAAACGTCTTGTTGGTGGCTGAAAGTATGATTAAAGTAAGTAATAAAATATTTAGTAAAGAACACACAGTGAACATGTAACATTTTGTGAACAATGAGCCTTTTCTTTCTGCCAGTTTGGACACAGATTGAACGCAGTCCTACTAACTGAACTGCTCTACTACAAGTCACATCAGAAAGCTAACTTCAGCCATGATAAACTTTCTTCCAGTCTCTGAAGCTGTCATTCTTCAGACTGATAGACCGGGTCTCCAGGGTCCTGACCCGACAGCAGCTGTACCTGTAGGTGTGTGTGGTAGTGGACTATGGCTATTTGAGCAGAGATTGATTAAAGTTTCAGATAGACTGAGGCATTAATCTCGTCAGAGGAGGCTTTCAATGTCTGGTCCTTTCCTGTCGACATTAAAAATACATGACAGGACTTCTCATTACAAGTCACTTCAGACGAGGTGCTAATGCAATTAATGGAAGATTAACACAACTGCTTTAAAAGTTGACCCCAAGTTTAGATAGTTGACTCAACTTACCCCACTGTCCTCTACCTATGCAAATATTATATCATTTCATATTGCATTTTATATATGCAAAAGTTCAAAAAATAATTTTTAATCTCTTATGCTCACCAAGATTGCATTTATTTGATCAAAAAGTTTTTATGTCCAATACATTTGCACATAATACAAATGTATTAATTTGATTGCAAAGCTGGATTTTCAGCATCCATTACTCTGGTCTTTAGTGTCACATGATCTTTCATTCTTACAAGCCGATTTGTTTGAAATATAAATATTTAGTAACATTATAAATGTATTTATAGTCACATTTGATCAATTTAATGAATCCTTGCTGAATAAAAGTATTATTTTCTTTAAAAAAAAATCCTACTGAACCCAAAGGGTAGTGTGCATATATATTGGACAACAAAACCTGTTTGTGACTAGGGTAAGACCTCATCGCTTCAAAACATACTGTTATTTACTGATAGGTCTACTAGTTTACATCACATCCAATCCACCGCTGACTCCATCACCTCCACTGCAGAAAACCGCTGTGTGCCCCCCAGCCTCCCTGAGAGGGCTTTTAGCACTTTGTCTCCAAACGGACAAAGAACAGCGAGATCTTGTCTTTTGAAGCGATCTTAGAGCACAGCGGCTGCGGCCTGACTCTCGTTGGCTAATGGAGGCACAAAGAAAAGGGCCTCTCAGGAACCGAGAGACGCTGAAAGAGAGAAGCGCCCAGAAAGACTCAAGACTGACCATTGGCTGGCTGAATGCAAAGTTGAGGGCCTCAAACAAAGACTGTGGGTTCACGCGCCAATGAAGATGCTCCTCTGAAGGCCAAACATACATGTACACAAACAGATACACACACAGGCCTGAACCCCAGCCAAGCGGAACCTCATTCACACAACAGAGGGGGGTCGACTCTTTGACTCCGGCTCATGGGGCGGTTATGGTGTGCCAGGGTCAACAAACTTATGGTGACCTCAATGCTGGTCCATTTGACTGACAGTCAAGTTCAAAAAAATCTAAAAGGCTGTTCTGTGGGATTAGTTCTGGAAGCCGATGGTGGAAAAGTCTAGCATTCACGATGATGCCATAAAAAAAAAACTACAACAGACACCTTTTTTGAAGAGTGTCTGCACAAGGCCTGTCGCCAAAATAGTGTTGTGAGTGGTTACGAGGGGTTGCTAACACAAAACTAAGTCTCTATAATGTCCTTGTCCCTCAATATTGTGTGTTCTTCCTTCAATAGAAGTCTATGGAATTTTGCAGGTTTGATCATCACATTTTTTTATCTTATTGATTGAGAAAATTGAGAAAGATAGACCTCAACTGTCCTTAACAAGCAGCATGATTTAAAGTATATTTTCTCTAATATATAGTTTAAAACTTAGTGTTAAGAATTGAACATCCCTAAACCTCAGTATGAGAAATACCGTAGCAAACACCACAGAGAAGAACAGAGAAAAATGCACTGCAATACAGTAGCTGAAGAACATTGTGTGCAAATAAATGCAGGAAAGACAACTATTACAGTTCAGTACACAAATATTACAATGACGTCATCACTGTTGATTAGATTTTGAATGACAAACAACAACTACAACAATAGAATGATAGGCGATAGCTAGAACGATCGATAGACAGATCAATAGAACGATAGACAGACAGATAGAAAAATAGTGTATTTGTAAAATGTAATAATATACCGTAAAAAAAATATCAGCATTTAACAGTGACTCTAAATATCATATAAAAAGGATTTAAATGAACACACTGAGAAACTATGTGATTAATCATACCTGTATGAGGTGGGAGGGCACAGTCACCATAGCGACTGAGAGTGAAGTGCGTAACAGGCCTCGGAGGGCATAGAGAAATGTGGTGAGGGCGTGGCAGTGGGCGGGGTTATCCTTACAGCACACATCATCACCCCAGAGCACCGATCCCAGAGAATGAAGTCCCAGCCGCAGGACGTTCCGAACCTTAGACTACGGAAGTACAAAAAAAAGAATGTTCAGTTTTGAATTTCAAACACTGCATTCTTTTCGAGACAATCTGGATATGTACAATTCATGTGAACAAATTCACATCTGGCTTGTGTAATGAATATTTCATTAAAACAATGTAGAGTAAACTTTGTGTTAAAAATGCATGAATGAATATCTTAACAGTATTTCAATAACTGCACCTTAGTTTAAAAGAGAAACAAGGAAAAACCGGTGGTGTTGCATGACACTTATTTACAGTAACGTCAATGATGCTTACATTTTTCACTACAGCATTTTATTTCATTTCATTTATTCATTTATAAAGCACTATTAAAACAACAGAGTGTTGACCAAAGTGCTGTACAATAATAAAAATGATTCCACAAATAAAAAACAACAGTAACAAAACACCTGATAAAACATCAAGGACAATACAAGCAGAGACCAATGCCTCAACACACTGCGGTCTCAAAAGCTCAACATAAAAGATGAGCCTTCAGACGTCTTTTAAAAATATTTAGAGTAGGACCAACTCTAATGTGGAGGGAAGACTGTTCTATCTTTTTGGAGCCACACCGCAAAAGCCCAATCCCCCCCTCGCTTGCACTTTGTCCTCTGAATAATTCAAATAGAGTGGTCAGAAGACCTCAAAGACCTAGCAGGTTTGTGTACCAGTAGGAGCTCTGACAGGTAAGAGGAAGCTGACCCATTCAAAGACTTCTAAACCAAACCTAGGAGTTTAAAGTCAATCCTATACTGGACTGGCAACCAGCCCAGAGAGGACAGAATAGGAGAAATATGCAAACGGTTTAGAGTTGTTTGACAAACACCTACATACAAATCATTTCAATAATCAAGCCTTGAAAACACAAAGGCATGGATCACCTTCTCACAATCTTTAAAATAAATGGTTTAAATTTCGCCACCAATCATAAATGAAAAAAAAATTATTTAACAACTGATTTTATCTGTTTATCAAATTTGAGGGTATTATCAAATAATACCCCTAGATTTTTGACCACAGGTTTACAAAAAGGGGTTAACTCACCTAAATTTGACATTTCAGGTGCATTAGGACCTCCGAACCAAATAAGTTATGTCTTACTCTCATTAAAAAACTTAAGAAGTTTGCTGACATCCAGGCTTTAACCTCATTCAAACAATTCACAAGGGAGTCCAAAGCATTTACGTGATTTTTCCTCAAAGGCAAATACATTTGTGTATCATCTGCATAAAAATGATAGGAAATCCCATACTTTCTAAAGATTGTCCCTAGCAGTAACATGTATAAGGAAAATAAAACCGAGGCAAGAATGGATCCTTGCGGGACACCACACATCAATGGGGCAGAAGAGGAAAATGCCTGACCTGAATTTACAGAAAAACTTATATTCGATAGGAATGATCTAAACCCCTTGAGAGTGGTACCCTGAATACCTGCCGCTTCCTCAAGGCGTAAAGCAAGGATCCCATGATCTATCATATCGGAAGCTGCAGTGAGATCTAATAGCATAAGAACCACTGAATGGCCAGAATCACTTAATAATAACATATCATTAAGTACTTTTAACAACGCAGACTCAGTACTGTGGTAAACTTTAAAGCCAGACTGGAAAGACTCGAACACAACATTTTAAACCCAAAAACTCTGTAATGGACTAAAAACTAATTTCTCTAAAACCTTAGATAAAAACTGAAGTTTTGAGATCGGTCTAATATTGGACCAGAGGTGGAAAGAGTACAAAAATATTGTACTCAAGTAAAAGTACCATTACATTACTGAAATTTTATTTAAGTACAAGTAAAAGTACCAGTCTAAAATCTACTCAAGTAAAAGTAAAAAGTAGCTCATTTAAAATTTACTCTGAGTAAAAAGTACTTAGTTACATTTTAACAATGGGAGGCAGGGAAAATGGGATAGACCAAAGGTGTCAAACTCAGTACCTGGAGGGCCACAGCCCCACACAGTGTAGATATTACCCTAATTAAACACATCTGATCCAGCTAAACTAATCATTTAGGCTTATTTGAAAACTACATGGTGTGTGTTGGAGCAGGGTTGAACTAAACTCTTTAGGGCTGTGGCCCTCCAGTAACACCCTCCAGAGTTTGACACACCTGGGATATGGGCCTATAAATCTCAAACTAGGTGTTTTTAATTAAATTAATCGGTTAATTAGAATAATAAGACATTTGGGCTGTTACCAGGCAAATTAAATCAGTATCAACAAAATGCATCTTTGCAATGCAGAGGAAACGCAGAAGCTTCATCTGAAGTGGCATAGATGTATTACACACTGACATGAATGCATTTAGCCTGCAGTTACAAATGCAGAAATAATGTTTTGATAAATAAGACATAAAATGTGACCCTGAACCAGAAAACCAATTTCCTAAATTGCGATTTATACATCATCTGAAAGCTGAATAAATCATATTTCCATTGATGTATGGTATGTTATGATCGGATAATATTTTAAAATCTGGAATCTGAGGGTGCAAAAAATCCAAATATTGAGAAAATCTCCTTTAAAGTTGTTCAAATTAAGCTCTTAGTTTTGATATATTTACAGTAGGAAATTTACTAAATACATTAATGGAACATGATCTTTACTTAATATGCTAATGATTTTTGGCATAAAATAAAAATGTATAATTTTAACCCATACAATGTATTGTTGGCTATTGCTACAAATATACTCCAGCGACTTAAGACTGGTTTTGTGCTCCATGCCAGGGTCACAAATGTTAAATAGTCATTTGAAATTAAAAATAAATAAATCAAAAGATACTTTAAATGTTAAATTAGAACCACCAGTAGGTGTCAGCAAGTCACTGATAAGTGAGTCATTGTGATTGAACAGAATCATTTAAACGGTTAATACAAGGAATGAAACACGTCATTGCTCAGAGTCAGAGACGCAAAAACTGTGTATGGAATTATTTTTGTTGTCGAAATAGAGCAAAACAGGCAATGTGTCTAAAACGTAAGTCTCTTAATTAACTTGTTTTTAACTGTGTAAAAGCAAAACTACAGGCCTATGTAATCATGGTGATTTTTGAGAAAACGGCATTCTTCATGTGATGTTGACTTACTATATAAATTATATAAATATACATTTTCTGCTTCTATATCTTCAATTTTGTGATCATTCTAAACGTATTTTAACAGACTGAATCACGCAGTGAAAGAAAGCACCCAGATGCACGGATTAGTCTAATCTAACGTTACTAGATTTCACGGCACACTGTTTAGACCAGCGGTTCTCAATTCCAGTCCTCGCGCCCACCGCTCTGTACATTTTCGTATGTTACTCTTATCACTTCAGACGTTTGTTCTATTCGAACGCAAGTGCCCCGCGTGGACATCACACGATATTCCTCCATGATTCCAGTTCAAGCTTAACGTATTCCATTCATAGTGCATTGAAGTGTGCTAGACGTGAATTTAAATTGTATATATTTACAGACGATATGATGTCACACTCGTCCGTGCGTAAAGATGTTGCGCAACGCAAATCCATGAATGAATGTTCTGAAGTGAAGTAAACTTCAGCGGCTTTCCCTGCTCAGGGAGTAGGGAGCAATGGACACTGTGTAGGAGCATGTCAATCGGAACACAGTTCATTCATGGAGCGCACTTCTAACGAGCTGATTATCTGAATCAGGTGTGTTAACTAAGAGAGACATGAAAATATGTAGAGTGGTGGGGCGAGGACTGGAATTGAGAACCGCTGGTTTAGAGTGATTTGTTTGGTTTTGGCAAAATACTGATAATGTCAAATCGCACATCGTTAAAACAACAATTACTATATTTTCGCAGACGATATTGCACACCCTGCACCACTGTCTTTTTGGCTCATTTGTGCAAAACCTTTGCTAAACCGTAAAAGCTTCATTTTAACCACCAATGCAACGATGCAAGTATTTACCTTATCTCCACATGCTTGCGAAGGGTGATGTCGATATATTTATAAGCTGCTAGTTCGGTCTCCCGAGGCAAACACAACTAACACTGCATAATAGAGCATGAATATGGCCAGGGGTTCACTTCATTTCCTTCGAGTTCAACTTCAGCAGAATACGACGGGTCTGGTTTTCAGCTGGGTCTGCACCATTAACGCCTGTCTTGTTCGCCTGCATCTTTCTTGTGATTTTAGCGCCAGTTTCTTCTTCTGCCCATTATTTGCTGCAGTTGTTTCCACGGAGCGATTTTTTTACTCAGTAACGAATGAGTTTTAAAATGTAGCAAGTACACAATACTTCACACAAAATATACTTAAGTAAAAGTAAAATTACAGATTAAAAATATTACTTAAAGTACAAGTACACAAAAAAGCTACTCAATTACAGTAACGCGAGTAAATGTAATTCGTTACTTTCCACCTCTGTATTGGACAGAACAGAACGATCCAAATTAGTCTTTTTAAGAAGTGGTTGCACCCCAGCATGTTTCAGTGACAACGGCATCAAACCAGAGTGGAGGCAGCCATTAATAATAGACAGAATGCTCGGGCCAATAATATCAAAAACTTTTTCAAACAGCCATGATGGAATACTATCCAGAGGACAGTTGGTGGATTTCATCCGACCTACGATCTCAGTCAATGTCACCAAAGATACCGGCTCAAAATGAGTAAACGTAGCAGAGCATAGAGTAGGAACTGAAGGATCCAAATTACAATTATCAATCTCAGATCTAATTGTCATAATCTTGTTTACGAAAACATTTTAAGAAATCTTCACCTCTCTCACTTGGATTGATCACAGAATGTATAGTGCTGAAAAGAACTCTAGGATTATGATGGTTATTAACAATTAACTCTGAAAGGTATTTCTTTTTAGCTTCTTTAACAGAACTTTGATAAGTGGATAGAGATTCCCGAAAAATATCACAAGACACTTGGAGATTTTAAAAATCTATAAGTAGCAATTCTGCAACAAAATAAGAATTTTGTAAACAAGTGAAACATTGCATGACCTAGATGTAAATTTACATGAAATAGCAGAGTTTGCAATGTAGCAAAAACAGTGTTAGTTTTAGTTAAAATGCTGTATCAGAATCAAATTCATCTTTATTGTTGTCATTATATTCTGCATTCTTTGTCTTTCCATCTGCTGTGCATTAAAAGCAATACATAACAAATGATACTTTGTGATACTTTGCAATGCAAAGACGGCTATGGATTGATTAATGGTGGAACAAAATCATGTGTAATTCAAGACAACCAATCACAATGATAAAGTCCACCTCCTCTTGGCCTTTCACAACAAAATTCACTGATGTATTTGTTTATAAGTGTGTTTGCTTGTAAACGGTGCTTGATATTTCTCTGATTCAGCCAAGATTACCTTTTCACTAAACTGAAGAAAGCAATATTAAGGATAGAAGAGTGGTATACTATACTGAACCAACGGTTTCTTAAAAACACAGCTTTTCACGTCACATGATGTTAATTGAGTCCTGTGAATTACTTGTGGATTATGGTTTATTTTTTATCAGCTGTTTGAACTTTCATTCTGACACCCATTCCCTGCAGAGGATCCATTGGTGATGTAATCACCTTAATTTCTCCAAATTTGTTCAGATGAAGAAACAAACTCATCTATATCTTGGATAGCCTGAGGGTAAGTCAATTTTCCGCTACTCTCAACAGGACGTGATTATCCATTGTACAATTTCACATTTATACTCTCTTCATAATGAGAGAGAGAATGGTAAAAAGCAAACAAAACAGTGCCCAAATAGTATGTCCTACATAAGTGTGCAATGACTTGTGTAACTAAGTCAGTAGTGGAATCCTGTCTGAAGTGAAAAGCCTTTTGTCTGTTGGAGTGAGGGTCGTGTACCTCTCAAACAACTTGAATCAATGAAATAAACGGCCCAGCCAAGACCACTCAACAGCACGGTCAAACGGAACACGGTGGTCAAAAGTGATTGGACGACATCTTCCAATCAGGACAGTTGCCTGACATGACCACAATGTGGCTGTCAACCTAAGAGCCAAAATGTCTGCTTCCAACAAGTGCCAGGAAATTCTTGGCACGTTTTCCTCCAGCATCAGCCAAGCTAAGGGGCCATGGGTGAGAGATGTGCCCTCTACAGTGTACAAAGTCTGACAGAGAATTGAACCTTATTCACAAACCATCAAAGAGCTCATTCTGAACCTGCTTAATAAAGATTGAGAGGACACCTCAGACCAGAACAACTAGAAAACTGGCAATACAAGTTTCAGATGTCCCCAAAAAAGCATATCAACTTCATATTTATGAAGATGTGAAAGGTAGAAGCTCTTTTCTGCACTTTCAGTTTAGAGTTATCAAGTCTTTAGTAAGCCTCTCGATAAAAATAAACATTTTGGACAAGTTGTAGACTTGCACACATAGCAAATTAGCTACTGTAGCAGACAGATTAATTTACCATACCTATATATATATAAAAAATAATTATAATAATTCTGATAATGACACCTAATAAAGCTACTTTCAGATCATAATGTAAAATATTTAATTTCTGTTCAATTTCTTACATTTATATTAATGTAATAATATTTCTGGTTTCAGTTTTTTTATTGGGTAATATTTCTAGGGTTTTATTTTTTACAAATTCTGAGGTTGAGTTATTTTGATTTTTACAAATAAAATAAAAAATAAAAAGTAATTCTGGTAAGCGTAACCTTTTTATACTCTACAAAATGTTTAACACTTTTATAATCTTTTAAAACAGGGGTCAGAAAAGTTACACCAATAAAAGAATTTCTCTTTTTCTTTGATATTATTCTCAACATGCCTTCATTTAGTTAAATCTTTGTAGTGTGAATAACCGATTAACCTGCTTATATCTTTGAAATAGAGAAAAGGAAGATACATATCTTAAATAAAGCAGCTGAAAATAGCAGTGGTGTTGAATTGTCTACCGCCCTGGTTGTTCTCCTCACATCAGCCTTCGTCCACTGACAATAAACAGTAAAGTTAACACCCTCTACACCGTCCAGCAATCACAAGCATCTTAAGTTAAATAAACCTCATTGTTTGACTGTGTTTCCAAAGCTTCTTGAGGGTTGAGCTTGACATTTCCACAAAGAGGGTGTTCCTGACTCACCGGCTTCCTCCTTCCCTCGGCCACACTCCGGCTTTTTACTGCTCACACTCTCTTTCCCGTTATGTGTGCAAGAGACAAATGATATGCTTTTAACCATTTCTGATGGTAACATGAACATACAATAAAAAGGAGGAATAGAAAAAACTATAAAAACTAAAATAAATAAAATAAAAATAGGTTCATTACTGATTTGACCAAACCTACCATGACCAACAAAATGTTACAGCATTTTATTCAAACTTTGTAGGTCATTGCAGTCACAGCTAGAATTGAGTCACCAATCTGACAAACGTTTTAGTCAGTCTCACTGTTGCCCTGTTTGCTCTCATTCTGAGCATTCTTGCCTTTGTGCCCATGTTCTCTCAACCTCATCACATTCCACGACCTCTGCCAGCAGAGCGGCACTGTTTGATGATGTAAGCGCTTAATCTGTCGGATGACTGACAGGGGATCGAGGACTTCCAGGGTGAGGAACCCGAGGTGTCCGAGGAGAAAAACACTAAAGCGCAACGATCAACAAGAAAGAGCTAACACAAGCTAGACCTAAGCTACTGATCAGAATAAGATTTGATTTGGGAACTTGATTCCATCAAACATGAAACTATAGTTTAAGACAGTTTAACAACATTGGAATCGCATGAACTTAAAATAAAGTTGTTTATACAATTTTCATTTTCCAATGTTATTCAAAAATATTCTAAAGGATAATTCAGTTTTATAGGCTGTCAAATATGATGTGACATATATTGTGAAATATATTTCAAAAGCATGATTTCGTGTCAGTGACGGGACTATGATAAAATTTGAATATTTAAATAAGAAAGCTTCAGCGAGTAACTATAAAACTTACTGACCTCATGGCGAGCCAAAAGAGGAGCATGATCTGACATGCATGGATGTATATGAGATTTTGATGAAAAGCTGAATGTAGATGACAATCAAAACCTTCGTTGGCATTACTCCTGATTGCACAAGCAAATTCATTTGGAGTATCATAAGGTAAGACACAGCGCAGGAAAATATTTGATACCATTTTTAACATATATAAGGCCCATTCACACTGAATGATAACCATACAGTTTTAGAAATCATCCACCCTTTAGAATTCATTAGTTTTGTCCTTGGTGTGTTTGTTTTGTCATCAGAAAAGATTTGAAGAAATTTAACGTGGATTATTGTGATGTTTTATCAGCTGTTTTGACTAATTCTGATGGCACCCATTCACTGCAAATTATCCATCGGCAAGAGATATAATGCTAAATATCTTGCAGTAAGACAGAAATTTTATATGGGGAAATAATTTTATTTATTTTCTTTTTTAAGATTTATATTTGGCATTTTGCCTTTATTATGATGGGATATATCAGAGCTGTCAGGAAGTGCTGGAAATCTTTTTTCAATGTCTTCATGTAATGTAACAAAAACTGTACACGGCATGGGTTTCCTGTCTTTAACTGAACTAGAACTCCATTTAATTTTTTTATTTAGGATTATTTTATTTATTATTTAGTTTGAATACCATTTCCTACATACGCAGAATGTATAACAGCAAGCAATTTATATTTTCTATTTTTTTATTAATTGCTTTTTGGGTTATTAATAAGCCTACAGTGTAACTAAAACGTGTAAATACAAAATAAATCTCTAAAATATAAAATAAAATAATAAAGGTGGTTTTAAAAACTGTGATTAGAGAGGTTACTAGTATAACTTCTCTAACTTCATTTAATAAACGTATAGGCCTGTTTACTTTAAGCAGACACAACATTTGGTCAGGAGAACATGTCTGGAGTTCACCACATGACAGAAGCCACATTAGGGCCACATAAAGTTGGAAACTGATTAAAAATAGCGAGTGTATCCTCAAGCGGCCCGGTCCCAAGAGCGGCTCAGCAGATGCAGTGCTGATGTGGAAGTCAAGACAGGGGCCATCATGGGGCCGTTTCTGAGAGGGGCCCCCAGAGGGGCCGAGCTCCCCTGCTTCTCAGTAGGAGCTAATGAATATGAACAGACAGAGGGCATATTGCCCAGTGTCTGTCTTGGCCTGTTTACCACAAAACTAATAGGACTCAGCTTTAAGGAAGAGGAACCCAAGGGAACCCATCTCTCCCCTGAGAGCGATTCAAGCACAACATGGAGAAACTGACAACTGAGGATGGGACGAGAAAAAGAGAAATAAAGTTGGAAAGGAAAAGAAAAAATAAAGCCTTTATATTTGAAGCTCTTTACCATTTCCTAATTATCACATGCTATGAAAGCCACACTACAGAGGAAGTGAAAGCACAGATAAACTCAGGCAACAATTAGCCAACCGAGACCAATCAATGAAACAACAAATTAAAGGTCTTGTAAAAACACTGCCTGCGGCAAAACGCTTGCATTGTTCCAGAGGTGTGAATGACAGAGTGTCTGTTAACTGTGCATTTCATTATAGCCTTTTTGGTCAATTTAAAGGGATAGTTCACCCAAAAATGATAAATGTGTCATTTATTAACCCTCATGTGGATAAGTATAATAAAAGTCATTTAGACTCATACACATTATTCCATGTCTTCTGAAGCCATATGACTGAAATTTTAGTCACTGTTCATTGAAAACCTTGCTTGAAAGTTGTGGTCACCTTTCACTTTAATTATACTGAAACGATTCTGGAACGATTGACTCCTTTTTTTCTATAAAAGAAAGAAACGTTTGTGGATTTTGATAGACATTAGAGTGAGTTCACGATGGAAGGATTTTCGTTTTCTGGGTACTATTTCTTTAAAGTTATCACTGCTGAAAAAAGTTATGTTATTTGAAATAGAAATAAATGGCTAAACAAATGACAACCAACCTTTGGTGTGGATCCGTCGAACCCTTCTTTCCGGATGACCGTCTGGATAGACTTCAGGAGAGCATGATAGGGTGATGGTAACGGACTGAAAGAACATGACAGAAGAATAAAATATACTTATTTTGAAAAACTAATTTGAGATTGTAGATGTAAAAAAAACATGAAGCTAGTTAAAATAACCAGCTAAAACCACCACCCATAGAAACCCCCAAAAACCTGGCATCACGGAGACGACTTTGATGATTTTAAAATGATTATTTGATCAACTAAATTCCATTCATGCCAATGTAAATCACTGTGCATTATCATTCAATAGTTTGGTCAGTACGATTTCTATGATTATTCTTAAAATAATTAACAATGCTACAAAAAATTTCTATTTTCAATCAATTTGTTCTTTTGAACTTTCAGTTCAACAAAGAATCCTGAGAGAAATGTATTCCGGTTTCCACAAAAATATTAAGCAGCACGATCGTTTCCAACATGAATAATAATAAGAAATGTTTCTTGAGCAGCAAATCATCACATAATAATGATTTCTGAATGATCATGTGACACTGAAGACTGGAGTAATGATGCTGAAAATTCAGCTTTACATCACAGGAATAAATTACATTAGAAATTATATTGAAACAGAAAACGGTTATTTTAAAGTTGTAATATTTCACAATATACAGTTTTACTATATTGTTGATCAAATACATGCAGCTTTGGTAAGCATAAAAATTCTAAACCATCATATTACCCCAAACTCTGAATATTACAGTAATTATTGTAATAAAATAAATGCACCCTTTGAGAACATAAGTGTCTTTCAAAAATATTAAAAAATCGTACGGACCCTAATCTTTCGAAGAGTAATGTAAGTGTAAAATGTAATCATGCTTTAATCTAAATGAACAAGTGTGGAATTGTGCAATTAATCATACCGATGTGTCAAGACTCAAACTTGTAAGAGAAGATTCAAAGTTGACTTAGAAAAAATGTGCAAACAAATCATAGTTTCAAACCATGTTTATTATTATATATTTATTATTTATGCAAAGGTTCAGTTTCAGGAAAAGGCTTGAATGTGGACTATTATGATTATGGCTTCATAACAGGTCGAAAGCTGATGATATCGCGATATCAATTAAAACCACTAATTGTTGTGGCATATGCTGCCGTCATAAAGTGAGATTTGCTTTGATATCACAAAAGCCTGTTGACATCGGCAGTAACCCTGGCAACCTAGCCGTGCATGTAGATGCAAGGAAATACATCACTAATTAAATCAAATGAAATGAAATTAATTAAACACTTTGGCACCTCTGTCAGCTCCGGGCGCTCCCCCTGAGGCCTGCGGTGAGTCTGAGTGTGCTGAAACAGAGCGCTGTGTTAACGGGACAGTGCTTCTGATCCCAGTGACACAGCGCTTCTATGTTAAATCAGGGGTAAGATGTGCGACTCATAACAAGGGAGGTCAAAGCACTTGACCTGCTCTGCGGTGCACATTTGGTTTTACTCAAATACGTTTCTGCCTTCTTTCTCCCTAAAATTTGAAGTGTCCTCAAAATGTATTTAGACCCCAAAACTGCATTTGATAAGAAAATACCGCAAGGTATTTCTTTTACGGAAGGTAAATTTCAAGCATAAAAATATGTATATTAAGTTTAACATTATTCAACAATAGAAACACTATCCTTCAAATGTTTGGGGTCAGTAAGATTTTCTCTCATTCCGTAAGATGCATTAATTTAGTGAAAAGTGACAAATCTTTTGTCACATCTTGAAAGTCTATAATATTATAGATAAATTATGTTCTTTGAATTTATGAATCAAAGAATCCTGAAAAAGTGTATCCCAGTTAAGTGTTAGCACAGTTTTGTGTTGCACAAAAACATTAACTAGCACAACTGTTTTCAACATTGATAATTATAAGATGCGTTTCTTGAGGAGTCAGATATCTTGGTGTAATCTTTGATGATCAGCTGACCTTCAAAGTACACATTGCATAGACTGCTCGATCTTACAGGTTTGCACAACATCAGAAAGATCAGGCCCTTTCTGACCAAGCATGCTGCACAACTTCTTGTCCAGGCCCTGGTCATTTCTAGGCTGGACTACTGCAATGCTCTTTTGGCTGGACTTCCATCAAACACAATAAAACCTCTATAAATGATTCAGAATGCAGCGTACGACTGGTCTTCAACGAGCCCAACGGAGCCCATGTTACACCTCTCTTTATCTCCTTGCACTGGCTACCAGTTGCCGCTCGCATCCAGTTCAAGACACTGATGCTTGCATATAGAACAACCACAGGCTCAGCACCCGCCTACTTCCACTCACTATTACGAATTTACATCCCCTCCAGAAGTCTGAGATCTGCTAGTGAGTGACGCCTCGTGGTACCATCACAGAGAGGCTCAAAATCACTCTCCAGAACATTCTCTTTCACCGTTCCTGGCCGGTGGAATGATCTTCCCTCCCCCATCCGGACTGCTGGATCCCTGTCAATCTTCAAGCAACAACTGAAAACTCATCTCTTTCAACACTACTTGACTTCATCATAAATCCACCCACAAAAAAAACTGTCTCTTTATTTATTCCCTCTCTTGCTAGCTTTTACTTATTTGAACAATGCCTGAGACTTGGTATTATGAGCACTTCCTGTCTGTTTGTTTCTGTAAGATTAATCAGTTCATGTATTCCTCAATTGTAAGTCGCTTTGGATAAAAGCATCTGCTAAATGACTAAATGTAAATGTAGAAGTAAATCAGCATATTGAATGATTAATGGAGGATCATGTGACACTGAAGACTGGAGTAATTATGCTGAAAACTCAGCTTTGTATGACAGGAATAAACTTCATTTTAAAATATATTCAAATATAAAACCATTACTTAAAATGGCAATAATATTTAATAATATTCCTGCTTTGAATGCATTTTTTACCAAATGCAGCCATGGTGAGCATAAGAGACTTGAAATGCAATGATATTCTGACGACTCCAAATACTATTCAAAGCAAATTCATTTTTGTTTGAAATAAAACAACAATGATCAAGCAGCCTGTTGAGATTAAACTACTAGACTGAGATTTATGTCTTTGCTCATTTAAAGATATACATCACACCTCAGGGGTTTGGTAAAGTCTTTAATTCTGTCACTTCAGTCTCTCCCTCTCATTCTGCTTCACAACATGTTGTAATGACCACACTGTGTCACTCTGCATGCAGCTACGACAGCCATCAATTACTCAAAGATTGAGAACTGAATTTAAATCCTGACAAACGGCAACCTCCAGGCCTGACACAGATGTTTAGTTGTGTTCAAAATGACAAGCTGAATTTTCTTTTGATTCAAGCTCAAATAATCGGATTATAACTTTTAAAACACAGGTTTTATCATGACACGGTCACATATCAACACACATAATGTTCAAGTCTAAACATTTCAAAACAATTTTCTGTGGTAATCATCTACACAAACAAACAACAAATGGTGAACAAATGGTGTCGAATTGAACATGAATCTTCCATATGCGCATATTCACATACTGTTCAAAAGTTTGGGGTCGGTAAGACTTTTGAAATTATTTTGAAATAGCTTTTATGGTTTTGAAAGAAGTCTCTTGTGCAAGGTTGCATTTATTTGGTCAAAAATATTGTACAAACCTTTTTCTTTTTAAATATATTTTAAAACGTAATTAATTCCTATGACGACAACTGAATTGTCAGCAGCCATAACTCCAGTATTCAGTGTCACATGATGAACAGAAAGTTTAAAAGAACAGCATTTATTTGAAATAGAAATAGTTTGCAACATTATAAATGTATTTACTGTCAGTTTTATATTTATTTATTTTATTTTGCCAGGATAGTCCCATTGAGATTTAAAATCTCTTCTTCCAGGGAGTCCTGCAAAAATGGCAGCTCAAAAATTTGATTCATTTAATGCATCCTTGTTAAGCAAAAATATTAATTTCTTTAAGAAGATATATAATTCACCCCAAACTTTTGAATGGTAGTGTGCAATTTCACGCTCTGAAGCCACCTCACTGATTTGCTCATTAATGGGGTGAAACACGTGTTTCCCTCCTTTGATTAAGACCTGGGGAGGTGGGGGTGGCGGCAATCAAAAGAGGACACGCCCCCATTGTGTCTGAGACAGAGACCGCAGCAGCCCAACAGAGCGTGATCGCTTAAGGTGCTGTCCGTAGAGGATAATGGCCGACAGGTGAGCTAATTAAGATCACAGAGATGCGAGCGAGAGGGGGACCAGAGGGGCGCGTGGAGGCAGCATCCGTCTTAAACAACAGGTTCCGCTTTCACCTGGAGAGCAATTTGTGCCAATTACGCCAAGTAGTGAAACGGAGCGATTTAACAGTCTGGAAACGGCATGGGGCTTTTTATTCTATGAGCTGTGAAATGTGGAAAGACAATGAGGGTTTTTTGTATCTCAAGACATTTGGTTGTCGCTTAAGCTTGCTGATTAATTGATTTCTTTGAAAGGGATAGGAAGCAGTTTTCTACATCTGATTCTGCCCCAATTTGTTTATTGTGAAATTATCATCAGTGTTATAAAAAAAAACTTTTTGGGAAACTCAAAAAAGTACATACATATATATATATATATACACAATTTGCTGCAGTTTCCAGCTCAAATAAACACCAGCTGCATTTCCACCTATTTTTATGCACATTTTAGAATATTGCATAAAATTCTGGATGGAATCGGTAAGATGCGCATAAATTAAAAATATGCGCACATTTGAGAACGATAAACTTTCAGTTAAGAAAAAATGCGCATAAACTATGATGGAAACACATTTACAGAATAGATTCCTCCACGCGCATCAAAAAAGTCATGTGACTTTGTGCCAAGAGACGGGATAACTTGACTAGCAGCGGACCGATCTCGTTCACAGCATCTATAAGTTGTTATGGTCATTCTGAAAGTCTGTCATCAAAGTATTTCTGTATAATTGTCTTACACGACTGTGTCCTCAAACAGCTGCCATCCAGCTCCGAGTCCGAACGCAGTGACAGCATTTATAGTGTCTCGTCTGCTCGCTCTGAGGTGCAAGTAATTTATATCATATTTGAAAATTATTATATTCAGTGGCTTCTCTAATATTCTTAGTGATATTTAGTGCCACAGTACCAGGAAGTGACGATTTTGTTCTCTCTGACTTGTTGGATGGAAACTTGTAAAGTAAACCATTTGCCATTCACATCACATGAACAGCTCCATATGTATGGTTTCTCTGATGTAGTAAATTAGCTTGGTAGCTCATCTGGTACAGCACTACATTGTGATGCTGAGCGTTCAGGTACAAGTCCCGCTTCTCATGAAACTCAATCCAAGAGTTGAAAGACTTACAGAAGCAAGCTCAAATGGAATAGCTGCTTCAATAAATGCATTTGTTATCTAATGGGAAGTCGTGGCCTAATGGTAGAGAGTCGGATTCATAATCGAAAGGTTGCGAGTTCGAGTCTCAGGTCCAACAGGGATTGTCGGTGGGGGAAGTGAATGTACAGCACTCTCTCCACCTTCAATACCATGACGAGGTGCCCTTGAGCAAGGCACTGAACCCCCAACTGCTCCCCGGGCGCCGCAGCATACATGGCTGCCCACTGCTCCGGGTGTGTGTGTGTTCACTGCTGTGTGTGTGCACTTGGATGGGTAAATGTAGAGCAGGAATTCTGAGTATGGGTCACCATACTTGGCTGTATGTCACTTTCACTTCACTTTCACTAATGTTTGCTCAACAGTCAGTTAGGTTTAGTGTAGGAGCTATGGTATTGTCAAAAACAAAAGAGCATTAACCATTTAGCGTAACTCACCAGACATTTCATTTCTGAACTGCAGCAATATGTCCAACAACCAACATAATAACATTTTGCCAAATTTTCGTTCACCTGCTTCGGGTTAAAACTGAACAAGCTTTTAGCGCCAGTCACTAAACACTTAATTTCCAAACTGCCGAAATACAACAATCACCATTATCTGTTTCCATTAAATTCCATTAAAACATAACATTTCCGAACTTCCATGATACGTACAACACCCAACATTCTTATTGTCAGAGCTTCTGTCACTATAACAAATTCCTGGTATGTGTAAACATACCTGACCAATAAAGCTCATTCTCATCCACATACATCTGTTTCAGATCAAACTGAACAAGATTTTAGTGCCAATCACTAGACGTACAAAGATAAACTGATAAACTGACAAACTGACGCAATATGTACAACAATCTGTAGCCCGCCTATGGATAAGTCACTTCCTGTTTGTTGCTGGCGCATGTTTTGGTTTGAGCGCCATCAAATCAATTCTTTATCGTCTATTTTCTATCTTAAAATCAACTTTATACATCAAAATTTTGCCATAAGTTAAATATATATTAAAATCTTGCCATATAGTTAAATATATTTCCTGTAAAGCTGCTTTGCGATGATTGTATCGTAAAAAGTGCTATACAAATAAACTTGAATTGAATTGAATCAACGCAATAAAATTGCCATATTCACGTTCATCGATCTCGGATCAAACTGAAACCTTTACTTTGCAAGTGTCATAAAACAGGCAGCATAATATAATTTTTGGGTTGGAAATTACATGACAATTAGATGACCTTCAGCAATATACATACTGGGAATAAAGTCTCTTTGGGACGAAAACACATCTAAAAATCTAAAAAGATGTGTTAAAACAGCTAAAAGCTTTATGATTCCATTACAACACATCATAAAATCATATTAAACTGAAGGCAGAGGAAGGAATGACGGAAAAATTCCAAAAGCAACATCTACGTAGGCCACGGCATCCATCACGTTGCTGCCATGGCACAAGCTGTTCATGGACACAGTATCACCACACAGGAACACATTTACTGATGCGAGTAAACACAAGCTTGGGAACACGGCCCTTCACTATGGTGCTGTTATGCAGATAAACAATTAGAAGACCTTTTTGTTTGCGGACATAAAAAGCAGAGAGAGGCTCCATGAACCAGGGGCTCCAGATTGTTTTGTTTGCACTGTGGCCGTGCCATAGACTTTAATGCAACCAAAGATCCTGCCTCCTCTACACACGCACCCCTCGCAACCATAAAACAACCGCATCGCAAACACCACTGAAGACTCACGCTGGCGAGGACCTGGAAGTACAGAGACGTTTTTACAAAAATCTTTATTAGGCTGAACACCCATCATAAAACGAAATTGCAGATGCGTTCCTCAGAAATATGACATCAGCATAGAGAAAGCATTTTCTTCTTGGAGATATGTGACAATACATAGTGCACTTATCATAATAGAAGGACGCATATGAAAGATAAGTGCAGAAGGCCGTGCATGTGTTTGGTTAAGCTGTCTCTAATCATAATCATTGTTTTATGAACTTCCATGAGTAATAATAAAAGCTGTGTCAGGGCAATATAGATATTTACGCATGACAAGCTGATCCATTTAAAGTTGGACATTGAATATTCCTTCTTAATACTTCTGACTTCGAACCGCATGCTTTTAAGATGAAATATGCATATAGCACAATTCAAAAAGTTTGGTTAGGGTTCTTCGTCAATTTATGCTGTGATTTGAATACAAACAGCGCATCCTCGTGGCCCGGCTGATACAGAGGAGTATACTCATTTTGCATCCATGGATATTTTCCAAAATGGCAATACGCTGACTCAGAGGAGACGGTACGGTGCCTAAATGTTGAAGTCATTATTTTTGTTTTATTTCCATACAAAAAGTATTCTCGTCGCTTCATAACGTTACGATTGAACCACTGATGGCAGATGGACTTCCCTGGCGATGTTTTTCATGCTTTTCTGGAACTTGACAGTGCAATTTATTTGGCAGTCAATGGGACAGTCACAAGCCTCCCGGTTTTCATCCAAAATATTGTGTTCCGAAGACGAATGAAGCTTTTACGGGTTTGGAACGGCATGGGGGTAAGTGAAAAATGACAAAATGATCATATATTGGGGTGGAGTATCCCTTTAAGTCTCACAACTTTTTTCTACATGGATAATAATAATAAGAAATATTACTTGAGCAGCAAATCATCATATTAGAATGATTTCCAAAGGATCACGTGACACTGAAGAAATTAGATTTCTTCCAAAAACATAAAAAATCCTGCAAACCCCAAACTTTTGAATGGTAGTGTACATCTTGGCAAACAAAAAGCCAATGCAAATTTTGGGGCACATCTTATTCTGAACATTCACCATAACTGAACATTTATTTTGATACTCTTGACAGATATTCAAGTGGACAATAGAAGTTACCCTGATCCTGTGGTTACTGGTGTTTCCTGTAGCTGATAGAAACTGTGGTATTTAGCTGCTTGCCGTAGCTCAGGCTCCATGGTCTTGGACACGTCATAGTAATGACCAAACCTCACTGATGACGCCAAAGCAGTCTATAAACAAAAAGAAAACAATTATAACAAAAACGTCATTCTCTAGGAGTGTAAAATGCACTAAATACAACATTTAAGAATACATTTTTGAATTAACACAATAATAAATGGACAGTTGTGCTGCTTAATATTTTTGCGGAAACAATTATATATATTTTTTTTAATTCTTTGATGAACAAAGTTAAAAAATATAACTTTTTTTTTTTTAAATCTCACAAAATTAATGTAATGCATTCTTGCTAAAAAAAAATCATTAATCCCTTTAAAAAAATAATTAAATTTTTTTTTATTATTATTTAAAATATCAATCTTACTGACCAGCTTTTGAACAGTTGTATACGTAAGAGTATATCTATGAAATGATGACCTATCATAGTGGAGCATTGTTTACATAAGATAATAACATGAAAAGTTTAGCATATAAAAGACTGCAGCTCCAGCTATCAATGATGGCGTATCCATTGTTAAACTGTAAGAAACCCAGATGATTCATTAAGCCATTGAGAATGTAATCACTTTCTGATGAGACGGTCCACTTGGGCTTAGGAAAGCACACTTGCACGCGGGCAGATGTTTCCTCAGGTTGAGAGGGGGTCTGGTTTTTGCTCCAGAGTTTCTAATGAGCAGCGAGTTGAGCCCCTAATCTTCTCCTGATCTGGATCAGCGACTCTTATGTGTTCCAGCACCTCCTTCGGAGATTGACAGCTTGGCCCTCATCCTCGTTTAGTGGGCCGGCCGGGTCGACCTCTTTAACGTTACGGCATGGATTTTGACTGACTGAACTTTGATCAGGCGTCTCCATTGAGAACAAGAAACGAGGGGGGTGCTATATGTTTAGGATGCAAATCCCTTACAAGATTTACTGGTGCTTTGTGAAGAGGACAGAGGTATGATGAAGGTTAAGGAGGGTAAGTATCCCCTCTGAGACGGGGGAAAAAAGAGGAAGGAGGAGGACGAAATAAGGAAAGGAGACTGAAAATATCCAATGAGAAGTAGGGGTGGTAGAGAATGAGCGAAAGTTGTCCGAAAATGCAGACAGAAAGAGTGAAATCTTTGGTGACTCACTAGTGTCCCCCTAATCTCCATAGCAATCTGGATTATGGGCTGGCAGGAGGGGTCTTTTCTCAAAGCGGAAGAAAGCGGGGCACGGGGACGCCACGGCGAGGGCTGTGAAGGGATTTGGGGGCGCTGGAGGCTGCTGGTCCATTGTAAAGGGCTTGAGGTTGAATAGAAGCTCCATGTCCTCCTGTCTCCTTGGGTTTTAAGTCCACCTATAACCAGCTAAGCGTGAGTAATCCACCTAAACTGTGAATGAGAGCAGCGAAAGCCCATTCACAGCGCTGGGTGGGTAGGAATTGATATATTTATTAAAGGACACGTTTTTTTCCCACCCACTGTTCTTAGCATGTATAAAAGTGGTTCTCCACTCCAAAATTAGGTGGAGGTAGAACAGGGATAAAACGATGCTAAATACAAATAAAAAAAGGCAACTAATTAACCATCTTGCATGGGTAGCATAGTCAAATAAAGAGGTCTGTCAGTTCTTTAAAAGACAGACTAAATTCTGTTCATAGCTTTCATTGTTGATATAAAGTTGTGTGTCCAATCAGTCACCGTGGTATTTTGGCATTAAAGCTAGACAAGCAAGACTGATGCCAACATGGACAGGTTGTGTGACACGCACACAAAACTATGCAAAAGATTACTTCTAATCCAAATCAGTGTTATTTTAGTATCATTGATGTACTATTATAGTTTTTATTAACTTTTTTAATTAGATTTTTTTTATGTTTTCACTTTAATAATTTTGCTTTGCCTTTTTTGGTCATTTTTATTATTTTGTGTTATATAGTTATTTTGTATTAGTTTTAGTTTATTTACTTTGAGATATTTTAGTATTTCAAGTTGAACTAAACAAAAATGATGCCTTGGCAACCAGTTGAAATAAAATAAGTTCAAGTTTTAGAATATTTTATTTCAGTCAACATTAATTTTATTTCAAGTAACCAACAAGTTTTTATTGTTTTAGTTAACTGGGTCACAAATAGTATAATAAACGTTTTTATTTCAGTGTAGTTCATCGCTTGATCTTTAAAATAAGCCTGGGTCCTGAAGAAAAATGTGTTGAGAACCACTTCAACTAATCAACCAAGAAAAGTTTGAAAACTTTTAACATTTGATAATCATGGTGAATGTGTGTGGTTGATTTCTCAATATTTGACTGATTAAAAGGACCGACTTCCCAACAGATGGTCTTTTACCTGAACTCTGGGTTGGTTCTGGTAGCGCCAGGCGATTTTCATTGTGTCTGGATTCTGTGGGTCACTTGACTGAGATTGACCATCGCTGATTTTCATGCCGGCAACATCATCCACAATCGGAGAAGGGAGTTCCTATATTAAAAAATATGAAAAGACAGAACATTACTTGATTAATTGACATACTACAACTACTAATAACAACAATTTAGAAATATATTTTATACAAGAAACATGTGCAGAATATCATCATTGCATTACTGTTATAACGTTTCTGCACTCACTGAAATTGAATTCTTAAATCAAATGTTTATAGTTCATAAATGTAATCTGAATAAGGAAAGACTTTTTACCTGACTTTACGAAAATCTTTGGCGAAGTATTTAATATTAAGCAACATTTATCAAATATTTGGAATAATATTTACTATATATTTTAAAAGTGTGTTGGTTGTATAAATCAACCCGTTTCTAAATAACTACACATATGTATATTTGACTAATCAAATACATTGTCTATATTTTATCTCAAATATGTCATCTATATTTTAACTGAGTTTGTGCGAGTATTCATGTTTCTAGAATCGTTATACTGTATCTAGGTAGACTAAAGCTAGTTTAAGCCAGTAGTTTGGCCAAAGCTCACTGTGAAAAGGGAAATGAATGTCCAGTGACCTGTTTTTACAAGGCCAAGATATGAATAAACTCATCAAAATGGTGCTAGCACTTTAAAAGCTGTTGTTTAAACAACAGGGTTGATGCTGTCGTTAATGCCAAAAAATGACAAAATGAAAGTGGGAACGGTGTCCCTTAGGTTCATACTTGGTGCAATAACAAAAAACAGAGACTGTTTCACAAATAACAGCTCAATGCAGGAACTGTCTGAAGGGCAACAACAGGCCCTCATTAAGCTTGTGTTGACTGGGGGCCAATCAGGGGCCGGCGAGAGAGAAACTCCTGTCCACTGTCATTAAGGTGAGACTCGTTAACGCTCACAGGTAACTCCCTGAGCTCTCACACAAAAACATTCATGTATCAGTCTATGGAAGCTTAGATGGGGAAGGAGAAGAGAAAGAAAACACTGGCTATGTTTGGAATGGAATATTAGTGTACTGCTTAAAAGCACACTGCACACTAGACATGACTACTGCCTAGGGTTGTACCTTTATAAATGCAGGACAAGAAACAGTATGCACATTTTAGACCACACTGATGCCTTACAGTCTTACTCTGTGAATGATGGAAAATAAAATATGTCTGATTAAATAATAAACCAACAAGATGTGAATGATTAAGATGTGTATACATAAATAAATAATAAAATAAAATGTCTGGTCAAATAGCAAAGATGCGTACAATGTCAAATAAATAAAATAAAATATACTACTACTACTACTAATAATAATAATAATAATAATAATAATAATAATAATAATGATGAAGTAAGAAAAGATGTGAATGACAAATTGAAATAAAATGCCATTAAAAATAGAATAAAATGCATGATCAAAAAATGAAGCAAGAAGATAGGAATAATTTCCAGATAAAATATCTCCCTTGACTCTGGTAAGAGTCCTTAGACCAAAAGTAGAAACAGAAATATAGCACAGTCATAATAATACATACAGACATTGTGTCATGTTCGGTCACACTGTTCCTGGCCCATGCTGAGAAAAACATTTTAATGATAAAGACACAGATTTCTCCAGATTTATTGTTTTGAGAGCCAGGTACTAGTTATATACAAATAATACGGCTGTAAATAATGGATTTTGATTTATTTGGAGTTCCCAGAACCAAAAAAAACTGCCCAAAGTGTCAAACAGGCAGAGTGTGAAGACTTGATTTGATTTTGCTCATACCTGCATGATCTCGTCAGGGTGATCTCGGGCGGATGCCAGGAAGAGTTCATGTCCGCACACAACTCCCTCCGCCAGGAAGTACTTGAGCAGCATGCGGGAGTAGCTGTCATAGCGGTCCTCCTCTGTGAACAGGAATCACCATCAATGCCACATCTACCAACCCAAACATGAGCGCGGAGCCATTTGATGCACCTCGTGACAAAAGAACTGTCAGAGACACATCAGATACTGTAACTATCCCAACACAGAGAACAAAAACAAGACTAACCTCAGATCAAATAAGAAAACAACTGTGTATTCAGGTTGCTAGCGATGCCAAACACACTAGAAGCTTTGTGATACCTGCCACATGGCCACAGCACCTGAGGCCAGTGTGATTGTAATGGATTCAGCATCCAGCAGCAGCTACACTGTACGTGAAAAGTGTGAATATGACACATAATTCCTCCTGTAGTGGAAATGTACCCATATGTCCGTTACAGAGCTGAACTGAGGAAAAGAGAAGAGATCAGCTGTCTCGATCTGTAAACCATTTCTTTACTTTGTCTTCAACCCTGTGACGACCTCCAGTGATGGAACCAGATACAAGCATGCAGACAAACGCTCGCCAGTGTAGACCTTGTTGATCGTAGTTCTGAGGTGTTGAGATTTATTTATTAATTCACTTTTTAACGCCATGCCATCATCAAGGCAATTTTCATGGCGATCTCTGAATAAATTCTACAAGGTATACAACTAACAAAAGGTTATAAAAGACATTTCAGATGTACACTAGACACTAAAATACATTCAGGTGATACATTTTCAAATAAATCAGTTAGACACACACATGCATTTTTTAGATGCATAAATGTTTCTAATTATTAGTGAGAAAAAAATCTGAAGGTATTACTAATGCTATCAAAATGCTAAATATTTGTAAATAATAGCACCCTGAAAGCACCAAGGTGGTCTAAAATAGTGGGAGAAGGTTATCATTTCCAATTCATTCCAGTGGCAGCTGCTTGGCTGGCAATAAGCAAACATGTCCATCTGAATTATTCAATATATCTCATTTGAATAGATTTATATTAGGAAGTTGGTTTGTCATTTTTAAAATGATTCAGTAAAAAAATTATTAACCGTGATTTTATGTAAGTCATTTCCATAGCAATGTAGGCTATATAACATACTGAATACAACATAATAATTTTACAAAATATAAAATAAATAATATACAATAAAGATTATAATAATGCTTTAATGAAATTACCTTATCTGTTTTTGTATCAGAAAACCCTTTTTTGCTCTGAGAAAAAAAAAACTTAAAACAAAATGTGTTATATTATGTGAATTACATAAATGTCATCTAATAGTTACAGTACCATTAAAAATAATTGGGGTCTGTAATATTTGTAATGTTTTGGAAAGAAGTCTCTTATGCTCACCACAGAGGAATTTATTTATGCATTTTTAAATACAGTAAAAACAAATACTATTATTGAACTATTACAATTCAAAATAACTTATGTTAATATATTTTAAAATGTAATTTATTCCTGTGATCAAAGCTGAATTTTCAGCATCATTACTCTAGTCTTCAGGGTCACATGATCCTCCAGAATTCAGTCTAATATTATCAATCATTCTAATATTAATAGTATTATAATATTGTTGCCAATATTGAAAATAGTTATTAATTCGTAATACTTTTGTGGAACCCATGACAGATTTTTGTTCCAGGTGTATCTGATGAATATAACCTTATACAATTATTTACTGTCACTTTTGATCACTTTAATACAAATATTAATTTATTTAAAAATAAATAGCATTAACCCTGCACTTTTGATCAACATTTTGTATATTTAGTCTTGTTAAATTTCAAAGTAACTGCCCCAATTGGTTTAGAGCTGATATAATTAGCAAATTTTTTTTTTTATTACTTCCTGTTGAGCAATGGCCAGCTCAGAAACACTCACAGAGTGCCCCCCCCCCAGCACAAAAACACACACTGACAGTTTCAACCTTCCATTCTTCCTGACAAACACCATCAAACCCACACAGGTCTAAAACCCCTGCGTGACCTCTGAAGGATTCCTCCAACAGCAGGACAGAAGGAGAGATTTCCTGTACTCGCCCCGATTCTGCCCACAGACCAGGATGCCTCTCATATTCCATCACCAATGAAAGAAAAAAACTATTCCTCACTTCTTCAATTTGTCATTGGAAGAACTCCCCTCTCCCTTATTGATGTGTTTCTAGGTCAGCAGGCCTTTGTGGCTTTCAGCGGCCCCGACAAAGACACCCAGATGGGCCCACTCGAAATGAAGCCTATTGTGGTGGCGTTTCTATGGCGCCATACACATGAAACCTGCGGGTGCTATTAGCCTAGCGGGGGTGGTTCGGGGGCAGGACGAGTTGTTTTGGGGATGCATATCTCTGCTGTAGAGACAACACAACTCTGGCATATATCAGTCACCCAAGAGGTGGGACATCGAGAGACTTCCTATCTTTTCTGATGCAGAGAAGAGAGGGCGTCTCTTTTGGAGAAAGAATAATGCAAGCCGTATTTCAGCATGTGTGTAAGACAGTAGGAGTGTGTGTGTGTGTGTGTGTGTGTGCAGTGAGTCACTCAAAGCTGCAGGGGAAATTTGGGTCAACACTTCTGCCCTCCTGGTTCCATATGTTTGCTGTCTGAGTCCCACTGATTCACAATGGCACCGGTAATACAAATCGGAATTAAATGTGCAACTTCTCGGGACACTGTCATTTATTTTAATTACTGTTGATAATTACCAAGATAAAAAAAATACCATTTGATTTAGTACAACTTGTAACAAAACTTGCACACTTCACTTTTAAGTTAATAACAGCTGAAAGGACAAAAATATGCAGTTTGTTGTTTATTAGATAAAGCACACAATTTAAGCAGATCATTTCTTTTCAGTTTCAAATGTATAAACATCTACAATACACATGTGGGTCACGTGTTGGGGACAAGAGTTACCTAGGCAGGACTCGATACATCATAAAGAACCATGACCAATCCACTTTCAATGATGTGAAAGAATGACTTCAACATGACAAAAGAATGCAAAGAATAGAAATTAGGCCATAAAGATATAAGATCCTCATGAATATCTGTTTTGACAATAATGAGCCACATCAAAATGATTCTCTATTCAACTAAAAAATATATGGCAGTCATTTACTAGAGTGTAAAGTGTCACATTATGATAAAAAAAAGAATAAGGAGCAACAGAAACATCCTCAAAATTATCCTCTCTACTCTAAACTGCAGTTTACCTTACAGAATAAAAAAAACACAATTAGTCTGCATTCAGAGTTATCACCATATCTAATGAGCTACCAGCCAACTGAATCGTAATTTGTGTTTTGCAACTACATTATTATTTGCATCTTAAATGCAAAGAAATTATATAATATACACACACTATTGCTATTTGCACATCTGGTTAGACGCTTCTGTGTTTCATTGGCTTTAGTTTTGTACTGTACACAAAACATTATATTTAGTAATCAAATATCTTACACATATATGTATTAATTATTACCCATAATGACATGCAAAACATTGGCTGAGTGCAAACATAATAGCCAGAAATAATAACTTCAACAACCTACTGACATGACAGTATAAAGAATTGCTTCATTGCTTACCTACAAGCAGCAGAGTTCCAACTGCCAGGCCACCACCTACAGAACAGTGCATATGTTTGAATGACAAAACACAATAATGTAGTTTATCTAACCATCAACCAATACCATACACTGCAAAAGACAGAAGTATGCCCATAACTTAACCAGAAAAGCTCATGTACACCTGCATTAAAATAAAAAAATGCCCTTACCAGATAACATTTTGCCTTATTATTATTAAAATGTCTAACTTTTAAATTAGATGCAATCAATATACTGTGGGTAAGCTAAGCAAGGAGCTTTATTTCAAACTTAAATATAGTAGTATGCTATATAATATATATTGTGTATTCTTTTTGAGTGTAGTATTTCAATTCAATGTATTTCTCTATGAGGTTTTACAATATACAACTTGCATACATTAAGTGTGAAAAGTGGTGCAGAAAAAAAGTCTATTAATGGGGAAGTCTTTCTAGATTTACTAATATACATAGACGATAAAGTGGAGTGCAAAAATATGAATATAGTGCACATCCACTTGACAGTGGGCTTAAACCGAGTGAATTGTACTAACCAATCACGTAGTCAAGCGAGCTGACGCCAGATGATACTAAGAGCTGTCCGTTCTGTACAGATGGTCTTGTACCGGGGATAGAAACTAGTTTGCTGCGGGTTTTTTTCTGAAAACTAGTTGTGTTGCCTATGCTGGTGGATCCATCCATGCCTCTCACGGGAGCCGCCATGTTTTTCTGGTGTTGACAGCAACGCTGGTGACGCTACAGCCAATCAGCGACTGAATTGTTGTTTTCTTAGCCAATCAGAGGAAGACTTGTTCAAAGACGATGATGCAATGGAGTTCAAGGTTGACTGCATCTGCGTAGTGAACGTGTGATCAAGAAATAAAAATATCTCGCTGTCAGTGAACATGAATCAGGTAGGATTACTGTTCAATTACTGTAGCATTTATTATAATTCCATCACGCATGGCATTCCTGCAGTATATCCTGATATCGATGTTGAAACTGAACCACCTGAGCCATAATAACACAAAAAGCACGATACCCTTGTACTTCAGACAAGAAATGTAGTGAACAGATCATTGCTTCTTTCATAACCAGATTGTAAATACTGAAGCTGTCATTGTAAGCGTGTTATTTGAAATATTATTATTATATTATTTTATTTAGCAAGGACGCATTCATTTAATCAAATATGACAGTAAAGACGTTTATAATGTTACAAAAGATTTGTATTTGAAACAAATACTGTTTGTTTTGAACTTTCTCTTAATCAAAGAATCCTGAAAAATGTATATTTGTATATTTTAATAAGCATAGTTCAGAATAAGCATGTTGTTTCATTTTTGCAAAAAAAAAATCTGTTTTACTTAATGACAATGGAACATTATTTCACCCATATTTTTACATTTTTTTCACAGAAGTTATTTGAAATATTAAATTAGAATTTTGCACACTTGTGTTTAATATGCTTTCTGTGTATATAAACATTTTGTCAATTTAATTTGATGCGTCCACCAAAATGGGACGTCTCATCTTTGACCCATACCAATTTCCTTATTGTTGTGGTAGTTTCTCACGTAATAAGACATATGTAAATCAGTATTTAACATCCATATATTTACAGACTTGTAATTCATTTATAGACGGGATAGTATAATGCCTCCTTTCGTATAAGTGAGTGTCTTATCAATGATATTTTGGCCATTCAGAAAAGTCCCCAGCTTCTGTACATTAAAATTCTATATATCATCTAAACAGGTATATTTATTGTTGAGGTGCTCTTTTTAGCTTGTCCAGATGCTGGTATCGCTTATGTTATTTTTATGATGTCAGCTTTATCAGCTCATGTCTGATTGTTCCACACAGTGCTAATACTAACAGTCATAACATGTCAAATGTTTCCTGAGCAGCTTGTTTGGGTTTCCCCAATGTGATTCTCTCTGCCACCACAATCTGAGGTTAAGAATATAGTGGCATTGCTCAGAAGGGAAGTTAGATTGTCATCTGCGGAAGGTTTGTTTGCGTTAGTGTTGAAAGGAAAGTAATAATCTTGGATGCCAGGACAATTATAGGGCTGTGGTTACTATTATTTGTGACCCACAGGAAGGTCATTTTACGCTCTGCTCTGAAAACTGCATTAATCTGTATTTTTTTCGATATGAAATAAAAGATAGGCCTATCTATAACGTTAAAAACAAAGCAGGCTAATTTTAAAAATAAATCGGTGCTAGGGATGGGCATTTAGTGAATAGAGAATTGTAAGATTTCACTTTTAGCCAAAACAGAAGGCCTAACTTGGGACGAGATCTGTTTGCCTTTCAGCTCCCTCTTGGGTTCAGACTGCAGTCAAAGGTCATTTCAATAAAGATTAGTCTATTTATGTCACGTCATTGTAACAGAACTAGCTCAGCATCCTTTGAAATCGCTTCACTTTTGTTCATATTTATGGGGATTGACTCTGTAATTGGCTTTAGTCATTATCTGACTTTTAAAATTCATTTGATTTCCATTGAACTGTTGTAAAAATCAAGTGATGGAGAAAGAATCCTTTATGTCATGCATGCAGACATCTGTCCTCCATCAACCGACCAGGTGCCAGCCTCGTTTTGATAGCTGCGCTGATAACCTCCCGATTACCAAATCTCCAGGTTCTCTGATCCCTTTCACTGGACATGAAGGACCAATGAGAACAAAGAGAGCAATGCGAGGCCACCCTCAGCTGCCTTCTGCTACACAGATCGAGAACACCAGAGAGGTCTCCCTCCTCAGCTTCCTTCCATCTGGGTTCTCGGGGGAACGCGTCTTAGTTAACACTATTCGAATCTATGTAATCTTCTTAAGTCCCACAGAAGCTCCTCATGTATGTCTAAATTCAGATGGACTGTGATAAGAAGCTGTGAAGCAGGCCTTGGGATTGAGTTGCTCAGGGTATTTTAAAGTTTTAAATATTTCAAGTTTAAACATATTTAATATTTTTATTGCCTTTCTAAATCCCAGTATGTATCACCATTCAAAAACTAAATATAAAACAAAAATATTTTATAGTACAGTATATATGCAACGAATCAAAAGTTTGAAATAAGATTTTTCATGTTTTCGAAAATCAACATATTAGAATGATTTCTGAAGGATTATGTGACACTGAAGACTTGAGTAATGATGTTTCAACTTTACCATCACAGGAATAAATTACATTTTATAATATAGAAAAGAGATTAAAAAAAATTGTAGCCTTGGTGCACGAATATCTTTCAAAGACATACAATAAAATAATTATTCCAATCTTTCGACCGGTAGTGTATTATAAATTAGCATATATAGAGAGATATATTTAATACAATCTATTTATTGTTTTCTTAACCTTTTTTTGTACTAATTTTCATTCTGAATGTCTGGCAATCATGAACAATGGTGCTCAGAATTCCAGCCTGCTTTCCAGTGTCACCTGGGCTGCTGTTTATTTTCTTTGCTATTTCAGGAGGTCAGCGGAGTGTTAGCACATTAGATGGTGGCATGGAGTCATTGTGACCTTTACACAAGTGTGACATCAGTCCCAATGCATGGATTGGTGTTTGCACGCTTTGCTTTATATACCAGGTGTTTGCGGTATATATTTCATTGTTACTGACTCGTAAAGGGATATCTATGTATTTTACTGCAATATTTTTGACTGGTGTTTAAAATATATATAATTTGATTTCCTAAGTAATACATTTATGTATGAAGTAGATTATCATACTGTTATATGTAGCCTACAGATTTCAGCCTCCGAAAATATTTGGCCAACACTGTGCAAAATAAAATAAGTTTTTAATGCCAAAAGGTTCTTAATTATCACGTCTCACAGAATGTCTTTTGGCTGTTTTAATTTCAGTTTTGTTATTTCAGGAAAAAATATATTTTCCAGATCATTCTTAATTAAATGGAGACTATAAGCTATAAGGTATAAGACTGATGGATCTGAGGATTTATAGCAGGATCTTTTGAACTATTTCACATATTTTAATAGTTAAATTCTATTTCACTACTTGTTTTACTTCACCTGCCATAATAATGCAATGTCCATGTCCTGAGTTCAAGATGCAACAGCTTGTTTTATTTTTTCAAAGCACTTGCTGTTCTTTTTAGTTATTGAGTTCTCACATGAAATGGAAAAGCATTTGCCATGTAAATATGTTATAATAAACTTAAATCAACAAGTCTTGTGGCCAAATTTTAAACTGTAAATAATATTATTTAGAGCTGTTTATCAGATTGAATGCTGCTAATACAACATTGATTACAGCTCTGTCTCAAGAGATTTGTTCAATTTCAAATGTTTGTTTTACAGCAGATTTATAGGATTAAAAGAGCATTTTGATGCCACCTGCTTCTGAACTCTCTGGGAACCCTTTCTCCCTTCTGTTGCATTATGGGTTTAGGGGTCCGGGGCCACAGATGGCTCTCCAGAGATGCTCTATGTGATTCTGTGTAGCAAATATACATTGTACGGTGTAATCCTGGATTTAGGGAGACTTGGAGTAATTATCCAATTGTTAGATGAAATTCATTTTGGTTCCGTCACTTCCCCACCCAGGGAATCATGTGGCAGATAGTGCTTGTTCGAACACACACGGAATGTTCAGAAATAGAGATTTAATCTCAATTGTCTGAAGGTCTGTTTGATTTTGGCTAAACTCCATTTGATTCCAAGCAGCTGACTCACCCAGCCTCTCTCACACACACACACACACACACACACACACACAGGGTGCCAGTGGAAAACCAGGCGGCCGCATATGGACTGTCTCTTGATATCATTCACTGGCCGTGTAATCTTATTATGCTAAATCCATAATCCTCACCTATGCTGAACGCCCACAACAGTGACAGTGCTGGTGATTGGACGACTAGATGTAGTTGGGGATGCTGTGTTCTCCGCCACACATTTTGCCGAGTTGGGCTGCGTTATGAACGCGACAGACAGTCTCTTGAGGTCAGGACGAGAATGAGAGAGATCCAATCAGTTTGAAGGAAATTGATGGATAGAACTAGAGGAATAAAGTTCTGGATCAAAATCCTTTGTTTTTATCAGAATCTGAATGGTGTTAAAGTCATACATTCAAACAGATAAATGTTAAGCTGTTTTGAGAGCCTCACCCTTGAATGTTGTGTTTCTTAAGATGAAATATTATTTTTAAATACACCTGCAGAACCCTGTTTTGAATTTATGTGATTGCCATCTAAAAATGTGTCAGATCAGGACCAGGTGAACCAAAATCAGCAAATTATACAGGGTTTCCTTAAGACCGAGTTATTAGTCATTCAGACTGCCTAGTCAAATATTTCATTTAGCTCATCCCTGTAGCTAACAGTTACTCTGTATTGTACATCCCAAAATATGCTTTATAGAGGTTTATTAGGTGAGCATATATGTTATAGTTTAGGTTCCTGGGAAAACGGCTCAGAAACCATAGTTTTTTCGCCCCACCCTGGAGTTTGATAAGCAAAACAACAGCTGGCCCTTTCACTGCCTCCCTGAGATACGACTACATCCAGTCAGGCAGAAACATCCCTGGACGGAGGGGGCCTTTGGGTAGAGCAGCTAACTCTCGTACACCCTGTTTGTGTTGGGGGTATCAGACGTAATTATGAGGATTCAAAGGTGTGGATTCGATGTCTGACTGGATTGGAAAGAGAGGGGAGCAGGGGACAGAGGTATGGGGTGAGGAGATGGCTGGTGGGTAATGGGATTAGGTGTAGCACTTTCCATGACACACAGAGACAGACACCTGACACTTGGCCTGGGACTGAGATGGAGGAAGTAGGGGACAGGAGGATTAATTCCGCCCCATATTGGAGATGTCATTCCCGAGGCAATAGGGGCTTTTGGGATAGGGCTCGGTTTCGTTCAGTTTCTGCTTGGCTGGGTCGCCTTAATACTTTTGGTTTGTTTCAAGAGAAAAGATTGAGGTTTATCCTTCATTGGACATCCAGTGAAGTTGTTCCTCTGATGATTTGTTTTCTAATCGTGCAAGAGCTTGATTTTCCGAGTTTCTTATTGGAAAGCAGCTCGAAAACTGACAAACGCGTCACGCCGTTGAAGTGTTGGGTTATGTTTTGAGCAGTTTCTCTGCCAAGTGAGGTTCTGTGGATGTGTACACTCTTAAAAATAAACATTCTTTATTGGCATTGATGGTTCCATGAAGAATTCCATGGAATCTTTCCTTTGAACAGAAGGTTCTTTGGGGAACCCAAAATGGTTCTTCTATTGCTATAAAACCCTCTTTGGAACCCTTATTTTTAATTAAGTAGTTCACCAAAATGTTTGAATTTGCTTCTCTCCCTCATCTAAGATATAGATGAGTTTTTGGAGAAAGCATTACATCACTTGCTCAACAATGGACCCTCTGCAGTGAATGGGTGCCATCAGAATGAGAGTCCTACTGATAAAAGCATCACAATATTCCACAAGTAACTGCCATGGCTACAGTACATCAATTAACATATTGTGACACGAAAAGCTGCATGTTTGTAATAAACAAATCCATCATTAAGAAATATTTAACGTAAAACCGTTGCTTCTGGCTAAAATAAAGAGTCATCTATCCATAATTTAGCTTTTTCCAGTAAAAAAGTTGTGTTTTTTGAAGCCGGAGAGAATTATGCACAGATCAGAGTTTACAAGCGAAAAAAGTTCTAAACATATGAATGCATGTATTTCATGGGAGAGGACAACAGGAGACAGACTTTTTCCAGTGGCGGAAGCTTGGGTTAGGGACTGGGATTTTGGCTAGAAGTTCAAATGCCTTAACGATGCCTTTGTTCCTTATAAGACTACGGTGGACTGCAGTCATGTGGATTACTTGAGGATTATTGTGATGTTTTATCAGCTGTTTAGACTCTCATTCTGACGGCACCCATTCACTGCAGTGGATACATTGGTGAGCAAGTAATGTAATGCTAAATTTCTCCAAATCTGTTCTGATGAAGAAATGAACACATCTATATCTTGGATGACCTGATGTGAGTCAATATGAGGTGAACTCTTCCTTTAAAAGTGTACAAACATCCAAACACAACCTTTATTGACTCCCGCACGCTGCTGGCTTGATGGCCAAGGAAAAGTCAATAGTTTGAGAGAGGATGGACTGTTTATTCAGACAACGCAGCACAGTTTTATCAGTTAAAGTGCTGGGGTGCGAGGACAAACAAAAGACCTCATGTTCTGTTGCTATGGCCATAGCGTAACTCTCTTTTTTCAGCTTGAGGAGATGAACCTGTGCCTGCATGCTAGCGCTGTCACCTGCTCCCACAGGTGTAGATTGGGCTGTCTGAGACAGGGTCTGTCGCCCAGGGGTCACTCTTTGTGTCTTGTTGATGGGTTGTAGAGGCTCCTGAGAATGAAACACCATCTTTAATGATCACTTTGGTTTCATAGTTTTAACCGTTAGCCATTAAATGTGTGAGGTGCATTTCCCCACCAACACCACCTCAGTGACAAAGTGTTTAAAACCCTCTTTCGACCCGCTGGCACAGGCCTGTGCCATCAGTTTTTGTCATTGAGGAAGATTTCTAATTGAGAATGTCCATACAAATGTAAGGTTCGTTTGGAGTTGCAGTGTAGTGGTTAGAGCACGTGCTCCAGAGATGTGGTTCTCATTAAGAATGGGTTAATGGTCAACTAGTAATACAATAATTCATAAAAAATGGTAATATGATGTTATATTTTAAATTTAGGGTCTTGAATCTACCATACACCCGTGTTATTTTAGTATTGTTTATACTGTTATAGTAGTTATAATATAATGTTTTACTTCAGGTCTTCTTTATAAACTTATGTCTGTTATTTTTAATTTTCAACATTTCTAAGATTGATTTAGCTTAAATTATTTATTTAGCTGACATTTTTGATGTAATGTTTATTATTTTATGTTTATATTTCAGTTACTGAAAATGTTTTTTAACATACAAACGTATACTTTTTGTAAAACTGTTAGCATGCTAAAATTAACTCCAAGGATGTTATGAAATACCAGTGAAGAGTGTCTGGTGGATATCTCTAAATCAATTCAACTAGCCATTCAGATACCTCATTGACTAGTCAATTTTTAAAATACTATCATTTACACATGCGTAATTTGTTTGCAGGTGATGATATTTTGACAAAAATGACAAGCTTGTGTTTAAAAAATACAAATAACCAGTATACATGGATGAATCTCTCACAATAAGATAAATCCGTATTTTATTATCTCTTTTCCATTTCCACTCCAGTAATTTCTTGTTACTCTTCCTGAAAACCAGATTTAAATTTTCAATTTCATTAACCTGGTTTAGAACACACACACACACACATGATTGTAAAGCGCTTTGGGTTTACAACAATACACAATAAAGCACTATATAAATGCATTATTCATTCATTCAAATCAGTACATGTGCTCAATATCACTTTTATGGCAAAATCAGTGTTGGTCGAGAATAATTGTTTGTAAATGTAGACTCTTTTTTTTATTTCAGCATTTCTGAAGACTGGCAGGATGTTTCGCGGTTTCGTGGGGAAGACGATTAGCTTTTTCGGTTACACCGTCCAGTATGGCTGCGTCGCTCACTGTGCCTTTGAGTATATTGGCGAATTTGTGTCGGTAAGTTTCTTGGAGCTGTTTGGTCAAAGCATTCCCACTGACAGTAAAATAAATACATATACAATTAATTTCTACTCTAAATTCACCTAAAACAGTGTTCAGGGCCTTCCATGGAGCCCACCATCACTAACCACGACGTGGTCTTTTCAGAGCGAGTAAGCCGCCACCTCTGTCGATTACAAAAGTGAGTATGAAATGCTTACTTTAGCCTCTATTTGACTTTTATTGATAATACTGTCATGCAGAATCTGCTTTATTTTGACCTCACATGTTACATTCTTCCAGAGGGGATATTGTAATAGCCAAAAGTCCTTTTGATCCAAAAATGAACATTTGTAAACGAGTGATCGGCCTGGAAGGGGACAAAGTTTGCACTAGTGGACCATGTGACATCTTTAAAACACACACTTTTGTGAGTACCTGCTGTACCGCACCTGACATCAGCTCTGCTTGAAGAAATCATTCCTTTTCCATAAACCCATAGACACTTTCTGAAGTCCTTTACTACCTTTTTTGTATAAATCACTGTGTTTACTCTTAAGGTGTATGCATTTGAATTTCACATGCTTTCACCTTCGTTGGGTAAAACGTTTACCTTATGGCAACAATAAATGCTTGTTTCTCAGTTATTATCGGTCCAGAGAGAGCATAGCCACTCTGTCACTGAAATAGCTGTTATAGCTTTTTTTTTAGTATCACTTGTTTTTTTCACCTTGACTATGTGCGGTTCTGGCCTGTAATTTTTTCTGAAGCTGTTAGTGTTAGTGCCAGATGAGTAGAGCAAGTGATGAAGAGAATGGAGAGAACGAAAGGCCTGTCACTGCAGTCATGTAAGGTAAAGAAATACAAATCCTCAGATGAACAAGAACCCAGGATTGTAGAAGTTTGCTCCCTGCCGGTTCTAGCTATCCTAAACCAATTACAATGTCAGAATTGCAAAATAATTAAGAAAGCAGTCAACTGATGCAGTCTCTTTCTACTCTTAAAACGTATGAAATCTTAAAATGCTCATCTAATTCAATAGCGAAGGCATCATAGCAGTATTAACGTACTGTTACTGCTCTTCCGTCTTGCATTTATTTGTGTACTCTTGATTTTTCTTTCTGATGCTCATTTTGTCACAGAAGTTGATTTGTGTTGATACTTGTTTATAGCTGACAGAATATGTGACATGTTTTCTATAATTGAAGTAATGCTAATGTAAGTCAGATCTGTAACTTTCTGGTATCTAATAACATTGAAATATCAATGTTTCATAAACAGTTTTTGAAAAGTGTCTTGGCAAGTATGTTTAAATACTATCTTTAACAGGGTAATTGGTGTGTTCCTATGTATAAAATGCATTTGAGTAATTAATGGATTTGTCAATCAAAGATAGAAGATTAATAACTGATTTGGCTGTGATGTCTTAGGCAGCTGTTTTTCACTGCATGTCTCCATACCACAACATGCTCCTGGGAAAGATATATAACCAGGAGAAAATGTGTGATAGTTCAATAGAGTGCTGCAGGAACTAATCCTAAAACTTGCATTAGTTTGCGTGTCTGTGAACTGCCCGTTACATCATTCTGAAGTCAATGGGTTTTGATTTTTAATTCATCATGAGTTTAAACTTTTACGTGTCTTGAAAAGGTGGTTACTACCTAGTTGCTCGATAGACTACATGATTTCTTGAGGAGGCTGAACATATCTACTCACTAGTCCATATTTACAACCTTGTTGCATGCTCTTGCTAAATGTTCTAACTCAAATAATTTTTATTCATTTTTACTTAAGATAAAAGTTGTGTTGGTTAAAGTGTGATGTCGTTCCAAACTCCGTTCATCTTCAGAACATAAATTAAGATATTTTTTAAGGATTCCGAGAGCTCTCAGACTCTCATAGATAGCAAGGGTCCTTACACGATCAAGGTCCAGAAATGTAGCAAGGAAATCGGTAAAATAATCCATGTGACATCAGGGGTTCACCCGTAATTTTATGAAGCTATGAGAATATTTTTTGTAATGTGAAGAAAGCAAAAATAATGATTTTATACAACAGTTCGTCTCCTCTACATCAGCGTAGTGCCAATTTGGAGAATATCCTCTGGACGGAAACAGAGTATGCTGTTCTGTCAACCGCAACACATGGATACGTCGTCTACGTTTATTTACGCTTTGATTTGACTGAAAACAGCGCATCCGGTATGCGGCTAACACAGCAGATCATACGCAGTTTGCGTCCAGTAGATATTCTCCAAAATGGTGCTAGGGTGACACGGAGGAGACAAATTTGGATGAAGTAGTTATTTTGTTTCTTTTGGACACAAAAATTATTCTCGTAGCTTCATAAAATTACGTTGAATCTGATGTCACATGGATTATTTTACTGATCTCCTTGCTACGTTTCTGGACCTTGATCATGAAAGAACACTTGCTGTCAATGGAGGGTCAGAGAGCTCTCAGATTTCATCAAAATATCATAATTTGTGTTCCGAAGATGAACGAAGGTCTTATGGGTTTGGAACGGCATCAGGGTGAGTAATTAATGACAGAATTTTCATTTTATGGTGAAATATCCCTTTAAAGTAATGTTTGCTCTGAGGATGCTTCTGGTGATTGTATTTAGGCTTCAAAATTTATGAAAGTTGTGTTTATTTGTGAAGACTTTCTTGAGGAACAAAATGTGTAAGAATCAAACTTTTATGATTAAGATATTTACAAAATATGATTTAGGTAAGCAACAGTTATACGACCATGATGTTGCCCTGAATATCAACACGACTGCAATGTGACACTGATTTTATACAATAGTATTTCAATAAACAAGAAGTTAGAATTAAGTGAAGACAAAATACTGACTGTTTTGCTCAATTTCTCATCCGAAAATAGTTGCGATCAAAGCCACAGCAGAACTGTTGTGTGTCTCTGAGCATCACACAGCAGTGTTTCGTTACTAAATGAATCTATGTTTTGAATGAATCAGTGAGTCAATTGATTCAGTGGCCTCGTTTCTGAATGAATCAGCCGTTTGAATGAATCGGTCTAATGAATGAATAAATGACTCGCTCATTATAACAGACATTTGCCACCACCTACTGGTGGTTTAGTCATATTAAAAGTATCATTACATTTTTCAACATTTATTTGTATGTTTAAAAAAAATATGTAAAACATTAATCTTATAAAATGATTTATGCATTTGAAATGTTGCAGTGTAAATACATCTAATACCACTTCAGATGCAGCTTCTGTTTCCTCAGCAGTGGAAATATAGAGTTTAGTACTAATTTCATTTGAATGGTAACAACTCTACCGTTTCTTATTATGCTAAATTAATTGAAACAAAGTATGAATTTTATGTGAAAGATGACACATTTAATAAGGTTAGGGAAAGAAATGACCATTTGTAAACAGTGGAAATGACATGTTTTGTTAAATAAACCAACTCATTTCAAGTGAACTATTTCTTCCTCTTTCCAGTCACAGAGCACTTTATTTTGAGAGTTGTTTATGAGAAAAAATCTGTAACTCAGTCCAGATTGGGGAATTGTAATGTTTAATAATTAATTGTATAAAAAAATGTTTTCGTTGAAATTTGCATAGATTTTTGTTTGTATATGCGGTCAATTATAGTTCTTAGAAAGAAAATCAGAATCGGCAAAAAGCGGTACCGGCAGGTCAAACTTCCAAAGAAATCGAATCGCCAAGAAAATTGCAATCAGTGCATCTCTACTATAAATTTACATCATGACTTCAGGACTCATATTCACTTAACATAAAATATTAATAATACTCTGATATTAAAACAAAGTTTTGTTTAGATAAGCCCTATAACTTGCATAATTCATTGTAGAGGTATTTTCTAGACCAGAATCTAGATGTTAAACAATCAACAACAGTAACCATAATATGTTTCTAACATGCTTCCCATTTGTAAGATCGAAGGCAGGGTTGTCAACATTTGTGTCTGGTCACAGTATGATGTGATTTCGTATGCTTGGCTGACAGACAGGACAAAAGCTTCACTGGAACAGCAGATGATTTCTTGTGGATGGGATCAAACATATGTTTCCATGCTAATGAGAGTCGACTGTAAGACACCATGCTGACATATGTTTAGAATCACGATTATTTTGCATTTGTCAATGATGCATTTGTTTGCATTACAGAAGGTTAGCAAATCACTTATGGGTCATAGTCGTTCTCACATATTAGTGCACGAGACGGCTCTATTAGATATCTAGTGTGACTAATTGAGAGTATCAAATCTACAAGATTCTATGGAATTCTTCATAAGATTCTTTGGAATTCTACTTGATGGGGAAAACGAATTTGAACATTCTTCAGTTTGGTCAGTGCCAGATAGGCATCTCCATACTGTTATGTTTATAATGACAACGTGATGTGTTGTTCACCCTCGCCTCACATATAGAGGGGTGGAGGGGACTTAATTAGGGCTTGACAGCCCCACTCTCCTGTGTGATGAGATTATTCCTAATTGATGTCAGTGTGGATCAGGCTTCGCGTTGCCGGCCCAGCCTGGCAGGTCTGTCCGAGGTCTAGACCCATGGAGCAGCTCACGGAGGCGTGGCTTCACCTCGCCGAGAGGATAAAGAGGGTGGGGGGTGTGAGGCCCCAGCGGTCAGTAAAAATGATCCCTTTCCCATCTGAGATGAGCAGTTAAGTCATGTGAACTTTCTCACTGTTAGAAACTTCTTCTTTATCCTCTAATCCGGGGAGAACCTAGGGTTTCAATACTGTGTGTTGCATGTGAATGCTTTCATAGTGTGGCGAAGGATCATTTTAGATGAGTGTGGCTGCAATGAATTGTACTCATTTTCTCAAGTTAGCATGGTTGTTTAACATTTTGGACTTCCAATTCTGCTGTAATCTAGGTATAACCTTCGAATTCCACAGACTCAAGCTATGGCCCAATTCCTATGCCCTGATCCGAGGAGCGTTTGCTTAAAGGTAATGAGGATACAGTCTCGTTTCTTGACCTATATGCTTTCCCAAAGGCAAAACCACAAGTTTTTTGAGTTTGAACCGTTGCCCTTTTATGTAGTATTTTTTAATTCGTTTTTTTTCCTCAAACAAGCAGTACAAACGATCCTTTCTTCATTTTACTTTTATTCGAAATTGCAAATAAATGAACTCAAAGTATAATTTAGTAAGTGTCTCAAGAACTGAGTGCCGTCTTCCTTTGAAACTGTTTTCGGCTGTCGACTCGTATAGCATCATGTGCCCATGACCCTGTAAAGGGTCTCCTCACCTTCTGTCAGGCCCTGAATGTTAAGTCAGAGGCAAATGATATGGGGGTGGAGGGTCTTACAAGGACAAGATGGGTTTTCTCCACTTTTTTGAGTTGGAAAATGTCTGTTTGAAATTTTAAATAATATAATGCATAGTATGTTCTTAAAATTGACACTTTCTGAAAAGTGTACAAAAGCTATCACTGGGGTGATACTACCTTTTCAAAAGCTAATAATATATGTGTACAATTTAGATATTAATATGTGCACTTTAAGTGCTAATATATACCTTTACGGTACTAATATGCTCTCTCTAGGGTTAAAAAAAGCACAAAGGTACCTTTTGAAAGGATACCACCCCAGTTACAGCTTTTTTCCTCAGAGTATAATTATATATGAATCATAAAATTGAATGCTGATTTTTCTTTTCTTGTTTTGCAGTTGTGGCCCCCACATAGTTTTGGCGAATTGGCTGAAAGTCCAAACGACGGGCGCATTTTATGAAGAAGCTGTGTTCATATATAGTTGTAATGTAAATAATATTTTTGCAATGTTTTAAAATTAATTCATTTTATAATTCTTGTCTGTTTCATTGTTTTGGGCAAATAAGAATTTATGATAATAAAAAGACAATGCATCATGTTAACAACATCATGCTGCAATCGATGGTTTAAAATGTTAATGAAGAAACTGCATTAAATGCTAGGAAGATCTATAAGGGTTTAACACAGACTTGTGTCGTTTCAAATAAGTTTCACAACATTCATCAATGCAGCTGACACATAAGTAATATTGACTCTTAATATTGACATTTCTTTTTTGCATATAAACATTTTCACCAAAAGTTATAAATTGACTTTTTAAATGGGAAGGCACCCTAAAATAAGAGTATATGAAACTAAAGAAACACAATTTTATGAAACATCTTTTTCAACCAGTAAAAATTATAATGTTTTTTACAGTTCTAACAATATCTACTTAATATTTTTTTATGTGTATTTGAATATTTATTGCATATTTATTATTTAAAACCCACAATTATTATATATTTTTTTTTACTCCAAATCAGAATAATGCTTCCATATTGTTTAGAAATGAAGTTGTGTGGTATAAACACATTTCCAGACATACTACGCTATGTTGGCATTGTCCTGAAGTAGAATTGAATCACGAGGAGCAGCATTTTTGGTACAGACAGCACTTCCACTTGAAAAAAAAAAACGTCAATTTTTTATATGTATTAATTTCTGCTGTTTGAGAGGGAGAAACGTATTAAGCTAGATACTTGTTTTCAGTGTTGCACAACCTTATTTCCTCCTTGATGTTTGAAACCTGGTATGGGTTTAAGCACACCTGGGATGTAATCCACTATTGAAGGTAATGATTAATAAACTTAATTATAATTAAAGTCCAAACAGAGACATCTACACACCTTCATCTAAGAAAAACTCCCTCAGTTGCCCTTTCTTTTCCGTGTTTATTGGTGTGTTTGGATGTGTGCATTTAAGGTAATGAGAAATTGATGTCTTTCTTTCAATGCAGAATGCGTGTTTCTTTAATCAAGGTTTTAATTAAAACTTCAGAGCATCATTTGATCTCAGCGCAGGATGAGTCTGTCTTTGGATGATGCTGGCTGACATCAAATGTGAGACGACGGTCATAATTCATTTTCAATAACGTGCGTTTGCATGGGATGAGCCTCTTAATTTGGCTGGAACATGCTTTTGTGTGCTGATCTGAGGTCAGATTTGTGGTTTCCATTGTTGTGGTTGATAATGAGGTTTGTGGAAAGGGAATTTGATCTTAGATCAGTTCAAAAGGGAAACTTCTGCCAACATTGGATTCCCCGGTAGATCTATACCAGACAGATGGCATTGAGGGGAGACAGATTATTGGCGGCGGCACCAAGTGTGATGTCTGTTGTGATCAGACCCATGAGGAGAATCGATAGATAAGCCCTACTGATCAAAGCCTTTGATTTCAAATGTGAGCCAGGCTCCCAAGGTATTGTAGAAAGCATAAAAGACAGAATGAAAACACATTTCAGGTGTTAATTAAAAGTCTTTCTTTGTCCGTGACCAAATGAAAATACATTTACAAAAACTTACTATAGATATTATGACAAACCACCATGGCCATTTGAAATGATTCTTAGCCACTTTTACACACAAAATCATTATATTACAGTAACAGTGTCTTTTCCAGTAAATGTACCACATGCATGCAGCGGTTTTCAGTCTTTTATCCATATAGTTACTATTCACATATCAGTCTTCAGTCTTTTATCCGTATATAGGCCTACCGTTCACACTTTAAATTATTTTAAATTAAAATTGTAAATGTTTTTTTTTTTCTGTATCCATAGTGCAAATTGTAATCAAAAATACAAATTAAAAACTAAAAGTAGCTCAATTTAAACCATTAGCAGACTTGTTTTGATAAAATCAGAATTCTGTGATAAAAAAGTCAAAGGCATTAATATTGTGAACAATTATTACAAATAATAATAACTGTTCTGTTCTTTAATATATTTTAAAATGTAATTATTCCCGTGATGCAAAGCTGCATTTTCAGCATCATTACTCCAGTCTTCAGTGTCACGTGATCCTTCAGAAATCATTATAATATGCTGATTTGCTGCTCAAGATTTGTTTCAGGATTCTTCAAAGTTGGAAGAACATTATTTATTTGAAATAAACTTCTTTTGTAACATTATAAAATGTCTTTGTCATTTTTTTTATTGATCAATTTAATGCATCCTCACCAAAAAAGTAGCATTTTCTTGCCAAAAAAGCAAGACCACAAACTTTTTAACAGTAGCATTTATTTGTTGATTTTTTTTGTTCTTTTGTTGAATGCAATGTTTCCATATGCATTCAACATTAGCTCAACTAATAACATAATCGTATTGTTGTTGTTTTTTCTTCATTTTTGACAGTGGTTCCTGTCCACACATGATGTCCAAATAGCAAAATGCCATTACATTTATAGAAAGGGCTGTATATGTTTGCTAGGAAATGTTCAAACGAATGGCATACATGTATTTCTCCAGTAGAGACTGATTTAAACATTGTAGATCTCAGACCGGAGGCAACCTTCTTCAGAAGAGCACAGCCGCGGCGCGGCGTTGAGCTGCTCTGAGGTCTGTGGCGTGAGTTTGCGCTGCTGTGTGGAAGTGTCCTCACGCCACAGGCATTCAACACCATTACTGTCGCTCTCCTCGACTAATAGTGGCAAGAGTGCCGGGGAGGAACACTGTACACCCTAATGGAGGCCAAAGGAACATTTTCCCAAGGCCTGCAGAGATGGGCAGGGGCGGTGGGAGGAGGCTTAAAGGGCAAAAGACCCATCAGTTTGCGTAAAGGCAGGCTGATTCTGACAGTCCTGACCCACATACCCCCCGTGGGTCTTCGTACAAGCACTCCTGCTCAATGAAAGCATTTTTTGAGAAACAAGAGTCTAAAGGACTCCGAATGCTATTTCTTATTCTTGTTCCTGTTGTTTTCAGACTTTGTCCTCTGGGTCCTTGCAGGCATTACTGAATATACAATTTAAATGTGTCAAATTAAATGTTGTTTTGTTCTTTGATTAGAACTAATACCAATCAAGCTCCGCCTCCAACCCTGTCCCGGAAGTTTTTCGTTGGTGATCTCCAGAGAAATCGACCACAATTTCCAAGCTCTTATTGGCACCGTGCAAGAATAGTTATTTTATTCCTCGTTTTATATTTCTCTCTATAAAGACTTCAGCTGTTTTGTATTTGGGCATAATAGTAGATAAATAATTCTCAATATTCAGTCTGGCATTGACGTTTAGTCTTGAAAGTGATTTAAACAAAAGAACTTCACTTAATTCCTACAGGTTCATGCAACCCAAGTGAAGTCCCATATTTTAAACTGGATCTGCATGTAAAGTCAGATCATGCATGATGGCAGAATAAAGTGTTCAATATTTAATAATATTATTAAATATGCACATTAAAAGTTAGATTTCAGTGAAACGATCATTGTGCTTTTTTAAATATCTTGTACATAACTTTTCATTAAATTCTGACTCTAATAACTTATCACTGGTAACTTGCAGAAATATACTTGAAAAAGGAATGACTATTGAATTGTGTTTATTTTCCAGTCTCCTCAAGATTATAAGAAACTGAACAGTGTTCAAATTAAACTTTTAATGGAGAGAAGCTGCTATCAGACTCCAGCAGACCTTTCACAAAAGGTCATCGATCCAGGCTTTAATTAAGGGCAGCATTAGAGAACCACCTTCTAGCACATTTAACACAGCTTTGATGTTCAGTCATTGATTTAATAACCCTAAAAGCCTCACGGAGCACTGATACACCGCCACAGAGACAATGGAGGAGATGGCATTGGCTCACAGTCTTGAGAGGTTTGAGAAACCAGAGGAACCAAGTTAACACAGCCTGTGTTAAAGGACAGTGTTTCTAAGTCAGTGTCATGAACCTGGAGTGATGAAGTGAGTTTCCAGTGACAAGCAGGTAGTCTATATTTAATATATTTAATATGTGGAGCAGGATTTTGAACCAACAAGATATTACTGTGAAACAAAATGTTTGATTGACTGTGACTGATTGTCCATTATCAAGGTCAAGACTATACCCAGTTGTCAAGTCTTTAAAAAATTATATCACCAATAAGTTGTGACAACATCAGTTTTTAGATTACTTTATCTCATCAAAATAAGTAAAGCAATTTTATACTTTAATTTATAAGATATACCTTGTATATCTTAACTCATTATTTTAAGTCAGTTTAATGTATTTAAGTTGAAATAAGTTACATAGCTAAGTAGATTGTACTTAAAAATGTAAGGCAGTAAATTATTGTGTAAAGTGAGGGTTTTTGTTGTTGTTTTTTACCCCAAAAATGTTTATGCCATGGACGCCCAAATACATGATCACCTCGCGGGAGTCACTTTTTTCTTCAAATATATAGGCAACTATGCAAAAGGGTCTATTTATACTGTGAGAAAGTATAAAATATTATCTGAAAATATTAGATTTCTTCAAGACATCTTATTGTTTGCAACTTCTCTCGATAGAATAATATAATATGTGAATTTATTATTTTGATCAGAGTTTTGAAAGCAGAGTGTCAAATTCAGTATGTTTGATTGTTTTTGTGTTCATTCATTCATTCTCTGAACTTTTCTTCAGACCCTTAACCTTGTAGCCATCTGGGCCCCGGTTTTAAAACCCTGGTCTAGTGTGGCATTATAGTTGGCCCATAGCTATGCATGTATATAGGCCTATGCTTATTTTTTAAGTCTATTTTTGAAGGCTAATAAGCTAATTGGACCAACGGCTCTTCTGGAGTTCTAGTTTAGCCAGGCATTTCACCAGTATAACTACATTTCCACTACTTTTCTTTGCATGGAGGTCTACAAAATTAAGTCATGATAACCACATACTTTATAGAGGATCAGATAACACTGGCAAGGGTCTGACAATATGTCAACTCAAGAGAAATCACAATGGTAGCCATTCTGGCTGAACTCTATCTGGCCACTTGCCATTTAGTGGTCTATTCCAAAAACTCTCTTGCTGGGCATAATAGTTATTGAATAGACAAACACTTTCCAAGTAGACCCACTTTGGGTTGGTAGCCCACATCTTTAGCCACTAAACTACCATTACCAATGCAGAGACTTAAAGCTGCAGTCCGTAAGTTTTGCCTCTTTGCCGCCATCTCGGTTTGAAACCCTGGAATTGCAGCTGTTTGGGGAATTATCTTGCTTTATGGGTTGTACTCTGGCACGGCTCCAGAGAGGATGAATCTCATGTTTTGAGGTGAATGTGTAACTGTCAGTCACTGCACTGGTGCGAATCCTATACTTATTATAACAGATTCTAGCCTATGTTTTGGAATATATGACCACAATAATAATTTTCACTGTATATTGTCATCTGAACAAGTAAGTAACAAGTCTGCCACATCTGTTTTGACCAACTGAGGAAAAACATTACCATATATCGCGCAACCAATGGTGATTTAAGGTGATTTAATCCAGTGGTTTTCAATCCTGTTCCTCGGGACCCACAGCTCTGCACATTTTGCATGTCCTTTCCTTATCTGACACACTCATTTCAGTTCATGAAACTCTTTCCTAATGATCTGATGAGCTGAATCAGGTGTGCAAATTTAGGGAGACAAATTTATGTGCAGAGCTGTGGGTCCCCAGGAACAAGTTTGAAAACCACTGATTTAATCTAAAGACCGGTTAGTTTATATAACATCAAATCATGCAAAGTATTATTGTTATACTTCATTCTCAATTATTAATGTTACCAACATCAGCATTGTGTGACTGAGTATAATGTGTATTAGCGTGTAGATTTGAATTTCTGTACAGTTTAATCAAATTTTCATACCATTCGAATTTCATACCAAGAGATTCTTTTAACCCAAAAAGCAAACTATGCAAATTCTGTGGTTCTGGGCCTCATCAACAACGATGACGAGGCCGCATACTTGGATGAGGTGGAGAGACTTACATCATGGTGCCAGGACAACTGTCTCTCTCTGAACGTGAGCAAAACTAAGGAGCTGATCGTGGACTTCAGGAAGAGACAGCAGCAGCCCTACACTCCTCTTATGATCAGTGGGACCCCTGTGGAGAGGGTGAGTAGCTTCAAGTACCTCGGTGTAAACATCTCCGAGGACCTAACTTGGACTACACACATTCAAACACAGGTTAAGAAAGCCAGGCAAAGACTGTACCATCTGCGACAGCTGAGGAAATTCAGGGTCTCACCAGCTATCCTGAAAACTTTCTATTCAGGGGCCATAGAAAGTGTTCTGACTCAGTGCATCTCAGTGTGGTATAATAATGCCACAAACCAGGACTGCAAAGCTCTACAGAGAGTCGTGCGCTTAGCTGAGCGCATCTCAGGGTCTGCTCTCCCCTCTCTGCAGCACATCTACCTCAAACGCTGCAGAAGCAGAGCTGCTAAAATCCTCAAAGATTCAACTCACCCCGGTAACCATCTTTTCTGTTTACTGCCATCTGGCAGGCGCTTCAGGAGCATGATGGCAAAGACTGAAAGACTGAGGAAGAGCTTCTTCCCTCAGGCCATCAGGCTCCTAAACTCAAACTCAGCCTCATAAACACTTACAAGACCCATTGTTAACTGTAAATATTCTCACATTCTCATCATTGCTGCTCTATGTACAATACCCTGAACAACCCGTCTGCACATCCCTCTTATTCACATTACTATTTATTAAGTCCCAGTACACTGTTTTTCTTTTTTTGTACATCTTATTGTTTTTTGCACATCTTGTTGTTTTTTGCACATCTTATTGTCTTTTGCACATCTTATTGTTTTGCACTTTTTTTATTTCATTGCACATTTTACTCTTATTTCTCTTTTTCTTACCATATGTATGCCCTTGTGTTATGTTACTTTATATAATTTGTATTCTTATTATTTTGCACTGTCCACTGAGCGGACCTGATTCGATTACATTTCACTTCTAATTATACCCTGTATAACTATTATGTGACAAATAAAGAAACCTTGAACCTATGCTCCCTTCCAACTGTTTGTCTTTAAAACACAAATCTTCTGTAATCCTAGGCTATCTGTAATCAGAAGCACATTTAAAACTGGAATATAATTTAATTTCATTCACATGTTTCACAAACATAATCTTTCTGGATTACAATCCGCCATCAAAATGATATTTAATTATTCTAGCTGTGAGAAATGATCCGTCTCCTGCAGGATCATTTAAGATGTATTGAAACATACCTTCCAACGAAGCCTCGGATGTCAGTCATTTGACAGATTATAAGACAGATGCACGTTACTTACCAGCGTTTCTTTTTCGAGCCTCAAATGAGAGAATGTTGTTGTTTGTCACTGGTGTGATGACGCTTTCTTTGACAGAACACTTAACAACTCACAAAAACTGAGAAAAAGAGAGCTGTTAAGTCCAAGACATCAGAGACATAATGCCAGTATTTTTGGTGCTTACATGCCAGAAAATTAGCAAATTTCAAATATATATTTTTTTTTTGGATGCAATGTATTACATTACACATTATAATGGCAGTTTTGTCATTCAAAATGACTGAAATCTATTGATTTGCTGTTAAGGTAAAATAGTTTGGTCTGTTTGGATGATGCAACAATACATTTGAATAGGTCATGTAAATATAAAAGTATATAAATGACTAAAAAGAACATTCGAATCCTCATGTCATAATAATAAAACCTCAACGTGATTTTTACTGAATAAATACTTAATACATAAATAGTACATTTATAGCACTAACTATAATAAAACCTGTTCAAAAGGTGTTGTTTCTCAGAAATAAAATCATCATCTGGTTTTGTTTGGCAGCAGTTGTTGGGGCCGACATGCATGACTGTCTTTCAACACTGCTCGCCCAGCCAGTGAATAAGGCTAAAGTGATGCCAAATTTCCCAGCTATTCCTGCCCTTCCTTTACCAGACCAGTGAATCCAGACCTTCTGCGAATCTGGTGCTGTGGCAGCTTACTGACTGATCATCAATCTTCCAAAAGCCTGGTGGACCCCGGTGAAGCCCAGTGAAATGAGAGCCGCTGGGGATGATCAGTGGTTTCTGGGTCTACTCGGGTTCAGATGTTGTGGCACGGTGAACGGCAGATGGGTTTGAGTGTAGAATGAGCCAAGAGGCGGACAGGAACAGAAAACTGAATATTTAGCTGTAATTACAACAAAGAGATTGATTTATCATGTAAATTAAAACAGAGTTGTCAGGGTTTAATTCAGTTGATTGACTTACTTCTGGACTTCAGGACAGAGTGTTATTTTAGTATCATTTAGGTAGTTTTGGTAAATTAGTTGGTTTTGTCATTTGTATTGTCAGATTGATATATGAATATATAGATATACACAGTGCCCTCCAAAAGTATTGGAACAATAACGACAAAATTACTCTGTAGGCTGTGGAGTCAAGACATTTACAAATATGATTAAAAGATGAATATGAGACAAAATTACAGAAGGTCACATTTTATTATTGGTTAATTCAACACATAGATGTTTTACCAGCTAAGAAGTTCAGCACTCTTAGAGTTTCATCCCCCGATCTGATGTGAGACATATGTATTGGGACAGTTGCCTCACGGGTCTTACTAAGTGATCAGCTGTGTCCTGTCGAATTAATTCTTCAGATATTAAAAGCAGGGAATGTGTCTTATCAGTTATATCCATTACTTCTGTATTCTGAATCTTGCATTCGATGATGACACACATACTAGGATGAAGACGAGGGAGCTGACTTTGAGAGAAAAGCAAGCAATTTTGATGCTAAAGGAGAAGAGGAAGTTAATTATAACTCTAGCAAAAACAAAGGGCATGGAGAAATCAAGAGTTTGGAAACCACCAGCAACCAACAATGACCTGATCGGCTGAGAAAACAACAGTAGTTGATGACAGACAAATCATAAAAGCTCTGAAAATGAACCCTAAAAGACGTGTCTGTAAAATCACCAACAACTTCCAGAAAGCTGGGTGATGCTCTGACAATCTACTGTCCTCAGGAGACGTCGACACAGAATTACAGACGCCACACCGCAAGATGCAAACCTCTGACCAGCACCACAAATAGAAAGGCAAGATTAGAGTTTGAATAAAGCACAAAGTTGAGCCAGAAGAGTTTTGTAACGGTGTTTATGGACCGATGAGACAAAGATGAACCTTTATCTGAGTGATGGGAAAGCAAAAGTGTGGAGAAAAGGGGAAACTGCAAATGATCCCAAACATACAGCCTCATCTGTAAAGCATGGTGGAGGTGGTGTCATGGCATGAGCATGCATGCTGTCTCTGGAACAGGCCCTCTCTACTTTACTGATGACTTCATGATGACAGTAGCAGAATGAATTTGGAAAGGTACAAAACCATCTTGCCAACCAATATTCAAGAAAATGCCACCAGATTCATTGGGAAGTGCTCCATTTTGCATCAGAACAATGATCCAAAACACTCTGTCAGTTCAGTCAAGGAGTTTATAAGGGCAAAGAAATGGAGAGTCTTAGATGACCCAAGTCAATCTCCAGATTGAAATCCTATTGAACAAGATTTTCACCATCTGAAGAGGAGAGTAAAGGCAGAAACAATTAGAAATGGCTGCATTAAAGGCTGGGAAAAGTATTTCAAAGGATGAGATCAAGAGTCTGGTGATGTCTATGGGTCACAGACTCACTGCTGTTATTGTGTGCAAGGGATCTGCAACTAAATAATAGCTTTTAATCTTTTATATCTGCCTTATGTTCAACTGTCCCAATACTTATGCTCACATCAATGAGTGTGATGAACTCTGAAAGTGCTGTTCTTTTTAGTTGGTAAAACATGTGTTGAAACGGCCAATAATAAAATGTGACATTGTAGTTTTGACTCATATTCATATTTTAATCATATTTGCAAATCTCTTGACTCCACAGCCAACAGAGCAATTTTGTCTTTACTGTTCCAATACTTATGGAGGGCAATGTAGATAATAAAAAAAGTTGTTGAGAAGAGATCAATTTTATTTATATTGCATGAAGAAAAATAATTTCCTTTTTATATTCATATGAATTTGCCACCAATTTGCCAAAACATAAAAGTTATGAATTGCCAAGGGATTGTGTTGGTACAGGGCAGGGCAATATCCCTTAAAAGGGTGCATATTAATACCTTAAAATCAGTGATATTTAGTGCTAAATGTGTACATATTTACATGGTGGTACTTTTTGAAAGGGTGCCGCCCCAGTGACAGCTTTTTTTTTTCTGTGAGTGTAAGGCTTTGTGGTGTGACACAACTTAAGTGAAATGCAAATACTTCTGTAGTATTCAAAGAATGCAGACAGTGCACACTCAGGTCACTCCATTCTGTTGTAATGGACTTATTCAATAGAGCGTTGCTAATGCAAGTACACACACACACACACACACACACACACGTCAGTGACAAGGTGTCGAGAAGAGCTTATTAAATTCTGCATTTCCATAAACAGCCCTGGAGGCCAGAATGGGAGACGCTCTCCAACATGCTTCTGGCCTGCGTGTTTGTAATTCCTCCCTGAATATCTGCTGTACATTGATTGCTGGTGTTTGTGTGGGAAAATTATTCAATCCTCCCACCACTTCTCATATTTTTTTATATTTGAGGTCAGATTTCCACTGTCCTGCTGATATTTGTTTGTAATAGCTCACATGCTTTGGTATTTATACTCAAGTAACATACATGTGAGATGAACTAAATGCATTGGGAATCGCAAATCAACCCTCATCTGAATGCAGAATAGGGACATTTGTCTACTGTCTACTATGCATCATCTCACTAACACTGACTCTAACTTAAGATGCTCTTCACTGCCAATTTTCCCCGTGCTTGAGATGAGTCGAATCTTCAGCTCGCTGACTGTGATGGTGGAGAGAGCAGATATTGTAATGCCTGATCAATCTGCGAGCGAGCGTTTCCACAGAGATGCATTAGTCCACTCGCTCGAGCAGAAGATTCCAGAGCATATCTAAACGTGGGAGTCGTGCGGGTCGAATTCAGGAGAGAATGTGCGTCTGTAGAGAGATAGACGGATGCAATGGAGACATCAGCAGCAAACTGATGTCACCTGAGAAACACTGCAAGTTACAGGCCCTTGTTTGCAGTTAAATGGGGTTCTTGCAAAAAGAGAGATTCTTTTTTGTACATTTAATTGCACACAAGGTCAAATTTCTAAGTTTGCTTAGGGTTAATGTTTAAGATCAGGACATTAAGAGACTCTGTTCAACTGCTTGTCAAGTTCCAGTTTTCTGGAAGTGGTGCAGAAAAAACACATTAAATAGCTTTTTGTTAATGACATCCTACTTGCAAATTTGAATATGTGAATGCTAATCACAAATATTTTCGGTCAGTTTTCATAGAAGATTAAAAAAATATGTAAATGTGTGTGTGTGTGCAAAGGCTGCATTTACATGATCAAAAATGCATTCAAAACTTTAATACTATGAAATATTATTACACTTTCAAATAACTGTTTTCTGTTTACATATATTTTAAAATGTAATTTATTCCTGTGATGCAAAGCTGATTTTTCAGCATCATTATACATTAGTCTTCAGTGTCACATGATCCTTAATAAATAATTCAATTTGATGATAGAAAGAAATATATTTCTAATTCATATTTTTTATACAATAAATATTTCTTATTATTATCAGTGTTGAAAACAGTGCTGCTTCGTTTTTTTGTGAAATACATGAGTATTTCAAGATTCTTGCTATTCTTTGACAAATAGAAAGTTTAAAAGAAACAGCATTCATTTGATATTGAAATCATCTTACCTTTTTAACAATATCGTATTGACCCCAAACATTTAAAATGGTAATTTATATCCACTAAAAGGTTGATTTTGTCATTGTCTGAGTATACCAGAATATATATGACCTAAAAGCTAACAAATTTGAGCTAAGAGCCACAAAACTCTCATTTTTACTTCATTAAGTATGATCAAAATGCCTGCCTTAACAAATACCTCTAATAAGTAATCCAACAAATTAAAATATGTAGTGCACTTTGTCAGCTCAACTTGTCCAATGAGTCTTTTTAAAGGAGTTTTAAGTTTGTCCATATTACATACAGTATGAATTTCTGAATTTCATGTGTTATTAGAAAAAGAAAAATAATGGACTGACAGGAAGAACTGCCTCCAAACCAATGTGGACTACAACTCCCAAGGTCAGATCGGAGTTTGCACTGCTTTTAGTGGAAAGACTGAAATCATTCTTTAGTCTGTGTGTTTGTGTGTGTGTGTGTGTGTGTGTGTGTGTGTGTGTGTGTGTGTGTGTGTGTGTGTGTGTGTGTGTGCGCTGGTTGATTAGCAGAAGGTACAGAGAGATTAAGTTGGGATGATCTGGAGAAGGTTCAGCATACCTTTACTGAAGTGACCATGACCTTGTTGAGCCTGCGTGCCAGCGCCCAGCAGGACGGCCATGCTGCTCCTCTCTGATCTCTGCTGCCTCAATAATGATTCTAATTGTGCCTGTCTCGCAGTTGTCTGTCATGTGTTTTGCCTCATTTATTTTGCTCTCTTTGTTTTTTTGTTCTCCTTCATGCCTCTTTTTTAGGAAGAGTGAAACCCTTTGCACGCAACCATTATAACAAACCAGACCCGGATACAATCTCTCTTTATCGCACACAGTCAGAGCCTTGCTCTCATTCTTTCTTTTCACTTGTCTTTATAGCTTTTTTATCTTCTTTTCAGAGATTTATACATGGGTGCGTGAGCACACGATTAAGCCCATTTTGAAATATATAGTCATTTTATAGTCTACACTCCTTTATGGTTATGATAATCTTAAAATGTTAATTTGCCAAGTTTCAGATTTTAATACAATTCTACTTTAAGTGTGTTTATTATACTAACAAAACATTTTCAACATTTTAGATAATGTTAGTCATTTTTTACCTTTAACATATATATACACACACACACACACACACACATATATACACACACACACACACGTATATATGTCGTATATAATATATGATAATAGACAAAACTACTGTAGAATTCAGTGTTCATTCCTCCAGAAAGCCAGGTACAATCTGCGAGTGACAGAGGAGACAGAGCCATCAGTTTCAGCCACTCTGTAGAATTCACTTCATTAGGCTGATGGTGAGAGAGCTGGAAGCACTGTGAACAGATCCAGACCGGATGACACAAGCTGCCAGCATGACAACACTGCCACCTAGAGCCCTTATGCATGTAAGCAAACTGAGGTTAAGGCCTGACTTTTGGTTTTAAGGGTCATTTGCAGCACTCTCTCTGGTTGTGTTTGCTCTGTGTGGTGAAGCCGGACAAGACTTGGACAACATAGTTTGCAAATATGGGCATGTCTTTAAAACAAAAAATCAATGTTGCGGTCGAAAATAAGAAATTACAATCTGGGAAGCATTTTTGCAAAACAAATGCATATCAATTCTTTGCCAAACCAATTTTCCCCATGAGCGAATCATGTTGGTGGTACTGGGGTGCTGGTGGTCATGTGGTGAGATCACCAAATGGTCCTGACTTTGAGCTCAGCCTCAAAACAAAAACAGAGACACTTTTCCATATGCTACCCATTCAAAACCCAAGGGATACACATTGACAAGAGAAAGACTGGAATGAAAGGAGAGAACAAGAGCACGACACAAAAATAACTCCGCTGGAGAAGCACGATCAAAGGCAGAGGGTCGAGCTGCTACTGCTCTGGAAACACTCACGGTTCTGGTGTTAAAATGAGACACGTTTTTCTTTTTAGGATAGAAGTGTCTCACCTGTGGAACAGATGAAACCCACACATTTGATCAATGAATATCCATAACTTTTCATTTGACAATTTAGCAATCTGTTACAGAAATGATATGCTGAGTTTCTATTTATGTCATAAAATTATTCTTGAAACCATACAAATGATACATGCAATTAGTTTGAGAAAGTCATGAGATTTGAATGTGACGATAAAAAAAATTAGCTGGTAACATTTGATATTTAATATAAAAAAAATGAATGAAGTAAGAGTCTCTTCATAATATTTACATTTCACTGTATGCATTTCAATGCCTTTTTCCAAGTACAAACATATTCTCATGTTTTATGTTGCATGTTTCAAGCAATAAAGTAAAGTAATTTGGGGTTACTAAAGAGAAAACACAATTTGGGATTTAATTTCTCAGAAATTCATGCACTGTTAAAAACGATTGCTGTGATTAGTTATCACAACATTACAATAAGTAATAATGTGTTGTTTCAACTTAAAGTAATTGTGCATGCTTGAGTTAAAATGATAAGTTTAGTTAACTTTCACTTAGTTAAGTTTTATTTTCAACTTAAGTCAGTAAGTTCTCTCAACAAACTTTAAGTTGTTATAACTAATTGCTGCATTTTCAACATTTTTATAGTGTCATGAACTGTAACTCAGTTTTTACTCATTTTAGCAGACTGTTCCTTAATGTTGGTAATGATCACATGACCTGCAGGTAAACATTAAATAGTTAATCTTTTTATATAGATTTTTTAAATGAATTCACTTTTTTTTTTTTTTTCATTATTAGTTTTTCCTCAACTCATGAACCCCTGCAGTTTCCACACAAACTCCAGTTTAGGAAACCCTTTTGAGGTTTGACACTGGGGCTCTTCTGTAATCCCAGATGTTTAATCACTAAACCACTCATGTTTTTAAATATGAATCGGTTGATTTTGCACCATTGACAGCTCTTTAACTGTACTGTTCTCTCATGTGTGGCAGCAAGAAGAATTGTCGGTTCTGTCCACATCACAGGCCGCTCAGACCGTAGCCTGCTGTTAGCTGAGTGCTCTATCAGTCTTTAGTAAACATAGCTTGAGTTCTCCATGCCTGTTGTTATCCACAGGGTGCCTTCTGTTCTGTATATGAGATTGTTTGGCCCCTGATGACACGCCATTACAAATGTGGAAGCATCCAACATACTCTACTCTTACAGCATGTGAAGTTTCACCTGTTCATGAAGCATTTATTCAGCTTCAAAACCAATAACTACAAAACAAAAAAGTTCATGATAAATGCCCTGGACAGATCTCCTGACTAGTTCTCAAAACAAACAAACAAAACAAATGGTAAATCTTTCCACTTTTTCTTGAGAAAATAACCCTAAAGATCCTTCTTTCTGTTTATCTTCATATTTGTCTTTTTTTAAATCACTCTCTTAAAATATAAAGTAATCACCCGCTTCGGGTAATTTAAGTCACACTCAATTCAATCATGCCTTCACAAACATCTCACACATGCTCTCCAACACTCACACTAGGACCAGAATGCTCAAAACAGAGATTTAAAGGCTTGCAACACCTGTCTTCACTAATTAGTCCAACCCACATCAATTAGCCAATAATGGATTGTACAGCTCTGGTAGCACCAGAAGAAGTGAAGGACCATAATTGGGAGAAAGGCAGTAGCTACAAAAAACTGAAATCAAACAATTTACAGTTGTACACTGTATTGCATCACTTGCATCCTCTGTAGTGAATGGGTGCCATCAGAAATCAGAATGAGAGTCCAAACAGCTGATATAATCCACACAATATTGTCTACTTCAAACCACTGCTACTCGCTAAAATACAACTCTTGTACTGCACATCCATAATATATCCTCCTTCAGTGAAAATGCCCTCTTATCTGGATCAGGAGAGAAATATGCTCAGGTCTAGCAGTTTACAGATGAAAAGGGTCCAAAACATTGATATATTGGTGGATTTTTATGCGACAGGCGATGGATTTTGTTTTAGCTGGAGAAAATATTATTATGGATTAGGAACTCAAATTTTGGTTAAATTTTTTTTTTGTTTTAACATTATTAAAGTTAAAATGGCCCAATCTTGGATTTGTTTCTTACAAACATGCAGCTTTTCACTTCACAATAAGTTAATCAATGAACTGGAGTCGTGTGGATTACTGTGACTCATTCTGATGGCACACCCATTCACTGCAGAGCATCCATTGGCTCAATCTCTCCAAATCTGTACTGATGAATAACAAACTCATCTACATTTGGTTGGCCTGAGGGCTGAGTTAATTTCTGCATAATTTAGTTTTTGGGTGAACTATTCATTTTAAACAACAAACTAAATAAGTAAATAAATAAATAAAATAAAATAAAAATATCTGGCAATGGAATAAGTATAGTAAATAAGATTGTTTATAATTTTTCAAAAACAAGACTCAAAGAAAATATTATTTCATTTTGTTGTGTAAGTCACAAAGACACAAATGGCAGTGTTACCTGGGATTAAACATGAACTCTTATCTATTATCTACCTTCTCTTCTCAGTCTAGACGATGTGTTATCATGCTGGAAGGCCGACCTGCTCTCTCGTGATCATCTTTAATCACACACAGACTGTATAGTCTTTAAAGTAACAGCGCTCTGTTAGCCTCTCACCCTGACAGGCTAATGTAACAAACTCAGTGACCACAGCTCATGACAACAAGCACCAGTTTTGTGCTCGGCTGCATATTACAGCTGCGGCTAAAAGTCCTGTCACAGCCGCGATTTTGAAAGAAACAGGAGAATGAGGATGACACGAGAGGGGATGTGCACCCTCTGTCCCCTGTCATTCTGTGTTATTGAGAACTTACCGGAAAAATCACCTGAGGGAATCAAAGTCTGTCTGGCTTCCGTCACAATCCACTTAACACAAGCTGATGGGTCCAACACTGAGGCCCTGTCTGATTCCGTCTTCCTTTCTGTTCCACTGTATCCTATTCCTTTCCTCTCCTTTCATTTCCTTTTCCTCTCCTCTCCTCTCCTCTCCTCTCCTCTCCTCTCCTCTCCTCTCCTCTCCTCTCCTCTCCTCTCCTCTCCTCTCCTCTCCTCTCCTCTCCTCTCCTCTCATTTCATTTCATTTCATTTCATTTCATTTCATTTCATTTCATTTCATTTCCTTTCCTTTCCTTTCCTTTCCTTTCCTTTCCTTTCCTTTCCTCTCCTCTCCTCTCCTCTCCTCTCCTCATTTCATTTCATTTCATCATTTCATTTCCTTTCTCCTTTCCTCCTCTCCTCTCCTCTCTCCTCTCTCCTCTCCTTTCATTTCCTCTCTCTCTCCTCTCCTCTCATTTCATCTCATTTCATTTCATTTCATTTCTTTCCTTCTCATTTCATTTCATTTCATTTCATTTCATTTCCTTTCCTTTCCTTTCCTTTCCTTTCCTCCTCTCCTCTCCTCTCCTCCTCTCCCTCTCCTCTCCTCTCCTCTCCTCTCCTCTCTCCTCTCCTTTCCTTTTCCTTTCCTTTCCTTTCCTTTCATTTCCTTTCATTTCATTTATTATTTAACCACGTTTCTATTATTTTTACACTCTTAAAAAGGTTTTATAGTCTGATGTCACATGAGAACCTTTTTAAGTTCCACAAGCAAAGTATTTTTCAGGAAAACCAAACATCAATATGCTGATTTGAACAACCTATAATCTGAAAACAAGAACTTTATAGCACACTATAACAGCTCAATACAACTCTATAAATGCAGGGACAAATTTATCCTGAGAACAAGACCGAGAAATAAAAGCATTTCTAATAAAACCTATTTAATATTGTAATACACTGATGAGAGAAAATTGAGAACTTTTGCTTTATTTGTCTGATATATTTGATGAACAACATTTATTTTAAGTAGAAATCTTTTGTAACATTATAAATGTATTCACTGCCTCGTTTTATCAATTGAATGCCTCCTTGCTGAATAAAAGTATTAATTTCATTAAAAAATAATAAGAATAATTCTGGCCTCAAATCGAACAGTGCATTTGTTTGTCAATGGCTCCATTACAATCAATATTAAGTCACACACTTCACATCAAATGTAGTTTTACTAAAGTTATCCACATTCATTTAATAGCTGTATACTCTTTACTGTATGTCAACTGTTGACTGATTAATAAAATAAATATCTGAGGAAAGGTTGACGAGCTCTAGTAGGTCTTCCCATGTGTGTGTTGCTGTAGTTAAGGATTGTAGGAGTGACATGCACTATACTGTTGAGAATGTGATTCGAAAGTGAAGTGAACGTGTTTTCTATCAGATCTCTTGTCTGTACCTGAGCTCTATACTGGACTCGGCAGGCCGGCACTGAAGGCGACGCCATGCAGCAGGACTGAGCTGTAAATATGATTCAACTCTCTGGAGATTATTAATTAACATGACACTCAGAGCAGAGTGTGAGTGTGTGAGGTTTGAGAGCAGATGTTTGCTAGAGGGCATCTTTCATTTCATATCTACACATGAAACGCTGCATCGTCAAAGAGAAACAGAAAGTGCCATGTTGGAGAAATCTTGTCCCATTTTTCATAATGTTTATTTAGTATTTAATTGTTATTCATCTTCCAATGATTTACAGTTTATGATGTTAACTTCTCTTATTAAAGCATACATTAAAACAAAATAATATAAAGATCTATATTGTATCAAAGCATTGTTTCAGGAGAAATATGCCCCTTATTATTGTAGACTCAATATTAGGAAATAAAAATGCAAAGAAGAACATAATGAGCACGTACTGTTGTCTTTTAATCAATTCCATAAAATCAATTAAATGAACCATAATGTTGTGGATGAAAAAAACTCTTAGAATCTAATTTGACCTTGTCTAAATGATTTTTTCCTATCTACATCTACCTTGTTTTGTAGAACAGGAAAATATGATTATTAATTATAATATCTTTGGTATCTCGGGAAATGGCAGATTCATTAAAAAGAGCCATTATAAAGCAGAATGTAATTGGAACGTTGATCAAGGTGACCACAGATATGGGGAAAATATTTGTATATATTTATTTTAATGAAAATAATGGTTTTCAATTAAATGATGGTATGTCAACCTTCCATGATGCCTTAATTAATGCATTGGGCTAACTAATAAGAGAGAACACTACAAAACAAAGTTTCATGAAACATATGTTTTACTACCGTAAATAATAAAATAAACAGAGACACCTCAACAACCGGTCAGTAACTCCATAGCAACATCCTCATAATGCCATATATTTGTTAAATATTGCTTATAATGTGTAAATATTATTTTTATATTTTTGAAATGACATTGTTAAGTGTGGTATTTTTATACAAAACAAATATGTTGAATTTCTGAGTAATAATATTTTGATAATATTAAATAATTATTATTTCAGTATAAAGCAATTGAAAAAGAGGAGAGCCGTTTAATTATGTCATAATTTATCTTTATATATTTTGGTATTTATTATTTGCTAATATTTTGTTTCATACTTTTGCAATGTAGGCTGCTTATAATTATTGAGGTTGTGTTAAATAAAAATAATTAATTAATAAATGAAAATAATAATGTAAAAAAATCTGAAAATGTTCCCTATACTGTTTGGAGTGAAATGATTCCAAAAGTTTTTTTAATCTAATTTATTATTTTGTGAACAGGAAAACCTTTTAGTTTGAGTCCTAATCTTTCCACAGGCCTGGACATCATGTCTAATACCTGAGAAGACAGTGTTTCTCATTTTCCATACTGATGAGCAGAAATGTTTTGGTTGTGCTTGGCGTCTGGGGCGGATTAAAGTCAGGAGGCGAGTGCATAATGCTATGAGGTATTCATAAAGTCTCTACAGGAAGGTCAAGAATAATTGGATTATCTTAAAACACCTGATGCCTGAATAGATTTAATGATGTCGGTGGAAGTAATGCTATATAATCCAGATTTGATTCCTTATTTGGACAAATTGCAGACTTCTCATTAACCCTTTAATAAAATGCTCACTTTTTATTATTTTTCTTGAAAGCATAGTAAATATATCATACTCCTTAAACAAAGACGTTTGCTCTTGTTCTTTTCTCCATAAACACAAAGCGATACAAACAGACACACACATGCAGACAGGGGCCCGTCTGCCTTTTCTAAACCATTAGCTCCTGGAGCTACATCAGACACGGAGGAGACGAGCAGACATTTCAGCAAGACGCAGATGTCATGATCAAAAGTCAGAGAAGTTGCTCTGAGCTGCAGGGAGGATGTGTGTGTGTGTGTGTGTGTGTGTGTGTGTGTGTGTGTGTGTGTGTGTGTGTGTGTGTGTCAGATACAGAGACAGAAAAATAGGCATGTTTCATCACACAGCCTTCATCAAAATATCCTCATGGTTTAAAACATGTTGGACAAACATCTTCACATGATTCTGGTGATGTGGAAATTCTCCTGTCATACCTAAAATTCTCTATGAAACCAGGACTGAAATTTTGGAAGTAAAAATCCTATTTAATTAAGAAAAGCTGATATTTTACGTCGTTCAGGAAAATGTAATACATTACATCTGAATCCTTAAGACATAATATCTGAATTCATCAACAAATCTTTGTTTTGAAGCGGACAATTTTAACGATTCATTTAAAATGATGCATTTTTTTTAAGTCAGTGAAGCATATTAAACCCACTTCATGTAGAGTCAATGAACCTGGTTGTTTTACATAATATTTGTGTGCATATTATGTATTTTTATGCTTATTAAAGTAGTCAATAAAAACATAAGCATAAGCTGTGGCCTGGTGGTAAGCACAACCCACACTGAGCTGATGCACTCATATACGGGAAATATGGGTTTGAATCTGTAATGTGCAGTGGACTGAAAAATCTATCATGCTCTAGTCATTTACATTACTTTCAAATTCCTCTATCAATAAAATTACAAACAATAAAGGATTATTACATAAAAAAGTCATGAATGAATTTATGTCCATTTATATTTGGATGATATCATCATCATTGGAGAGGTGAACAGAATCAGCTGCAGCAAATTTCCTGTTTATTCCCACATAAAATCTGTAACACACACGCACACGCACACACACACACACACACACACACACACACACACACAGAGCAGATGGTTCATTTGTAGCTTCCAGATTCTGCAAAACGGGCGCAGAGCCAACTGGGTCATGCATGCACACACTGAGAGAAAAAAAGCACTATTTCTTTATTAAGACACACACACACACACACACACACACACACACCATCCCTGCATTTCCCACTGCTGTCATAAAATATCTGCTATCTGTCATGCCCTATGAGGTGTTGAATGCCCCTAAAATTAATTTGCCCCCGCTGAGCCTCTTGATTGTAGGAAAGCTGAGGTCAAAATGATATTTGTTATGGAATAGGGAGACACCACAGATCACTCAAAATCAAGTGTCTCCTCGTAATTGATTTCTCAGGACACGAGAAGAAAGAAATAGAGACCTTTGGGCTAAATAGGGGCAAGTGGCTTGTTTTATCCTGACTCTTTTAACTCTGATGTGAAGAGGTTATGTGATAGTGGTCTATGGAAGCTTTGTTCACATCCAGCTAAATATCTCCTGCATGCCATTTGTGCCAAATGCGTTAGAATTTTAAATACTGGGATCTGAGTGCGAGAAGGGGTGATTGTGTTGTCTTTATGTCATTTGTGTGATGATCTTAAATGTATTTGTGTGTTGAACCCAAAGATCCTAGGTCAAGGGTCAAGGAATCATCAAGTTAAGGGCTTGCAAAATCTTTAAAGATCATGCTGCCATGAACCAAATGTACAGCATAGCAGTATAACATGTGAGCATCTTGTGCACATACTGTATCTGTAAATCTACTAAATATTTCATTTCTGGAGAAAAAAGAACGGTAAAATCCTTGCCCATGCAAGGGTGTTTGATTTGAAATACGAATCTTAATAAGAAAACAATAATTCTAAATAAATTCAAATAATAATTTTAATAATGTAAATGTTTAAAACAAACTCATTCGTTCAGAGTACATGTACATTTAGAAAAATTAAGTGATTCAAGATTTTAAAAAAAAATATGTGTTAATATATACATTAGTAAAATTATTGATTTATTAGTCTTTATGATATATTCATCTTTAGAAATGACTTTTTCATTGTAAGTTTCTGGGATTTTTCTCACTTGTTTAAAGTCTGCCAGACAAAACTTAATAAATAAAATAAAATAAAATATCTATTGCCAATAGTGTAGATGAATGAAGGACAGCTCACACAGAACTGTCAAAACAAGCAGCTTTCTGTTTGGCAACACAACATATTCACATGACGAGTTAAACCTAACAAAAATCCCCCCTGACATGAAATTCCAGATTTCCTATTGAAATGACAGTATTTCATCAGCAAAATTCACAGAGCAACAGTGGATGTGACCACACCTTAATCTGATCCTTTAGAAAAGCAATAGCACACCCTCCTAAACAAACTGCATGATTTGAGATATAATTCACGTCCATAACACAAACATTATCTAATTTAACCTTTAGAAACATGTATTTCTGTACTAGACAGAATCTGAGCCCTGCTTTGAAATATAATAAGCATTTGCTGGAAGAGTCCAGTGGATGTCACCATCATAAATGTCCTCGCGACGCTGACTTTAAGAGAAGTGACCCGCTCTCACAGCGAGCGGTGCTTGAACTGCTGGACCAGAAGAATCAGCAGTGAAAGTATTGGGCAACTTTAGCGTCCACCCTGCTGGGCCCTGCCATTTCGCCCACGGGGCCAGGGCCCCGACCGGTCAGGGGCACTTTATGTGGCTGCAATCATGGGGCTGTGGACAGGGAGTCATAGCAGGCACAACAAACAAAAGCAGAGGAAGGATTTCATGGGTTGTGAAGATGTCAGGTGGGTGTCAGAGGTCTGAGGACTATAATAAACACAGCCACTAGAAAAAGATGGCTCATACCCACTCAAACAAGCACAAAATAGATTCATTCTCACATTAGGCACACATTCACTCACGTTCTGCATAAACATTTGCTGCAATTGGCAATTTGGTAATTTGATTCACATTATGCATGGATGCTTTTTTGGGGATGTCACACTGTGGCTCAAAGGAATAAAAAATCTCTCCCAAGAAAACACCTAAAAAAATATTAATCTCACATGTGTAGGCTATGTCTCAAATTTTACTCAGATTTGCCAAGACACTAAAATTTCTCATCATAAGTCAGAAATTTAAATTTGAACTCAAAAATGTAAAATTTTCGTAAAATTTGTTCGTACAATTTCGTAAAAGTTTCTCGTAAAATTTTTCAATTAATTTTTTACAAATTTCTCAACTAATTTTAAAAGAAACGTCTTAGACATAAGAGCATAAAACCAACATCTGAGCAACAACAGTTTCCCTATCATATACAAATAGTTTTTAAATATACCTTGCATCTCCTTAATGTATATTTGTGTCACACTTTTAGGTCTGTTGAACTAACCTGAGTAACTCAAATATTTTGAGCCTATTAAAATGTTATTGTCAACAGAGAGCGGCAGAATATTTAAACAGAACTATGAGCACCTAACCCAGCTAATTATAAATCAGCTGTCTGGACTCTAGGTGTGTGCACTGAGGGAATATTAAAATGCATGATAATTAAATCAAGGCATGAGAGCAGAAATATTAGTGTGGGACAGTCTCTCCAATCTATTTTATTGCTCATTTATTTTAGTAACGTACAAAAGGTGGTACAGAGTAATGTTATGATGTTACTGAGAGACTAAAATAATTCTCATTTCTTTCTTTATTAATTTATCTATAATTTCCACAGGCTGTTGGTCATTTTCTCGCAGCACACTTTGAACAGTCCTCTAGCGCCTCCTAGTGACCGACACTGTCATAGCAGAGTCACTATGCTGGTCAAGCCTCAAAGAATAAAAGAGCAAGTGTTTAAATCACTGTTTTCAGTCTTTAACCTTGACCTATGCTCTGAGACGAGAATAAATCACTCTTCTTGGTGTGTTTATGACAGAAGTAGCAATATCCGGTTTGTGAACGAATTGTTCACAAACCAAAACTGTTGAGTCGGATCATTTTAATGAATCGTACATGGTCGATCGATCTAATAATATGATAGTAAAATCAAAATAATATAATGTTTTTAAATTTAGAGCAATGGAGTCTTGCAAAGCAAGTACAATTATTTTTAAATGGCAACAAACTGCCACATTTCTCTCGCTACCCTTACGAAAAATAACCATATACAAATAAACAATAATAATAATAAACATGGTTACTAGTTAAATCATATAACCACAATTTAACCATGGTTTTTTACGCTAACCATAGATTAACCATGGTATTTGTAGTAAAACTAATTCAAATGGCAGGCTAATCAATATACACACACACACACACAAAACAGACACACACACACACACACACACACACACACACACACACACACACACACACACACACACACACACACACACACACACACACACATGTTGGTTTTATGGTTTACGGGACTTTCCATAGCGTAATGGTTTTCATACTGTACAAACTGTATGTGCTATTGCCCTACACCTACCCTACACATAAACTTAGCCCTCACAGGAGACGGTGCATTTCTATTTTCCCTCAAAAAAACTCACTCTGTATGATTTATAAGCGTTTTAAATTATGGGGACACTGAAAATGTCCTCATAAATCACCTTCTCCTTGTAATACCTATGTCATACCCATGTCATTATACAAATTTGTGTCCTCATAAACCACATAAACATGCCCCCACACACACACACACACACACACATAAATCAGCTGTCTGGAGCCTACTACACTTTTACTATAATTAAACCATGGTTAATTTTCGTAAGGAACTGGGTCTGACTTTCCCAGCAATATTTGTGTAATTTTTGGCCTCAGATTTATTTCATATCAAGTTGAAATCCACATTCAGTCTCTCTCTGATTCATTCTTGCTGTTTTGAGAGGGAAACAGAGCGTGACCCGTCGGTGACACTTGTCATGTATAGGGCGGTTTGACTTCCACTGCGTCTCTGATCCTGAGTGAAAGGAGATGGAGAAGGGGGGGAATGTCTGCTCAGTCAGAAAATGTGCTGTGATAACACGGATCTAGTATCCTGTCTCTGATGTGTCCTAAAGACACCTAACATTTCTTGCAGCGGATTGTTGACCTTGAATTCACATGTCTGTGGTCTCTTTGAATATTATACGTGTATAAAAGAGAAAAGATATTAGAAATTGCATTGAACATTAGAAATGAATGGGATATTCCCCCCCAAAAATGCTAATTCTGTCATTATTTACTCACCTTCAAACCTGTATCACTGTCTTTATTCTATGGAACATAAAATAAGATATTTTGAAGAATGTTGGCAATCAAGCAGTTTCTGTTCCCATTGACTTTCATTATATGGACAAAAATACAATGGATGTCAATAGACCCCTTCCACAGGAAAATTAAGTTCGTGCGCATGTCGGGGTCAGAAAGTTCATTCCATCCCATTGAATTGTGTGTTAACCAGAGAATTTCGTACAAGAAAACAATGCTTGTAAACATGGTTACTGTGAAAATCGCATAACCAGTTCTGGAGTAAAGTTTTCAGGATTCCTGCATAGGATCTCATCCGTTTAATAAAAATAGACGACATCTGTGACTGCAAGCTATTAACACGGGCACACTGGGACACACACACATCAAAGAGGCTCGTGTTTGTAGCGCACACACACTTCATATCAGGTAACGGTTAAAGTCATCCTTTATCATCCCTTTCTGTTTGCTTAAACTCGAAAGCCTGGATTGCATGAACAGTTTTCTGTACGTTAAGCTATGCAGGTTAATAGTTTTGTAAATGTCATGGACCTGTGTCATGCTACAGGCGTAGCCAGCTGCTAGTAGTTAGCCGCAGGCTAGCGCCAACATTGTGCCAACAACGGTAGAGTTAAGCCATGATAAGTAAACAAATGTTTTCTGTAAACTGTAGACTGATTTAATAGTTAGGTGAAGTTTGATATCTGGCATAAATTGTGACCTGTGGCATGCTACAGACTGCGTTTTCACTATGACAACAGTAGATTGTGTTGTAATCAATGTGTGCAATTCTTTTTGTAGGAGAGGCATCACTTGGCTCCAGTAGTCCTGACTTTGTGCCCTCCTTGTTTGGGTACACAAAACAAAAGCCAGACACCTAAGACAAAAATGGAAAGGTACAAATAATAATAAAAAAGTATCTTATCTATCTTATCTATCTATAAGGCTTGTCTGTTTCTCCTTGACACAATATGCCGGTCTATTAGCCGCGACATTTTTCTGACCCCAAGCTGCGCGCGCACCCAACTTAGGCTTTCGATGTTTACAAACATTGAAGGGGTCTATAGGGTTACCAACATTCCTAAATATATCCTTTTTTATGTTCTGCAGATGACAGAAATGGATAGAGGTATGGAACAGCATGAAGGCGGGTACATAATGACAGAATTTTCATTTTTGGGTGGACTATCTCTTTAAAATTGTCATCTTTAACCCTTCTTCATCAAGTCATTCCAAACCAACAAGATTTTCTATCATGGATTTTTTTTAACATCCTGCCATTGTTTTTAATGCAGTAGGTGAGGATTCATATTTACAAAATGACCAAACGGTACCATACAAGTTTAAAAAACTACTCAAAACTAAAACTATTCAAGTACCCGATTAGATGAGTAAGATCTTCTTATGAATCAGTTTATCTATTTTACAGAAGTGGTCTAAATGATTTGTTCATTATTCAGACTGATCTAGTTCTGAAGGAAGTGAATACAATATACATTTGGCCTGTTTGTTACTCAAACTCTCTCATGGCTTCAGAAATATGGTGCATGAATCATACGGACTATGTTTATAATATCACTATGTATTATGTATGTAATATCAAGGTTTTGGGATGCTTTTGAATTTTCCTAAAGCTTAAAAGGTTTGATCCACATCTCTGTAATTGGAAAAATCAACTAGTTTGGTTTTTGACATTTTTATATATTTTTTCACAGGTTTGGAGTAAAATAAATGTAAGCAAATTATGATTTTTAATAGTTTTACAATAGTAAAACTGGTATTTTGGTATAAATTACGATTACTTCTTTTGCATTTTTTTAGAGGTGCAATACCAGATTAGAACCGATACTGTACACAGGACCTCTGGGAAAACTCTGGCATCTCTGACTTGCAGGTTAACATGACAAATGTGATTAATGTTAATATCTCTGATTACCCTGTCCGTGAACTGCGTTAGCTCAAACTGTCCCTGTGTAATCAACAGCCAGCGTGAATGAAAGATCAGTCATTAGCATTAGCAGGCCGGGTGTGAACCGTGATTACATGAGTTCTCTCAGCCCATTGAGTGGCCTACTCTAGTGTAGTCGACTGTGTGAGATCAGGGCAAGACTCCTCACTGGTGCATATGCCTGCGTTTAACGCTCCAACCTGCTTCCACATGGTGAGTTTACACGTCCCCTGCAGTGTGTCTGTGTGGGTATTAAATGTGTGTTTGATGATGTGCATTGGGAGTTAATATCAGTAATCAGTGTAGTGCAAACGGTTGGGGTATATCTAGGCCTGACGTGTGGGTCTGTGTTTGGTATACTCTGGTGCTGTTTTACGGGCTGGTTCTGTGGAAGTATCTGATGATTTTTTGGGAGACTGTGATTCAAAACATGCAACAGTGGTCTTCATGAAATCAGGTAAACACTTTAAGAGAATTTATTTTATAATTTTCTTTGTAAAACTTAAATGAAATAAAAATGATTTTGCACATATGTAAATATAGATACATATGAACATATGGATGCATACCTGTTTGAGCTTAAAAGTTCACCCATCATTTACTCATCTTCATGTTGTTAATACTTTCTTCTGTTGAACTAAACTACACTAAATGAGGTTCAGACAATATTGACTCTTGTTGTATTAAAAAAATAAAAAAACACACATACAGAGACATTTTTCAAAATATGTTCTTTGGTGTTTCACAGATGCCAGTGAGTTTGAAGTTAATGAAAGAATTTACATTTTGGCTGAACTATCCCTTTAAATATAGTACAGTATAGTTGGGAAACTGTCATCTTAAAAAATACATAATGCATCTGTATGAACTGCTGAACATTATATTGCTTTCAAAATATTGTAACTGTAAAACTGTGCAGTGCTTGAGTTCATAACCTATGACCTTGTCATCTGCAAGAAAATAAAACTCAAATCCGAGACTTTTAAATTCAAGAAAGGTTTGTTTGCCCTTTAGCTAATATTTTTTGTAATTTATCCTTTATTTACTAAGTTAGTATTTATAGACACAAACTTGCACCAATGTGTTTAAAAATAATGCTCTTTAACATAGTCTAAGATCTTATTCTGTTTTAAAAAATAGTTTTGATGTAAGGTTAATATTCATTCTTAAAGGGATAGTTTACCCAGAAATGAAAATTCTGTCATAACTTACCTTCATGTCATTAAAGATATTTTAAGAAATGTCTCATTGTGTGTGTGTGTGTGTGTGTGTGTGTGTGTGTGTGTGTGTGCGTGTGTGTGTGTGTGTGTGTGTGTGTGTGTTGTGTTTGTTTTAATCCATACTGTGAAAGTCAATGGTAACAGAAGCTGTTTTATAATGACATTCTTCAAAATATCCTCTTTTGTGTTTGATGGAAGAAAGAAAAGGTCTGGAACAACAAGGTGAATAAATGATGACAGAAGTTTCATTTTTAGGTGTACTATCCCTTTAAGGCTTCTTGTTTGATTCCACCTTTAAAACTTTTAAAACTTTTCATTTTTAAACTTTTTTTTCCAAAAAGATCTGATGCTGATGAACTCAAGTACACACTTTTCCATCTTTTTTTTTTTGTAAAAAGGGCCACTGGACTCATTGTATCACCCTTAGTGGACAAACTCTATATACCACAGTGTTCAGATTACAGATTTTACAAAACCATGCACTGCTATATTCATGCTGGATAATTTTCATGCGCCTCTATCTGATTTTCACAGTAATTTGGACACGTAATGGCTGCACCTTAACTTCTCGCATGTTGAACTCATATCGGTGGCCATTCCAGCGGTGTGTTCATCATTCACACATAACAACTGTGTCCTCATTACTGCCTACAACACCGGAGAGCTGTGCCGTATGGAAATCCTGGCAAATGTTCACACTTTGGTTGACTTCCAATTCCACCCACTGGATTTAGCTTTCAGCATCTGTGACAGGAAATTATTTGAACCATGCTCATTCATTTATGTTAAGTTATTATCGAATCGCTTTGCCATGTGATTTTCCTAATGTGACACAAATTATATTGCAGGAGATATAATTGGCAGTTAGCCTGCCAAGGCCCGGTGCAGAAGGCGATCTTCAAATTGAGTTGCTTACACTTTGCGGAGCATTCGCACAAGCCAAGTGTGAAATCCATAAACACTCCGCCTTGGAGACTGTACAACACACACACTGGGTGCGATGTGAGCCATGCTTGTGTTCAGTCTTCTCGAGTGTGTTAATGCTCTTCCTGGCCAGTGCACGGCCTAAGGGTCCATAATCAAATCTGAGACTGCAACCCAGCGGTGGATCATTCGTCTTGTTTGCGTCGAGCGGTGCATTTCCATAATATGATCCTCCACCGAACAAGACATGCTTGTTGGTTTTGGGTGGCTGAATGTGTGCTTGCTTGTTAATGGGAACTTTTATAGTTGTGTTCAAGCAGTAATCCAAAGCGTTATATTTGACAAGAGTTGCAGAATATAATGAGATACGTGTGCATTGGGGCAAGAAGAAAAACAGAATGCCAAACTGATTTTATATTCAATATTCTGTCGGTTAGTGCTTAAGCGTGATGTTTGAGAATATTTTGGGAATATAAGGCAAAATATGAAATGAGTATTTGAAGTGTGACTTCTCACTTTCTGAACAAGATTTGATTCATTTGATGGTGATTCATCCATTTTGACCTTCGTATGATCCATGTCCTGTTTATTTATTTTTCTGCTTTGCTTCACTCATCCTTGCCTTGATCCTTACAGTTCCTCATCACCACCCAAAAACAGTCTCCGCCCCTGTCTTTCACTTCCAGCACTGCAGATGATATAAACATGTCATATTTGTTGTGACTGTGTATATTTAAACGTTTGTTCTGGGTTAAAAACAAGTTCCAAATGATTACCTCATGCAGACAATAATAATTTTGACTTGCAGTTTTATATTGCAGATTAATTGATTGATTGATTGATTGATTGATTGATTGATTGATTGATATGTCATTTATTTTTCTAAACAAACAAACTTTTCCCTAGAAGTTATCTACTGCAAAAAGTACCTTTTGTAGTTAATTTATTAATTTATTTAGGAACCTAAGAAACAACTTCTGCAAAAGTACTCAATACAATTATTATATACACTTATTTTCGATGACACCTTGGCTTCTAATTGGCTTAGCAACAATTTTCACTTGGAAACTGCTTGTCAATTTCACAAATAATTACAAAGAAATGGCAAGTAACACGACGAATTAAAGATGACATTTTGAAGTAGAAAGAATGAAATAGTATCTTCTTATAAAACGTTCTCTAATAATCTGTTGGAAAAAAATGGAAAGATTGTATTTGTGACAATTTAGACAAAATCAAACACTTTTGTCGAGTTTAATGTCAAGTGGAAAATCCACCAGATAAGACTCCGTCCCCTTCACACATTGAGTTGTCCTGGAAATGCTGAAGAAAAGAGCAGCTGTGCAAGTGTGTGTGTGTGTGTGTGTGTGTGTGTGTGTGTGTGTGTGTGTGAATCTCATGATAAGACCAAGAGGCCAAACACACCCAGGCTCTCGCTCTGAGGTTTGTCGTTGACAGGAGAGAGTTATTGCTCAATGACATTAGATGTTTTCCTTCAGTTTCATGTTGGATTGATTTCTCTGATTTTTCTGAAATACCTCCAGTGCCCCTGAGCACCGCGACCGTCATTACTGAAACAAAACAGTGACAAGGACAGAAAGATGGGGATGAAGATGACAGAACAGAGGGAAGATAAGGTAACACACATATAGAAGAATTTAAAGTGCGTCTTCAGGAAATGTAAAAATCTAGATCATAGTTTACTATAGTTCTTCAAAATGTTGTTTATAGTGCTCCATTTCTTGTTTATGTAAAAAAACTGAGCCCAACCATTGTTTTACTTAATTATCCTTTTGCATCTCCTGGCGTTTAATGCAATTTCACAATAACACTCCCTCTACGACTCATTAGCAGCTCGTGTTAAATAAGGTTCAAGTTGCAATGTGACACAAAGTCCCAGATTCCTACCTCTTGCTCCAGATGTGCTACTACGAGCCAGAATAATCGCTTAACAATGTGCATTGTGTGAATGCACACCTCGACTAACACCCTGTTCTCAGATCAGAAATGTATTCTGCACAGCTGAAGCAAAGCATGTTGAGTTAAATCAGAGGATCTCGGCCTGATTTACATGCTCTGCTTGTAATGTGTCGTGGCGTGAAAGTGAAAAAGCAATTCATTTACATGAGAGCAAACAACACATGAGCTCTGAGACAAAGGATAGAGTTAAAATGCCAAATAACAGCAATAACATTAACGACAGTCCTCTAATGATCCTCACCATGGCCTGGCATTAATTTAGAAATTAAGAGGTGGCACTGAAGAAGACACTACAAGACAAAGTAGACACTGTTATCATGCAGAAAGTAATCTTGAACCCAAAATGAAGCTTAAATGCCTAAAAAACTAACAAAAAAACATTTGCCAGCTTGATATTGTTTTGGGTATTAATCTCAAAGGATTAGGTTTAGATTAGGTGTTTTCCCTTATGGTTGTTTAGTTCAGTAATTAACAATTCAAATAAAACAAATTCAAATGGCTTTGTATCAGCACTGTTATATAGCATTTATAACAAAGTGATTATATATATTTAATCACTTTGTTGGCATAATTTTACAAAATGTCAGCTTATATAAAATTACACAAAATTATAGATATACAGTGTCCTCCATAAGTATTGGAACAGTACAGACAACATTGCTCTGTTGGCTGTGGAGTCAAGACATTTGCAAATATGATTAAAATATGAATATGAGTCAAAACTTCAGAATGTCACATTTTATTATTAGCCGTTTCAACACATGCATGTTTTACCAAATAAAAAGAACAGCACTTTTATAGTCATCATCATGCATGATGAATTAACACTCATTGATGTGAGCATAAGTATTGGGACAGTTGAACATAAGGCAGATATAAAAGATTAAAAGCTATTATTTAGTTGCAGATCTCTTGCACACAATCACAGCAGTGAGTCTGTGACACATAGACATCACCAGACTCTTGATCTCATCCTTTAAAATACTTTCCCCAGCATTTAATGCAGCCAATTCCAATTGTTTCTGCCTTTACTCTCCTCTTCAGATGGTGAAATTATGTTCAATAGGATTTAAATCTGGAGATTGACTTGGGCAATCTAAGACTCATTGTTCTGATGCAGTAAAGCATTTCACAATGAATCTGGTGGCATGTTCTTGAATATATGTAGGCAAGATGGTTTTGTAACTTTCCAAATTCATTCTGCTACGGTCATCATACATGAAGTCATCAGTAAAGTAGAGATGCCTGTTCATGCTCATGCCATGACACCACCTCCACCATGCCTTACAGATGAGGCTGTATGTTTGGGATCATTTGCAGTTCCCTTTTTTCTCCACACTTTTGCTTTCCCATCACTTAGATAAAGGTTCATCTTTGTCTCATCGGTCCATAAACACCGTTACAAAACTCTTCTGGCTCACCTTTGTGCTTTTTTGATCTACAGTAAACAGTGAAATAAAAATAAAGAAAGTAAAAATGTAATATTTAATTTATACATCAGATGATTTTATACCAAGCTTTTTATCTCATGTTCACTTTTTTTCTCTGTGGTGATAAAATAACAAACTTTTGACACAAATTTTTTAACATGAAATAATGTGTAATTTTGTGCAGGTTTCACAAATAAATATCAAAATAGTTAAATAATTTATCTGCGTTTAGATCATCAAATATTTTTATAATTGACATTTATAATTGATACGGTTGGCAGAGTTTGGGAAAAATATATATTTACATATAAACCATAATAAAAATTAATGAATCGCTGGAACATCAAAATTCACAATGTTTAGATGCTGATGAACTATATACAGTGAACATTCAGCATACAGGCAAATTTAGAAGCCTAATTAGGCAATACTTTTTGTAATCTAGGGTTGTCAAAACTTGGTCCAACTTGCCTCAACACACCTGCCTGGAAGTTTCTAGTATACCTAGCGAGATCTTGATTAGCTGGTTCATGTGTGTTTAACTGGGGTTGGAGCTAAAATCTACAGGACACCGGCCCTCCAGGAGCAGGACTGGACACCCCTGCTGCAATCTAAATATGGATCAAAACAGATTGGATATTAGATTATGTACATGAGATTGAAAAAGGTTGCATTAGTCTTGAGTGTTTTGACTGAACTTGTGTCACTGTGGCCTTTGTGATTGGAAAGTTTGTGACAATGATATTAGGATATTAGGGTGATGGTCTTACAGTTAGGTGGGGTGTATGTGTGATGCCCTGGGGTGGCTCGGCCCAGCGGTGTGCAGTGACCTGGCTTGTCTCTCACTGACCTGTGAGACGGACATAATGAAGTGTGAATGTCCGTCACCTTAACCGTCTGTGACAAGCCATCCCAGCCCGGAGCACATCTGTGTCAGGCAGCTCCGCCATCAGAGCTGGGCTCTCACTGGCGACTCCGCATCCATCCACACTGTGCTCCTGGGATGGCCCCGGCACCCCACTGCCGCAGTTTGGCCCTGTTATCCAGCGAGGTCACGAGGGAAGAAGGAGGCAGAGCCAAAGACCAGCTGTCACAAACCAGAGCCAGAGGTCCAGAGAATTTTTCCGTACTTCTACTCAACTACTGTAACTACCTACACTTGTAAGCCACTTGTACACTCTTAAAAATAAAGGTTCCAAATGAATGATGACACCATACGAAAATTATTTTGGTTCCCCAAAGAACCTTTCAGTTCTTCTTAAAAGAACCAGTTTTTTGGGGGAAAAAAGAAAAATAAATAAATAAAAAGGTTGTGTAAAATACGTGCATTTTATAAATATTTTATAAATCTCAATAATGTATTTTTATACATGTACATCACTTCCAACCTATATACTAGGTTGAAGATTAGCCAACAGGATCTCAATACATTTATGCATTCAGCAGATGCTTTTGCTCAAAGTAACTCTATTACTAACAAAGTAAATATATTGCTTTAGAATTGAACCTATATGACCTTCACTTGCTTGATGTAAATATAGTAATAATAGGTATTCATACATGCATTGGCACTTAAACTAAATGTTTTTAGTGGATGTATAGGTCTACTGTACCATTTGGATATAAAGGGCTTGAATCAATGGTAATGGGCAGGTGGAGGTGTCACTGTCACATGTGAGCTTTTGGTGTACATTTAAGAATAGCATAAAGCGTTTTACGGCGATGAACAAAGACAAAAGTACAGAAACTCACCCAGCTTTTCCCAGTCCACCCAGCAGTGAGTTTCCATGGAATTCAGCAAAAGCAACGAAGCACATCACATGCTCAGTGGCATTTTCTCAAGTCAGAGCTTCTCTGAATGCCTACCTGGACGCTATTCATGTCGAGGCTTTGACCTCGTGTACATCAACACACACACAGCCTCTAATTGAAGAGATTATTCCACACTTCTGCCTCATCTTTAATTAAAAATAAAGACAATACAAGCTTGGCTGCCTTATGTTCAATCAACCATCGGATCTCTCTTCTTCACCCAATCTGTCTCTGGGTATTTTTGAAGGCACATTATCAAATTATTAGTATCTGAGTGATATTGTAAATTTATACTGCAGGAAAATATTTTTATGTGAAACTGTAACTTCATCATAACTTCATCATTAATGCCAACACTAAGTGAAAATGTCACCTTAATAACAGCGTTACACCTGTAAGATGATTATTTATGACAATAATCATTAAATGCAAACCATTAATTATACTGATTTAAATGATCAAACCTTTAGATTTAGGACTACATTATTAAACTTCAGCTTGTCTGTTTCTGTTATCCCATTTTAAAAAGCTTTATGCCTGAATTAAATATGCATCTTCTACAGACCATGTGTTTCTCAAATATATCATTTTTTGTTCCTGAAACTTTAATGACTTAAATTTGATTTAATCGATAATCTACTAGCATTATTTTTCAAAATAAATAAATAAGTAAAATAATTGCACAGATATTAATTTCTGTGTCTGAAAACAGAAGACTGAAAACTAAATAATTGTGACTTTTTGTATAGAAACATGATTTAAGCATGTCATGGGAAATAGCATTAGAAATGTCAAATAATTTGATAAACTGATAATAAAAACGTCTAATGCTCTTCTATTTAGCATACACACACTTGTAGCTCTGTTGTAGCACAGCTGCATAACAATAATTCTTGTGTCAGGAACAGTCTGTTAGAGATTTGTCTGTCTCTCTCACTCAGTGTCAGCACGGCTGGACCAGAGCCCTCTCCTGTCATAGGATATTTTGCTTTGTGGTCTGTGTGTGTGTGTGTGTGTGTGTGTGTGTGTGTGTGTGTGTGTGTGTGTGTGTGTGTGGTTTATGAGGACACAAATTTGTATAATGACATGGGTATAACATAGGTATTACAAGGAGAAGGTGCTTGAACACTGAACATTTTCAGTGTCCCCATAATTTAAAACGCTTATAAATCATACAGAGTGAGTTTTTTTGAGGAAAATAGAAATGCACCGTCTCCTGTGAGGGCTAAGTTTAGGTGTAGGGTAGGTGTAGGGCAATAGCACATACAGCTTGTACAGTATAAAACCATTACGCCTATGGAAAGTCCCGTAAACCATAAAAACCAACATGTGTGTGTGTGTGTGTGTGTGTGTGTGTGTGTGTGTGTGTGTGTGTGTGTGTGTGTGTGTGTGTGTGTCTCTGTGTGTGTGTGTGTGTGTGTGCGTGCGTGCGTGCGTGTGTGTGTGTGTGTGTGTGTTGGACAGGACCCTGGGGCAGGAAAGCCACATCTCTGTTTGTCAATAGCCAGAACAGAGAAGACACAGTGACAGAGGAGATGAGATGAGTCAAGCAGATGGTTCTCTTAACCTGAACATAGATACTGTGTTTAGGAAAAAATATTATATAGCAGTGAAGGGCTCATATTATAGCCTACTTAGATATTGCAGAACTGCATAGTGAAAGCTTAACATAGATGTAAGTAATTGTAAGTTAGTTAAATTTTGAGCACATATAAATTGACTGCATAAGCATTTACATCCGGTTTTATTCTTTTCTGTATGATTTCCAAAAAGTGATTTTGTAATAAGATCAACATAGCCGTGAGGCACATATACATTTGTCCTGAAGTGTAACTTTTTATTTCAAAAATTTATTAATGGAAAAGGATCTTTTATGACTAATTTATTCCTAAATCAAAGGCACATTTTAATACTGCATTTAGTCTCTGTATGGCAGAATTTCACCAAATTATCAAACAGATAATCAAAACTAAACATGTTTAAATATATATTTGCATCTGGATAAAAATATATATAAAAACTATGTAACATTTGCCACTTGTAACAATGGCTGATTTGTAAAACAAATGAAAGAAAAGTTCACTAATACAAACACAAATGGCTTAAATTGATAAGGAGATGAGCAGAAAATCCATGTAATGTTTATTACAAGAACTATTTTATTTTAACTCCTTCATTTCATATCTGTGGAGGTGTTAATTCATTCATTTGTAATTAGCAGGTGCAATGATTAGTGAGGCATGCATGGGCTAAGTAAAGGATAGAGTTTTCAGTGAAAGAGTAGATATGAGATCTGGACACATCATAGAAGGAGACCAGACCCAGACATTGTCAAACTCAGCACACATTTACATTTTAATTGTTTGCAGAATTGTACAGATTATGCATAATAACAGCATATTTTCAAAGCTAAAAATCCAATAGAAACCACAAATAGCTGCATTCACTATATCTTATAGCCTTTCAGATTAATTTGTATAACACCGCTTTGTTTTCATTGTTTACTTCATTCAGTATATAGGTTGTAAATTCATTCATTGTAATTAACAGGTGAGATGATCATTGGTGCTGAATCTTTACCAGTATCATCAGGAAAGGGGCAAATATATGAATATAGTCGATTAGTGAAAGACTGACCAGTGAAAGAGTAGATATGAGATCTAGACTCCACATCATAGAAGGAGACCAGACCCTCCTCATAATCCACAAACACCCCCACCTTCTGTGGTTTCACTCTCGGAGAGAGATCAACACAGGGATCAGCACAAGCCCAACATTCATCCCCATTCCTCAGTGCCACAGCCCAGAATCCATCCTCAGGACTCACTCTGATCTTCCCCTTCCTGTTAATAGATTCTCTGGCCACTCCTAAATCCCACTGACTCTTTCCCTTCAGCTGCACTTCAAAATAAAATCTCCCTGACAAGAATCCCTCTTTCCCCAGAACAGAGGCACACTTATCAAACCTCTCTGGGTAATCTGGGAGTTTATGCTTAATGTCTCCATGTCTCACTTGCTTCCCATCATTAGACAGGATGAGTTTTGGATGAGCTGTATCAGGATCCAGAGTCACATCCACTGAGAGAGAAATCAGATAATACATTTTAACAAATGAGTACAAAGATATCCATATGCTGAAAAGTGTTTGGCAGAATAAATGTAAACGATCACTATACTATATACTGTATGTGACGAGTAAAAATCACACATTGTACCTGCATACTGCTGCATCCTCCTCAGCACTGTAAAGACAAACAATAATACAAAGATTTTCTCATTTTTGTATACAAAATTGTTGTATGTGTTGTTACGTAATTTTATCAATAGTATCTAATGATCTGTGTGCTTTTGTGATATTGATCTACCAGATTGACTGAGTTTCCCGTCTAGTGTTTCCTGCAGCTGAGTCAGAGCTCTCCTCAGAGTCTCCACACTCACATCAGTGTTCATACTGATCTCAGACCAGTTCCTGGTGTGTGGAGGACTGCACAGGGATGGATCAATCTACAGCAGGAGAGAGAGATCCCTCAGCACGAGCAGTGTGAGTGTTGTCCTGTGATGTGAGCAGACAGAGAGACACTGACCTGTAGGAGCTGGAGGTGATCCTCAGTGTGTAAGAGATAATCCAGCTCAATGTTTCTCATCTTGAGCTCAGTGATTTCCTGCTGCAGCTCTTGAATGAGCTTTTCCTCCTGTTTCTCTGCCGCTTTCTGCTTCTCCTCCATCATCTCCAGCAGCTCAGCCTGACATCTCTCAATGGAGCGCATCAGATCGCTGAAGAGCTCAACACTGGCTGCTTTCTCTCTGCCTGTGGTTTTCTGAAAAAGTTATATTTGTAAATAATTGGCTTCATTTACATTATCAAATTAAACCATTATTCATTAAAGATTTAACATCTTTAGCTCACTTTTCTGAGTTTTGCAAAGTATTCAATGTCTTGAATCTTCTTGATTCTGTCCAGGATTATCTGCTGCATGTCCTTCTGTGTCTTCATCAGCCGAGTCTATAGACAAACAGAAACAAAGAAACATTTGATCACATCAGCATTTTTCGTCTTTTGACAAAAGATCTAGTTGCATTATTTAAAATGTATTTTTTTATATTGTTATGAACTCATGCCTTCTTCTTTTTACTCTCCTCTTCTAGAGGAACAGTGTTGTGAGTCTTGTGGTCTCCATCAGTGCAAAACACGCACACAAATGTCTGATCATCTCTACAGAACAGCTCCAGAGGTCTCTCGTGTTTCTGACATATATAGTTCTTCATATTCTTCACAGGCTCCATCAGTTTGTGTTTCTTTAAATAGATTTTGTGATGAAACTCTAAGTGAGTTTCACAGTAAGAGGCCTGACACAGCAGGCAGGATTTCAGGGCTTTCTTTTTCCTTTCATCACAGACATCACAGAGAACTTCAGTTTTACGGAGACTGGGCTTTTTCTGGAAAAGCTGCACAACCTCTCTGAGTGCTGTGTTGATCTTGAGGTCGGGTCTTTTACTGAATGTTTT